>CP136055.1:354012100-355304044 GCA_032464435.1 Aegilops umbellulata
CGTGGGCATATCTTTTGTAGAAAGAATTAAACTCTCTTGCTTCACTTATATCTATTTAGAGAGATGACAGGAACTGGTCATTCACATGGTTAGTCATAAAATCCTACATAAAACTTGTAGATCACTGAATATGATATGTTTGATTCCTTACAATAGTTTTGCGATATAAAGATGGTGATATTAGAGTCATGCTAGTGGGTAGTTGTGGATTGTAGAAATACTTGTGTTGAAGTTTGTGATTCCCGTAGCATGCACGTATGGTGAACCGTTATGTAACGAAGTTGGAGCATGAGGTATTTATTGATTGTCTTCCTTATGAGTAGCGGTCGGGGACGAGCGATGGTCTTTTCCTACCAATCTATCCCCCTAGGAGCATGCGCGTGGTACTTTATTTCGATGACTAATAGATTTTTGCAATAAGTATGTGAGTTCTTTATGACTAATGTTGAGTCCATGGATTATACGCACTCTCACCCTTCCATCATTGCTAGCCTCTTCGGTACCGTGCATTGCCCTTTCTCACCTCGAGAGTTGGTGCAAACTTCGCCGGTGCATCCAAACCCCGTGATACGATACGATCTATCACACATAAGCCTCCTGATATCTTCCTCAAAACAGCCACCATACCTACCTATCATGGCATTTTCATAGCCATTCCTAGATATATTGCCATGCAACTTCCATCATCATATACATGACTTGAGCATTTATTGTCATATTGCTTTAAATGATCGTAAGATAGCTAGCATGATGTTTTCATGGCTTGTCCATTTTTTGATGTCATTGCTACGCTAGATCATTGCACATCCCGGTACACCGCCGAAGGCATTCATATAGAGTCATATTTTTGTTCTAGTATCGAGTTGTAATATTGAGTTGTAAGTAAATAAAAGTGTGATGATCATCATTATTAGAACATTGTCCCATGTGAGGCTATCAAAATAAAAGTGGCCAAAGAAGCCCCCTCCCCCCCCCCAAAAAAAGAGAGAGAGGCCAAAGAAGCCTACAAAAAAAGAAAAAAAGAAAAAAAAGAGAGAGAAAAGAGAGAAGGGACAATGTTACTACCATTTTACCACACTTGTGCTTCAGAGTAGCACCATGTTCTTCATATAGAGAGTCTCTTGAGTTATCACTTTCATATACTAGTGGGAATTTTCATTATAGATCTTGGCTTGTATATTCCAACGATGGGCTTCCTCAAATGCCCTAGGTCTTCATGAGCAAGCAAGTTGGATGCACGCCCACTTAGTTTTCAGTTTGAGATTTCATATACTTATAGCTCTAGTGCATCCGTTGCATGGCAATCCCTACTCCTCACATTGACATCAATTGATGGGCATCTCCATAGCCCGCTGATTAGCCGCGTCGATGTGAGACTTTCTCCTTTTTTTTGTCTTCTCCACACAACCTCCACCATCATATTCTATTCCACCTATAGTACTATGTCCATGGCTCACGTTCATGTATTGCGTGAAAGTTGAAAAGGTTTGAGAACATCAAAAATATGAAACAATTGCTTGGCTTGTCATCGGGGTTGTGCATGACGTGAATATTTTGTGTGGTGAAGATGGAGCATAGCCAGACTATATGATTTTGTAGGGATAACTTTCTTTGGCCATGTTATTTTGAAAAGACATGATTACTTTATTAGTATGCTTGAAGTATTATTGTCTTGATGTCAAATGATAGACTATTGATTTGAATCACTCGTGTCTTAATATTCATGCCATGATTAGATTACATGATCTAGATTATGCTAGGTAGCATTACACATCAAAAATTATCTTTTTTTATCATTTACCTACTCGAGGACGAGCAGGAATTAAGCTTGGGGATGTTCATACGTCTCCGTCATATCTATAATTTTTGATTGTTCCATGCCAATATTCTACAACTTTTACATACTTTTGGCAACTTTTTATACTATTTTTGGGACTAACATATTGGTCCAGTGCCCATTTCCTGTTTGTTGCATGTTTTTTGTTTCACAGAAAATCCAACGGAGTCCAAACGGGATAAAAACCAACGGAGATTTTTTTGAAATAGATGTGATTTTTGGGAAGAAGAATCAACACGATACGATGCCTGAGGGACCCACGAGGCAGGGGGGCGCGCCCCAGGGGGTCAGGCGTGCCCTGGGCCCTCGTGGACACCCTGTAAGGTGGTTTGAGCCCTTCTTTTGCCGCAAGAAAGCTAATATCCGGATAGAGATCGTGTCCAAAATTCAGCCCAATCGGAGTCACGAATCTCCGGGAATTTAAGAAATGGTGAAAGGGCAAAATCAACGAACGCAAAAACAGAGAGAGACAGAGAGACAGATCCAATCTCGAAGGGGCTCTCGCTCCTCCCACGCCATGGAGAACATGGACCAGAGGGGAAACCCTTCTCCCATCTAGGGAGAAGGTCAAGGAAGAAGAAGAAGGGGGGCCCTCTCCCCCTCGCTTCCGGTGGCGCCGGAACACCGCCAGGGCCATCATCATCACCGCAATCTACACCAACAACTTCACCGCCGTCATCACCAACTCTTCCCCCTCTATGAAGCGGTGTAACCCCTCTTTTACCCGCTGTAATCTCTACTTAAACATGGTGCTCAACGCTATATATTATTTCCCAATGATGTATGGCTATCTTATGATGTTTGAGTAGATCTGTTTTGTCCTATGGGTTAATTGATGATCGTGATTGGTTTGAGTTGCATGTTTTATTATTGGTGCTGTCCTATGGTGCTCTCCGTGTCGCACAAGCGTGAGGGATCCCCGCTGTAGGGTTTGCAATATGTTTATGATTTGCTTATGGTGGGTGGCGTGAGTGACAGAAGCACATACCCGAGTAAGTAGGTTGTTTGCGTATGGGAATAAAGAGGACTTGATGCCTTATAATGCTATGGTTGGGTTTTACCTTAATGATCTTTAGTAGTTGCGGATGTTTGCTGGAGTTCCATTCATAAGTGCATATGATCCAAGAAGAGGAAGTATGTTATCCTATGCCTCTCCCTCAAATAAGATTGCAATAATGATTTCCGGTCTAGTTATCGATTGCCTAGGGACAAATAACTTTCTTGTGTGACAACAAGCTCTCTACTAAAACTAACTTAGTTGTGTCTTTATCTAAACATCCCCTAGATTTTATTTACGCGCTCTTTATTATCTTGCAAACCTATCCAAAAACACCTACAAAGTACTTCTAGTTTCATACTTGTTCTAGGTAAAGCGAACGTTAAGCGTGCGTAGAGTTGTATCGGCGGTCGATAGAACTTGGGGGATATTTGTTCTACCTTTAGCTCCTTGTTGGGTTCGACATTCTTACTTATCGAAAGAGGCTACAATTGATCCCCTATACTTGTGGGTTATCAGAAGACAGCCAGAGGACTTGGAGTGCAAGTCAGGGAAGCCACGAGGCAGCCACAAGGACGGAGGGCGCGCCCAGGGGGTAGGGCGCGCCCCCACCCTTGTGGGCCCCTCGTGACTCCACCGGCCTATTTCTTCCACCTATATATTTTCAAATATTCCAAAACCAATCAGGAGAGCCACGAAAACACTTTTCCACCGCCGCAACCTTCTGTACCCGTGAGATCCCATCTAGGGGCCTTTTTCGGTGTCCTGTCGGAGGGGGATTCGATCACAGAGGGCTTCTACATCAACACCATTGCCTCTCCGATGAAGCGCGTGTAGTTTACCTCAGACCTATGGGTCCATAGCTAGTAGCTAGATGGCTTCTTCTCTCTCCTTGATTCTCAATACCATGTTCTCCTCGATGTTCTTGGAGATCTATTCGATGTAATACCCTTTTGCGGTGTGTTTGCCGAGATTCGATGAATTGTGGATTTATAATCAGCTTATCTATGAATATTATTTGAATCTTCTCTGAATTCTTATATGCATGATTTGATAGCTTTGCAAGTCTCTTCGAACTATTGATTTGGTTTGGCCAACTAGATTGGTTTTTTTTTTGCAATGGGAGAAGTGCTTAGCTTTGGGTTCAATCTTGCGGTGCTCGATCCTAGTGACAGAAGGGGAACCGACACGTATTGTATTGTTGCCATCGAGGATAACAAGATGGGGTTTTCATCATATTGCTTGAGTTTATCCCGCTACATCATGTCATCTTACTTAAAGCGTTACTCTGTTCTTATGAACTTAATACTCTAGATGCAGGCATGAGTCGGTCGATGTGTGGAGTAATAGTAGTAAATGCAGGCAGGAGTCGGTCTACTTGACATGGGCGTGATGCCTATATTCATGATCATTGCCTTAGATATCATCATAACTTTGCGCTTTTCTATCAATTGCTCAGCAGTAATTTGTTCACCCGCCGTAATATTTTTTATCTTAAGAGAAGCCTCTAGTGAAACCTATGGCCCCGGGTTTATTTTCCATCATATAACTTTCCGATCTACAATTTTGGTTTCCGATTTACTTCCTTTGCAATCTTTTACTTTCTGACCTATAAACCAAAAATACCAAAAATATTTACTTTATCGTTTATCTATCTCTATCAGATCTCACTTTTGAAAATAACCGTGAAGGGATTGACAACCCCTTTATCGCGTTGGGTGCAAGTTATTGATTGTTTGTGCAGGTATTCGGTAACTTGTGTGTTGTCTCCTACTGGATTGATACCCTGGTTCTCAAAACTGAGCGAAATACTTACTCTACTTTGCTACATCACCCTTTCCTCTTCAAGGAAAAAACCAACGCAAGCTCAAGAGGTAGCAGTAACTGTGTGGTCCATACGCGCATCCCTATCGACTGCAGTTCATGGCATCACAAGCCCTTGGTGGCGGACAGCCTTCTGCTTGATGCCACCACAGGCAGAAACCACTAGAGGGAGGGCTACAGGTCCGACGGGGAGGCCGCCAGCATCAGGGTCGCATTGGACGTGCCTTCCATGTCGAATCTATGGCCGGCGATGGTCGCAGGTGGGAGGTGATTCGACGGTTGGAAGTTTCAGCGGGCGGTTTGGTTTTGCGGCAACAACTAGAGGTGACGCTTATCGCAAATTTTTTAGCATGATGTTAAAAAATTTAGGCACCATATAGATGTAGGGTATCTATTGGAGGCGTTTTCTTGCCCAAAGTGACCCAAATGACAGTTTTTTGGGCATTGTTGCTATTTTTGCTCATCTGTTGGAGATGCTCTAAGATCAAAACATGGCCATGCCTACTTTTCTTTAAATAAATTTGAAAACTTTATTCATTAGAAATAACCAATACATCATTTGTGAGGATCGTTACCATTTCATTTAAAGATTCATCAAACCTAGCTAGCTCGTGAGCCACTTTATTTGCTTCTCTATTACAATGTTCGAACCTAGTAATAATGAAATCACACACATAATGAAAACAAATCATTGAAGATTGTCGCCCCCGCATCCGCTGACCGTCCTCCATCCTTCATGATCCCAATCACCTCTAGATTGTCCGAATTAATAATAAGACGATTATATCCCGACCATTGCGCCAGTGATAAGCTGAATTTGAGAGCCAAGGCTTCAGCCATCACAAGATATCCGTGCAGTAGTCTATCTTCCCATTCCCCTCAGCGATAAATCTGCCTTTGTCGCATGTAAGGACTACCCCCATCGTACCCCTAAGCAAGTCATGGTGAAGCATCAACATTAAGTTTCAAAAAGCCCATTGGAGGGCAAGCCCCCCACCCCACCCCCTTCATAGAGACCTTTGGAGACGAGGCGGTAACGAAGTTTGCCGTAAGGGCTAGTATCCCCGCAGAGATTTGATACACGTTATGAACTATCTCATTATGCACCAATTTTCGTATTTCCCATCATAGATACCAGGCTAAGGCTAAGATAGCAATCATTTCACACGCATTGTCCCATAATCCACAATTCTTGGTCTGGTAGAGGTAAACACTCCAACACCACCTCTCCAGCAAGATCAACCTCACAGGCTTTATCAATAATACCATCCATACCCAGCCTTTTCCAAACCTCCTTTGCCTTATTACAGAGAAATAGCATGTGCTTTGTATCTTCTGAACCAATAGAGTAAGTAGGGCAAATGGGCGAAATTTTCATGTCTGTTTGCGAGCGTAACACCACATGGAAGTGTGCCATGTAGCGTAGATAAATCTTGACCTTTGTCGAACAAGATAATTTTCATACCTTGCTTCAAATAGGGTTAATTGTGGTTCATCCCATCCCATTGAGATGTCTTTGTTTACTTCCATAATGATTGTCTCATTCCATGAAACAAGCAGTCCGGACCAAAAACATATCATTTTTCGTGTAACTCCAAGCAACAAAATCTGGCATATCATTCCAGAGTGCCTTCCATACTGATGTTCGTGCCTACTGGTTTCTCTCCGTCCCCTTGGATTTGTAACCTATAGCATTTTTACTTTTTTGGTAGTCTCTACATTATTAACTTTGGCGACAACGGTCATAGCCTCACACGTTAAATGTTACTATGGACGACAGGGGCTCCAAGAGTGGAGGACAAGCGGTGGGCTGGCGTGACAACTCGTAGATGTTAAAAGCAGGAGCAGGGGGCAATAGAAGAACACTCGATCCTAGAGTGCATTCACCGAATAGAAGGCTCTTTGAAACACAGGAAAAGAAGAAAAAAGAATTGATTGAAATGTCATGTATTTTCAGTTCTACGAAAAACAAAACTCTTTTGCTTTAACACCAACTCTTAAACCTAATCTACAGAACAACATAGGGTGTTATTGTCGTTTCAGTATATTTCAGCTTCAGCCGCAGCTGCTACAATATGACTACCAAACGACTGCACCTCAGCTCCAACCTCTCAACCACAGCTAGCAGCTGGAGAAGTTGCAGCCCAAACAAACACACCCTTGACACTAGGGGCCTGTTTGGTTGCCCGCATCGAGCCCAACCAGGCCCGCGCGGGAAGGGAGAGGCCTGTTTGGTTGCCTGGTTTTCCTGTTGGGCCTGCATTGCACGCTCCTCAAAGCAGCCCAGAGCCTGGCTCGCGCTCGGATCGGCAGTTTCTCGCGAGCCAGGCTGAGTGCGGCGCGAGGTCGCACGGGCAGGAGTGAGGCGAGGGCCAGGGGGATGGCGGGAGATGGAAATCTGGCGCGTCGTCCAGGCGCCAAATTAGCCTCACTCCCTTTCACTCGCTCACCCATAGCCACTGCCCCCCTTTCTTCCCTACTGCCTCACCACCGGCGGCGGCTGCGATTTCAGATCTGCGCTATAGGCGCCGGCGTTTGCGGCGGATCTGGTGCTCCCCTTGCTGTTGGCCACTGTCTGGTCGACCTAGTCTGTGCCATGGCTCCCCCCACATCGTCCTCGTCTCCGATGCCGATAAGCAACACCCCTCCCCCCTTTGTTAGCTCAGTGGTTAGGCCGTTAAGCTAGGTGTAGGATCGATTTCCCACTGGACGAACCGTCGATGTCGACTAGGTTATGGACGCACGGATGAGGCTGATAATCCAGGCAGCAGCACTGATTAGTGTGATCCAGGCATGGGTCATGTTCATGCACCAGAGAGCTGTTCGTCGTGCTGGGAGACCTTTGATCCGCTATGGTCCATTGTTTTCCCGGGAAGAGGAGAGGATCCAAAATCTGAACTACATCTACAACTGCAATGACGTCGAGGCTCTGTGGATGCTTAGAATGAAAAGAACACCATTTGCCAGGCTTGTCGAGACCTTCAGGAGCAGGGGGCTGTTACAAGATAGCATCAACACCAGTGTCGAAGAGCAAGTGGCCATGTTCCTCCATGTTGTTGGCCATAACCAGAGGTTCGGGGTCATTCACAACACGTTCAGGAGATCAATGGAGATCATCTCTAGGTACATCAAGCAGGTGCTTTATGCTGTTGGGGAGCTTAGAGGAGAGATGACCAGGAGACCATCTGGCCAGACTCCACCCAAGATTCGCGGAAGCCCAAGATGGTATCCGTACTTCAAGGTGAGCATTGACAATATACACTTTTCATGACTTGATATGCTTGTATTGTTCAAGTTGAGCACTAACACAGGCTTGTGATGCCATTTTCAGGATTGCATTGGGGCAATAGATGATACTCATTTCACTGCCAGAGTTCCTAGGTCACAGTCTGCAGCATACAGGAGGAGGAAGCACTACACAAGCCAGAATGTGCTTGTTGCTGTTGACTTTGATCTAAAGTTCACATATGTGCTGGCTGGCTGAGAGGGGTCAGCGCATGATGCTAACATTCTCACTGACAGCATGAGTTGACCTGATGGGATCAACATCCCCGACGGCAAGTTCTACCTTGGAGATGCTGGCTATGCATGTCGGCCGGGTATTCTTCCACCCTTCAGGAAAACAAGGTACCATCTCAACGAGTTCTTTGGTAGGAACTACCTAGGACTGCACAGGAGTTGTTTAATCTCAGACACTCCAGCCTTAGAGTAACTGTTGAGAGGGCATCTGGAGCTCTGAAGAATAGGTTTAAGATTCTGGATCAGAAGCCATTCCACCCATACTCCACTCAGGTTAAACTAGTTCTTGCTTGTTGCATTCTGCATAACTGGATCCTCCAGTGGGGCTTTGATGAACACGTGCCTGAGGAGGAAGATGTCGAGCCTGACGATGTTGTTAGCTCCGGCCATGGTGTGGAGGCATTTGACAATGACGCTTGGAAGAACAAAAGGTTGGAGTGGGCAGAGGCGATGTGGCTTAACAAAGGTCAGTGCAGGATTTGAAGAAGATGGAAGAAGAACAACAAGCAGCAGCAGCAGTACCAGAAGCAGAAGCAGAAGAAGAGAGGAAGATCTGATAGCACCGATGAACTATCCCCTATTTAGCCAATGGCTCTTAATAATTTGAACTGTCATTTGATAGTAGTTAGGATGAACTGTCATTTGTTTAAGTAGATGACGTTACATGTTCAGATTCTGTGTGGTAAGCTCACCACTAGTTAGAAGTGGTGACAACACCTTATGCAGGTTGCAACCAAACACCATGTCATATGTGCGCCTAATACAATGCGGGCAACCAAACGCCGGGTCGAAAATGGTTGTCTCATGCAACTAGGGGATGCGGGCAACCAAACTATGTGCATCTGGGGTTTTTTGGCCTGCATCCCCTCAAACCGGCTCAATAAAACCAGGCTCGCCGGGCCAGGCTGAATCGGCAATGTAACCAAACACGCCCTAGATTTCTTCGAATAGACACGCAGTGCAGGAATTTGAAGAGTGTTAATGCAAGACACAAAAGAATTTTTCCACGAGAATCCTTCAAAACTCATGTAAATTCCTTCATCCCAAATGGCTCCGTACTCCCCAGAACTATTATCTCAGTCAAGACTGGACGGATCAGAATGCTCATACCCTAACAGGGCTCATCTACAAGCAAGATAGATCTGGATCCAGTGTCATTCGTATCCCAAATCGAGATAAATGATTCCAACATCGATGGAGGGCAACCACTGTGGAAATAAGTTACACATTTTGTCTACTTAGCATCTGACATCCGAACGGGGCACCAGAAAGCTCCAATCTGCAGTTGCACCAACGCGAGAACATCCCGAAAGTGGCATATAATACATCTCTGCTATCCTCTCTAAATATTACAGTCAAGTTTGACAATCACACTAAATCATCTAAGACATCTTACGAATAATCTATGAAAACCTTGAAAATCTCCACGTTTGCTTATTACCCGCATACTGGTGTAGCATGTCAGCAAAAAACCAGTTTGTTTCTGATAACTTAAAGATCCTTATTCAGCGTGCAATCTAGCATTGCACAACATCATTACTCAGCAGCTATCTCTTCTGGTGCCAATAAAATAGCCGCCAGTTGATGCAAATGTCATGGCGCACCTCTGGCTGGCTTCAGCGCAACATGCCAGTACAACATAGCTGGCATACACCAAAACTGGAAGAATAGCAATAGCTGTGACATGTAAGCACCAGATTTGGGGGTTGAAGAGGCGTCGCAGCTTGGCTCAACAGGTTCTTCTCTAGCATTCAATTGGGTATAGCCAACCCCACAATCAGGCCAGAAGGCTGGGCTGGCCATGTCTTCTCCTTCAGGAGGAAACAATACATCGTAAGTACATCCAGAATTATCTTAGTTAAATATGTTTTGCTATGTAAGCTTTTCAAACATGCCCAAATCAACTATTGTATCAGAAAGTACACTTTTAGGAATTGTTTGAAAATTTCTGTGTAACTCAAAAGATCAGGCAATGAGAAGCACTCGTCCAAGATGAAAAGCCATGCTGCAGTAAATCAAATCTGGACTATATGGCTCGGTAACTCAATTCTCGAAATGAGGAAAACATCTATACCAATATAAAAAGACCCAAATGAGCAGATCCAAACCATCTCGACCGTCAAATCATGTTATCTAGCGGTTCAAATCGCTCCAATGTTGAGCATGAAACAAGTTTAACGCTCTAATTACCCACGACTGCCATTGGTTATAAACACGTTTTGACTCAACGCTATCCATTGAAATCTGTTATGTAATTAATATCCTACCATTCCTGCGAAAAAGTAATTGATATCTTACCAAATACCAACGTGCAACAGATATATCTTACCTAATATAACGTGCAACTAATATCCTACCTAATATAAATGTGCATTGCACGTACATTATTACTAGTATAAACAAAGATAGCGTCACATAAATCATACCGAGAAAAATACTCTGAAATTTAGTTTGCCTAACAGCAAAAAATGAATAATGGGCATGTAACCTTGTACGGAAACAACTTTGTTCTGGATGGAAACAAGAATAAAAATATTAAGCCATATGTTCCATCAGTTGACTAAAAATTTACGGCGAATCCTTAGCAATGGAAGAAATTGACGAACAACTATTTTGTTCAACATGACATTGCCAAAAGCAATACTCCCTCCGTTCCTAAATATTTGTCTTTTTAGAGATTCCAAATGGACTACCACATACGGATGTATATAAACATATTTTAGAGTGTAGATTCACTAATTTTGCTCCGTATGTAGTCACTTGTTGAAATCTTTAGAAAGACAAATATTTAGGAACGGAGGGACTAGGTGTTAGCCAAAACAGAATATCAATATGTTAAATGCCCTTAAGTTAATACATCATCTGGCACCTTCCTACACTGGAGATGATATACACCATACACTGGAGATGAATATTTTCTGCTGGTGAACAGCTTCTTGCCAGATGATAATATATCATCTGGCATCTTCCTACAGATGCACTGTCGTACTCTGCATATTTAGTGTGAGAGCAACTTGAGGTTCGGCAACATGTACACAAGCATGAGATTTTCAGTTTGAACTTAAATGCTGCAACTGTTTTCAGGTAGGTACTCACAGACATAATACACAATTACCATTACCATTCCCAACCAAGTCCGGAAAACACATAAGGTTATAGGTTCATGAAAATCTACACCTTATTTGCTCTGGTAATTTTGTAATGACAGTGATTTGCGTATCTCTTCTGGTGTTTTGAAGTTTTTTTATTCTACAGATCCACACAAATCCTTCTATGATAACAGTCCTTCCTCAAAAAGGCACATTTTTACCAAAATGAACTCCTGATTATTGGTAATATAATTCTGGCAAACTCATGTATTTGAAGAAATAAACACTTTTCTTTTTGCCAAGATGCCCAAATCAACTTCAAATGAAAGGATCATAAAAATGTTCAAGAAATACATGCTCCAAGCAAATCACAAAGCTAACCAGAATAATATACAGCTAAAGAGGATACCAGGATCAGGATGAGGTGATATGCCAGCGAACAAGAAAGTTAGCTAAGAAACAACCTAAGATTTACATGTTCGGAACTTCAGGTAATATTTGATAGTTTACTATTAGATAATATATACAAATCGGGAACAATTTAACGTTTTAAGCAATATAAATTCAACTTAAAATTATTATCTCAAATCCATTTTGAAGAGATTGATTTTGCCAACTGGAAGTTGAGTTTACGATTACTTGAATTATTATAAGTTGGCATTGGGATTGTAGTTACTTGAACAAATAAAAAACGGGAATACATAGAGTTCACAAACTCACTTGCCAGCTGTTGTATGGAATTAAAGCATAGTGTTCTCACAGGTTTCTTCTGACCCAAAGTGAAGCCGAATAAATTCCATAGTATAACTTAACTGCATTAGGTGGCATGGGATTCTTCATTATTAGCCTCTATTTATCAGAAAGACAAGTTCTTTTGATACAAGAAAAGCAAATAAAAATGACATCTACTACATGACAAGAAAAAAAAATCTCCACAAACGATCACCATATGTGTGAAAAGATGCAGGCTAGAGCTATATTACCTTTGAAATGTTTTAGGAAGCGACCTCGTCCTTCCATAACCAACTTTGGAAACATCCTTTGCATCATCATCTGACGCCTGTTCAGCATTTCTGTCACTCTCCTCTATTTCTTCTCGCCTCTGCTTTGCTTGTTGTCTTGATTCAGGCTTCCAGGATGCCTTGGCAAGTGACTTGCCAAGCAAATCAGCAATATTCGTTGCCATTTCCTCAGCTTTCTGCACATGAGGAAAGTTATCTTCCTCAAAATGGTGTGACAGCCACAAATACATCGACAGGACCTGGTGCTTCGTCTCGAGATCCAGCAGTTCAGTGTCATTCCTTGCCGAACCCTTCGGCATTCCCATCGCAATGCTAACACGACGGCTCTGGCTATAATGAGTAGCAAATCTCAGAAGATGGTACATGGCTTTCGGATCCCTTATATTAACTGGCGCGAAACAAAAATTGTAGCGATCCTTGAGGGAGAGACCCTGTACCCTCTCGAGCATATTAGCAACCTTCTTGATACTATCCTGCTGGCACATGAAGTATGTCTTGTCGATGCGGCAATTGTCACGGAACTTATCTAACAAGTCAGTGAAAGTGAGGTTGGGGAACTGACTGGCAAACATTTCCACTTGTTCGAAGCAAGGAAAAAGACCAATTTTTTGTGCCTCCTCAAACGGCTGTTGCAGGCACTGAATTAAATAATCCAAATCATCCAACAAGAAAGTGGTTGTGAGTCCATCTGGATAAACACTTCCCCTCCGACCAGCACGCCCAGCTATCTGTTTTACCTGTGAAGCAGCAACGGGTACCATCTTGTCCCCGTTGTACTTGGACAAGCTATAGAACACAACCCTCCTAATGTTAAGGTTCAGACCCATACCGACCGCATCACTCGCTACAAGAACATCATACTCATTATCCTGTTCATTGAACAATGTTGCTTGCTGGCGCCTTGTCTCCGGTGGCAAAGCTCCATATATGACGCAACACTTGTGCTTCGTAAACTTCTCAATTGCCAGCTTCACCTCAAATATCTCTCTGCGTGAGAAGGCAACAATGCAATCACCAGAGCGAACATTCTTGAGGTCTCCAAGTAGTGACTTGGCCTCGACAACAAGTGGCTTGAATCGTTCATACTGATGCACCTCCAAATCATCTCCAGTATCTGCGCAGACCTTACGAACAATCTTGAGCACACTAGGGTCGCCACAGAGATGTATCTCATCTGCCTTGATCCCAAGAACAGCACGTGACCACGCATAGCCCCTGACAGGGTCAGCCATCATCTGTATCTCATCAACCACGGCGACTTCGTAGAGCTCCTCCGTGGACAGCATCTCAATAGTGCAAGCAACATGGTTGGAGAAGGGGACTTCCTTTATCTCCTGGCCAGTGCGGAGGGTGCAGTAGACACCGAGTGCATTTACCTTGTCGAATACCTCCATGGCGAGGAGCCGGAGCGGGCTGCAGTACACACCGGACTTGGCGGCGCTGAAGCGTGCGAGTGCGTTGTGCGTCTTGCCGCTGTTGGTGGGCCCGCAATGGTACACCACCCGCCGGCGCATGGCGCGGGCGAAGGGGTACCAGGTGTGCGGCGCCGTGAGGTCGGCCGCAGCCATGACGGATTTGTTCTGCCTCAACTGATCCGCATGGTAGTTGAGGCAGTACTCGGCGAAGGCCGGGAGGAGGAGGGCGTGCGCGTCCTCGCCCGGGAGAGAAAGGAGCCGCTCGGCGGATTCTTGGGAGAGGCGCGCAGGGATGAAGTGGCGGAAGTGCCGAGCATACGTGGGAAACTCCGAGGAGGGGATGTAGAGCGCGAGGGCCTGGTCGGCAATGGCGGGATCCTTGGCGAAGCGGCGGGTGAGGGCCGTCACCTCGTCCCACGTGGCCTTGGGGAGGCGCGACGAGCCCGTCGCAGGCTCGGCGGTGGAGAGCTCGCGCCATAGCTGCTTCGGGTCCAGCGGAGGCAGCTTCCGATCAGGGTCGTCGGTTGCGTCGGACGAGAGGAATCGATGCTGGGATGGAAGCAATGGGGATGGAGGTTGGGGGGCAGGGCGGTGGAGGTGGGAGAAGGTGGGGAGGAGAAGGCGGCGGTACGGCGATGAGGTGGTGCGGCGGATAAGCGAGGCAGCGATGGCGGCGGCCATGGGTCTGTTTGGGTTAGGAGACGGCGGCGGCCGGCGGCATGGGGTGGAAGAGGGGAAGAGAGGAGGCGGCGCGCGACAGGCGGGCAGCCCCGGTCTGGATCCTGGGCCAAAGTGGGCTAGGAGCGGACGGCGGGGAGATAGGTGGGCTTCAAACGAACCACGTCGCGGGGCGCTGACTGCGTGGAGAATGTGATGATTGATTTACCCTAAAAATAACTTGCTCAAAAAGAAAGCATCTATCGATCTACCCTAAAAAAACGAATCTACTGATTATAGCAAGACATCTAAAAATTTCAAAAATGAATAAATCGTGATATCTAGAAGTAAAGAAAATACTCTCTCCATCCCATAATATAAGAGCATTTTGGGCGTTGCTATCTGACACGCGCGCGTTTCAGCGGCCGATTTCAGACCGGCTCTATTCTTTCCTGTTTTGGTTAATTGAGGGGGCAAAGTGCCACGTGCCCGGGACCCACCGTTGGAATAGGGGGGGGGAGAAGATTAGGATCGAGCGCTCTAGCGGTCGGTCGCGTAGGAGTAAATCCGGAGCATTTTTAACACTAATGGAGTGTCAAAAATGTTCTTATATTTTGAGACAGAGGAAATAGTTACCAAACCTGAAAATATTGTAAAAGGGCAAATATCACTTTTATTCCTGGTTTCCTTATTTGGCATTATTTTTTAGAAATAAAATTTATTCATTAAAAACTGTAATTTTTTGCAAACAAATTTTTATGAGAAACATTTAAGTTACGCATTGAGTGTCAAAATCACACGGTGAGACTTGAATCCAAGGCGGTGCCGCTGCAAATCCACTTCCCCAGCTATCTTTTGGTTTCTTGTTATGATTCAAAAGCTTTTAATTTTATTCTTAAAAATTATGGTGTGTGTGTTATTATTGTATACTTTTTTGTACAATTTCTTTCGACAATTTTATCAGGCCATAGTTGGGTAGATATGTTTAACGATTCACTTAAATATATCTACCCAACTATGACAATTTTATCAGGCCATAGTTGGGTAGACAATTTTATCAGGCCACTTGTTTGTTAGAATGACTGTGACGCTCACACTTATATATAATTGCTCGCCACATCATGTCTTTCTTCGGCGCATATTCAATGTAATGTAGGTCTAGCCTAACCACACTATGTTTTTTATGGCAATAATGAACATGGGGGATGTACACACGGAGAATTTAGAGGAATACACACGAGACGGAGATATGCCTAAGCTCTCCGAGGGAGGTAATACTCTACTTATTACCTTTGTGACTTGCATTGATGGTTGCCTCGTATAAAGTTAGGGTTTTGCGCAAGCATATTTGGTTTTACAATGATATTGGAGCTAAGCTGGCTATGAGAATATAATGATCATAGGTCATAGCCCGTACTCCCTCCAGTCCTTTTTAGTCCGCGTTTAAGAAAAAACCATTTTTTCCCGCAATGCTCTGCGTATTAGCGTGTTGGGGCTGTTCTTTCCAACTTTACCCCTCCGTTATGTTCGCTCGCACGCATGCCTGCAGTTACTCCCATCTCTCTCTCCCATGCACGTCCTTCGCACCTTCCCAAGGCAGCTAGCCGCCTACCTCTTACTCTCCTCCCCAGTCCCCACCGGTCCCATCTCACCTTCCCATTCTCCCATCTCTGCTACATCCCGTACATCTCCATGGATGAAATGCACCCGTCATGGTTGTGGTAGGACAACCAACTTGTAGAAGATAGTGAGACCATGGATGAAAGCTTGCTTGACGTGGACGACATCGAGCTCGCGTACGGAGGCGTGCACCCGCTCGTGGACGACGACGCACTTGTGGAAGACGGGGCGCTAACTGACGACAACGTGTTCCAGCTAGGCGATGTGTTCCAGGTGTGCAGCGCGCCCCACGGACGGCGACGCACTCGTGCAAGGCGGCGCGCTCGCAGACTGCAGCATGCACCCGAATGACGGTGGCGTCCACGCGCTTGATCACGTCGTACGCGCGCTGGTCGAGCTGCTAATCTATGGCGGGTTGTTCAGTTTAGGAGGGAGTTGAAAATTTTGGAAAGATTTCATCTGCCAAAATCAAACGAATTGTTTTGGCTCCAATTCCACCAGTATCAAGCGATGATGTTGTTCTTCTTGCCTCAGCGTTCTTCATGCTCATACGCCATGCAATGGGTGAGAGATTGGCGCGAATGCTGAGAAGATTTTGCACAGAGAGAGAGCCGCATGCGCAGAGCGGAGAGAGAGAGAACCCGCATGCATGCAGAGAGGTGGACAAAGGAGAACGTGGGTGCGAGAATACAGAGTGTCGAGCCAATTGTTGCATGCGCACAGTAACTACCCCATCGTCCCTTCTGTAGCAAACCAGGGGCAAACACAGTCCGATTTTTGCTGCTCTGTCCTCTCCTTGGTATGCGGGCTGAGCATAGAACGCAAAGAAAAAAGGACCGGAGGGAGTATTATATAGGTGGACAAGGCTAGGGTTACAAGGAATCCGAGTCGGTACAGATTACCTGGTGCTAGTCAATTAAATGTGACCGGGCCTAATACATATGGTGACATACTTGTCTTGTATTCGTTGATGATGTGCATCCGCGTAGTGGACGGACTCGAGTCATCAATTAATGTCCGCAAACCCTGACCCTTCTAGTCAGGGCGCGTGGAAGTAAGAAGCAAGGGTGGTATGATGTGAGATACGATGTTGTTATGCTGGATTAAGAAATATCAATCATTTCATTGTTAGAGACATGTCTAAGTAAATACATGCCCTATATGGTCAAACGTGAGTGAGTGAGAATCAAGGCATGATAAAACAAAGCGAAGGGCGGCATCGGTGAGAGCGTCAAAACAAATGACAAGAAGAAAAAACAGAATGTGCTTCAAGTTGTAACCTTATTTCGGGGGAATCCAAAGTGTCACTATCTCGCAAGTATAAATATGGAAGTATGAAACCGAGACAAACTTAGAATTCCCGGCTGTTATCGACAAGGTCAAGCCGACTCTGGCAGGGGAGCGACGACATCACCGCGTCGGTGACTCGTTCTGACGACAATAGTGGTCGCTTGGTGGCCTCTAAATCTTGATGTAATTTTTATTATGTTTAAAATGTTTTGTGCTTCCGGTGAAGTTTATAATAAATTTGATTCTTTTCGTAAAAAATAGAGATAAACTTAGAATTTAGCTGACCTTGTGTGATGCATCCAGATGTGCAATAACAACATACGTCGTGGACTTAATGTGAAACGTCGTCCTCTCTCCAACCGCAAATTCCCCACATATCATCATAATCTGAACTCTACTACGCCACACGCTCGGCTCGGACTACAGAATCCCAGTTTCTCGGATGCACTGCCTCGCCTGCGCCGCGCCCGCTGCAGCGGCCGCCGCTCGTGCTCCCGGAAGGCGCTTCGGCCGCCGGAGAGTGGTTGTCGACTGCGTCGCCTCCGCAGACCGCAACGTGGAAGGAACGCCTCCGAGGTCAGCGCACCTCTCGCCGCATTTCTGCAGATTTTCGGGCTATGCGGTTGTCAGGAGCACAGTCGTGCAGTCAGATTTAGACAGTCCCATTCATATTCCGTATCATAGCTCAGAGTTTTTTTCCCGGCAAATTATCACCATCCGTAGCTTCTACTAATAAACAGTATACTTGAGCTGGAGTGCTGAACTTCTAATAAAGAATGCAACTGCTAATATGTGTGTGAATTTTCGTCCAGGTTAAGGGAAACATGTGAACTTTCTGAAATCTCAACCAAAACACTGCTGTTTGCGTCAAAGAGGAAGATTCTTGCATTTTCGGCCTTTTGCCTTTGCTTACATTCTTCAAGGTACTTATCAGGTTCGGACTAGGTGACATGGTAATTAGGTGTCAATAGAAATTAATCCTATATATTTTCATGTGCCAGATTATTTTACTCATGTAACAGTGTTAGTTTATTGTGTCTGTGAACTTTCTATAACTTGGTATGTTCTTATTATTACAGCACTTGCTTTGGGTGATCCAACCGTCAAAATTGAGGATGTAACTCCAAAGATATTTCCATCTGGTCCATTGTTTCCAAGCGAGGTCGCTACTCAGTACTCTGTTGAATCAACCTTACCCCATTTACTTGTTCTCGCAAGTCACAACATATTTACATTTCTTCGAATTTTGCTGCCTGTGCAACAGAAAAGGATCGCAGAGCTTTTTGAAACAAATACTTACTCAGTGGTCAACATTTTTGATGCGACACTGCGCCCCCAGCTCAATGTAACAGGGGTTGTTGAGGTAAACTGAATACATGCTTGAATATTGTAAGTTTAGACCAAGGGTGTCTGGGTATGCTCCTAGAAACACTAGAAGGCTAACAATTGCTGATTTATTCTTGGATATCTTTTGCTTACGTACTTTCTAAATGACACAAAATTTCAAAAGATGTGAGAAGTTCTTGTTTGAAAGAAAGTTTTTAACATTCATTGTAGATCCCAGAAGGAAATGGTTCTGGAGTTGTTTGGGATGAGTCTGGTCATATTGTTACAAATTATCATGGTATGTCAATCACATGGTTATATATTTCTACCATATATGAACAACACAACCTACTCTTCTCATGCCTACTTTACTGTGCTTGACTCTTTTCCCTTGTACACAGTACACTGAATTTACTTTTGATATATGCATGTGTTCATGATGTTGGTATGATTATAGTGGTTGGCAATGCTCTTTCGAAAAATCCAAAGCTTGGTGAAGTTGTCGCACGTGTCAACATTCTTGCTGCCGAAGGGTAAAATCTTATATAACTGCACTTGGTAGTACAATTTTCCATGAAATTTGTTGGGGCATTACTATTCCTTGTATATGCGCGCCAATTAACAGTAAATACTCTCCTGTATCTGCTTGAAAGGATACAGAAAAATTTCGAAGGAATATTGATTGGTGCAGACCGCGCTAAAGATCTTGCTGTCCTTAAGGTAAAAGTTTCTTCTGACTAACTGTTCTGAACAAGGGTTATGGTTTAACTAAAAATGCTAATGCTCTTATATAGAGAACTACTCCCTCCGTCCCAAAATAAGTGTCGCTGATCTAGTACAACTTTAACTAAAGTTAAAGTTGTACTAGATCAGCGACACTTATTTTGGAACGGAGGGAGTATTTTTTTATAATAGTAATTCTGAAATTAACAGATAGCATGCAACTAGCTTATCTTGTTTCTTTAGTTATGAGTGACGTGATTCCAGTGAAATGGATATAAAAATGAGAGTTGACTTATGAGACCAAAGGATTGTGGAGTCATATTAGAGATTGAGATTACACGCCGTTCTGTATGTCTTGTCGTTCCATCTATATTGGGAATGTCACCATGGTATTTTAGAGCGCCAAGATGATTATGTTAACCTGCTAACATTGTGCTAACCCTATCCCCATCTGGTTCATGGACATGCATTGCAAGGGCTAGAATGTTTAATCTTGTTAGTACAAAAGAAGGAGTTCACAAACGAGTTCTGGAGCATGTCCAGTGCCAGTTTATTGATATTCACCTGAGTTCATCTTTAGTTAATCATAGTTATGTATGTTGCTTAAATTGTTTCTATAGTTCGCTTCACAAAACATCCCACTGAGCATTTTCTCTTTGTGAATCTCATATATTGGCATGTACATATGTCATAGGTGGACGCCCCTTTAGATATCTTGAAGCCAATTATTGTGGGACAGTCCTCAGCTCTAAAAGTTGGTCAGCAATGCTTAGCAATTGGAAATCCTTTTGGTTTTGACCATACTCTGACTGTTGGTGTTATCAGTGGTTTAAATCGAGATATATTTAGTCAAGCTGGAGTGACAATTGGAGGTGGGATTCAAACAGATGCAGCTATTAACCCTGGGAACAGGTTCGTGGAGATGGTATAATCACCAAATTTCGTATAATCAGGGGTAATTCATAGCAAATTTTGCATTTCAAATTCCGGAACTTTTTTGAACTGAAAATTTTAGGGGAGGCCTGGACATTTCTGATTTCAGAACTTGTGTAGAAAGTAGAGACTACTGCTAGTGATACTGCTTTGAGGATTGGCAAATCTTTATATTTCATCATCTGTCACTTACAGTTACACATTCCTAGGCATACGTGGTACTGGTTTCACCTTACTTGATAATTATGGTGTTTATATTCTTATTCTATACCACATTACTAAATGCAAAACTGCAAAACATGAACTATATTGGGACACAGACAAAACTAGTATTAAATGTTGTTCTTTTGTACTCCCTCCGATCTAAATTAATTGTTGCTGCTTTAGTACAACTTTTAATTGTCGCAGGACAAAGTTGTACTAAAGCAGGGACAATTAATTTGGATCGGAGGAAGTAAGTGATTAGTATCAGAGTTCATAAGACAGGACACATAAACTTGGAGTTAAATTCCAGCTATGGTACTTGGCATAGTGATCATATAGCATAACAGTCTGGAACTGAGCACAGCGCATCCAAATTGTTTGCATAACTAACTTAAATGTATTTAATTCTTTGTGAAACCCACTCATTGAACAATTACTCTATGCTTGATGTTGTATAGTCTATCCTACCACATTCAAGATATAAGCTCAAGTGATTCACTATTACCTCTATGGCCTATGGGACAGTGAACTCTATGTCTCTTACTCTCGAAATGGATCATTACTGAAAGTGGTGGCTTATATCTGTAGCACCTTTAGTTAACTTGTCGGTTAACTAAGTATGAGCTAATCTGATTTATTTAGCTGAAAATGTATTACAAAGTATTTTACTAACCATATGGTCTGATGAATCTCGATGCAGTGGTGGTCCTTTGCTAGATTCGAAAGGGCACATGATTGGTATCAACACAGCAATTTTTACACAGACAGGTTAAGTTACTTCTATTTTGACATCTACTACTATTCAAAATTGCACTGTGAGATCATGAATCCATAATTTTGATTTTATTTTGAGACGTTAGCAGATTTTTCTGCTTTTTATAGCTGAGCTATACCTCAGTCACTATGCTTGTTACTATTTAAAAGAGTATGTCTAAATCTAAAATTAGTAAAAATCACAATCACGTCAACTATCATGATCTTAAGCTCTTAACTAGTGGTTATCTTACCTACTTGATGTATTTCAGTGTCATTTTCTAAGTTACTCTGCTCAGTGTACTGTCTGTTATCGGTGATGGCATGTTTTGGATGACTTTTGTTTGTGATGAGGTGATCAGTGGGTAATATCATGACTAAAATTCATTTTTGTTTTGTTTCACATAGCATTCATCTAACTTGCTATATGCTTTCTTCCTAGAGGCCAGGTGTTTTTATTAGTAGCTGTTCGCGTAGTAATCCACTGATATATCTACTGTTGGTTACTTCTTCTCAAGCCCAATATCGGCCAATGAATTGACTTCATTGTGTTGACTTGGCAGTACATATCTCAGATTGAACTACATCCAATTATCCATTTATACTGGTTAATGTAGTTTCTAAGTTAGTCTGAGATGCCATTATTTCTTTAATGTTGCAGGAACATCCGCAGGTGTTGGTTTCGCTATCCAATCATCAACTATACTCAAAATAGTTCCTCAGTTAATTCAGTCTGGAAAGGTATGCTGCTTTGACATCTTAAAGCCACATATGAACTTAATATCATTTTCATAACCATTCCCTTAACATCATTTGTCATCTCATGGTGATGACATATGTGTAGAGAAGTATAACATTCATGCAACAAACATCACCCTGAAGTTGAGAGTTATTTATGAGTAATCTTTTCCCTTGTTCCGATGCTTGTCTGTACTTGTGGTATGTTTCAGTTGTCCGGGCATGGTTGTGAATAAATGCATTAAACAATCCCAGATATTTTATACAAAGTTATTGCATTAGGAGGAAACTGTTTAGCCTTTTTGGTTCTACAAATAGTAGAAAAACATTTGTCAGAGATCACTGTACTTGCATTGAAAAAAAAACTTGCACTATGCATGCATTCTCCTCTACCTTGCAGTTTTTTCCCAATAAAATCTACAGTATGAAATGAGCAAAGTTAGACTATGTTATTATTTGACCATTTGGTTGTTTGTTCGTTGCTGACACTCGTACTTATTTTCTGTACTTTATATTGGTCGAAGTTATGCTTACCTTTTATTTAAGGTTCGACGTGCTGGGCTGAATGTGGAATTCGCACCAGATCCGATTGCGTATCAGCTTAACGTCCGTGACGGTGCCCTTATACTGAAGGTAAGCTGAATTGTTGCTACCGATCTCTCTGCCCCGTTGGCCAAATGGAAACAGAAATAACCCCTGATACCATAACTTGTGCTTCGCTGCAGGTTCCCCCGGGCAGCGCCGTAGCAAAAGCAGGTCTAGTTCCTACGGGCAGGGGTTTTGCCGGCAATATTATCCTCGGTGACGTCATTGTTGCAGTGGATGGCAAGCCGGTGAGTGCTTGCTGATCAAGTTGCAGTCACAAAGTTTATATGATTTAGAATAGGGTGGTCACATCTTTTGGCTCCTCTCACTCGCATGGTCGCTTGTGGAGCAGATCAAGGGCAAATCTGACCTCCTGAGGGTTCTAGACGACTACGGGGTCGGAGACACGGTGACCCTGACGATCAGAAGAGGCACCGAAACCATTCCGGTAGCCCTGTCGCTGGAAGACGCAAGCGTTTGATGTGCCCCTGGAGTTCTTTTTCCCGTTCCCAGTTCTACAATGTAACCTGATGACCTCCTCATGAATTTGATCAGTTGGAAGTTTTCCTTGAAACCAGCTTGTGTGTTACTAGCTGGTACCAAGATGGTGCCATGTGCTAGTCTGTAAGCGAACAAAAACCCACGGAATGGGTGAGGGCATGCGTGGTGAATGAACGAGGAATGTTACCATTTCACACGGAAATGGCGCTCTTTGGGGGCGCGCTTTAAGTTAAACCGAGGGATTTCGGAAAGAGAAAGCGAAAGGGGAATGGAATGTCGCTACCAGCGGCAACAGCGTGGGGCTTTGGCTGTGGCCGAGCCTTTGGATCTTTGAACGGGGGCTTTGTGTTTTGGACTGACCCCCACTCAATCCAAGGCAGCAGAAGCAGGACAGTGGGTGCCCACTCTGCCAAGCAAAGAAGGGAGTGAACATAACATAAAGCGGCGTCCAGCGGGAGCTTCGGCTAGCGGCACAGCAAGCCAAAGCAGGGGATGCCTCTCTTGTTTCTGGCACACATGGGGAGCCGTGCTCCTCCTTGCTTCACAGAGAAGCTTCCAAAGTACACAAAGGCGAAAGCACGGGCCTATGATCTGCGATCCAAAGGAAAAACAACCAAAGACGAGAAGATGGTCTCCACTCTACAGCTCCAAGGCTAGTAGAGACATTTTTGTTTTCCACCTGGCAAGACCATACTATTTAGCAGCGCCCTGAACACAAAACCTCTGCTTTTTCTTTCTTCCGTGGTCACGGTCACGCTCACTTGCCTTTTTCTTTTCTGTGATGTTGTGTGGATTACTGCGGAAAACCCTGCATTACGGAAGATACCTCGGTACCTGATTCGCCCCCACTAGATTTTAGCGGGCTGTATGTATACGGGGTTTACATGCAAGCAAGTGTAAAGCCATATGTTGCCTTGTTGGGTGTGTGTCCAATGCACATCGTATCTCCCTCTCTTTGAGCTTTATTTATGCCTTTGGACCAAGATCTTACCCGTCACCCGTCGCTGTTTCAGATGTGACCCTACGGGGATACTCTCCTATATCTACAACAACAAAGACACGCAATAACATGCTCCAAGGCTCCAAGCTTACTCCACTGCCCCCCATAAAACTTGTGCGCCGCCAGCCAGGCGAAGCTAAGCCACCCTGGTGTCACAAGTCTCTCTCTCTCTCTCACACACACACACTAGCTAGGACATCATGATGAGAGTCCCCAGCCTTGCACTGGCGATCCTTGTCCTGGTCGCCCTCTCGGCCGGCACCGGTCGTCCGGGGGTCCTCGCGGCCAGGAGCCCGGGCGTCCTTCTCGCCCCAACAAGCAGCCGCGGTGCGGAGCAGCCGCGGAGACTCGTCGAGGCTGGCGGCAATGGCGCCCCCGCCGCTAGCTTCGATGCCTCCGGGAAGCCCGTGGCGGCGGCCGGCCCTTCTCCGCCCCCGACGGTGTTCGACGCGGACCGGATGAGCAAGCGGCGAGTCCGGAGAGGCTCCGATCCCATACACAACAAATGCTGAGGATTGGGCGGGCCCATTGATGGCCGGACTTGAAGGGCCAGACAGCTCTCTTTGTTTCCCTTTGCCCCTCGTTTTCTTCTTCTTCTTCTTCTTTTGGTATCTTTTTTCTTTTTTGCCTCTCTTGAGGTTTGAGTCGTTCCATTCCTTCTGGGGTTCCACCGGTTTTGTCATAGAAATACATGTACATAGATGCCGATGAAAGGATGGGCGCATGTGTACCTACTTATTACTTGAGTCTGAATCGAGCATTGTCCTTCCGGATACGTACGCAACTCAGTTTTACAGTAGTATACTTTTCAAGATTCCTTCAGTTTCCTAGCTGAGATTTGCACGACGAAATGCCTCATGGTGAGTGGGTGGGTGCTCCACTTCGGCGACCAGATCATTTCACTTCAAGAGGCGCGCACACGAGGGTGGCACCTAGCCCGGTTCACCGCTGGTGCCCACGCGAACAGGGGCGTGTGCTGTCGCGGGTTGCATCCGTAGTTTTTGGCTGCCTGCTCGTCACTGACAATCGAACAGCTTAGCCGGTGGGCCGAAGACGAGCACGCTTGACGGCGCTGCGTGCTACTACTACTCCAGTATTTACATTTAGTACCACACCGCTCGTTCGGGTGGCCACTTCGCGGCCTAAATAACGAGACGACGAACCATGTATCGCCGACGACGCAAAGCTAGCGCTAGCTACGCTGGCCTGCCGAGGCAAAAAGCGGTCGTGACGTACTTCTGGCCGGGCTTGGCCCAGCAGCCTGTTACCCTAGGTCGCTGTTAACTCGTGCATGTTGGGGGCCAAGAAGTGCGGAGCGACGTCAGTCTTTTTTCCTTTTACCATTTTGACTCATTTATACATGGTGAGTGGCGCCTACTTGTACATGCGCACCTATAACAACAAAAAAACGGCCACATCAGTTTCGTTTGAACATTCAAATTTGTTTTTCATGTTTTAAAAAATCAAGTAAATCATATATGGATCTAGCAAAACTCCAGCTTATTTAGATCACAGGCTTGGAAGATAGTGACAGCTTAGTTGGTTCATTAAAAAAAAATGTTCAAAGTTCAACATTTTCTAGAAATTGCAAAGAATTTCAGTAAATCATCCATGTACAGTAGTGATCTGCAAAAATTGGCTGGCCGCTGGTTTGTGAGATATTAGCTGATTTAGTCAGCCAACTAGTGTGACCTTTTTTTGTTGTTGCCACGTGTGTACTTACAAGCGTGACTTATCTGTCAAGAATAATGTTAATAGAGTCAAATGGATCTAGTAAATCATATATGGATCTAGCGAGACTCCAGCTTATTTAGATCACAGGCTTGGGAGATAGTGACAGCTTAGTTGGTTCATTCAAAAAAAAAATGTTCAAAGTTCAACATTTTCTAGAAATTGCAAAGAATTTCAGTAAATCATCCATGTACAGTAGTGATCTGCAAAAATTGGCTGACCGCTGGTTTGTGAGATATTAGCTGATTTAGTCAGCCAACTAGTGTGACCTTTTTTTTTGTTGCCACGTGTGTACTTACAAGCGTGACTTATCTGTCAAGAATAATGTTAATAGAGTCAAATGGTGGATTAGAGTTAGCCGTAACAGATTATGCCAACATGTGGTGTTTTCTGAGCCTGAATAGTAGTTGTTCTGTGCAAAATTGACCCCAACAGTTGGTTGTTTGTGCAATTTCCTCTGACACTAAGGGTAAAAGTAGTTAGGATAATTTCCTATCAAAATCGCTTCCGATTTTGATTTTTTTGAACGTTTCTGAATATGTTTTTACAAGATATGGTAGGAGATTTTTGACATCTGAACACAATCAGTTCAAAATCTAAATCCGGCTGATAGGATATGGCGCTACTAATATATGACGTTGTAGGATAGCCATTTTTTCTGGCTGAATAATCCAACATGTTAAATATGGATATATGATTTATGGACAAACTTGTAGGTATATTGACTAGCAATATCTGAATGCTATATTTGCTGATGAGAAGAGACATATGTCTATCGGTGTTTTATTTGGCTTGTTTTAGTACCTTCTAGTAATTTACATGTGCTTAAAGTTTATAATTACTAATAATTGTTTGTTGTTTATGTGTAACTTTAGTTTAAAGCATTTATATATTCCCTGTACATGCATGTGGTATATGAATGTTTCGATCCGAGTCCATTCCGTTGTTGTACTATGTCTGAATCCGGAATTTGAATCCACATCCATCCTGTTTTTTAATCCAAAAATAAATACGAAATAGAATGTGAGATAAGCATTATCCATTCGCATTCGATCCGGTTTCACCCCTACCTGGCACCTCCTCTTTCATCAAACCTCACCAAATCTAGGGACGAACAGCTCCAACGAGCCAAATTCTTCATCAACGAGTCAGACACAGAGAGGTCGATATCCCACTATGTTTATAGTTGAAGATTAGTGAGTCAGAATTTTGATATTACATAGGTTGCTTATTGTTTTAACATGTCACGAACTTATATGTGGTCTTGACACATGCACACCAGTGACGTGTTAGAATGATTTTGGGTATCAACTGCAAAGGATTGTGTTCAAATTGCAAAGATATTTTTTGCATCATTGTATATAATATTCTTGTTGTGTTGGACACGTCGATTGCAAAGGATCTAACATATGTTGTGAATCATTTTTCAACTCTTTTGTTGCAACAAATGGGCCATTTGTTGCATACATAATTTTTATTGTTGCATGTGCACGATTACAAGAAAACATGTTGCATGTGAGCGTTTTGTGCCGCAAAAGGTTTGACACTCCAAATTTGCTAATAGTGGTGGGGTTGAATGACTCTGAAGGCATGGAATACGAAAATGTATATGTCCCAATGTTCTGCCTAAAAACAGATACATATACTAGAATCACTCAACACCAAAAGCACACTTACACAAACATCCACCAAAGACACCGAGACAGAGAGCCTGAAGATTGAATTCGCACCAAAAAATCTTCTTGATGCATTAAAAAACGCTCGCAAATACACACATACACTAACCTTGCCCGTGGAGACACACCCGTACTAAGTCTAGGACTTGAATTAGTGGGTTGATTCCACCACAAGAACCTAACAAACTGATCATAACTTCTTGCTCCCATTTTTTTAAAAGGAACTTCTTGCTACCTTTGAAAGAACTAGCATAGTTGGCAACACCATAATCGTCTTAGAAAAATGTTCACGCAATAGACCGAGAGGAGCCACGAGGCATCATCGCCTTCCTAGTTAGTGCATATGTAATGTACAAGCAAAACCCTGGTGGGTCACATATTTGGATGGGGGAAACAATAGGCAATGATGAGTGCTCATGGAGGGAATGTGTGGTGTGGCCCGAAGTTGGGATGGCAGCCGCAAACCCTAGCATAGAGGCGCTCAGAAGTAGAAGAAGAGATGCCCGGAATATGGGGTACGGTCTTTGGGTTCATGTGAGGATGGCGAACCCACATACGAAATGAGGAAAAATAAATGGCCAATGAAGGGGCCACCTGGCAGCAATACGTCCCACAACTAGCCACTTACACTCAGGGCTACGAGCACGGAACAGAGCCTGGATGCACCAGGAGCTTCCATTTTCAGGAGCTTAGAGTTTGTAAGGACATGTAGTTACATCTAGGCGTATTCTCCACCAATGTGATATATATAGTGACGTTTGAAATCGTGCAAATGAATACCGTATACTTGTTTTTTGCAGGTTAGCTATACTTGTTTCTCTTACATATTTAAGACAATTTCATGTCACCATGTAGGTGTATCAACTGAAGTGGCACATCATTGTGCAGCAAAGTCTTCTACGGACGTGTTGGTCCAAAAATGGTCTTCTATGATCGTGGATCCACTTTTAAACCTGAAGCTTTATTCATTAGAAATAACCAATACATCATTTATGAGGGTTGTCACAATTTCATTTAACGGTTCCTCGAACAATCAGAAGTCAAAGAAATCTAGCTGATCTAGCAAGCTCATGAGCAATTTTATTTGCTTCTATGTTACAATGTTCGAACCTAGTAATAATAAAATCACAAGCATAGTGAAAACAATCACCGAAAATTGCCGCTGTTGCACCCGCCGACCGTCCTCCATCCTTCATGGTATCAATCACGTCTGAGTTAATAATAAGGTGATTGTATCTCGACCTTTGCGCCAATGATAGAACGACTTTGAGTGCCAAGGCTTCAATCATCAAGACGTCCATGCAGTAGTACGTCTTCTCATTCCCCCAACAATAAAATTTCCTTTGTCGTCTCTAAGCACTGCCCCCATTGTGCCTCTGAGTAGGTCATGGTCAAGAGAAGCATCAACATTAAGTTTCACAAAAGCCCACTCGAGGGCAAGACCAACCCCCCTTTTCACAGAGGCCTTTAGAGATGAGGCAGTAACAAAGTTTGCAGTAAGAGCTAGTATCCCCATAGAGATCCGGATGCGCATTCTGAGTTGTCTTCGTGTGCACCAATTTTCGTCTTTCCCGACATAGATACCAAGTTGAGATAGCAATCATTTCATGCACATTCTGATGACCCATGATCCATAATTCATGTTATGGTAGAAGAAGTAAGTATTCCAACACCGCCTCTCCCGCACGATCAACCACACAGGCTTTAGCAATAATATCATCCAATCCCAACCCTTTTCAATCCTCCTTTGCTTTATCACATAGAAATAGCATGTGATTCGTATCTTTTAGACCAGCTGAACAAGTAGGACAAGTGGGAAAGATCTTCATATGTCTCTTTGCGAATGTAACATTTTTTTTGCAAAAGTAAAATGACATGGTAGTGTTCCATGTAGGGTTCGCCATATAATTTTTTTGACCTTTGCCGAGCCAACTAATTTTTATACCTTCCTCCAAATAGGGTTAAGAGCATCTCCAACGGCGACCCGCAAACTACCCGCATCCGTCCGGACCGTGTTGTCCGGACCGCAGAAGCCACCCAACATGGTCCTGTATCGGCCCACAGGGCAGTCCGTACATGTTTTCTCTCGCAAACCAGAGACAAATGTGTGTGTGTGTGTGTGGGGGGGGGGGGTTGAGGGAGTCCGGACACGCGAAACGTTGCTCACTGCCCCTAGCCCACCCAAAAGGAAGGCGGAGCCCGCACTTTTGGAGCATTTCACAATGTTTCCGCGCTAAAATCCCCCACTCTCTTCTTCCACCCCCGCCGCTCTCCGTCCAATTCATGCTCTTTTCTCCACCCTCTCCTTCCTTCCGCCGCTGATGCATGGAACCGTCGAAGAATCTGTCGAATATGGAGCCTACGGAGGTGCCGGAGGATCTGAGCATCACGCTTGCCCGGAAGATCAGCTCGGCTACATGGCAAACTCGCCGTGTCAAAGTGAAGGTCACAAAGGAGGAGAAGCTCAAGAAGCAGTTGGCCGCTGGTGGGCCTGGTGGTGGCGTTGGGCATGGAGGTCGTGGCGGACGAGGCGGTCGTGGTTGTCGTGGCAGACGCTGCCAGACGGGCACACCCACAGTATAGATGGCGTCGTGGCCGGAGCCTTACAAGCCTCTGTACTACTACGCCGCCAAGCAGCTCAGAACCGCCACCGGTATGGTGCCTTATATCATCGGTGTTAACACGACACCACCCTTTTCCGAGTACTCTTCGCAGTAGCTCGTCCGGGCGGGGAGCAGATGGGTCACTACTAGGGAAAACCTTATACACATAATCTTAGCAGCAGTGCGGTATAGGGTGAGGGAGTCCTAGACTAGGGGGTCCTCGGGGATCCGGGCTGTGTGATGTGGGCCGGATTGATGGGTCGTGAAGATACAAGACCAAGGACCTTCTCTCGTGTCCGGATGGGACTCTCCTTTGCGTGGAAGGCAATCTTGACAACCGGATGTATAGTTTCCTTCCCCTGTAAACCGACTCTAGATAACCCTAGCTCCCTCCGATGTCTATATAAACCGGAGGGTTTAGTCCGTAGAGGCAATCATAATCATACAGGCTAGACATCTAGGGTTTAGCCATTACGATCTCGAGGTAGATCAACTCTTGTAACCCCCATACTCATCAAAGTCAATCAAGCAGGAAGTAGGTTATTACCTCCATTAAGAGGGCCCAAACCTGGGTAAAACATTGTGTCCGCTGCCTCCTGTTACCTTCGATCCTTAGACACACAGTTCAGTACCCCCTACCCGAGATCTGCCGGTTTTGACATCGACATTGGTGCTTTCATTGAGAGTTCCTCCGTGTTGTCGATAGAAGGATTGATGGCTCGCCTCGTCGTCAACGACAAAATCACCTCTAGAAGATCCCTAGTTCCTGGGCAGACCCTCCAGATCGGCAATTTCACCATAGGCGACCGTCCGGCCATTAAGCCCAAGGCGGTCCCCCGGATTGCCAAAAATCATCTCCGCATCAACCCCGAAGGCGTCGATAATATGGATCTGACAAATGTTTCGTCTTTAAACGAACTGCTAGATTGCATCGCCGCCCTTCAGGTCACAACAGATTACGATCTGGCTGGGCTTAAACCCGATCAGAGGAAAATCAGGTCTCCACCTGTCACCCACCTGGTGACTGTTGTGGAAGAACAAGTTGAGGATACCGGCCCTCCTATGCTGAAAACAAACTATGTTCGGATCTCCGAGCCCTATGAGCCATACACTCATCTTCGAGAAGGGATTATCTGTCTCCCGAACATAGAATCCGGCATTGAGTCTAAAAAACCCCAGGACACTCCGGACCCTGGGCCAATGATCTCAGAAAATTTTCGAAATCCGGATTCCACAGTGGGTCAGGGTTCGGATTCAAGCCCACCCACCCACCACAATCAATACTCTCCAAGCAATTCCGGTCCCCCGGACATATGCGATTTAATGTATATACGACAACAACCTCTCGAAACAGTCCATCACTTTTGGGCTAGATTCCTACTTGTTAAAAACAAGATCAAAGATTGTTGCGACGATGATGCGGTATCATTCTTTTGCTGCAACTGTACAGATGAGGGCATCCTCAACGCCCTCAATCGGCGCCACATTCTGCACTTTAAAGATTTGGCACACATAGTACAGAAGTATTGCGCAATGGAAAGCGCTTGGAAAGCCCAGACAGCTCGGTGGGAGCCACCGGCCTTTAACCCACCCACCGGCTGAACAAAAAGGATGCACCCTTACGGGGCACCTGATCATTCTTCCACGGAAAGAAAAATTCAGCCCTTACCGGGACACAGAACTGTCCTTGATGGATGGCTCGACAAGCCCTGTCAGATACACGCGATGCCGAATTCCGAGCCAACTCATAACCTTCGGGCATGTTGGATACTCCGGCAGGTGGCTAAAAGCGGGGAGGCTATCCTCACCAACACTACTCCGACAAGGCATTCCCCTGAGGATAACGACCTTGATGTGTTTACGGTCTTTGAGACCTTTTATTCAAACAACCGGCGCAAAAGGGCGCTCCGCGACCTCGCCAAAGTCAATCACGTAGCCGCAATAAATCCATGGAACGATATGGCGATAACCTTCAACGCCAATGGTGATCCAAGGGCCCGATCAGTCCGAGCACTGATACGTATCCAACATATCTACTTTTTCAAACACTTTTGCCCTTGTTTTGGACTCTAACTTGCATGATTTGAATGGAACTAACCCGAACTGACGCTGTTTTCAGCAGAACTACCATGGTGTTATTTTTGTGCATAAATAGAAGTTCTCGGAATGATCTGAAAATCCACGAAGACACGTTTTGGAATTAATAAAAAATATTGGCGAAAGAATCAGCATCAGGGGCCCCCATCCTGTCCACGAGGGTGCAGGGCACGCCCCCTGGGGCGCACCCCAGCCACGTGGCCCCCCTAGGACTCCACCGACCTCGACCTCAACCCCAACTCCATATATTCACGTTCGGGGAGGAAAAAATCAGAGAGAAGGATTCATCGCGTTTTACGATACGGAGCAGCCGCCAAGCCCTAATCTTCCTCGGGAGGGCTGATCTGGAGTCCGTTCGGGGCTCTGGAGAGGGGAATCCATCGCCATCGTCATCATCAACCATCCTCCATCACCAATTTCATGATGCTCACCGCCGTGAGTGAGTAATGTCATCGTAAGCTTGCTGGACGGTGATGGGTTGGATGAGATTTACCATGTAATCGAGTTAGTTTTGTTAGGGTTTGATCCCTAGTATCCATTATGTTCTAAGATTGATGTTGCTATGACTTTGCTATGCTTAATGCTTGTCACTAGGGCCCGAGTGCCATGATTTCAGATCTGAACCTATTATGTTTTCATGAATATATGTGAGTTTTTGTTCCTATCTTGCAAGTCATTAGTCACCTACTATGTGTTATGATCTGGCAACCCCGAAGTGACAATAATCGGAACCACTCCCGGTGATGACCGTAGTTGGAGGAGTTCATGTATTCATTAAGTGTTAATACTTTGGTCCGGCACTCTATTAAAAGGAGGCCTTAATATCCCTTAGTTTACAATAGGACCCCGCTGCCATGGGAGGGTAGGACAAAAGATGTCATGCAAGTTCTTTTCCATAAGCACGTATGACTATATTCGGAATACATGCCAACATTACATTGATGAACTGGTGCTAGTTTTGTGTCACCCTATGTTATAACTGTTGCATGAGGAATCGCATCCGACATAATTATCCATCATTCATCTTTGCTAGTTACTTTTCCGTTGCCACTGTTACGATTGCTACAAAAACTGCTATTGTTACTTTTGCCACCGTTACCGTTACTTCCATACTACTTTGCTACTAAATACTTTGTTGCAGATATTAAGTCTTTAAGGTGTGGTTGAATTGATATCTCAACTACTAATACTTGAGAATATTCTTTGGCTCCCCTTGTGTCGAATCAATAAATTTGGGTTGAATACTCTACCCTCGAAAATTGTTGCGATCCCCTATACTTGTGGGTTATCAAGACTATTTTTTGGCGCCGTTGCTGGGGAGCATAGCTCTATTCTTTGAGTCACTTGGGATTTATATTTGTTGATCACTATGAGGAACTTGAAAGATGAAAGAACCAATATTTTTCCCTCAACTACGAGGGGAGGTAAGGAACTGCCATCTAGCTCTGCACTTGATTCACCTTCCGTTATGAGTAAAGTTGCGACACCTACACCTGTTATTGATTCTGATATGTCGCATGTTATTGATGATGCCACTTCTGCTATGCATGATGCTTATGACGAAACTACTTCTATGCTTGATAATACTATGCCATTAGGTGAATTTATTGATGAACAACTTGCTAGGGTTAGAGAGAATGAAATTATTGAAACAGATAATATTGATGAAAGTGATGATGAAGATTCTCCCTCTAGGTATGAATTGTCTGATGTGCCTGAGGGTTATGTTATGCATGAAGAAATTGCTAGAGACCTTTTTGCTTGCACAGATAGATATGATCTTAAGAAACTGTTAGCTAAGCTGAAAGAAATGTCTTTGAATGCTAGAATGAAATATGACCCTGCTTTTGCTACTTCACCTATCTGTATTTCTGATAAGGATTATGATTTCTCTGTCGATCCTGAGTTAATTACTTTGGTTGAATCTAATCCTTTTTATGGCTATGAATCTGAAACTGTTGTGGCACATCTTACTAAATTGAGTGATATAGCCACCCTATTCACTCACGAGGATAAAAATTCGTTACTACTATATCCTTAAGTTATTTCCGTTCTCATGAAAGGGTGATGCTAAAACATGGTTTAATTCTCTTGCTCCTGGTTGTGTGCGTAGTCCCCAGGATATGATTTATTACTTCTCTGCTAAATATTTCCCCGCTCACAAGAAATGAGTTGCCTTAAGGGGAATATATAATTTTGTGCAAATTAAAGAAGAGAGTCTCCCACAATCTTGGGGGAGGCTTCTTCGATTACTAAATGCTTTACCTGATCATCCTCTCAAGAAAAATGAAATACTTGATATATTTTATAATGGACTAACCGATGCTTCGAGAGACCACCTGGATAGTTGTGCTAGTTGTGTCTTCAGGTAAAGAACTGTTGAGCAACCTAAATTTCTATTGAATAATATATTGAGCAATGATAATGATTGGACACTTCTTGAACTAACTCCTAAGCCAACTCTGAAGAAAACGTATATTCTCTTTCTCAGTCCTGAAGATATGCAAGAGGCAAAGAAATCTATGAAAGAAAAGGGTATTAAAGCTGAAGATGATAAGAATTTACCACCTATTGAAGAAATACGTGGTCTTAATAACCCGACACGGGTAGTAAATGTAAATTATCTATATATATTTGATGAAGGTGATATTCCTCGTAATAAGTCTGCTAGCCAATGTTTGGATGAGTTTGATAATTTTATCGTTAAACAAGAAAACTTCAATGCTTATGTTGGTAGACAATTGAAACGTAATGCTTATATGGTTGAACACTTGAGCGATTATATGTCTAGAGTTAAAGGTGACCTTAAACTTATTAGTAAACATGCTTCTATGGTTACCACTCATGTAGAACAAGTGCTTAAAGCACAAGATGATTTGCTCATTGAATTAAATAATAAGAAAAATGATAATGCTGTTAGAGTTATCACTAGAGGGGGTAGAATGACTCAGGAACCTTTGTATCCCGAGGGCCACCCTAAGAGAGTTGAGCAAGATTCTCAAAGAACTAATGTTGATACACCTAGTCCTTCTAAGAAGAAGAAAAAGAAAAATGATAGGACTTTGCATGCTTCTAGTGAACCTGTTGTTGACACACCTGAGAATCCCAATGATATTTCTATTTGTGATGCTGAAGCACAATCTGGTAATGAACATGAACCTAGTGATAATGTTAATGATGATGTTCATGTTGATGCTCAACCTAGCGATAACAATGATGTAGAGATTGAACCAGCTGTTAATCTTGATAACCCACAATCGAAGAATCAATGTTATGATAAGAGAGACTTCGTTGCTAGGAAGCACGGTAAAGAAAGAGAACCATGGGTTCAGAAACCCATGCCTTTTCCTCCTAAACCATCCAAGAAAAAGGATGATGAGGATTTTGAGCGCTTTACTGAAATGATTAGACCTATCTTTTTGCGTATGCATTTGACTGATATGCTTAAAATGAATCCTTATGCTAAGTATATGAAAGATATTGTTACAAATAAAAGAAAGATACCGGAAGCTGAAATTTCCACCATGCTTGCCAATTATACTTTTAAAGGTGGAATACCTAAGAAAATAGGAGATCCAGGAGTACCAACTATACCATGCTCCATTAAAAGAAACTATGCTAAAACTGCTTTATGTGATCTTAGAGCCGGTGTTAGTGTTATGCCTCTCTCTTTATATCGTAGACTTGATTTGAATAAGTTGACACCTACTGAAATATCTTTGCAAATGGCCGGTAAATCAACTGCTATACCTGTCGGTATTTGTGAGGATGTGCCTGTTGTGGTTGCAAACGTTACTATTTTAACGAACTTTGTTATTCTTGATATTCCCGAGGACGATAGTATGTCTATTATCCTTCATAGACCCTTTTTGAATATTGCAGGGGCCTTTATTGATTGCAACAAAGGAAATATCACTTTCCATATTAATGGTAATGAGCATATGGTACACTTTCCGAGGAAACAACCTCAAGTCCACAGTATCAATTCTATTGGAAAAATCTCAACGATTACTATTGGAGGTTTTGAATTCCCTCTTCCTACTGTCAAGAAGAAATATGATACTCTTATTGTTGGGGACATGCATATCCCCATTGATGTAACCTAGTGTTATTCAAAAATTCTCCAGTTTCATGCGATTTGGAGAGAGTTTGTTAACAAGACTTGATCAACCTTGTTAGTGGATTCCTTTTGATGAGCACGAGATGGATGAAGGTAGAAAGCATAACTCTCTGTACCCTCCTTTTACTTTCTGTTATTTAGATTAAATAAAGAAAAAAAATAGTATGTTCTGTCGGTTTTCTGAATTGTCCTTACAATAAAAATACCCCGAAAATAAAAGTTCTCCAAATGTCTTGAAAATGAAATATGATGTTTTGTAGAATATTTAAGAATTACTGGCACTGAGAACACACCAGGGGGCCCACCATTTGGCCACGAGGGCACAGGGCGCGCCCACCCCCTGGGGCGCGCCCCCTGCCTCATGGGCCCCACGTGGACCCCCTCCACTTATTCCAGCACCCACTCACTTCGTTTTCCTCCAGAAAAAATCCTCCCATAGCTCAAACCCGTGTTCTAGCTCATCTTGCTGCCATTTTTGATCTCTTTGCTCAAAGCTCCATTCACAAAACTGTTTGGGAGATTGTTCTTCGGTATGTGACTCCTCCAATGGCCCAATTAGTTTTTGTTCTAGTGCTTTATTTATTGCAAAATTTTGCTGCTAAGGTGACCCTGTTCTTGAGCTTGCATGTCAAATTTATATGGTCCAAAGTGGTTTTAATGCATGATATAGTCTCTAGGCACTTGTGGGAGTAGTTGCTATCAACCTTGTTGAGTTTGGTTCGCTTTTATTTTGAGTCACTAAAAATTTCAGAGGGAGAAAATGTTGAAGAGATTGTTGAGAGGCTCTTAGAGCCAAAGCTCGAAGGATAAGCAGAATGAGGATAATAAAAAGCCCAAATACAATCTTCCTCGCACTGCGGAGGTTCGGCCGTGTGAATGGCCTTGTGACGCGTTCTTGAGAGCCACCGGAATTGACGATGACTTTTATTACTTGGCTGAGAATGCAGGCCTCACCGACTTCCTCCACGACCAACACGAATAGTATCTCCTACTCACTAATATTTTCGTGCAAAATTTTTATTTCCATGCTAAGAAATCACCACCTTCAGTGGAGTTTCACTTATATGATGAGGTTAAGGAGATGTCACTCCATGATTTTTGTCAGGTCTGCAAGATACCCTTTGCGGGCAGCATCGAGGAACCACACCATAGTGATGTGGATGGATTTATTGATATAATTGTTGTAGGAGAAACGAAGAAAGTTTCTGATGCAAGAATTACTAGTATACATTTTCCTGTTCTATGTTACTTTGCGATATTTGCTAGTAGATGCTTAATTGGTCGCAGGAACAGTGGAAATCTTAGTGTCCTGATCTTGTCATTTTGCACCATGCTTTGTTTCATGATACAACTTTTAGCCTAGGCGCTATTGTTGCTAAATGATTAAGTCTGAACAGTACAAAGGGCCCCATCTTCGGAGGCATCTTTGCTTCACGCCTTGCTGAACACTTTGAGATACCTATTAGGCATTATGAGAAAGAGGAAAAGTTGTTGCCCCCTATTTTTCTAGATTAGAAGAGTATGGTAGCACATGAATTTATTGTTAAAAATAAGAAGAAGATTCTTAAGTATAATTTGATATTTGATAAAACTCACTGTGAGATTATTACCTTGCTTGCACCCTCTTTGTTTAACATACTTTCAGGCACGTACCTCATCTTGCCAGAGTCCATTTATGCATACTGGAGGCTGACACAAGTCCGAGAGCCTGAGCCTGAGCCTGAGCCACCACTTGACCCTTATTGACAGTCTGTTTATCAATGGGATCCGGAGGAGATCGCTAACCAGTGGCACCCTGAGGACCCTCCTTAGTACACCGGAGAGAGTAGCTTCAATCCGTGGGCATAGACCAACTTAGGCCAAAAGCCTAAGCTTGGGGGAGTACGTATTTCTCACCGACATTACATTCATGTTCACACACTCATTCTAGTTGTCGGTGCCCATACTTTTTAATTGTACTATCCATGCAAGTTTATTTATTTTCTAAGCCTTCTTCTTGTGTGTTTGAAAATACCTTAAGAAAAACTAAAAAAAATAGTTGTAGCTTTTAGCTAGTTTACTTTCCATGCCAGTAGTAGTAGTAATTAAAACAAAACCCAAAAAGATTTCTTGTTCTTCTTTTGCTTGTTGGGAGCTTTCCCGTGTAAATAGTTTTATTTCTTCTCTTATTCTTTGGGGGTCAAGAGGAGAAGACCATGATGAAAATGTTGAGTGGCTCTCATATGCATTATTGTTGATTTAACCAAGAGCCCATATTACCTTGTCTTCTCCCTTGTATTAAATGCTTGTAGATTCCAGCTTAGTCCAATGCACGTGCACTATTATTTTTATCCACACTGTTCGGTCGTGCGAGTAAAAGGCAATAATGAAGATATATGATGGACTGATTGTGATGACAGAAGCTGGTATGAACTCGACCTATCTTGTTTTTGTAAATATGATTAGTTCATCGTTCCTGATTCAGCCTATTATGAATGAAACATGTTTGCAATGACAATTAGAGATTATAGTTGCTCATGCCATGCTTAATTTTCTAGGAGTTTATAATGGTTTACCTTGCGTGCCAACATGCTATTAAAATGGTTGTAATGTGGTATGATAGGGTGGTATCCTCCTTTGAACAATTTGAGTGGCTTGACTTGGCACATGTTTACACATGTAGTTGAAACAAAATCAACATAGCCTCCATGATATTTATGCTCATGGTGATTTATATCCTACTCATGCTTGCACCCATTGTTGATTAATCTTAATGCATGTTCATGACTGTTGTCGCTCTCTAGTTGGTCGCTTCCCAGTCTCTTTCTAGCCTTCACTTGTACTAAGCGGGAATACTGCTTGTGCATCCACTTCCATAAACCCCAAAGTTATTCCATATGAGTCCACCATACCTTCCTATATGCGGTATTTACCTGCCGTTCGAAGTAAATTTGTATGTGCCAAAATCTAGTCCTTTAAATGAAATTCTGTTTTGTATGCTCGATTAGCTCATGTATCAACTAGGGTTGTCTATATCTTCCATGCTAGGTGGGTTATTGCAAACAAAACTCCCCCAGGATTGTTGTTACTTGGAGGCACCCGTTGTTTCGGACAAGCCATGGATTGATGTTTGTTGGTGGTGGGGGAGTATAAACTTTACCATTCTGTTTGGGAACCGCCTATAATGTGTGTAGCATGGAAGATATCGAGATCTCTTGGTTGTTATGTTGACAATGAAAGTATGCCACTAAAAATATTATTTATCTCTGTTTCAAAACTCGAGCTCTGGCACCTCTGCAAATCCCTGCTTCCCTCTGCGAAGGGCCTATCTATTTACTTTTATGTTGATCCATCATCCTCTTATTAAAAAGCACCATTTGGAGAGCACCGTTGTCATTCGCATGCATTGCTATTAATTTACATTGAGTATGACTGTGACTGGATCTCTTTTACCATGAATTACAATGTCTAGTCAGTCCTTGATCTTCAGGAGTGCTCTGCATTTATGTTTTGCGGTCTCAGAAAGAGCTAGCGAGATACCATCTTGGTATATCATGTTATGATTGTTTTGAGAAAGTGTTGTCATGTGAGATTTATTATTATTGCTCTCCAGTTGATTATGCCATTGATATGAGTAAACGTGCGACCTAAATCTTATTGTGAATATGGTTAGTTCATAATATTTGCTGAAAACTTGAATGCTGGCTTTACATATTTGCAACAACAAGATCAAACAGAGTTTGTAAAAGTTTTTCTTTATCACTTTCAGTTTGTCAACTGAATTACTTAAGGACAAGCAAAGGTTTAAGCTTGGGGGAGTTGATACGTCTCCAACGTATCTACTTTTCCAAACACTTTTACCCTTGTTTTGGACTCTAACTTGCATGATTTGAATGGAACTAACCTGGGCTGACGCTGTTTTCAGCAGAACTGCCATGGTGTTATTTTTGTGCAGAAATAAAAGTTCTCGGAATAACCTAAAAATCCATGGAGACACATTTTGGAATTAATAAAAAATATTGGCGAAAGAATCAGCATTAGGGGGCCCACACCCTGTCCACGAGGGTGTTGGGCGCGCCCCCTGCCTCGTGGGCCCCCTGGGACTCCACCGACCTCAACCCCAACTCCATATATTCACGTTCGGGGAGGAAAAAATCAGAGAGAAGGATTCATCGCGTTTTATGATACGAAGCCACTGCCAAGCCCTAATCTTCCTCAGCAGGGCGGATCTGGAGTCCGTTCGGGGCTCCGGAGAGGGGAATCCGTCGCCATCGTCATCATCAACCATCCTCCATCACCAATTTCATGATGCTCACCGACGTGCGTGAGTAATCTCATCGTAGGCTTGCTGGACGGTGATGGATTGGATGAGATTTACCATGTAATCGAGTTAGTTTTGTTAGAGTTTGATCCCTAGTATCCATTATGTTCTAAGATTGATGTTGCGATGACTTTGCTATGCTTAATGCTTGTCACTAGGGCCCGAGTGCCATGATTTCAGATCCGAACCTATTATGTTTTCATGAATATATGTGAGTTTTTTATCCTATCTTTCAAGTCATTAGTGACCTACTATGTGTTATGATCGGGCAACCCCGAAGTGACTATAATCGGGACCACTCCCGGTGATGACTGTAGTTTGAGGAGTTCATGTATTCATTAAGTGTTAATGCTTTGGTCCGGTACTCTATTAAAAGGAGGCCTTAATATCCCTTAGTTTCCAATAGGACCCCGCTACCACGGGAGGGTAGGACAAAAGATGTCATGCAAGTTCTTTTCCATAAGCACGTATGACTATATTCGGAATACATGCCTACATTACATTGATGAACTGGAGCTAGTTCTGTGTCACCCTATGTTATAACTGTTGCATGAGGAATCGCATCTGACATAATTATCCATCATTGATCCATTGCCTACGAGCTTTTCACATATTGATCTTTGCTTAGTTACTTTTCCGTTGCCACTGTTTCGATTGCTACAAAAGCTGCTACTGTTACTTTTGCCACCGTTACCGTTACTTCCATACTACTTTGCTACTAAATACTTTGCTGCAGATATTAAGTCTTTCAGGTGTGGTTGAATTGACAACTCAACTGCTAATACTTGAGAATATTCTTTGGCTCCCCTTGTGTCGAATCAATAAATTTGGGTTGAATACTCTACCCTCGAAAACTGTTGCGATCCCCTATACTTGTAGGTTATTGAAAGCACAAGTGCTCCCTGGGTGGTTTTGGTAATTAACGTCAACATATCTCTTGTTGGACTAACACTTTCACCTAGTATGTTTCAGATAAGTTCAACAATGGAGTGGCATGGACTAGAGGATGTGGAACCCCTTCAAGATGCTAAGGACAAAGGATTGGCTCAAGCTTCAAGATCAAGACTCTACATTTTCTATTTTAGTGATCCAAGATCACATTGAGTCTATAGGAAAAGCCATTACTATCAAGAGGGGATGAGGTGTTGCTTAATGGCTTGCTTGCTCAAAGTGCTTAGTGATATGCTCCAAAATCCTCAACTATCTTCCTACATCCACATTTGACCTAAACCAAAAGTCAAACTCGGCCCCACCGATTCTTTCTATCCGGCGCCACCGAGTTTCAAATATCATAGCCACTGCCACAAACCCTAGCAAATCGGTCTCACCGATAGGGATCTCGGTCTCACCGAGATGGGATTGTAATCTCTCTGTGTATGTCCATTGCCAAAATCGGTCTCACCGAGTTTGAGCAATCGGTACTACCGAGACTACAATGCAAATTCTCTGGTTAGCTTATTACCAAAATCGGTCCCACCGAGTTTGTGTAATCGATCTCACCGAGTTTGCCTGACCAACTCTCTGGTTAGCTTATTACCAAAATCGGTCCCACCGAGTTTGTGTAATCGGTCACACCGAGATTACATTATGCCCTAACCCTAACCATATCGGTCCTACCGAGTTGCATCTCAGTCCCACCGAAAATCCTAACGGTCACTAGGTTTGCTGAATCGGTCCGACCGAGTTTAACCATTCGGTCCCACCGAGTTTGGCAGATTGTGTGTAACGGTTAGATTTTGTGTGGAGGATATATATACCCCTCCACCCACTCTTCATTCGTGGAGAGAGCCATCAAAACATACCTACACTTCCAATACACATTTTCTGAGAGAGAACCACCTACACTTGTGTTGAGGTCAAGATATTCCATTCCTACCATATGAATCTTGATCTCTAGCCTTCCCCAAGTTGCTTTCCACTCAAATCTTCTTTCCACCAAATCCAAATCTTGTGAGAGAGAGTTGAGTGTTGGGGAGACTATCATTTGAAGCACAAGAGCAAGGAGTTCATCATCAACACACCATTTGTTACTTCTTGGAGAGTGGTGTCTCCTAGATTGGCTAGGTGTCACTTGGGAGCCTCCAACAAGATTGTGGAGTTGAACCAAGGAGTTTGTAAGGGCAAGGAGATCGCCTACTTCGTGAAGATCTACCGCTAGTGAGGCAAGTCCTTCGTGGGCGATGGCCATGATGGAATAGACAAGGTTGCTTCTTTGTGGACCCTTCGTGGGTGGAGCCCTTAGTGGACTCGCGCAACCGTTACCCTACGTGGGGTTGAAGTCTCCATCAACGTGGATGTACGATAGCACCACCTATTGGAACCACGCCAAAAACATCCGTGTCTCCAATTGCGTTTGAATACTCCAAACCCTTCTCTTTACAATTTTGCAAGTTGCATGCTTTACTTTCCGCTGCTCATATACTCATTGCATGCTTGCTTGATATGTATTGTGTTTGTTAAACTTGTGCTCAAACTCCACTTAAACTTAAGAATATTAAAAACTGCAACTTTTGGCACCTAGTGTCTAATCACCGCCCCTCTAGACATCTCTTCTCGATCCTTTCAGTTATCAAGCACCAGCCGCTTTGGTTCTAAACCCAATTGTAGATGGCTTTCGCCTCACTAAAGTGCTCATGGACGGCGGCGGCGGACTAAACCTCATCTACGAAGACACAATCAGTAAAATGCAAATGGATAGGAGTCGCATTGAGCAAAGAAATACATCCTTCGAGGAATCATCCCCAGTCGGGAAGCAAGATGCTCAGGGAAAATTAAACTAGATGTGGTATTCGGCACGCTAGAGAACTATAGGTACGAAGAGATAATCTTCCAGGTGGCCCCTTTCAACAACGGATATCATGCCCTGTTAGGGCGAGATGCATTCACACGCTTTCAAGCCATACCTCATTACAGGTACATGAAGCTCAAAATGCCCAGGCCCAACGGTGTTATCACTATCTCCAGTGATCCGAACATAGCACTCCGCGCCAAAAACAAAACCGCATCCCTGGCCCTCGAAGCATTGTCCGAGGCCCTGGCGGCCGAGGAGCTCGCTGCTCTGCGTTCCACAGTGGATAGAGATGATGTAATTCTTGATAAAAGGCCCAAATCCACTTCTTTCAAGCCAGCAGACGAGATAGTCAAATTTCAAGTTCACCCGATGGACCCCAAGAAGAAATCTTCCATCGGAGCACATCTGGATCCGGCGGTCGACGACGCATTGCGTGCGTTCTTGCGCGAGAACGGGGACATCTTTGCCTGGCACCCTCGAATATGACGGGAATCCCGCGCGCGCTAGCCGAACATAGTCTCAACATACTGAAGGGATACAAACCAGTCAAGCAAACGCTGCAGCAATTTTCCGAACCCAAACGACAGGTGATGGGGGAGGAGCTAACCAAGCTACTCGAAGTCGAGTTTATCAGAGAGATCAAACATCTGGATTGGCTACAAATCTGGTCATGGTGTCGAAGAAGGATAAATCCTAGCGCTTGTTTGTCGACTTCAAGGACATTAATAAAGCCTGCCCTAAGGATCCCTTCCCACTACCTCGCGTTGACCAGATTATTGATGTAACCGCAGGACACGGCTCACTGTGCTTCCTCGACGCATACTCTGGATACCATCAAATCAAGATGAAGGAATTCGACCAAGCCGCGAAGGCATTCATCACCCCATATGGGCCATTCTGCTTCAACACCATGCCCTTCGGGCTCAAAAACGCCGGCGCCACATACCAACGCATGATTAAAACATGCCTGGAAAAGCAAATCGGCAAGACAGTTGAGGCATATGTAGATGATGTAGTCATCAAAAGTAAGCATGTTGAATCATTGGTAGACGATTTACGCCTTACATTTGACAACCTCCGACGATATGACATACGGCTCAATCCGGAAAAGTGCGTTTTCGGCGTTCCCGCCGGAAAATTGCTCAGGTTCATCGTTTCTAATAGGGGAATCGAAGCAAACCCAGCCAAAATCCGAGCCCTGTCACAGTTGGCTACACCAACAGACCTCAAGCAGGTCCAAAAACTAGCCAGATGTGTAGCAGCTTTTAGCCGCTTCATCTCCAGATTATGAGAAAAGGCGCTGCCACTATATCACCTGCTCCGACGCACCGACCACTTTGCGTGGACGGATGCTACAATAGTCGGACTGTAAGAAATAAAAGCTTTGTTAGCAAGCAACCCAATCCTGGTCGCGCCAAACGTCGGTGAACCCCTGTTACTGTACATATCTGCAATTCATCAGGTGGTGAGTGCGGTGCTCGTCGTCGAACGAGAGGAAGAGGGACATAAATTTCCACTTCAAAAACCAGTATACTATGTGTCAACGGTTCTCACGCCATGAAAATCTCGATACCCACATTATCAAAAGATAGCGTATGCGGTCTTCATGGCATCTCGGAAGCTGCGGCACTACTTTCAAGAGTGTTCGATCACGGTGGCTTCTGAGGTACCACTTAACGATATCATGAACAACCGGGACACCACCGGCCGGACTGCCAAATGGGCCATTGAGCTCTTACCGTTTGAAATAACATATAAGCCACACTGAGCCATTAAATCTCAGGTGTTGGCCGACTTCGTCGCCAAATGAACAGAAGCCGAACTCCCTAAGGGGTATGGTACATATTCCAACTGGGTGATGCACTTTGACGGCTCTAAAATGCTAGCCGGACTTGGGGCTGGTGTCGTCCTGAAATCCCTCACAGGAGATACAGTCCGTTATGTGCTCCAAATACTGTATACAGACTCTAATAACGTAGCCGAATATGAGGCCTTATTGCATGGTCTTCGGATGGCCGTCTCTATGGGCATACAACGCCTCGAGGTGCGCGGGGATTCAAACCTCGCAATATCCCTAATAAATGGAGAATTTGATGCCAAAGATCCAAAAATGGCGGCTTACCGCAACGCCGTCCTTAAAATATCAGCTCGGTTTGAGGGGCTCGAGTTTCATCATGTGGCCCAAGAAAGTAATCAAGCAATGGACATCCATGCCCGCATGGGCGCTAAGTGCGACCCCGTCCCACCCAATACCTTTGTGGAAAGTCTCTTCAAGCCATCCATGGTATGGCAAGACGAGAGCAGCAACGCCAGTCCGGATCCGATCACACCCCCAGATTTCGAACAAAATCCCGATATCATCGGGGGCTCGTCCACCGAAATAACACCAAGCGGCCCACGTAATCATGGCAGTAATCGCCCCATGGACCGAACCCTTCCTGGCCTACCTTAATAGGCGAGAGCTACTGGAGGACCAGAATGAGGCTCGATGTATCATTCGACGCTCAAAAGCCTACAAGGTTTATGAAGGGGAACTCTACAAGAAAATTACTATCGGAGTCCTTCAAAGATGTATCTCGAAAGAAGAGGGGCGGCAGCTCTTGGATGAAATCCATGCTGGTCTTGGCAGTCATCATGCCGCAGCTCGAGCCCTTGTAAGTAATGCCTTCCAAACCGGATTTATCTGGCCTACGGCCCGAGCAGATGCGCAAGACCTCGTCCAGCGTTGTGTAGGATGCCAACTTTTCACCAATCAAAGCCATATGCCGCCTACCGCCTTACAAAAAATCCCCATTGCTTGGCCTTTTGCGGTCTGGGGGCTTGACATGGTCGGACCCCTTAAAGGGGGAATCCATAATAAAAAATATATGTTGGTCATGGTAGATAAATTCACTAAGTGGATAGAGGCCAAACCAGTTAAAACGGCTGAAGCCGAATGATAATCCCCAAGTGAAGGGAACCATCATAGCAATTTGCAAAGGTGGAAGTGATAAGTATGGATTGTTGAACCCACAAGGAGCTAAAGGTAAGATCAATATTCTCTCAAGCCCTATCTGCCACTGATACGACTCTACGGACACCGAACGTTTGCTTCCAACTAGAAACGAGAAATAAAACTACGTTGTGGGTATGAAGAGGATAACTTTGCATGGTATCGGAGAGCTAAAATATAGAAGTAGGTGTTGTCAACATAAAGTTAGAATATATTACTAAATATTATAAATAGCGAGTGTGGAATAATGATGGATCGGTGTGCGGAATTGTCCTAGGCAATTGCTAACAAGACCGATAGTCGTCATTGCAATTTCATATGAGGGAGAGACATAAGCCAACATACTTTCTCTACTTGGATCATATGCACTTATGATTGGAACTCTAGCAAGCATCCGCAACTACTAAAGATCATTAAGGTAAAACCCAACCATAGCATTAAAGCATCAAGTCCTCTTTATTCCCATACGCAACAACCCCCTTACTCGGGTTTGTGTTTCAGTCACTCACCAACCCACTATAAGCGAATCATGAACGTATTGCAACACCCTACAGCGGGAATCCCTCACGCTTGCGCAACACGGAAGGCACCATAGGACAGCACCAAAATAAAACATACAACTCGTACCAATCTAGATCATCAATCAACCCAAAGACAAAGGATATCTACTCAAAACATCATAGGATGGCAACACATCATTGGATCATAATATGTGGCATAAAGCACCATGTTCAAGTAGGGATTACAGCGGGGTGCAGGAGAGTGGACCGCATAAAAAAATGAGGATGGTGATGATGATGGTGATGTCGATGAAGACGATTACCGCAGCGATGATTCCCCTCCCGATGGCACTCCGGGGCCATCGAGAGAGAGGAGGAGAGGTTCTCCCCCTTGTGCTTCCTCCTCCATGGCCTCCCCCTGGATGGGGAGAGGTTCTCCCTTTGGTCCTTGGCCTTCATGGTGATGATGGACCCTCTGGGATCCCCCTCCGTGCCCTCCGGTGATGATGGCCCCCTCCGGCAGGGTGCCAGAGAGGGCCTAGATTGATTTCTCGTGGCTACAGAGGCTTGCGGTGGCGGAACTTCCGATCTAGGTTAATTTCTGGAGGTTTCTGTATATATATGAGGTTTTGGTGTCGAGAACAAGTCAGGGGGGGGTCTCCGGGCTGTCCATGAGGTAGGGGGCGTGCCCAGGGGGGTGGTCGCGCCACCCACCCTCATGGGAAGCCCGGGACTCTTCTGGCCCAACTGTTTTACCCCATGGCCTTCTTCTGGTCCAAAAATAAGCTCCGTCAAGTTTCAGGTCAATTGGACTCTGTTTGGTTTTCCTTTTCTGCGATATTCTAAAACAAGGAAAAAACAGAAACTAGCACTGGGCTCTAGGTTAATAGGTTAGTCCCAAAAACATATAAAATAGCATATAAAACATCCAAGGTTGATAATATAATAGTATGAATACTTCATAAATTATAGATACGTTGGAGACGTATCAGCATCCCCAAGCTTAATTCCTGCTCGTCCTCGAGTAGGTAAATGATAAAAGAAATAATTTATGAAGTGTGAATGCTAGCAAGTGCACAAGTTTGATCAATGATAATTTCACTCACTTTTTCTAGCATCAATATATGTCATAGTAGGAGCTCATCTTATAAAACTTTTCATGATCAAGTAACAAGCTATTCACATGTTAAAGTATAGATCATAAACTTTCTTGAAAACTAACAAACAGTGCTCTTAGTCATCAAACAATTGCACTTCATCTTATTTTCAGGAAGGGACTATGTCAGAGCTTTGATTCCGCAAACTCCACATACTCAACTATCATTTAATCTTTCACAATTGCTAACACTCATGTGATATTTATGGGTTCAAAGTTTTAATCGGACACAGAGAAAGATAGGGGCTTATAGTCTCGCCTCCCAACCTTTTACCTCAAGGGTAATGTTAACAATAATAACTCATGAAAACCTACATCCAGGTAGATATATATATCCAGATCGCTCCAACACAGAGTGATTGCCAAAGGAAAAAGTGTAAAAAGTAAAGGTGATGATCACCAAGACTCTTGCATAAGGTAGAAGATAAATGTAAAAGATAGGCCCTTCGCAGAGGGAAGCAGAGGTTGTCATGCGCTTTTATGGTTGGATGCACAAAATCTTAATGCAAAAGAACGTCACTTTATATTTCCTCTTGCGATAGAGACCTTTATTATGCAGTCTGTCGCTTTTATTACTTCCCTATCACAAGTTTATATAAAGCTTATTTTCTCCGCACTAATAGATCATACATATTTAGAGAGCAATTTTTATTACATGCACCGATGGCAACTTACTTGAAGGATCTGTAACACCCCGGATGTAACTTGCCATATTTGTAACTCCAACTCTTGTCATTTTCGGCAATGTGATATGATATTCCCTCCGTGGTTGGGTTTTCCTTCTTTTGCATTTTGTTCATGGCATGCATTTCATATCATGTCATCATGTGCATCGCATTCGCATACGTGTTCGTTTCATGAATCCGAGCATTTTCCCCGTTGTCCGTTTTGCAATCCGGCGCTCCTATGTTCCCCGGCGTCCCCTTTTACCTTTTTCCGTGAGCGGGTATTAAACTTTCTCGGAATGGACCGAGGTTTTTCAAGCGGCCTTGGTATAGCACTGGTAGACCGCCCGTCAAGTTTCGGGTCACTCGGAGGTCGTTTGATACTCCAACGGTTAACCGGGTAACCGTGAAAGCCTCTTTTGGGCTGGAGCCCAAAACCCCTCCAAATCAGCCCAATAACCCATATAAGTCACTCCCATGTCCATCGCCGTTCGATCACGATCGTGTGGCCGCAAACCGTGCTCAATTTGGCGCCTCCTAGCTCCTCCTACCTATAAATATACCCTCTCCCCTGAAATTTCGGGTCAAATCCACCCTAACCCTAGCTCCCCGCTCCTCTCCCCGCGCCGGACACGTCCGGACGGCGTCGGATGCGTCCGCCGCCGCCGCCCGGCGAATCAGGGGCCGCCACGTGGCACGCCGCCGCGTCCCCGCCCGCCGGCGCGGATCCCGGCGCCCGCGCCGCCGCGCCTCCGCCTCGCCGGTCCTCCTCCGCCCGGATCCGGCTCCGCCCCGGCTCCGCCCCGGCCTCCTCCGCCCTCCTCTCCAACTCCGGCGCCAGCTCCGGCGAGAGCTCGTCCCCGCCGGATCTTAGATCCATCGAGCTCGGTTGACTACTCCCCCCAGGAATTCGTCCAAGTCCCTGATATTGCTGCATAATTGTTGCATGTTCATCGCATCGTAACTTTGCGCCCGTGGCTCCGTTTTGGGCGTATAGTATATCGAATTGTTCGCCTTGATGAGTACATCATTCCGTCTCATTGCATCATTTCCATTTGAGCTCATCTTCATGACCGAAATGCTGTTAGAAGAGGGCTATGTGATGTTAGTTTCAGATCTGTTTCAGAACATGCACTTTTGTCATTTTTGCCATGATTGATGTGTGCACCCTATGAACTTGAGTCCTACATGTGTTTTGCAATATGCCAAGCCATCGTTACAGGGGTGTATGCCATGTATTTTTGTGATCTCTGTGGTTACTAGAACAAGCATGCAAACTAGGGATCTTAATGTTGCTGATTTCAGGGACTTAGTAATTTCAGTCATTCCCTGCTGTTATTTTTATGCCATGTGTTCATGTTGTTCCAGAGAGATCTATGCCTCTTTTGAGCATGATCAGTAAGGATGTTTTGAACATATGAACGTGCTCTATACATCCATGCCTTTGTTTGTAATTATGGAGTGCGATAGATTGAGTCAATCGAGCTCTACTTTTGCTATAAAATGTTTCCTGGCAGATTGTTTACATGTTGTTCAATTTTGCCAAGCTTGTTGTAGTTGATCCTTACATTCTATGATGTTGTTCTTGCCATTTATAGCTAATATGCCATGTCTTCTTGATGGTTGTATGCTTAGTTTATCATTAAATTCTCTGTAGTGAGTGCATCGAGCTCGTAAACATGCCTACTTGTTATCTGTTTTTGACATGTCCAGTTTTCTGTTAAGTCTGAAAACTGTAACGAAACTTGCTTAATTGACATGGGAGCTATTATATTTTATGGTCCTTTTTGTATCATGGTCAGTGAGGGACTTTTGTTCAATGCTTTGAGTAGATTCATGCCATGCCATATTTTGCTATGTCCTGTTCCTGTAGCAGGTTGTTTCCTTGCTCTAAACATGTCATCCTGATGTTAATTTCTGGCATGTTAATATTTTCACCAAGTCTGTGTAGCTGTTATATTTTGCACTTTTGCCATGCTTATTTGAACCTGTTGTGGTGTGATTTAGCCGTAGCTCAGTGTTCATCTTTTGTCAAGCATCTTGAGTAGCTCACTGTCATATGCTTTGTTGGTATGTTTGGTTGAAGTAGCTTAATTTCTAGTTGCTTGCTAAGTAGCATCATGCTGTTAATGGCAGAATCTTGTCATTCTTGTTTGGACTGTCATTTGCAAACCGTGCATCCGATTCCGGTGATCTTTATATCGATTTCAACCGAAATCATCTCACCTTTCCAGTGGAATACTTGGTTTGCCAAGATTATGCCTTGTTCATCCTTTTCCTTCCGGAGCACGCATGTGCATTGCATACTACATCTCGCATATCATGCCATGTTTTGCATCATGTTGCTTGCGCATTGCATCGTGATTGATGTTTGTCCCCTTTGCTTGTGTTCTTGCCTTGGGTAGAGCCGGGAGACGAGTACATGAACGAGGAACCTGTTGAGAACACTTACGAGGATCAAGCATTCGACAACTCTGAGAACCTTGCAGGCAAGATGACCATACCCTTGAAATCACTTCTATCTTTGCTTGCTAGATGCTCGCTCTTTTGCTATGCCTATGCTGCGATACCTACCACTTGCTATATCATGCCACCCATATTGCCATGTCAAATCTCTAACCATCCTTTCCTAGCAAACCGTTATTGGTTATGTTACCGCTTTGCTCAGCCCCTCTTATAGCGTTGCTAGTTGCAGGTGAAGATGAAGTTTGTTCCATGTTGGAACATGATTATTTTGGGATATCACAATATCTCTTATTTAATTAATGCATCTATATACTTGGTAAAGGGTGGAAGGCTCGGCCTTATGCCTGGTGTTTTGTTCCACTCTTGCCACCCTAGTTTCCGTCATACCGGTGTTATGTTCCTTGATTTTGCGTTCCTTACACGGTTGGGTGATTTATGGGACCCCCTTGACAGTTCGCTTTGAATAAGACTCCTCCAGCAAGGCCCAACTTTGGTTTTACCATTTGCCACCTAAGCCTTTTCCCCGGGGTTTTCGCGAGCCCGAGGGTCATCTTTATTTCACCCCCAGGCCAATGCTCCTCTGAGTGTTGGTCCAAACTAGAGCCACTTGCGGTGCCGCCCTGAGGCAACTTGGGGTAACTTCAGTTGCCGTACGTAGTGTTCATCCGGTGTGCCCTGAGAACGAGATATGTGCAGCTCCTATCGGGATTTGTCGGCACATTCGGGCGGCTTTGCTGGTCTTGTTTTACCATTGTCGAAATGTCTTGTAGTCCGGGATTCCGAGACTGATCGGGTCTTCCCGGTAGAAGGAATATCCTTCGTTGACCGTGAGAGCTTATAATGGGCTAAGTTGGGACACCCCTGCAGGGTATTATCTTTCGAAATCCGTGCCCACGGTTATGAGGCAGATGGGAATTTGTTGATGTCCGGTTGTAGAAAATCCGAAGTTGACCTTAATTAAAACACATCAACCGCGTGTGTAACCGTGATGGTCTCTTCTCGGCGGAGTCCGGGAAGTGAACACGGTGTTGGAGTTATGTTTGACGTAGGTTGTTCTAGGATCACTTCTTGATCACTTCTAGCTTCACGACCATGCTTTGCTTCTCTTCTCGCTCTCTTTTGCGAATGTAGCCACCATATATGCTAGTCGCTTGCCGCAACTCCACCTCACAACCCCGTCCTACCTTTAAGCTTAAATAGTCTTGATCTCGCGGGTGTGAGATTGCTGAGTCCCCATGACTCACAGATTCTACCAACACAGTTGCAGGTGCCAACGATGCCAGTGCAGATGACGCAACCAAGCTCAAGTGGGAGTTCGATGAGGAACGTGGTCGTTACTATGTGTCTTTTCCTGATGATCAGTAGTGGAGCCCAGTTGGGACGATCGGGGATCTGTGTAGCATTTGGGGTAGTCTTCTTTCATTTTGGTTCCATAGTCGGACCTTGAGTGTAATCTGGATGATGGATGTTTATTTATGTATTGTGTGAAGTGGCGACTGTAAGCCAACTATGTATCTCTTTCCCTTATGTATTACATGGGTTGTGTGAAGATTACCTCACTTGCGACATTGCTTTCAATGCGGTTATGCCTCTAAGTCGTGCTTCGACACGTGGGAGATATAGCCGCATCGAGGGCGTGACAAGTTGGTAATCAGAGCCTTCTCCGACCTTAGGAGCCCCCACTGATTGATCGTTTTTAGCGGCCGAGTTGTGTCTAGAAAAATGTTTTGAGTCATTTAGGAATTATGTATCGCAGAGTTTAGGAATTCTTTTTAATTCCCAGTCTCCTCATCGCTCTGGTAAGGCATCCTGACGTAGAGTTTTGACTCTTCTCTTCTCAAATTTCACTAAAATTTTTTTTAGGATCACGCGGGTATCTTAGAATCGTTCCGATGGTTTTGTGATGAGAACATTGTCTTGGTGCCTCCTGTCAGGGGTTTAGTGGAAGTGTCCCGGGGAGTTGAGCTCTGAGGTGCTGTCGTCATAATTTTATCGTTGCAGTTCTGGGATACCTGAGTTTAGTACGCCGACATTGAAAATCTCTTTTGTACAGTTGTTGGTGAGATAACCCTGATAGCCCAGTACTGAGGCGAGTGCGGGAGTATTGCCATAACTCGTATAACGGATGCTTTTCGAAGGTTGAGGTAAACGATTTTCGAGGGTTTCTTGGTTATGTGTTGAAGGATGGATACAGCTGGATCTAGGTATTGTTACTTTGGGTGATATATTTTGTGTCCCCTGTATCCCCAACACCTGATTGCATAACCAAAAAGTTTCGGGAGTTTATAAGTGGGAATTCTAATAGCTTATAGGATATCTTTCCGACAGATGTATGATTTGAGATTGGGGCCTAACGTGCTAGTGGTCCGCCTATTCACGGCCGATTTACAGTGGTCGCGAGGCGTCTTAAAGAATCCTTGGCTATGCTGATTCGGGGACGTCTTGTTTGTCATTCGTGACGTCCGCTGTACGTCGTGCCCGTGTGGGCCCCACCAAGAATATTTTAGGCGAAATCTCTATCATGTGTTTGTTCCGGCTTATTCTGCAAGCCAATCCTTTGTTTTGTTTTTAGTTGTGATATTTGAGTTGTTTCGAGGCAGATGATGATTCCATACCTTTATCTAAATGGCTTCTCAGCTTATGGAAGTGTGATGCTTTACTTTGGAATTAATTTGTTCATTCTTGTTCGAATGTTTATTGTGAAGACTATATGTTGCAATTTCGATCCTTTGATTCAGCTTGAATATATGTCTTTCAAGATGCTAATGGATGTCACCCTCTTCAGGATGGCTCCGCCAACGCGTCAGAATCCGGAACACAATGAAGGAAGTCAGGCTAACCCTCCGCCACCACCTCCGCCTCCGGAGGCATGGCAAGCCTTCATGACAGCCACCAATGCTAACGCTCAGATTCTGATTCAGCTCTTGCAAGATCGCAACCAAGGGCAAGGTAATCAGGGAAATCAAGGCCAAGGCAACAATCAGCCGCATTTTGCTACCCTCAATCAGTTCCTTGCAAATCAGCCAAAGACTTTCAGCTACTGTGTCGAGGCCACAGACGCCGATGATTGGCTCGTGGACATCAACAAGCATTTTGAATGCAGCAATGTCAGACCTGAGGACTCTGTCAAGTTTGCCTCTTTTCAACTCAAGGATCAAGCTGCTGAGTGGTACCAACAATACAAAGATTCCAGAGGAGGTCGTGTGATTACCTGGGATGATTTCCGCCGTGACTTCAAAGCTCATCACATTCCAGAAAGTGTTGTTGAGAGTAAGCGTGAGGAGTTCCGCAATCTCAAGCAAGGCAACATGTCTGTGTATCAATACAACACTCAGTTCCAGAAGCTCTCTCGTTTTGTGAAGCAAGACATCCCTGATGAGAAGAGCATGACTTACCAATTCAGGCGTGGCCCCAGAGAAGATCTGCAACTAGCTCTCGTGCTTTTTGAGCCATTAAAGTATGATGAATTCTACAACATGGCACTGAAACAAGAGGCTGCCCAGCTGAAGTGTGAGGCTTCTAAGAAGAGAGTCAGGGACGCAGTTCAGTCCTCTTCTTCCTCACTAGTGGCGGCCAAGCAACAGAAGTTTTGGTTGCCTCCTCCTCCTCCGTTCCGTCAGCCTTACCAGCAGAAGAACTCAGGTGGTCGTGGATCTTCCCACCCACCCAACCCTGGCTATCAGAACAAGTCTGAGAGCCAAGCTCCAAGGCCAAATGCTCCTTATCATCGTCCGCTCTCAGAGGTGACTTGCAACAAATGTCAGCAAAAGGGTCACTATGCGAACAAGTGCTTCAACCAAAGGCGCCTTCCGCCTCCTCCTCCTGTGAGATCTTCCAGCAATGCAGTGGTCAAGCATAATCCTAAGCATGCTAAGGTGAACATGTTGAATGCAGCTCAAGCGGAGGATTCTTCAGAAGTGATCATGGGTAATCTCTATGTTAATGATATTCCTGCAAAAGTCTTATTTGATACTGGTGCATCGTTTTCTTTCATTTCGAGACCTTTTGTTGCCAAGCATGAGTCTGTGTCCGAGAAGATTCCTTTTCTGTTGAAGATTGTGTCCCCGGGCAAGCAAATGACATCTAATATTTGCGTCCCGGATGTTTCCATCAAGATGGGCGACTATAGATTTCTGGCTAAACCAATTGTTCTTGGTGACTCTGATATTGATCTTATTCTCGGGATGGACTGGCTTTCTAAGCACAAGGCTCAGCTTGATTGTGCTGCCAGGGAAATTCAATTGACTCACTCTTCTGACGATGTGATCATCTATGCCGCTCGTGATGAAACCATTCGGTTGTTTTCTCTCAATGAGAAGGGCGAGCTAGACGCAATCTCTCAAATTCCAGTCGTTTGTGAGTACCAAGATGTCTTTCCAGAAGAACTTCCGGGAATGCCTCCTCACCGGCCAGTTGAATTCGTTATTGATCTTGAGCCTGGCACGGAACCCGTTTGCAAGCGTCCATACAAGCTTGGGCCAAAAGAGTTGAAGGAATTGAAGAAACAACTCGATGAACAAGAGCGTCTGGGTCCGATCAGACCAAGTTCATCTCCTTGGGGTTGTGGTGTTCTTTTTGTCCAGAAGAAGGATGGCACGGACCGACTTTGCGTCGATTACCGTCCATTGAACAAGAAGACTATCAAGAACAAGTATCCACTTCCCAACATCAACGAGCTATTCGAGCAACTTAAAGGTGCTAAAGTGTTCTCCAAGCTTGACCTTCCTATGGGTTATCATCAAATTCGCATTCGTGAAGAAGATATTCCCAAGACAGCATTCAGAACTAGCTTTGGTTCTTATGAATATACTGTCATGTCTTTCGGCCTTGTCAATGCTCCTCCAACTTTCTCTCGAATGATTAACTTCATCTTCAACCCCTACACCAATGAATTCGTCTTGGTCTATCTCGATGATATATTGGTCTTCTCCAAGAATAAGAAGGATCATGCCAAACATTTGCGATTGGTGCTCGACAAGCTCAGAGAGTATCAATTCTATGCGAAGTTCTCCAAATGTGAATTTTGGCTTGATGAAGTTCTTTATCTTGGTCATATCATCTCTGCCAAGGGCATTGCTATTAATCCCGAGAGGGTGTCTGCAGTTTTGAATTGGGAACCTCCTCAGAATGTCAAGCAGCTTCGCAGTTTTCTTGGCCTTGCAAGCTATTGCCGAAGATTTGTTGAGAATTTCTCAAAGATTGCAAAGCCTCTTTCCAACCTCCTCCAGAAGCATGTGAAGTATGTCTGGTCTCGTGAGTGTGACGTTGCTTTCAACGCTATCAAAGAGAAACTCGTCACTGCTCCAATTTTGACTCCTCCTGACAAATCCAAGCCTTATGAAGTTTTCTGTGATGCTTCTCTTCAAGGTCTCGGTGCTGTGTTAATGCAAGAGAAGAAAGTTGTGGCCTATACCTCTCGTCAGTTGAAGCCCAACGAAAAGAACTACCCCACTCACGATCTAGAGTTGGCGGCAGTTGTCCATGCGTTGATAACATGGAGACATCTCTTGTTGGGAAGGAAAGTGGACATTTTCACCGATCACAAGAGTCTCAAGTACATCTTCACTCAGCCCAACCTCAACCTCAGGCAAACTCGATGGGTCGAAATGATTCAAGAGTATAATCCGAGTATTGAATATACTCCAGGCAAGGCTAATGTGATTGCAGATGCATTGAGGAGGAAGGCTTATTGCAACAGCTTAATCCTCAAGCCCTTTCAACCGGACCTTTGTGAAGCTTTCCGCAAGTTGAATCTCCAAGTTGTTCCTCAAGGCTTTCTTGCCAACCTCATGGTCTCTCCTACTTTGGAAGATCAAATTCGCAAGGCTCAACTCCTGGATACCATGGTGAAGAAGGTGAAACGTGGTATTGACAAGGGCATTTCCAAATACAAGTGCTATCGCGTTGATGACAGAGATACTCTTTTCTTCGAGGACCGGATTGTGGTTCCTAAGGGTGATCTTCGTAAAGTCATTATGAACGAGGCGCACAATTCACTCCTATCCATTCATCCTGGAAGTACAAAGATGTACCATGACCTCAAGCAGTCGTATTGGTGGACTCGAATGAAGCGAGAAATTGCTCAATTCGTGAATGAATGTGATGTCTGCAGAAGGGTGAAAGCAAAACACCAATGACCAGCTGGTCTACTCCAACCTCTTGCTATTCCAGAATGGAAGTTTGATCATATCGGAATGGACTTCGTGACTGGTTTTCCTAAATCCAAGCGTGGTAATGATGCCATCTTCGTCGTCATCGACAAGCTCACTAAAGTGGCTCATTTTCTACCTATCAAAGAGTCTATCACAGCAGCGCAGCTGGCAGAGCTTTACACCTCCAGAATTGTCTCCTTGCATGGCATTCCACAATTGATTTCTTCAGACCGTGGCAGCATCTTTACATCCAAGTTTTGGGATTCTTTTCAGAAGGCCATGGGCACAAATATTCGCTTCAGCACAACTTTCCATCCTCAAACTAGTGGACAAGTCGAGCGTGTCAACCAAATTCTTGAAGATATGCTCAGGGCTTGTGTTATATCTTTCGGCATGAAGTGGGAGGATTGTCTTCCATATGCTGAGTTCTCTTACAACAACAGCTTTCAAGCGAGCTCGGGCAAGGCCCCAGTCGAGATTCTCTATGGCAGAAAGTGCCGTACTCCTCTCAGTTGGTCAGAGACGGGCGAACGCCAACTTCTTGGCAACGATTTGATCACAGAGGCTGAAGATATGTGTAAAGTCATTCGTGAGAATCTCAAAGCCGCTCAATCGCGCCAGAAGAGCTATTACGATAGCAAACACCGTGATTTGGCTTTCGAGATCGGAGACCATGTCTACCTCCGCGTCTCTCCAATGAAAGGCACTCATCGCTTCGGTATCAAAGGGAAGCTTGCCCCTAGATACGTCGGTCCTTTCAAGATCATCGGCAAACGAGGCGATCTCGCCTATCAACTTGAGCTTCCCCCAAACTTTGCAAATGTGCACGATGTGTTCCACGTGTCACAGCTTCGCAAGTTGTTGGGGATATTGCTATTTGGGGTAAACCGGCCTACAGGGCCCGGGTTAGCTCCGTCAATGGACCCAAGATGTTAAAGCCCAAGGAGAAATAGAAGGGCCCAAGGCCTATAATCGGTTTAGAGGTTTACGGCCGTAAACCGGCCTGAGGTAAACTTGCATTGTAAGTTAGGAATAGAGAGACCAACCCGGGCACGTTTATGAACCGGAGGTTGGGACTTTGTAGACCGACGGGCGTCACCCGTGTATATAAGGGGACGACCCGACGGCGGTTTAAGGACAGAGAACAACAACTCGAGGTTTAGGCGAAGATTATCGCTCCCTAGCCCTCGAAACACATCAATCCCATCACAACTAGACGTAGGCTTTTACCTTCATCGAAGGGGCCGAACTAGTATAACTCTGTGTCCTTGCATCCGTTTTAACCCCTTCAAGTTAACCCGTTGCGATGGCTCCACGACTAAGTCCTTTTGCTAGGACATCTGCCGTGACAAATCCACGACAGTTGGCGCCCACCGTGGGGCTATCGCGAGATGGTTTCAAGTTCTTGGAGGGCCGCTTTGAAGGACTCGAGGGTTACGCTGTGGGCCGGATGCCAAAAGTCGTCGCGGAAAACTCTACATCGACAGCACAGGCTGGGGCCCCGACGCCGGCTCGATCGAGTACGGGTACCGGGTCCCCTTTGGCGGCATCCATGTTTTCATCGGCAAGATCGGTGAACCGGAGCTGGGCGTCTGCACCGACCTCGTCGAGACGGCTCAGTGCACGAGATCGACTCTGGCTAAACCGACCGGGAAGCGCGCCTTCGTGGGAGTCATCCACGGAGGAAGCTACGAGGAAGGATCCGAATCCAGTGGCGAAACCGCCATCTACTCCAGCGACGAAACGTCAACCGGGGAAACCGAGTCTCTATACCGGCTACAAGACGATCGGATTGGGGGCAGCTCCGATGGCGACAGTATTCCGGACCCCTCTGATCTTCCCTATCGAGTTGGGATCTTCATGGCTGGAACACAGGCGGTGCCACATTCATCAACTGCGGCAGCAGTGATCTCCGGATCGGCAGCGGCAACAGCTGCGCGGGCAGGAGGCCCTGCGGATTCACCAGCCCAAGTATTGTCAGACCTGTTTGACGCACTGGCAGCGCTCATGGCGGAAGCCAACCCGGTGGATCAGGAGGTTCACAATGCCGAGATTGCCAAAGTGAGAGAACAGATCACTCAAGCTAAAGCGGAGCTGGCAGCAGAAGAGGCCAGGATGACGGCGGAGCGCGCCGCTTTAGATGCACAGGCTTACAGGCTCATGATGGACCAGAATGCGTCTCAGGAAGTCCTGAAGAGGAAATTCCGATCTCGATTGCCCGCAGCCCTCGATGCCAGAAATCTCTTCAACACCCCGGGGGTAAACCGTGCGGAGGCGACAGTTGGCGCCCCGGTTCAGCACCGGATAATAAACCTGCCTCATCACAACACTGGTACACCACAGGCCGTGCCAACACCGTCGGGCCATTATTCCAACCCGATGGATAACCTCATCGCGGCGGCAGCTCGGTTGGAAGCCATTCCGATCGAAGGCGATTCACCGCAGGATGTAGAGACACGCCGGGTCAACGAGCTCCTTAGGACCGCGTTGGCCCAACAAGAAGCATATTCGCAAAGCCGTGATCGGATTCATTCCACCCCTCGCCCGAGCGGGAGCTATAGTAGGCGCATGGAGGAGCCGGCTGTTTCAAGTAATGCCAGGCGTGAAGCGCTCCGCGGCAACAATCCGGCGGGCGTCGACAATGCTCAGGAGAATGTGGATCGCGCTCGTGCGCGGGAGGCCGGATTAGCAGCGCAGCATCAGGCTCGTCAGCTTACACCTATCTTCCCAGCTGCTACGGTTGAACCGGGGGTGGTTTCTAGTTCTTTGGGAGTACCGTGCCTTGTTTCCGCTTTGCGCAACGTACGCCTGCCCAAAGACTTCAAAGGCCCCCGCAAGGTACCAAACTACACGGCAGATCAGCCTCCGGAGACATGGGTGGAGAGCTATGAGATGGCTATGGAGATGCTGGATGTGGATGACACAGCGTGTGCCAAGTATTTTACTATGATGTTAGAAGGAATGTCCCGGACTTGGCTAAAGAGCTTACCGCCTAATTCCATTAATTCGTGGGCCCAGTTGCGCGCCCGGTTTATCAAGAATTTCAAGGACACGTGCAAACAGCCAATGTCGATAGTTGACCTAGCAGCTTGCGTTCAGCAAGAAGGGGAATCAACTACCCATTGGGTACGCCGGGTATCAGAAGTTTTGCACTCGTCAGATCGCATCAACGCAGACACCGCCGTGGTGCTGTTGGAAAGCAACTGTCGGTTTGGCCCTTTGAAGCTAAAGTTAGGCCGGATGAAGCGTGATTGCACGGATATGGGAACGCTCATGACCGCTTTAGTGAAGTATGCGGATTCTGATAGTACCAAGGATCCTAACTCTGGTGACGACAAAGCAGGGAAGGGAAAGAAGAATAGCAGCACCAAAGGCCAGCAGCATCGACCGACAGGTAATGGAGGCGGAGGTAAGCGTAAACCGGATGGGAGCATGGATTTCGTGGCCAACACAAGTGCACAGAATAAGGGCCAGCGGCGTAAGGGGAAACAGCCAAGTTTTCGCAGAAATCCCGGTCCTAATCCGGAGCGTTTGAACTTTTTCTTAAACCAGCCCTGTCTGAAGCACGGAACAAAAGAGGAGCCAGCAACCCATCTTTGGAAGGATTGTTACATCATGAAGGAATTCAAAAGCTCAAACACTTTCCAATATGATCACAGCTCTGGCGGCGGTTCAGGTTCCGGATCAGGATACGGCGGCGGAAATTCCGGTCCAGGGTTCCATGGTAATCCGGGCGGACAGGACAGCCAAAATAATCAAGGTAATCAAAGTGGTTACGGACAGCAGCAATCAGGTTATCAGAGCAACCCGAAACAGTTGAGTGGTGGACAGTATCATGTCTTTACTACAAGCTTGGATAAACGGGATAGAAAGCTTCAGAGGCGGGCAGTTAGTGCCGTTGAACCGGCCACGCCTCAATATCTGCGCTGGTCGGAACAACCGATCATATGGAGCCGAGAAGATCATCCTCCCAGGGTTTATAATCCGGGTCAATTAGCATTGGTGGTGGCGCCTCAGGTGGGAGGTTATAAGCTCACCAAGGTACTCATGGACGGAGGAAGCAGCATCAACATCTTGTATTATGAGACCTTCCGTCGCATGGGACTGGCAGATAAGGATCTCAAACTGACCAATACAGTGTTCCACGGGGTGGTGCCAGGCAAGTCTGCATACTCGGTTGGTAAGATAGCCCTTGAAGTGGTCTTCGGTGATAGTCATGATTCCAGGTCAGAGACGCTGACGTTTGAAGTGGTTAAAATTCAAAGTCCATACCACGCTTTGTTCGGATGACCGGCCTATGCGAAATTTATGGCGCGGCCCTGCTATGTATATCTGCAACTCAAGATGCCGGGTTACAAGGGCACTATAACGGTTCATGGGAGCCGTCGAATCGCTTTGGAGTGTGAGGAAGGAGATGCGTCTTATGCAGAATCGGTTTGTGCTACGGAGGAGCTAAAGCAGTACAAAGACAGTGTTGATCCGGAGGACATGACTTCGTTAAAGAAGCCAACTACGGACCACGATCCGGCCTTGAAGTTCAAATCGGCTGCCGAAACTAGGCTTGTTGACTTCGTACCTGGCGATTCGTCCAAGCAGTTCAGCATCAGTGCAAACCTGGATCCAAAATAGGAAAGCGCGCTCATCGAGTTCATCCGTGAGAATCGGGACATCTTTGCATGGAAGCCGTCTGACATGCCTGGTGTACCGAGGCGACTCGCTGAGCACACCCTTAATGTGGATCCTAAGTATAAACCGGTAAAACAGTTCTTACGCCGGTTTAACGAAGAAAGACGTAAAGCGATTGGTGAGGAAGTGGCCAGGCTCCTGGCAGCTGGTTTTATTATCGAGGTTTTTCATCCCGAGTGGCTTGCTAATCCGGTGCTGGTTCTTAAGAAAAATGGCACCTGGCGCATGTGTGTGGATTACACAGACTTGAATAAAGCCTGTCCAGCGGATCCTTTTGCTCTCCCCCGTATTGATCAAATCATTGATGCTACGGCAGGTTGCGAGCGTTTGAGTTTTTTGGATGCCTATTCGGGTTATCATCAGATCAAGATGGCAGTTAAGGACCAGGAGAAGACGGCGTTCATTACTCCCTTTGGAGCCTTCTGCTATGTTTCTATGCCCTTCGGGCTTAAGAGTGCGCAGGCTACTTATCAACGGTGTGTGCAAAATTGCCTCCACGAGCAGATTGGTCGTAATGTACATGCTTATGTGGATGATATTGTGGTCAAGTCACGAAAGAAGGAGACCCTGGTTGATGATTTAAAGGAAACCCTCGATAACTTGAGAGTGTACCAAATGATGCTCAACCCAGCTAAATGTGTTTTTGGTGTACCTGCAGGCAAGTTGTTGGGATTCTTAGTGTCCCATAGAGGAATTGAGGCCAATCCGGAAAAGATCACAGCCATCACCTCCCTGGCCAAACCGAAATGCGTCAATGATGTTCAGCGCATGGCCGGACGGATTGCAGCGTTAAGCCGGTTTATCAGCCGCCTCGGTGAAAAGGCGATCCCCTTGTATCAAATGCTCAAGAAGACAGATCAATTTGTCTGGAGTCCGGAGGCTGATAAAGCGTTTGAGGACTTGAAGCGACAGCTAGTCAATCCGCCAGTGTTGGCAGCCCCTGTAGATAAAGAGCCACTCCTGTTATATGTTGCTGCGAACGCCAGAGCGGTCAGTGTGGCAATGGTGGTAGAACGAAAGGAGGCTGGGAAGGAACATCCGGTTCAGCGACCGGTTTACTATATCAGTGAAGTGCTTATCGAGTCCAAACAAAGGTATCCGCATTGGCAGAAGCTGGTATATGGTGTTTTAATGGCAAGCCGGAAGCTGAGGCAATATTTTCAAGGACACCCCATCACGGTGGTCAGTTCTGCTCCTTTGGGTGACATCATACAGAACCGGGAGGCGACCGGTCGGATTGCCAAGTGGGCTATCGAGCTTGGGCCGCACGGTTTAAGATACGTACCCCGGACGGCCATAAAGTCACAAGCACTTGTTGACTTCATAAACGATTGGACAGAGTTACAAGCACCTGAGGAGAAGCCAGATAACACATATTGGACTATTCATTTTGACGGGTCCAGACAATTGGAAGGCTCGGGGGCTGGAGTCGTTTTAACTTCCCCACGAGGAGATAAGTTTTGTTATGTCCTCCGTTTAATGTTCCCCTGTACAAATAATGCGGCTGAGTATGAAGCTTTGCTTCATGGTCTTCGGATGGCTAAAGAGATGAATCTGAGCCGAGTTAGGTGCTTTGGTGATTCGGATCTAGTGGCTCAGCAGGTATCTGGCACCTGGGATTCTAAGGACCCGCTCATGGCTGCATACCGTCGTGAAGTAGATATGGTGGCTGGGTATTTCAAAGGCTATCAAGTGGACCATGTGGACCGCAGAAAGAATGAGGCAGCGGACGCTTTAAGCCGCTTGGGCTCTCAGCGTAAACCGGTCCCACCCAATGTTTTCTTGGATGTATTGTATCACCCATCGGTACAGCTACCCGGTGAGCTGGAGTTGGCTATTCCTGATCCGGAGGCTCAATTAGTGGCGGCTCTTCACGTCACCCCGGATTGGACGCTTCCTTATCTGGCATATATGAACCGGGGTGAGTTGCCAGAAGACGAAACCTTGGCTCGGCAGATAGTACGGCGGTCCAAGTCTATGACCATTCTCAAGGGGAGCTACATCATCGCAGCGTGTCAGGAGCGCTGCAACGGTGCGTATCCCCTGAGGAGGGGTGCGAGATATTACGTGAAATACATGAAGGGGATTGCGGCCACCACGCCGGTTCAAAATCATTGGTGGCTAAAGCGTTCCACCACGGTTTCTACTGGTTAACTGCTCATGCGGATGCAGAAGACCTGGTCAGGTTATGTGATGGTTGCCAGAAATTTTCCAGACGAGCGCACATACCGGCTCAAGAATTGAGGATGATTCCAATTACTTGGCCGTTTGCGACTTGGGGGCTCGATATGGTTGGACCTTTTAAACGTTCCAAAGATAAGAAGACCCACCTATTGGTGGCGGTTGACAAATTTACAAAGTGGGTGGAGGCCAAACCTGTCAGTAAATGTGATGCGGCTACGGTGGTGCGGTTTATAAAGAAGGTGATCTTCCGGTTTGGCTTTCCACACAGCATCATCACAGATAATGGTACCAATCTATCCAAAGGTGCCATGAAAGAGTTCTGCGCACGTGAGCATATACGGCTTGACGTTTCTTCAGTAGCTCACCCACAGTCTAATGGTCAAGCAGAACGAGCGAATCAAGAGATCTTGAGAGGTATCAAACCCCGGCTTCTGGTCCCTTTGCAAAGGACGCCGAGTTGTTGGGTTGAGGAGCTACCGTCTGTATTATGGAGTATCAACACCACGCCTAACAGATCCACGGGGTTTACGCCGTTCTTTATGGTCTATGGAGCAGAGGCGGTTCTCCCCAGTGATATACGACATGATTCACCTCGTGTGGCAGCTTATGTTGAAGCGGGCAACGAGCAGGCACGGCAGGACGCTCTTGACTTGTTGGATGAGGAACGGGAATTAGCAGCTGCCCGTTCAGCGATTTACCAGCAAGATCTTCGCCGTTACCACAGCCGTCGGGTTAAGACCAGAACCTTTCAGGAGGGGGATTTGGTGCTTCGGCTCATCCAGGATCAGTCTGATCAACATAAATTATCCCCGCCTTGGGAAGGACCTTTTGTGGTCAGCAAGAATCTGAATAATGGGTCATACTACCTGATTGATATTCGAGAGCGCAAAGATTCACGCACATCAGAGGAGGAGACCAACAGGCCGTGGAACATAGCTCATCTTCGACCTTATTATACATGAGCCTTGGGCTCTGTTTATGTACATATCATGACCATGTATATATTATGATCAATATAATAAACCGGAGCCTCGAGTAAAGCGGGGTCTCTGCTGTTCTTCACATCATGCGTGGCTACATGGAGTTGATTCGCTTTAGTGCAACCTCCGGTTTACCCCTTGAGGTCGCTTCACAGACGATCAACAAAGTCAGTTGGGGACCTAGTCGACCTGAACCGTAGCTACACCTCCGGGGAGCTTGGTCATGTCTTGACGACGGTAATGCCTTCTGGCTGGCACATTTGCCACTAAGTCAGTTGGGGACCTAATCGACTTGAACCGTAGTTACACCTTATGGGAGCTCGGTCATGTCTTGATGATGGTAATGCCTTCTGATCGGCTTTTAAACAGCCAATAAGTCATTTGGGGGCTTGGTCGTGTCCGAACCAACGCAATGCCACTTGATCGGCCCTAGGCCACTGAGTCACTTGGGGGCTTGGTCGAATCCGAACCAATGCAATGCCATTTGACCGGCATATTTGCCACGATTCAGTTAGGAACCTAGTCGACTTAAACCGTAGCTACACCTCTTGGGGGCTTGGTTTTTTTGTCTTGACAATGGTAACGCCTTCTGAACGGTTCATAGCAACCACCATTTGCATGCGTTTTACTATTGCGTTTTCCTCTCGTATTTGGTTTTTTGTTATCTTCCTTCTTGTGGTGTTTTTGTTCTTCGGAACGACAAATACTTTTAAACCGATTCAGCTGACACAGCCTGGTCCGTTTTTTAACCCGGAGGCAAGTTGCCCGGTTTGGCAAGGGCGCAGCACGGTTCGTATGGTCGAAAGACCGTCCTTTGTACCCAGTAAAGACAGGAAACACAGGTTGGAAAAAGTCAATGGCAAGGGCATCAGTACCCGTGCACAAAGGCGCATTCAAACACAGAGGTATTAACTATCTTATTACAAGGCAGCGTAGTGCCTGAATATATTGTTTCTTGACGGATTAAACGTCACCAATTAAGGTGAACCGGAGCTTTGATTACGCCTGTTCGCCGCCTCGGTTCGAAGGTTGTGGATCATCTTGCGCCGCTTCAGCCTTCTCTTGGCTACCCATTGGCTGGAAATCAGCAGTGGTCCAGTCGATTCCCATTAACGCTTGAAAGACAGCTTCTTCATGAATCAGCAAAGACGGTTCAATGTCAGGGGCGTAGGTATGCTTACGAATTGGAGGAATAAGGTTTTTCGCTTCAGGGACCGGGGCAACTACTCGCTTGTTCTGGTTATCATATTGGGCCTGATAATGTGTCAGATCTGCTTCTTCAGCCAATTGACAAGCTAGGGGGCGCACCGCCCGGTTTATCGCCCTCAAGTCATTTTCGCCGAAATCTGAACCGTCTTCTTTCAAGCTGGGGTATCCTTGGGCCGCTTCGACAGGATCAAAATCTGGTACCCACGCTTTGGCCCGGATCAAGGCAGTGATGGCTCCGGTTCGAGCAGCTGATCTTTTTAACTCTTCAATCCGGGCTGGAAGCATGGATAACCTTTTTAACGTGTCTTGAATCAGAGACGGTGCAGGGTTGTTATGCGATGCAGTGGTGATAGCTCTCTGTGCTCCGGCATACAACTGTTCAATCAAAGTATAGGCAGCTTTGAGTTTCATCCGCACATCAGAACCCAAGTGTCCAATACGTGTGCCTGCAGTGTTTCAAGATGGATTACAAACCGGACATAGGATATAGCAGACAAGGTGCAAATTGGAAGAAGGGCATCGAAAGAAATTTACCAAAGACGGCAGAGGTCATGGAGTGTATTTGTCGCTTTACGGTGGATAATTCATCAACCACCGGTTTGAGAGCAGCTTCGGCATTTTCAGCCCTTTTCATCAAAAGAGCCTTTTCAGTAGCCCAATCAGCTTGTTCCTTTTTGCGGCTTTCTTTCAGCTGTTCCATAACGGTTAAGGCATTGGTCAATTCTTCCTTCGCTTTTGCAGTTTCAGCCTGCTGGGTTTTTAGGATTTCCTGAAGGTCCGAGACTTGTTTCTCTTTGGTCTTCAGATCCCCCTGCAGCAGGTCGTCAGCAGTGTTCAGAAAATATTGCACGGTTTGGAAGTATCAACCACACAAGCAAGTTATGTGCTCGATACTTGGGGGCTAATGCATACTTGATCTTAACGCATGTTTTCCATTACAAAACTCCCAGGATTAATACAAGTATTTAAACTTGGTACTTGGGGGCTAATGGTTATTTGATGATGTTTTCTGGTTAACGGCCTATGTTGAAGCCCTGGGTTTTTAAACCGGGCCTTAGTTGTCAAGGCAGCATGATTCGGATTACCATCTCGGATTGGAAAAAATTGAGAAGCTAAGTTGCAACAGAATGAAGCACAAGAGAGTTACCTCAAGTTTTTCTTTCATCATCCTGATCATACCAGCTTCATAATCGCGACTGGTGTACAGTCGGTTCAGGTACCCAGAATAAAGATCTTGGGCGCTTAAAGCGGCGTACGTTGAGGAATCAACGTCCCATTTGCCCTTTATGGCTGAGATTTCTTCCTTGGTAGTATGCTTGGCTAAAGTAGCAGAGTTCCCCGGTTCAGAGCGACCAATGCCGGTAATCACAACATCATCATCTTTGGAGTCGCTGCTCTGCATTGGCACTGTCGGTTTATCAACAGTTCCAGAAGGGGGGATGGATTCCTCAACCCGAACAGGACTGGCAGGCTGATCAGTACGGCTGGCAGGATTGGTAGGCCTTTCTTCAGCATAGGCGTCATCTTGTGGAGGTAGATAATTCTGAATGTCTTCACGAACTAGAGCATCAGCACCAGGAGTTCTCTCCGGTTCAGGAGCGGCAGTTCCTTCGGCCGGATTATCCAGACGAGCCTTCTTGCTCGGTCTAGGTTTAGCCCTGGGAAAGACCCAAAGATTGAAAGAACGGTGTAAGATGGATTAAGAAACCCATATAGAAATATGTTGTGATCGGTCCAACTTACCCAATAACTGTCTTTAGCGGTGGCAGTTGAGTGGCTGAAGATTCACCAGAAGATGAATGGGAAGTGACCTGATAAACGGAGTCAGATGGATTAAGAGGCTGACGAATTAAACCTGCTTTAGGAGGAAAGCTAGCGCATAAATCGGAGACCTTTGAGCGGCGTTTCCGAACCGGGCTGTTTGGTAAACCGGCGGAGGTAACTACCTGGCCGCTATGCCGGGTGGTGCGTCGAGCTTCATGTTGCTGGGTCTTCACAAGAAATTTGGGATCCAAGTAAGCAAGAGGATGAGAAAATTTAATTTTCCGGTTTGCTTGGCGAGGTTTTTTCAAAGGCAAAGGAACTGTATCAGAAGAAAGAATAGTTACCTCTGGGCCTTCAGCATTACTCACTTCAGCGTCGTCCTGACAAATATCATCATCAATAAGACGTATAAAAAGTAAGCCAACTGAATCGAGGTCTACCTCAAGGTCCGGATTACCCACATCATCCTCATCTAAATCCGGGGTAGAGGAAGCGGTGTTCCTTTTCTTCTGAGCGGGCTTCTTCACCCTTGTTTTGGGTCGGGTTACCTTTTCTGTCGGCTCTTGAAACTTCTTGCTCCAAAACGGATCATCTCCCTGTCTCAGAAAGGACTGGAGTTAACAATGTGTATATAAGGAGATCATAAATTCTATAACAAACAGAGGTGAGATGCTTACAGCAGGTGGTTTGTTTGTAGCACAAAAGGGAAGCATGCCGGTTCGGGCGCAAACATATTCCGGTTCATTCAGCATCTTTTTCACAGCTTCAGTAACTTCGTCTTTCGTCAGCTGAATGTTGCAGTGCCTCAAAGGATCATTAACCCGGCCCGTGTATTGGCACATTAAACCGGAGCGGATGCTAAGGGGCAGGATGCTCCATGAAATCCAGCAACGGGCAAGATCTACCCCCGTTAAACCGTTAGCCATGAAGGCTCTGAGCTTGGACAGTTGAGGGGCATACTTACTCCTCTCTTTGGCGGTTAGCCTTGGGGGGAAGGGGTGTGTATTGCTAAGTCTCTCTGGACGGAAGCCAGGCAGAGGATTTTCTTCAGCAGGGGAAGTATCCTTGCAATAGAACCAAGTGTGATTCCATTCTTGCGGATGGCTATGCAACTTGGCGTGAGGATAAGTCACTTCTTTCCTCTTTTGAATCGCCATACCACCCAGTTCCATATTAGGGCTGTCGGTGAATTCAGTACGTCCGTTCAAATGAAAACAGTCTCGGAACAGCTCTACAGTAGGTTCCTCCTGGAAGTACACCTCACAAAGCACTTGAAAATGGCAGATATTCGTGACTGAGTTTGGACCAACATCTTGTGGGCGCAACTTAAAATTAGCCAGGACGTCCCGATAAAATTTTGAACCGGGTGGATTAAAGCCCCGGGCCAGGTGATCCGCAAACACCACCACTTCTCCTTCCTGTGGGGTAGGAGGACATTCATCCCCTGGAACCCTCCAATGGATGGCATTTTTGCTACTCAAGGCGCCAGTCAGAACTAAGTTGTTTAATTGGGTCTCGGTGATGCGAGAGGGAACCCAGTTGCATTCGTACACCTGTTTTGCCATGAGGAAATCTACAAGACAAAGGTATTCCGGTTTGAGAACAGGTGTGATTGTAAACCGAAGATGCTCTTATATAGAATGAAGTTATCTACAATGATATCATCTGGCGGTTCATCAAGGGGACTAATGGATATATGGTTTGGGTTGTTCGCTCTGCTAAAAGTTAAACCGACCAGATCTAACAGTTGTGAATATGAAAGCAGAAACAGATCCCGTATGGATTCTTTCAAAACAATGGATCTACAGCTAGGGCAAAAAAGAAGTAAAAATATGAGGTTTGGCTCACAGCAGAACAGCATAAGTTCGGCAAGCAGGGAAATGAGTGGGATCTAAGGAGATGAGTACAGATTTATGGCGAATACTGAGAGTGACTACAAATCACAATATAAGTATCATAATCTGTTCGCAAAAGCTGCTATGGAGATGAACAAGGAACAGTGGCAGGATGACGAACCCTAGAACATATCTAAAGCAAGAAGAACAGGAGCCTTACCGGGATCCAAACGGATGTGGAGGGTCGCCGCGGTACTCTGGTCCGGTCAGGTTGATGCAGCGGCCGGAGTTGATGCAGTAGCTGACGGCGGCGGCGGAGCTCCGAAGTCTGGGTCGCGAGGAAGACGAAGAAGGGGACGAAAGGGAGGAAAGGAAGATGGCCTTCAAGTCCTATTTATTAGGCGCGGCGCGCGTGCCAGGCGTGCGAATCCAGGGGCCGGTGATTTCGGGAGCCCAGCCGTCGCCCTGATTATTGCGGATTAGCAAAAAGAGGCGGTAACTTTGCGCTGACGTCATATCGGTTTACCGCAGCAAGAGGAGACAAAGAAACGGCGGTTTAACAGTTACTGGAAGACATTTGAAGACAGAAATTCTTATTAAGGATTGACATGAACCTGTTCAAATCAATCTGGGGCCTAATGTTGGGGATATTGCTATTTGGGGTAAACCGGCCTACAGGGCCCGGGTTAGCTCCGTCAATGGACCCAAGATGTTAAAGCCCAAGGAGAAATAGAAGGGCCCAAGGCCTATAATCGGTTTAGAGGTTTACGGCCGTAAACCGGCCTGAGGTAAACTTGCATTGTAAGTTAGGAATAGAGAGACCAACCCGGGCACGTTTATGAACCGGAGGTTGGGACTTTGTAGACCGACGGGCGTCACCCGTGTATATAAGGGGACGACCCGACGGCGGTTTAAGGACAGAGAACAACAACTCGAGGTTTAGGCGAAGCTTATCGCTCCCTAGCCCTCGAAACACATCAATCCCATCACAACTAGACGTAGGCTTTTACCTTCATCGAAGGGGCCGAACTAGTATAACTCTGTGTCCTTGCGTCCGTTTTAACCCCTTCAAGTTAACCCGTTGCGATGGCTCCACGACTAAGTCCTTTTGCTAGGACATCTGCCGTGACAAATCCACGACACAAGTGCTTCAAGACGCCTGAGCGCACCATCAACTTCGAAGAGATTGATCTTCAAGAAGATTTGTCCTATCATGAGCATCCCGTTGCTATTCTTGAGGAAACTGAGCGCAAGACTCGCAACAAGTCCATCAAATTCCTGAAAGTGAAGTGGTCACACCATTCAGACCGAGAAGCCACCTGGGAGCGCGAGGACCACCTCCGTTCCGAATATTCAGAGTTCTTTCAGTCCTAGATCTCGGGACGAGATCCTCTCGTAGTGGTGGAGTGTTGTAACACCCCGGATGTAACTTGCCATATTAGTAACTCCAACTCTTGTCATTTTCGGCAATGTGATATGATATTCCCTCCGTGGTTGGGTTTTCCTTCTTTTGCATTTTGTTCATGCCATGCATTTCATATCATGTCATCATGTGCATCGCATTCGCATACGTGTTCGTTTCATGAATCCGAGCATTTTCCCCGTTGTCCGTTTTGCAATCCGGCGCTCCTATGTTCCCCGGCGTCCCCTTTTACCTTTTTCCGTGAGCGGGTATTAAACTTTCTCGGAATGTACCGAGGTTTGTCAAGCGGCCTTGGTATAGCACCGGTAGACCGCCTGTCAAGTTTCGGGTCATTCGGAGGTCGTTTGTTACTCCAACGGTTAACCGGGTAACCGTGAAAGCCTCTTTTGGGCTGCAGCCCAAAACCCCTCCAAATCAGCCCAATAACCCATCTAAGTCACTCCCATGTCCATCGCCGTTCGATCACGATCGTGTGGCCGCAAACCGTGCTCAATTTGGAGCCTCCTAGCTCCTCCTACCTATAAATATACCCTCTCCCCCGAAATTTCGGGTCAAATCCACCCTAACCCTAGCTCCCCGCTCCTTTCCCCGCGTGGGACACGTCCGGACGGCGCCGGACGCGTCCGCCGCCGCCGCCCGGCGAATCAGGGGCCGCCACGTGGCACGCCGCCGCGTCCCCGCCCGCCGGCGCGGATCTCGCCGCCCGCGCCGCCGCGCCTCCGCCTCGCCGGTCCTCCTCCGCCCGGATCCGGCTCCGCCCCGGCCTCCTCCGCCCTCCTCTCCAACTCCGGCGCCAGGTCCGGTGAGAGCTCGGCCCCGCCGGATCTCAGATCCATCGAGCTCGGTTGACTTCTCCCCCCCCGAATTCGTCCAAGTCCCTGATATTGCTGCATAATTGTTGCATGTTCATCGCATCATGAATTTGCACCCGTGGCTCCGTTTTGGGCATATAGCATATAGAATTGTTCGTCTCGATGTGTACATCATTTCATCTCATTGCATCATTTTCATTTGAGCTCATATTGGTGCCCGAAATGCTGTTAGAAGAGGGCTATGTGATGTTCGTTTCAGATCTGTTTTCAGAACATGCACTTTTGTCATTTTTGCCATGATTGATGTGTGCACCCTATGAACTTGAGTCCTACATGTGTTTTGCAATATGCCAAGCCATATTTACAGGGGTGTATTCCATGTATTTTTGTGATCTCTGTGGTTACTAGCACAAGCATGCAAACTAGGGATCTTAATGTTGCTGATTTCAGGGACTTAGTAATTTCAGTCATTCCCTGCTGTTATTTTTATGCCATGTGTTCATGTTGTTTTAGAGAGATCTATGCCTCTTTTGAGCATGATCAGTAAGGATGTTTTGAACATATGAATGTGCTCTATCCATCCATGCCTTTGTTTGTAATTATGGAGTGCAATAGCTTGAGTCAATCGAGCTCTACTTTGTCTATAAAATGTTTCCTGGCAGATTGTTTACATGTTATTCGATTTTGCCAAGCTTGTTGTAGTTGATCCTTACATGATATGATGTTGTTCTTGCCGTGTATAGATTCTATGCCATGTCGTCTTGATGGGTGTATGCTTAGTTTATCATGAAATGCTCTGTAGTGAGTGCATCGGGCTCGTAAACATGCCTACTTGTTATCTGTTTTTGACATGTCCAGTTTTCTGCGAAGTCTGAAAACTGTAACGAAACTTGCTTAATTGATATGGGTGCTATTATATTTTCTCGTCCTTTTTGGCTCATGGTCAGTGAGGGACTTTTGTTCAATGCTTTGAGTAGATTCATGCCATGCCATATTTTGCTATGTCCTGTTCCTGTAGCAGGTTGTTTCCTTGCTCTAAACATGTCATCCTGATGTTAATTTCTGGCATGTTAATATTTTCACCAAGTCTGTGTAGCTGTTATATTTTGCACTTTTGCGATGCTTGTTTGAACCTGTTGTGGTGTGATTTAGCCGTAGCTCACTGTTCATATTTTGTCAAGCATCTTGAATAGTTAACTGCCATATGCTTTGTTGGTACGTTTGGTTGTAGTAGCTTAATTTCTTGTTGCTTGCTAAGTAGCATCATGCTGTTAATGGCAGAATCTTGTCATTCTTGTTTGGCCTGTCATTTGCAAACCGTGCATCCAATTCCGGTGATCTTTATATTGATTTCAACCGAAATCATCTCACCTTTCCAGTGGCATACTTGGTTTGCCAAGATTATGCCTTATTCATCATTTTCCTTCCGGAGCACGCATATGCATTGCATACTACATCTCGCATATCATGCCATGTTTTGCATCATGTTGCTTGCGCATTGCATCGTGATTGATGTTTGTCCCCTTTGCTTGTGTTCTTGCCTTGGGTAGAGCTGGGAGACGAGTACGTGAACGAGGAACCTGTTGAGAACACTTACGAGGATCAAGCCTTCGACAACTCTGAGAACCTTGCAGGCAAGATGACCATACCCTCGAAATCACTTCTATCTTTGCTTGCTAGATGCTCGCTCTTTTGCTATGCCTATGCTGCGATACCTACCACTTGCTATATCATGCCACCCATATTGCCATGTCAAATATCTAACCATCCTTTCCTAGCAAACCGTTGATTGGCTATGTTACCGCTTTGCTCAGCCCCTCTTATAGCGTTGCTAGTTGCAGGTGAAGATGAAGTTTGTTCCATGTTGGAACATGATTATTTTGGGATATCACAATATCTCTTATTTAATTAATGCATCTATATACTTGGTAAAGGGTGGAAGGCTCGGCCTTATGCCTGGTGTTTTGTTCCACTCTTGCCACCCTAGTTTCCGTCATACCGGTGTTATGTTCCTTGATTTTGCGTTCCTTACACGGTTGGGTGATTTATGGGACCCCCTTGACAGTTCGCTTTGAATAAGACTCCTCCAGCAAGGCCCAACTTTGGTTTTACCATTTGCCACCTAAGCCTTTTCCCCGGGGTTTTCGCGAGCCCGAGGGTCATCTTTATTTAACCCCCGGGCCAATGCTCCTCTGAGTGTTGGTCCAAACTAGAGCCACTTGCGGTGCCGCCCTGAGGCAACTTGGGGTAACTTCGGTTGCCATACGTAGTGTTCATCCGGTGTGCCCTGAGAACGAGATATGTGCAGCTCCTATCGGGATTTGTCGGCACATTCGGGCGGCTTTGCTGGTCTTGTTTTACCATTGTCGAAATGTCTTGTAGTCCGGGATTCCGAGACTGATCGGGTCTTCCCGGTAGAAGGAATATCCTTCGTTGACCGTGAGAGCTTATAATGGGCTAAGTTGGGACACCCCTGCAGGGTATTATCTTTCGAAATCCGTGCCCGCGGTTATGAGGCAGATGGGAATTTGTTGATGTCCGGTTGTAGAAAATCCGAAGTTGACCTTAATTAAAACACATCAACCGCGTGTGTAACCGTGATGGTCTCTTCTCGGCGGAGTCCGGGAAGTGAACACGGTGTTGGAGTTATGTTTGACGTAGGTTGTTCTAGGATCACTTCTTGATCACTTCTAGCTTCACGACCATGCTTTGCTTCTCTTCTCGCTCTCTTTTGCGAATGTAGCCACCATATATGCTAGTCGCTTGCCGCAGCTCCACCTCACAACCCCGTCCTACCTTTAAGCTTAAATAGTCTTGATCTCGCGGGTGTGAGATTGCTGAGTCCCCATGACTCACAGATTCTACCAACACAGTTGCAGGTGCCAACGATGCCAGTGCAGATGACGCAACCAAGCTCAAGTGGGAGTTCGACGAGGAACGTGGTCGTTACTATGTGTCTTTTCCTGATGATCAGTAGTGGAGCCCAGTTGGGACGATCGGGGATCTGTGTAGCATTTGGGGTAGTCTTCTTTCATTTTGGTTCCGTAGTCGGACCTTGAGTGTAATCTGGATGATGGATGTTTATTTATGTATTGTGTGAAGTGGCGACTGTAAGCCAACTATGTATCTCTTTCCCTTATGTATTACATGGGTTGTGTGAAGATTACCTCACTTGCGACATTGCTTTCAATGCGGTTATGCCTCTAAGTCGTGCTTCGACACGTGGGAGATATAGCCGCATTGAGGGCGTGACAGGATCTTACTCAATCCATAGGTAGGTATGATGGACTCTCATGGCAAAACTAGTTTAAGGGACATTTGGAAGCACAAGTAGTATCTCTACTTGGTGCAAAGAATTTGGCTAGCATAAGGGGGAAAGGCAAGCTCAGCATGTTGGATGATCCATGACAATATACTTTATTTCGGATATAAGAAAACATAACCCATTACGTTGTCTTCCTTGTCCAATATCAACCTTTTGGCATGTCATATTTTTAAGAGTGTTCACAATTACAAAAGATGTCCAAGATAGTATATTTATATGTGAAATCTCTCTTCCTTCAATATTCTTTCATGAATTGTTCAAGTGACCAATTCTACGTTTGCTAACTTTCAATAAGTTTACTACCTATACTTATTATGTGTGAAGTCATTACTCCCCATGTTATAAGCATATGAAACATATATAAATTCATATTTATGACATTCAATTCATTCAACCATTTACTCATAGGATATACGTGAAGCACATGAGTAAATGACAAACTACTCCAAAAGATATAAGTGAAGAACACCGAGTAGTCAAATAATTAACTAGCCATGGGAGGATTCTTTTTCATTCAATATTTCAGATGCAATGATTTTATTCAAAGAAAAAGTAAAATTGAAAACACGCTCCGAGCAAAACACATATCATGTGACGAATAAAAATATAGCTCCGAGTAAGGTATACCGATAGTTTTGAAGACGAAAGAGGGGATGCCCTCCGGGGCATCCCCAAGCTTAGGCGCATGAGTCTTACTTGAATATTACCTTGGGGTGCCTTGTCCATCCCCAAGCTTAGGGTCTTTCCACTTCTTATTCTCCTCATATCGATATCTCACCCAAAGCTTGAAAACTTCAATCACACAAAACTTAACAAAACTTCGTGAGATAGGTTAGTATGATACAGAGTAAACCATTCACTTTGGAACTATCTAAGACAAGGTTCATAATTGTTCCCACACAATGTCTACTGTACCATATCATTTCTACAATTTATATTGATAAATATAAGCCATATAAACTAGAAAACAAGCAAACTATGCAATGAAAACAGAAACTGTCAGAAACAGAACAGTCTATAATGATATGAACAACAACCATACTTATCCTACTCCAAAAATTATGAAATAAATTGGTGGACGTGAGGAATTTTCCTATAAATCTTCTTGAAAAATAATCAACTCAAAATCACTCTTCTTTAAAAAATGGTAGCTAATCTCGTGAGCGCAAAGTTTCTGTTTTTTACAACAAGATCACATTAACTTTCACCCAAGTCTTCCCAAAGGTCTTACTTGGCACTTTGTTGAAACAAAAGCTATAAAAAATGATTACTACAGTAGATTAATCATGTAAACACACTAAAACAGTAAGGGTAAATATTTGGTTGTCTCCCAACAAGCGCTTTTCTTTAATGCCTTTTAGCTAGGCATGATGATTTCAGTGATGCTCACATAAAAGATAAGAATTGAAACATAAAGAGAGCATCATGAAGAATATGACTAGCACATTTGAATCTAACCAACTTCCTATGCCTAGGGATTTTGTGAACACATAATTTATAGGAACAAGAATCAACTAGCATAGGAAGGCCAAACAAGTATAACTTCGAAACTTTAAGCACACAGAGAGGAAACTTGATATTATTGCAACTCCTACAAGCATATATTCCTCCCTCATAATAGTTTTCAGTAGCATCATGAATGAATTCAACAATATAACCATCACATAAAGCATTCTTTTCATGATCTACAAGCATAGGAATTTTTCTACTCTCCACATAAGCAAAATTCTTCTTATTCGGAATAGCGGGATCACTAGTTCCTAAAGTTGACACTCTTCCAAACCCGCTTTAGAGGATAGTATTATTCATACTCAAAAAGATATAAGTGAAGTTAATGGAGCATTCTACAATTAATATAAACTAACCAATATCCAAGCTCAAAATATATAAGTGAAGCACACGAAGCATTCTATAAAACCATACTCAAAAGATTTAAGTGAAGCGCAAAGAGCATTATATAAGGTCATACTCAAAAGATATAAGTGAAGCACATGGATCATTCTATAAATCTATTAAGAGATAGCTCATACTAGTATGGTTCTTAAAGGAAAAAAAACACAAAGGACACAAATCATGTGAACAAAACAAAAACCGAGGTATACCGATAATTGTTGAAGAAGAAAGATGGGATGCCAACCGGGGCATCCCCAAGCTTAGATGCTTGAGTATCCTTGAAATATTTACTTGGGGTGCCTTGGGAATCCCCAAGATTCAACTCTTTCCTCTCTTTATTCTTCTCACATTGGTAACTCCTCGTTCTTCGAACACTTCATCCACAAAAAAACTTTAACAAAAACTTTGTGAGATCCGTTAGTATAATAAAGCAAATCACTACCTTTAGGTACTGTTGCAAACTTATTATTTATTTATATTGGTGTTAAACCTACAGTATTCCAACTTACCTATGGTTCATACCCCTTGATACTAGCAATAGATTCATCAAAATAAGCAAACAACACACACAAAACAGAATCTGTCAAAAATAGGATAGTCTGTAGTAATCTGGAGGTTTAGCAAACTTCTGTAACTCCAAAAATTATGAAGTAAACTTTAAAATTTGAAAATTTTGTACATAAGTAATACTAAAAAATTTTCAGACCCATTTGACCTTCCAGTAAAAGATGTAAAATCACGCACTACAGCCAAAGTTTCTGTTTTTGTTTTGCACATAGTAAACAAGCAATCTAATCATCCTAAAACCAAAGCTTGGCACATTATTTTTATAATACAATGGGTATATACAAGGGGATAATTATTTACAGAGAAACCTCCATGAAATATTCTACATTGTTTCCGTGAGCATGAACACAAGTGCTCAAGGTCGACCCTCACTTCTTCAATGCATAACTTTCCAATCACTTCTCTTTTTTGAAAAAAAAATTAGGCATGAGAGGCAAGTAATTTTTTTTGTATTTTCATTGTTTTTAATAAATTGTATGTTTCACCCACAACTAAACAGAAACAAAAAGGAAAAACAAAATCTACTTAGTGAAGAAAGCAACCAAGCACACACGAGAATATCAACCCCACGCTATTGCTCCCCGGCAACGGCGCCAGAAAAGAGCTTGATAATACCCAAGTGAAGGGAATCATCGTAGCAATTTCCAAAGGTGGAAGTGATAAGTATGGAGTGTTGAACCCACAAGGATCTAAAGGTAAGATCAATATTCTCTCAAGTCCTATCTGCCACTGATACGACTCTACGTACACCGAACGTTTGCTTCCAACTAGAAACGAGAAATAAAAACTACGTTGTGGGTATGAAGAGGATAACTTTGCATGGTATCAGAGAGCTAAAATATAAAAGTAGGTGTTGTTAACATAAAGTTAGAATATATTGCTAAATATTCTAAATAGCGACTGTGGAATAATGATGGATCGGTTTGTGGAATTATCCTAGGCAATTGTTAACAAGACCGGTAGTCGTCATTGCAATTTCATATGAGGGAGAGGCATAAGCTAACATACTTTCTCTACTTGGATCATATGCACTTATGATTGGAACTGTATCAAGCATCTACAACTACTAAAGATCATTAAGGTAAAACCCAACCATAGCATTAAAGCATCAAGTCCTCTTTATTCCCATACGCAACAACCCCCTTACTTGGGTTTGTGTTTCAGTCACTCACCAACCCACTATAAGCGAATCATGAACGTATTGCAACACCCTACAACGGGAATCCCTCATGCTTGCGTGACATGGAGGGCACCATAGGACAACACCAAGATAAAACATACAACTCGTACCAATCTAGATCATCAATCAACCCAAAGACAAAGGATATCTACTCAAAACAACATAGGATGGCAACACATCATTGGGTCATAATATGTGGCATAAAGCACCATGTTCAAGTAGGGATTACAACGGGGTGCGAGAGAGTGGACCACGTAAAATAGATGAGGATGGTGATGATGATGGTGATGTTGATGAAGATGATCACCGCGGCGATGATTCCCCTCCCAATGGCACTCCGGCGCCACCGAGAGAGAGGAGGAGAGGTTCTCCCCCTTGTGCTTCCTCCTCCATGGCCTCCCCCTAGATGGGGAGAGGTTCTTCCTCTAGTCCTTGGCCTTCATGGTTATGATGGCCCCTCCGGGATCCTCCTCCATGCCCTCCGGTGATGGTGGCCCCCTCCGGCAGGGTGCCAGAGAGGGCTAGATTGATTTCTCGTGGCTACAGAAGCTTGCGGCGGCGGAACTTCTGATCTAGGTTAATTTATGGAGGTTTCTGTATATATAAGAGGTTTTGGCATCGAGAACAAGTCAGGGGGGTGTCCGGGCTGTCCACGAGGTAGGGGGCGTGCCCAGGGGGTGGGCGCGCCTCCCACCCTCATGGGCAGCCCGGGACTCTTCTGGCCTAACTCTTTTACCCCATGGCCTTCTTATGGTCCAAAAATAAGCTCCATCAAGTTTCAGGTCAATTGGACTCCGTTTGATTTTCCTTTTCTGCGATATTCTAAAACAAGGAAAAAACAGAAACTGGCACTAGGCTCTAGGTTAATAGGTTAGTCCCAAAACCATATAAAACATCATATAAATGCATATGAAACATATTAACCTAAATCTGGACTTATTGTTCGTTACCTTTTTCTATTTTTTCTCTTTCTTCTTTTTGTTTTTATACGACTGCTAGCCCTGTTCGGATAAACCGCACACTTAATGGGTATACATCCTTAAATGTACATACCCCCCAATACCTGGGGGCTTCTTGTCATAGAAGCTTATTATAATTTTTCGAGCATCAAGCTCAACGTATATATGTATTGTCTTCTCATACATTTCTTTTTCTTCGCCATTATATGCATCTTTATGACTTAAGTTTATGCCAAGCTGGGTTGCCTGGCTCCTGTGCTTATGCCCTATGTTCCCGCTTGTTCGGCTAGGGCATAAAGGGAGCACCTCTGCGATTGTTACAGCCGGGTCATCCGGACATGTACCTCAGACGGGTAAGCCAAAAGCTAGCGTTCTTAAGGGAATAATAGGTCAGCGACATAAGATGAACTGCCCTCGTTGCTATACAAGCCCCCAACATACAATGAGTATTGTGGTTTTTTATCATAGCTCGGGCATGCACAACGCATGCTGGCCTAGGGAGAGTAACCCTTAACGGAACTATTCTCTTTGGAAGATGTTTCTTACGATCAAATGTAATATAACATAACTCCCCGAATACAACTTGTCTGTTCAAGCAACTATGACTGGAGTGCATGGTTTCCGAACATACTTCAGTGCTTCCCACCAGTACAACATTCGGAAACACTCCAAAACTTTAGATTTCGAAGGTTAAAGTGGAAGGTCTGCCATGACAATAGTTTTATAATTTGGCCGGAGATACGTTTGTCGATAAAAGTACATTATTACTTGGACTCGCAAACTTCCCCCTCCTCTAGACCATCTAATAAGTTGTCTAGTTTACAATCCGGTTGCGGATACTTGGTGGCTATCCTTACCTGGTCATATACCAAGCTAATAGGAATCTCTTGTCCATCTGATCCTCGAGGCCCGACCCGGGCCATATGATTTGGATAAAGTCCGGTGTACCGTGTTTTCACCATGGCCCAGGCCTCTCGTGCCCCTTCCCGGCATGCTGATATCTTCCACAGTCCAAAAGCGGTGCCGAGCTCCCTTGAATAAATTCACGAGCTCTTCCATACTTCCGGGAGGAGAATCGGCCGGCCATAAAGCCTTAGCAATGTTCCTCATTGCCTTCCGGGCTCGCTCGTGCACTTTGGACGGCTCTTGTAGCAGGTCGCCTTGGAATCCGGGCACCTCTCCTTTGGGCCGCCTAGTCAGCACACCTACATCAACAAACTTTTTACACTTCCCATTAGAAGACTGTATGGAAGTAAGGTTACAAAGCATATTGAATATGCCACCTTTCAGCCTTCTGTTCTCTTTCAAAGCATCTGCCAATTGGGCTCGTATATCCTTGAGCTCCTCGGCTTGTTTGATGTTGGCATCCTGTAGCTTGTTTTTCTCATCCCTGGTCCACGTCAGTATACGCTGACCAACGGCTTCTTGCCTTTCAGCATGTTGTTTATCCACCTACGCGGTCTTCAGTTCCTCTTCCAGCTGATTCGGTGTTGTTGCCATCGTAAATATACCAGTGTTTATTTCAAAAAGCATTGCTGGCACATGATTATATTTTACGAATAGTAGCGGACATTACCAGTTGGTGCCTCCTTAGACTTCGCTAGTTTGGCGGTGACAACAGTTAGCTGGGTCCGACATTTTTCCAGCTCCTGAGACAGCATGTTGTTCCTCTCCATGAGTACCTGATTATGCAACGATCCTTAAATCAGTTGCGTCAACTGCTTTAAGTCTCGGGGGCTACTGACACATGATCTTACCCGCATGTCCTTGGAAAGCTATTGAGTGGCTCCAGCGAGCCCATCCCGAGCAGCTCGGAGGTATGCATCCGCTGAGCTGAAGGCATTAAATGCCTCTTCGGTGAAGGTTGGGTCGCGGATAGCCGCCCTCCGGCGCCGATGGTTCATTGCACTCTCCACTTCGGAGTTGGTAACGAATACATCATCTGTATCCTCAGGGAGAGGACAATCCGGCATTTCACCTGTATCAACCCCAGCCCTTGGGGCGGGATCCGGGGTCAGATTGGGCGATGCATGACCAGCAAGGTCCCCGGACACAGTCCGGCGTATGCTTTTCCTAAAAATGGCGCAGCAGGAAAACGTCAAAATTCAGTACCTCTGCCATGGGTATATTAAAAAACCATACCTTTTTTAGGGTGGGGGCTTGGCAGTATCGCCGTCCGCCTTTCTTTTCAAAGACCCGCCCTGTGTAGGTGTCGCCTTCCTAAGGGACGCTTCTGATGCGGCGTGGCGAGACGAGCGCCGCCCCTTTGAAAGCACGGGACAATGCGGTAGGTGAGGTGCAATGAGAAAACTCTTTTGGAGGAGATGTCTCCTGGGTACTTATGTGGGAAGAGGGGAGAAGGCCGGGGTAATCGGCTATAATGGCCACTTCCATGCGGTCGTAACTCGCTTGATAGAAAACCCCCTCCTTGAGCTCTACGAATACATCCGGATCCTCTTCAAATCTGGGATCTAGGTCCCGAATATGGTCCTCCGGATGCGGAGCGGGGCTGTAGATCCCCGCGGCAACTTTCCTCCATTCCTATTAAAAAATGGTCGGATTAAGTTCAACTGGGTAACACTCAGGAAGAGTATTGAGTAAAATTATGGAGCGAAGGCTTACCCAGCTGGGAGGGTTATACATGGAAAAGCCCTGTCAGCACTTAAGGCGAGTGAACTCTTCTTTCTCCCCTTTATAAAGATTAGCCAGCATGGCGGCCAAAGCGGCAAAATTGTCCGGACCCTTGCACCCGCAGTGTGATGCGTCGTCTTCCCCGTTGTAGTGCCACATGGGGAGTCCTCTCGATTGGAGTGGCTGAACGCCTCGCGTTACTGAAATCTCCATTACCTCAATGATGGACAGTCCGGGTTGGGCAAGTGTCTGTATCTTGTCCATTAACTTCTTAACCTCCGCGCTATCTTCCTCCTCGAGGCTTCGGGGGCGCCAGCTGTGGCGCTTCTTTAATGGAGCATTGGAAAAATCGGGTAGGCCTCTTGGTATTGGGTTTGGGAGAACGACATCTTCAATATAAAACCACTCCGAGGGCCACTCTTCGGATGCCTTCTTCGGAGTGCCGGACAGGTATCCTATCCCGGCTATGCGCCATACTTCGGCGCCGCCCACCTTGAATATGGATCCCTTTTGGGAGTGGGGGACGAGGCAGAAAAGCTTCCTCCATAATTCAAAATGGGCCTCGCAACCTAGGAACAGCTCACAAAGAGCCATGAAGCCCGAGATGTGCAGTATGGAGTCCGTAGTACTCCAGGAGACCTCAAAGGAAAGGGTGGATTGGAAATCCAACGCCTCTTGAGAGAAAGGAAACGAAGCACGACCGCTCCCCTTCTGAGGGATTGGGGAAATTTTCGCCAGGGCTTCGCCATTGAAAGAAGTTACTCCAGCCCGAACGGGGACTAGATCCATGGGAGGGAGATATCCCTGCACCTGAAGCTTAGTCAGTTGAGCATGGGATATCGAGCAGCTCTCCCAATCGCCTTTTTGAGGACCATGGGGGCGGGAGGAAGAACTGGGAGCGTTGGCCATGTTTCCGTGGTTTCTTGTGGCAAGTCCTGAGATTTTCGCCTGGTGTGAAATGGCATCTGAGATCTAGTCTCCTTAAATAGACGCCTTCCATACGCCGTCAGGGTGTTATCTATAAAAACGCTTGGACCTTTCGTATTCATCTGACACGTGGAAGCTGAGGCGACGGAGGCTCGGAAGCCGAAGGATATGATGTTTAATGCAAAGCCGAAAGCCATCCAGAGTATCATGGAGGGCCTACCCAGCAAGACCGAGGATGTAAAAGCCGGATACTGCATCATCATCGAAGGGTTGAACACAGTTCTTTTTGTTCGAATTGCTCTGGAGTATTCAGAGGAGGAACTCGCCTTGAAATGCCGAAGGCGATCTGCGCGCCGGACACGTCGTCATTGAAGCCTAGTTCGGGGGCTACTGAGGGAGTCCTGGACTAGGGGGTCCTCGGGGATCCGGGCTGTGTGATGTGGGCCGGATTGATGGGCCGTGAAGATACAAGATCGAGGACCTTCTCTCGTGTCCGGATGGAACTCTCCTTTGCGTGGAAGGCAAGCTTGACGACCAGATGTATAGTTTCCTTCCCCTGTAAACCGACTCTGGATAACCCTAGCTCCCTGTGGTGTCTATATAAACTGGAGGGTTTAGTCCGTAGAGGCAATCATAATCATACATGCTAGACATCTAGGGTTTAGCCATTACGATCTCGAGGTAGATCAACTCTTGTAACCCCCATACTCATCAAAGTCAATCAAGCAGGAAGTAGGGTATTACCTCCATTAGGAGGGCCCGAACCTGGGTAAAACGTCATGTCCCCTGCCTCCTGTTACCTTTGATCCTTAGACACACAGTTCGGGACCCCCAACCCGAGATATCCCGATTTTGACACCGACACAGGGGGAGGCGCTACTGCTAACTAGCAGTAGCGCGAGAACAAAATAAGCGCTACTACTACTCACTTAGCAGTAGCGCAGCTCGGTGGAACCACGCTGCTACTAAAATCGACCGACAGTTCCCGCCAACCTAGGCTTAGCAGTAGTGCGCTCTTGCTAACTGCGCTACTGATAAAGTAATAGTAGGAACGCACTTTTTTTGGGTGGCGCTACTGCTAATTTAGAAACTGGCCACATGGCGGGCCCTGCTTAGTAGTAGCGCCTGTGCCGGAAGCGCGCTACTGCTATGTTATTAGCAGTAGTGCGGTTTACCACCAGCGCTGCTGCTAAGCCGCAGAATATACCACCTTTTCCCTCCCCCATCCTCTCTTCCTCACTTTCCCCTACCTCCCAACTCCTCTCTCCCTCACTTTGCTTCTTCCTCACTAGTTCTCCCCCCATTACTCTAGTTCTTCTACCTACCTTTCTATCTCTTTATTACTCCTAGCTAACTTACACCACCTCCATTAATGCATCTCCTTTCTATTTTTCCTTCCCCCTCCACTAGTTGAAGTTGTCTCCTCCCAAATTATCTAGCTAGGGAGGTGTAGCATCTAGTGAAGTGACCTATGTACCCTCTAACTAGATCTAGCCTTGTCAAGAAGAGCTTTATCCACTTTTGATCTCCCTACTACATCATCTCCACCGTGTGCTCGATCTCGAGATAGGTGATTAAAAATTCATGCTTTTGCAGGAATGGAAATATGTGTATGTGTGTGCGATATGACATAATTGGGCGATGTGATGGAAATTGTGTGTGTGGCATGAGTTGACGCCGCATTGTGCTTGTGAGTTGCCTATGTTTTGCTGAAATGTCGGTTTATTTCCGTTTCGGCGAATTCTGGGCAAACTCTAGATCTATATGTCCTATTTTTAGGGAAGGTCATGCCAAATTTTTGTATGACTTTGATGCATGCACGCATTTTTATAATCAATTTGTTTATTATTACCGTGCAGGCGTTCATGATGGTCAGTGGAACGATGGTGGGCAGGTGGTTGCGGTCGGCGGTGCAGGACATGAAAGAAAATAACCTGACAGAGATTTTATGTTTGTGTCAAAGATGCAAAGGAATAGTTTGGCTCGACCCCTATGACGATGGTCGTGTCCAAGCGCACCTGCTCATGACTGGTTTCATTGATGGCTATACTAGGTGGATAATTGAAGATGATGATGATGATGTTGAGGACGCCGACGGGCAAGAAATGATGATGTTGGATTCTGGGTTCCGGAAAAACCTTCTGGTTCGAACACTGGGGTGCACACGAAGATCTTTCTCTCTCTAGCTCGCTCTCACAATGATCTCAAGGCTTAACTCGACGAGCCCAAAGAACAAGAGACGCGAGGGTTTATACTGGTCCGGGCCACCGTCATGGTGTAATACCCTGCTCCAGTGTGGTGTGGTGGATTGCCTTGTAGGCTGATGATGAACAGTACAAGGGACGGACAGCCTCCTGAGGAGAGGTGTTCTTGTGCTTGGTGAGCTTGTGTGGTGGACTTGGTGGAATAGATCCAGTCCAAGATCAGTTGCCTCCTATGGTGGTGGCTAGTCCTATTTACAGAGGCACGGGTCCTCTTCCCAGATATTAGGCGTGAAGGGATCCCACAATGGCCAATTTGAAGGGGGACAACTAGTACAAGTTATCCTGACAAAAGGTGGTCTTCGCGTGCCAAAGGCTCTGGTGGTGACGCTGTCGTGGGCTCCGCGGTGACCTTCGTCCTGCCATCCTGCTGGTCTTGGTCTCGTTGCACCAATATGGAAACCTTTGCCTGATGCCTCGGGACTCCTCGACTGCGCTTGCCCCTTTAGCACCAAAGAGGCAACAAGTACTCTGTGCCCGCTGGCGCCCACCTGGCCTTGGTCGTCATGGCTCACGTCATGCGAACCTCGCGAGGTGCCCCTTGCATAGATATCTCCACTCCTCAGGAGCCAGCCTAGGGAGGCCGCCCCTGAGGAGGTCTTGCGTTGTACGCCTCGCGAGGCTTGGCCCCTCGCGAGGTTCTTGAGTGGTTGTTAATGAATATGGTCCGTACTAGGCCGCTGGATGAGCCACGCCCTGGGCCGCAGGCAGGCAAGTCTAGGTACCCCCTTTCCCAGGACGCCGACAGTAGCCCCTGGGCTCTAGGGGCACTCGTACTTGGCCTCGAGGCGAAGCCAAGGGTCAAGTGTGGAGTGCTACGGGCCCCAATAGCCTGCAACCTTGATTGACGCGTGGCGATTGACAGGACGTGGGTGTCTCCGCTCCCCACGCTACCTCGACAACTTCCCGACTTGACGAGTCCCTGCTGCATGCAGAAAAAACCATCATTACCTGCGATCGTGGAGGCCGGCGGTTGGCCTCCCTCTGGCTATAAATGAGGGGAAGGGCAGAGCCCCCGTCGCTCATCCCTTCCTCCATTCCGCCCACTTCTTCTTCTTCCTCCTTGTCGCGACACCCATGGTGCCGATACGGAGGTTCTCTATTGCTGAAAAGGGGAAAGCTCCCCGCGAAGAGCCGGAGCCACTCCCGCCGAAGAAGAGGCTGGCCCGCTCCCGCGATGTCATCATGAGGCAGGAGGTGATGAGGCCTTGGCATGAACGGCCTCCCCCCGGCTATCGGCTGCCTTTGTATGCCCAGGCAGAGGGCTCCGGAGGAGGAGGCAACAGTCAGCGCCGAGCGCGCCGTGGCCGTGGTGGCCCTGCCGCGGCGGTGCACCGCCGCCCCGGGAACTCACGCCGAGGTCTCCTAGTGTGAAATTGTGGTGTGGGCGGTGATGCCACCGCCCTCTTGGATCCGCTTCCCTAGTTCTTCTCTATAGAGATGCCGCCGAGGGGGCCGCTTGAGCTGTGGCTGCAGCATGCCGAGTGTGACGCCCCAGCAACGGGGGTGGAGGTTGAGGTCGTCTCCCCGGGTAAGATCTTCATGACCCGCGGATGGGGCGAGGTTGCCCGAGCTTGCCGCATGGAGGGCGCCCTCGCCATCCACTTCAAATACGACGGTGCCTCCACGATGTTCTTCAAGGTCTTCGACGAGGAAGGCCGCCGCCTGGAGTGCTGCCCTGGAGGGGGCCGTCGGGACGGCACCGCGGCAGGAGCTGGGCCCGCCACTAGCCTCGTCGGTAGTACCTCCGATAGCAGTGATGGTGCTTGGGAGTCCAACGACTCTCCCGGGCCCTACGAGACTCCGGAGACGAGCGACGAAAACTACGTGCCCCCGAGCTCTCACCGTGCCCGGAGCGCAGTAGCAGCGTCCGCCTGTCGCCGCCGTTGATCTAGGTGGGGTTGGCGTCGGCCTCCCGTGGCCCACTTTTGATGATGGCGTCGGGGGCAACGCTTGTAGAAAGGGATCCTAGAAACCTTCTTATTTTGTTCCCTGCAAGGAATCGAGATGAACCCGATGGGGCGTGTAAAGGATCTATAGTGCCTTTTGTTAATATTATGCTTATTATGGAGATTTACGACTGCGTGTCTTGCTTCGGCTCAGTCCCCCCTTTCCAACCTGGCGGTATCTTAGTGCTCTACGCTGACAAGTCCCAGTCCCCGAGCAGGCTGCAGCCGTCGCTAGTATGCCAGGTCACGATGCCATGGTCAAGGCCAGGAGGTGAGCGGCCCGAGGTCCAGTAAGAGCCCCTGAGGCGCGATGCTCAAGAGGTCCCTTTTCGCGTGCAAGCAACTACCTGAAGGTAGGAAAGGAAGGTGGCGTCACCGTAGCAAGGCTGCAGGAGATGGGAATCCTGTGTTGTCTCAACGCTTGGCTGGTTCGACTGCGAGACTTATCTTAGCGGTCTTGAGTCGATCCCTTGTGCAGCGCCAGATTTGTGCGTCAATGGCCATAGCATAGCCGGGTTAGGCCCGTGCAAGCTTCCCCTTTTTCACGCTCTTTTGTGTACTCTATGTCCTCGGGTCCCGGCCCTCGAGCGAGCTCAGCCGCCGCTGGTATGCCAGGCTCGATGCCATGGTCAAGGCCAGGGGGTGAGGGCTGGAGAGCCAGTAAGAGCTCCTGAGTCACGATGCTCAGGAGCCCTCCCTTTAACGCGCAAGCGGGTCGCGTAAAAAAAGGAAGGAGCTTGCGGTGCCGCCCGCTGCCAGCCTCCAGAGGTTCCTGCAAATTAGTGTGAGGAGGGGGCACGGATTGCGACCGTGTCTACTGGTCTGCCGCCGATCGCTCCGCAAGAAGATGAAGGCGCTGATGGCCTTGTGAGGTGACGTGCGTGGGGTGTGCCACGAGCCAGAGCTCGACCGCTCAGGTTTGTCAGCGTAGTAGGGACGGACCGAGCACAAGCGTCGTGCCAGCATGTGTAGCCCCCATTGCGGGATGAGCAGGAGGCCAGCCAGCAACGCGGGTGGCCGCGAAGGGCAACGGATAAGCAGGTGATAATCACGAGATGACTCAAGCAAAGAGGTAGGTTAGCTCAGATAGCTGCAAGAACGATTCTTGCCACTGGGACCGAGTGGCCCAGGGAAGATGCAGCCTGAGGGTCACTCCTAGCAGAGTAAGCTAAAGATGCAAAAGGATACATGTCGCAGGGACAAACCCATGCGACTTGGGGATAATGCTGCCCGAGGGGTGCCCCCAACTGAATGAACTGGAAAGAGTCACCTGATACCATAGCTAGAGCGTGTTGGAGTAGCCAAAGATGCATGTTGAAGAGTTTCTCCTCGCGAGCCGCCAAGGTCCTGAGCCTCAGGAGGCTCCACGGGCCCAGGTGGCTCCTAGAGAACCATCGCGACCTCCTCCAGGATGGCGTGATGTCTGGCCTCTTGAGCCGCCAGGATGCTCCACAGGTGGCGCTGGAAGGTGATAGCCACGTTCGGCAAGCAGAATGGCATGCGAACGTAGCTATGAGGTGGCCCCTTCCACCGTCCAACGCGCGAAGGCCGGAAACGTCCTTGAGATGCGGCCCTGTTGAGCCCTGGAATGTCGATGCAGACGCGCAGCTCACCGTCCTCGCCAGGATGGGGAGCTGCGCCGGGTGGTGGGCGGCGGTCGCCGCATACGGTCCTTGCTTCCAGAAGCTCCTGGATCGCCTTGGTGATGAAATCCCGAGCACTAGGCGCTCCACGCCTTGTGCCCTCTTGAGGGAAACGTGCAGCGAAGCATGCCTCCACATGGTGCTCGAGCGCCTTCCTCGTGACGCTGGCTAGGTCTGAGGCCCTCCAGAAGAGAGCCCCTGAGCCCAGCTTGAGGAGGGCGCCGGGCGCGCCTTCCTATGCGAGGGAGGGAGGCGCCCGGACTGCGGGCGCAGATCCTGAGGTGGTGCCACTGGAAACGCCGCTCTCATGAGGTCCTGGGTGGAACAGCTTCTTCTTCTTCTTCTTGGGGATGGCCTCAGGAGGGTACATGGTGCCTTCGTTGTCGGGGGTTTCTACTATTGCTGCTTGGTAGGCGTGCTCGAGGGAGCACACCGCATCTCTTTCTTCACACGGGACCGTGATGATGCCGCCGCTCCCTGGCATCTTGAGGACGTTGTAGCCGTGGTGGGTCATTGCCATAAATTTGGCCAAGGCTGGATACTCAAGGACGGCGTTGTACGGCACGCGGATGTGGGCGACGTCGAAGTCGATAAGCTCGGTACGGTAGTTTTCATGCTGGCCGAAGGTGACAGGGAGGCAGACCTGCCCTATCGGGGTGGTGGAGCCGTCGGTCACTCCTAAGAAAGGCTTGGTAGGTTGCAGTTGATCGTATGGCACTTGAAGGCTGACGAATGTCTCGACGGACAGGACATTGAGCCTTGCGCCGCTGTCGATGAGGGTCTTGGTGACTTGAACGTTGCTGATGACGGGGGAGCAAAGCATCGGGAGGGCGCCGGCTGTCGGCGCGCACTTGAGCTGGTCTGATGAGCTAAAGGTGATGGCACACTTGGACCACCTGAGCGGGCGCGTGGCCTCGAGCCTGGGATGGGCAGCATTCACCTCATGAGCAAACTGCTTGAAGATACGCTGAGAGACTAGGGCTTGGGTGCCACCCAAGATGCAGGCGATGGCACGAGGCTCTTGGAAGCCCCCAGCCCCCTCGTCCTGATGATGGTCGTCATTCCTCCTTGGCGGTGGCGGTAGCGGAGGGAGCCCGGTGTTGCCCTGAGGGCTTTCCTCACGGGGCTTGTCTCTCCAGGCGCCCTCGCGAGGCGGGTCCTGCCAACGGTCCTCACGAGGCCGCTCGCGCCACTCCTGGCGGGGGCCGCGGTCATCCCAGCGTTCCCCACTTCGTCCTCCTCCTCAGTCGTTGCGCTTGGGGCGTCGACTGAACCGCCCATCGCGGATGGCCCTGATCTCCTGACAGTCGCTGGTGTTGTGGCTGTGAACGTTGTGGAAGGCACAGAACGGGCCGTTGGCCTTGGACAACTCGGGGTGGTCGCGGCCGTGCTTCATCCCTGGTTCTGCCGCGAGCATGGCAGCCCCCTTGCGCTTCACGTCCTTGCCTTGGCCTTCTTGTTCTCCTGGTCAGCAGCCGGGAGCTCGAGGAGGGAAAGGCGCCCTTCCTCTGCTCTTGCGCACTTGGTCGCCATGTTAAACATCTCCAGGGCCATGCATGGCTCCTCGTGGATGGCGAGCTCTTCCTTCATCTTGACGTCGCGGATGCCATCGGAAAACGCGGAGATGATGGCTTCGTCCGTCACCTTGGGGATCTTGAGGCGAACGCTGTTGAAGCACTAGATGTACTTTTGCAGAGTTTGCCCTGGCTGCTGCTTGATGTGCCGCAAGTCACCCGCGTCTGGCGGGCGATCGCGAGTGCCCTGGAAGTTGGCGACGAAATGCTCGCGCATCTTGCGGCGAGGGACTTCTTGGCAGCTTCCTTCTTCATGCACGAGCGCCCGGCGCGGCGGATCACGCCGCGGGCCCGCGCGTCTTGGTGCGAGGGCAGCGTCTTGATGCGGAGGTGGTGGAGGCGCTCCGTGGGCAACGTCACCTGCTGCTGGAGGTGGTCGAGGTAGCGAAAGGGACGGTGCAGGAGAGCCCCCAGCGGTGCTGACAAGCTTGGCAATGCGGTCGAGCCAGTCGTCGTAGAGGTCGTCGACTGGACGGTAACGCAGGAGCTCATGTGCCATGAGCGGCGTAGCCTGCGCGTCCGTGGGCGCGCGACGAGCGTGGGACGACGAGCCGGCCGGAGTCAGCGACGGGGTGGTGGTGCGTCCGTCCCGCCGCACGGAAGGGTGCAGCGACGAAGCTTGCTTCTCGTTCCATGCCGGGCCGGTGGCAGCGGGTGATGGAGAATGGCGGGGGGTCCACCGACGGGCGCCGTCTGGGCGACGTGAGCGGCGAGGGTGGCACGGCGCTCGGCACGGGCACAGCGAGCGTCTGCCATGGATCCGGTGGAGCAGCAAAGCACGGAGCGACAGAAGAAAGGCTTCAGCGCACCCCTACCTGGTGCGCCAAATATCGGATTCTGGGTTCCGGCAAACCCTTGAGGTTTGAACACTAGGGTGCGCACGAAGATCTTTCTCTCTCTGGCTCGGTCTCGCAACAATCTCAAGGCTTAACTCAACGAACCCAAAGAACAAGAGACACGAGGGTTTATACTGGTTCAGGCTACCGTCGTGGTGTAATACCCTACTCCAGTGTGGTGTGGTGGATTGCCTTGTAGGCTGATGATGAACAGTACAAGGGACGAACAGCCTCCTGAGGAGAGGTGTTCTTGTGCTTGGTGAGCTTGTGTGGTGGCCTTGGTGGAATGGATACAGTCCAAGATCAGTTGCCTCCTATGGTGGTGGCTAGTCCTATTTATAGAGGCCTGGGTCCTCTTCCCAAATATTAGGCGGGAAGGGATCCCACAACGACCAATTTGAAGGGGGACAACTAATACAAGTTATCCTGAAAAAAGGTGGTCTTTGCCTGCCAAAGGCTCTGGTGGTGACGCCGTCGTGGGCTCCGCGGTGACCTCTGTCCTGCCGTCCTGCTGGTATTGGTCTCATTGCATCAATATGGAAACCTTTGCCTGATGCCTCGGGACTCCTCGCCTGCGCTTGCCCCTTTAGCACCAAAGAGGCAATGAGCACTCTGCGCCCGCTGGTGCCCGCCTGGCCTTCGGTCGTCATGGCTCACGTCATGCGAACCTCGCGAGGTGCCCCTTGCATAGATATCTCCGCTCCTCGGGAGCCAGCCTAGGGAGGCCGCCCCTGAGGAGGTCTTGAGTTGTCCGCCTCGCGAGGGTCTTGAGTGGTTGTTGATGAAGATGGGCCGTACGAGGCTGCTGGATGAGCCACGCCCTGGGCCGCAGGCAGGCAAGTCTGGGTACCCCCATTCCCAGGACGTTGACAGACGACACGGGGCATGATGAAGAGATGATCAATAATGGCGGTGGGGAAGAGGCCAGACATGGCGGCGGAGAAGGGGCCGGACATGGCGGCGGAGAAGGGGCCGGACATGGTGGCAGAGAGAACGTGGACTCCACGTCGCAGAGTTCATCGGTACTAAGTTCAATCGTGCGGGACCCTCATGTTCAAGCACTGCTTCGCAAGGAGACGAGTAATGAGAGAGCTGCTTCTATAGAGGAGGCTAAGCTGCAACAACTCGTGGTAGACTCGAACACTCCATTGTATGATGGTTGCAATCCTGAGGTAACCCTCTTGAGTTTCACGCTCCAACTCCTGAAGGCGAAGGCTAAAAAAAATGGACCAACACTAGCCTCGATGAGCATCTCAAGTACCTAAAGGATGTTCTTCCCACAGGGAATCTAGGTCCTACTAGTGTGGATGAGCCAAGAAGATCGTGTGCCCTCTTGACCTGCCACACGTTAGATACCATGCATGCATCAATGATTGCATAATTTATTGGAAGGAGCACGCGGAAAAAACAAGTTGTCCGGTGTGCAATGCTTCTCGATACAAGAAGGTCGGGAAGAAATCTCCCCAGAAAGTTGTATGGTACTTACCGATCACTCCCCATCTCCAGCAGTATTTCGTAGATCCCAACACTACAAAGAAATACACTTCCGGGATTATACTTGTTTGTCACAGTAGGTCACGTTTTCTATCATGCATGTTCATCCATGACAAATTTATGACAGAATCAAGATAGTCATACCTGTGCTGTCGTAGAAGTGTTCCATGACATTACCAAAATTATCATCACGGAAGTGTCCACTTCCATGACGATAAATCGCGCGTCCCAGAAGTGCTTTTGTCAAGGGTGACCGACACATGGCATCCACCGTAACAGAACACCGTTAAGCTATCGGGTCCGGTTTTGGATCCGATAACTCGTTAACAGCCCCGACCAATGGGGATTTTCCACGTGTAAAATCATCATTGGCTGGAGGAAACACGTGTCGGCTCACCGTTGGGACAGATCTCATCCACTCATTGGACACAAAGCGCCTATGATATGTCGACACGTGGCACGGCCCAACAAAGGCCCATTCCTATGAAAAGGCCGGCCCGTTTGACTTGGTCAAAAGGTGGCGGGCTGGCCCATGGCAAGCCTGTTAATGGCCTGTTCGCATATAGTCCACTTACAGTCCGCTAACCCAGGGCCCGTTTACGGCCTATTCGAATTAGGCCCAGTAGCGTCATCTGGGCCGCCCAATATAATTCTAGCCCGTTTTAACTTCCGGCCCATGTATGGCCCATGACGTCTTTCGGCCCATATGAGGCCCTTAGTAACCCTCGGCCCCTTAACGGCCCGTGGTGAAACCGGCCCGTAATGAACAGTGTATCGCTTTATACCCATTAGCGGCCCATTATTCCATTGGGTCGTTTCCAGCCCGTGTTACCTTTTGGCCTTCTCAGGGCCCATTTATTCTTGGGCTCATTTCCAGCATTCGGTTACTTACGGCCCGTTACTGGCCTTTTCTGCTTGTGGGCCAAATTCAGCCCGTGGATACAGTCGGCCCTTTGTGGCCCGTTAATCTGTTGGGCCATTTTCATAGCATCATCAAATACGGCCTACTAACGGCCCGTTGTGGTCAGCCCATAAAACGTACGATTTCCGCTCTAGCCCGTTTACGGCCCCTTATACGGCCCGTACAAGGCCCATAGATGAGACGGCCCGTAGAAAGCCCATGGATCCTACGGGACGTAGAAGCCCCATTGACCCGATGGCCCATAGAAGGCCCATGGATCCGACGGCCCATAGAAGGCCCATGGATCCGACGGCCCACAGAAGGCCCATGGATCCGATAGCCGATAGAAGGCCCATGGATCCGAGAGCCCATAGAAGGCCCACGGATCCGACAACCATAGAAGGCCATGGATCGTCCGTCCCGTAGATGGCCCATGGATCGTACGGCCTGTGGAGGGCCATGGTCACTACAACGTTTGGGCGAGTTGGCCCCCGTTTGAATGATATAGCATATTCAAAGAATTATCCTACTCTATACTATCACCTCTAAAAAACATACACTATACAATAAAGAGACTAAGGCATAGAAACGTAGAATAATCCTACACTATACAATAAAGAAATTACAACCGATTATACCCACTGGGCATTATGGTTCGGCACCAGTGATAATAAAGCATACACAAATAGCAAATTACATAGACTGGGCAAATACAACTCATACATCATGGACGCGCATCAACATAACTTACCATTTGAACTATAATCTCTTCAGAAAATGGGATTGGTCGGATTTAGATAGCACAAATTTCAGTCTGCAAAATCTCCAATTCCTTCGTTGTTACCTCAGTGTCTTGTTTCATTTTTTGACTCCTGCATCTAATACCTGCATGTCCAGTCTCAACTTGTTGATTGTACATTGAGAATCATGTACATGTTGTCTTGCCACCTCTAGTTGATGCCCGAGAACATCAACACATTCCAATTCTAATCCATAATCATTCTGTAACGGCCATGCCGCACTGCTCGCAGATCTTTGTGTTGATGTCACTTCATCCTGAAATGTTTCTGTAAGTACACATGACTAGGGCAAAAATATAGTTACAACAGTGAAGTGAGCAAGACAGACTATTTTGTACATGGCAAAACAGGACTAACAATAATGTTACATGTCATGAAGCATAAACAGGTGATATTTTAAAAATTATAAAAAGGTAGTATGTGCAGCCTGCATACAGAAATCTCTCTTAGCTCACCAGAGGAGCATGATGTTGGGGCCCAATCCAAAACACAGACAAGTTACAAATTTAGACAACACACTGCATAGAAGTAAGCAAGCAGTTGGCCATTCTGTAGCTCAATTGAAGTCACAGGGAGCATAATGAACAACAGAGGGTTTCATACAAACATACTACAGCAAGCAAAACTATGCAATCATTAGCCTAGTATAAACTAGATTGTGAGCCTCATGCAATAATAGTTGTTTAGTAGACTTCAGAGCTTCAGGCACACTTCGGCAGAGTAATTAAATGGTAAGGCCTTTAATTATGTCAACTAATAGTTATACAAGTACCTGATACGTCTCCAACGTATCTATAATTTTTGATTGCTCCATGTTATATTATCTACTGTTTTGGACTATATTGGGCTTTATTTTCCACTTTTATATTATTTTTGGGACTACCCTATTAACCGGAGGCCCAGCCCAGAATTGCTGCTTTTTGCCTATTTCGGAGTTTCGGAGAAATAGAATATCAAACGGAGTCCTAACGGAATGAAACCTTCAGGAACGTGATTTTCTCATCAGATAAGACCGAGGAGACTTGGACCCTCCGTCAAGAAAGCCACGAGGTGGCCACGAGGGTGGGGGCATGCCCACCCCCTAGGGCGCGCCCCCTGCCTCGTGGGCCCCTCGTAGCTCCACCGACGTACTTCTTCCTCCTATATATACCTACGTACCCCCAAACGATCAGATACGGTGCCAAAAACCTAATTCCACCGCCGCAACCTTCTATACCCACGAGATCCCATCTTGGGGCCTGTTCCGGAGCTCCGCCGGAGAGGGCCATCATCACGGAGGGCTTCTACATCATCCTAGCCCCTCCAATGAAGTGTGAGTAGTTCACCTCAGACCTACGGGTCCATAGTTATTAGCTAGATGGCTTCTTCTCTCTTTTTGGATCTCAATACAATGTTCTCCCCCTCTCTCGTGGAGATCTATTCGATGTAATCTTATTTTTTCCGTGTGTTTGTTGAGACTGATGAATTGTGGGTTTATGATCAAGTCTATTTATGAATAATATTTGAATCTTCTTTGAATTCTTTTATGTATGATTGGTTATCTTTGCAAGTCTCTTCGAATTATCAGTTTGGTTTGGCCTACTAGATTGGTTTTTCTGGCCATGGGAGAAGTGCTTAGCTTTGGGGTCAATCTTGCGGTGTCCTTTCCCAATGATAGAAGGGGTAGCAAGGCACGTATTATATTGTCGCCATCGAGGATAACAAGATGGGGTTTTTATCGTATTGCATGAAACTATCCCTCTACATCATGTCATCTTGCTTAAGGCGTTACTCTGTTTTTAACTTAATACTCTAGATGCATGCTGGATAGCGGTCGATGAGTGGAGTAATAGTAGTAGATGCAGGCAGGAGTCGGTCTACTTGTCTCGGATGTGATGACTATATACATGATCATACCTAGATATTCTCATAACTATTCTCAATTCTGTCAATTGCTCAACAGTAATTTGTCCACTCACCATAGAATACTTATGCTCTTGAGAGAAGCCACTAGTGAAACCTATGGCCCCCGAGTCTATTCTCATCATATCACTCTCCATCACTCTAATCTTGCTTTTCCTTTTAATTTTCACTTTGCATCTCTATACCAAAAATATTCTCTATCAGTTCTCACTCCCGTAAGTGACCGTGAAGGGATTGACAACCCCTAATCGCGTTGGTTGCGTTGAGTTATTGTTTTGTGCAGGTACGAGGGACTTGCGTGTAGCCTCCTACTGGATTGATACCTTGGTTCTCAAAAACTGAGGGAAATACTTACGCTACTTTGCTGCATCATCCTCTCCTCTTTGGGGAAATCCAACGCAGTGCTCAAGAGGTAGCAGTACCCAACATCAGGCATCATTCTTTGGGCATCTCATTAACTGAGGACAAATAAAGCAATTGAAAATAGCAAATTAACTATGCCTGAAACAAACAAGGAATTGAACTGTTGAGTTGGATACAGTGACTTACCTTAATAGGTTGAAGAGGCTCAGCGCAGCTCCTACTTCTCTTGCAAGGCTCCTTCCTAACATCTTGTACTTGGAAATCCTCAATCTTATCTTCATTGCACCCCCTCTGCAAGGTGACACAAACTAGTTACTCGTCTCCTTGGAAGATAAATATGCATATTTTCCAGTCTGTGAACACAAAAGGATGAGATTGTAACAAAACAACACCACATAATGAAATGTGCCGCATCTCTTGCACTTGCACACAATGAAATGAGCATTTACTATGTCTGCACTATGTAAAAACTAGGCATACCTTCGAACTGGATATCCAGGTACTCTTGGAGAGCCTACTTTAGTGTACAACCAAACCTTTATGTCATCTATGAGTTAGAAAAGGGCCCACTACAGTAGACCTTAGTGTTTAAATCGTTGACGAGCTCTGTTAGAGTGTTAGGTCAAGAACAACAAGTAATCAAAGCAAACAGTCCTAGTATGGCTGGCTGATGCAAACAAGCAATTGAACAGATGTGTGAGCAAATCTTACATATCAAGAAAAGAAGCAAAGAAGGAGGCTTAAAGACCATCACTTGACAGACCAGATTTAAGGGGCATTTAAACATCATGTGCAATGTATGAACTAACATAAACATTGCATATTCTAGATTCTACAATGGAATGCACATGTATTAGGTTATTCCATGTATGATGATGCCTAAATGTACACTATAGTAGGCAGGAGTGATTCATCATTGCACACACAATTGAATTGCAGGTTAAGGGCCAGTTTTATTCCGCCTTTTCAGGGATTATTGTCAAAATAAGCCATAAAAGATGTAAAGAAGTCATTTCTGAGTTATGGCCTTGGGCTTAACTAATTTCGCTTTGGAGGGGGGTATTTTGGGTAGAACCTCACTAAAAATTGAAGGGAAGGGGAAATGACTTTGTTGTCTGCCAATATTACACTCAAAATGCAACTGCTGACGCCCGCGTCACACCTCACCCTCAAGCAAAAACAAACACACAAGCGTTCATTGCCCTGCCCGGTTGCATATCATTCCCCCTCCCCACCTCCCAGGTCATGGCCTTGAGGTGCTGTTGAAGGATGAGCTCATCCAACAAGGTGAGAATCTCCTCTGATTTTTTGCCAAATTTTCATTCTCATCCACTATACGATGAATTGCTATGAGCTGCTTCTGTTGCTGCTATATGATGCATTGCTATGAGCTGCTCCTGCTGCTGCTATATGATGAATTGCTATGAGCTGCTGCTGCTATATGATGAATTGCTATGAGCTGCTGTTGCTGCTATATGATGAATTGCTATGAGCTGCTGCTGCTATATGATGAGTTGCTATAAGCTGTTCTTGCTGCTGCTGTATGATGAATTGCTATGAGCTGCTCCTGCTGATGCTATATGATGAATTGCTATGAGCTGCTCCTGCTCCTGCTATATGATGAATTGCTATGAGTTGGTCCTACTGCTGCTATATGATGAATTGCTATGAGCTGCTCCTGCTGCTGCTATATGATGAATTGCTATGAGCTGCTCTTGCTGCTGCTATATGATGAGTTGCTATGAGCTACTGCTGGTATATGATGAATTGCACACTGCTGCTGCTGCTGTATGATGAGTTGCTATGAGCTACTGCTGCTGCTATATGATGCTTTCAGGTGGTGCTGCTATATGATAATAACCAGCCACTTGGACCATCGAATTTCAATAAATAAGTGTTCTTCATTTAAATGTGGCATGCATTCTTCGTTTAAATTAGGCAATGGGATCTCTATGGAAAACATTGACCAAAGTAGATTGTGCCAAGTAGATGGTATCTTTATATTTGCATTTTTAGCAAATAGTGATGTTTGCAAGTCAAATTAATTTTCATATGGGCAGCAAAATGAAAAAATCTAGTGCAATCTAGAATATTCACTAATCATACCAAAGATAAGCTGAAAACGCAATGAAAAGAACTAGTTGGCTTATTACATGGAGCTTATATTCACGGGTGCTTATTTTCTTAGGATAACTCATAATAACTGTCCCTAAGAAACTTGGCCAATAGAACTGACATACAAATAACATGTCACGATGATTGCAATGGAGGAGTGACGTACCATAGCACACTGTATAGGCTCACCGTTGGCTCTCCTTTTTTTGCGATGTTCCATGAAATTGCCACATACATCTTGTACTTTTTCATTGTGTAACCCTATCTGCAAGTTGACACGGCTAATTTCACACATCTCTACATGATAATACATTGCATATCCCTTGTGCATATTTAAACCACCAACTAATGATTGTGTGCGTAGCATAAACTAGCCATGACTCTGTGTGCTGGATTAGCAGGCACTCTAAGGGAGCCTAATGTAGTGCACTGGAATTCCTACATGCCACCTATGATTTTTTGTAATGTACTGCCTCTGTTCCTAAATATATGTCTATGTAGAGATTCCAGTATGGACCACATACAGATGTATATAGATGCATTTTCGAGTGTAGATTCACTCATTTTGCTCCGTATGTAGCCTATAGCGGAATCTCTAGAAAGACTTATATTTAGGAACGGAGGTACGAGGTAGTATCATGTATGACATCTACATATCTAATTTAGCAACCAATAGTAGAAATCATTGTCTGCACAAAGGGATTACTGGTAAAAAAATCCTAGCAAAGCATGCTGGCAGACACAGAACAATACAAGAGAGAGAGACGTGCTTACAAGATCATAGCAATGCCTCGGTCCAGGATCTTGGTTGGCCAAGCTGTTAGATCTAGAAGAAACATCGTCCTTGTAGTTTTTGCCAGCTGCATAACAGGTAACAGCGACCTGTTAGTATATTCGAAGTACATTGGGTAGGTGATGCTGGACGGGTTTAAAGGTGACAAGTACCTAGGCCGTGGCGGGTGCTTGGCATCTTGCCAAACGGTGGGCATCAGGTTAGAAACATCAAGGGTGATGATGTTGCGCTGGCTGTGTCGGGGTCTGGTAAGGAGATCTAGAACCTTCGAGTAGGGTGTTTGTGGAGCGGCTCCGGTAGGGTGGACTACGGTGTGGGTGAAGCGGATCTGTGGCCGTGGTCGAGGGCGTAGGTGAAGCTGCTCCGGTGGTTGGGTTAAGGATGGTGTCGATGATGCGGATCTGTGGCCATGGACGGGGCGTCAGAAGCTGCTCCGGTAGGTTGGATGAGGGTGCGAGGAAGCGGATCTGAGGCCATGGACTTGTGAGTTGGCAAAGCGGCCCTGGTAGGGTTGAAAATGGTATAAGCAAAGCTACTCCGATGGGGTTGACGACGGTGTCGGTGAAGCGGCTCCGGTAGGGTTGAGGAAGGTGTCGGCGAAGAGGATCAGAAGCCGTCGACGGGGGCGTCGGTGGGGCGGCTCCGGGGGGTGTGGACGAAGCGTCTCCGGTGGGGAGTACGAATGAGCCGCTGCAGATGCGCTGCGGTTGACGAGAGTACCAGCGAAGCAGATCCGGCGCCATGGACAAGGCCGGCACTGAATGGGCTGTGGTACAATGGTTGATGAGCAGTCTACTTGTTTCTAGGGGAGGTGGGAGGGGTAGATGCAGCCGCAGAAGCAGATCCGGTGAGGTGGACGCCGCTGGTAGTGAATGGGCTCTGGTATGCCAGTGAATGAGCAGTCTAGGGTTTCGAGAGGGGAGGGGAGAAAGGCCGATGAAGTACGGACGGCGTGATGTGAGATGCTATGGTGTTGTGGAGTTAGTCGTTTTTGCGGGAGGGGGGAGGAAATGGGGGTGCCGTGTAGTGGGGGGGGGGGGACCGGAAGTTACCAAAGCAGCCCCGACCTATTATGTAGATGAGGGCGTATTGTAACTGTTAGTCTCCGTGCACCAAGGACAAAAGGGGAATTTCGCATGCTAAAGACTAAGGTGGCGAAAATTTTAGAAGGATGCGGGAGATTTTGCCGCCCGCGGGATCGTTCGTATCCAGTTTCAACTAATTTTGGACCGTGCTAGCGGGAAGGTCATGCGAGACTCTGTACACGGGGCACGCCTCAGCAGTTAATAACTGGTGTGAAGTCCACCCTAGAAAAAAAGACAATAACTCGGGATGATGCGTCGGTAACTTGGATATTCACATGGGCGCGGCCAATCGCACGGGTGTAGTGGCGCGTTCACAAAAAAGGGATCAAACGCTCAACCTTGTATTTCTCGTGTAAATAGATAATTTAGTGCAATTGGTTATTTACTTTAAAAATGCATTGACATGTTAGTGTAGAGGCGCACAAAAAGACATGGATATTGTAGTCCCCTACTTAAAAGTGGTACCTCATATGATTACATAGCCTCCATTTCATAAATGGCGTACCCGTTGAATTCATATCTGAATATTACATATATTACTTCATAATAGAACCTTAAATCATCCAAGACTAATGATTTTGAATGCAAGAGTAACAATGGTGCATGTACATGATAGCTACATTGGTTGTTTGAAGAAACATCAATGTAACTTTGGCGTGCACAACTGAAGAGGTTTATTTAAATAGAAAAAAATGTGATATGTGAGTGTCCAATCTTTATAGCGTTGAATCGATATTATACCTTTGGCCACGATAAGAAGTAGATATTGATTTATGTTCAAGCGATGCACGTCTACGATCGCTAGATAGTGATACGTGAATGAATTGTGCAATCTCTCTCACACGCATACATATCTCATTTCCTTGTGGGCATCGGAGTCACACACGCGCACTTCGTGTATTTCTCTCCCTGCGTCAAGGTTAGCATTCGTCTTTCTACCCCGTCCTACAAAGTCTCTCATAGAGAAACACACACACTCTCTCTATCGAACACGCCCACCCCTTTAATTCCGCCCACCCACATCCACTAATGTCTCAAATTATAATAATGTCTCTCACACATATGCCTAAGGTTAACCGAGTTCTAGAACCATATGAATACAAACAATGGGATTCCAGCAGAGCACCTTTTGTTTTGAGATTTCACTCTCTCTCTCTCTCTCCCTCCCTCTCTCTCTCTCACACACACACACACGCACACACACACATTGTTTCTCGCTTCATTTTTTCCAGCACTTGCATGCACACAATTTTGTTTATCTTCGTGATGCTTTAAGTATGCCTCGCACAAATGCTATCTACCTATCCCTTAATATAGCTAGATATGTGTCACACAAACTCCTTCTCCCTACTAGCAAGATGCCCATGCGTTGCACCGAACATCAAGATGCATTTGTATGAGTAGTTTATCTTGTGGGAGAAAAGGATGAACGAGGGAATGCCTTATTTGCAAATGCGGAGAGGGGTGTGGATATCTTTTTGCAAAATTACCACAGTTTCCTTCCTATCCGTCGGATATAAATCGGATGGCCTATATTGCAGGATGGCAGGAACACCATCATCACCAACTCTGATTTTTATAAGAGTAGGGATATGTAAGTGTCACTGCACCCCCCGACACACCCACCCACACCCACACAACCACACACACACACTTCCCAACACCGAAGGAGTAGGGTGACACCTCGATCTTGATACTAATCTATCGACTGGCTTCTCTCTCAAACACACACACACACACACGCACACACACACACTACCCGACACCGAAGGAGTAGGGTGGCACCTCGATCTTGATAGTAATCTATCTACTCCTCTTTCAAACACACACACACATACACACACACTCGCTAGTTGTGCCTCTGTGCCTACCGCGCACACTCTCGATACGTCTTTCTCTCCCTCCCCTCCCTCACCCCAACAATGACAGCAGAAGGGTGACAACTCGATCTGATCATAATCTGTCAATTGGGTTCTCTCTCGAACATTGTGTCTATGTGCCTCGCTCAGTAACCCCCTCAATATATAGACTTCTCACGCGCGTACAGCTGTAGTGACGATGATGCTGAACCGAGTGTGCCTTGTTTTTACCAGCCTCATGTGATATTTTTCACCCTGTTTTCTGTTAATTAACAAGGCAACCTTTTCTTTGTTACTACTAGTGAATCTGAAATCATTCGGGACATACATAAAATATATCACTTCAACCCAATTATCGCAGTAACTATTTTAAAAGAAACTAGCTAGATGCTTGTGCGTTGCATGGGACATCAAGATGCATTTGTATGAGTAGTTTATCTTGTGAGAGAAAAGTATGAACGAGGGAAGGCCGTATTTGCGAACGTGGAGAGGGGTGTGGCTATATTCTTGCAAAATTGCCATAGTTTTCTTCCTATCCGTTAGATATAAATCCGACGGCCTATATTGCAGGATGGCACGCACACCAGCATCACCAACTCTGTTTTCTACTCCCTCAGTTCCTAAATATTTGTCTTTTTAGAGATTTCAACAAGTGACTACATATGGAGCAAAATGAGTGAATCTACACTAAAATATGTCTACATACACATCTGTATGTGGTAGTCCATTTGAAATCTGAAAAAGACAAATATTTAGGACTGGATGGAGATAAGAGTAGACATGGAGATATATCTCCAGCATGGTCTACCACAAAAATGTGCTGGACTGGTTAGCGTCGGATGCTCGCAACGCGATGACATGAGTTTGAATTTTGTCTTTAACTTTAGATTTTATATTATATATTACTTATTTAATATATACTTCTTTCGCTACTGTACTGATAGTGGAACCCACAGAGTACTTAGAATACAAGATTAAGGATGGACTTGTTTCTTTTTAACTTTTTGTACGAAGCTATAGCCACCCTCCAAGTCACGTGTACACTGTACATGCAATTAACTTTTTATAGAGGGACAATCATACACGCAATTAACTCAAATCGATTGGATGTCACTCTATTATTTCCAGCATAAGAGCGTCTCCAACGGCAGCCGGCAAATTTCCTCCCGCTTCCTTCCGTGGAGGACAACATCAAACGCCAGCGGCATACATTTTCACAACTCTAACCAACCAGATGAAATTCGTGAAAACACAGACTGATTTCATATAAGCATGAAGGATTTCGTATAAAAAAGCCGGATCTTCATATAAACATGATGGATTTCATTACATTTACACGAACTAAGCGGTGCCAATCCGGCTCTCTTGTATAATTGATACTCCCTCCGTCCGGAAATAGTTGCCCTATAAATGGATGGATATAGACTTATTTTAGTTATAGATACATATAATTTATCCATTCTTAGAACAAAAATTTCCCGCCAGCTGGAGAGGGAGTACATAATCTAAATGGCCGCCCGCGGATCCCTTTGTCTTCCTCATGTCCGGTAGACACTTTGCGGGGTCGACGAAGGTCCTCGGAAGAGACGAAGAAGCAAAGAAACCACCTGAATACGCACGTCGCCTCGGCGGTGGCCTTCATGGGACCCAAGTGGAGGCGGCCACCCTTGTTCTACTTCTCCTCGATGATGGCGGCGGACACGGAGAAGCTGGCCACCGACTCGTCGCTCTTCATGCACCCGATTTTAGTCTCTGCCTGCATGGTGCTGCCGCAGGCACGGGAGGCGCGGCACCGCAGACACTGGTGGCGCGGCACCGCAGACACTGGTGGCGCGATACGACGCGGCAGCAACGACGCCCGTACCTGTGTGCTCGCCGTCATGCCGGTGTGGAGCAACTCGCCACTCCTCATCGAGCTAAACTGGAGCAGCGAGTTGCTGAACCACGCGCCTGCTTGGGGCGGCAACTGGCTCCATCGGGCCAAGCGAGGTTGGTGAAGCACCGAGCGGCCTCGCCCGTATCCGGAGGGCTCGGCGCGCCACCCAGCCGGGTAATATGCCGGAGAACGGCTTCTCGGAAGCCATCAGGAGAGTGGAGAAAATGGTGAAGGAGGAGATGGGGGAGCGGCGGAGGGCTGCGATTCTTGCCCGTTGTCAGTCTGGCCTCGTGTAAATAGAGGGCGGACGGTAGGAGCTTGGACGGCGTCTGGCCTCGTTTAAACTGAGGGCAGATGGGAGGAGCTCGGACAGTGTTGCGTTTAATTCCGGCCCACTCATGAATGGACGTGTGGCCGGAGTAGGTTTCTCGGTTAGCATGCGGGTTTAACGGAGGGGTTTGATGGAGGCGAGGGGGTGTGTTCAGCCGGGCGTGCAGCGGGCGGCGCAGTACTATTCGATTTGACAGTGGGCGGCGTAGTTCCTGATACGGCTTTAATGCAGACGAGGGAGGGAGTAGCAGTTCCTGAAATGTTGAACAACCAATGCATCCTCCTTCAATTAATGCATGAGGGAAGTAATGGGAGGAAGACCGGGAAAATAGGTTGCACGATGTGAATGCAACGTAGTTTGCCCTCATATAAAGGCGCCCCTCCATTCCAATGCATCTACCACATCGTACGCACCTAAGCATTTGCCTAAGCACCTACACTAAGCGCAAAAGAGCTCACTCCAGACCCATGGCGGCGATGCGCGCGAGCGGCCAGCGGCTGTGCCAGATGGTCCACGACGTCGGCCTGCGGCATGGCGCCGAGGATCATCTCCAGACGGTGTTGGAAACGGGCTGGTGGATGGCCACCGTCGACGCCAACTATGACTCTTAGTTGGACCAGATGATCGTTGCCACCACCAACAAGTTCATCGTTCTCAAGAAGCTTGTGGACGACATCGCCGTACTCCTCCAGCCCGCGCACCCGGGCTCCTCATTGCCTGCCACCCTAATCGGCCTCCATGGCCGGAACCTCTTTCCCGGTGGCCCTGTGACTGCCCGCCGACGCCACTAAGAATGTCCACCTGGAGGTCGCGCTCGCCGCGAGGTGCCTCGCCCTGCAAGAATTCGTCGACCTACACATCCACGTGTACGAGCAAATCGTGTACATAGGTATCTACAAGGCCAGTGAGGACGCTACAACATTGGCCTTCCTCAACCGGCTGGAAGCCTTGGATGCCTTTGCTGAGAAGCACCTCGACCTCACCACAAAAGCCGCTGCTCCTTAGCCGCCGGTCGGTGGCCCAGCGCATTAAGTTGAGGAGGAGGAGGAGGTCATACGTTGATGGATGCATCTTTCTTCTTGCCTTTTGTAACCACCACTACGATCGCATCATCATAGTGGCCTTAATTTTTATTGTGCTGTTGCATTCTCGTTCCAGTCAATACCGACATGTGCAATCCCTTTGCTTAATTATATGCATCACTGCAACTAGTACTCCATCCGTCAATTTATAAGTTGTGCTTACCTTTTCCATCAACTTCGTGCAACGCGCGAGCATCTTGCTAGAAACACTAGAACATGTCGGACCGCATGTGACCAAACCGATGATGCACCAACCTAGCTACTACGTACTCTGCTTATCTGGCGGAAGTAACCCCTCCCTAGCGTTTCCAATCGTTATTTCTATCTATCAATCGTGCCAAGGAGCAGAACCAAAATGTTACAATTTATACATGTTTCTCTACTCCTACTCCTATAAAAGACTTAGTTGGTGATGGTGGTGTGTCTTCCATCCGTCGTTTCTTAACATTAGATCTGCAACTAACGGCTGTGAGGTAAGTTGTGGCATTTTTGCAACAATAGCCCACTTCTCTGCTCCAATTTGCATAAAACCCCTTATTATCTTGAAAGCAACCACATTCCTCCCTCACCTCATCAAAACATCCCGAGAAATATATTTTGAGTGAAAAGTACTCCCTCTGTTCCTAAATATTTGTCTTTCTAGAGATTTCAATAAGTGACTACATACGGAGCAAAACGAGTGAATTTACACTTCAAAATATGTCTGTATAATCCGTATGTGATAGTCCATTTGAAATCTCTAAAAAGACAAATATTTAGGAACAGAGGGAGTAATATATCAGGAGTATATCAAAACAAGAGTGTTTTCTTTCAAGTTTGTGAACAAGTACCACTATTCTACTACTTTGGATCCGTCGCAACGCACGAGCGCATTGCTAGTAAAAGGAAAAGGCACGTCGCGTTCACGTCGCACTCCCCCCCCCACACGCCCGGGAATTGGGAGTACTCCACGGCCCCTCCGGCACGACACATAGCTTAAGAAAGGCGTGTTGCCTAGCATTTTCACTTTCATGTGGGACCGCCGTTGAGCAAACCGACTATTGGCAAACCGCACCCCGCCCGCCGCCGGGTTGGAAAACAAAAACGAGGGGAAGATCTAGTTGTAGCACGGAAGCCAAGAAATTTGGTGTCAGATGAGGCTCGTTGAATGAGTAGGAGCATTCTGTACTACTCTACTCCTACCAGTACCAAGTTTGTACTATACAATTAGTACTACCACTATACAACTAGTAGGTACGTGCACGACACAACATCGTAGGAAAAAAACGGGAAGATCTTGTTTTGGGTGATTTATCTTTTTTTTCAGTCAACATAGTATGAATAATATGATGTGGGGGGCACCCATGAAGCTTATGTGGCTTGGTTGCATGGCTACGAAAGGTTAGAGAAAAATAAATATATAATGTGTTCAGAGTGAACTCCACTAAACAGATATACTTTGGATCCACTGCAACGGGCCGGCACATCTATATCTATACCCCCTATATAGTGTGTGAATAACTTTGAAAGTTGGTCGTTGGATGAAGCCAATCTGACGGTACAAATATGGCAAATCCGAGCACTACTGGTCGTTGGATATCATCTACATTCCACCAGATTCTGCCACATGTAGAATCTAGAAGACTCCATGGTTGAACTTCATTCATGACTAACTTTGCCACAACTAAGCTTAGGCAAAGTGTATCTGCCACAAAAAATGTGGCTAACAAAATGGCCACCACAAGTGTGGCAAGATTTGGCAAGAAGTTGAGTCTATGACATGTGGACCATGTAGCTAGAAAAGTGTGGCAAGCCACAAGTGTAGCAATGAACCAAACACATGCCTGGTGTGTTTGGTAGGGTGTATGAAGGGTGCATGATCCCAAGAGTTCCCTTCTCGACCCACTTTTGCGTGTTTGATAGAGTGTATGGAGGGTGCATGAGTCCACACTAGATTAGCACAAATACACTAGAAGCATGCATGAAGAGAGCATACATGAAGAGGGGTGTTGAGTTGAGCATGCATGAAGAGGGAACAACTATGCTGAGACGAGAACGCAACCAAACACACTTGTGGCACGCCTAAGCTTAGGCGTGGCAACCTTAGGCTGCAAGCCAAACATCTATACACTACAAAAAAAAAGACACATCCGTGACATTTTGGGCCGAACGAAAATAATTTCTGTCATACATATGACACTTCTATGACGATAATTGTGACTAAACCCGGTATCATCATAGATGTGGTGGGCTCCTACTTCTATGACAAAAAATCATGACAGAAAATGGGCTTTTCGTCCTGGGCGGGCCGGAGATGCAGCTGCATGACATTCTTTGGGCCGTCCATGACGGAAAAAACCGTGGTAGAAGCGAGGGGGAGGAAAATTTCGGGGAGTTCCCGGTTACGGTGGGAGGTCGGGGGCCGAGCGATGCGTGTTTCTCTCATACACGTACGCGCGTGTGTGCGAGGTGTTGGCTCTAACTGAACCCGAGCAAGGAGTTGGGCTCTAACTGAACCCTAGCGATTGCACTGCAGGCTACGTGTTACTGAACCCGAGCGATCGATCGATGGCTGTTAACTGAACCCGATCGAGAGATTCCTTGGCTACTGCTGCTAACTGAAGCCGATCGATGCTGCCTCTGGATGAACAGTGAGCATTGCGGGGGGTTTGGATGAACAGTTCCCGGTGGGGTGGATGAACAGGACCCCGTGGTGTTGCCTCTGGATGAACAGGACCCCGGTCGATCGAGCCGGTTGGGGCTGGATGAATAGGACCCTGTGGAGGGCTCGATGAACAGGACTACCCCGTGGAGGGCAGGATGAACAGTAGACGATGGAGGGCTGCCCATGGAGGGGTGGTTGAACAGGACCCCATGGTGTGGAGGGCTAGATGAACAGTAGACGGTGGAGGGGTGGTTGAACAGTAGCTGGTGGAGTAGCGCGCGGTGGAGGCTGGATGAACAGGAGCCCGTGGAGGCTGGAGGAGGTCGACGGTGGATGAACAGTAGCTCGTGGAGGCTGGAGGGGGTCGACGGTGGAGATGAACAGTATCCCGTGGAGTCCTGTTTTGCGGTACGCCACACCCCTCCCGATGAACAGGACCCCCGTTTTGACCGTAGCGCTCCAACACAAGTCCGTTTCCTCCGTTTTGCGGTACGCCACACCCCTCCCAATCAATAGGACCCCCGTTTCTACCGTAGGAGGTCCGTTTCCTCCGTTTTGCGGTACGCCACACCCCTCCCGATCAACAGGACACCCGTTTCGACCGTAGGAGGTCCGTTTCCTCCGTTTTGCGGTACGCCACACCCCTCCCAATCAACAGGACCCCCGTTTCGACCATAGGAGGTCAGTTTCCTCCGTTGTGCGGTACGCCACGCCTCTTTTCCATCGCCTCTTCCGTCCAAGCCCTCCTGATGAACATGACCACGCATTCCGTTGCCTCCCCATGAACACGACGACAACACTGTTTCTCCGTTCCGACCCAGCCATGTACACGAGCTCTCGCCGTACGTATGCGCGAATAGGCGTTCGAGACCCCGCCCGTATGTACACATACGTGGCCGTATTTTCTTTCTTACACCCTGGCGGCTGTACGTATGTGTACAGGCTACATGCGCGCCTCTACTACGACACGTGCGCGCCTCTACATCCACTAGTATATATGTATGTACATGTTCGCGACCAGAATGACAACGCTACATACGCTTCGACCAGGTGGGTCCCAACTATCAGGCACTTCCTTGCCTGCGAAGATGTAGCTGGTGGGTCCCAGCAGTCAGGGGGCGAAATACGGTGACCCGTCTGGTGGGTCCCCGCTGTCAGGTGGAGGAATAATTATTTTGCACGTAATAAGGAGGCACTTCCTTGCTGCGACCATGGACCCAGCTGTCGGCCTCTCCACGTACAGTCCACGTCCGATGGAAGTCGTTCCTTGACCACGTTGACCACGCCGCGCCGAGAGCACCAGGGCGGTGGACGACGGCGAGGCCTAGGAAGGGGACGGCGGGGAGCCGGGGAAGACGCGGCAGTGGAAGCCCGCCCGCGCGCGGAGAGGAGTACGAGGGTTCAGTGGTTCGAACTATGGTGTGAGGTTGCCGTCGCCGCAGGGCCTGGCCAGCAGTGGGAATAGTAGGGGCGGTGAGGCCACCGCGGCAGCACAGCCGGCTAGGGAAGGCAGGAGCATGCGGCACGACCGGCGCTGCTTTGGGCGGCTGGAGCAAGAAGACCAGAGGTTGAAGAAGCACTACGGCCGTTGGATGGACATTGTACGGTCAATGGAGCTAGAACCGTTCATATTGACTAAGTTGACAAAGCCCTTCATCCCTGTCAACTTAGTATGCCCACAAGTCAGCCTCCCACCGGTGGGTCCCAGATAGCCGGGGGAGTATTCATATTTTTGTGCGTAATAAGGAGGCACTTCCGGTGGGTCCGATCTGACAGCGGGGGGAGCGTTTTTTTCGCGAAATACAATGGCCCGTCCGGTGGGTCCCAACAGTCAGGAGGAAACGATTTTTTTCGCAATATACTGGTGGCCCGTCCGGTGGGTCCCTACTGTCAGGTGGAGGAATAATTATTTTGCACATAATAAGGAGGCACTTCCTTGCTACGGCCGTGGACCCAGCTGTCAGCCTCTCCACGTACAGCCCACGTCCGATGGAAGCCGTTCCTTGACCACATTGACCACGCCGCGCCGAGCGCACCAGGGCGGTGGACGACGGCGAGGCCTAGGAAGGGGACGAAGCGGAGCCGGGGAAGACGCGGCAGTGGATGCCCACGCGTAGAGGAGTACGAGGGCACTGGTTCGCTGCGGTGTGAGGCTGCCGTCGCCGCAGAGTAACAGGGGGTGTGGGTGAGTAGAGGGATGGCCTGGCCAGCGGTGGGAGTAGTAGGGGGCGGTGAGGCCTCTGCCGCATCGCAGCCAGCCACGGGAGGCAGGAGCACGAGGCATGACCGGCGCTGGTTTGGGCGGCTGGAGAAAGAAGACCAGAGGTTGAAGAAGCACTACGGCCGTTGGATGGACATCGTACGGTCACTGGAGCTAGAATCATGCATTATTGACTAAGTTGACAAAGCCCTCCGTCCCCGTCAACTTAGTAGGCCCACAAGTCAGCCTGCCACTATACTGGGTCCCAGCTAACATGGGGAGTATTCTTTTTTTTGCATAATAAGGAGGCACTTCCTTGCGGGTGAAGATATAGCTGGTGGGTCCGAGCTGTTAGCGGCGGTAACGTTTTTTTTGCGAAATACAGAGTCCCTTTCGGTGGGTCCCTGATGTCAGGTGGAGGAATCATTATTTTGCGTGTAATAAGGAGGCATTTCCTTGCGTGCGGCCGTGGACCCAGCTGTCGGCCTCTCCACGTACAGTCCACTTCAGATGCATGTCGGTCGTTGACCACGTTGACCAGGCCGCGCCGAGAGCACCAGGGCGGTGGACGACAGCGAGGCCTAGGAAGGGAACGACACGGAGGCAGGGAAGACTCGGCAGTTGTTTCCCACGCGGAGGGGAGTACAACTGTACGAGGGTTTACTGGTTCGTCTGCCGTCGCCGGAGAATAACAGCAGGTGTGGGTGAGTAGAGGGATGGCTAGGCCAGCGATGGGAGTACGGTGGGGCGGTGAGGCCTGCGCGGCAGCAGTGCCGACCGCGGGGAGGAGGGAGCAGGCAGTCCCGCCGGAGCCTGTTTGAGCGGCTGGAGCAGGAAGAGCAGAGACTGAAGAAACACGACGGCCGTTGGATGGACATCCAATAGTCACTGCTTGTGCGTCAACCTTTTTTTTAGGAAAGCCTCAAATCTATGGAAAACAGCATACAGCCCATCTGCCATTATTTCTAATAATTTTCAGCCCATTTGATAATTCTTAAGGTTTTTTTGGAGCCCATATTCTTTTTGTTAGCATTACAGCCCAAATTGTGGCCACAGTTAAAAAATTATAAGAAATTTTGCATATTTCGGTGCGGTCCAAACTGTTTTTAATCCCGAAGCTTCGAGTCACATTCAAACTGATTTTAAAAATAAATGTATATCAATATAAAATCCAACAAATTCTCCACGCATAAAAATTAATGTAATTTAAAATCTTGAAATGAAAAAAAAGATATTTGAAACTAATTGTCGGTTTGATGTGTTTTAAAAATGTACAGCCCATTTCTCATTACTGATGGGCCATTTTCTCGTCCAGCCGAATGAAAGCTCTCCTCGTCTTGAAAGATTTGCAGCCCAACAGGCCTGACAAAGCGACTTACTTGGCAAATCACGAAAAAACTGGGCTGTGGCCGTTGACCCAGCTGTCAGCCTCTCCATGTACAGTACTCTTCCGATGGAAGTCGTTCCTTGACCATGTTGACCACGCTGCGCGGAGAGCACCATGGCGGTGGACGACGGCGAGGCCTAGGAAGGGGACGACGCGGAGCCGGGGAAGACGCGGCAGTGGAAGCCCGCGCGGAGAGGAGTACGAGGGTTCACTGGTTCGGTTGCGGTGTGAGGGTGCCGTCGCCGCAGGGCCTGGCCAGCGGTGGGAATAGTAGGGGGCGGTGAGGCCTCCACGGCAGCACAGCCGGCCACGGGAGGCAGGAGCATGTGGCACGACCAGCGCTGCTTTGGGTGGCTGGAGCAAGAAGACCAGAGGTTGAAGAAGCACTACGCCCGTTGGATGGACTAAGTTGACAAAGCCCTCCGTCCCCATCAACTTTGTTGGCCCACAAGTCATCCTCCCACTATGGTGGGTCCCAGCTAGGAGGGGGGTGTTCATTGTTTTGTGCGTAATAAGGAGGCACTTCCTTGCGTGTGAAGATATAGCTGGTGGGTCCGACATGTCAGCGGGGGGACCGTTTTTTTCATGAAATACAAAGGCCCTTCCGGTGGGTCCCAGCTGTCAGGTCCTCGCAAAAAAAAAGGGAAAGAAAATCAAAGACTTGGGAAGGCGTATAGAACAAGCTAGTGTACCAGTAAAGAGACGTTGCCGAGTTTTAGAAAAAAGAAAGACGTGCTCCTATAGCTGGTTCGAATCCAAACCTAGACTATGACTATATATGGTGCTATGCTACTCTGCAAGTAATGAAACTGACATATCCAACGTTCGCTTCTCCTCTTCTCTACTTACTCTGCCTAGCATCAGAAGCTCTGGCCGCAGCAACCATGTCCGCTGGCTGCTCGTCCACCGGCTCTTCAGCAGGCAACAACCAGATATGCGCCAAGTCGCAACCCGTACCATCGCCTGTGGGTCTCATCACACCCTCGCCGACACGCGCACCGCAGCCGATTGCTCATCGCAACCCGCTGCCGTTGGTGTCGTGCCACTACTGCAAATCACGCAGAGTCATCCGTCGCGTCTCAACCACAATCCGCAACCCTGGCCGAGTCTTCTACAAATGCCCGAATCATGGGGTAATAATATGTTTAAGTGTTGTTCTGCTGCTTTCAATTGCTGATTTTTTTAATAGTTTGGTTGATGATCTACCAATTTGATTCGTGCAGAAAAGGGACGATTCGTGTGATTTGCATTTCTGGGAAGTTGCTGATGTGGGGGAATGCAACTACGCTGATTATTTGGTTAGCCGAGGAATCCCAATACCAGCAGGTTGGGGTGTTGGACAAGTAACTGAAGGAATGGCAGAAGAGGAAGATGCAGAGAAGAAGGTTAAAGATGCAGTTCCTCTGATCATGGCCAAGCAACAGCTGCTGAACGGCCTTGACAGCAATGAGGAGATGAAAGAGCTTGTGAAGATAATGGGATAAATCGATGTGCTCTGTAGGATGATTGTCTCTTTATTTGCAGTGTATGTAGCACTCGTGATGTATTCAATGGCTACGACATGAGCACTTTGCTGAAACTAGTAATGAATTAAACCTGTGTAGCAGGCTGGGCGTAGTGTTTTGAACATCTAATGATTTCTATTAACGGAAATCAGGGGGTATCCCCTTTTGCTCATATAAATAAATAAATAGCAGAGGCCCTGTCGGGTCAGCTTTGTTCTCATTCAAAGACGTCGAGCAAATTGCAGTCCAACAGCAAACTATGTCATCAAATTCAAGCTTCACAGCCAAATATGAGTACAACTAAACAACAATGTCATCATGTTTTAGTTTTCATACAATCACCAAACACAAATCAGCATACATAACAAGTGATGTTCTCACAGCAAAATACTAAATAACATGTTCATCAGGTTTCAGTTGTCATAGCAAACACAATTTCACATAGTAGATAAAAAATGTCTTCTGACAAGCAAATACAACAAAAGCAATGTAATCATCATCCGCAACAGCAGCGTCAACATCTTCGCCATGTGTATCAGTCTGAATCGTAATTCCCCACGGTGCCATCTTCTTCTTCGTCCTCAACGTCCTCGAACGTTGGCTTCTTCTTGATCAACTCTTGTATGTCCACAGCACGACAGACAATCTTTTCGCCGGCATCATTGACGTGATGGTTCTCAAAGATATTAGAAACATCTGTGTTATCTTGTACATCAGGAGCAGTGTAAGCATCATCTTGTTGTGCAACTTCATTAAACGAATTCCTCTGCTCAAACCTTTGCAATACTCTCCAGTCATCGCTACGTGCAAATGTGTCTTCCAAGAAAAATATCTATGTTGCTTGATTTTCCAAAATAAAAGGCTCGTTGGTCTGGTACGCCGCCTTGACATTGATGGATTTGAAATAATCATCAGCTCTGGGTTTTGTGATCCTGGAAAACAGGTTATACCAACGACAGCACAACAGAACCACACACCGATGATCCTCGAAACTGGAGATATACTGCAACTGAACAATGTCTATTATGTTAGCATACATTTCAGTTGTCTCTTTGTCATACGTATCCATGCTCATGATGGCACTGTTTTGTGTCTTCCTGCCTTCGTCTCGTGCAAGGGTGTTGTAGCGCACATCTACAACAACGCAAGATTCATAATGTCTTACCCGAGTATCAGGACCCATTGCTAGTGAGTAAAGGGCATCATCAACTGCATGCCCATCCTCCCGCATCTTCTTAACCTATGGTTAGAAAATAGACAAGATGATCATCTTATGTACTCAATATATTAAAAAAAACTGACAGTGCACTTCAATAGCTTACATGGTTCTTGAACCATTTCGCAAATCCTACCATAACTAGTTTGTCAATGTTTCTTGGATTTTGCGGCAGTAACTCCTCTTTGTAGATGCTGCACAACATAGTGATCGCGTCAGACATCTAAATATATAAGAATGTGCTGCAAGTTTGGTAGATTATGATGTATAAGCTGCAGTATCTCAGGACAGTTATTCAACACATACCAAACCATTTTGTTCAAATCTTTAGGTTTGTCCTCTTGTCGACTCTTCCCTGTAACTCGAACAGAATAATCGAAAACATTGAGCCCGGGATTGTCTTCACCCACCTCTTTGCTAAGCTGATCAGCTGTTTCAATGTATTTTGAGCAGAATGTCAACGCTTCTATAGCAATGTAGGCCTCTGCAATGGAACCCTCGGGTCTAGCTCTATTCCTAACATAGCCCATGAAAGTGCCTAGCCGCCTTTCAATAGGGTACATCCAGCCATACTGTACTGGACCTCTAAGTAGTGCCTCATCAGGTAGATGAACAGCCAAATGCACCATCACATCAAAGAAGGCTGGAGGATATATCTTCTCAAGGTCCCATAGGATAGTTGGTATCTTGTCTCTAAGATGCTCCAAAGCATCTATCCTGATATTCCTACTGCAGAGTTCCCTGAAGAATTGTCCCAACTCTGGAACTGCTCTGTATAAGTCAGGGCGGCCCAATCCTCTAAGGATAACAGGTAAAACCCTTTGAAGTAGGACGTGGCAGTCATGAGTTTTCAACCCTTGTACCTTGTTTTCATCTGCATTGACTCTCCTTTCAGGGTTGGAAGCAAATCCATGTGGGAATCTCACACGTGACATGACCTCGCAGAATTCTTTTCTTTTTACCTTGTCCAAGACGTACATAGTTGGTGCCATATCCCGTGGTTTACCTTCATCTTGCACCTGCAAATCCTGTCTGATTCCCAGGTGTGTCAAATCAATCCTAGATTTTAAGGTATCTTTCGTCTTGCCTTCAATATTAAGAAGTGTGCCGCTAATGCTGTCACATATATTTTTCTCGATGTGCATCACATCAAGATTATGCCGTAGATCCAAATCTTTCCAATACTCCAAGTCCCACAAAGTGGACCTGCGGGTAAACAATAATCTCCCTTCTGCCCTGCCATGCTTCCTTTTCCCGCTACCATTATCAGGATGGTTTCCTGGTGTAATATGCCTGACCTTCTCTGATTCCACTTGCAACTCATCGGCAGTGAGCCTCTTTGGCGCATCACGGTTTTCATGCTTTGCATTGAACACATGTCTTCGGTATTTTCTAGGAAGCGGCTTGTCCTTGGCAAGGAAACGGTGGTGCCCAATGTAACAGATATTGCTAAGTATTGCGTATGACAGCAGATTCCTGTCACAGCGAACACATGCATTGTAACCATGTGTCGTTCGCCCTGACATAGTGCCCAGAGCCGGATAATCATGGATGCACCAAATTATAACAGCACGCAGAAAGAAATCAGCTGGTGGGCTGCTATATAGGTCTCGAGTGAGAACACCCTTCCATAGCTGTTGAAGTTCCTCAACAAGAGGCTCCATGAACAAATCAAAATCCTTTCCATGACTTTTTGGACCTGGGATGAGCAAGGCCATCATGTAGTCTGATTCTTTGGTGCAGACATTTGGAGGCATGTTGTAAGGGATAACAAGCACTGGCCACATGCTATATGTGGCGCTCTGGTGGCCAAATGGGTTAAATCCATCTGAAGCTAAGCCAAGTCTAATGTTTCTCGGGTCAGCAGCAAGCTCTTTGTGTTTACAATTGAAGCTTTTACACTCACTACCATGAGATGGATGGCTCATTACATTCTGATCTCTGTACTTCTGGTTCCTAGAATGCCACAGTACATCCTCTCTTGTTTCAGCATCATGAAACAACCTCTGCAATCTTGGTGTAATTGGAAAATGTCTCAGAACATTATGAGGAATCCTCTTCACAGCATCGCCATCTTTCCATCTTGATGATTTGCATTTCGGGCATTCACTTAATTTGGCATAATCCTTCCGGAACAGAACACAATTATTCTTACAAACATGGATCATATCATATCCAATTCCAACTACACGAAGGAAATTCTTCATTTTACTGTAGGTGTGTGGCAGCTCAGACGCATTTGGGAAAGATTCGTGGAAAGCAGCCAACATCACATCGAATGATTTGTTGGTCATCCGCTCAGATGTCTTCACCTGAAGAAAGGTGACCATAGCTGAGAATACTGATAGCTTATTTCCTGGGGTGACAGCAACATTGCATTGTTCCAACATGCGGGCCCACCGTTTTTCTTCTGCAGGTGAAAGTTCACAGAATACACGAGCATTTCGTAGCATTGTTTCAATGTTGGTCAAACTCACTGGCTCCGCCACCACCACCTCCTCCTCCTCTTCCACCTAAGCATCAGGCAGATCAAGATGGTGATCTGCTGCTTCCACGTAGTCAATAACATTGACGTTCATAGCTTCACCATGATGAACCCACCTAGTATATGTGACCGACATCCCATACAAGTGTAGATGATTTTGCAAGTTGACTGGGGTCTTGTAACTGAATTCATACAACTGCTACACGGGCAGAGCACATCTGATTTCGGACCACCGTACTCAGCTCTGATAAAGTTCATGAAGTTTTCAAACCCCTCGACATATGCAGTGGAGAATCTTCGAGCAGAACTTATCCAAGTCTTGTCCATCTGTTAGACATACAAATTAGTTCTTCTACTAGATATTACAGGAAAAACATATATGCTTTTTTATGAAGTCCAGAAAAAATACATAGGTTGATGTCTAAAGCTATGGCAAGATATTTGGATGAGCAGATCTAAGTAACGAAATATATGTACAGCTAATTCAGCAAACAGATTTGAGTGCCAAATTATGGCAGGCTGTTTCAGCAGTCAATGAGGCCGAGCACACAGCCATCGAACTATCGAAGGCCATCGCAGCAACAAAGATTGAGTATAAAACGGTGTAGAGCTATTTCACCTAACAGATTGGCTACTAGACCATGGCAATCTACGTCACAATAAATATATGGCAGGATATTTGAGCAACTAATCGTCCTTGGCATGCCATCTCAGCTAAGCAGATTGAGTGCAGAACAGGGCAAGGAAGCTTATTTAGCAGAGCATATTGATAGTAAACTACTTCAGCAAACAGTGATATTAACAGCGTCTATCAGCTAACATTCAGCGCTACACCGACATGAACGGGGCCTCATTCTAGAATGCGTGTACCGTGGAAGCTGACCGTCGTGCGTCTCCACACGAACGTCGCCAGCGGTGGCGGCGCTGACCGCCGTGCGCCTCCACAAGAACGTAGCCAGAGGTGGCGGCATGGCTAGAGGGCGGCAGTCTACAAGAGCGTACTGTGGGAGCGAGAGGATCGCCGAACCGCGGTGCCGACGTATCGGCGCGGCGGGGAGGGCGGCTTTGGCGGAGCGAATGGAGTGGAGGGGGACAGGGGGAGGGGGTTTGGGGAATATTATTGGCTAGTTGGCCGAAGGGCGGTTGAATCAGATTTGGGGGGAATTTTTGGGTGGGGGGGGGGAGGATTTTCGCGCGGTGTGCGGGGGGAGTTTGGCGCATGGTCGGTTTCTCCAAGTGCAGTCCCACGTGTCAGTGAAGAGGCAAGCCGAAGCACGTTCCGTTTGCGTGAGCCGTGTGCAGGACCGAACGTGTGTGGGGTGCAATGCGACCGCGACAGGAGTGCTATGAGTGTACCACGTTTTTTGTTTTAAACTAGGTGCTTCGCCCCCACACAAAAAATATGTTGCTTCGCGCGATCCATTGATACTACTACTAGTAATCCGGTAATCCCGACTAAAACGGCGCGGCCGGGTCTTTTCCCGCGCGATATGCTGGGAGGTTGGCCTAGTTGGGTCTTTTAGGACGAGTAATGCTACACCTACGTAATCCTAGTTACGTAATTAACATAATGTGAAACGTGTGAGCTGTTGATTGTAGATTAGGGGAGGGAGGGGCCTACCACCATGAAAATCAGGGGATGAGAGAGAGAGGCAATTTACGTTAACCCTTTCGTAGGTTCCCGTAGATGTAGAAAGATGTGTCCGATCCTGCAATATAGGCCGTCCGATCTATATCTAACGGATAGGAAGGAAACTATGACAATTTACCCGCACTCCTCTCCACATTTGCAGATAAGGCTTTCCCTCGTTCATCCTTTTCTCCCACAAGATCTTGATCTTCCGTGCAACGCACGAGCATCTTGCTAGTACTCCTACAATATGTATATTTTTGTTAAAGTTCATATACACCGGCCGAGATTAATGCAAACACGGCAGATTTCCATTACATTTCGAACTTTTATAGGACAAAAAAATAAAAGAAACCCGACCCTAAACCTATTCTACGGCGGCGACCGACGTCCTCCATCTGTGATCTCCATGTACGAGGGCGGGGTTCAAGACCCGTGAAGTGAAGGTGCGGTCTCCGGCGAGGAAAAGTAGAACACGGGAGACGGACCGGCCAGTTGGCACACTATGCCCTGCCGCCTCCCATGCCCTACTCATCCTCGGAGGAGTCCCCGACCTCGGCGGTGCCGGACGTTGGACGACGGCAAGTAGGACGCGTGGCTGACGGTGCTCCCGTCGTCGGTCGCCAGCGTGGCCACTGGTTGTGCGGCGACTTCAGCGAGGGCGGCGACCTCGAGCTCCATCCCCGAAGACAAGCTTTCCCGTAGAGCGTTCGCACTTGCGGTCATGGCGGATGTGGTTCCAGGTAGGAGGACGGTGCGCTATGGTGTGGAGGTTAGCTGGGCATTGCCGCTTTAAGTAGCGCATTCTGGTGAGGCCAAGCGTCCGGGTGCGTCATTAAGTCGTTGGAGTTGTTCCTCGGGCACCGAGCCTCTTAATGACGACATACGAATGGACGGCATGAATGCGGGCAGCTGGCGTCGGCTGGGAACGCACCATGCGACGACGCGAGGGACGAGGGTTTTGGTGTGCCAGGGTAGTCAGGTGCGGTCATGTCAACGTTGGAGATGCCCTTTCCTCACATGCGATCCCCACATGTCATTGAAAAAGCAAGACGACCCGACATGGTCTCAGGTCCAGAGGATGCAGTTGGCCGCGCTACACCACTCCGCGGACGCGTTGCGGCGCCCCGTGCATCCTCAACGAGCCGAGTGTTGGGGTGTGTTTGGATTGTGGCCAAAGTGCACCTTGCCAAAATTTTGGTCATGACCAAAAGATTGGTCTTTGTTTGGATGGTTGCCATTTCTTTGGCATGCCAATGAACTCTAGCCAACTCTAGTTCATTTTTCTTGCCAATGTCGGCCAAATCATGGGCAACCAATACCTCAACCAAAATTTTGGTCATGACCCAAAGATTGGTCTTTGTTTGGATGGTTGCCATATCTTTGGCATGCCAATGAACTCTAGCCAACTCAAGTTCATTTTTCTTGCCAATGTCGGCCAAATCATGGGCAACCAATACCTCAACCAAAAATTTGGCTACCCAATGCTTTGATGGGGCAACCTTGGGCACAAACCAAACATACCGTTGGTCGTGCCACAGCACTAACGCCACCCTCGGCAAACTGAAACCGACCGTGTCTAGCGACGATATGAGCGTGTCGCTCACCGCGGTCGCCGTGTCCAGAGGCGGTGCTGGAGTTGCGCCCCGTTGTTGGCCCCAACGACCCACATGAACGGTTGTCGGTGGTGAGGAGGTCGTGGGCCAGCTCCTCCATTGGACTAGTCTGCGCTACGTCGTCCCGACGGGTGTGCCCCACATGTCTGTTTCCCTGTTTTCCCGGCCATATTCGAGCGTCAGCGCTTCGCGTTGCGCATTAGGCCTTTCACTATGTAGGCCAAGCGAGACAACTTGTTGTTTATTTGAGTCGTTCAAGTATAATCATGTGGCGTTTGCTTATTTCTCATTCCTCTCCAACCCTCTTCTCCATCGATCATGTCGCCCTCCAGTCGAGTCCATCCTCCCGCATGCCTCATTTGAACATTCCGCCGAGTATCATTCGCATGTACCCACCCTAGTCCTCTTTCAATAGATCTCCGGACCCCGAGATGAAATCGAGAGGGAACGAGTGGGGGCACGTGATACCTAAGGCGGATTCAGAATTTTGAACCGGTGATCATAGCATCTGCAAATCATATATAAAGGGTATTCAATGTTCGTTTCGTTTTTGAACGTACAATATACTCCCTCCTATCCTTTCTACTCCCTCCTTCCATCTATATTGGGCCTAATGCATTTTTCAAGACCGCCTTTGACTATTGACAAGATTAATAGTACATGACATGTACAATGCGAAAATTATATCATTGGAAGCTCCTTTCACATACGAATTTCATGGTATGCTTTATTAAAGTTGCATGCCATATATTATTGCTCTACCTTTTGGTCAAAGTTAGCCACGAAAACGCATTAGGCCCTATACAGATGGAAGGAGGGAGTAGTTTACATATAAGTTTTATGTGTAGTCAAAGTATATCTACTTTGATAAAAAAGGTATCAACATTCAACAACGCCCAATCAATATTGTTAGATTCGTACGTACTCCTAGATTTGTACTCGAGATGGTTTCCAATTTTACTGTTGACAAGATTAATAGTACATGAGATGTATAATGTGAAAATTATACCATTGGAAACTCCTTTCACGTACGAATTTGACAGTATACTTTGTGTAAGTTGCATGTCATATATTATTACTCTAACATTTGGTCAAAGTTAGCCTCAAAAAACGCATTAGACCCTGTATGCTTTGTGTAAGTTGCATGTCATATATTATTACTCTAACATTTGGTCAAAGTAGTATAGTGAAAGTGGATCCTCTGACATAGGTATCCCTGCCTTACCCTCCCTATCGGTCACTTACTGGCGGACCCCATGCTTGCTAGGCCCCGCATGTCAGTTACTCAATGGGTTCGGCCACGTCAGGGGATCCTCATCCGTAGTAATACTCCCTCTGTTTTTATTTACTCCGCATAAAACGGAGGGAGTGGTGGTGAGGGAGTCCTGGATTAGGGGGTGTTTGGATAGCCAGACTATACCTTCGGCCGGACTCCTGGACTATGAAGATGAAAGATTGAAGACTTCGTCCCGTGTCCGGAAGGGACTTTCCTTGGTGTGGAAGGCAAGCTTGGCGATACGGATATGTGGATCTCCTACCATTGTAACCGACTCTGTGTAACCATAGCCCTCTCCGGTGTCTATATAAACCGGAGGGTTTTAGTCCGTAGGACGAACAACAATCATACCATAGGCTAGCTTTTAGGGTTTAGCCTCCTTGATCTCGTGGTAGATCTACTCTTGTACTACCCATATCATCAATATTAATCAAGTAGGAGTAGGGTTTTACCTCCATCGAGAGGGCCCGAACCTGGGTAAAAACATCGTGTCCCTTGTCTCCTGTTACCATCCGCCCAGACGCACAGTTCGGGACCCCCTAACCAAGATCCGCCGGTTTTGACACCGACATCGGTGCTTTCATTGAGAGTTCCTCTGTGCCGTCGCCATCAGGAAGGATGCATCATCCCGTCTTTAAAGACGGCACCGTTGCTAAGGGAGCTTTGGTTGTCAGCCAAACTCTCCGGCTAGGTGGTTTTCTTATGACCGCCTGTTCGGCTGCTGCGCCGACGAAGACCTCTCGGGTCATCAAAAGCAATCTTCATGTCAGCTCGGAACTTGCCGAGCAGTTAGATCCAATGGAGCTCTCTTCCATAAACGAGCTCTTGGATCGCATCGCCGCCCTGGGAGTCGCTACGGATTACGACCAGATGGGGCCTAAACCCGATCTGAGAGAGATCAACTCTCCCCAGGCCACCCATCACGTTGCCGTGGTAGAGGTACAGTGCGGCGACCCTTCATCTATCTTAAGGACTAGCTATGTCCGGGTTACCGATCCCTCTAAGCCGGATACCCGCGGAGGGGAGGACGTCACTCAAGACCTGAACTTAGAGTCAGGCTACGGGCTAGATTCATTGGACAACATCCAAGAATCCAAACTTCCTAGTTCGGAAACTCCTTGGCCTTTGAGTCTCAGATTGGGTGAGGTTTCGGATTTTATTCCACCCACCCACCCGAACACAAGCGATCTATCCCAAGTTAGGCAAAAGCCTGAAGAAACAGTACATCACTACTGGGCCAGATTCCTCCTGGTTATGAACAGGATCAAGGACTGCCGCGAGAAAGATGCAATCTCATTCTTCTGCAATAATTGCACGGATAGGGGAATCCTCAACGCCATAAGTCGCCGTGATATTACACGCTTCACTGACTTGGCGTCCATAGTATGAAAGTATTGTGCGATGGAAAGCGCCTGGAAAACCGAAATAAAATTTTGGGATAATCCAGCCCTGAATACAAACCCAGTCCGAAATAAAAGGGTGCATCATCGCCAGACACCCGGGTTAAACACCAAAAAGCAAAAACCCTCTACAGGGCATGGAACCGTACTGGAAGGATGGCTTAATGGACCCTGTAAAATTCACAGTATAGAGGGCGCCACACCAACTCACAGCCTTAAAGCACGTTGGATACTCCGGCAGGTGGCCAAAATTGACGAAGATCTTCTAATTCCAGAAGCCACAGAAAGCCACCCCAGAGGCACCAGTACGGTATTAACAGTCTTCGAGACCTTCGCATCAAATAATATGCGAAAAAGAACACTCCGCAGCCTTGCCGAAGTCTACCAAGTAGCAACAACAAAACCATGGAGTGACACGGCTATTACTTTTAATGCCAGTGATGAACCTAAATTCCGAACAGCCCGAGCACGAGCCGCATTGGTCCTCAGTCCAATAGTGGACGGCTTTCGTCTTACCAAGGTACTCATGGATGGCGGCAGCGGATTGAACCTCATTTATGAGGAAACCCTTCAAAAAACTGGAAATAGACTGGAACCGCATTGAGCGAAGCAGCACAACCTTTAGAGGAATAATCCCCAGTCAGGAAGCACGTTGTACAGGAAAAATCACACTAGATGTGGTGTTCGGCACGCCGGAAAACTACAGGTCCGAAGAGGTCACGTTCCAAGTGGCCCCGTTCAGTAGCGGATACCATGCTCTGTTAGGGCGGGAAGCATTTATAATCTTCCAAGCAATACCCCATTATGGCTACATGAAGCTCAAGATGCCTGGGCCGAACGGAATTATCACTCACGCTAGTGATCCGGACATAGCACTCCGCGCCGAAAATAAGACAGCCGCACTGGCCCTTGAGGCACTACCCGAAGCCCTAGCGGCTGAGGAGCTGACTGCGCTGCGCTCCATGGTGAACAGGGACGATGTGATACTCGACAAAAGATCCAAGTCCACCTCCTTTAAACCAGCGGACGAAATAGTCAAATTCCAGGTCCATCCAACGGACCCCAATAAAACAGCTTCCATCGGGGCACGGTTAAACCCTGATGTAGACGCTGCACTGCGGGAGTTCCTACGTGAGAACTGGGACATTTTTGCGTGGCACCCTTCAGACATGCCAGGAATCCCACGCAGGTTGGCCGAACACAGCTTAAGTATCCTAAAGGAATTCAAGCCAGTCAAGCAGGCTCTTCGGCGTTTTTTCGAACCTAAGAGACAGGCCATGGGAGAGGAACTAGCCAAGCTATTGGAGGCCGGATTCATCAGAGATATAAAACATCTGGACTGGCTAGCAAACCTGGTGATGGTACCAAAGAAGGACAAATCCTGGCACCTGTGCATTGATTTTAAAGACCTTAGCAAGGCTTGCCCAAAGGATCCCTTTCCCCTCCCCCGCATCGATCAAATTATCGATGCTACAGCAGGACACAATTCGTTGTGTTTCCTTGACGCATACTCCGGCTACCATCAAATCAAGATGGCAGGGTCAGACCAAGCCGCAACGGCATTCATCACACCATACGGCCCATTCTGCTTCAACACAATGCCCTTCGGGCTCAAAAACGCCGGCGCAACATATCAGCGCATGATTCAGACATGTCTGGCAAATCAGATCGGCAAAACAGTGGAGGCATACGTAGATGACGTGGTCGTTAAAACAAGACATGTCGAATCTCTAGTAGATGACTTGAGGCTCACATTCGATAACCTTCGAACATACGACATCAAGCTCAACCCGGACAAATGCGTTTTCGGCGTACCAGCCAAAAAGCTCTTGGGCTTCATTGTATCCGGTAGAGGAATTGAAGCAAATCCAGCCAAGATCCGAGCTCTGTCACAATTGGATATCCCAAAGGACCTCAAACAAATACAAAAATTAACCGGATGCGTGGCGGCTCTGAGCCGCTTTATCTCCCGCCTGGGAGAAAAGGCACTACCCCTTTACCGCCTTCTTCGGTGCACCGAACACTTCAAGTGGACGGACGCAGCCACGGCCGGACTCGACGAAATAAAAGCCATATTGGCCACAAACCCAGTCCTGGCCGTGCCAAACATTGGCGAACCAATGCTATTATACATGGCAGCAGCCCATCAGGTTGTAAGCGCAGTGCTCGTCGTCGAACGAGAAACGGAGGGACACAAATTCCCCCTTCAAAAGCCGGTCTATTATGTGTCCACTGTCCTTACTCCGTGCAAATCACGGTACCCGCATTATCAAAAGATTGCGTACACGGTATTTATGGCATCCCGAAAGCTGCGACACTACTTTCAAGAGTGTTCAATAACAATAGCCTCGGAAGTGCCACTTAACGATATTATAAACAACCGCGACGCGACGGGCCGGATTGCAAAATGGGCCATTGAGCTCCTCCCGTTCGACATAACTTATAAGCCACGGTGAGCTATCAAGTCGCAAGTTTTGGCCGACTTCGTCGCAGAATGGACGGAGGCCGAACTCCCTAAAGAGTACGGCACATATTCAAACTGGATCATGCATTTCAACGGCTCCAAAATGTTGGTCGGTCTAGGGGCTGGCGTCATTTTGACGTCCCCCACAGGATACACAGTTCAATACGTACTCCAGATTATGTACACAGACTCCAACAATGCAGCCAAATATGAGGCCCTTTTACATGGTCTCTGGATGGCAGTATCCATGGGCATTCAATGCCTAGAGGTGTGCGGGGATTCGATTGTCGCGGTATCCCAAATAAATGGAGACTTCGATGCCAAGGATCCAAAAATGGTAGCTTACCGCAACGTCGTCTTAAAAATGTCAGCTCGGTTCGAAGGGCTCGAATTTCACCATATAGTCCGGGAAACTAATCAGGCGGCAGATGTCCTGGCATGCATCGGCGCAAAACGCGATGTAGTCCCCCCCCACATCTTCTTGGAAAGGCTGTTCAAGCCATCCGTAGCGTGGGAAGGGGAACCCGGCAATAACAGCCCGGGCCCAACCGCACTGCCCGATACCAAACAATCTGACATAATCGGAGGCTCTGCCAATGAAATCACACCTTCAACCCACGTAATAATGGCCGTCATCGCCCCATGGACAGAACCTTTCATCACCTACCTTACTAGGCAGGAACTCCCCAAGGACCAAAACGAGGCACGCTGCATAGTGCGGCGATCTAAAGCCTACAAAGTCCATGAGGGAAAGCTTTATAAGAAAAGCACTACCGGAGTCCTTCAAAGGTGCATCTCCAAAGAAGAAGGGCGGAACCTTCTGGCTGAAATTCATGCCGGACTCGGTGGTCATCATGTCGCAGCTCGGTCCCTTGTAAGCAAGGCCTTCCGTACAAGCTTTTATTGACCGACGACCCGGGCAGACGCCCAGGACTTAGTCCAATGATGCGTCGATTGCCAGCTTTTTGCAAACCAAAGCCACATGCCACCCACCGCCCTCCAAACTATCCCCATCACTTGGCCCTTCATGGTCTAGGGGCTTGACATGGTTGGACCCCTTAAAGGCGGAACCCACAAGAAAAAAATAGTTACTGGTCATGGTGGATAAGTTCACCAAATGGATAGAAGCCAAGCATGTTAAGACGGCCGAATCCGGACCGGTGATAGACTTTATATCCGGGGTTGTACACCGTTACGGCGTCCCCCACAACATCATCACTGATAACGGCACAAACTTTACGGCCGACGAGGTAAAACTCTGGTGCAAAAACATGGGCATCAAGCTCGATTATGCTTCCGTCTATCACCCACAAACTAACGGCCAGGTCGAACATGCAAATGGTCTTATCATGAGCGGCATCAAACCCAGATTAGTGTGGTCCCTTAAGGAATCTAACACGCACTGGGTAGAGGAGCTCGACTCCGTACTCTGGGGGCCGCGGACCACGCCGAATCGCACCACCGGATACACACCATTCTTCATGGTGTACGGCGCAGAGGCAGTTTTGCCTTGCGGCATAATTCATGACTCACCTCGAGTGCGCAGGTACGAAGAAAGAGAAGCCGAGCTCGATCAGCAGGACAGTTTGGACGCTTTGGAGGAGGAGCGTGACGTGGCAAAAGCCTGTTCCGCATTCTATCAACAGCAGGCTCGAAGATACCAAAGCAGAGAAGTATGGGCCAAAAATTACAACGTTGGCGAATTAGTTCTACGCCTGCCGGACAAGAAAAAGGACAAACTCAAGCCCAAGTGGGAAGGTCCCTTCATAATTGACCAAGTCCTGATTGGTGGAGCGTACCGCCTGCGAGATGCATCGGATAACCGACTCGAGCCGAACCCATGGAACGCAGCCCGTCTCCGAAGATTCTATGCCTAACGCTGGACTCTGTGTTCGTCTCCTTCCTCTATCCATTTTTTATATACTGTCTGTCTTACATTTATCTCCCTCTCCCCTCCCTTTCTTTTATAGCCTTTAAAGGCTCATCAAATGACATGCTATCCGCACTCATTAAACCTGGGGGCTTCTTTTAACAGAAGCTTATTTATACGGGCTTTATGCCCAACACATGTGTCACACTTCCGCATGTACCTTTTATTTCACCAATATATGCATCGATATGACTTAAGTTTTGGCCAAGCTGGGTTGCCTGGCTCCTGTGCTTACCCCTACGTTCCCGATTGTTCGGCTAGGTGGTAAAGGCAGCACCTCTGCGATTGTTACTGCCGGGTCAGCCGGATGTGTACCTCAGACTGGGTGAAGCCGAAAGCTAGTGTTCTTAAGGGAATATTCGGTCGGTGAACTAAAAGATGATCTTTTCACTTATTTATTTCTGCGCCCCCAGATGCTTTTTTCCTGCGTCTTTTTTGCAGAAGGGGCATGCACTTTAGGGCATGCCTCCCAGGGAAAGGAACCCTTAACGGAACTATTCTCCCTGGAAGATGTTTCTTACTAACCATGTAATATAACATAACTAGTTGGGCACTTGTCTGTTCAAGCACTAATGACCCCTACGCCTGGTCTCCATGCATACCCCGGTTCTTATATAACCGCGAGGGTATTCGGACACACTCCGGACCGTCAATACCCGAGGTTGAGGCGAAAAGGTCGGCCATGACAAACGATCTACAATCCGACTAGAAGGCATTACAAATGTCAATTAAAATTACATAGTCATTCTGACTGATTGTATTCCTCTTCAATACCATCTAACAGGTTGTCTACTTTACAATCCTGCTGGGAATACTTTGCGGCCAATTCTACTTGGCCATATACTAAGCTTACAGGGATCTCCTTCCCATCGGGCCCCACAGGTTCGACCTCGACCATGTGGTTGGGGTCAGCCTTTGTGTACCGCATCTTCACCATGGCCTGGGCCTCCCTAGCGCCTTGACGGCAGGCCGATATCTTCCACAATCGGAAGCGCCGCCGCGCTCCCTTCAGCTTCTCTGCAAGCTCTCCAAGGCCTTCGGGCATGGAGATGGATGGCCACAAGGCCTGGGCGACGCCTTGCATCACCTGTCGAACTCGCTCGTGCAGTTGCGAGAGCTCGGGAAGAAGGTCACCCGTAGAACCGGGCATCTCCTCTGCAGGACGACCTGTTAGCACACCTACAGACATTACTCTATTAGTCGACTTCCTCGCCGAACTCTTTTTTTTCAAAGGTTCGTTTAAGCACTTACTAAATATGTCGCGCCGAAGCCGCTGATTCTCCTTAACGGAGTATGACAGCTGGGCACGAACATCTTTCAGTTCAACGCCCAGCTTGGTGTTGGCATCTTGGAGATCATTCTTCTCCCGCCTCACCTTTGTCAGCACGCTCTCAGCAGCCTTTAACTGGCGTAGGAGTTGTTGCTTTTCCGGATCTAATCCGGCGCCATCTGCAATTTCATTCGTCAGATTTGCACACACGCCGCACTTCACAAAATACTTATCTTTTTGAAGCATATATTACCAACGGGGGTCTCCTTGGGCTCCCCTGTCGCGGCTAGTGCGGCCTCAAGTTGGGCTTTGCACTCTTCTAGCTCCTGGGACAGTTGGGTATTCTTTTCCGCAAGACCCTGCATTATTAAATGATCCTTAAGTCAGTTCTTCTAACTGTTTCAAGTCTCGGGGGCTACTGATATATATAACCATTAAATTTTCTCACCCGTATGTCTTTTACATATTGCTCGGTGGCTCTGGCTTGACCATTTTGAGCGGCATGGAGGTACGCATCTCCCAAATTGAAGGCATCCAACGCCTCTTGGGAGAAACAAGCATCGCGAAGAACTGTCCGGTGACGCATGTGGTGCATGGCACTCTCCACCTCAGAATTGGTGGCAGACAGCCTGTCCGCATCCTCTGTTGGAGGAGTGTCCGGTGCGCGCCTCGTGTTCGCCTCCGCCTTCGGACCAGGCTTTGGAGCCTGGCTGGTGGAGGCGCGATTGGCAGCCTCTCCAGATATAGTCCGGCGAGGTCTCTTTGTCCTGAAGAGAGCACGAGTGTTAATATGCCTTGAAGGAATAACACCTGGAATAAGAGGGAGCGCTATACCTTTGCGCCAGCGCCTCGGTCCGGACTGCACTTCTTTTCTGCCCACGGGGCCCTGCAGCCCCTCGTTGGCTAGTCGCCGCAGGCTCGGCCTCCCGTCTCAAGAACCTCCCCTGCAAAACATGGTTGTTATCAGGAAACTGAAAACACGCGAGGGTGGATCCCTTTTCGAAGTGTTGGGATTTCGGTCTCATTTACCTGGGAGGTCGGGAGTAGCCCTGGGTAATCGGCCGTAATGGCCACCAAGGCGTTGTCCTTGCTCAATTGATGGAACACTCCATCAATCAGCTCCACAGATAAGTCCGGATCCTCTTGGGAGGCCGGGTCGAGGGACCGTCCCGGATCCTCGGGTTGTGGAGGAGGGCTGTTTATTTCTTTAACAGCCTGGCGCAGTTCCTGCATTGAAGTCGTTAGACTATATACTTAAACGACGGGAATATAAAACGGATGGGCAAGTAAAAGTGTCCACTTACCCAACTCGGAGGATTGTACATAGTAAATCCACCCTGTGGGTTGACGCAGAGAAATTCCTCCTCTTCTCCCTTATACAAAGCGGACAAGATCTTTATTAGAGCGGCAGCCGGGTCCGGCCCCTTACAGCCGTGACGGGTGGCGTCATCCTCCCCGTTGAAGTCCCACATGGGGTGGCCTCTATACTGAAGCGGCCGCACCCCTCGCATGATGCATGTGGCCATGACTCCGGTCATGGTTAGTCCGGAACGAGCTAATAATCTTATCCGACCCATAGGGTAAAGGACATCCTTGTCACTTTCCTCTGAGGGCTCCGTGGACGCCAGCTTAGGCGCTTCTTCAGAGGAGCAGTGTCGAACTCAGGGAGGCCGATCCAAACAGGATCCGGCAACGGGCCGTCCTCTATATAAAACCATTCCGAAGGCCAATTCTCAGATGCCTTCTTTGCGGTTCTGGATAGATATCCAGTCCCGGCGATGCGCCACACTTCGGCTCCGCCCACTTGATATATTGACCCCTCCTGAGAACGGGGCACTAGGCAGAATAGCCTCTTCCACAGCGTGAAATGAGCCTCAACACCCAAAAACAGCTCGCAGAGGGCTACGAAGCCCGCGATATGCAATATGAAGGCAGGCGTGAGGTTGTGCAGCTGGAGGCCATAGAACTCCAGGAGCCCCCGGAGAAACTGATGAATCGGAAATCCGTGCCCTCTTATTAAATAAGGGACAAGGCATACCCGCTCTCCTTTGGAGGGATTGGGGGCGCTCTCCGCTTGCTCTCCGCCATTATAGGTGGCAAGTCCGGCTCGAACCGGGACCATATAGGCCGGAGGGAGAAATCCCTTGGTCTGGAGCGTCACTAGCTCACTGTGCGGGATGGAGCATCTCTCCCAATCTCCAGGCTGAGGGCTGGAAGGGCGAGAGGAGGAGTTGCAACGGCTGGCCATGGTGGGATGGACCTTTGTCGGATGTGCTCTGATGAATACTCGCGGAGGGGATAAGGTGTGGTTTGGATCTAAATCCTCGTCCCTTTAAATAGGCGGCTCATTTACGCGGCTAGGGGTGTGAATGTAAAAACACCCAGACTTTTCGTATTCATTTGACACGTGGAAGACGACCATTATTGGGCGTAGAAGCCAATGAGCGCTACATTTACAAGAAACCGGACATTATTCAACAGGTACACGGTATTTGGAGGAGAACCCTCCTTGCAATGCCGAAGACAATTTGCGCGCCGGACTCGTCGTCATTGAAGCCTGGTTCAGGGGCTACTGAGGGAGTCCTGGATTAGGGGGTGTTCGGATAGCCGGACTATACCTTCGTCCGAACTCCTGGACTATGAAGATGCAAGATTGAAGACTTCGTCCCGTGTCCGGAAGGGGCTTTCCTTGGCGTGGAAGGCAAGCTTGGCGATACGGATATGTGGATCTCCTACCATTGTAACCGACTCTGTGTAACCCTAGCCCTCTCCGGTGTCTATATAAACCGGAGGGTTTTAGTCCGTAGGACGAACAACAATCATACCATAGGCTAGCTTCTAGGGTTTAGCCTCCTTGATCTCGTGGTAGATCTACTCTTGTACTACCCATATCATCAATATTAATCAAGTAGGAATAGGGTTTTACCTCCATCGAGAGGGCCCGAACCTGGGTAAAAACATTGTGTCCCTTGTCTCTTGTTACCATCCGCCTAGACGCACAGTTCGGGACCCCCTACCTGAGATCCGCCGGTTTTGACACCGACAGGTGGTATAATAAATGATGCGGGCAGGGGAGGGGGAGGGACGTCGGTTTGCTCTCAACTGCGGTCCCACAAGTGAGCGAAAACGCAAGACGAAGCGCGTTCCATTCGGTGGGCGACATGGAGGGTCCAGCGTGCCGGGCTGCAACGCGAACGCGACAAGAGCGATGTACAGTCAAAACTGATTGACCGGTCGTCACCGAAACCACTATTCACAACAGAACCTTCACTGCTCGGCCTACGCCAGCCACTGCCCTAAAACCACACCAAATCTCCAGCCCATTCCCCCACCTTTCGATCCCCTAGCCCGCATCAAGCGTCCCCTAGTTCGACGGAAAGCCATGGTGCGCGGCAAGATCACTTACTACAAGATGCTGACGCCGGAGCGCCGCGCAGAAATCGCGGTGGTGGTTGGCGCCACAGACCTCCGTTCCCAAGCTCGCTTTGCGGCGGGCCAATCCCCGAGTTCTCTGGAGCCAAGCTACGAGGAGGAGGAAGCCGATCCAATGTTCAGGGCGGAGGTTGCGGCGCAGAAGGCCCCCGATGGGTATGAGATGATGGACGTCGACTTCGTGCCGGCGTCTGAGTCTCGCATGGTGCAGGTAGACCAGCGGTTCAACATGGCGATACTAAAGGAGGACCGGGAGGAAGAGGCTCAACTCGACGCGGAGCGCGCGCATGCCGCTGCCATCGAGGCTCTCCTGCAGGCGGAACCGGATGTCGTGGATGTGAACTAGGCGGCGGAGGCTCAACTTGAGGCAGAGCGCGCGAATGTCGATGCCATCAAGGCCCTCCTGCAGGCGGAACCGGACGTCCTGGACTTGAACCGGGCGGCAGAGGCTCGACTCGGAACAGAGCGCGCGGATTCCGCTCTCATCGACGCCCTCTTGCAGGCGGAACCGGACGTCTTGGACTTGAACCGGGCGATGGAGGCTCGACTCAACGCAGAGCGCGCGGATGCCGCTGCCATCGAGGCCCTCCTGCAGGCGGAACCGGACGTCCTCGACTTGAACCGGGCTGTGCTCTCGTCCGTGCAGAGCGCCCGCACGCTCCGCTTGAACGAGTAGCTAGAGGCCGAGGACAACCACGATGCGGAGACACATGTCGGTAGCGACGGCTGGTTCGCGCCGGCAGCCAAAGACGACGAGGTCGTCTCTTTCCGCGAGCAGTGATAGTTTTTCTTTATGTTGTTGTTTTCATGGATGTTTTGCTGTGTAAAAACATATATTTGTTATGCAAGTCGCCTGACTTAGGTCAGTCTACCATTTCAGGCGGTTGGATGAATATCCTATGTCTCCTAACCCTTCTTTCCTTCTTCCTCACCTCTTCTTCTTCCCCAACAGACCACCGCACGGTCCGTACGGATACTCCCCAACATGCGGTTGGATAAACATACTATATGAATGAAAATTATGTGTCAGCGATAGGATGGCTGAGTTTGCTGTGTTCACATGCGACAGCACGTGTCAGTGAGGGTGCGTTCCCTTGGTTGGGTTTGCGGCGTGCAGGAGCGACTTTGTGAGGGTGCAGTGCGACCGCGGCGTGCAGGAGCGACCGTGTGAGGGTGCGGTGCGACCACGATAGCCGTGCGCAAGTGTACCTCCTTCTCATTTTGAAAACTTTAGGCAAGCTTGGCAAAAATGTGTGGCGAAGTTTGGCAATGCAAGGCCTAGACCCAAACAGGATAAGTACGTACGTACTAGGAGTACTAGTGTTAAAAAAGAAAGGCTGGGTTTTCCTTCGCGGGATTTAATCGATACAAATCCTCGTTTCACGTGTCAATTAATGCGTATTTTCTTTTGCAAAGACCAAAGAGCTAACCATCTCACTCCTCATCGCTTGATTAATGCAGCGCCATGCAAACCAACCTTCTCTCTTCCGCATGCATGCAGGGGATATTAATGTCCTTGGTTGCTAACCCCATCAATTTTGCCTCGATTAGTGTTAGTGGCCCTTTCCAAATTGTAATTTTGATATACTAGCCTTGTGTACAAAAAAATGGAGGTAGTAACTATATTTGACTTCCTTCCCCATTGCGGTGACGTCGACGATATTTTCTTGTGGTGGTTTGGCGAAGTGCGTTCGACGGGGAACACCATTTGCATCCAGGAAGTTCTTTACTAGTACTACTAGGAGTAACTAATGCGGTGAGATGGCTTCTCGAAGAAAACGATGGAGAAGCGGAGTGAGCGAAGAGTGAAATGATGGTTGCTTCGTCCGTGCTTTTGTGATTTGATGCCTCACTGCTCTGTGATTTGTGATAGAAGGGACAGGGGAGTAGACTCTATGCTCTATACTGTAGTACTACATGCGTCCAAGCATGGGAGAAAGAGGAGAGACGTTGCATTTTTCTATTCCTTCAATCAATCAATCACGGAGCTTCGGTTCCATCTTTTTCACTTTGGCAACACCGTCCACAATGGTTCCCACGATGCCAAAAGCTATTTTCACATTTTGCTACACATTGTGGATGCCCTTAACCGTACCACTTGGTTTTGCTCCTGTGTGCTATCTATACAAATCTCAATTATATTGATCTAAAAAATTATAGAATCGAGATTAGTAAAAAGGAGGTGATTTTGCCGCGCGGATGGCGGGGGAGGTTTCTTATTTGAGCAATGCTACATCCACGTAATGGTTTACGTAAAGTTACGAACTGATGTGATGTGGGACTATTTGATTGGATTAAAGGAGAGGATTAGGCCCACCCCACCTGAAAATCAGGGGGCATATATAGATTAGATGGAAAGTATACGTAGCAGCTACGTAGCCCTTTGTAAGTCTAGGATTAGGCTTCTTATTTTCGGAGGACGTTGTCCTGGCGGTTTGCTAACATGCGGTCCCACGTGTCAGTGCTTTACCAAGCCGATCTGCGTCCCACATGAGGCAGAACAACAGCAGAAGCAACATGTGGTTAAGTTGAAGAAGATGAGGGAGAAGCAGATTCAGCAATGAGTGAAATGATGGTTTCTTCGTCCCTCCAACTTAACTGCGGGAAAGGTGCAGCTTTGTGATTTGACGCCTCATTGCTCATTACTACGCAGGCGCCATGACTGGGGTGCTTCACCCCGGCTGCTCTGCACTGTATTCCGGTATGGCACGTGGACCCGGTAGCTTGATGTCCCACATGTCGGCGAAAGGGACTAGAAGATTTATGAAAGCGAGCGCTCCACTCTTACGACGGAGGAGTAGACGACACGACGGCCTAGTAAACTGTCACTTGTACTGTATAGTACTAGTATAGTTTTGCTGTTTTGCACGATCCATCGATACAAACCCGATTAAACAGGAAAGGGCAGGATTTTTCCCGCGCGATATGATACTGGCCATACATTTCGAAGGCAATTTTAAAGTATGCAAACTGAATAATTATAAGTAACAATATGATATCTAGTAAAACTAAAAACACATATGATTTATTGTGTTAGAGTGTAGTAGTAGTGTTGTATTGCATAGTTGTTAGATGTAACATGCGAGAACGTGTAGAGATGTAGTTTTGGAGGGCCTACAGAGAGAAAAGGGTAATACGGTCACTGAACTTCAGAATAAGCTTATTACGGTCACTATATACGTTTTGCGGTGATTATACGGTCACTTGCTCACAGCTCAGCACCGGATTGCACTCTGTTGACCGGCCAAATAGTCTATGTGGCGCCATGTTGACTAGTTAAATTGACCACGTTCGTTGTGGGTCCCACCTGTCAGTTCGCATAGGCAAAAGGTCAGATAAACACAAATTTACGCATGCGCGACAAGGCTCCAACCCGTGCGCGGGAATCACCTGGTTGTGTATGTGTCTGTCAGGGACTGATGTGCGCGCATGCACGTGTAGGTTGAGCACTTGAGCGTGAGAGTATGTGTTGGTCGTGTGGTGTACTGGTGTGTGCGTGCATGTGTGCGTGTGTGCGTGTGAGTGTTGCATGCGTGCGTGTGAGTGTTGCGTGCGTGCGTGGCTGCGTGTGTATGTGTGAGTGTTGCGTGCGTGCGTGGGTGCATGTGTTTGTGTGAGTGTTGCGTGGATGCAGTTCGTGTGCATGTGTGCGTGTGTGTATAATCACCACACCAGCTCCTGTGTGTTAAAACAGACGGCTCAGCATACCAATACAAGGGCACCTTGTCCGTTGTACCCGCGGTCATCACTTCGAACCACCGTCCAAATATTTTTTTGTCGTTTGTTTTCATTCTTACTAGCAAGATGCCCGTGCGTTGCACGTAACATCAAGATGCATTTGTATGACTTGTTTATCTTGTGAGAGAAAAGGATGAACGAGGGAAGGCCTTATTTGCAAATGTGGATAGGTGTGTGGGTACCTTTTTGCAAAATTGCCATAGTTTCTTTCCTATCAGTCAGATATAAATCGGACGGCCTATATTGCAGGATGGCAGGCACACCATCATCACCAACTTTGTTTTTTATAAGAGTGTATTTTATGTATTTTATAAGAGTGTAGATGTAGAGTAGATACAAGTTGACAGGTGGGCACGATGGTAGTGAGATAATGTGATGCAACACTAGAGGTGCCACGTGGAGCGTTTAACTGGTCAACTAGTCATGTCATGAGCAAATACAGAGTTGTACGGTGAGCCCGTGACTGCATAATAACCACTAAACATAAATGGTGACCGTAATGAGTGGATTCTGAAGTCCAATGTACGTATCGTGCTTTCGCTTCAAATACAATGATCGTCATTGCATATATCGCGAGAGGTCCGTTGGGTCGAGGTGAGGCCCTTTGTTCTGTTCCGTCCTGCGCCACATTGGTCGGCCCATGACGCATTTAGGGAAGACCCATGGATGACTAGTCGTACAAGACAAAGATAGCAGAATTGTGAAGGACTCTGTGTCCACTGACAAAGCCAGTTAGGATTTGTAGCCCTAGGTTCTCGGACTAAGGTAACCCCTTTATCTCTGATATTACTATTCATCCAACCTAACTTTAAGGGGCATCCTACATAATGCTCTGCTAGAATCATACTCGTCGATTAGGAAGAGAGGTGTGAGACAATGTGTGAGAGACATGCGTAAAGATAATGGGCGTACATGAGACACGTAGGCAGGTCCATGTATATAGAAAGGGTCGATGAGGATTGTGCGTGTGTATGTTTGCGAGAGGGAGAGTGCTTGTGATAAAGGTTAGTGAAAACAGTTGTAAATGGTTACGAGAGAGAGGGAGGGTTATATCTAGAGCATGTGTGCGAGAAAGACACCTCGGGAGAGAGTGTGTGAGCATGTGTGAGAGACCATCGATGGAGAGTGAAACTACACGTAAAAGACTGCTCTACACATTGATTAAAGATATAAATTGTATCCAAATATTAGGATGGGATCATGATATTTGCAATTCACGTAAGGAGCGGTCATTGATCCATCAGACATCTAGATTCTATCGAATTTGAGCATGTCTATGTTATTATTCGACACAATTGATCCACATAGTTAGTATTTTGAACTCCAGACAATGCATCGCTTTAGCAATCGAACATAAACGTGAGTATAGTTCATGTTGTGTGTGTAAAGCACATTATACATACGAAAGTTACACAATGGACATTATAAATAGCTACTACCTATTAACTAGCATACATTTGAATTCAACTTAAGGTGGTTTAAAAAAATCGAATTCAACATGAAGTCCATTCAATTATTTGAATTTGATATCATGGCATTTGTAAACCATACTAAATTATGGGGGCACCAATCTTTGCTCTGATTTTGTACATATTAGCATATGTAGTCGTGTACAAAATAGATTCAAATTTAGCTCCTCCACTCCAAAATAATCGTAGTCATAGGATTTCAAGTGTCAAAATTTCAAAAAGAAGCGGATAATTTAATGAGGTTTTCAAACATACAAGGTCAAATATAACGTTGTATATTTAGGTCAATCCTCATAGTTCAAGAGTATTCTAAACATGAATGCTTGTGTTTCAAAATTTTGAACGAAGCGCCAAAAGAGCCTCTACTCGCCAGAAACCGCGTGAGACCAATGTTTGGTAGTACAAGGAAATTACTTTTCTAATAACTCCGACCCGTGAAACCTACCAGCCCGACGTCCAAAGGTCTAAACCGAGGTAGGTTTGTAGCTTCATCTAGACGCCACGCAACCGCATCCGAAAAACATTCATACACAATGGCGCCTTAGCACACATGCGCGCGGCCGAAATCGCTCCCGCCCACTATTTGGGACACCTAGGATTACCATCCTACCCCCGACCCGCAGTAGGTCCCAAATTTAAGAGGGGGGCAAAGTTTGTACTTTCCCCAAATTTCAAACAAGCGCGTCCCATCTTCTGTTCAAAAAAGCCAAAAACAAGCGCGTCCCAGACCGAAACATGGTTCCCCCCCACCCGTCCGATTCCCAATTCGTACTCAGTGGGCGCCAAAACTACCTCTCCACCAGCCGCGAAACCCCAGCGTCCTCAGTCCGCCACCCCATCCCACCCATCAACCACCGCCCTCCTCCATCACGCCGGAGCCGATACCCCGACGTCGTTGTCCACCGCAACCTCAACCGCAACGCCCTCCACGGCTAGTAGTTGAAGCCAAGGCCGAGCCGTCCGTACCCGAGCCAGTTCAACTACGCTGTCCTGCGCCTCACCGCTGCCGCTCCAACTTCGCCGCCCTCCACCGTACCGGAGTTGTTCCTGCTACGCCGTCCTTCGCCGCCTCGGATCTGCTTCCCCTTCGCCGACATACGACCATGGCAACACAGTCAACAATTTGTCCATGGGTTCGTCCAAGCATGCACCCTCCAGAACATCGGTTTCCCCGGTAAAAACAAGAAGATCGGTGCGACATGTGGGGGTGACCACACCGGCAACCGAAAAAGGTACTCCTCTTCCCTTATTCGTGCAAATCTTGCGTCTCTGCTTGCACGGTATTCATCCCACGGAAGACACTAGTTGACCGCTTCTTCTTGATACTAGATGTTCCTAGTAACTCGTGATGCAAAAGGTTTCTCCTCATATACTATTTCACCTTAGCTAGAGGTCCGTCGCCCCCCTGAGTTTCAATTTCTGGCCAGTTGATTCCCAATTAACGGAAGCATTCCCCGGCGTAACAGGCGTTAGTACGCCTATTATGCCGGGGAAGCAGCGCCTTGGTGTTTATCTTAGGGGCGTGTGCGGCCTAGAGCTACTGGCGCCCGATCTGGAGGTCGGCCGGGATTAAAGGGATGGCCTGGGGGCGCTGCCAAGCAGGGCGGTGGTGTGAGGTCGATGGGAGGGCGGGGCGGGAGAGGCAGGGGTCTGGGCCGGTGGTCGCTGGCGGTTCGAGAAAGATCATCAACAGTGACTGGTGGGAGGTAGGCGAAGGCCATCTACCCGTTCCTTATAGATCGGACGGTTCATTAAAGAAAATCGACCGACCTATTTATTTTCAGTCGACTGTTATCTTAGATATGACCACATGTGGTGGTGTGCTGGAGGAGTACCTGCATTTCCTGTGCTCATATATTACAAAATCATACGGAGTAGAATCTTATTTTGTTTGGCATGCAATGTTGTAGAGCTATCATATTTCTCCTGTCATTTATTTTTCAGCCACCTGCTATCTGCTACTTTTACTGTGCACTAGTTCTGCACACACTTCACCCTTACTCTCACTGTTGTGTTTTTATGCAAGGGTATTTCAGACTCTGCTGCCATGAGAGAAGCCAAAAAGAAAAGAGATAAGTCGCTCCAGCTTGTTGTGCGGCTAGGCAAGACATGTTTCAACGCTTTAATGGGTGCAGTGTCAACAGATGGAGACGGGGAACGTAGCTCTGGAGTTGATGACCTCGCTCGGAATGAACCACCATCCCAGGTGCTTGCTTTAACTTCGCGGTGTCATATGTGGTTGCATGTTCCATATGGTGTCTAGCTTTTATTTGAAAGGCCAAAGTCGATAAGATAAGAAAGATATTTTTTTACATGAACCACCATCCCGTGAGCACTAGAAGACAAATAGCTAGTCAGGGCACTGGCCGAGCCAGTGACAAGCCCAACAAAGATAGGCATCACCTGGAAGCCAACTAAAAAGCTGCGATGGTGGCGAAGCAGCCCGCCTCCCACCAGGCTCTCAGGTCCTAGATGATCATGCTCACCACTCCAGCCGGATGTCTAGCTTGTAGTGCTTCCAATTTGGTTAAATTGCATCTGCTTAGCTTACACATTATACCTTTGAATATGACATGCCTTTTTGTTTTTGGTACATACTAGTACATCTGTGTATTAACCATGTTCTTACATCAAACTAATGTTCTTGTGTATCCCTCATCAATCACTTATGACGAGGCAGGCAGGCAAGGGGACTACTCCTCATTTAAAGAATGCAGCGTCAGCCTCCCGACATGATTCTCAAGAAACAGAAATGCTACATGAAGATAGTGAACGTGGCTCTGTAGTTGATTACAGCATTTCCCCTCCACTAGCATCGTAGGTGCTTGCTCTAACTTGGCAGCGTGATATGTGGTTGCACGTTGCATATGGTGTCTAGATTGTAATTCTTCCAATCTGGTTAAACTGCATGTGCTAGTCTGCTTAGCTTATACATTATACCTGTTAATGTGACATGCCTTCCTGTATTTAGTACATAGTACATCTGTCTATTAAGCATGTCCTTACATAAAACTATTGTTTTTTTGTATCCCGCATCAATCAACACGACGAGACACCTTTAGTATATGCAGTGCGATATTAGTTGCATCTTTCATATGATTTATAGCATGCGATGCTTATAATTTGTTGAAATTCCATTTATGATGGGACGCTTTTAACTTGGCAGAGTCATATTGGTTGCATCTTTCATGTGGTGTCTAGCTTGCATTGCTTCTTATTTGCTGGAATGGTTTCTGCTTAGTTTACACAAACAGTTGTGAACATGCCATGTCGTCCTGTTTTTCGTACATCTTCCATCCTGGTATCATGTGTTTGCCTTATATCAAAGTAGTGATTGTCAGTATCATGCATGAATGAGTTCTGAAGAGACAATTTTATTGCTTTTTCTTGTAGGTTTTACTTGACAATTCAAAATCAATAAAGCGGAAGGAAGTTAGCAAGGCAGCGGATAAAGGTGCTCCTTTCGAACGGAGGGCCTCTACAGTTTCTACTCCTCCACACCCCCAAGATGATGTCCAAGACAACACATGCATAGACCCTCAACAAAGCTGTATTTATGATGAGCACGTCTCCCCTAGTGCAGCATCACCGGTGCTCCCTCTAACTTGGCACTGTTATATGTGGTTGCATGTTATGTGTGATGTTTAGCTTGTATTGCTTCTAATTTTGTTGAATTCCATCTGCTTACTTTACACATTATACTTGAGTAAGACACGTGTTCCTATTTCTAGAACATACAATATCTGTCTATCACACCATGTTCTTACATCATATTACTACTGTTGTGTAACCTGCAACAATCACTTATCATAAGACACGTTTGACTTCGGAGTGTGATATAGGTTACATCTCACATTCTTTTCTAGCTTGTACTACTAATTTGTTGAAATGGCACTTATGACGAGATAGTTTTAACTTGGTAGAGTGATATTCGTTGCATCTTTCATATGGTGTCTAGCTTTCATTGCTTCTAATTTGTTGAAATGCCTTCTCCTTAGTTTACACATCACAAGCTGTGAATATGCAATGCTGTGAATATGCAATGGCACTAATGACGAGAGACCTCTAACATGGTAGTGTGATGTTGTTTGTATCTTGCATATGATTTTTTTCTTGTACTGCTTCACATTTGTTTAAACGCCATTTATGATGAGACACTGTTAACTTGGCAGAGCGATATTTGTAGCATCTTTCATATGATGTCTACCTTACATTGCATTTCTTCTAATTTGGTGAAATGTCTTCTTCTTAGTTTACACATCATAGTTCTGGTTATCTCTTCCGTCCTATTTTTCATACATATTACATCCTCCTATCATGTGGTTGTCTAACATCAAAGTTCAGTTTGTCTGCATCACGCATCAATTTGTTCTGAAGAACTAAATTGTTATTCGTTTTTCTTGTCGGCTTGACTTAACATGGCACAGAGAAAGAGGAAGAAAGACGGAATGGCAGGGAATGAGAAGTGGATGAATCATGCAGATTTTGCTGGTACTGATGGTGCACTAGAAGGTCAAAGTCCAGCAGAAAATTCTACAAACACGACATCCCATGCTACACGAGTTGCAAAAAAAGACAAACAGAAACAAATAGCTGCCACCAAACAAGCAGAGACAGCCCTAGTTCTTGCAACACCTACCACAGTACTACCAGCTGCACGGCGTACTCGTGCGTCAACTGAGCTAGCAGCACGTTCCCAAGCTCCCTTGCCACCTGACACTACTTCCCAAGCACTCTTGACACAAGACGAGTTGGCAATATCAGATGAACCTTGTGAGCTTCAACAGCAGGAAGGTAGTTGCTGGAGTCAAGTTACAGTTGCATGCTTCTTTATATGTAGTCTCACAGTTTGATGTACACTAACACTTCCTATGTTTGTTGTTGGACTAGCACCTAGGCGCAAGAGGAAAAAAAACATCAGGGATAATGCTCGATAGGTTAACTAAATCTAGAGGAGAAAGAATGGAGATCCGTTGTGAGGCAGGTTTAAAAAGGTCACGTGATGCTACAGAGTCAGCGAAGTTAGTATCAGAGGCAGCGGTTGCTGTTAGGTGTCATGTACGTATCCTCCCAACATGGATTTAGTACAGGAATGACAAAGACGAAACCCAGTTCAACACCTTCCTCGACCATTTATCTGTAAGTATGGTTATGTCTGGAAACTAGTAATATCGTCTTGCTCTATCCAATACTTTCTAGGTTGCTGATAATGAGACTCCCATAATTTTCAACAGATGAGGTTCAAGTTGGATAGCCAAGATGATGCAACCAGACAAGCTTGCACCCATGTTTTCAAGTCTGCTCTGCGACAGTATTGGTATAACTTGAGGAAAACTCACTTTGAAGGCAAGGCTAATAGTGAACTTGCCCAAACATCTCCAGTGGAAAACATATCTGATGAAGACTGGAGAGGCCTCGCTAAACACTGGTCCGATCCGAAGTATCAGGTACATTATATATATGTTATCAGATCACATGTTGAAGTCCTATTTACGCATGTGCCATACAAATCTATCTTCTTGTAGGTGAACTGTTCAAAGAACAAGGCCAACCGTACAAAAGTGAAATTCCAACAGATGACCGGATCTCGTAGCTATATTGCACACTGCGAGGCTCTTGTAATTAGCTGTTGTTTCACTCTTTCCGCCGTACCATATTATCAGATCTATATTGACTTGTTCCAAATGCAGAGGAAAGCCCGCAAGGACCAAAAAGTACCTGAACCAAATGCTGTGGAAATCTTCAAGGACTGTCACACCAGCAAGAAGAAGGGCATGACTACACCAGTCAAAGCCGTTGTTGTAAGTCCTTAATCCCCATGCCTTTTAACTACTACTTACTCTGACTTGTGCCTTGAACTGCATGGTCTGCAGCCAATGTCTATTACTCTTTTCAATTTTATACACAATTGTCTTAGCATATCATTGCACCTTACAAGGTGTAAAAGATAGGAGTGATGTTCCTTTCATCTTGACCCGTAATCTAGTTCCGTGCTGGACTTGCCCACACAATGTTACAATTGCCTGTTTGTCTATTCTCAGTTGTTTTGTGATATGAATGACGTCATACTATGTTTACCGTATTATAAACTTCGTCTCTTCATCCTTAGCCCTCAATACAATGTGAAGAAATAGACAATACATTAGCGATGGTACATGGTCATATGTTTGGAACCTGGTTTTGTTATGTACTTTGCAATAAAATACAACTAATATTTTTACATGGGTTCACCAGAATAAGTTCTGTATATAGACCAAAGCTATTTTGTTTGGTTTTGATGCCTCCTTAATATCTTCTATTCTGGTACTACTAATGTAAAACCTCAACTTTTCAGCGAGCTATGGAAAAAATGGTGGAACCACCACCTTCTGAAGGTGGCGAGGCAACTATAACCGCAATGTCAGCTCTTGCTGCAGTGGGTCAGTACCTGTCCACTAACAGTGCCAAAAGCACGTTCCTGCGTAATACTGGGTTGGTTGTTAAGGCAATATCGTCCAAACTGCCTCATGATCAAGATATGCAAGCTCAAAGCAATGTTGTATCTGCGGTCCAGACACAAGTCCATTCCCTAACAGAGACCCTTTGTGAAACAAGGAGAAACATTGCTCAATGTCGTCAAGATATGCATGGTTTTGAAACCAGACTATCAGACATTTGCTATGTTGTTCAGGAGCCTAGGGGAAATGAAGGCGAGGGTTATGGTGCTCCATCGGACAATACAGCATGAAAATGTAACAGTCAGGTCAAATGAACTGAGCTTCTGAACTTCTGGTGGTGCATTTATCTGCTAGACTGTTAAGTTTTATGCCAACCTTCCTTTTGTTATATAGTTGTAATTTGTTTTGGTGCGATACAAAATGTATTCTTAACGTGCAGCCACCGCCTGAAGAAAACAGCAAGCCATTTTTGTATAGTGTAGGGTGTTCCCTATATTTGCACTCGTGGCGATCTTTGATGCCCAGTGGATGTAATCTGTGCAATCGCCTTAATAGCCTAGTGTTAATTTCGGCCTTATTTATTTCCTAGTCTTCTTTTTCCCTGGTTTGCTAGTGGCCACAACTACCATGGGCCATATACGGGCCGTAGGATCCATGGGTCACCTACGGGCCGTCGATAAATGGGCCTGTAATCGGTGCGCCTCGGGCTGTCGGATAAATGTGTCTACATGGGCCATAATCGGGCGTAATTGGTATCGGCCCAGCACGGTAACAGGTCGTTAACAGGTCGTAGGACAGCAAAGGCTTAATTCTGTCACAGGCATAACGGGTCATTAATGGGCTAGAATATAGGACAGGCTGGAAACGGGGCAACGGGTTAACAGGCCAGAAACGGGCCGACTCTTGCCATGGGCCGGTTTCGGCCCATTAGGGTAACGGGCCAGTAACGGGCCGACTCTTGCCATGGGCCGAATTTGGCCCATTAGTGGAACAGGCCAGTAACTGGCCGGAAGTAATCGAGGGCCGAAAAGGAGTCCAAGAATGTATGGGTCGTCAATAGGCCGAAAGCTAACACGGGCTGGAAACGGCCCATGTAAATCACAGGCCGCTAACGGGTATAAAGAAAATTACTGTTCATTATGGGCTAGACTCACCGTGGGCCTGTAATGGGCCGAAAGATACGAAGGCCTCATATGGGCTGAAAGACATCATGGGCCATACATGGGCCGAAAGTGAAATGGGCTGGTATTATATTCGACGACCCACACGACGTTGTTGGGCCGATTTCCTTTAGGGACTAACGGGCGGTGAGTTAACGAGCCGTAAAATGGGCTATTTGCGAAGAGACCGTTAACAGGCTTTTCATGGGCCAGCCCGTTAACTTTCGACCAAGTCAAACAGGCCGGCTTTGTAAGCTAAATGGGCCACTGTTGGGCTGTGCCACGTGTCGACATATCATAGGCGCCTATCTGACCCACTAACGAGCTGACACGTGTTCCGTCCGGCCAATAAGAATTTTACACGTGGAAATTTCCCATTGGTCGGGGCTGTTAATGGGTTATCGGATCCAAAACCCGACCCGATAGCTTAACAGTGTTCCGTTATGGTGGATGCCACGTGTCGGTCACCCTTGACGAAAGCACTTCTATGACGCGCGATTTATCGTCATGGAAGTGGACACTTCCGTGATGATAATTTTGGTAATATCATGGAACACTTCTATGACAGCACAATTATGACTATCTTGATTCTGTCATAAATTTGTCATGGATGTACATACATGACAAAAAAAGCGACCTACTATGACAAACACGTATCATCACGAAAGTGTTTTTTTTTGAAAGTTAGTCGTTGGATGAAGCCAATTCGACGGTACAAAGATGGCAAATCCGAGCACTACTGGTCGTTGGATATCATCTACATTCCACCAGTTTTTGCCACATGTAGAATCTAGAAGACTCCACATGTAGAAGCATAATGCACAAACCACCACAATCTCATGCGTACAATGCACGTGTACCTTACTAGTAGTTGGTAGTAGTAAGAAAAAAATTCCGGGTTTGGCACGAGCTCGTACTGCGGGAGCACCACAAGGCCTGCCGCAGGAGTTACATTTCCCTCTCGGGGCCCACAGGACCGAACTTCAGTGGCTTAGTGCCAGGCCTATGAGTCAATGACATGTGGACCTTAAATGCGGCTGGCCCATGATGTCTACTATGCAACCTTCTTCTTGTAGACGTTGTTGGGCCCCCAAGTGCAGAGGTTTGTAGGACAGTAGCAAATTTCCCTCAAGTGGATGACCTAAGGTTTATCAATCCGTGGGAGGCGTAGGATGAAGATGGTCTCTCTCAAGCAACCCTGCAACCAAATAACAAAGAGTCTCTTGTGTCCCCAACACACCCAAGACAATGGTAAATTGTATAGGTGCACTAGTTCGGCGAAGAGATGGTGATACAAGTGCAATATGGATAGTAGATATAGGTTTTTGTAAACTGAAAATATAAAAGCAGCAAGGTAACAAAGCGGTAAAAGTGAGTGTAAACGGTATTGCAATGCTGGGAAACAAGGCCTAGGGTTCATACTTTCACTAATGCAAGTTCTCTCAACAATAATAACATAGTTGGATCATATAACTATCCCTCAACATGCAACAAAGAGTCACTCCAAAGTCACTAATAGCAGAGAACAAACGAAGAGATTATGGTAGGGTACGAAACCACCTCAAAGTTATTCTTTCCAATCAATCTGCTGGGCTATTCCTATAAGTGTCACAAATAGCCCTAGAGTTCGTACTAGAATAACACCTTAAGACACAAATCAACCAAAACCCTAATGTCACCTAGATACTCCAATGTCACCTCAAGTATCTGTGGGTATGATTATACGATATGCATCACACAATCTCAGATTAATCTATTCAATCCAACACAAAGTACTTCAAAGAGTGCCCAAAGTTTGTACCGGAGAATCACGACGAAAACGTGTGCCAACCCCTATGCATAGGTTCATGGGCGGAACCCGCAAGTTGATCACCAAAACATACATCAAGTGGATCAATAGAATACCCCATTGTCACCACGGGTATCCCACGCAAGACATACATCAAGTGTTCTCAAATCTTTAAAGACTCATTCCGATAAGATAACTTCAAAGGGGAAACTCAATCCATTACAAGAGAATAGAGGAGGAGAAGAAACATAAGATCCAACTATAATAGCAAAGCTCGCGATACATCAAGATCGTGCCAAATCAAGAACACGGGAGAGAGAGAGAGAGAGAGAGAGATCAAACACATAGCTACTGGTACATACCCTCAGCCCCGAGGGTGAACTACTCCCTCCTCGTCATGGAGAGCGCCGGGATGATGAAGATGGCCACCGGTGAAGGTTCCCCCCTCCGGCAGGGTGACGGAACAGGGTCCCGAGAGGTTTTTGGTGGCTATAGAGGCTTGCGGTGGCGGAACTCCCGATCTAATCTCCGTTCTGGAAGTTTTACGATACGTAGGTATATATGGGTGCAAGGGGTACGTCGGTGGAGCTTCGGGGGCCCCACGAGGCAGGGGGCACGCCCTAGGGGGGCGGGCGCACCCCCCACCCTCTTGGCCAGCTCTCGTATCTTCTGACGTAGAGTCCAAGTCTATCTGGTGGCTTTCCTTCCAAAAGTAACTTCTCCAGTTGATTTCGTTCCGTTTCGACTCCGTCTGATATTCCTTTTCTTCGAAACACTGAAATAGGCAAAAAACAGCAAATTTGGGTTGGGCCTCCGGTTAATAGGTTAGTCCCAAAAATAATATAAAAGTGGATAATAAAGCCCAATATTTCCCAAAACAGTAGATAATATAGCATGGAGCAATCAAAAATTATAGATACGTTGGAGACGTATCAAGCATCCCCAAGCTTAATTCATGCTCGTCCTCGAGTAGGTAAATGATAAAAAAGAATTTTTGATGCGGAGTGCTACTTGGCATAATTTCAATGCAAATCTTCTTAATTGTCGTATGAATATTCAGATTCAAAAGATTCAAGACAAAAGTTTATGTTGACATAAAAATAATGATACTTCAAGCATACTAACAAAGCAATTATGTCTTCTCAAAATAACATGGCCAAAGAAAGTTATCCCTACAAAATCATATAGTCTGGCTATGCTCTATCTTCACCACACAAAGTATTTAAATCATGCACAACCCCGATGACAAGCCAAGCAATTGTTTCATACTTTAACATTTTCAAAACTTTTTCAATCTTCACGCAATACATGAGCGTGAGCCATGGATATAGCACTATATGTGGAATAGAAAGGTGGTTGTGGAGAAGACAAAAAGAGGGAAGATAGTCTCACATCAACTAGGCATATCAATGGGCTATGGAGATGCCCATCAATAGATATCAATGTGAGTGAGTAGGGATTGCCATGCAACGGATGCACTAGAGCTATAAGTATATGAAAGCTCAACAAAAGAAACTAAGTGGGTGTGCATCCAACTCGCTTGCTCATGAAGACCTAGGGCATTTTGAGGAAGCCCATCATTGGAATATACAAGCCAAGTTCTATAATGAAAGATTCCCACTAGTATATGAAAGTGACAACATAGGAGACTCTCCATCATGAAGATCATGGTGCTACTTTGAAGCACAAGTGTGGTAAAAGGATAGTAGCATTGTCCCTTCTCTCTTTTCTCTCATTTTTTTATTTTTTATTTTTTATATATTTTTTGTTTGGGCCTTCCTTTTTTTATGGCCTCTTTTTTTCTCTTTTTTTTATTTTTCGTCCGGAGTCTCATCCCGACTTGTGGGGGAATCATAGTCTCCATCATCCTTTCCTCACTGGGACAATGCTCTAATAATGATGATCATCACACTTTTATTTACTTACAACTCAACAATTACAACTCGATACTTAGAACAAAATATGACTCTATGTGAATGCCTCCGGCGGCGTACCGGGATGTGCAATGACTCATGAGTGACATGTATGAAAGGATTATGAATGGTGACTTTGCCACAAATACGATGTCAACTACATGATCATGCAAAGCAATATGACAATGATGGAGTGTGTCATAATAAACGGAACAGTGGTAAGTTGCATGGCAATATATCTCGGAATGGCTATGGAAATGCCATGATAGGTATTTCTGGTGGCTGTTTTGAGGAAGGTATATGGTGGGTGTGATACCGGCAAAAAGTGCACGGTATTAGAGAGGCTAGAAATGGTGGAAGGATGAGAGTACGTATAATCCATGGACTCAACATTAGTCATGAAGTACTCATATACCTATTGCAAAAATCTAGAAGTTATCAAAGCAAAGTATTACGCGCATGCTCCTAGGGGCATAGATTGGTAGGAAAATACCATCGCTCGTCCCCGACCGCCACTCATAAGGAAGACAATCAATAAATAAATCATGCTCCGACTTCATCACATAATGGTTCACCATACGTGCATGCTACGGGAATCACAAACTTTAACGCAAGTATTTCTCAAATTCACAACTACTCAACTAGCATGACTCTAATATCACCATCTTCATATCTCAAAACAATTATCAAGCATCAAACTTTTCTTAGTATTCAACACACTCAAAAGAAAGTTTCACAAATCTTGAATACCAAGCATATTATTATTAAGCAAATTACCATGCTATTTAAGACTCTCAAAATAATATAAGTGAAGCATGAGAGTTCATCTATTTCTTCAAAATAAAACTACCACCATGCTCTAAAAGATATAAGTGAAGCACCAGAGCAATTGACAAACTACTCCGAAAGATAAAAGTGAAGATTAATGAGTAGTCGAATAATTATGCAACTATGTGAAGACTCTCTAACATTTAAGAATTTCAGATCTTGATACTTTATTCAAGCAGCAAGCAAAACTAAATAAAATAAAATGACACTCCAAGCAAAACACATATCATGTGGTGAATAAAAATATAGCTCCAAGTAAGGTTACCGATGAACGAAGACGAAAGAGGGGATGCCTTCCGGGGCATCCCCAAACTTAGACGCTTGGTTATCCTTGAATATTACCTTGGGGTGCCTTGGGCATCCCCAAGCTTAGGCTCTTGCCACTCCTTATTCTATAGTCCATCGAATCTTTACCCAAAACTTGAAAACTTCACAACACAAAACTTAACAGAAAACTCGTGAGCTCCGTTAGTGAAAGAAAAGAAAACACCACTTCATGGTACTGTAATGAACTCATTCTTCATTTATATTGGTGTTAAACCTACTGTATTCCAACTTCTGTATGGTTTATAAACTATTTTACTAGCCATAGAGTCATCAAAATAAGCAAACAACACACGAAAAACAGAATCTCTCAGAAACAAAACAGTCTGTAGTAATCTGTAACTAATGCAAACTTCTGGAACTCCAAAAATTCTAAAATAAATTGGTGGACCTGAGTACTTTGTCTAGTAATCATCTGCAAAAAGAATCAACTAAATAGCACTCTCCAGTAAAAAGTTGAAGCTAATCTCGTGAGCGCTAAAGTTTCTGTTTTTTACAGCATGATCATAAAGACTTCACCCAAGTCTTCCCAAAGGTTCTACTTGGCACAAACACTAATTAAAACACAAAACCACATATAAACAGAAGCTAGATGGATTATTTATTCCTAAACAGAACCAAAAAGCAAGAAACTGAAATAACATTGGGTTGCCTCCCAACAAGCGCTATCGTTTAACGCCCCTAGCTAGGCATTATGATTTCAATGATGCTCACATAAAAGATAAGAATTGAAACATAAAGAGAGCATCATGAAGAATATGACTAGCACATTTAATTCTAACCCACTTCCTATGCATAGGGATTTTGTGAGCAAACAACTTATGGGAACAATAATCAACTTGCATAGGAAGGTAAAACAAGCATAACTTCAAAACTTTAAGCACATAGAGAGGAAACTTGATATTATTGCAATTCCTCCCTCATAATAATTTTCAGTAGCATCATGAATGAATTAAACAATATAACCATCACCTAAAACATTATTTTCATGATCTACTAGCATAGAAATTTTATTACTCTCCACATAAGCAAAATTCTTCTCATGAATAGTAGTGGGAGCAAACTCAACAAAATAACTATCATGTGATTGAAAATTAAGATCAAGATGACAAGTTTCATGGTTATCATTATTCTTTATATCATAGGTGTCATCACAATAATCATCATAGATATGAGGCATGCTTTCATCATAGTAAATTTTCTCATCAAAGCTTGGGGGACAAAACATATCATCTTCATCAAACATAGCTTCCCCAAGCTTGTGGCTTTGCATATCATTAGCATCATGGATATTCAAGGAATTCATACTAACAACATTGAACATGCTCATCATTCACATATTTTATGTCAAGCATTCTATGTAATTCTTCTTCTAGCACTTTGGCACAATTTTCTTTTCCATCATACTCACGAAAGATATTAAAGAGATGAAGAGTATGAGGTAAACTCAATTCCATTTTTTTGGTAGTTTTCTTTTATAAACTAAAATAGTGCTAAAACAAGAAACAAAAGATTCGATTGCAAGATCTAAATATATACCTTCAAGCACTCACCTCCCCGGCAACGGCGCCAGAAAAAAGCTTAGTTGACGGGGTGTGAGTGAGTGCCGCTTACCTAGCCTCCCCGGCAACGGCGCGAGAAAAGAGCTTAGTTGACGGGGTGTGAGTGAGTGCCGGTTACCTAACCTGTAACGCCCCGGATCTGTTGCGCCAGGTGTCCGCCAGTTATTCGCCAGCGTTGCCATGTCATTTGCTTGCGTGTTGCACTTTGCCATGTCATCATCTGCATTTCTTGTCATGTCATCATGTGCATCGCATTCACATACGTGTTTGTTTCATGAATCCGAGCATTGTCCCCGTTGTCCGTTTTGCAATCCGGCGCTCCTATGTTCCCCGGCGTCCCCTTTTACCTTTTTCCGTGAGCGGGTATTAAACTTTCTCGGAATGGACCGAGGTTTGTCAAGCGGCCTTGGTATAGCACCGGTAGACCGCCTGTCAAGTTTCGGGTCATTCAGAGGTTGTTTGATGCTCCAACGGTTAACTGGGTAACCGCAAAGGCCTCTCTTGGTGCATCCCAACACCCCTCCAAAGTGGCCCAATAACCCATCCAAACCCTCTCCATCTTCTCGGTCGTTCGATCACGATCGTGTGGGCGAAAACCGCACCTCATTTGGACATTCCTACCTCCTCCTAGCTATAAATATGTGTCTCTCCCCGAAATTTCGGGCAGATGAACCCTAGCCTTCCTCTTCCCTCCGTGCCGCCGGACATGTCCGCCCGCCGGCGGACGCGTCCACCCCGCCGCCACGTCGCCCGGACCAATCCCGGGGCGACACGTCACCCCGCCGCCGCTCCTGGCCAGTGGCGTCGCGCCACGTTGCCCCGCTGACCCTCTCTCTCCTCCGCCGCCCGCGGCCCGCCGGGGCCCGAGGCCGGCCCGCCCCGGGCCAGATCTGGGCCGCTGCCCCGGGTCCCTCGCCCGTCGCCGCCGCCCTACAGCGGGCTCGCCGGCGCGCGCGTCCGCCCCGCTCTTCCCCGCTGCCGGCGTCGTCCTCCCGCCGTCGCGGCTCAGCGCGCCGGGCCCCGCGCCGTCGCGCGCCTCCGCCCCCGTGCCGTTGCCCACCGCTGCTCCCTCGCTGCTGCGCGCCGCCTCCCCGCCGCCTCGCCTGCGCCCACCGCGACCGCCGCCGCCTCCCGCGCCATCTCCGGCCCGCCGGATCCCAGATCCAGATCCGTTTCGCGAGGAGGTTGACCATGAAATATCTCTAAGTCCCTGTTATTTTGCATAATCATGCCATGTATTTTTGTGATCTTTGTGGTGACTAGCACAAGCATGCAAACTAGGGATCATAATGTTGCTGATTTCAGAGACTTAGTAATTTCACTAAGTCATTTCCTGCTGTTATTTTTATGCCATGTGTTCATGTTGTTTCAGAGAGATCTATGCCTCTTTTGAGCATGATCAGTAAGGATGTTTTGAACTTATGGATTTGCTATATCCATCCGTGCCTTTGTTTGTAATTATGGAGTGCCATAGCTTGAGTCAATCGAGCTCTACTTTTGCTATAAAATATTACTGGCAGATTGTTTACATGTTATTCGATTTTGCCAAGCTTGTTGTAGTTGATCATTGCATGCTATGATGTTGTTCTTGCCATGATTAGATTTTATGCCATGTCTTCTTGATGGGTGTATGCTTAGTTTATCATGAAATGCTCTGTAGCGAGTGCATCGAGCTCGTAAACATGCCTACTTGTTATCTGTTTTTGACATGTCCAGTTTTCTGCCAAGTCTGGAAACTGTAACGAAACTTGCTTAATTGACATGGGTGCTATTATATTTTCTGGCCATTTTTGGCTCATGGTCACTAAGGGACTTTTGTTCTATGCTTTGAGTATATTCATGACGTGCCTTGTTTTGCTATATTGTGTCCCTGTGGCAGGTTGTTTCCTTGCTCTAAACATGTCATCCGGATGTTAAATTCTGGCATGTTAGTATTTTCACTAAGTCTGTGAACCTGTTATCTTTTGCACTTTTGCCATGCTTGTTTGAACCTGTTATGGTGTGATTTAGCCGTAGCTCAGTGTTCATCTTTTGTCAAGCATCTTGAGTAGATCACTTCCATATGCTTTGTTGATACGTTTGGGTGCAGTAGCTTAATTTCTTGTTGCTTGTTAAGTAGCATCATGCTGTTAATGGCAGAATCTTGTCATTCTTGATTTGCTTGTCATTTGCAAACCGTGCATCCGATTCCGGCGATCTTTATTTCGATTTCAAACGAAATCACCTCACCTTTCCAGTGGCATACTTGGTTTGCCAAGATTATGCCTTGATCATCTTTGTCCTTCTGGAGCACGCATATGCATTGCATATCACATCTCGCATATCATGCCATGTTTTGCATCATACTTGTTTGTGCATCATGCCATGTGCATGTGGTGGTTGTTTACTATGTTGCTTGTTTCTTTCCGGGTTGCTCCTCTCATTAGCTTCAGTTTCGTTTCGGAGTTGTGAGGATTCGTTCGACTACGTCCGTTTGTCTTCTTCATGGACTCGTTCTTCTTCCTTGCGGGATCTCAGGCAAGATGACCATACCCTCGAAATCACTTCTATCTTTGCTTGCTAGTTGCTCGCTCTTTTGCTATGCCTATGCTGCGATGTCTACCACTTGCTTATCATGCCTCCCATATTGTTAAACCAAGCCTCTAACCCACCTTGTCCTAGCAAACCGTTGTTTGGCTATGTTACCGCTTGGCTCAGCCCCTCTTATAGCATTGTTAGTTGCAGGTGAAGATGAACTTTGTTCCTTGTTGGAACATGGAGATGTTGTTCCTTGTTGGAACATGTTTACTTGTTGGGATATCACAATATATCTTATTTAATTAATGCATCTATATACTTGGTAAATGGTGGAAGGCTCGGCCTTATGCCTGGTGTTTTGTTCCACTCTTGCCGCCCTAGTTTCCGTCATACCGGTGTTATGTTCCCGGATTTTGCGTCCCTAACGCGGTTGGGTGATTTATGGGACCCCCTTGACAGTTCGCTTTGAATAAGACTCCTCCAGCAAGGCCCAACATTGGTCTTACCATTTGCCTACCACCTATCCCTTTCCCTTGGGTCGGCCAGCCCGAGGGTCATCTTTATTTAGTCCCCCCCGGGCCAGTGCTTCTCTAAGTGCTGGTTCGAACCGAGCAACCTGCGGGGCCACCTCGGGGAAACTCGAAGTCTGGTTTTACTTGTAGCTTGACTTATCCGGTGTTGCCTTGAGAACGAGATATGTGCAGCTCCTATCAGGATGTCGGCGCATCGGGCTGCTTTGCTGGTCTTGTTTTATTACTGTCGAAATGTCTTGTAGCCGGGATTCCGAGACTGATTGGGTCTTCCCGGGGAGAAGGAATATCCTTCGTTGATCGCGAGAGCTTATCATGGGCTAAGTTGGGACACCCCTGCAGGGTTTGAACTTTTGAAAGCCGTGCCCGCGGTTATGTGGCAGATGGGAATTTGTTAATGTCCGGCTGTAGAAAACCCGAAGTTGATCTTAATTAAAATAAATCAACTGCGTGTGTAACCATGATGGTCTCTTCTCGGCGGAGTCCGGGAAGTGAACACGGTGTTGGAGTTATGCTTGACGTAAGTAGTTTCAGGATCACTTTTTGATCATAGTTGTTCGACCGTGCTTTTGCCTCCTCTTCTCGCTCTCTTTTTCGTATGTTAGCCACCATATTTGCTAGTCGCTTGCTGCAGCTCCACCTCACTACCATGTCCTACCTTTAAGCTTAAATAGTCTTGATCTCGCGGGTGTGAGATTGCTGAGTCCCCGTGACTCACAGATACTTCCAAAACCAGTTTGGAGGTGCCGACGAAACTATCCAGGTGACGCACCCGAGCTCAAGGAGGAGCTCGATGAAGATCTTGTTCATTATGTTGTTTCGTTTCAGTTGATCAGTAGTGGAGCCCAGTTGGGACGATCGGGGATCTGTGTGGCATTTGGGGTAGTCTTCTTTTATTTTGGTTCCGTAGCCGGACCCTGATTGTATCTGTTTGATGTAATGCTTTATTCATGTATTGCGTGAAGTGGCGATTGTAAGCCAACTATGTATCTCTTTCCCTTATGTATTACATGGGTTGTGTGAAGATTACCTCACTTGCGACATTGCTTTTAATGCGGTTATGCCTCTAAGTCGTGCTTCGACACGTGGGAGATATAGCCGCATCGAGGGCGTTACATAACCTCCCCGTCAACGGCGCCAGAAAAGAGCTTGATGTCTACTATGCAACCTTCTTCTTGTAGACGTTGTTGGGCCCCCAAGTGCAGAGGTTTGTAGGAAAGTAGCAAATTTCCCTCAAGTGGATGACCTAAGGTTTATCAATCTGTGGGAGGCGTAGGATGAAGATGGTCTCTCTCAAGCAACCCTGCAACCAAATAACAAAGAGTCTCTTGTGTCCCCAACACACCCAATACAATGGTAAATTGTATAGGTGCACTAGTTCGGTGAAGAGATGGTGATACAAGTGCAATATGGATGGTAGATATAGGTTTTTGTAAACTGAAAATATAAAAACAGCAAGGTAACAAGCGGTAAAAGTGAGCGTAAACGGTATTGCAATGCTAGGAAACAAGGCCTAGGGTTCATTCTTTCACTATTGCAAGTTCTCTCAACAATAATAACATAGTTGGATCATATAACTATCCCTCAACATGCAACAAAGAGTCACTCCAAAGTCACTAATAGCGGAGAACAAACGAAGAGATTATGGTAGGGTACGAAACCACCCCAAAGTTATTCTTTCCAATCAATCCGTTGGGCTATTCCTATAAGTGTCACAAATAGCCCTAGAGTTCGTACTAGAATAGCACCTTAAGACACAAATCAACCAAAACCCTAATGTCACCTAGATACTCCAATGTCACCTCAAGTATCCGTGGGTATGATTATACGAGATGCATCACACAATCTCAGATTCATCTATTCAATCCAACACAAAGTATTTCAAAGAGTGCCCAAAGTTTCTACCGGAGAATCACGATGAAAACGTGTGCCAACCCCTATGCATAGGTTCATGGGCGGAACCCGCAAGTTGATCACCAAAACATACATCAAGTGGATCAATAGAATACCCCATTGTCACCACAGGTATCCCACGCAAGACATACATCAAGTGTTTTCAAATCTTTAAAGACTCAATCCGATAAGATAACTTCAAAGGGGAAACTCAATCCATTACAAGAGAATAGAGGGGGAGAAGAAACATAAGATCCAACTATAATAGCAAAGCTCGCGATACATCAAGATCGTGCCAAATCAAGAACACGAGAGAGAGAGAGAGAGAGAGAGAGAGAGAGAGATCAAACACATAGCTACTGGTACATACCCTCATCCCCGAGGGTGAACTACTCCCTCCTCGTCATGGAGAGCGCCGGGATGATGAAGATGGCCACCGGTGAAGGTTCCCCCCCTTCGACAGGGTGCCGAAACAGGGTCCCGAGAGGTTTTTGGTGGCTACAGAGGCTTGCGGCGGCAGAACTCCCGATCTAATCTTTGTTCTGGAAGTTTTACGATACGTAGGTATATATGGGTGTAAGGGGTACGTCGGTGGAGCTTCGGGGGCCCCACGAGGCACGGGGCGCGCCCCCCACCCTCGTGGCCAGCTCCCGTATCTTCTGACGTAGAGTCCAAGTCTATCCGGTGGCTTTCCTTCCAAAAATAACTTCTCCAGTTGATTTTGTTCCGTTTCGACTCCATCTGATATTCCTTTTCTTCGAAACACTGAAATAGGCAAAAAACAGCAAATCTGGGCTGGGCCTCCGGTTAATAGGTTAGTCCCAAAAATATATAAAAGTGGATAATAAAGCCCAATATTGCCCAAAACAGTAGATAATATAGCATGGAGCAATCAAAAATTATAGATACGTTGGAGACGTATCAGCCCACATGTCATTCTCATGGTGGTGGTGTGGTTCGCGACTCACTCATTCGAGATGAACCGGCCAGTGGTGGCGTGGCCGTGGCGAGGGTGCCACAGCTAGGCGTTGGGGCGTTACGAGGCGTAGTATAGAAGTATTCTAGCCGAGGATTGAGGCCCGGGACGAAATGTGTCACAGCCGTTGGATGAAAATCCGATGGTGCGGGAGTACGGATCGGAGCACAGCAACGGAGCAGGCAAACTGCGTCCAATCGGGTGTGGCTGTGGTAGAAAGTTGATGATTGCCACTGTTCAGCTGGCCTGCATGTCATGCACACAAATGCAGAGGAGCGGTGGGCCGAGAGGGATGAGGCGCACGTCGGGAGGATGAGGATCCCCTGACATGAACAATCCTACCATTCTATCACTGACATGTGGGTCCCACCAGTCAGCGAAGGAAAGGCAGGGTAAGGCAGTGATAGCCATGTCAGAGGATCCATGTCCACGTCGGGGGACGTCGTGCTTACAGGTAGGGTTGGAGCGGCGTCGTGGGAATTGCGTGTGGGTGTGGCAGTGGTAGAAACAAGAAACGTGATGGTCGTCGTGGTTCAACTTCCATGGACAAGCTGTCATGTCTGCTAACACATGTATATCAAAACTAGAGTGTTTATATTTCAAGCACGTGAACAAGTATTATTCTACTACTTTGGATCCATTGCAACGCACGGGCCAGCACATTGGTGGTAATAGTGTTTATCTCTATCTCTATAGGCCTTCCCTCGTTCATCCTTTTCTCTCACAAGATAAACTACCCATACAAATGCATCTTGATGTTCCGTGGAACGCACGAGGATGTTTCCTTGGGGGTCTCTCCAGCGCGGCATGGACATAGTTGCAAGTTGACGCCCCTTGAGATGCCGACGTTGAGGGGCACTTGGATTTCCTACAATGAGCAGGTAAGATGAGTTTGATCACATAGTGAATGCATTCTAAAGACTACTTCCATGTCCATTTCCTAATTCTCCCACTGCCCACTGTTTCACAGGTTAGGCTCGGTCTGAGTGGAGATTGGCTTGCATATGTACGGGAGGGTACCAACATCAATTTGCACAACATTTACAATGGTGACACCGTTCCCGTGGAACCTTTGTCCAACATTGGGATCAGCCATGTAACGGGCCACCGCATGAATTGGTACGATAGAACCACGGTGAGATTGAATAAGATAACACGAACCTTGCACATGGCGGTCAAAGGTGGATCATGCTGTCTGCGGCCGTTTTGTTGCCGTACGAGTATGAAGACGTTGTGCTCCTTTCTAATCGCATCTTCGCGGTGACAAACTAGGGGACTTGTTTCGTATGGGACACATCCTACGACATACTCCCTCTCTCCAAGTTTATTTGTTTTGAATCTTTTCGTTTTATAAGTTTCAAATTCAAATTTAGAGGGGCAGTGGGGCCGAGAGGGGTGAGCCGCAGGTCGGGGGACGTGTGGTGTCATGGGTTCGTGTGGCGTCGTGGGAATCATGTGTGGCTGTGGTAGAAACTTGATGCTCGCCGCATTTAAGGTGGCCCACATGTCATGCACACAAAGGCGGGGGGGCAGTGCGGCTGAGAGGTGTGAGGCGCACGTCGGTGGACGTGTTGTCGTGGGTTGGAGCAGCGTCGTGGGAATTGCGAGTGGTAGTGGATGAAACATGATGGTCGTCGTAGTTGAACTTCCATGGACAAGCTGTCATGTCTACGGACACATGCATTGCATACCGATCACTGGAAGGAGTAGTAGAGAAAGCTAGGCGGATAAATAGTTCCTTATAGTCAAGCAGACCCATGCTACTACCTGTTCCAAAGACATGCACACCATTGAAATAGTCCATCTACATAAATATACATAGAGAGGGAATATTTTTTACAAGAGAGGAAATAGTTCATCCATCTTTAATGCCCTGCTGCTGGTGCAACATCTTCTTCATCTTCTTCTTCTTCTTCTTCTTCTTCTTCTTGTTCTCATTTTCTATGGGAGACGTCTTCGCAACAAACTCTCTGGACCTTGCAGCTATCTCGAAACTCACACGGGCATCGAGAGCAGCATATTTTATCCGCTCGTACATCAAGGGATAATTCTCCCATCCAGACGACCTTAATGCCAGCGTCTCGTCACCCTTCTGAAGATTTGTTCCTAGCACAAAATTTGCTACGTCAAATAGGGATGGTGTCGGTTTATCACAATCTTCTACAGGAATTTTTATTTTGGTTTGTAGCTCAATGATGCTTTTCAAATCAAGGTTGTACAGCTCCAACTTCTGTTTGTCCCCTGCGATGGCTGCCCCACAGAAGTATATTTCCTCCCGATATAAGAAATCGTGAAGCTCACCTGGTATGAAGGATGCGTGTATGATGTGGTACACCAAAACATCATCTTCGAGGCACAGCTGAAGGACAGCGGCGCGTTGGATCTTCCTAGTGGCACGCTCCGTGTACTCTGCGTCGAGACCGATGACATTCATCTCCACCTTTTGGAGGGAGTTGGATACATTGTTGATCCACTTCCGAACAACCCTTGGGTGGTCGGTGACTGTGGCAACTATGCTCAATGAGCCTTCGACGAGGACATGTTGGACGCTAAAAACCTGCATCTCGATCTCTTTCGCCATTTGGAACCGCTGGACCGGAGGGCTATGGTTTGGAGAATTAGGATTAGATGGCTAGTCTAACTGAAGAAGATGATTATTTATAGGGGCTTCGGAATTACTCCAGGAGGATGTGAAGAGGTTAAAACAATGTGAATGCAGTGTGGTTTGGTTGCAAATGAAGATCAAGGAGTAGTGAAAAAGCCGAGGAAAATCGGTTCCCGATGGAGAAGTAAATGGGAGAAGTTATGCGCATGCATGAGGAGAGCTGCGGTGGTTTGACTGCTGCATGCAATGGATTGGACGGGCTCTTCGGTTGCCTTTTCTCTCTCCCACATGCACAGAATGGCCCACTTGCATGTTGCAGTTTATTGGCTGGAGTCTGGCTGCAGCTGCTCATGCGTACGCTAATTAATGTTGCGAATGCGGGGCATGTAGGGAAATGGGCGCATGCAAAAGGGTATACACGCAGACTAATTAGAGAAATACTGAAAAAAGTTATGCGCAGACAAAAGAGGACCGGAGGGAGTACTACTCATGTTCCTACTACGGATAAGGCATATGCGGTTATCCTCAAAAAAGAGAAGTCCTTCTTCGCGCTTCCGCATGCACGAGAATTTGGTTCTGCTCGCAATATGGATGATAGCTGGAGGGTGAAGTGAACCAAGAGGCATGCTAGCACGGGAGTACTACTCATGTTCCTACTACTCCTACTATTAGTAGTAGTACAACTGTGGTACACTTGATGGTCAAAATACTATTATTCATCCGGTCCTCACAGTGAAGTGACAAGACCCTGCGCCCGAGGTGACACCAGTCCAGGCGGCGTGTCCGGGTTACCAAAGTCAGCCTCACCTTATGCACTGTCCGGTCACTGTCACTGCAGTTGTATAGCATGCCTCGCCTCGTCTCCCTCTCCCCTAGCACCACTCCATCTCCATCTCCGTCTCGACGGAGATCCTGAGGTCACTCTTCATCATCTCACTGTGCCCCCGCGTACCCTCACCTCGCTCGCCTCCCCCAGTACCACTATTCCCTCGCTAGCCGCTCCAGCACTGACAGCCTTCTCCCCCCGTAAATCAAGCACCCCAAAACCCCACCTTCCAAACTCCACCATGGCCGAACATGAACCGCGCAGGATCCATATGAGCCGCGATTAGAGCAATCTCCCCAGTGACGTCCTCGACCTCTGTTGTTCGTGTATGGATATGTTGAGCGCCCTGCGGCTGGCTGCATGCTCGAGGGGCATGCACACGGCCATCATCGAAGCGAGGCCAAAGCTTTTCAAGACACCCTTCTTGCTGCTATCTGATCTTGCGAGATTGGCTCACCATGATACGGAGGCGTACATGATGCCCCTCAACTTCAATTCAATCCCCATTAGCCGAAACTTCTTTGCAGGTATGTAGTGGGTCGTCGTACATCATTTCCCTCGACTTCGATCCGATCACCATCGCCCGAAACTTCTTGGTAGGTATGTACTGGGTCGGCATGAACTCCCACTGGATGGCTTCCTTCAGAGAAGACGGTAAAAAGTTGGTGCTCATGAACTTCCAGACCTCCCATGAGATTATCCTTCCTCTGTTGGATTATATAGAGTTTTACCATCGCGGTCCTAGTCATCTAGATTACCACGTCAGTTGGACGGACCTTGTTTTGCAGAAGATTGTAATCTGCCAAGTGCCCACATGACATGTGAATTACGCAGACTTCAAGCTAATTGACTTGTTCGACTGCGGACTCGCCTATCTTTATGCCGGTGCCTTCTTCAGCTGGAGACAACTCAGCTCGCAGTGGATCATCGTCAAAGTTGATACACACTTCTGTGATGCTATTGAGCACAATGGCATCATCTACGCGATCGACAAAGCAGATGGCACCACGTATTGTTGGGATGGCGCGTGTAAGTTGTTTCCGTCTCATGTTAATGATGACACCATGACACTGTTTGAACTTTTTGTGATGATTGGCATATCCTTGTTTGAGCAGAATTTGAGTAGAACTATGGCAATGTATTAGAGACGCCGTAAATCAGCTATATTTGGAATGAGTTAATTCATGCGATTGTGACCATGCCATTATAGCCAATTTGTACCCCTGAATAATCAAACGGTTAGGAATATATGGATATTCTCTTTATTTTACAGTAATCTATATATTACTACTAAATATGAGTGTGTATCAATGGCCATGTTAGTTTCCTCATTTTCATGATGTAGAAACATGCACCACACTGTTGGTTTCATCTAACCATACATTAGGGAAGTAAATGTGCATATGGAGAACTCTATATTTGGAAGTAGTGAAATCCTGTAATGCAAACCATGTGTACATACCTATATTCGCCCTTCAGCAATCAATGGCTAGAATAATATCCTCACAAAAAATTTGCCCACAAAACACGAGTATATAACAATGCATGGTCTGTTAGTTACCTTGATGAATTTGTTTGTGAGGACAGAACATGATTACATAACATGCATGACATGGTAGTTTCCTGTGAAGAATCGATTGCGAGATAACATGAGTATAACCATGCATGGCACTTCTATATTTTCGAACCCAGTATACATTTCCATGTATTTTCCTCCCAGTTCCAACAGGGACATATCAATGTTGTTTCTTGCATTATCCTACTCATACTCTGAACAATGTTGATCTTACATTAACAATGCCTGTCCTTTTTGATATGATGCAGTGTCCCTACAGTTACTGCCCTTTGTAATCACACCACCTTTGCCAAAAATAGGGAAGCACAACTGGTTCCTCGCTCGATCATATGATGGCAAAAGACTGACGATCATTCAGACACATGAGCCGGAAAAGTTATATTGCAAAAACCCCACTATATACAAGCATCGTGAAATACGTGAGTATCCGGACAGTGGTTGTTACGTGTATGAGCAGGATACCAGCTTGTTGGGGCCTTTAGGATTTTTTAGTTGGAGGCGAGTAAACAGCCTTGGTTCACACTCTTTGTTTCTCGGACTCAATTATCCGATTAACCAGGAGATCACCGTTGGCAAGGACCTTGGTGGCAGAGAGGCTCTGTTTGCTATCGAAAACTGTGTCTACACAGCGAGCCCTAGGAGTTCGGGAGCAAACTCCCCTGATTGTCAATGATATAGCCTGCAGCCAAAAGAAGGTGAGAATGACAAAGGCATCCGGATTAACTTTGATCCTTGGATGGCTCAATTACGACAGGCAGTGATGTGGTTCAAGCCTTCAGTTGATAGGTAATTGGGTTGTTGCGTCGAAAGGGTGGAGTACTGGTGTCTCCGGATCATTGGTCGCTGAAGCGGGGTTGCAAATTATGATGGTGTTGGATCATCTCTTCGAATAACTTTGTTGTCTTTGTTGCTTGTTATGGATGGGTAGTTCTTTCTTTTGTTATGCATATTCCTTGTCATTTGGTCATCCTCGTCTATGTCACTCTTACTACGTAATAGTTGCCTCTGTTTAGAATGTCATTCTCGTCTAGATCACAAGAGTCTGAGCGCTGCAGATGGGTGTGTTTTGGTGGTGTAGCAAGACTTCTTATGAACTATCACGTCTTGCTGTTTATGTCAGTAGTAGTCACTAGTCAGTGTTTGAATGTTGTATATATCGTTGTTTCAAACTGTTTATTGCCTCGAACTACTGGTGGGCTAAATGAGGGCATCACCATTCTCTAGTGTTCAGAGTGTATCTCCTTTTTTCAAGTTATATAATATGAGCTCAGTGTCTTTTTGATGATGTACACTTGTTTGGGCTAGTGAGGTGTCGTTGAATATGGATCGAGTAGTAACGCAATGCCAAACAGGTCAATTATGACTCTTAGGCCGGGCTCTCAAAAGATCCTAAAAAAGGTCAGGCTCTCCAAAAAAGAAAGAATAAGGACTCTTAGTCTGACAAGTGGGTGCCACCGGTGTTTTCGTGCGCTTGCGCGCCGAGAGCATATTGGCGCGTGTTCGAAATTCAAGCTACCTTTTCATCCCCAATCTCCCGCCCCTCCCCCACCTCTGGAATCTCGATTCCTACTCCAGTTCCCCCAAATCCCCCTCCTGTACTCCCTGTACTCAAGCTCACTATCATGTCACCTGTCAACGCGGATCTCTGAGCTGGCGATCCTGAGGTCCGTCCTGCCTTCGGTCGTTGCATGCTGTCGCTCAACAGTGGCATGGCGGCGCTTGACGACCAGATTGTCGGCAAAGTGCTGATGGTAACCATCAACAGCGACCGGCCTCCCGTCTAGCCGGACGACCTTGTCAAATCTCTTAGCATTGCACACGTCATCCAAATAAGTGACTTGCTCATCGAAGTCTGTCCGCCACCGGCTGATTTCTTCGTCAGGTTCCGGACAACTTTCGACTGCAGTTGTGTGTTCGAATCTTCCCGACGTTTGTTCTGCGATGGCGCGCTGGTGAGCTTTGATCGGTGGCACCCAGGATGGGGCACGGTGCCCTCTAAGCTTGAGTTTTTAACAAAGCTTACCTTCCACGGCATGCCTCGGCGTGCTTGGAATAGCGAGTCCATGAATGAGCTTATCAACGACCTTGGAGGTGAGCTCGTAAGTATGTTTGTTCCTCCAGACAGCTGGGCTCTGATGGTTATGGCATGGATGAAGAAGCCGTCCACCATACCGAAGGTGATTGGTGTTGAGATACCGGTGCAGGAACTGGGGTTGTACTATTCGTCGCCACCAAGGCTGCCGCGGACGACGTTAGCGATGTACCTGTATCGAGAGTTCGTGCATGTCGAAGAAGTGGTCAATCCATCAATCGAAGTCCAGTCGCCGCCGCTGGTGCCAGGGTCCGTCGACGACGTCCATTGCAGGAGTCACCGTCAGACTTTCCCCGTGTTGCTCGGAATGATGGATGGCGCATGGCCTACTCCATCGCGCGGCGGAGGCCACTACTTCTTTGGGAGAAGAGGCAGGGCTGGCTGCCTGGATGTGCTCTAATTTGAGGTAACAACTGAATCTTGTCAGATACTAGTTAAATCCGAGCTATGGGTGTGAAGCACTGATGTGCCAGTACATTTGATTATGACCTGTTCTAATTTTGTACCTAAACTATTTTTACAAAGGGTTGTACGTCAACTTAATGTGCTAGCCGAACTTATTGCGTTGTCTGTCTGTTTTCTTTGCACAGCATTCAAGATATTTCCATGTCATTGATAAAGACGATGAACCGTTATGTACGAGTTCGTTGGTTTCAACACAGCCCTACCCGTAGTGATCCACTGCTTCCATCCTGATTGTGCCGCATGCGTGAAATTTTTGTATGCAAGTTCAGTGTGCTATGATGTTCTATATGATTGTGTCAACTATATGAGTTTTTACTGAGCATGAGCAATGCATATGGTTGAAAGATGTATTTATGAGCATCGACCGATGGGTCTCTCTCTCACACACACACACGCACACACGCACAACTGGGACCCGTTGAATTATTTCTTTGCTCGTGACAACTTTTAATTAGGTTCCACTGTATGACTTCAAAAAGTTGTACATAAGCCTTGTTTGGGCCTTTCCGGCGTCGCTGAATGTGGGCTGAGTAGCCATGTTAGGTTGTACTGTACTACACATGCCTTTTTTTCTAACATCAGCAATCGCTGGGCTGCAAACTTTCATAGGAGGTGTGCATTAGGCTTAACAAGAAAATGGACTTTAAGAAATAATAAATGGGATGTAATTATAATAACTGGGCAGTAACTATAAAAAAATGCACCAAACGCGTAATTAGTTTAAAATATATATTATTTTTGGAATTTGAAAATTTTAATTTCATTACTTGTTGCGTGCAAAATATTTCATTGGATTTTAAAGTAATACAACTTTATTTTGAAATTATATTTAATCTTACTAGAAATTTCGGATAAAAATATTTCGGATCCCATAAAAATGTGGGATTTTTTTTCTGAATTCTGTTTTGAGCGGTTGGTTGAAATTATTAATCGTTGTCCTAGCTAGAAAATGGGTTGTACTTTTAACAAACTGTAAATGGGTTGTAGTAAATTCCATTAGATTTAAAAAACGGGTTGTACATTCTTACAAATTGCAAATGGGCTATATGTGCACTACCACACACTTGTGGGCCTTCTAAGTTGACGCGTCCCCTAAAAAAATTAAGTTGACGCGTATGCAAGGCTTGTCAACAACACACGGTTCTGACAGCTGTGGCCGTTGGATGTCCATCCAACGGATGTCGTGCTTATTCTTAAATCTCGGATATTCTTGCTTCAACCGCCCAAAAAATGATTCCTCCCCCTGACACCTGGGGCGCATCGTTTCGGAGGCTGACCTGTGGGCCTACTAAGTTTATGCGTACCAAGGGTTGTGATGTGGTATGATAGGGTGGTATGCTTAATGACAATGGTTTACCTTGCGTACCAACATGCTATTAAAATGGTTGTGATGTGGTATGATAGGGTGGTATCCTCCTTTGAATGATTCGAGTGGCTTGACTTGGCACATGTTCACGCATGTAGTTGAAACAAAATCAACATAGCCTCCACGATATTTATGTTCCTGGTGAATTATATCCTACTCATGCTTGTACTCGGTGTTGATTAATTTTAATGCATGTTCATGACTATTGTCGCTCTCTAGTTGGTCGCTTCCCAGTCTTTTTCTAGCCTTCACTTGTACTAAGCAGGAATGATGCTTGTGCATCCACTTCCATAAACCCCAAAGTTATTCCATATGAGTCCACCATACCTTCCTATATGCGGTATCTACCCGTCGTTCCAAGTAAATTTGTATGTGCCAAACTCTAAACCTTCAAATGAAATTATGTTTTGTATGCTCGAATAGCTCATGTATCAACTAGGGCTATCTGTATCTTCCATGCTAGGTGGGTTATTCTCACGATGAGTGGACTCCGCTCATCACTCACGAGAAAATGGCCGGTAACCGGGATGCCCAGTCCCATGCTTAAACCAAATCAAAATAATTGCAAACAAAACTCCCCCAGGACTGTTGTTAGTTGGAGGCACCCGTTGTTTTGGGCAAGCCATGGATTGATGCTTGCTGGTGGTGGGGGAGTATAAACTTTACCATTCTGTTTGGGAACCGCCTATAGTGTGTGTAGCATGGAAGATATCTAGATCTCTCGGTTATTATGCTGACAATGAAAGTATGCCACTCAAAATATTATTTATCTCTATTTCAAAACTCGAGCTCTGGCACCTCTACAAATCCCTGCTTCCCTCTGTGAAGGGCCTATCTATTTACTTTCATGTTGATTCATCATCCTCTTATTAAAAAGCACCAGTTGGAGAGCACCGCTGTCATTTGCATGCATTAATATTAGTTTACATTGAATATGACTGTGACTGGATCTCTTTTACCATGAATTACAATGTCTAGTCAGTCCTTGATCTTCAGAGGTGCTCTGCGTTTTTGTTTTGCGGTCTCAGAAAGGGCTAGCGAGATACCATCTTGTTATATCATATCATGATTATTTTGAGAAAGTGTTGTAATCCAAGATTTATTATTATTGCTCGCTAGTGTATTATGCCATTGATATGAGTAAACATGAGACCTAATTGTTATTGTGAATATGGTTAGTTCATAATCTTTGCTGAAAACTTGAATGCTAGCTTTACATATTTACAACAACAAGAGTAAACAGAGATTGTAAAAGTTTTTCTTTATCACTTTCAGTTTGTCAACTGAATTGCTTGAGGACAAGCAAAGGTTTAAGCTTGGGGGAGTTGATACGTCTCCAACTTATCTACTTTTCCAAACACTTTTGCCCTTGTTTTGGACTCTAACTTGCATGATTTGGATGGAGCTAACCCGGACTGACGCTATTTTCAGCAGAATTGCCATGGTGTTATTTTTGTGCAGAAATAAAAGTTCTCGGAATGACCTGAAACTTCACGGAGAATATTTATGGAATATATAAAAAATATTGGTGAAAGAATCAACTCCAGGGGGGCCACACCCTGTCCACGAGGGTGGGGGCGCGCCCCTGCCTTGTGGGCCCCCCTGAGGCTCCACCGACCTCAGCTCCAACTATATATATTCACGTTCTGGAAGAAAAAAATCAGAGAAAAGGATTCATCATGTTTTACGATACGGAGCCACCGCCAAGCCCTAATCTCTCTCGGGAGGGCTGATCTGGAGTCCGTTCGGGGCTCCGGAGAGGGGAATCCGTCGCCGTCGTCATCATCAACCTTCCTCCATCACCAATTTCATGATGCACACCATCGTGCGTGAGTAATTCCATCATAGACTTTCTAGACAGTGATGGGTTGGATGAGATTTACCATGTAATCGAGTTAGTTTTGTTAGGATTTGATCCCTAGTATCCACTATGTTCTAAGATTGATGTTGCTATGACTTTGCTATGCTTAATGCTTGTCACTAGGGCCCAAGTGCCATGATTTCAGATCTGAACCTATTATGTTTTCATGAATATATGTGAGTTCTTGATCCTATCTTGCAAGTCAATAGTCACCTACTATGTGTTATGATCTGGTAACCCCGAAGTGATAATAATCGGGACCACTCCCGATGATGACCGTAGTTTGAGGAGTTCATGTATTCACTAAGTGTTAATGCTTTGGTCCGGTAATCTATTAAAAGGAGGCCTTAATATCCCTTAGTTTCCAATAGGACCTCGCTGCCACGGGAGGGTAGGACAAAAGATGTCATGCAAGTTCTTTTCCATAAGCATGTATGACTATATTCGGAATGCATGCCTACATTACATTGATGAACTGGAGCTAGTTCTGTGTCATCCTATGTTATAACTGTTGCATGAGGAATCGCATCCGACATAATTATCCATCACTGATCCAATGCCTACGAGCTTTTCACATATTGATCTTTGCTTAGTTACTTTTCCGTTGCCACTATTACAATTACTACAAAACTTCTACTATTACTTTTGCCACCGTTAGCGTTACTTCGATACTACTTTGCTACTAAATACTTTGCTGTAGATATTAAGTCTTCCAGGTGTGGTTGAATTGACAACTCAGCTGCAAATACTTGAGAATATTCTTTGTCTCCCCTTGTGTCGAATCAATAAATTTGGGTTGAATACTCTACTCTCGAAAACTGTTGCGATCCCCTATACTTGTGGGTTATCAGCATGAAGTCAAAGTACATTCACATGAGCATGCTGATTCAAGGGCCGAAACAACCGAGAAATAATATCAATTTGTATTTGGGGATACTTCAAGAGGAGTTGGACACGTCATGGAAAACACCGTCCAAGACATGGGACGCCAACAATGGCGAGTATTTCTACATGAGAGCCGCGCTGATCACAACGGTGCACGACTATCTCGGTTACGGATACGTCGCAGGCCAGGTGTGCCATGGATATTGCGGATGCACGCGTTGCATGCATGGATGATACGACATCTCAACGGCTAACGTCAAGGAAAGATGGCGGGTCTGGGAAAATCGTGTACATGGGGCATCGAAGATGGCTCAATCAGGACGACCCATGGAGAAACCATGGAGATATATTCAATGGTCACGTTGAGCATCGAGGACCTCCACGTAAGCGGAGCAGCGTCGAAATCGACGAGCTGTTAAAAACTGGGAACATTGCCCCGCGCCAGGAAAGACGATGAAAAAGGCGCCGGAGCCGCTGCTGAAGGTATGGAAGACGAGGTCTGTGTTTCGGGACTTGGAGTACTGGCACAAACTCGAAACACCTCATTGCCTTGATCAAATGCATATCTGTAAGAATGTCCTTGAGAGCTTGCTCGCGACACTGATGAACATCCAGATAAGACCAAGGATGGGCCGAAGGCAAGAAAAGACTTGCAAGATTTGAAAGTCAGGGAAGATCTGCACATGCCGCCCCGTAAAAACTCGGACGAGACAGAGACGGAGACAGAGGCACGGGAGAAGAAGGGCAAAAAAGTAAAGGAAGAGGATTATTGCCCCCCTTCTTGCTTCACCTTAAGTCCGGTTGAGATCGATCAATTCTTTAAGTGCCTTACCGGAGTCAAAGTTAGTTCCGGTTACTGTGGCAAGATAGGCAGATATCTAGACACGAACAAGAAAAGGTTCAGCGGGATGAAGTCCCATGACTGTCATGTGATGATGACGCGGATACTACCTGTTGCCCTTAGAGGGATAATGGACAAGCACGTCCGTGACACGCTTATTGGTCTCTGCAACTTTTTCGATGTCATCTCTTGAAAGTCGATCAGTGTGAAGCAACTCCGAAGGCTACAGGAAGAGATCGTTGTGATACTGAATGAGCTTGAGATGTACTTCCCGCTCGCGTTCTTTGACGTCATGGTGCATCTGTGTGTCCATATTGTGGACGACATAATAGACCTGGTGTCGTCATTCATGTACAACATGATGTCATTTGAGAGGATGAATGGGATCATCAAAGGATTCGTTCATAACATGTACCGTCCGGATGGAAGCATCGTCTAGGGCTATCTGACACAAGAGTGCATCTCTTTCTGCGAGAATTTTCTATATGGCGCAGACCAGCCGTCTGGTGTTGGTGCTGGTTTGCCCGTTAACAAGCACGATGGGAGGCTCGAAGGAGAAGGTCACTCCAACGGTCGCAGGGAACTGCACATGGCATACTTAGATCGACGCAACGACTTTGACAGAGCAAACTTGGTAGTGCTACAACACCTAGACGAGGTAGATCCTTTCGTGGCACTGCACAAAGAAATTATCGCAAAGAAGTATCGTGACCGAGGGGTATGCAGGATGGACGCCGAAGTTACTAGAGAGCACAACTCCACTTTCCTGCATTGGTTCAAAGAGCATATTATTGCTAATCCCCCGAAAGAGGGCTCTAAGGACGGATTGCTCATATACGCCTTAGCACATGGCCCCTCGCCCAACCTCGTCACCTATCAGGCATACGATATCAACGGATACACGTTCTACACAAAGGCCAAAGATATGGGCAGTGATGATCAAAACTCAGGGTGACGATGGAATGCATGACCGATAGCGACAACGATGCAACTGAGAGATTTTGCGAAAGGGTTGAGGAGATCTGGGAGCTTTACTACTCTAGACTGCACAACGCGACGATGTTCCATGTCAGATGGGCTAAGAATGTCGAAAGAGAAAACCGGTATTTCACTACCATGACTATACCCAACGCCAAGAGTGCTACCGTGAACGCTATCGCAAAAAACGTGCCATGGGTACACGCTAAGCACGTGACATAATGCTTCTTCATAACCGACTCGTGCAATCCCAGTCGTGTTGTTGTGAGGAGAGGAAAAAAGGAACATCATTGGAATGGATGGAGTCGCCAACGAGGAAGACTACGACCAGTATGGCAACCCAATGAGGGAAGATGATGATGACGATTAAGTATACGTCAAAATAAGAATCAATACTACATTACCTAAGAAAGACAGTACTCCATGGAAAAGGAAAAGTCACAATTAGGGTCTCAATTATTCTTCAACGAACAAGAAGGGAAAGAAGCTCACTCAAAAACGAAAATGACAACGCTGAGGAACCGTATGTTATCAGTCAAATGATGTAATATATATGTTCCTATTTTGTGTACACACTTAGCCATTATGCATGGGTCAAATGATGTAATATATATGTTCCTATTTTGTATACATACTTAACCGTCAAATGATGCAATATATATCGCATTAGTTATATACATTGTATCACCTTCCGTTCGTTCACTGCTCTCGGAAAAAAGGAAAAGAAAAGAAAAGAAAAGGGAGAGAAAATAAAGGAAAAGAAAATAGAAGAAACAAACAGGGAACTGCTACAGGTACTGGTTATAGCAGTAGCGCTTTTCTAAAAAAGAGCTATAGCTAGTCAAGGTAGTAGTAGCGCTTTCCTTATAAAAATGCTATAGCTACCTGTAATAGCAGTAGCGCTTTCTGGGTAAAAGCGCTATAGCTAACTTACCTATAGCGCGTTTGTCCGAAATGCGCTACTGCTACCTCGACTTAACCCCCCAAATCCTCACTCTCTCTTCTTCTTCCCGCTTATGCTTTTCCCCCAAAATCCCCACTCTCTCTTCCCCCGTGTCGTCGCCACCGGAGCCCTGCCCTCCCCGCGCCCCTACGCTTTCCCCCAACCCTGACCTCAACCCCGACGCGCCACGCCTCCCTCCTCTGCTTCCTCCCCTCCCAACCTCGACCGTCGTCGGGCCTGCCTCCTCGCCCCTGCACCCTCTGTAAGCCCCCCACCGCTCCTCCTCTCTCTGCTAGCTAGGTTTCTTCGGTTAATTTACTTAGGTTTTAGTTAGGGCAGTAGGTTAATTAGGTTATCTATTTAGTTATGAATTTAGCTAGGTTTTTATGAACCATAGGTTTCAAATTAGGATAGAAATTTAGGTTTAAGCAATTGTAGTTAAAAGAAAAGGTAGAATTGATTATATAGGTTTCTTGCATTTTTTAGTTTAAGCAATTGTTGCTATTTAAATTTTATAGTGCTAGTTAGTTAATTAGAATTAGTATTTAAAAACAGAATTAGTATTTTTAAAAACCAAATTAGTTTAAGCAATTGTCCAAATCAACATCCCTTGTTAAAGCATTTTTTTTAGTTTCAAATTTAGGTAGGCTGAATTTAGTTTCAAATATTGTGAAGAAAAATGACTTCTTGCATTTTTCTTCAAGTTCTATATTTTTCTTCCTTTTATAAGCAAATTTTAAGTGGACATGTGATACGTGGACATGTGATTTGGACATGTCATATTTGGAATTTTGACATGTCATTTGGACATGTGATGTTTTGGACATGTCATATTTGGAAAATGATGATTATGTACAGGGTAAATGATCCGAGTGGCCTATGTTTCGCCGGAATGTTGACTCATTTCCGTTCCGGTGAATTTCAGGCGCTCGATATGTCCACTTTTTAGCAAAGGTCATGCCGAAATTTTCCGTGAATTTTGGCATGACTTGTGCTAGAAAGTAGGCATATAGAGTGCCGGGAGTTGCTGGGAAACGACATTCCGGCAAACATAGATCTTTTTTATGTCATTTCTCATTTTTTTCATAGTTTTAGAATTAAACGAGGAGACTTAATCATCGGAAACATGTCGAACAACGAAGAAACTGGGCCTTCTGACCAAGATGCATACGAGATGGATTATGATGGTGAAGAACAGTACCTTGACTTTTTGTCTGCTAAGCACAGTCAAGGTTTGCAGGTCGGCCTCGATGATGGTACTGACGCCGACATCGACACCGACGGCGCCAGCAGTGATGGCGCCGCCGAGACCGGTAGGGAAGGTACCGGCGGGGAAGATACCGGCGGGGAAGGTACCGGCGCCGATGCTGCTACCGAAAAGAAGAAGCGGAGGATACGAAAACCTAACAAACTCGGCATTGGACGACTGGTGATCACAAAGATGGCACCTGGCAAGTTTGAGCTATTAGAGCCGGAAGAACCTCACAAGTGCTATGGGAACCAGGTAGGATGCATCCTACGGGAATGCGCAAGCATCAACAATGATGACTTAAGGAGTAAAGAACATTTGAGGCAGTTGCTCCTGACGAAGTTGCACAAGAGATTCAAGTTCCGTGACCGAGATGATAGCATAGAACAACCGTGGGATGATCCAAAGATGAAAAAGATTAACAATCACGCCATGGGCATGTTCGACAATGATTTGGCCTCCTGGAAAGGGAGGTGAAACAAGCTATTGAGTCTGAGGAACCCCTGTCCAGGATTCTAGAGGAAAATCCGACACTTACGGAAGAGGTGTTCCAAAAGTTCAAGGACACTCACGTTACCGAGGCAGCCAAGGCTAAGGCTGTGAAATTCAAGAGCCCTCAGCAAAGGAACACGGGGAAGCATCGCCTCGGAAGCTATGGCTACCTCAGTAAAAGGCCCATATGGGATAAGGAGGACGTGGAACATGAAGCCGCGGGTCTCCCAGACCCCTTCGTGAAGTTCACCAACCCCTTGGAGTGTGACTTCATCAGGGCCCGCTACAAGTGGGACAAGGAAAAGAAGGTTTTTTACATGGACCAGATCACAAGGAGATTGATTAGAATATTGGTAATTATTCTTTTACCACCTTACATTTAGCTCCAGATCAAGTCAACTACACATTCGTAAATGTTCATGTTCCTTCTGCAGGAGAAGCAACACCAGCTTGCAGCCGAAAGCCCTACTTCTTCGATGAGGCCCACGTGGGACACCCCTCTCAATCGGGCCTTTAATGAACTTAAGGGACTCCCTTTGGGCCAGCGGCCGCAATATGGACACGTCTCCGGCGCCACGTGGAAGGTGTTTTACAACGAGGGCCTGTAGGCCAAGAAGCAGAAAAAGAAGTTTAGTCAGGCAGACATCAACGAGAAGGTGAAGCTTGCGTTCGAGAAAAAAGCAGCTGAGGACGCGAAAAAACAGCCGAGGAGAAAAATGAGTTGCTACAACAGGCAGTCAATGCAGCTGTAAATGCCTGCAAAAATGATTTTGCTACTAACTTGGTCCCGACTATCATCAACTGGACGAAGGAAAATCCAGAAAAGACGGTACATGATTTCCCCATGCCCGGTTTCGTTGCGGCCCACTCTATGAACACAACACCACCGCACCATCACCTGCTCACGCAACCAGGCCTGCTCTCGCACCCACACCCGCACTCGCACCCGCTCATAGCAGTCCGTCCTCGGTCTCTGGCGCGCTAGGCGGGCCTTCGTCTTTGGGTGAGCTCGACTCCCTCACGATAATTACATGTCGCACCAACATATATATCTAGACCATTCCATTTTTGTTGCCTTTCGGATGTTTTACGCCGCAGACATGTGTTTGCAGGCCGACGAAACCCCGCGCACCGTACTGTACTTGATCAAAGGCCAGAAGGTGAATGTGGGAAAGGGGGTGATAACAAAGCCCTTGGAACTCACGTTCCACAGCCAGCCGATCCCCGTTGGGCACTTCAGGGTTACCTTATCGAGTGTGAAATCGGGGCACGAGGATTTGCCTCCTCCAGTATGGCTAGGAGGAGAGGACGACGAGACCTCGCTGCGGATTGGAAGCTGCAAGGGTTGGGTGTTGCTATGGCCGAAGAATCTTCTTTGTCTGGAGCCGGGCGAGAGCACACCAATAACCACACATCAACAAGCATGTATGGAGGCCACCACCCCGCCTACGCAATTACCAGCTTCTGTAGTGTCGGGTGAGAGTGGCGAACGACGTGATGAAGGGGGTCCAATAGTGGCTGATGTAATCGGCCCCGTAGAACAAAGAATGGATGATGAGATGGAGGAGATGGAGGACCCAATGGGTTTCCTCAATACAAGCGCCTATGACGGTGACTTAGATATGATGAGTCAGCCATATGACGAATCGGGCTATCAGCATGCTGATGAGGATATGGATGATCTGCCCGGGCAGGAACGTCCCAGCAGGGATTGCAAGAAGTCTCTCTTCATGAAATCCTCACAGGACACGCCTGAAGATGCCGCCTCAACATAGGCTCAGCTAGCCGGGGGTCGTATAGTGATTAGCCCGGCAACACTGGGGCAGGGGTTAAGGAAGGGTCTGGAAGGTGTGCCCAAGAAAAAGGAGAGGAAGAGACCGGGGAAGATAGGCTCAGCTGCCTACAAACAAGCCAAAGCACATAGCAGCCAGACGGTGCATTTTGAAGAGCGTGTACCCGTGAAAGGTGCGGCCATGTTCCATGTCACGGGCGGGCCGATGCTACAGCCGAAACCGCTAGAGGCACTATCAGGGGATTTCAGGAGACAACACGACCATGTGATGTCGACTGAGAAAAGCCTACTAGCCTCGAGGGATCCAGGATATCCGACATACGCAGCTCGTGTGCCTGAGGGGAAGTGCTACATCGACACACGGCCCGCAGAGGTGTTCTTCCTACGGTTTGACCATATCTTCGAGATGTTTCTGACAAGGCGGCTCGATTTTACAATCGTCCGCCTTTTTGCGCTACATATGAGCTCTGTCATGAAGAGAGAAGAAGTCTCACAAATCTATGTGGCGAATCCATACTACATGCACGAGTCCTTCTTGAGTCTTGGCGACTTTGAGCGTGAAACTGCTAGGGAGTACCTCCAAAACTTCATGGTGCAGAATAAGGACCAGGAAATTGTCCTCCTGCCTTATCATCCAAAGTAAGTCAGTTCCGGACAACCCTTTCGTACAATTCAATCATTCCTTATCGCTCATATGGAGAATAATTTGAGGTGTCTTTTTCCCCGCAGCAATGGGCGCGCCGTCCTTATCGTTCTTTACCCGCGAGTCTCACACACCGTGTATTTCAACCCTACCAGAAACTACGAGAAGAAGGACTACACCCACATAATGAATATTCTAGATGATGCTCTCCAAGGCTTCAACATTAGGGGTAGCCACCTGCAGACCAGGAAACAAAGAACAAGAAGTTGGGTTTCTCGCATAAAACTAACTTCTGGTGCATCCATGTCCCAAAACCAAGCAAGAAAGATGGATTCTACCTCCTCCATCTCATGATTGAGTTCAGCACGGATCACCAAAAGCTTCGCATGACAAGCAGAAACGATGATCATATCCACAAGTGAAAGTGCGTTATATCGACTAGAGGGGGGGTGAATAGGCGATTTTTATGAATTCTTCACTGAGGAATTTGCCGGTGAGGAAATTCCTTAGCGAAGAACTACTTGCAGCGGCATAAGTACTCAAAAGTAAACATAACAGAAGAAAAGCATAGTCATCATAATGAAATGAAGACAAGCACAGAGTACAGAAAGCGTAATCACAGGATAACATAGGACGAAGAAATTGAACTGAGGAAATTGAGAAAGTCTTCAGTCAAAGTCTTCAAACACAGATATGAACAGGTGCACAACACAGTTATGAGGAAATGAAAGAGTTGAAGAAATAAAACCAGTTGGCTTGGTGAAGACGATGATTTGGTAGACCAGTTCCAACTGTTGTCTCAGTTGTACATCTGTTTGGAGCGGCTAGGTATTTAAACCTGAGGACACACAGTCCTGGACACCCAGTCCTGAACACACAGTCCAGGACACCTAGTCCTCACCGTATTCTCCTTGAACTAAGGTCACACAAACCTCGTCCAATCACTCGTGGTAAGTCTTCGAGTGACTTCCGAACCTTCACAAACTCGGTCACTCGGTGATCCACAATTCCTCTTGGATGTTCTAGACCATGATGCCTAACCGTCTGGAAGAAGCACAGTCTTCAAAGGTAACAAGCGTCGGATCCACGCAGGATCAATCTCTTTAGTGATGCTCAATCACTTTGGGTTTGTAGGTGTTTGGGTTTGGGTTTTTCCTCACTTGATGATTTTCGCTCAAAGTCCTCGGAGGATGGGATGCTCTCAAATGACAAGTGTCAGTTTCACTCAGAGCAGCCAACCAGCTAGTGGTTGTAGGGGGGCAGCTATTTATAGCATAGGGAGCAGCCCGACATGATAAGACATAAATGCCCTTCAATGATATGACCGTTAGGTGGATAAGATATTTTGGGACAGCTGGCGCGCAGCACATCAACGGTCGGAAATTTGAGGCTCAAATTCCTCAGGGCTATCATGTTCCTCACTGTGTAGGCAATCCACACTGGCGAATTCCTAACTCCTCAGTCAGAACAAATTCCTCAGAGACCAGAAGAACTTCGTCTCTGTCAATGAAAAAATTGACTGAACTGTATGAGATTTCCAATGGCTTCACTCGAAGGGATTGGTAGGTGTAGGATTTTGAGTTGAACATCACATGGAAATTTTTCCTTAGTATTTCCTCGACCCCCTTTAATAGTACGGTGTTTCCTATGACTCAAGAAAGATAAACATATGAAGTGTAAATGCTGATATTGAGGAATTTGATTGCAAGATATAGAAGAACTCCCCTGAAGATGTGCATAGTGAGGAATTTGCTTTTGAAGCAATGCACACTTGAAGAGTTGAATCATGGAGATCTCCCCTATATCTTGTAATTCATACGCATTTGACATATAGTATGAAGAATTTGAAATGCATGATGAAATATGGTGACTGATGAAATTCAGCATGCGTGCAATAATATTGATGAGGAATAAGCATGCAGAATAACGCATCAAAAGTATCATAGCACCATCGGGTTTAAGTTTACAACTCGATCCAATAAAGTTTCAGAAGAACGAGAGTTGTAACTTAGCAAAAAAAACGCCCATATAATAGACCCGCTTGAAGACTAACTCAAATTTCTCCCCCTTTGTCACCAAATGACCAAAAGGATCGAAACTGAGGACTAACGCCCCTGAAGAATATCAAGTTGATGAAGGAGCGCCAGCGTTGTCGGGGTCGTTTGTCGTAGTAGGGCCTGCCGCAGTGTCGTCCAAGTCTTCATGTTCATCAGTGTCGCGCGATGAAGAATAGGAGCTAGCCACGAAGGAAGGAACCTTGACTTTCTTGTATTTCTTCGGAGGAGGTGCAGACCAGTCAAAGTCTTCCTTGAGACCCATTTTCTTTAGATCTTCTGCGCTGTAGACATGAGACAAAACAACCCAGGTACGGTTGAAAGTTTCATGGAGGTAATATTGATTTTTCTTCACTGCATTATGGGTTGAGGTCATGTTGTGAAGAATTGAACCAAACTGACGCTTGACCCATTTATGATTGCGATCAACCTTCTGATGAAGACTGAGGAGTAGCTCATGACCAGTCATCACCCTGGGTGATGTGCCTTGAGGATTTTGCTTGGCTGTGTTGGCGGCCGAGTCATGGGTAGCAGAGTCGTCATTGGTTGAGTAGGATGCAGCCTTGCGAAATTAACCATCCAATGGACGAATGCCTTCATCTATAACAGCAGCGGCCTTGCCTTTGTCACCAGCTGAGGAAAATGTCCGTTTGAGGACTTCAATCGGAGGCAAGTAGCTACAGTGGTTCAGTGTATCAGCTTTGTAATTGAGTGAAGACCTTGTTCTGATGAATCTCATAATCCAAGGTGCATAAGGCTTTAGCTCAAAAGGTGACATAGCGACATTGGCCAGAGTCCTCATGAAGAAATCATGGAAGTTGACGGGAACGCCATGAATGATATTGAAAAGCAGATTCTTCATGATGCCAACAACTTCTTCTTCATTCGAGTCGTGGCCCTTGATCGCGCTCAATGTCTTCGTCAAAATGCGATAGACAGTCCGAGGCACATATAGTAATTCCGTGACGAGGAATTTGGTTCGTGGGGCCTGACCTGGCTTCAATGGCTTCATCAGCACTTGCATGTAATGATTTGTAAGCTCAGTTTCACTGTAGACACATCGAGCAGCTTCAAGGGGTGGACTGAGTGGTAGGGCACGAAGCAATTCAGTAGCTGGTGCCTTGTAGTGAGTATTTTCAGACATCTAGTCCAGCACCCATGAATTCACATCTTCAGAATCTCATGTGATGTGCGGCGTCGCATAAAATTGAAGAATGAGTTCTTCATTCCAATCACATATGTCAGTGCAGAAATTTAACAATCCAGCATCATGGAGAACACTAAGGAATTTCAAAGCTGAGGAAAAACTCAAATTGAAGATTTTCAACTTTGGTGGTGGCGAGATCCACCGTATAAGAATGATGATTTCAGACACCGCGTACAATTGGCGTAGGGTTCTGAGAATCAAATTCTTCGTTAATCTCTTCACACTTAGAGTGTTATTCTTCATTGATTGAAGAAAAACATTTCTTCATGTGTTGCACATCTAAGTCATCAATTTTGCATAAGTGTTACGATGAGTGTCCTTTTCAAAGAACATTTGAAGATTCTAAGATATTTAGCTCACACCGCAACTTGCTAAATCTCTTCTCATCCAAGGGCTTTGTGAAGATATCGGCTAGCTGTTCTTCAGTCTTCACATGCTCGATAGAAATGTCGCCCTTCAACACATGATCACGAAGAAAATGATGACGAATCTGAATGTGCTTTGTCTTCGAGTGCTGAACTGGGTTGTGAGCAATCTTGATGGCACTCTCATTGTCACAGAGGAGAGGCACATTCTTCACGTTGACGCCGTAGTCCTTGAGAGTTTTCTTCATCCATAACAGTTGAGCACAACAAGAACCAGCAGCAATGTACTCAGCTTCAGTAGTAGACAGTGATACGCAATTCTGTTTCTTCGAGGACCAACAGACCAAGGATCGTCCGAGGAAATGACATGTACTAGATGTTGACTTGCGATCCACACAATCACCAGCATAGTCAGAGTCAGAATATCCAATGAGATCAAAAGCCGAGTCCTTGGGGTACCATAATCCAAGTGTTGGTGTGTGAGCTAGATATCGAAGAATATGCTTCACAACCTTATGGTGTGATTCTTTCGGTGTAGCTTGAAATCGGGCACACATGCAAACACTAAGCATTATATCTGGCCTAGATGCACATAAGTACAATAAAGACCCAATCATGGAGCGGTATACCTTATGATCGAAGTCAATACCATTTTCATCAGTGCACAGATGGCCATTTGTGGGCATAGGAATTTTGACGCCTTTGCAATCTTGCATGCCGAATTTCCTCAGTACATCATTGAGGTATTTCTCCTGAGATATGAATATGCCATTGCGTTGTTGACGAATTTGAAGACCTAAGAAGAATTTCAACTCTCCCATCATAGAGATTTGATATTCTTCACTCATCATATAGGCAAATTCATCACTATAACGTTGATCAGTACAACCAAAGATAATATCATCAACATATATTTGGCACACAAACAGTTCACCATCATAAGATTTAGTGAAAAGAGTAGGGTCGAGTGAACCGGGTTTGAAGCCTTTCTTCATGAGAAATTCCTTCAAAGTATCATACCACGCCCGAGGGGCCTGCTTGAGGCCATAGAGGGCCTTGTTGAGTCTGAAGACTTTGTCAGGATTCTTTGGGTCTTCAAAACCTGGGGGTTGAGCAACATATACTTCTTCCTCAAGCTTACCATTGAGGAATGCACTTTTCACACTCATTTGATATAAAGTGATATCATGATGGTTAGCATAAGCAAGTAATATGCGAATAACCTCAAGTCTAGCAACAGGTGCAAAAGTTTCATCAAAATCAATTCCTTCAACCTGTGTGTAGCCTTGAACTACAAGTCGTGTCTTATTCCTCACCACAAGGCCATTTTCATCTTGCTTGTTGCGGTAGATCCACTTTTTGCCAATGATATTGTGCTTGCGAGGATTTGGACGTTTGACCAGTTCCCAGACGTTGTTGAGCTCGAACTGATGTAATTCTTCTTGCATGGCCTGAATCCACTCAGGCTCTAGAAATGCTTCATCTACCTTAGTGGGCCCTGTGATAGAGACAAAAGCATAGTGCCCACCAAAGTTAGATAAATGTGAAGCTTTTGAGCGTGTGAGAGGACCTGGTGCTTCAATGTCATCGATGATCTTTTCAACTTGCACTTCTTTTGCAACGCGAGGATGAGTTGGTTTTCGTCGAGGAATTTGATCGGCATTTTCTTCAGCACCATTTTCTCAGGTGCATCAGCTCGACGTTCTTCATGTTCTGGAATGAATTCTTCAGCAGATTCTTCGGTAGGAATGACATCCTCAGTAGCCTTGAACTTGATAGTTTCCTCAGGTGCTGGTTCATCTATCACAGAAGGTAGGTGCTCTCTTTGCGAGCCATTAGTTTCATCGAACTGCACATCTACAGTTTCAACAACCTTGTGAAGAACGTTGTTGAAGACTCTGTAGGTGTGTGAGTCCTTTCCGTAACCAAGCATAAAACCTTCATGTGCTTTTGGTGCAAATTTAGAGTTGTGATGAGGATCTCTAATCCAACATTTAGCACCGAAGACTTTGAAATAACTCACATTGGGTTTCTTGTCAGTGAGGAGTTCATAGGCAGTCTTCTTGAAGAATTTGTGAAGATATACTTTATTGATGATGTGGCACGCAGTATCAATCGCATCAATCCAGAAACGATGAGGCGTTTTGTATTCATCAAGCATAGTGCGAGCCATCTCAGCAAGAGTCCTGTTCTTGTGCTCCACGACGCCATTCTGCTGAGGAGTATAAGGAGCAGATAACTCATGAGTAATACCAAGTTCATCAAGATAGTCATCGAGACCCGAATTCTTGAACTCAGTTCCATTGTCACTTCTGATGTGCTTGATCTTCACACCAAAGTTGGTTGAAGCCCACGAGGAAAATCGTTTGAAGACTTCCTGCACTTCATGTTTGTAAGTAACAAGGTGTACCCATGTGTAACGAGAGTAACCATCAACAATAACAAATCCATATTGAGATGCTTCATTTGAAATGGCAGAATAATGGTTCGGACCGAAGAGATCCATGTGAAGCAATTCAAATGGTCGAGTAGTGGTCATGATAGTCTTCGCTGGATGCTTGGCCTTGGTCATCTTTCCAGCTTCACAGGCTCCGCATAAGTGATCCTTGAGGAATTTGACATTCTCAATGCCAATGACATGCTTCTTCTTGCAAGCGTGTGCAAATTCTGTTGGAAATATGCCCTAGAGGCAATAATAAAATGATTATTATTATATTTCCTTGTTCATGATAATTGTCTATTATTCATGCTATAATTGTGTTATCCGGAAATCTTAATGCATGTGTGAATACATAGACCACAACACGTCCCTAGTAAGCCTCTAGTTGACTAGCTCGTTGATCAACGGATAGTTATGGTTTCGTGACTATGGGCATTAGATGTCATTGATAACGGGATCACATCATCCCAATCCTAAGCCTAGCACAAGATCATGCAGTTCGTTTGCTAAAGCTTTTCCAATGTCAAGTATCATTTCCTTAGACCATGAGATCGTGTAACTCCCGGATGCCGTAGGAGTGCTTTGGGTGTGCCAAACGTCACAACGTAACTGGGTGACTATAAAGGTATACTACAGGTATCCCCGAAAGTATCTGTTGGGTTGGCACGGATCGAGACTGGAATTTGTCACTCCGTATGACGGAGAGGTATCTCTGGGCCCACTCGGTAATGCATCATCATAATGAGCTCAGTGTGACCAAGTGTTTGGTCATGGGATCATGAATTACGGTACGAGTAAAGTGACTTGCCGGTAACGAGATTGAACGAGGTACTGGGATACCGACGATCGAATCTCGGGCAAGTAACGTATCGATTGACAAAGGGAATTGTATACATGATTACTTGTATCCTCGACATTGTGGCTCATCCGATGAGATCATCGAGGAGCATGTGGGAGCCAACATGGGTATCCAGATCCCGCTGTTGGTTATTGACCGGAGAGTCGTCTCGGTCATGTCTGCATGTCTCCTGAACCCGTAGGGTCTACACACTTAAGGTTCGGTGACGCTAGGGTTGTAGAGATATGAGTATGCGGTAACCCGAAAGTTGTTCGCAGTCCCGGATGAGATTACGGACGTCACGAGGAGTTCCGGATTGGTCCGGAGGTAAAGATTTATATATAGGAAGTCGAGTTTCGGCCATCGGGAAAGTTGTGGGGTTAATCGGTATTGTACCAGGACCACCGTAAGGGTCCCGGAGGTCCATCGGGTGGGGCCACCTATCCCGGAGGGCCCCATGGGCTGAAGTGGGAGGGGAACCAGCCTCTGGTGGGCTGGTGCGCCCCCCCTTGGGCCTCCCCTGCGCCTAGGGTTGGGAAACCCTAGGGGTGGGGGCGCCCCACTTGGCTTAGGGGGCAAGCCACCCCCCTTGGAGATGCCTCTCCTAAGGCCGGCGCCCCCCTAGAGGACTATATAAAGAGGGGGGAGGGAGGGCAGCCGCACCTAAGCCTTGGCGCCTCCCTCTCCCTCCCGTAACACCTCTCTCTCTCGCTGAGCTTGGCGAAGCCCTGCCGAGATCCTCGCTGCATCCACCACCACGCCATCGTGATGCTGGTTCTCCATCAACCTCTCCTTCCCCCTTGCTGGATCAAGAAGGAGGAGACATCTTCCCCAACCGTACGTGTGTACGCGGAGGTGCCGTCCGTTCGGCACTTGGTCATCGGTGATTTGGATCACGGCGAGTACGACTCCATCATCCCCGTTCTCTTGAACGCTTCCGCTCACGATCTACAAGGGTATGCAGATGCACTCCTCTCTCTCGTTGCTAGATGACTCCATAGATTGATCTTGGTGAAGCGTAGAAAATTTTTATTTTCTGCAACATTCCCCAACAAATTCCTCATGCCTGCGTGACCAAGTTGTCGATGCCATAGCCAGCCTTCTGAAGCTTTTGCAAGTAGGCACACGGCTGGTTGTGGTCCTGTAGAGAAATCAACAATATACAAGTCTCCCCTCCTAAAGCCTTCGAAGACTTTGGAATTGTCAGCTTCCATAACCACAACACATCGATACTTGCCAAAGACAACAACCATAGCAAGATCACAAAGCATTGAGACAGACATGAGGTTGTATCCTAAGGACTCGACAAGCATGACTTTGTCCATGTGTCGATCCTTTGTGATAGCAACCTTACCTAGACCCAATACCTGACTTTTGCCTTTGTCAGCGAAGATGATATGCTTCAGATGCGCTGGTGATAAGGGATCATCCATCAATAGATTCTTGTCACCAGTCATGTGATTTGTACATCCACTATCGAGGACCCACTCAGTGGCCTTGGGTTGATCATCCTACAGATGAATTAGTGCAGCTTATGAACTTCATATACTTCATCAGTGAAGAATATGACATCAATTCATCAGATCAATTTCATCAACCAATGGACAGATAAAATAGTATGAGGACGTGAGAAATGAAAGTTCATTTCTTCATGATTAGCTTGCGTCCTTTGAGGCACTTTTCAGGTCTCCAGCAAATTCTTCAGACGTTTGAGCACGTCTGGAGACCTGATCCTGCATAAGAGATTAGTTCTTTTTCTTCACCACCCACATCTGAAGGGGTGGCAAAGAGTTCATCACTCCGCGAGCTCCGTATGAGAAAGGTGGAATAGAAGCCAGACCATTTCGTTTCACATAAGAGGAGTTAGGGTAAGCATATGAATAAGCAAAGAAATTCTTCGAGGACTTATGAACATAATGATTAGAAGAATAATGCTCATATTCATAGCCCTTGACTCTTCCCTGCGAAACAGAGTTGTTAGCACGATGATGTTCATATGAGGACTTTGATCCTTTTGAGGAATTTGACCCACGTGAGGAATTTGGTCCGTATGAGGACTTGGATCCATATGAAGAATTTGGTCCATATGAAGAATTTGATCCGGGGTTCCTATTCTTCACAGTTGGTTTCATGAGGACATTCACCTGAAGACTTTCAAGGCACCTTTTGGGAACCCAGATTTTCTTCATAGGGGAACCGTTCCTGCAGTTAGTGCCAACATATCTAGCAAATACTTCACCATTCTGATTTTTGAACAGTTTATAGTTGGAGTCAAATGACTCATCAGAAGAATGAGAAGATTCACATGTAAAACCAGATAAATTAGATGGATCAACTGGAGGTCCCTTTGCAGCAACCCATGAGGTTTTGGGGTACTGCTCAGGCTTCCAATATGTACCATTAGCATTGAGTTTCCTCTCAAAGGCAATACCCTCTTTCCTAGGGTTCCTGTTGAGGATCCGCTTTTTAAGCACATCACAAAGAGTTTGATGCCCTTTGAGGCTTTTGTACATGCCTGTCATGTACAATTCCTTCAGCCCTGCATCGTCAGTGATACTAGCAATGTCCTCAGATGAGGAATTAGTGATAGCAGAGGCAGGTGAAGAATTTGTAACATTAGAAGCATTTGAACATTCAGGTGAAGAATTAGCAGATTCACGTTCAATGCATTTCAAACATGGAGGAACAAATTCTTCCTGAGCAGCGCTGATTTGTTGAGCAAGTAATGAATCGCGCTCCTTCTGAAGATCTTCATAACTCACTCTTAACTTCTCAAGATCTTGCTTTCTTTGAAGAAATTCATAAGAAAGCTTCTTATGATCAGATAAGAGAGTGTTATGTTGATCTTGAAGGGTGTCATACTTAGTATGAAGTCTCTGAAGACTTTCAGCCAAAGCTTTTCACTGATCCATTTCTTCACCCAACATATCATCGCTCTTATTTAGCATGTATTGACCTTTTTCCAAAGCTCTTTGTTGTTTAGTGGCAAGGGAAGCAAGTTTGACATAGTTGGGTCCAAATTCATCACCAGATTCATCATCACTTGACTCGGATAGGTAGCATTCAGTTACCTCAGCACTTTTTGCCATAAGGCATGATGAAGAGGATGATGATTCTGGTTCGAATGTCATCGCTTTGAGAGATTCCTTGAAGTCCTCAAACCAAAGATCATGACGGGTTCGATGACCTTCATAGACCTCAGAGAGACGGTCCCAGATAAGCTTCGCATGATCGAGATGCATGATGTTCCTGAACTGATTTTGAGACAGACAGGAGCAGATGACATCCTTCGCCGTGAGGTTGAGAAGAGTGTACTTGCGAATGTCATCAGCTCCCGCCGTCTTGCACAGATCGGTAAGACCAATCTTAGTGACGGTCCACAGTTCGCTGTTCATCGCCATGAGGCGCTTCTTCATCATGGCCTTCCACTTGGGATACTCGTGACCGTCAAAGATGGGGCATGTCACTTTCTTCATACATGCGGTCGACATAACTAAAACTCCAAGCGATTAAACCAAAATCACACTGAACAAGGGAGTACCTTGCTCTGATACCAATTGAAAGTGCGTTATATCGACTAGAGGGGGTGAATAGGCGATTTTTATGAATTCTTCACTGAGGAATTTGCCGGTGAGGAAATTCCTTAGCGAAGAACTACTTGCTGCGGAATAAGTACTCAAAAGCAAACATAACAGAAGAAAAGCATAGTCATCATAATGAAATGAAGACAAGCACAGAGTACAGAAAGCGTAATCACAGGATAACACAGGACGAAGAAATTGAACTGAGGAAATTGAGAAAGTCTTCAGTCAAAGTCTTCAAACACAGATATGAACAGGTGCACAACACAGTTATGAGGAAATGAAAGAGTTGAAGAAATAGAACAAGCTGGCTTGGTGAAGACAATGATTTGGTAGACCAGTTCCAACTGTTGTCTCAGTTGTACATCTGGTTGGAGCGGCTAGGTATTTAAACCTGAGGACACACAGTCCCGGACACCCAGTCCTGAACACACAGTCCAGGACACCTAGTCCTCACCGTATTCTCCTTGAACTATGGTCACACAGACCTCGTCCAATCACTCGTGGTAAGTCTTCAGGTGACTTCCGAACCTTCACAAACTCGGTCATTCGGCGATCCACAATTCCTCTTGGATGTTCTAGACCATGACGCCTAACCGTCTGGAAGAAGCACAGTCTTCAAAGGTAACAAGCATCGGATCCACGCAGGATCAATCTCTTCAGTGATGCTCAATCACTTTGGGTTTGTAGGTGTTTGGGTTTGGGTTTTTCCTCACTTGATGATTTTCGCTCAAAGTCCTCAAAGGATGGGATGCTCTCAAATGACAAGTGTTAGTTCTCTCAGAGCAGCCAACCAGCTAGTGGTTGTAGGGGGCGGCTATTTATAGCCTAGGGAGCAGCCCGACATGATAAGACATAAATGCCCTTTGATGATATGACCGTTAGGTGGATAAGATATTTTGGGACAGCTGGCGCGCAGCACATCAACGGTCGGAAATTTGAGGCTCAAATTCCTCAGGGCTATCATGTTCCTCACTGTGTAGGCAATCCACACTGGCGAATTCCTAACTCCTCAGTCAGAACAAATTCCTCAGAGACCAGAAGAACTTCGTCTCTGTCACTGAAGAAATTGACTGAACTGTATGAGATTTCCAATGGCTTCACTCGAAGGGATTGGTAGGTGTAGGATTTTGAGTTGAGCATCACATGGAAATTCTTCCTTAGTATTTCCTCGACCCCCTTTAACAGTACGGTGTTTCCTATGGCTCAAGAAAGAGAAAGTGAAACTACGAAAACAAAAGTCTTCACGCTTCATGTTCCTCGAATGAATACCAAGTCTTCAAGGTCACACCAATTTCTTCACTTTCAAAGTCTTCAGAAAGTCTTCAGAAGTCCAAAGTCTTCAGTCAAAGAACTTCATTTTTAGGGGTCGACTTTCTCTGTAAATATCAAACTCCTCATAGACTTATAGTCCTGTGTACACTCATAAACACATTAGTCCCTTAACCTATAAGTCTTCAATACACCAAAATCACTAAGGGGCACTAGATGCACTTACATCAAGTGGGTAGAATCTCATGGAGAAGTGGATTATAAACTTAGAGATGACTTCTTTTGCATCCAAAGGGACATTGCGACGATCATCATGAAAGAAGTCGTCAATGAGAAGGGGATGTTCCACCACGGCCCTATATCGCGAGCTGATGTCCGAACTCACATAGGCATGCAACATCATGACCTCACGTCGTTCAAGAAGCTAGGGTCCATCCTTGATGATATGGAAGGATGGAACTTCTAGTGATTTACGATGCCGATGATGATGATATGTGTCGGTTGAACTTGTATACTTTCTGTAGCGATGAAACTTTGTGATGTCCACGGTCCTGCCGAACTTGCGTAACGCTACTTTGTTAGTTTGGGTACAATGACCCGTGTTCCTCTAGTTAATTAGTTTGTGTACTATATGTTGCATCTAGTTGCTAACCCTTTCTTTTTCGTGTTGCTCTAGTATATTTTGTTGCATATGATCATACATTCTCTTGATGAATATGCATCTCTAACAGGTACCTAGATTCTTGATGGAGAAGAAGCAGTGCCATGTCGTGTACAAAGGGAAGGTTCCGGGAGTGTACGACAAGTGGCCTGAGTGTCAGGCGCAAGTGGATGGGTTCTCGGGCGCCATCCATAAAGGCTTCAAAAGAAGACAAGAAGCAGAAGCTAGTTACTTGAGGTTCACGCTAGCGCGAGAGAGGACTCGTAACCGCCACCTCATGTACTACATAGTTCTGCTCTAACTCATAGTGATAGCTCTTATCGCGTATATCATTGTTTAGATGGATGACGATGTGGTTGCAAGTATTCGAGACTTGTATCGCTATTTTTGAGATTATGACGAGAGACCACTTTGTGTTGGATGATGATGACATGATTTGATGAGACTGTTTGTATGTATATGCTATGATTACATTTGTGGTCTCACAGCCATTTGTATGTGTATGATGAGGACATTTGTATGTGCTAAAGATTCTTGTATAAAGCCTGTTCAAATACAAAACAAATATGCAGAGAAAAATTCAGAAACTAATAAAATTAGCAATAGCGACGGGAGTAAAGTTAGCAGCAGCGTGCCGTTAGCAGTAGCACGGCTTAATACAGAGCGCTAGAGCTATTAGCAGTAGCACGCTGTTCTACAAATCGCTGTTGCTACGCTTGTATAGCAGTAGTGCGGGCCAACACGCGCTGCTGCTACAGGTTAGCTGTAGCGCCGTATCAGTAGCGCGGGTGCCCGCGCTACTGCTATACCTAAAACCCGTGCTCCTGCTAGGCTTTTCCCTAGTAGTGGGTGCCCACACGCTGTTCACTTCAATGCCTAGAGCGGGGGAGACGATGTACAACGACCCGGCCAAGGAGATGCTCGACATCGTCCATGATGGAGGCGAGGCAGGAGGAGGGCGGGCAGGTGGAAGACTGGATCCCATCCAGTCCGGCAACTATCAGCAACAACAGTCCTACACCTAGACGGCCACGCAACAATCCTACACCCATACCGGCGGTGGCACACAACAACAACAACAACAACAACAACAACAACAACAACAACAACAACAACAACAACAACAACAACAACAACAACAACAACAACAACAACAACAACAACAACAACAACAACAACAACAACAACAACAACAACAACAACATCATCATCACTGGGCCGCCGAACAGCGGCATCCGGAGGGGGGAGGAGGAGGAGGACAACGAGGATGATGATCCGTATGATACAATCGGCTATCCGAAGAAGAAGAAGAGGGTGGAGGAAAAAGCTTCAACATGCGGGAGGATGAGCTATTATGTGATGCATGCTTGGCCACAAGCATTGATCCAATCCATGGCACGGAGCAAAAGGGCACAACCTTTTGGAGGAACATTCACATATGGTTCTATGAACACAAGCATTTCACGCCCTACTCCGACGCGCGGTCATCCACAACCGTGAATGGAAGTCCCTCAACCATCGATGGTACATCATGCAAGAGGTCGTGTCCAAGTATTGCGGCCACTTGAAGCACCTCATCGCACCGTGGCCTAGCGGTGCACAAATCACAGAGCAAGTAAGTTGATCACTAGCCGGATATGCTTAGTTTTGTTGATCACTAGCCGGACATGTATTGTTTTGTTGCTCACTAGACGGATATGCATTGTCGACAATGTTTCACTTTGTAGCCTACTCGTGCTTGCGTGGTGTACAAGAAGTTGGAGAAGAAGTCCTTCACCGTCATGCATTGTTGGTTGGAGTTGAATGGGCAAACAAAGTGGAACCTTTTCATAGCCAAGACCGCCGCCCAGGCCAATGAGGAAGAAACCGGTAACCCTACCGACCCAACCCAAGAACCACCGAAGAAGATTAGAAGAAATTTACGGGGAAAAAAGTGGGAGGAGGAGAGGGCGAAGCGAGAAGGCGTGGCGGCCAAGCTGATGGAGAGGTTTGAGGACATCTCGGCGAAGAAGGAGGAGACATGCGTGAAGCGCTCAGATATCAAGGAGGAGAAGAAGACGGAGAGGTTCAAACTGTCAATGGAGGCGACGGGCAAGAAGCTCAAGCTCGAAGAGTGGAGTACTATGATCAAAGAGAGGAAGGTCACGCTCGAGGAAAATAAGGTGAAGATCACCGCCAATGCAGAGGAGTACAAGATGTTTACCTTGAATGTGGACTCTTTGGATGTCGACGCAAGAATCATCGTGCAATCCGTCCGCTACCAGATGTTGCATCGGCAGAAAGATCAGTTGGCGGCAGCGGACGGCGACACCACCTTGAACGGGAAGCAGATGGCTGGGATTGCCGGTCTGGCAGGGCAAAAATGCGTGGCCTGTCGGACTTATGTTCTTTTGGATTCGGGCATGTAAAAACTAAGCATACTTGCCTCTTTTTTTGTGGGTAACATACTTGCCTCTTTTTGGTTGTGATCGGGCATGCGATCCGGCGCTGGTGTGATCGGACGCGTTGTATGGATCAGAGTACATTTGAATTTAAATTTACTAGCGGACATATACCGAATAGCGTTGGATGGCGTCCTCCTGCATCTGCATTCACAAACTGGTCTCTGTCCACGGACGGATGCAGAACGAAATTTGCGGGTCGTTGTTGGAGATGATGCACTTCATATACAAGCGTAATAGGAAAACGTTTCAATTCATCCGGCTGAATTCAGCCGAGCTTAAACCGCCTCCATTGGGTGACACGTGCCTATGGGCCCACCCCCCACGTTGCTTTCCTCTTTGCCTTATCTCTATCCTCGCCCACGGATTCCTTCGTCCTGTTTTCTTCTCCCCCTGAGAGCTCCATCGCCAGCAAACTGAAAACTTACGCGCTGCCGCTCCTGTCACTACTAGGGAGCTGGCCGTCGCGCACTACTGCCAGCCCGTGGCATGGCAGCTGCAAGCCCTGTCGCTGTTGTTGCGACGGGAGCATCTCCCTCAACTCCGGCTGCAGTGGAGTTCATCACGCCGTCGGTGCTGCCATGAACGTGGTCGAACATCGTCAGGGGCGCCGGTTGCTGCATTGGAGCTTCGCCGGAGTCGCCGGTTGCTGCATTGGAGCTTCGCCGTAGTCGCCGGGGTTGCATTAGAGCTTCGCCGGAGCTTCCCCGGAGTCACCTGTTGCTGCATTGGAGCTTCGCCGGAGTCACCGGTTGCTGCATTGGAGCTTCGCCGTAGTCGCCGGGATTGCATTGGAGCTTCGTCGGAGTTGCCGGCTGCTACATTTGAGCTTCGCTGGAGTTGCCGGTTGCTGCATTGGAGCTCTGTCAGTGCTGGATACGGTGGCTGGCAATGTCGACGACTGCTCCATACGGTGGCCAGTGAGGAGCAGAGCCAGTGCTGCGATGGAGAATCATGAAGGTCGCCTGTACTGCCATGGAGCATCGTCGGTGCCGCCGGTGTGGTTCTATGTGTTGTGATGCAGCATAGCCAGGGGCCGTCGAGGTGCTACAGAGAGACAAGGTCGGGGGAGTCCTCATGGTTGTGTGGCAAGAGGAGGAAGACGAGTTGCAGAGCGTATGATCGAACGGCCATGTGCGCCAGATCGGACGACTCCCGAAGCGGATGATTTTCTGCAAACATCATCCGGATGATTTGTAGCAGTGGCCAGCGTAATAAGCCTATCATTGGATATTTTATTAATGTTGCTTTTCTAACGAACAAAAGCGAATCCCCGTAGAAAATGGGTTTGAGGGGGGAAAAAGGGACGACCGTAAGGAGAAAAGTCAGTTCCACCTCTACAAGCCATCCTAACCGTTCCCGTTACATCGAGGCCTCGGAAGCCGTCCGATGTAGGTCAGGCATCCCGCATCCTCCCTTTTATGCGCTCGTCGAACCATCCCACAATTTTTGCTCGTCCAGGGTTTTAGCCGTCGCCGCCGACCCAGCCCCCGCCCCCCGCAGAGAGAAGCGAGCGACAGCGAGGTCGACGCCATGGTGCAGCGCCTGACGTACCGGAAGCGGCACAGCTACGCCACCAAGTCCAACCAGACCAGGGTTGTCAAAACCCCAGGTGAGATCTGCGTTCTCCACGGGTTCTTTCTAGCAGATTCCCAGGCTGCGATTCGAGTCCTTGGGCAGTCCGTGCGCTGAACTCGCGTGTGATGACGCGTGTCGTGTGATTGTTGCAGGGGGGAGGCTTGTGTACCAGTACACCAAGAAGAGGGCGAGCGGGCCCAAATGTCCGGTCACCGGCAAGAAGATCCGGGGGGTAAGCGATTGCGTCTCACCCCTTCCCGAACCATTGGCTTGAGCGTGAATGAGTCGCCCTATCGTAGTTTCATCTTCGTTTGCAGCACTTTTGGCAATATATTAGTTGCCTAATTTTCATTTCTGATGGTTCGCTTATGGCGTGGCGATGGTAGTTTTATTTTGTTAACTGTAGTGTCTATTTGATGTTGCATCTATACACATTGGTGATGTTGGACATCAATTCTGGTAGTGATCTATTTAGGCTTCATCAGCTGTACATTTTCAAGTATTTCTTATTGCAGCGTTTGCTACTGGTGTTCAGTAATTTAACTGAAATTATTATTGATAGGTTGGTTCGAATCCAAAACTGATTACATACAACTGTGGTGCTATTGCAACCATCTGTGTGTCGTAGGGTGAGTGTGAATGTTGAAAATTTTGCTGGGAAGATTGCTATTACAAATGAACGAACTTAATTGCAACATTGGATATAGTTGCAGTTTATCACCATTGCAGGCGAGCATAAACAATCTGGGTTGTAATGCCTAAAAACTGTAGATTGTATGACTGATGCTAGTTGGTTGATTTCCATGTTAAAGGGCCTTTGATATTATGGTTTATTGCTGTCCATGATTTACTAGTGGACTAAGTGAGTTTAAATAAACGAGTAAAAGAACAAGTGGACTTGCTGGTTGGGAGTTTAAATAAAGCTACTGTTTTTGTGGATGAAATCTCCATTGTATGCTTATTTAGTCTCCTTTCATGTTTATGTAATTCACATGGAAATAGGATTCTTAGAAAACATTTGTTCAATCTATTTAACGGATGGTTAAGTTTGCTTCATGTTGTATAATATCAGTGGTTTGACATTGTAAGCTGTAACAATATTTGTTTGACCTGTTGTAGATACCTCATTTAAGGCCTACTGAGTACAAAAGATCAAGATTATCCAGGAACAGGAGAACAGTGAACCGTCCTTAAGGTGGTGTTCTATCTGGTCAGGCTGTTAGGGAGAGGTTAGTGCATCTTGTTGTAACTGCTGGGTTATCGTTCTCTATTGTCTGTTATCTAACATGTTTGTTACAGGATCATCCGTGCTTTCCTTGTCGAAGAGCAAAAGATTGTGAAGAAGGTTTTGAAGATCCAGAAGACCAAGGAGAAGCAGCCATCAAAGTGAAATGGCCGAGGCCTTTTTTTGGAGGACAGATGGTGATGAGTGTTCAGTCAAGCCTGCGCAGTATGCTAAGCCCGTGGTTACTGAATTAAGCTAGAGATTTCCGTCCATTTTCTTGTTCCGAGGGTGGATCTGGATCTTGTTACCCGTATGCTATTACTTTGTGTTTGACGGTTTGACCCGAGTACTTGGTTATATTACAGTTTTGGATACCCTTTGCAGTATTGTTCATGGATTTCTACTGCAAGCTGCAGTATTTTCTAGCAATATTTGAAGATTCTTGATGCGGCGTTGTTAATAATTTATACTATTCAAACCCTACAGCCGAGTACATCTGCTTGCACAGCTACACACGATTGTTTATTCGTGTGTCTAGTCCATCTGGTGACCCCTATATTTGTCATGAAACAGAGCTGATCTATGTAACTATTTAGGGTGTCGGCGAAAGTCTCTTCCGGGTCCCGGGTGTGCTATTGCCGGCACGTTTTCTCCCTCGCGTGCTGTGATTGTACGATGGCAATAGCGATTGATTGGAACTGCTTGAGAGAAGTAGGTATCATGCAAAATGGTCTAGCACAGTTGACATCTATAGGCTTCAAGTAGCTCTTGAGCCTCCATCACATGTCGAGCTAGGCGTTGCCCTTAGCCTTCATAGGTGCTCCATCAGATCATGCTGCACTTTTTGATGCACATGTGGGTCTTGGATCTTCTAACGCATATTGAGGAAGGCAGCCTAGATTGTCGGTAGCCGGTGATCAACTTGGGCAAGAGGACCCTGCTTGTAATATGGTTCGGTGTCAAACACTGGCTCTTCCTTCTTGCTCTCAATGATCATGTTGTGCAAAATGACATAACAAGTCATGACTCCCCACATTTGATCTTTCGACCAGATTAGAGCGGGGTATCGGACAACAGCAAATCAAGATTAGAGCACACCAAATGCCCTCTCGGCATCCTTCCAGCAAGCCTCCTGACACTTGGCAAAGTAGGAGTTCTTGCCTCCTGGCACAGGGTTTGAGATGACCTTCACAAATGTGGACCACCTCGGATAGATGCCATCTGCTAGGTAGTATCCCTTGTTGTTCTGGCGCCCATCGACCTCGAAATTCACCGAAGGAGCATGACCTTCAACAAGCTTGGCAAAGACATTCGAGCACTGCAGTACGTTGATGTCATTGTGAGTTCCTGGCATATTAAAGAAGGAGTGCCAAATCCACATGTCCTATTTGGCCACTGCCTCAAGTACCACATTGTAAGATCCTTTTGCGCCTTTGTACATCCCCTGCAAAGTAAACATACAGTTTTTTCATGCTCAGTGCATGCAGTCAATGCTTTCAAGCATCCCAAAAAATCCTCTTGCTGCATTATGTGCTAGGATCGGAGCAGTGTCTTCAACATCCGGTGATCGCAAGTATTTGCTCCAAACACTGCCACAACTGCTCTGCAGAACTTGTACAAACACTCAATGATGATGGACTCGGCCATGCGTCCATAGTCTGACGAAACCAAATTCTAGTAGTCACACTCGGCTCTTACCATTTTGGCCAGTGCAAGCTGTCTATTTATTATTCAACATCACTTACTTCTGAACGGAGGAAATATATATTAAAAATCTAGTACGTCAGTAAATAGAGAGATCAATTGCTCACATTAGAGATGGATTATGAGAAATTTGCCCAATTATGAGAAATTTGCCCAATGCAAATTGACATCGATAACTCCATAACCAATTTGCTCTTTTTCTCTCCTTTGGACATGGATCAAGAAACATGCTCTTTAATTGTCGCCGGGTGTCTTAGATAATCATGAAGAGTTAGTTAGAGACTCTAAGGTAGAGTAGAGGCTTTGCAAATTGTTTCAAAAATCCAAACCGCCCTCTCAAGTCAGCCAAGGAAATTTAGTACTATTTTGTTCCAATGTCTTAGCTAGACTGAAATATAAGTCGGACATGGAATTTTAGGTCTTCAATTTGACTAATGTCACAAAAACTATTATCATTGAATGAAATATTAAAACATATATTTTTATGGCATATTACACATGTTTCACTAATTATATTGAAGACAAAAAATCCATGCCCGATTATATTTCCGTTTGGACGGAGGGAGTACTAAAGATCGTGAGAAACCGGTCAATGAGCCATATGGATCGTGTGAGTTCACGAGTTTTTTGTTACAACTATGATGCAATGCTCGCATTGTTACCATTATACACATGTTCCGCGGGCATGCTTTAGTTAACGTTTCACACTGACACGTGAGAGTGAAATTTTGGTAATCCCCATGCATCCAGTGTTTCGTGGGCCAAACATTTTCGTATACCTGCCAATCTTCTTTCTTTTGAAAAGCATCAGATTTATTATAAAGGATCACCGGAAACATCTCAAACATAACAAAAACTATATAAAGATTCCGAAACCATTACTGCAGCCAGTGCCGTAGCTAGGATCTACCTAAGCCCCAGACCAACCTTATATCTACAATGATTACTGTTGCTACAATGCGTCATTGTTGCTACAATCAACGAAGAGATTGCTTGCTGCGCCCCAGGCCATGGCCCTGGCAGCCTGGGCCTGCCTACGCCCCTGACTGCGGCAACAACGAGCCGCCGACGTGCCGATGTGGCCGTCCCCTTATTGAAGCCAGCTTGGCTTATCGATGACAACCGAAAAGTTTTATGCACATGCTCAGCGGCGGCGCCAGCTCTCCAAGTATGTGGGGCCAGCCTTTGTAATATGTGGGGTCAAAGTAGCTAGTAATAGCTAGGGGTCAAAGGATTATCAAAAACCTGTGGGGTCGGTTGAGCCCACAGCCACAACATGGCTTCGCCGCTGCACATGCTTATAAAGACCAGCGCTCTGAAGTCGTAGTCGTAGTCGTCATCGTTGAACCCTTGCATATATCTAGAGCACCTGACACTAAATCTTCCCGCATGACACACACATAAAAAAACCTAACCTCTAAGGTCCTGTTTGTTTCAGCTTCGTTTGGATTTTAATTACATGTGGATTCGCTTCACTGGCGAATCTGATTCTAAGAATCAGCTTCACCACCGAAGTACACTTTAATGTGCTTTAGGAAATTGCATTAAAAATGATTCAAATCCAAATTCTTCATTGGCAAAGTTGATTCCAAATAGCTGTTTGTTTGAGATTCTAGATTCGGCTTCACTGATAAAGCTGAATCTGCTCCCAAAATCCGAAACAAACAGGGCCTAAGGAACTTCAGGAATCTACGCCCGGAGCTCTCTCCGGCCACTTGCATAAACAAAGCATTATCGTTGTTGGCGCTCACTCCAGCGTGGGAGTAGTACTCATCATAAGTGTGAGGCTGTGAGCACACGGTCGGGTCGCCCCGTCCCGATGAGCCATGCCGTGCCGCTTCTCGGGAGGAAAGAGGCCGCGCGGCCGGAGCAGGCGGCGCAAAAGGGGGCTCGGAACGACGGCAGTGCCAGCTTCGTGCGAACTTGCCTCAACGGCGTCAACGCCTTGTCAGGTGAGCCTCCACATCCATCATCCATGGTTTTCCTTCCGTTGGTTTCGCATGTAAATTTCGTTGGATTGACACTGTTCGACGCTCCGATGAGTGTAGGTGTTGGGGTGCTATCGGTGCCCTACGCGCTGTCGGAGGGTGGGTGGCTAAGCCTGCTGCTGCTGGCCGCCGTGGCTGCCGCCTGCTGGTACACCGGCCTCCTCGTCGGGCGCTGCATGGACGCCGACCCGGCAATCCGGACGTACCCGGACATAGGCCAGCGCGCCTTCGGCCCCGCCGGCCGCCTGCTCGTGTCGTCTTTCCTGTACGCCGAGGTCTACCTCGTCGCCGTCGGCTTCCTCATCCTCGACGGGGACAACCTCGACAAACTCTTCCCGGACTCCGGCGTCGCCCTGGGGCCCGTGTCGCTCGCGGGGAAGCAGCTGTTCGTCGTGCTCGTCGCGCTCATGGTCGCGCCCACGACGTGGCTGCGCAGTCTGGGCGTGCTCGCGTACGTCTCCGCGGCAGGCGTGTTCGCGTCGGTCGTCGTCGTCCTCAGCGTGCTCTGGGTGGCGGCCGTCGACGGCGTCGGGTTCTCCGGGAGAGCCACTACTACGCCGCTGCGGCTCGCCGGCCTCCCCACCGCCCTCGGCCTGTACACCTTCTGCTACTGCGGCCACGCCGTGTTCCCGACGCTGTACACATGTATGAAGCAAAAGTCCCAGTTCCCAAAGGTACTCGCCTCAGCCTCATCGATATGCTGCTGAAGAGTGAAGAGTGGACAAGTATTATAATCCTAAAATATACTGTACCAAACGTGAGATCTAAGTATTTGTCTTCCTAATAAACCAGATGCTGGCGATATGCTTTGTGCTGTGCACGCTCAACTACGGCTCAATGGCCGTGCTCGGGTATCTCATGTACGGCGACGGCGTGCAGTCCCAGGTGACGCTGAACCTGCCGGCGGCGAGGCTCAGCTCCAAGATCGCCATATACACAACGCTGGTGAATCCGCTGGCCAAGTACGCGCTCATGGTCACGCCGATTGCTACGGTCGTCGAGGAGAGGATCTATGTCTCGGTAGGCCAGGGCTCCGCGGTCCCCGTGGCGGTGAGGACGCTGCTGGTGCTCAGCACGGTGGTCGTGGCGATCGCCTTGCCGTTCTTCGGCTACCTCATGGCGCTAGTGGGGTCTTTTCTCAGCGTGGGCGTGTGCATGCTCCTGCCATGCGTGTGCTACCTCAGGATCTTCGGGGCGCCGTCGATGAAGTGTTGTCGCACTGCTATGGAGGCCGCCGCCATCTTCGGGATACTGGCGTTGGGCGCGCTTGCGGCTGTAACAGGCACGTACTCTTCTGTGATGCAAATTATCCACCACTTGTAAGTAGTATCCCCAGGAACATAATGCTCGGTCTTTCGTTTCTTTTTTGCGGGGGAAATCAAGTTGTTTACTGTAGTTTCTTCTTCTTCTTCTTCTTCTTTCTGAGTAAACCGTAGTTTCTTCTTCATTTGCCGCACTTTGTTCTGATATACGAATGGTCTAATTTTTATTTCAATTTTTTTTGAAAGGATGTGGCTAGGTCTCAGTCAAGTGACATAACATGTAAGAAAGAAAAAACTGAAAAAAAAATTACATGGATCTCATGTAAGATCTCACGAATATAGTACAGTATCAACCAAGGCTAGATGTAGCAAGACTGTTTCTGAAAACCCCTCATCGCACCAGATTGCAAGCAAACTGGGTATGTGCGTATATCTATAGCCGACCTGAAAGAATAGCAATTTCTCTTGCTGATCCTGGACGGCAGCACACCTCTGACAAACTGACGACCACCGTGAGCAACAATCCTCGCGATCCAAGCAGTAACAGCATGCCTTCTCGTCTCGTATCTTCTCCTCGCATGTGCTCTTTTCATTCAGTCATTCTCAAGTATCCTGCTGTACCTGTGAGTATGTCAGTATCAGTATGTGTGCATATCTCTATAGCTGGTCAAGTGCATTGCAGAGAGACAGCTGGCAAGTAAGTGAAGGTCATGATATTTACACAGCTCTGAATCCTTGCCCCCTCCCCGGCCTTGGTTTTCGCATACCATGACTATGGGAAGAATATTTACAAGCTCCCAGATCTTTCTTAAAGCAAATAAGTATATATAATAGGGTGATGTAACCAGGATTTGCCTCTGTCTTCCTGGTGGGGCAGTGAGCTGATGGCCAGCTAGTTTAATGGTCGTCCAGTTGGCCATGCGAGCTACAACCACATGGAATTTGTTTAAATGGCTCGGCAGAGGCGGTCACGCGAATACTGAAGCCGCGATTAACTAAATGGAGTAGTGGTGCACGTGATTCTCAATCCATGGAATATGCTGCCAAGCATGGATTTCGTTTAGATAGCACCGTGTTCGAGTAGCCTCATAGTACCTGCCTCTGGACTATGGGTTTAGTTAGCTAGCTTTGATTTGCTCAAGATTCCCATGCTGGTTTGTACTTTTGCTGTGCATGCCATTGGGTGATTGTGGTGCTAGTACTCTACTGGTATTGGCCTCATGGGATTGATTAGCTGTCCTCAGGGCAGTTTTTAATTAAGCTGAAAAGGAGGCAGGGCTACTGCCTACTAATTTATTATTTTTTGCACGAGACGACTTGTATTAGAAATGGAAAAACTGAGACTGGCATTAAAGGCACTCTCAATGCATTGGCTCGTAATGTGCCATTTTAGAGACAACCACCCCAATGCATTGTCTCCTAAGTGATGTAATAACCCAAGTGATGTTGCATTTATTGTTCAGATATCATGTTTGCATCTCTAAAGCGTGGTCTAGTTATGCAGAAAAGGGAAAGAAAGAGAAACATGAAGATAAGCCATACCAGAACGGAGAAAGATTGGCATGCCACTGACGGACGCAACACCATTGGGCATCTAATCTGTAGCTTCGTGACTGCAGTTGGATTAGCCATGCTCACATTGACTTTAGCTGAAACAGCGATAGTGTTGTTGCCTATGGACTTCTGTGCCCTGATACTTCATTTTTCATTGAGAAAATTGTTGTCAAAAAATTTCAGCGTTAGTTAGAAAGAGTATCTACCAACTAGCTTGATTGGAGAAAAAGGTAACGCCTGGTAATATTTTACATACAGATAGTGCATCCACTTGTTTAGGCAAGTCCTTTTCAGTACGGCATAAGAAGAAACTTGAGGCTAAATTTCAGTCTTACAATCTTTCAGGCAAAAGACTGAATCCTGGCAATGACATACTCAGACGATAGAAACAGGAATCTTGTGTAAAAGCAGTAAATTCATATTTACAGTATCTTGAAGATGGAGAATAATGCCAGAATGGGAAGGGTATATGGACCTACGTGTGCATTTTTAGAATTTAGTGCCTGTGCTTGCTTCCAATATACTCAAGCTGAAACAACAGAATGTAGAATTATGCATGTGAAGGCAAGTATTTCTAAGGTAGTACTATGCTGATCACCATAAAACAGGATGACTGGCATAATGGAAATGCTGAAAGCTACTAACATGTTCCTTTAATAGACAAACTAGGAGTCAACTACAACTATGTAAGTGACTAATCTTTGTCATGGAGATATTACTATATTGAGTGTGTTGTGCATCATGCAAATTCACAGTTGAATAGTTGATAGAGATATTGTATCTGTCTTCTTCATGCACAATGGTTTTCTTTTTTGTGGTAATTGTTAATTTATCAAACATCTCTTACAAAATACATATTCAAACAAAATTGTGTGGAGAGGCATATAAAAGAGGAGAACCACGACGTCTTATAAGCTATGTTCAAAAACTGAAGAAAATGGGGAAGTCAGTGCCAACTGCTTTGCCAGCAGAAATTTTCCTCCAATACAAACTGAATTTGAATTTGAAAATCCGAACAGATGGCCTTTTAGATGGTTTCAAGATGTTTGAAGTGAGCACTATCTGATATGTGCTCGTGCTAGAACCAGCACAAATCAATTCAATTTTTCACTAGTGGAATTTCATCTGATACTCTGTCAATGGAATAACACAAGTTGTTCCAAGAAAAGTGCAAGCCTGTAACTCCACAAGCATCTGATTATGAAGAATTCTTGGTTGACATCTTTGTGTAGACACGTAGTATGCAGTATGTAGTACTCCATTTGCTACAGTCATCTTCTCTCAGGACTAAGCAATTCAGCTACCTACAGGCAAGAATAATTGTCAGGTTGTCTTCATTTAACCCAAACAGAACCGCTCATAGGCATGTGTCAACACAAATTCCACATTTGTACAAGCAGAAGAATTTAAGTTCTATTGTTCTCCAAACAAACCAATCATACACTCTAACGAGGCTTCATTGAGGTTTCTCCGTGTTAACATGCAGTTTTCTCTTCGCCGCTGTTCCTGTAATCACCAGTATAGTAGATAGATGGAATAAACTTTCCACCTTTATCAGCTGACCGCAGACCTTCTGCTAGGTGGAGTTTTTTAGCCTTTGAGAGGGCTTCAAAGAATTCATGCAATAAGACCTTGTCAGGAGCCATGCACATCTCGAGAAGCTCCTTCATCACATCCACTGCTCCTTCAAAATCCTTATTCTTGCAGAAAGCAGATATAACAATCTTATATGTGTCGTAATTCGGATGGAAGCCAGATTTTTTCATCACATTCAACAGTTGCAGTGCTCGCTCTGAATTCTGCGTCATACAGTATCCAAGAATCAACGCTGAGAAAGTTGAAGCATTCGGTTCAAGCTTGGACCTGTCAAGCTGCTGAAACAAATGCACGGCTTTCTTTATCTTCCCATCCCGGCAAAGACCAAGAATGAGCGCATTGTAAGTTATGATATCAAGCTCGACTCCATTCTTAACCATCCCTTCATGAACCTTCCACGCTGTGCCATTATCACCATGCATGACATACCCATAAATCAGAGTATTGTATGTCACTGTGTTCGGCACAACCCTCTTCGCCTTCATTTCGCTCAACAAACGATTCGCCTGCTGCATCCTCCCCTCCTTGCACAGCACATGGAGGATGGTGTTATAGGTCACCTCACTGGGCGCTAGCCCCTCCAGCTCCATCCTCTTCTTCAGCTCCAGCGCATGTTCCAGACCACCATGCTCCTTACAATAAGCAGCGATCAGCGTGTTGAAGCTGACCACCGTCCTATCAACCCCCCAATCCGGCATTTCATCGAGCACCATGGCCGCGTCGGCGACCCGCCCCAGGGCACAGAACGCCCGCAACACCATGTTGGCCGTGTACATGTTGGGCGAGATACAGCACCGGCGCATCTCCCGGAAGAAGGACACGGCGATCTCGGGGCGCTTCAGGCGGAGCGCCGCGGAGATGAAGACGTTGCAGGACTCGACCCGCGGGAGCAGGCCATGCTCACGCATGGCGCGGAAGGTGAGCGTGGCCTGAGAGAGCTTGTTTCGGCGCGCGCAAGCAGAGAAGAGGACGTCGACGGCCGGCACTGCGGCGCCGGTGCCGCGGCTCCCGGCGGCGAGGCGAGCGGTCAAGATGAGGTGGTGGAGGAGCTCCGGGAAGGCGTGGTGCGGGACGGAGGGGAGCAGTGAGGCGAGGAGCTCGGAGGAGCGGCGCGGGGTGAGGGCGTGGAGGAGGAGGGCGAAGGGGAGCGGGGGCGGCGGTGAGGGAAGGAGGGAGGAGAGGACGTCGTGGGGCACCCGGGGCGGGGAGAGGAGGAGGTGTGAGAGGCGGAGGTGGTTGAGTTGGGGTAGGAAGCGGGAGAGGGAGGAGGGCGCGAGCTCCGGGGAGGAGGAGAGGTGGGAGCGGAGGGCGGTGACGAAGGCGAGGTCCTCGCCGGCAAGCGGCGGGAGAGTGAAGTGCGGCAGCGGAAGCGCGCGTGCCGGCCGCATTGGTGATGGGGTGTTAGCGCCTGATCCGACGCTTCTGCGCCGTGGCAGTCCTCGCTCGCAGTCGCAGGCGAGGTGGGTGAGGAGATCTTTGACAATTTTACCCCTGTAACAGATTTTCTTTTCTTTCTTAGATTCGTATACTCATTGAGAGTAGTTCAGCACCCGTGCGTTGCCACAGACTAAGAAGTGAATGTAATATTGCTTAAGTTTTTTTTTACCATAAACATGCATGTTGTATCAGCTATTCTGCGAGAACACAAACACAAGCTTCTACCTTTTTTTTCAACAAACACCATTCACCCCTCTAGCAAACATTTCCGTCCAAGTTGTCGTTGATCACCTTCTATATCCCTACATCGTTCATTTTGTAATTCATTGCCCTTTGATTATGTGTATGACTTCTCTTTTATTGTGTTATTCTCTAATATATGTGGAACACGACGAATGGTGATTCATAAGGCATCTCACCTTAGTACAAATAATAAGAGAAATGAGTTTAAAAAATGAAATGGGAGAATGGACTTGGCAAGGAAACATTCGTTCCACCACATATTCATTTTTGGATGATGCCATGTTTACCTCCAACCTACACACATGCTATGCCTTCTTCTCCATATAAGATGGTCTCTTTCTTATAAATAGACATACATCTTCATTTAGCGACTGATATGAATGATGCTCTGTTTGTTTTTCACCTTCACACGGGCTATGCCTTCTTCTCCATGTAAGATGTTCTCTTTATCCTTCAGGACCTCCATCATTTTACTTCATTAAGACATATTCCCATCGATCATAGATAGACATACAACAACCATAGAACAAGGCTGTGTCATTTCATTCCATCTCTGCTTCCACGATCCCCTTAGACTTCAGCTTTTCTGGTCAACGTGTTGCTGTTTTGCTATGTTGTTACCCCACTCCGGATCCTCATGTTCTTCTCCCAAGTCCACCAAATTGCCGTCGCCACTCACATCATTCCTTACTTCAGATGGCTTGCTACAATCGTCATCGACTCCCTCCTTAAAGTTCTAACAAATTCATCATTTCACAAAACAAATTTCGCACAAATAACTTAAGAAAAATTGAAAGTGCTCTTTTGATCCCGAGCTCACATGCTCCCTCATGAACGGTAAAATTGAAAAATAGTAAAAAAACTTAAAAAAAATCTGATTTTTTTTGTACTAAACATTGATGAGTGTTTTCCCTGTGTGCAAAAATTTGTGATGAAATGACTTTCATGGAAATGTGGGCAAAAAGAACAAAATGGATGCTCCAAAATACTTCCAACAATAGTCTTTCGAAGCATCGATTTTTTTTGCCAATATTTCCATGGATGTCATTTCATCACAAATTTTTGCACGCAGAGAAAACATTCATCAATGTCATTTCAGATACATTTTTCTTTTACTATTTTTTATTTTACTGTTCATGAGGGAGCATCTCAGCTGCAAAAACTCCATGTCCACATATTGTCCCCTTTATTTGCTCGAATAATGTTTAATGAAGGCAGGAAAGAGGCAAAACGAGTCCAGGACGCAAAAACATCCACAAGTGAAGCAAGTTACACGCTAGAGCCTTCATCTTGGCACATCCTTCTCCCTGGCCATTTGATCGAATGTTTCCCATGCCACATGCCACTAACAATCTGTTTGTTTCCTAACATACACATGAAATGGACATACCAAGGAAGTTCGAAGCATTGATTTTTTTGCCCACATTTCCATGGATGTCATTTCATCACAATTGTTTGCACGCAGAGAAAACATTCATCAATGTCATTTTAGATACATTTTTCTTTTACTATTTTTTATTTTACTGTTCATGAGGGAGCATCTCAGCTCGGGTGCAAAAACTCCATGTCCACATATTGTCCCCTTTATTTGCTCAAATAATGTTTAATGAAGGCAGGAAAGAGGCAAAACGAGTCCAGGACGCCAAAACATCCACAAGTGAAGCAAGTTACACGCTAGAGCCTTCATCTTGGCACTTCCTTCTCCCTGGCCATTTGATCGAATGTTTCCCATGCCACATGCCACTAACAGTTTGTTTGTTTCCTAACATACACATGAAATGGATATAACAAGGAAGTTCGAAGCATTGATTTTTTTGCCCACGTTTCCATGGATGTCATTTCATCACAATTTTTTGCACGCGGAGAAAACATACATCAATGTCATTTCAGATATATTTTTCTTTTACTATTTTTTATTTTACTGTTCATGAGGGAGCATCTAAGCTCAGGTGCAAAAACTCCATGTCCACATATTGTCCCCTTTATTTGCTCAAATAATGTTTAACAAAGGCAGGAAAGAGGCAAACGAGTCCAGGACGCCAAAACACAAGTGAAGCAAGTTACACGCTAGAGCCTTCTTTTTTTGCGAGGGTAAAAGAGATTTTATTCCAGGATCACAGGGTTACAATCAAGAGGCAAAAGTTCTTCCACACATGGTGGACCTCTACCTAGCCATACAGCAATAGTGTACTCCGTACGACTATACAATGCCAATCGATCTGCTACCCTATTTTGCTCACGCTTAACTTTCATAGGAATAAACTCTCTTACACCCATAAGGTGCTGAATTTCAGCCACCAGGTGCCCATAAGCAGAAAACCGAAGATTGTCCCCCTTCATTGCCATCAGTGCTTCCGATGAGTCGGATTGGATAATGACAAGCCCCTCACTATGTTGAATAGCCAGGGCCATTCCTTGCATAAGAGCATGAAGTTCGGCTTCTAGGGATCCATTACAGTTGAATGTGCGTCGATACGCTGCAAAAATGACATTGCCATCGTTCCTCTGCAACACCGTCCCCGCTGTTGTTGAGCCATCTACCTCAAAGAAGGCTCCATCCACCGATAGAGCGATCTGACCGGGTGGAGGCCTCGACCAGTGCAGTGCCGGAGCTGCTACGCGTGGGACAGTCCGGTTGATATCCAAAGTCGACATCTTTCCCTTTAGTATTTCTTCAGCAGTATACTTCCTAACCAGCTGCAAAGATGACATGTAACTCTGAAGATAGTCTGTTGTCGCTGCGGTAGATGGGATCGCCTTAGCATGTGTAAGATCAGAACAAAGCGACCAGATTCTCCACAGTAGCATTATTGTGGAGTCCCTCATTGTATCATCACAATTTAGCAGAATATTTAGGAGCTAGTCCTTCCCAGTATCCTTCAATAAGTGAATATCCGGCAAGGCCCAAACCTGGCGCATTTGCATCCACAACGCATGTGCATGATCACATGTGATAAGAGCATGGAAACTTGTTTCCTTCTCAGAACCACAAAGCGGGCATGTATCACGAGTAGCAATGTGTCTATATTTCTTGCATGCATTAATAGCTAGCGCCCCGGACACCACTTTCCAAGCTAGTATCCGCATATTCAGAGGGAGATTTGCGTTCCAGACCCGCCTCCAGATCGACCGGTGCCCGTCAGGTGCGTCGCTAGAAACCCAAATCAGCCGGCCCGTTTGAAGTGGCGAGGCGATAAGCGCTCCTAACTGTAAAGTAGCCACTCTTCTCCGGGAACCAAGCTAAAAAGTCTTGCCCGCCCCTCGGGGACGTCCGAATCTTCAGTATTTCACGAACATCCATCTCCCAAAAATATTGCCGTAATCGTTGCACATTCCAAGCTCCTGACTCTTCCAAGAAATCAGCTACCCAGTTGTATCTGCAACTGTCTTTCGGGGTTATCGGTTTGAAGTTATGTCTCTTGGGGATCCATGCATCCCTCCATGTTTTAATCAGCGTACCGTTCCCTACCCTCCAGATCAATCCCTTCTTTAACAATTCAAGGCCATATGTAATTCCTTTCCAGACTACAGACGAACTAGAAGGGAATACTGTGTCCAAAAGATTACCATTACGGTAATATTTGGCCCGAAGGAGACGAGCGCAGAGACTATCCAGGCTGTCAAGTAGCCTCCAAGTCTGCTTTGCTAGCAAAGCCTGATTGAATGCATGCATATCCCGAAACCCCATTCCTCCCATGTCTTTGGGTAGAATCATCTTCTCCCAACTGAGCCACGCCATCTTTCTTTTACCATTCTCCACTCCCCACCAGTATTGTCTCATCATCCGTGTTAAATCATCACAAATGGATGCTGGCAGGCGAAAGACACTCATCACGTAAGTAGGAATTGCTTGAGCTACCGCTTTTATCAAAATTTCCTTGTTGCCAGAAGACACATATTGTTCACTCCAATCAACAAGTCTTCTCCTTAGCCTGTCTTGCATGATTTCAAATTGCCCTTTATGTACTCTTCCTTCCAGTACATGTAAACCAAGGTACTTTGGCTCAAACACTTGTTGAGTCACATCCAAAATATTCTTCATCTCCACTGCCACTGACTCAATGCAATTGTCCGAAGAAAGGATGGAACACTTTTCGGGGTTGATAAGTTGACCCGTAGCTCTGGGATATGTGTTCGACAAACCTTTGACAATGCTCGCTTGATGGCTCGTCGCTTCAAAAAGTAACATAGTATCATCCGCGAACAGCAGATGAGATATAACCGGGGCACCACGGCAGATTGAGACCCCCTTCAAATCTCCCTCATTAATTGATTTTGAGATTAGAGAGGACAAAGCATCAGCAACAAACAAGAATAAGAAGGAAGACAGGGGATCACCTTGCCTAAGCCCCCGAGATGGTGTAAACGACTCAAGTAACTTTCCATTGAACTTGACAGAGTATTTGACAGACTTAACACAAGCCATTATCCAAGAAATCCACTCCAACGAAAAACCGCATTTAACTAGGGCTTGCTCCAAAAAAATCCCAATCCACCCGATCATACGCCTTCGAGAGATCTAGTTTATAAGCACAGGCTGCTGGTCTGTTATTTTTTAGCGTCTGTAAATGATGGATGCACTCAAAAGCGATGATGGAATTATCAGCGATAAGTCGTCCCGAAATGAATGCATTTTGATTCTCCGAAATAAATTCCACCAATAGAGGTCGAAGACGATTAACCAGGCATTTGGACACGATTTTATAAAGCACGTTGCATAAACCTATCGGTCGAAAGTCCTTTAGTCCCTTAGGGTGAGGAACCTTAGGAATAAGGACGATGGCCGTATCGTTCACGCCTTCGGGCATTACTCCTGACTTGAAGAAATCCAACACAACAGCTATGATCTCTATCTTCAACATGACCCAGTTGCGTTGGAAAAACCTAGTCGGTAGGCCATCCGTGCCTGATGCTTTTATTGGGACGATCTGAAAAACAGCATTAGACACCTCCTCCTCGGAGAAGTGCGCACACAAGATGTCATTCATGCCTTGTGTCACTTTGGGTGCAATACCCTCGAGCACATCCGCAGGAGTGAGCGTAGGATCCTTGGTATACACTTCCTTAAAGTATGAGGTGGCCATGCGCTCCATATCCGATGGCACTGAGCACCAGGTACCATTAGCTTGACGCAGTCGCTGGATAAAATTCCGTCGAGCACGCCACGCTGCCCAACGATGCAGATATGTTGTGTTACGCTCTCCCTCCTTTAACCACGTAATCCTAGACCTCTGTAACCAAAGCATCTCCTCTATATAGAGTAGTTCATCCAACTGGTACATTTTCTGTTTAATCAAAGCTCTATCCGTGTCTTGGAGTTGCAGTTCCGCTAACTGTCCCCGAAGTTTTTCAATTTCAGACGTGATATGACCAAAGTTATCCTTACTCCACGAACGCAACTTCACCATCATCTCTTTAAGAGCATCCCTAATAGCACCCAGGTTGCCTGCAGGTTTACTTTTCCCCCACCGGTCAGCTACTATCAACGCCAGTGTCAGATGCCATTCCCACATGATCTCATATCTAGGCGTAGCTTTAATCTTAGGCAGTTCCACATGTGATAACCGCACCATCAAGGGGCAGTGGTCTGAGCATGAAGACGCGAGATGATCAACTTGAGTAAAGGGAAACAGATCTTTCCAAGCTTCGTCTGCACATGCTCTATCCAAACGCACCCAAACGTTTCTGTTGCCCATCTGACCGTTATCATATGTATACGGGATCCCACAGAATCCCAAGTCCATCAGCTCACAAGAGAGTAAACAATCCCTAAACTATTGCATTTGATTTTCAGACCGTTGAGTAAGGGAGAGGTGTTCGTGTTGCCACATTGCTTCATTAAAGTATCCACAAACCAACCACGGTTCCGAAGAGAAGGCCCGTAGATTTGATAGAGTTTTCCACATACAATGTCTGTTCTCCACCCTTGGTTCGCCATAAACATAAGTCGTCCTCCATGACTTGTCATTTGCACTATCCACAATTCGCACGTCTATATACCATGCACATGAGTCTAGTATTGTCACTTGCAGATTCTCGTCCCAATAGAGGGCCAAGCCCTCGCTCAAACCATCACTGGATACACCCGAAAAACCCTTCATTTGCAATCTCCATTTAAGCTTCTCCATCTTACTTGAGGCTTGTCTAGTTTCAGAGAGAAAAACCAGCCCTGGGGAATTGGCATTGCAGAGGGCCAAAACCTCCCGAACTGTCCAGCGCCCCCCGGTAGTTCCATACTAGCGAACTCATTGTACCCGGCGGTCCCCCGCAAAGGAGGCGGTCGATCGATCATCTGAAACATCTTCAGAGCCAAGCTCGGCTCGCTTACTTCCTGAGCTGTTGGTAGGCGACTGAGTTCCACCTCCATCTTCTCCTCTACCAAGGGTCAAAGCGAGAACACCTTTAGGATCCTTGGTGCTCCCTTCCCTGTCACCAGTGCCTGCTTCCTCTATAGCTAGCCGCTTTTTGATCGATGGATCTACCTGCATGTCCGTCTGCATGGTCTTCGACGGGGTTGAGGCTATATCCACTGTGTCAGGATCAACAGGCTTGTGTGACATGTTCCTTCGGTTAGGCGTATAATTAGGCTTTTGATCTCTGACCCCACTAGGGCCATCAGGCCATGGTTTGTTAGGGCCATCTTCATATAACCAGGCACCAAACTTCTTGCTTTTCTCCTCATGAATACCAGTACCACATTCTTTGAACTCATGACCTACAATGCCACATACGCTGCAAAAACGAGCAAGTTTCTCATATCACACCAGGAACACCTGATGCTCCTTTCCTCTCATGATACTGACGAATTTGGTTAAGGGTTGACGCACATCATGACAAACCCTAATTCTCACATAGTCACCGCGAGTATTCCCATTCAACCTCGTATCCAAAATCTTCCCCGAGTTTCTAAGAAGATGTTCCACAATACCTTTCTTGCAAAAACCCTCAGGAATTTTGTGGATCTGGAGCCAAATTGGCATGAACACCATAGGCACCTCTTCCGCTTTGGTAAAGCCATCATACGGGCACATCAGCACTAGGAAGTTTCTGAACAGCCAAGGACCTTGCTCGATCGTCCGCTCCCAGTCACCGAGGCAAGCGGCTTGAACAATGAACAGGTTCGGGCTGACTGGGCAGAATTTCACCTGCTGAGCAGGATTCCACGCTGCCCGCATATCCTTGTAGAAGGCGGCCGGGCTGAAGGATTTGTCCGTGTGAACCCTAGCTAGGGCTAGCCACCTAACACTTTCATTGATCTCGGGATCATTCTCACCAATCACAAGAACATCAAAGACTTCATCATCCAGGTTTAACTGCTCCATGAACTCGTTGAGATCATATCTCATGGCGGCACCGCTGCCGCCGCTCGTCCCTGACTGCGCGTCAGCCACCGACTCCATCGTTGCAAGGCTTGGGAGGCCTCCCGCGACGTGGAAGGGGACCCTAATAGGGGATGCGATTTGTTTTTGGGTAAAGACTCGCCAGTGATCAGATCGCCAGAGAGGACATAGAAACCCTAGCCGCCGCTAGGCGAGAATTTTTTACACGCTAGAGCCTTCATCTAGCACTTCCTTCTCCCTGGCCATTTGATCGAATGTTTTCCATGCCATATGCCACAAACAATTTGTTTGTTTCCTAACATACACATGAAATGGATATAGCAAGGAAGTTTTACAAAAATATCATGTGCACTACAATTCGACATAAGGCTTGCAAAACAATTATTTGATATATCCAGCAGGTCCAAAATGTTAATAGAACTCATGATCCGTAGCTAGTCAGAAATGATATTTTCTCTTACAAAACAAATAAGTCATTAGACATGACTTAAAGATAGTATAAATTCTTGTTAAGTTCATCCTATGTGGCTCTGTTGCATCCTAAAGTTCAACAACTCACCTATATGCATTAATTTAGTATAAAAAATGTCGTGCTAATAAGATAAGCTTAATTGCATCGTATCAAGGAAGAACACATGTATTTCCAAATAGTGCCAAGGCTAACTACTCTAATTCTAATTTAATGGTATTCTCATGTTTGATTGACCCCAATACTAATAGTTATCATGAGAAACGATTGCACCCTTCTAAACGACGACAACGTGAGAGATGACATCTGATTTGTTATTAGTGCAGTTTACCTGTCATAAATTTAGAGAAACATCAATTAGATTGCAGGGTTGTGTTCTAAATGAATAGGAACCGGTAAAATCAGGCCGACTCATGAGAGCTTAGCGATAATACATCAAATCTTCCCATTACCATTATGTAACGCTGACATCAATATTAATCAACTTTTTTCCAGGGCTATGTGTTCCAAACTGAAAATTGAGACAATCCAATAATGCACAAGGAACCAGAGGAGGAGACATGGAGCATCTACCTGTAGGGTCCAACAATCTAACCAGGTCTCTTTGCGCACCTCTCCAAGGTCTCCGGTACCGAAAAGATCGAACTACCCCCACTTCCGTCTTCGTCGCCCCTCGCCTGCTCTGCAATCTCACAGTCCAGCTCGTAGTTGGTGCCGAGATTGAAGTGAGTATCGTCGAGCTCGAGCACGAGCACCTAACCCTGGTCGAGCTCATACACGTCGCGGGTGTTCTAGAACCTGCCAAGCATACAAACGGCACGGCTGAAAGGACCACGATGTCGCCTAGAGGGGGTGAATAGGCATTTTAAAAACTTTGACGGATTTGGCTTTATCCTAATGCAGAAATTAACTAAATGAATACTTTTCAAGCACAAATCCTAAATATACTAGGCTCAACTAAGTGCAGCAACAACTTAATGTAAATGAGGTGAGCACAACAAGGATACTAACAAGCACAAGTAAGTTACACAAACTTACTTGAGCAATATCACAAGATATGTAAGTGTATGACACAAGTTAGCAATTCACACTAAACACAAGATATATCAATAGTAGCAAGTATGAATTGCGGGATATAAAGTGTAGGCCTAAATAATCTCTTCAAGGAAATAGCCAACACAATATAATGAGGACAACAATATATAGTGAATGCAAGGTCAAGAGACCAAAGTAAACCACAAGTAGTGGCTAGGGTTAGAGATAACCGAAGACACGGAGACGAGGATGTATCACGATGTTCACTTCCTTGGAGGGAAGCTATTTACCATTAGAGAGGTGGATGTTACCACGAAGGCACACCAACGCCACGAAGGCTCACCCTATTCTCCCTTCGAGACAACATCACGAAGGCATTTCTCAACCACTAGTGGTAGACCTTGAGGCGGCCTCCAAACCTTCACAAACTTTCCGGGGGGTATATCACAAGTTGATTCCTCACTAGAGCACTCCTACCGCCTAGGAGTATCCAACCTCCAAGAGTAACAAGATCAAGGGGGAAATGCTCAAGACTTGCTCAAACCACGAATTCCTTTGGTCACAAGAGGGAGAGGGAGTGGATCTATTACTCACTGGTATGCGTCGGTGCTATACATGTTGGGGAACGTTGCAGAAAATTAAAATTTTTCCTACGGTTTCACCAAGATCCATCTATGAGTTCATCTAGCAACGAGTCATGGGAGAGAGATTGCATCTACATACCACTTTGTAGATCGCGAGCGGAAGCGTTCAATGAACGGGGATGAGGTAGTCGTACACGACGTGATCCAAATCACCGGAGATCCTAGCACCGAAAGGACGGCACCTCCGCGTTCAACACACGTACGGTCAGCCTAACGTCTCCTTCTTCTTGATCCAGCAAGGAAAAGGAGAGGTTGGGGAATAAGGCTCCAACAGCAGCACGACGGCGTGGTGATGGTGGAGCTGCAGTACTCCGACAGGGCTTCGCCGAGCTCTACGGAGGAGGAGGAGGTGTTGGAGAGGGAGAGGGAGGCGCCAGGAGCAAGGGTGCGCTGCCCCCCTCCCCTCCCCCCCTTTATATAGCCCCCTAGGGGGGGCGCCGGCCCTAGGAGATGCAATCTCCTAGGGGGGCGGCGGCCAAGGGTGGGGCTTGCCCCCCAAGCAAGGGGGCGCCCCCCCCTCTTTAGGGTTCCCCCCCCTTAGGCGCATGGGCCTCTAGGGGCTGGTTCCCCTTAGCCCATGCAGGCCAAGGCGCACCCCCTAGAGCCCATGTGGCCCCCCGAGGCAGGTGGCCCCACCCGGTGGACCCCCCGGGACCCTCCGGTGGTCCCGGTACAATACCGATAACCCCGAAACTTGTCCCGATGGCCGAAACAGCACTTTCTATATATAATTCTTTACCTCCGGACCATTCCGAAACTCCTCGTGACGTCCGGGATCTCATCCGGGACTCCGAACAACATTCGGGTTACTGCATATACATATCTTCGCAACCCTAGCATCACCGAACCTTAAGTGTGTAGACCCTACGGGTTCGGGAGACATGCAGACATGACCGAGACGGCTCTCGGGCAATAACCAACAGCGGGATCTGGATACCCATGTTGGCTCCCACATGCTCCACGATGATCTCATCGGATGAACCACGATGTCGAGGATTCAATTAATCCCGTATACGATTCCCTTTGTCAATCGGTATTTTACTTGCCCGAGATTCGATCGTCGGCATCCCAATACCTCGTTCAATCTCGTTACCGGCAAGTCACTTTACTCGTACCGTAATGCATGATCCTGTGATCAAACACTTTGATCACATTGAGCTCATTATGATGATGCATTACCGAGAGGGCCCGGTGATACCTCTCCGTCAAGCGGAGTGACAAATCCCAGTCTCGATCCGTGTCAACCCAACAGACACTTTCAGAGATACCCGTAGTATACCTTTATAGTCACCCAGTTACGTTGTGACGTTTGGTACACCCAAAGCACTCCTACGGTATCCGGGAGTTACACGATCTCATGGTCTAAGGAAAGGATACTTGACATTGGAAAACTCTAGCAAACGAACTATGCGATCTTATGCTATGTTTAGGATTGGGTCTCGTCCATCACATCATTCTCCTAATGATGTGATCTCGTTATCAATGACATCCAATGTCCATAGTCAGGAAACCATGACTATCTATCGATCAACGAGCTAGTCAACTAGAGGCTTACTAGGGACATGTTGTTGTCTGTTATTCACACATGTATTACGATTTCCGGATAACACAATTATAGCATGAATAAAGAAAATTATCATGAATAAGGAAATATAATAATAATGCTTTTATTATTGCCTCTAGGGCATATTTCCAACAGTCTCCCACTTGCACTAGAGTCAATAATCTAGTTACATTGTGATGAATCGAACACGCATAGAGTTCTGGTGCTGATCATGTTTTGCCTTAGGGAGAGGTTTAGTCAACGGATCTGCGACATTCAGATCCGTGTGCACTTTAGAAATTTCTATGTCTCCATCTTGAACATTTTCACGAATGGAGTTGAAGCGACGCTTGATGTGCCTGGTCTTCTTGTGAAACCTGGGCTCCTTTGCAAGTGCAATAGCTCCAGTGTTGTCACAGAAGAGTTTGATTGGCCCCGACGCATTGGGTATGACTCCGAGGTCGGTGATGAACTCCTTCACCCAAATTGCTTCATGTGCTGCCTCCGAGGCTGCCATGTACTCCGCTTCACATGTAGATCCCGCCACGACGCTCTGCTTGCAACTGCACCAGCTTACTGCCCCACCATTCAAAATATACACGTATCCGGTTTGTGACTTAGAGTCATCCAGATCTGTGTCGAAGCTAGCGTCGACGTAACCTTTTACGACGAGCTCTTCGTCACCTCCATAAACGAGAAACATTTCCTTAGTCCTTTTCAGGTACTTCAGGATATTCTTGACCGCTGTCCAGTGTTCCTTGTCGGGATTACTTTGGTACCTACCTACCAAACTTACGGCAAGGTTTACATCAGGTCTGGTACATAGCATGGCATACATAATAGAACCTATGGCTGAGGCATAGGGGATGACACTCATCTCTTCTATATCTTCTGCCGTGGTCGGACATTGAGCTGAGCTCAATTTCACACCTTGTAACACAGGTAAGAACCCTTTCTTAGATTGATCCATATTGAACTTCTTCAATATCTTATCAAGGTATGTGCTTTGTGAAAGACCTATGTGGTGTCTCGATCTATCTCTATAGATCTTGATGCCTAATATATAAGCAGCTTCTCCAAGGTCCTTCATTGAAAAACTCTTATTCAAGTAGGCCTTAATGCTGTCCAAGAGTTCTATATCATTTCCCATCAAAAGTATGTCGTCTACATATAATATGAGAAATGCTACAGAGCTCCCACTCACTTTCTTGTAAACGCAGGCTTCTCCATAAGTCTGCGTAAACCCAAACGCTCTGATCATCTCATCAAAGCGAATGTTCCAACTCCGAGATGCTTGCACCAGCCCATAAATCGAGCGTTGGAGCTTGCACACCTTGTCAGCATTCTTAGGATCGACAAAACCTTCCGGCTACATCATATACAATTCTTCCTTAAGGAAACCATTAAGGAATGCCGTTTTGACGTCCATTTGCCATATTTCATAATCGTAGAATGCGGCAATTGCTAACATGATTCGGACGGACTTCAGCTTCGCTACCAGTGAGAAAGTCTCATCGTAGTCAATTCCTTGAACTTGTCGATAACCCTTAGCGACAAGCCGAGCTTTATAGATGGTCACATTACCATCCGCGTCTGTCTTCTTCTTAAAGATCCATTTATTTTCTATGGCTCGCCGCTCAACGGGCAAGTCAGTCAAAGTCCATACTTTGTTTTCATACATGGATCCTATCTCGGATTTCATGGCTTCCAGCCATTTGTCGGAATCCGGGCCCGCCATTGCTTCCTCATAGTTCGAAGGTTCACCGTTGTCTAACAACATGATTTCCAAGACAGGGTTGCCGTACCACTCTGGTGCGGAACGTGTCCTTGTGGACCTTCGAATTTCAGTAGGAGCTTGATTAGAAGTATCTTGATCATCGTCATTAATTTCCTCTCTAGTCGGTGCAGGCACCTCAGGAACGTTTTCTTGAGTTTCGCCATTTTCCGGTTCAAGAGGTAACACTTCATCAAGTTCTACTTTCCTCCCACTTACTTCTTTCGAGAGAAACTCTTTCTCTAGAAAGGATCCATTCTTGGCAACAAAGATCTTGCCTTCGGATCTGAGGTAGAAGGTATACCCAACAGTTTCTTTAGGGTATCCTATGAAGATGCATTTTTCCGACTTGGGTTCGAGCTTTTCAGGTTGAAGTTTCTTGACATAAGCATCGCATCCCCAAACTTTTAGAAACAACAGCTTAGGTTTCTTCCCAAACCATAATTCATACGGTGTCGTCTCAACGGATTTCGACGGAGCCCTATTTAAAGTGAATGCGGCAGTCTCTAAAGCATAGCCCCAAAAAGATAGCGGTAAATCGGTAAGAGACATCATAGATCGCACCATATCTAATAGAGTGCGATTACGACGTTCGGACACACCATTACGCTGAGGTGTTCCAGGCGGCGTGAGTTGTGAAACTATTCCACATTTTCTTAAGTGTGTGCCAAATTCGTGACTCAAGTATTCTCCTCCACGATCTGATTGTAGAAACTTGATCTTTCTATCACGTTGATTTTCAACCTCACTCTGAAATTCCTTGAACTTTTCAAAGGTCTCAGACTTGTGTTTCATTAAGTAGATATACCCATATCTACTCAAGTCATCAGTGAGGGTGAGAACATAACGATAGCCACCGCGAGCCTCAACACTCATTGGACCGCACACATCGGTATGTATGATTTCCAATAAGTTGGTTGCTCGCTCCATTGTTCCTGAGAACGGAGTCTTGGTCATTTTACCCATGAGGCATGGTTCGCACGTGTCAAATGATTCATAATCAAGAGACTCTAAAAGTCCATCTGCATGGAGCTTCTTCATGCATTTGACACCTATGTGACCAAGGCGGCAGTGCCACAAATATGTGGGACTATTGTTATCAACTTTAACTCTTTTGGTATTCACACTATGAATATGTGTATCATCACGTACGAGATTCATTAAGAATAAACCATTAACCATCGGAGCATGACCATAAAACATATCTCTCATATAAATAGAACAACCATTATTCTCGGATTTAAATGAGTAGCCATCTCGAATTAAACGAGATCCAGACACAATGTTCATGCTCAAACTTGGCACTAAATAACAATTATTGAGGTTTAAAACTAATCCCGTAGGTAAATGTAGAGGTAACGTGCCGACGGCGATCACATCGACCTTGGAACCATTCCCGACGCACATCGTCACCTCGTCCTTCGCCAGTCTCCGTTTATTCCGCAGCTCCTGCTTTGAGTTACAAATGTGAGCAACTGCACCGGTATCAAATACCCAAGAGCTACTACGAGTACTGGTAAGGTACACATCAATTACATGTATATCACATATACCTTTGGTTTTGCCGGCCTTCTTGTCCGCTAAGTATTTGGGGCAGTTCCGCTTCCGGTGACCACTTCCCTTGCAATAAAAACACTCAGTCTCGGGCTTGGGTCCATTCTTTGGCTTCTTCCCAGCAACTTGCTTACCGGGCGCGGTAACTTCCTTGCCGTCCTTCTTGAAGTTCTTTTTACCCTTGCCCTTCTTGATTTCTACCTCTGCTGATTTCAGCATAGCATATACCTCAGGAATGGTCTTTACCATCCCCTGCATATTGTAGTTCATCACAAAGCTCTTGTAGCTAGGTGGAAGCGACTGGAGGATTCTGTCAATGACCGCTTCATCTGGGAGATTAACTTCCAGTTGAGTCAAGCGGTTGTGCAACCCAGACATTTTGAGTATATGTTCACTGACAGAGCTATTTTCCTCCATCTTACAGCTAAAGAATTTGTCGGAGACTTCATATCTCTCGACCCGGGCATGAGCTTGGAAAACCATTTTCAGCTCTTCGAACATCTCATATGCTCCATGTCTCTCAAAACGCTTTTGGAGCCCTGGCTCTAAGCTGTAAAGCATGCCGCACTGAACGAGGGAGTAATCATCGGAGCGTGACTGCCAAGCGTTCATAACGTCTTGTTCTGCAGGGAGAATAGGTGCGTCACCCAGCGGTGCTCGTAGGAAATAATCTTTCTTGGCAGCTATGAGGACGATCCTCAGGTTCCGGACCCAGTCCGTATAGTTGCTGCCATCGTCTTTCAGCTTGGTTTTCTCTAGGAACGCGTTGAAGTTGAGGACTACGTTGGCCATTTGATCTACAAGACATATTGTAAATATTTTAGACTAAGTTCATGATAATAAAGTTCATTTAATCAAATTATTTAATGAACTCCCACTTAGATAGACATCCCTCTTCTAGTCATCTAAGTATTACATGATCCGAGTCAACTAGGCCGTGTCCGATCATCACGTGAGACGGACTAGTCAACATCGGTGAACATCTTCATGTTGATCGTATCTTGTATACGACTCATGCTCGACCTTTCGGTCTTCTGTGTTCCGAGGCCATGTCTGTACATGCTAGGCTCGTCAAGTCAACCTAAGTGTTTTGCGTGTGTAAATCTGTCTTACACCCGTTGTATGTGAACGTTAGAATCTATCACACCCGATCATCACGTGGTGCTTCGAAACAGCGAACTGTCGCAACGGTGCACAGTTAGGGGGAACACTTCTTGAAATTATTATGAGGGATCATCTTATTTACTACCGTCGTTCTAAGTAAACAAGATGCAAAACATGATAAACATCACATGCAATCAAATAATAAACGTGACATGATATGGCCAATATCACATAGCTCCTTTGATCTCCATCTTGGGGCTCCATGATCATCTTGTCACCAGCTTGACACCATGATCTCCATCATCATGATCTCCATCATCGTGTCTCCATGAAGTTGCTCGCCAACTATTACTTCTACTACTATGGCTAACGCGTTTAGCAATAAAGTAAAGTAATTTACATGGCGTTTCTCAATGACACGCAGGTCATACAAAAAATAAAGACAACTCCTATGGCTCCTGTCGGTTGTCATACTCATCGACATGCAAGTCGTGATTCCTATTACAATAGCATGAACATCTCATACATCACATATAGATCATTCATCATTCATCACAACTTTGGCCATATAATATCACAAAGCACTTGCTGCAAAAACAAGTTAGACGTCCTCTAATTGTTGTTGCAAGTTTTACATGGCTGAATTAGGGTTCTAGCAAGAACATTTTCTTACCTACGTGAAAGCCACAAGGTGATTTGTCAACTTCTATTTACCCTTCATAAGGACCCTTTTCATCGAATCCGCTCCAACTAAAGTGGGAGAGACAGACACCCGCCAGCCACCTTATGCAACTAGTGCATGTTAGTCGGTGAAACCGGTCTCACGTAAGAGTACGTGTAAGGTTGGTCCGGGCCGCTTCATCCCACAATACCGTCGAAGCAAGATAAGACTAGTAGCGGCAAGAAAGTTGACAACATCTACGCCCACAACAAATTGTGTTCTACTCGTGCAATAGAGAACTACGCATAAACCTGGCTCATGATGCCACTGTTGGGGAACGTTGCAGAAAATTAAAATTTTTCCTACGGTTTCACCAAGATCCATCTATGAGTTCATCTAGCAACGAGTCATGGGAGAGAGATTGCATCTACATACCACTTTGTAGATCGCGAGCGGAAGCGTTCAATGAACGGGGATGAGGTAGTCGTACACGACGTGATCCAAATCACCGGAGATCCTAGCACCGAAAGGACGGCACCTCCGCGTTCAACACACGTACGGTCAGCGTAACGTCTCCTTCTTCTTGATCCAGCAAGGCAAAGGAGAGGTTGGGGAATAAGGCTCCAGCAGCAGCACGACGGCGTGGTGATGGTGGAGCTGCAGTACTCCGACAGGGCTTCGCCGAGCTCTACGGAGGAGGAGGAGGTGTTGGAGAGGGAGAGGGAGGCGCCAGGAGCAAGGGTGCGCTGCCCCCCTCCCCTCCCCCCTTTATATAGCCCCCTCGGGGGGGCGCTGGCCCTAGGAGATGCAATCTCCTAGGGGGGCGGCGGCCAAGGGTGGGGCTTGCCCCCCAAGCAAGGGGGCGCCCCCCTCTTTAGGGTTTCCCCCCCTTAGGCGCATGGGCCTCTAGGGGCTGGTTCCCCTTGGCCCATGCAGGCCAAGGCGCACCCCCTAGAGCCCATGTGCCCCCCCGAGGCAGGTGGCCCCACCCGGTGGTCCCGGTACAATACCGATAACCCCGAAACTTGTCCCGATGGCCGAAACAGCACTTTCTATATATAATTCTTTACCTCCGGACCATTCCGAAACTCCTCGTGACGTCCGGGATCTCATCCGGGACTCCGAACAACATTCGGTTTACTGCATATACATATCTTCACAACCCTAGCGTCACCGAACCTTAAGTGTGTAGACCCTACGGGTTCGGGAGACATGCAGACATGACCGAGACGGCTCTCGGGCAATAACCAACAGCGGGATCTGGATACCCATGTTGGCTCCCACATGCTCCACGATGATCTCATCGGATGAACCACGATGTCGAGGATTCAATTAATCCCGTATACGATTCCCTTTGTCAATCGGTATTTTACTTGCCCGAGATTCGATCGTCGGCATCCCAATACCTCGTTCAATCTCGTTACCGGCAAGTCACTTTACTCGTACCATAATGCATGATCCTGTGATCAAACACTTTGATCACATTGAGCTCATTATGATGATGCATTACCGAGAGGGCCCGGTGATACCTCTCCGTCAAGCGGAGTGACAAATCCCAGTCTCGATCCGTGTCAACCCAACAGACACTTTCAGAGATACCCGTAGTATACCTTTATAGTCACCCAGCTACGTTGTGACGTTTGGTACACCCAAAGCACTCCTAAGGTATCCGGGATTTACACGATCTCATGGTCTAAGGAAAGGATACTTGACATTGGAAAACTCTAGCAAACGAACTATGCGATCTTATGCTATGTTTAGGATTGGGTCTCGTCCATCACATCATTCTCCTAATGATGTGATCTCGTTATCAATGACATCCAATGTCCATAGTCAGGAAACCATGACTATCTATCGATCAACGAGCTAGTCAACTAGAGGCTTACTAGGGACATGTTGTTGTCTGTTATTCACACATGTATTACGATTTCCGGATAACACAATTATAGCACGAATAAAGACAATTATCATGAATAAGGAAATATAATAATAATGCTTTTATTATTGCCTCTAGGGCATATTTCCAACAATACAAACAATTTTAAACCCCTTTCCGCGACGGCATTTGGAACCGTCGCCTAGTGAGTGACGGCGATAGGGGGGTCCTTCCCACACGACCCAGAAACCGTCGGGGATATGCCCTCCTCGCACACACGCTCGGTAAAATGAGGTCGTGTGCAACTGGCGAGCGCTCAAATACGGAAATACGTACAGTAGAGCTAAAAAATACAATTATAAATGCGAAATTGTTTCCGGTCGCAAGTACATCCCACACAGTTAGTCCCCGCTAAACGTTTTCGTTTGTATGTACATCCCACACAGTCGCTCCAAGGAAAATGTTTCCGTTCACAGGTACATCACACACAATTTTTCCCGTTAAATCGTTTGCGTTATTGAATGCATCACACACGATCCGTAGAAGAAACCGTGTGGCAAAGGTTGTCCATCACACACAGTTTTTATGTGGTACACGTTTGCGCAAGGTGGCCTAACGCAAACAATTTTCAAGAGAAAGTCTTGTGTGATTGTTCATTGATCCAACACGATTTATTCCTAGAAACTGTGTGCGTTGCTTGAGGTCATCGCCCACGGTATTTTTTTGACTGTCCGCCCTTCGTCCTCTTGAGAAACATTTGAATATTGAACCGTGGGTGTTGTATGAAAACCTTCCTCGCATCCTGACCATAGAGGTGGTTTGAGAGGTAATCATCAGTGAACTGCTTTGGAAAGTCCTGAAAACAAGGATGTGCATAAATATATTCTCTATAATGGAAATGGGGCAAAGGAATAAAAAAAGGCAAGGTATAATAGTTAGTACCATCTTGTAGTGAACTGATGTTTTCTTCATTGTGCAGACAAAGATCTTGTTGTTTTTTGTCGCTAATTTCTTTATCCTAACAATCTTTTTGAGTTTCTTGACTTGATTGATATTCATGGACAACTCATTTCTGAAGGAAATATGCCCTAGAGGCAATAATAAAGTTATTATTTATTTCCTTATGTCATGATAAATGTTTATTATTCATGCTCGAATTGTATTAACCGGAAACATAATACATGTGTGAATACATAGACAAACAGAGTGTCACTAGTATGCCTCTACTTGACTAGCTCGTTGATCAAAGATGGTTAAGTTTCCTAGCCATTGACATGAGTTGTCATTTGATTAATGGGATCACATCATTAGGAGAATGATGTGATTGAAATTACCCATTCCGTTAGCTTACCACACAATCGTTTAGTATGTTGCTATTGCTTTCTTCATGACTTATACATGTTCCTATGACTATGAGATTATGCAACTCCCGTTTACCGGAGGAACACTTTGTGTGCTACCAAACGTCACAACGTAACTGGGTGATTTTAAAGGTGCTCTACAGGTGTCTCCGAAGGTACTTGTTGGGTTGGCGTATTTCGATATTAGGATTTGTCACTCCGATTGTCGGAGAGGTATCTCTGGGCCCTCTCGGTAATGCACATCACTTAAGCCTTGCAAGCATTGCAACAAATGAGTTAGTTGAGGGATGTTGTGTTACAGAACGAGTAAAGAGACTTGCTGGCAACGAGATTGAACTAGGTATTGAGATACCGACGATCGAATCTCGGACAAGTAACATGTCGATGACAAAGGGAACAACGTATGTTGTTATGCAGTCTGACCGATAAAGATCTTCGTAGAATATGTGGGAGCCAATATGAGCATCTAGGTTCCGCTATTGGTTATTGACCGGAGACGTGTCTCGGTCATGTGTACATAGTTCTCGAACCCGTAGGGTCCGCACGCTTAACGTTTCGATGACAATTATATTATGAGTTTATATGTTTTGATGTACCGAAGGTTGTTCGGAGTCCCGGATGTGATCACGGACATGACGAGGAGTCTTGAAATGGTCGAGACATGAAGATTGATATATTGGAAGCCTATGTTTAGATATCGGAAGTGTTCCGAGTGAAATCGTGATTTTACCGGAGTACCGGAGGGGTTACCGGAACCCCCCGGGGGTTAACGGGCCTTAGTGGGCCTTGGTGGAAGAGAGGAGAGGCGGCCAGGGCAAGGGCCGCGCCCCCTCCCCCTAGTCCGAATAGGACAAGGAGAGGGGGGCGGCGCCCCCCTTCCTTCTTCTCCTCCACCTCTTTCCCCTTTCTCTCCTAGTCCAACAAGGAAAGGGGGGGAGTCCTACTCCCGGTAGGAGTAGGACTCCTCCTGGCGCGCCCCTCTCTAGGCCGGCCACACCCCCCTTCCTCCTTTATATACGGGGGCAGGGGCACCCCATGGATACAACAATTGATCGTTTGATCTTTTAGCCGTGTGCGGTGCCCCCCTCCACCATAGTTCACCTCGATAATACTGTAGCGGTGCTTAGGCAAAGCCCTGCGTCGGTAGAACATCATCATCGTCACCACACCGTCGTGCTGACGAAACTCTCCCTCAACACTCGGCTGTATCAGAGTTCGAGGGGCATCATCGGGCTGAACGTGTGCTGAACTCGGAGGTGTCGTGCGTTCGGTACTTGATCGGTCGGATCGTGAAGACGTACGACTACATCAACCGCGTTGTGCTAACGCTTCCGCTTTCGGTCTACGAGGGTAATGGACAACACTCTCCCCTCTCATTGCTATGCATCACCATGATCTTGCGTGTGCGTAGGAATTTTTTTGAAATTACTACGTTCCCCAACAGTGGCATCCGAGCCTGGATTTATGTGTAGATGTCATATGCACGAGTAGAACACAAGTGAGTTGTGGGCGATATAAGTCATACTGCATACCAGCATGTCATACTTTGGTTCGACAGTATTGTTGGATGAAGCGGCCCAGGACGACATTACGCGTACGCTTACGCGAGACTGGTTCTACCGACGTGCTTTGCACATAGGTTGTTGGCGGGTGTCAGTTTCTCCAACTTTAGTTGAACCGAGTGTGGCTATGCCCGGTCCTTGTGAAGGTTAAAACATCACCAACTTGACAAACTATCGTTGTGGTTTTGATGCATAGGTAAGAACGGTTCTTGCTAAGCCCGTAGCAGCCACGTAAAACTTGCAACAAAAAAGTAGAGGTCGTCTAACTTGTTTTTGCAGGGCATGTTGTGATGTGATATGGTCAAGACATGATGCTAAATTTAATTTTATGAGATGATCATGTTTTGTAATCGAGTTATCGTCAACTGGCAGGAGCCATATGGTTGTCGCTATATTGTATGCAATGCAATCGCCCTGTAATGCTTTACTTTATCACTAAGCGGTATCGATAGTCGTAGAAGCATAAGATTGGCGAGATGACAACGATGCTACGATGGCGATCAAGGTGTCGCGCCGGTGACGATGGTGATCATGACGGTGCTTCGGAGATGGAGATCACAAGCACAAGATGATGATGGCCATATCATATCACTTATATTGATTGCATGTGATGTTTATCTTTTATGCATCTTATCTTGCTTTGATTGACGGTAGCATTATAAGATGATCTCTCACTGAATTTCAAGATAAAAGTGTTCTCCCTGAGTATGCACCGTTGCCAAAGTTCGTCGTGCCCAGACACCACGTGATGATCGGGTGTGATAAGCTCTACGTCCATCTACAACGGGTGCAAGCCAGTTTTGCACACGCAGAATACTCTGGTTAAACTTGACGAGCCTAGCATATGCAGATATGCCCTCGGAACACTGAGACCGAAAGGTAGAGCGTGAATCATATAGTAGATATGATCAACATAGTGATGTTCACCATTGAAAACTACTCCATTTCACGTGATCATTGGTTATGGTTTAGTTGATTTGGATCACGTGATCACTTAGAAGATTAGAGGGATGTCTTTCTAAGTGGGAGTTCTTAAGTAATATGATTAATTGAACTTAAATTTATCATGAACTTAGTACCTTATAATATCTTGCTTGTCTATGTTGATTGTAGATAGATGGCCCGTGTTGTTGTTCCGTTGAATTTTAATGCGTTCCTTGAGAAAGCATAGTTGAAAGATGATGGTAGCAATTACACGGATTGGGTCCGTAACTTGAGGATTATCCTCATTGATGCACAGAAGAATTACGTCCTGGAAGCACCGCTGGGTGCCAGGCCTGCTGCTGATGCAACTGATGACGTTAAGAACGTCTGGCAGAGCAAAGCTGATGACTACTCGATAGTTCAATGTGCCATGATTTACGGCTTAGAACCGGGACTTCAACGACGTTTTGAACGTCATGGAGCATATGAGATGTTCCAGGAGTTGAAGTTAATATTTCAAGCAAATCCCCGGATTGAGAGATATGAAGTCTCCAATAAGTTCTACAGCTGCAATATGGAGGAGAAAGTTCTGTCAGTGAGCATATACTCAAGATGTCTGGGTATAATAATCACTTGATTCAACTAGGAGTTAATCTTCCAGATGATAGCTTCATTGATAGAATACTCTAATCACTACCACCAAGCTACAAGAGCTTCGTGATGAACTATAACATGCAAGGGATGGATAAGACGATTCCCGAGCTCTTCGCAATGCTAAAAGGCCGTGGAGGTAGAAATCAAGAAGGAGCATCAAGTGTTGATGGTCAATAAGACCACCAGTTTCAAGAAAAAGGGGAACGGAAAGAAAAAGGGGAACTTCAAGAAGAAAAACAAGCAAGTTGCTGCTCAGGAGAAGAAACCCAAGTCTAGACCTAAGCCTGAGAATGAGTGCTTCTACTGCAAGCAGACTGGTCACTGGAAGCGGAACTGCCCCAAGTATTTGGCGGATAAGAAGGATGGCAAGGTGAACAAAGGTATATGTGATATACATGTTATTGATGTGTACCTTACTAGAGCTCGCAGTAGCACCTGGGTATTTGATATTGGTTCTGTTGCTAATATTTGCAACTCGAAACAGGGACTACGGATTAAGCGAACACTCGCAAAGGACGAGGTGACGATGCGTGTGGGAAATGGTTCCAAAGTCGATGTGATCGCGGTCGGCACGCTACCTCTACATCTACCTTCGGGATTAGTATTAGACCTAAATAATTGTTATTTGGTGCGAGCGTTGAGCATGAACATTATATCTGGATCTTATTTCATGCGAGACGGTTATTCATTTAAATCAGAGAATAATGGTTGTTCTATTTATATGAGTAATATCTTTTATGGTCATGCACCTTTGAAGAATGGTCCATTTTTGATGAATCTCGATAGTAGTGATACACATATTCATAATGTTAAAGCCAAAAGATGCAGAGTTGATAATTATAGTGCAACTTATTTGTGGCACTGCCGTTTAGGTCATATCGGTGTAAAGCGCATGAAGAAACTCCATACCGATGGACTTTTGGAACCACTTGATTATGAATCACTTGGTACTTGCGAACCGTGCCTTATGGGCAAGATGACCAAAACACCGTTCTCCGGTACTATGGAGAGAGCAACAGATTTGTTGGAAATCATACATACAGATGTATGTGGTCCGATGAATGTTGAGGCTCGTGGCGGGTATCGTTATTTTCTCACCTTCACAGATGATTTAAGCAGATATGGGTATATCTACTTGATGAAACATAAGTCTGAAACATTTGAAAAGTTCAAAAAATTTAGAGTGAAGTTGAAAATCATCGTAACAAGAAAATAAAGTTTCTACGATCTGATCATGGAGGAGAATATTTGAGTTACGAGTTTGGTCTACATTTGAAACAATGCGGAATAGTTTCGCAACTCACGCCAGCCGGAACACCACAGCGTAATGGTGTGTCCGAACGTCGTAATCGTACTTTACTAGATATGGTGCGATCTATGATGTCTCTGACTGATTTACCGCTATCGTTTTGGGGTTATGCTTTAGAGACGGTCGCATTCACGTTAAATAGGGCACCATCGAAATCCGTTGAGATGACGTCTTATGAACTGTGGTTTGGCAAGAAACCAAAGTTGTCGTTTCTGAAAGTTTGGGGATGCGATGCTTATGTGAAGAAGCTTCAACCTAATAAGCTCGAACCCAAATCGGAGAAATGTGTCTTCATAGGATACCCAAAGGAGACTGTTGGGTACACCTTCTATCACAGATCCGAAGGCAAGACATTCGTTGCTAAGAATGGATCCTTTCTAGAGAAGGAGTTTCTCTTGAAAGAAGTGAGTGGGAGGAAAGTAGAACTTGATGAGGTAACTATACCTGCTCCCTTATTGGAAAGTAGTTCATCACAGAAACCGGTTTCTGTGATGCCTACACCAATTAGTGAGGAAGTTAATGATGATGATCATGAAACTTCAGATCAAGTTGTTACTGACCCTCTTAGATCAACCACAGTAAGATCCGCACCAGAGTGGTATGGTAATCCTGTTCTGGAAGTCATGTTACTAGATCATGATGAACCTACGAACTATGAAGAAGCGATGGTGAGCCCAGATTCCGCAAAATGGCTTGAGGCCATGAAATTTGAGATGGGATCCATGTATGAGAACAAAGTGTGGACTTTGGTTGACTTGCCCGATGATCGGCAAGCAATTGAGAATAAATGGATCTTCAAGAAGAAGACTGCCGTTGACGGTAATGTTACTGTCTACAAAGCTCGACTTGTTGCGAAAGGTTTTCGACAAGTTCAAGGGATTGACTACGATGAGACATTCTCACCCGTAGCGATTCTTAAGTCTGTCTGAATCATGTTAGCAATTGTCGCATTTTATGATTATGAAATTTGGCAGATGGATGTCAAAACTGCATTCCTGAATGGATTTCTGGAAGAAGAGTTGTATATGATGCGGATGGAAGGTTTTGTCGATCCAAAGGGAGCTAACAAAGTGTGCAAGCTCCAGCGATCCATTTATGGACTGGTGCAAGCCTCTCGGAGTCGGAATAAACGCTTTGATAGTGTGATCAAAGAATTTGGTTTTGTACAGACTTTTGGAGAAGCCTGTATTTACAAGAAAGTGAGTGGGAGCTCTGTAGCATTTATGATATTATATGTGGATGACATATTACTGATTGGAAATGATATAGAATTTCTGGATAGCATAAAGGGATACTTGAATAAGAGTTTTTCAATGAAAGACCTCGGTGAAGCTGCTTATATATTGGGCATTAAGATCTATAGAGATAGATCAAGACGCTTAATTGGACTTTCACAAAGCACATACCTTGACAAAGTTTTGAAGAAGTTCAAAATGGATCAAGCAAAGAAAGGGTTCTTGCCATTGTTACAAGGTGTGAAGTTGAGTAAGACTCAATGCCCGACCACTGCAGAGGATAGAGAGAAGATGAAAGATGTTCCCTATGCTTCAGCCATAGGCTCCATCATGTATGCAATGCTGTGTACCAGACCTGATGTGTGCCTTGCTATAAGTCTAGCATGGAGGTACCAAAGTAATCCAGGAGTGGATCACTGGACAACAATCAAGAACATCTTGAAATACCTGAAAAGGACTAAGGATATGTTTCTCGTTTATGGAGGTGGCAAAGAGCTCATCGTAAATGGTTACGTTGATGCAAGATTTGACACTGATCCTGACGATTCTAAATCGCAAACCGGATACGTGTTTACATTGAACGGTGGAGCTGTCAGTTGGTGCAGTTCTAAGCAAAGCATCGTGGCGGGATCTACATGTGAAGCAGAGTACATAGTTGCTTCGGAAGCAGCAAATGAAGGAGTCTGGATGAAGGAGTTCATATCCGATCTAGGTGTCATACCTAGTGCATCGGGTCCTTTGAAAATCTTTTGTGACAATACTGGTGCAATTGCCTTGGCGAAGAAATCCAGATTTCATAAGAGAACCAAGCACATCAAGAGACGCTTCAATTCCATTCGGGATTTAGTCCAGGTGGGAGACATAGAAATTTGCAAGATACATACGGATCTGAATGTTGCAGACCCGTTGACTAAGCCTCTTCCACGAGCAAAACATGATCAGCACCAAGGCTCCATGGGTGTTAGAATCATTACTGTGCAATCTAGATTATTGACTCTAGTGCAAGTGGGAGACTGAAGGAAATATGCCCTAGAGGCAATAATAAAGTTATTATTTATTTCCTTATATCATGATAAATGATTATTATTCATGCTAGGATTGTATTAACCGGAAACATAATACATGTGTGAATACATAGACAAACAGAGTGTCACTAGTATGCCTCTACTTGACTAGCTCGTTGATCAAAGATGGTTAAGTTTCCTAGCCATTGACATGAGTTGTCATTTGATTAACGGGATCACATCATTAGGAGAATGATGTGCTTGACATGACCCATTCCGTTAGCTTAGCACACGACCGTTTAGTATGTTGCTATTGCTTTCTTCATGACTTATACATGTTCCTATGACTATGATATTATGCAACTCCCGTTTACCGGAGGAACACTTTGTGTGCTACCAAATGTCACAACATAACTGGGTGATTATAAAGGTGCTCTACAGGTGTCTCCGAAGGTACTTGTTGGGTTGGCGTATTTCCAGATTAGGATTTGTCACTCCGATTGTCGAAGAGGTATCTCTGGGCCCTCTCGGTAATGCACATCACTTAAGCCTTGCAAGCATTGCAACTGATGAGTTAGTTGCGGGATGATGTATTACAGAACGAGTAAAGAGACTTTTCGGTAACGAGATTGAACTAGGTATTGAGATTCCGACGATCGAATCTCGGGCAAGTAACATACCGATGACAAAGGGAACAATGTATGTTGTTATGCAGTCTGACCGATAAAGATCTTCGTAGAATATGTGGGAGCCAATACGAGCATCCAGGTTCCGCTAATGGTTATTGACCGGAGACGTGTCTCGGTCATGTCTACATAGTTCTCGAACCCGTAGGGTCCGCACGCTTAACGTTTCGATGACAGTTATATTATGAGTTTATATGTTTTTATGTACCGTAGGTTGTTCGAAGTCCTGGATGTGATCACGGACATGATGAGGAGTCTCGAAATGGTCGAGATATGAAGATTGATATATTGGAAGCCAATGTTTGGATATCGGAAGTGTTCCGAGTGTAATCGTGATTTTACCGGAGTACCGGAGGGGTTACCGGAACCCCCGGGGGTTAATGGGCCTTAGTGGGCCTTGGTGGCAGAGAGGAGAGGCGGCCAGGGCAAGGGCCGCGCCCCCTCCCCCTAGTCCGAATAGGACAAGGAGAGGGGGCGGCGCCCCCTTCCTTCTTCTCCTCCACCTCTTTCCCCTCTCTCTCCTAGTCCAACAAGGAAAAGGGGAGGGAGTCCTACTCCCGGTAGGAGAAGGAATCCTCCTGGCGCGCCCCTCTCTAGGCCGGCCGCACCCCCTTGCTCCTTTATATACGGGGGCAGGGGGCACCCCATGGATACAACAATTGATCGTTTGATCTTTTAGCCATGTGCGATGCCCCCCTCTACCATAGTTCACCTCGATAATACTGTAGCGGTGCTTAGGCGAAGCCCTGCGTCGGTAGAACATCATCATCGTCACCACACCATCGTGCTGACGAAACTCTCCCTCAACACTCGGCTGGATCAGAGTTCGAGGGATGTCATCGGGCTGAACGTGTGCTGAACTCGGAGGTGCCGTGCGTTCGGTACTTGATCGGTCAGATCGTGAAGACGTACGACTACATCAACCGCATTGTGCTAACGCTTCCGCTTTCGGTCTACGAGGGTACGTGGACAACACTCTCCCCTCTCGTTGCTATGCATCACCATGATCTTGCGTGTGCGTAGGAATTTTTGTGAAATTACTACGTTCCCCAACAATTTCCCCATATGCAAAAAGGGTCGAACAGTGGGTCAAAACCTCTGACAGTAGGACCTACATGTGCAAGACGAAATTGTTAAAAACCTAAATATTAGAATGGTTCCTGCAATTGCACAATAATGTGTTATTAGACAATGGACCATGCATGTGCAGTTAATTAAACACCACAACAAATGAACCAAACGTTAACTGAGCACCACATTGCACAATATAACATACTCCTACTGGAAGATCAGACAGTTAACCAAACCAAGCATGCTTAACAACTTGGAAATCTAGCAAATTGTATTTGTTTCTCATGTATTTAGTACAACCAAATTCGATTTATTTCTCACATGGTATACAATAACAGAATGCACCCACAACAATTGAACATCACATTGCAGAATTGAACCAAACAGTTAACTAAACACCACAACAAATGAACCAAACATTAACTGAGCACCACATTGCACAATATAACATACTCCTAATAGAAGATTAGACAGTTAACCAAACCAAGCATGCTTGACAACTTGGAAAATTGCACCCTGGTGAATTGAACATCACATTTGCACAATTGAACCAAACAGTTAACTGAACACCATATTGCACGACATATAGAACATATACTCTACAGCAGAACAATGCATGGTAAAAGTAGATAGCACAATTCACTAGAATTTGTTAAGGAAAGGCAGTAGCTAGCAAACTGAACATGGGTCCTTATAGTGAGGGAGGGAGTCCTGGATTAGGGGGTGTTCGGTAGCCGGACTATACCTTTGCCGGACTCCTGGACTATGAAGATACAAGATTGAAGACTTCCTCCCGTGTCCGGATGGGACTTTCCTTGGCGTGGAAGGCAAGCTTGGCGATGCGGATATTCAATATCTCCTACCTATGTAACCGACTCTGTGTAACCCTAACCCTATCCGGTGTCTATATAAACCGGAGGGTTGTAGTCCGTAGGACAATCATCTTCATACACGATCATACCATAGGCTAGCTTCTAGGGTTTAGCCTCCTTGATCTTGTGGTAGATCTACTCTTGTACTACCCATATCATCAATATTAATCAAGCAGGAGTAGGGTATTACCTCCATCGAGAGGGCCCGAACCTGGGTAAAAACATCGTGTCCCTTGTCTCCTGTTACCATCCGGCCTTGACGCACAGATCGGGACCCCCTACCCGAGATCCGCCGGTTTTGACACCGACATTGGTGCTTTCATTTAGAGTTCCTCTGTGTCGTCGCCTTTAGGCCCGATGGCTCCTTCGATCATCAACAACGATGAGGTCTAGGGTGAGATTTTTCTCCCCGAACAAATCTTCGTCTTCGGCGGCTTCGCTCTGCGGGCCAATTCGCTTGGTCACCTGGAGCAGATCGAAAGCTACGCCCCTGGCTGTCAAGTCAGGTTTGGAAGCTTAAACTACACGACTGATATCCGCGGAGACTTGATCTTCGACGGGTTCGAGCCACAGCCAAGCGCGCCGCACTATCTCGAGGGGCACGATCTAGCTCTGCCTCCGAACAGTGTCCTGGAGGCCGCACACGCACCGGTTCCGACCCTTAATTGGAGCCTATTGCGTCAATCTAGGATGAGCGGTTGGACGTCGCCTCGGGGGCTGCGATCTCAAAGGCGATCGAGCCGAACGCCAGCCCGACACTCCGCGTGACCCGTGACTCTGAGGGTCCGGACTCTTCTCCGGACTCCGAATCCCCCGTGCCCCTACCAATCGAATCCGATTGGGCACCCATAATGGAGTTCACCGCCGCGGACATCTTTCAGCACTCACCTTTTGGCGACATCCTGAATTCTCTCGAGTCTCTCTCTTTATCAGGAGAGCACTGGCCGGATTACGGTCAGCAAGGATGGGATACGGACGATGAAGAAATTCAAAGCCCACCCACCACCCACTTTGTAGCCACCATCGGCAACCTGAACGACGTGCTCAACTTCAACTCCACAGACATCGACAGCATGGATGACGATGCAGGAGATACCGATGAACCAATGCCCGTAGGGCATTGGACAGCCACCTCATCTGACGATGTGTACATGGTGGATACCCCTAAAGGAAGTGACTACGAGGAAAAAGGGGATGGAACGGGAGATAGACCCCCCGGAAAGCAATCAAAGCGTCGGCATCAACGCCGACCCAAGCCCCGCCTCAATAAAAACCCAGCCTTAGAGCGGGACAAGTCGGTAGGCGACGAGCAGGCCTTAGAGCAGCCGTCCGAACAGGGCAAGACGGATAGAGAAACCGAAACTCCCTCCCCCGGTGAAAACGGCATTCCGGACGACCTTACGCCGGATAAATCCATGGAGCAGAAGAGTCTCCACAAGAGGCTCGTTGCAACTGCACGTAGCCTAAAAAAGCAGAAGCGGAAGCTAAAGACAGCGGAAGATGCACTCCAGATTAGATGGAGTAAAGTAATCAACTCCGTATATAAATACGGCGACGGTCTCCGTACTAAAAGCTATCCGAAGAGAAAGCTACTGCCTGAATTCGACGAAGAGGCCGTAGAGCCCTCGCATTCAAAAAATAAAAAAGCCGCACGGTCGGATAGACGACCCCATAAAGCGGCAAGCGGCGCCGCACTTAAATCGGCATGCGACCCACTCAAGGATTCGCATCATGCCCCAGTTCGGTCAATTTATGGGCCAAGAAAGCAAGCTCTCGCAAGCAATACAATAAAGCCATCGTCAGAATCCGGCACACCCAAATACAGGGGCGCCACACACCCCCTATGTTTCACCGATGAGGTTCTGGACTATGAATTTCCAGCGGGATTCAAACCCGCAAACATAGAGGCATATGATGGAACAACAGACCCTGGAGTCTGGATCGAGGACTATATCCTCCACATACATATGGCCAGAGGAGATGATCTCCACGCCATCAAATATTTACCCCTCAAGCTTAAAGGGCCAGCCCGGCACTGGCTTAAGAGCCTTCCCGAAAACACAATTGGAAGTTGGGAAGAGCTCGAGGATGCTTTCCGAGCAAACTTTCAAGGGACCTATGTCCGCCCTCCGGATGCAGACGATCTTAGTCACATAAGTCAACAGCCCGGAGAATCAGCTCGGTAGTTCTGGAATAGATTCCTCACTAAAAAGAATCAGATAGTCGACTGTCCGGACGCCGAAGCCTTAGCAGCTTTCAGGCACAATGTCCGAGACGAATGGCTCGCTAGACACCTCGGCCAGGAAAAGCCAAGAACAATGGCCGCACTCACAAGCCTCATGACCCGCTTTTGCGCAGGAGAGGACAGCTGGTTGGCAAGGCGTAGCCCCAGCGACCCAAGTACATCCGAAACTAGGGATGGAAACGGAAAACCACGACGCAACAAGGATCATCGTTGGACTAAAGAAAAAAGTCCGAAGAGCACGGTTGTTAATGCCGGATTCAAAGGCTCACGACAAAATCAGACAAAACCACTCCTCCAGGATAACAGGGATGATCCGTCCAACTTAAATAGAATCCTGGACAGGATATGTCAGATACACAGTACTCCTGGGAAGCCTGCTAACCATACCCACAGAGATTGTTGGGTTTTCAAACATCCGGTAGACTCAATGCCGAACACAAGGGGCTCGACACACCAAGCGAAGACGAGGACAAACCCCAGAAGCAGAGCACCAGGAAACAAAAGAACTTCCCACAAGAAGTAAAAACTGTGAACTTACTTCACGTAACAAGACGTGTGGCACCCATAAAGGTACGCACCACACGACCTATCCCCAAGGGGTCCCGCCAGTGGTTGTTAAAACCAATAATCTTCGATCAGCTAGATTATTCTAGAAATATCAAGAATGCAGGCTAGACTGCCTTGATACTCGATCCAATAATCGGCGGATTCCGGTTTTCAAATGTCCTTATGGACGGCGGCAGCGGACTAAACCTGATATATCAGGATACAATCCATCACATGGGGATAAACCCAGAAGGAATCCACCGTAGCAAAACCTCCTTTCAAGGGGTAGCACCTGGTCCGGACACCCATTGTATGGGTGTTCTCCGGCTCAAAGTTATATTCGGCTCTGCCGATAACTTCCGTCGCAAAAAGCTGACCTTCCATGTCGTCCCGTTCTCAAGTCGCTATCAAGCACTACTGGGACGCGAAGCTTTCGCTCGCTTTAATGCAATACCGCATTACGCATCTCTCACGCTTAAGATGCCTGGTCAACGAGGCATCATCTCTTTGAAGGGGAAGCACTAAAATGCACCTCCCCCAAGCGGAGGACCGTGCGGCCGCTTTGACAGCCCCACAGTAAAAAGGCCTCACCGGCCAAAAAACATCGAAATAGGTCATTAAAGACCACGAACGCGGATAGACGAGTTCGGTATAAAATCATCATTAATGCAGGCTTAACATCCATATACCCCCGCACTAGGGGCTACATGCAGAGACAATAAAGCTCAATTTTATATATTACACTTCATTTATTTTAAACCTTTTTGTTCGGCACGACCCGTTTTCAACTTAGTTCCTCTTTTTTACAGATGAACGTCGTGCGGCGCCCGTCCAGGATACGGCACAACGGAGACACAGCCGCAGACGTGCAGTAGGGACCCGTCCTAAAGGATTCTTTTTAGATTAAGACCCTGCGTAAACCTTTTTTACTGTCTCTTGTTGCTACACATCCCCTGGTTTTTTCTAATATAACCAAGGACGAGGCTGGCGTCTTGGCATGTGGCCACGTCAGAAATTTTTGCACATACCTGGACACTAGGGGCTTTTTTAGCAAGGAGTGTTGTTTCGCCCGCACTCATAAAAGACCGAACACCTTAGGGAGTGTTCGGCGTCGCGAGTTTTGGCATTATATGCATCAGCTCCGAATCATGTCTTTGGTCAAATGTTGGGTTGCCCGGCTCCTGAGCTCGGCTACCTTACGTTCCGCTCTATCGGCTAAGGTAGCACCAGGAGAACTACTGCGATTGTGCCCCGGTTCGGCCGGGCGAGCACCTCAGTAGAGAAAGCCGAAAACTGACTGTCATGATGTAGCGTGAGACTGGTCAGCCACTCGATGACCTATCGGAATCTATCGGATTCCTCCGCTTTAACGAAGGGCCGCTTCCCGGTCAGGCACATACGCGCCCCGAACTCAGGCGAGCGCAGTCGCCACTAATGGGCTACCTAAATAGTCCCACTGTCAAGCTCCTATGGCTAAGTGAAAGTGTTAAAGCATTATAGTCCGGTTGCCTGGCCCGCTGCGCTATCACCTCCTTTGTAGGACCAAGACATTGGGTTAAGTGTGAAAATGCGTCTTCTGCGAGCACCCCCGCACTATGTGCGTGGGGGCTGAAGCCAACGACTGCCATCTTTAAGATTTTATACATATTTTAAACGGCCGCACAGGAGGTGTTCACAATACTTGAAGGCACAAGTATAAAAAGGTCACTACAATTTATCAAAATATTACTTCATCATTACATATGCTATAATAACATAGCATCCTTCGAGCACTGCGTCTCTATTACACGAGCGCCTTCAAGGACTTCCTGAAAATAGTGCTCGGAGGACACTTGGCTTTTATCCGAATCTCGGGATGCAATAACGGTGGTCTCCATCTCCGCCCAGTATGTCTTGACACGGGCAAGAGCCATCCTTGCACCCTCTATGCACGCCGACCTCTTCATTGCAGTAATGCGCGGCACCGCGTCAAGGAATTGCTGCACCAAGCTGAAATAACTCTTCGGCTCCGACCTCCCCAGCCACAGATGACCCATGACGTACTTCATGGCGAGTCCGGACAACCTATTAAGTTCGGCCCATTGAGCCAAACGATCGTCCACTGCCAGTGGACGCTCTGGATTGTGAAATTGCGACCAGAACAGCTTTTCCACTTCGCGATCTTTCAGATCTCGAAAGTGTTCGGTCGCATCAGCAGCACTCGCTGCCAAATCCAGATAGGTGTCCTCCACACTCCACATCCGGTCCAACGGAGCAAACTTCGGATCGCAAAATTTTCTTCGCAGCATGAAGGGCTTTCCAGCCGCAATCTGTTCGGCCTGACCCAGCTCCTCCTTCGCCGCTCTCATCGCAGAGTGCGCGTCCTTGGCATCACCAACGGCCTTGTCTAGAACCGTCTGTCTCGCCTGGTCTTCCTTCTAAAGAAGTCTGCAACGGTCTGCAGTGCTCTTTAACTTTTCGGCCATCCCGGCCATCTCTTCCTTGCTTCGGCAATGAGCAGCCTATTCGGCTCTCAGCTCTTCAAGGGCTTTCTTGGCAGCCGCATCACTTTTCCCGGCTTGATCTTTAGCTCAGGCAAGTTCTGCCCTAAGATTCTCCACGACGGCCGCACCATCTGCGTCAAGCACACACATGGTAAGACACTGGCATAAAACTCTTCTTACCTAATGCTGCCCGAGGAATCACATACCTTGAGCCTCATCAAACCGCTTGTTGACAAGCGCGATGTCGGCATCTGCCACATCCAGTTGCCGCTTTAGTTCGGCGAAACCAGCAGTTCGGCTTGATTCCGGACACCCTGCAGCCAACATTAAAAGGCGACATTTTAGACCTGGAATCATGATCCTCCGCGTGTCGTCATCTTTTGACGACGCGCAGAGTCTCAGGGGCTACTATCTACATAGGGTGCATTTTATTTATGCACAAACGACAAAAGTGTACATTATCTAATGTACCTCAAAACCCATCAAAAACTTTCGACGGCCTCATGCAATCCGCTCTCTGCGGATGAAATCCTTTCAATCACCGTGCCCATCAATGCACGGTGCTCCTCCGAAATAGAAGCTCGCCCCAGCAGAACCTTCAGCTCCTCCTGCCGAGCCCCAGACGGTGCTGGACTTGTGCCATGACCTCTTTCGAAGGCCGGACGCGGAGAACCTCGGGGAGCCCCATAGCTATCTTCCGCCCCTGCCGGACATGGAGAAACCCTCCGTGACGACACCTCAGGGTCGCCCGCCTTGTTAGGCGGCACAGCAGAAGTAGGCGTCCCGCTCTCCATCATCTCCGGAAGAAGCTCCCCCGAAGACGAGCTCTGCTGAGAAGGGCTGAGGTCCGAACTACAAGATAAAAATTCAGTCAAAACTTCTCAGATATAAATCATGGATTTCTCTCATCCCTCGAAAGGAAAATCTTTCTCTACTCACGGCTCGCTGGAGGGCTGATCTCCTTGAGTACGCAGTCCGGCCGAGGAACTCCCCGGCATAGGACCCTCTGACGAAGACTTTTTCTCCCGCTTTGAGGCCATGGTCTCCGGTTCATCAGAGGCAGCTCTCTTTTTCCCTTTAGGGGAGGAATTGTCGGTTCCTCCCTTCGGAGCAGCCTCCTTCTAGGAGGCCATAATTTCCTTGTCCTCCCCCTCGCTTCCCCCCAAAGGCATTATCTCCAGCATCCTGACTAGCACGGGATCCGACCTGGTTTCGGGAAGGGGAGCCGGACACCTTATCAGCTTCGCCTTTGCTATCCACTCCTGTTTAAAAGGACAACTCTTTTAAGGGCAAGTTTTTGACAATTATGCGAATGGAAGGTCCGGGCACAAGGTTACTTACTTGAGTATCCGGGCGATTGCAGCTTAGGCCTGCGTCCTCGTTTAAATCCGGGCATGCTTCTTGTGATCCGAAGAACAGTTTATACAACTCCAAGGGCGTTGCGCCCATGAAATTCTGGAGAGCTCGCGGTCCCTCCGGATTGAACTCCCACAGGCGAAGGGAGCGACGTTTGCCGGGCAATATTTGGCGAATCAGCATGACCTGCGTCACCTTGACCAGGCTGAGATCTCCTTCCAAGAGATCCTTAATGCGGCCCTGCAACAAGGGCACGTCTTCGGGCAAACCCAAATCTAACCCTCTGTTGACCCATGACGCTAGCCGTGGTGGGGGACTCGAGCGAAAGGCAGGAGGCGCCACCCACTTGGAGCCCCGGGGAGCAGTGATATAAAACCACTCTCATTGCCACAGGCCTAGCTCCTCTTGAAAAGAGCCCTCGGGCCATGGAGCATCGGCATTTTTGCTTATAACAGCGCCTCCGCACTCTGCATGACGTCCCTTGATCATCTTCGGCTCCACTTTGAAGGTCTTGAGCCATAATCCGAAGTGAGGGGTGACGCGGAGGAATGCTTCACACACGACGATAAACGAGGAGATATGGAGGATGGACTCCGGAGCTAAATCATGAAATTCCAGCCCGTAATAAAACAACAGTCCCCTCACAAAGGGATCCATTGGGAAGCCCAACCCTCGGAGGAAGTGGGACATGAACACCACGCTCTCACCGGACCGGGGACTAGGAATAACCTGCCCTTGAGCAGGCAACCTGTGTGAAATTTCACTGGTCAAGAACTTAGCCTCCCTCAACTTTAGCACGTCCGCCTTGAAGGTCAGAACCGGACATTGTTGAAGGTCCGAAGCGCCTGGAATCTAGAGCCTAGGGTGTTGGAACTCTAGGTGACGGGCGAACACGATTGAGATTGAAAAAAGAAGTAAGGCCCTGGTCTCTTTATAAGAGGTCGAATACCAAGAGCCCTCCCCGTGACCGCTTGGGACTCGCCTTTAATCGAGGGAAACGTGCAAACGGGCGCGGTTGGGTTACCCACGTCCGTATTGATGAGAATCCCGTAAAAGGGGCACACGATCTCTGCTTCGACAGGACGTGCCAAGGAAACCGCCTCGCAAAACGTGCTGAGGTGGAAAAGTAAAAACGATTTGTAAATAACTTGGCCGCAGTGTGATGACGCACTGCGGAATACGTCAGCAGATTTGATTTGTGTTAATATTATTATCTCTATGGCAATATGTGGAAACTTATTTTGTAGAGCCAAACACTATTTTTGGTGTTTACAATCTTCTATGAAGGACTTGGAGGAGGAACCCGCCTTGCAATGCCAAAGACAATCTGCGCACCGGACTCGTCGTCATTGAAGCCTGGTTCAGGGGCTACTGAGGGAGTCCTGGATTAGGGGGTGTTCGGGTAGCCGGACTATACCTTCGCCGGACTCCTGGACTATGAAGATACAAGATTGAAGACTTCGTCCCGTGTCCGGATGGGACTTTCCTTGGCGTGGAAGGCAAGCTTGGCGATGCGGATATTCAAGATCTCCTACCTATGTAACCGACTCTGTGTAACCCTAACCCTATCCGGTGTCTATATAAACCGGAGGGTTGTAGTCCGTAGGACAATCATCTTCATACACAATCATACCATAGGCTAGCTTCTAGGGTTTAGCCTCCTTGATCTCGTGGTAGATCTACTCTTGTACTACCCATATCATCAATATTAATCAAGCAGGAGTAGGGTATTACCTCCATCGAGAGGGCCCGAACCTGGGTAAAAACATCGTGTCCCTTGTCTCCTGTTACCATCCGGCCTTGACGCACAGATCGGGACCCCCTACCCGAGATCCTCCGGTTTTGACACCGACAGTGAGCTAATAAGACAAGCTACTCCTCATTGTCAGAGATATCGATGATGATTGGCTCCTTGGACATGGAAGAGGGCGAGGCCTCCGCTTCGTGAGTGCCCTCGTCGTAGTGGTGAGTTGCCTGAGCCGCTCCGGGCACCAACCTGCAGGCTCTCGAGATGAGGTAAGCACGTGCACGCTAAGAAAACACCTCGTAGTCTTCGTCGAAGGCACCAACGGTGGCCTCGAGAAAACACCAGAACTATTGTTTAAAGCAGCCAACCATGTCACGGCATTGGCGCGTGAGGCGCCGACGGTGGCCTCGACGGCGAGGTGCTCCTCAAAGATCTGGGGGTCAGCACGGATGGCAGCCATCGCGACCTTGCTCATCCGCGCGTGCGGCCGTGATTTGGTTCTCCACTGCCAAATGCTCCTTGAGATCCTGGCTATATTGCGTGCACCATGGCTTAGGGCGGCGCTTATTTGGTGGAGGGGTCGGTGATTTGGGTGGAAGGTGTCGCGCTCGCGCCGGCGGTCGGGGCATGTAGGATGTGGAAGGAGGAGGAGGATGGGGGTCCGGTGTGGATTACCTGCCTGGATAGGCAAGGCCGAGCAGCATGAAAGAGGGCCGCCAGCGAGGAGGCGACGCTACAAGCAAGGAGTGAAGGTTTCAACTTGGAAAGAAATGCGGAAACAGGGGAAATGTGGCTTTTTGTAAGGGGGAGGGGGCGGGGAGGTAGATATTTCCGTGAAAGCCGAAAATTTGGAATCGCTTCAGCGAAAAAACTGGCGCGCAAAGTGTCATTAGACACGGTCCCTTATTCAGAGCGGGCTGTGGACTGTAGCCGTCGCACCTTCTCACGTAAGCCGTATGCGTACTATAATACGACGGTGCTCCAAGATATTTTGTGCTGCATCTCACACGGTTGGTGATAATAAACTGTGTGAGATCTACTTGATTTTTCGTCTTGATTTGTATTACATAATGGGGTCACAATGGCAATGGACGGTGTTTGAATTGATAGACCTTTTATCTGCAGTGAACATGCAACTATATGTGTGTCATAAAAATTGGAATTATTTAGGGTTTGTTTGGAAATTTCATACATTAAATTGGTTTTCTAACCATTTCAGGTGCACAATTCAAAATTAAAGCACATGCACATGGTCCGGTGCACCAACATGGGTTGTAAAATCATATATGTGTCCATGGGTTTATGCTTATGTCCCATGCAAGAAATGGGGATGAATTTCGAACACCACGACACCGTGGTTCTCCAACAAATGTTGAGGCACTTGTTTTTGTAATTCTAGTAAATCCAAAACCCGTCTGAAATTCATGAACCTTGGCATGCTATCATGGAATGGCATCAACATGCTGTGGTAAAAAATATTGTACCATTTGGGGTAGGTTGTGGTATAAGCTTCTCACAAACCAGAGCTTGTCACAAGAATGCCTCATGGTTCTGTTAGGGAAACGTGTCACCTTTGTGGACAAAACGATATTCGTCGCCTCTTCATCATTTCAATTTTTTTCCTGGTGTCAACATAGAACAACACGAGTGTCGCGTTAAATTTTGGATTTTTTCGAGGAATTGTTTGGACATTTTTATACGTTAATTGAGTTTTCTAGGCATTTATGTGCATAATTCAAAATTGAACTACATGCACGTCCTCCGTCCATAAAAACAGGTTACAAAATCAAATGTTTGTCCTGGGTTGCATGCTTAGGTCCCATGCAAGAAATGGGAACGAATGTCAAACACCATGCCACGGTCACTCAGTCGAAAAATTGAGATACCTGGTTTTAAATTCTATTAAATCCAAAGCTCATCTGAAATTCATGAAACTTGGCATGCTATCATGGAGCAGCATCAACATGTCGTGGTAAATTGTTTGTCCCATCTGGGGCACGTTTGGGGATATGCTTCTCACAAACCAGAGCTTCTCACAACAAGCCTGATGGTTTCAGTAAGGAATGTCCCACCTTTGGGGAAGAAACAGTATACATTGCCTCTTATTGCTTTCAAAAAAATTCTCGTGTCAACATAAAACAACAGGAGTATTGTGTCAAATTTTGGGATTTTTCGGGGTTCATTTGGACAGTTTTATGCATTAACTGAGTTTCCAATGCATTTATGTGCATAATTCAAATTTGAACTACATGCACATGCTCTAATGCATATAAATTGGTTGAAGATTCAAATTTTTGCCCTTGGTTGCATGCTTAGGTCCCATGCAAGAAATGGGAATGAATGTCAAACACCCTTCCATGGTCACTCGCCCGGAAACATTGAGATACCTGGTTTTTAAATTCTAGTAAATCCAAAGCTCGTCTGAAATTCATGAAACTTGGCATACTATCATGGAGCGGCATCAACATGTCGTGGTAAAAATTTTGTCCCATTCGGGGCATGTTTGGGGATATGCTTCTCACAAACCAGAGCTTCTCACAACAAGCCTGATGGTTTCGGTAGGGAACGTCCCACTTTTGGGGACGAAACGATATCCATTGCCTCTTATTGCTTTCAAAAAGTTTCTCGTGTCAACATAGAACAACAGGAGTGTTGTGCCAATTTTTGTGATTTTTTGGGGCTCGTTTGGACGTTTTATGCATTAATTGAGTTTTCAATGCATTTATGTGCATAATTCAAATTTGAACTACATGCACATGCTCTAATGCATATAAATTGGTTGAAAAAATCAAATCTGTGCCCTTGGGGTGCATGCTTAGGTCCCATGCAAAAAATGGGAATGAATTTCAAACATCATGGCACCGTTGATTGCTGGCAAAATGTTGAGATACTTTATTTTTCAATTCTAATAAATCCAAAACTCGTCTGAAATTCATGAAACTGGGCATGCTATCATGGAATGGCACCCGACATGCTGTGGTATTTTTTGTGTCCATTTTGAGAGAAGGCGCACTCAAATAACAGCCAACAAAGGCATTTTGAAAAAATAACTACCACTTTAATATCTCAAACGTTTGTATAATTCAAATCGTGTGCGTTCTATTAACCATTCAAATGACGCCACGTGTCTTCGTTTTAATGGCTATAGGAGGTGCCGTGCGGACAGCTGCTTGACCTTGACGGAATGAGAGACGTGCGAGCGGAGTCTGGTGTGCATGCTGACCGCAGGCTCACCAGGAAGCGTGCGAGCTGTACGCTGCGCAGGCTCATTGGGAAGCGAGCCCTTTGGCTTTCATGGCTGCCCGCCCTCCTCTTCATTAATGGCGCTCGAGCCGCTGTTTAAACGGGCGGCCTTACTGTTCGCCTCCCATTCCCTTCCCTCCCGCAGACCTCGACCAACGCTATGGCGCAGAATGATCATCTGCCACTAGTCTTCCAGTTTGGTGAAGTCGATCCGAGCCGGAGGAGATAGAAAATAAGGAGGAATGGGCCTCATGGACATGGCCCAGAACAAGCTGGCCGCGGTGGTTGCTGCCCCCGCTCCCATCCAAGATCCCATCCCTGCGCCCGCGCGAGCGACCATCCCTGTAGCATTGACGGGTTGCTCCCCGAGCACTATCGCAGAGCTGGAAGCCGCGGGCGTCAGCGAGCTCTCCACGGACCCGCGCGAGCTCATGTACATGCCAGTGCCCGTGCCCGTGCGTGGCCCTCCACTCATCGTGGCGCCGGCCCCCGTGCGTTTGGCTACACCCATCGCGCCCGTGCCCCTGCCCGTGCGCGCCCCTCCATCCACCGCAGTGCCGGTCCCCGTGCGTTTGGCTGCACCCGCCGTGCTCGTGCCCGTGCGCCTGATGACCCACAAGTATAGGGGATCTATCGTAGTCCTTTCGATAAGTAAGAGTGTCGAACCCAACGAGGAGCAGAAGGAAATGATAAGCGGTTTTCGGCAAGGTATTCTCTGCAAGTACTGAAATAAGTGGTACCAGATAGTTTTGTGATAGGATAATTTGTAACGAGCAACAACTAACAAAAGTAAATAAAGTGCAGCAAGGGTGCCCAATCCTTTTTGTAGCAAAGGATAAGCCGGAACAAACTTTTATATAAGGAAAAGCGCTCCCGAGGACACATGGGAATATCATCAAGCTAGTTTTCATCACGTTCATATGATTAGCGTTCGGTACTTTGATAATTTGATATGTGGGTGGACCGGTGCTTGGGTGTTGTTCTTACTTGAAAAGCATCCCACTTATGATTAACCTCTATTGCAAGCATCCGCAACTACAACAAAAGTATTAAGGTAAACCTAACCATAGCATGAAACATATGGATCCAAATCAGCCCCTTATGAAGCAACGCATAAACTAGGGTTTAAGCTTCTGTCACTCTAGCAACCCATCATCTACTTATTACTTCCCAATGCCTTCCTCCCCAAATAATGGTGAAGTGTTATGCAGTCGACGTTCACATAACACCACTAGAGGCTAGACAACATACATCTCATCAAAATATCGAACGAATACCAAATTCACATGACTACTAATAGCAAGACTTCTCCCTTGTCCTTAGGAACAAACCTAACTACTCACAAAGCATATTCATGTTCATAATCAGAGGGGTAATAATATGCGTAAAGGATCTGAACATATGATCTTCCACCAAATAAACCAACTAGCATCAACTACAAGGAGTAATCAACACTACTAGCAACCTACTAGCTAGTACCAATCCCGGACTTAGAGACAAGAATTGGATACAAGAGATGAACTAGGGTTTGGAGATGAGATGGTGCTGGTGAAGATGTTGATGGAGATTGCCCTCTCCAGATGAGAGGAGCGTTGGTGATGACGATGGCGATGATTTCCCCCTCCCGGAGGGAAGTGTCCCCGGAAGAACAGCTCTGCCGGAGCCCTAGATTGGTTCCGCCAAGGTTCCGCCTCGTGGTGACGGAGTTTCGTCCCGAAAAATTGCTTCTTAATTTTTTCTCGACGAAAGACTTCATATAGCAGAAGATGGGCATCGGAGAGCCACCAGGGGGGGCCACGAGGTAGGGGGCACGCCCTAGGGGTATTCATCTTTGGCGAGGATTTTTTATTATTATTTATTATAAGATATTCCGTGGAGTTTCAGGACTTTTGGAGTTGCGCAGAATAGGTCTCTAATATTTGCTCCTTTTCCAGCCCAAAATTCCAGCTGTCGGCATTCTCCCTCCTTATGTAGACCTTCTAAAATAAGAGAGAATAGCCATAAGTATTGTGACATAATGTGAAATAACAGCCCATAATGCAATAAATATCGATATAAAAGCATGATGCAAAATGGACGTATCAACTCCCCCAAGCTTAGACCTCGCTTGTCCTCAAGCGAAATCCGATAACAATAAATATGTCCCCATGTTTAGAGGTAGAGGCGTTGATAAAAATAAAATACGGACATGAAGGCATCATGATTATTCTCATAACAGCAACATATATAGATATTGTCATATGATTACTTATGTTCAAGTGATGATCTATTCACAATGCAAAAGTATGAATCAAAAACCTTATTGAAAACCAACAAACTATAACCTCAGTCATCGAAGCAATTGCAATTTATCATAACATCAGAAAGAGTCTATGTCATAGCTAAAAAGCAAGTCCACATACTCAACTATCATCTAGTCCTTCATAGTTGCTAACACTCATGCAATACTTGTGGTTACGGAGTTTTAATCGGACACAGATAAAGGTAGGGGCTTATAGTTTTGCCCCACAACCTTTTACATCGAGGGTAATGTCAACAATAATAACTCATGCTCCCCTACATCCAATTAGGTACATATATCAGAATCTTTCCAACATGCTATGGTTGCCAAAGGATAAAATGAAAAAGGAAAGGTGAAGATCACCGTGACTCTTGCATAAGGTAGAAGATAATAATAAAGGATAGGCCCTTCGCAGAGGGAAGCAGAGGTTACCATGCGCTTTTATGGTTGGATGCATAAAATCTCAATGCGAAAGAACGTCACTTTATATTGCCCCTTGTGATATGAACCTTTATTATGCAGTCCGTCGCTTTTATTACTTCCACATCACAAGATCGCATAAAGCTTATTTCTCCCACACCAATCAATCATACATATTTAGAGCAATTTTTTATTGCTTTGCACCGATGACAACTTACTTGAAGGATCTTACTCAATCCATAGGTAGATATGGTGGACTCTCATGGCAAAACTGGTTTAAGGGTATTTGGAAGCACAAGTAGTATCTCTACTTGGTGCTGAGAATTTGGCTAGCATGAGGAGGAAAGGCAAGCTCAACATGTTGGAGGATCCATGACAACATACTTTATCTCACATATAAGAAAACATAACTCATCACGTTGTCTACCTTGTCCAACATCAACTCTTTAGCATGTCATATTTTAATGAGTGCTCCCAAGCATCTTTGTCACCGTTGTTGGAGGAGGGGGACGACATGATGCCTGGCCTTGACAACCCTGACAGAGAACAGCCCAAAACAAGAACATAGGATATTTGCGTGATACGGGGGTCAAAACCTTCGGGAGAATATATAATGAATTTTTACCGACCAAAATACGTATCGTGCAAGAAAACGGAGTCCGGAAGGCACACGAGGTGCTCACGAGGTAGGGGGCGCGCCCAGGGGGGTAGGGCGCGCCTCCCACCCTCGTGGGGCCCTCGTGTCCTTCCCGGACAACTACTTATTTTTCTATTTTTTCTAAATATTCCAAAACGGAGAAATATTGCCTTAGAAATTGTTTTGGAGTTGGTTTACTTACCGTACCACATACCTATTCCTTTTCAGAGTCTGAAACGTTCTGGAAAGTGTCTCTTATGTATTCCTTCGGGGTTACGGTTTCAATAATATTGGTTTCAACATTTATGGGATTACCTGAGATATAATGTTTGATTCTTTGACCGTTTACCACCTTCGGATTTGTGCCTTCGAAGTTGTTGATTTTTATGGCACCAGAACGATAGACCTCCTCGATAACGTATGGGCCTTCCCATTTAGAGAGAAGTTTTCCTGCAAAAAATCTTAAACGAGAGTTGTATAGCAATACATAATCACCTACGTTAAACTCACGCTTTTGTATTCTTTTGTCATGCCATCTTTTAACTTTTTCTTTAAACAACTTGGCATTTTCATAAGCTTGGGTTCTCCATTCATCGAGTGAGCTAATATCAAATAACCTCTTTTCACTGGCAAGTTTGAAATCATAATTGAGCTCTTTAATAGCCCAATATGCCTTATGTTCTAGTTCGAGAGGTAAATGACATGCTTTTCCATAAACCCTTTTATATGGAGACATACCCATAGGATTTTTATATGCAGTTCTATAGGCCCATAATGCATCATCAAGTTTCTTGGACCAATTCTTCCTAGACCTGTTGACAGTCTTTTGCAAAATTACTTTGAGTTCTCTATTACTCAATTCTACTTGACCACTAGACTGTGGGTGATAAGGAGATGCAATTCTACGATTAACATCATATTTATCAAGCATTTTACGGAAAGCACCATGAATAAAGTGTGAACCACAATCAGTCATTAAATATCTAGGGACTCCAAACCTCGGAAAAATAACTTCCGTAAGCATTTTAATAGAAGTGTTATGATCAGCACTACTAGTTGGAATAGCTTCTACCCACTTAGTAACGTAATCAACAACAAGTAAAATATGTGTATATCCATTAGAGGCAGGAAAAGCTCCCATATAATCAAAGCCCCAAACATCAAATGGTTCAATGACAAGTGAATAATTCATAGGCATTTCTTGACGTCTACTAATATTGCCAATTCTTTAGCATTCATCACAAGACAAGACAAACTTACGGGCATCCTTGAAGAGAGTAGGCCAATAAAAACTGGATTGCAATACCTTATGTGCAGTTCTATCTCCAGCGTGGTGTCCTCCATAAGCTTCAGAGTGACACTTGCGTAGGATCTATTCCTGTTCATGCTCAGGTACACAACGTCTAATAACACCATCTACTCCTTCTTTATAAAGATGTGGGTCATCCCAAAAGTAATGTCTCAAATCATAGAAGAACTTTTTATTTTGTTGGTATGTGAAGCTAGGTGGTATGAATTTAGCAACAATGTAATTAGCATAATCAGCATACCAAGGAGCACTACGAGAAGTACTTATGACATTTAATTGTTCATCAGGAAAGCTATCATCAATAGGTAGTGGGTCATCCAGAACATTCTCTAACCTAGATAAGTTGTCTGCAACGGGGTTCTCAGCTCCTTTCTATCAACAATATGCAAATCAAATTCTTGTAGCAAGAGAACCCATCTAATAAGTCTAGGTTTAGCATCTTTCTTCTCCATAAGATATTTAATAGCAGCATGATTTGTGTGAATAGTTACTTTAGAATCAACAATATAAGTTATGAACTTATCACAATCAAATACAACTGCTAAAAGTTCTTTTTCCGTAGTAGCATAATTTCTTTGAGCATTGTCTAGAGTCTTACTAGCATAATGGATAACATTTAATTTCTTATCAACTCTTTGCCCTAGAACAGCACCTACAACATAATCGCTAGCATCACACATAATTTCAAAGGGTAAATTCCAATCAGGTGGCTAAACAATAGGTGCAGAGACTAATGCTTTCTTAAGTATTTCAAATGCTTCTACACAATCATCATCAAAGACAAATGGTACATCTTTTTGTAATAAATTAGTGAGAGGCCGAGAAATTTTTGAGAAGTCCTTAATGAACCTCCTATAAAATCCGGCGTGACCAAGGAAACTTCTTATACCTTTGATGTCCTTGGGACATGGCATCTTTTCAATAGCATCAATCTTGGCTTTATCAACTTCAATACCTCTTTCAGAAACTTTATGCCCCAAGACAATTCCTTCGTTAACCATAAAGTGGCACTTTTCCCAATTCAAGACAAGATTAGTTTCTTCACATCTCTGCAAAACTCGATCAAGATTGCTCAAGAAATCATCAAAAGAAGATCCATAGACGGAAAAGTCGTCCATGGAAACCTCACAAACCTTTTCACAAAAGTCAGAGAATATAGCCATCATGCATGTTTGAAAGGTAGCAGGTGCATTACATAAACCAAAAGGCATACGTCTATAAGCAAAAGTACCAAAAGGGCATGTAAAAGTAGTCTTTGATTGATCTTTAGCCGACACATGTATTTGAGAGAAACCAGAATAACCATCTAGAAAGCAATAATGTGTATGTTTGCATAATCTTTCTAGCATTTGATCGATAAAAGGTAAGGGGTAATGATCTTTCTTAGTAGCCTTATTTAATTTGCGAAAATCAATTACCATCCTATAACCTATGATAATTCTTTGTGGAATCAATTCATTTTTATCATTAGGAACAACAGTAATACCTCCCTTCTTAGGGACACAATGGACATGACTTACCCACTAACTATCAGCAACGGGATAAATTATACCTGCCTCCAGAAGCTTTGGTATTTCTTTTCTCACCACTTCTTTCATTTTAGGATTCAGACATCTTTGAGGATCACAAACTGGTTTGGCGTCTGCTTCCAAATTTATTTTATGTTGACAGAGAGTGGGACTAATGCCCTTAAGATCATCAAGAGTATATCAATAGCAGCACGGTGCTTCTTCAGAGTTTTCAATAATCTTTCTTCTTCGTGCTCTCAAAGGTTAGCACTAATAATAACAGGATATATCTTCTTTTCATCAAGATAAGCATATTTAAGATTATCAAGCAATGGTTTAAGCTCAAACACAGGATCACCCTTAGGTGGAGGAGGATCCCCTAAGATTTCAACAGGCAAATTGTGTTTCAGAATAGGTTCCTGTTTAAAGAATACTTCATCTATTTCCCTTCTTTCATTCATAAACATATCATTTTCATGGTCTAGCAAATATTGTTCTAAAGGATCACTAGGAGGTACGGCAATAGAAGCAAGACCAATAATTTCATCCTTACTAGGCAATTCTTCTTCACGATGTTGCTTACTAAATTTAGAGAAATTAAACTCATGAGACATATCATCTAAGCCAATCGTAACAACATTCTTTTCGCAGTCTATCTTAGCATTAACAGTGTTCAAGAAGGGTCTACCAAATATAATGGGACAAAAGCTATCTTGTGGGGAACTAAGAACAAGAAAATCAGCAGGATATTTAGTTTTCCCACACAAGACTTCAACATCTCTGACATAACCCATTGCTGAAATAGTATCTCTATTGGCAAGTTTAATTGTGACATAAATATCTTCTAACTCAGCAGGTGCAATTTCATGCTTAATTTCTTTATACAAGTCATAAGGTATAACACTAGCACTAGCACCCAAATCATATAAGCCATGATAACAATGATCTCCCATTTTAACAGAAATAACAGGCACACCTACCACAGGTTTATGTTTATCTTTGGTTTAGCAATTCTAGTAGTTTCACCGCAAAACTGAATAACATGCCCATCAATATTACCAGCCAAGAGATCTTTAACAATAGCAACATTAGGTTCAACTTTAACTTGTTCATGAGGTGTATAAGTTCTAATATTGCTTTTACGAACCACAGTTGAAGCTTTAGCATGATCCTTTATTCTAACAGGGAAAGGTGGTTTCTCAACATAAGAAGTAGGAACAATAGGATCATTATAAGTGACATTCTTTTCTTCAACTTTAATAGGTGCTGCTACTTTTACTTCTATGGGAGGATGATATTTAAACCACTTCTCCTTGGGGAGATTAACATAAGTAGCAAAAGATTCACAGAAAGAAGCTACTATCTCCGAGTCAAGTCCATATTCAGTGCTAAACTTACGGAAAATATCGGTATCCATAAAAGGTTTAACACAATCAAACTTAGGTGTCATACCTGACTCCTTACCTTCGTCGAGATCCCAATCTTCAGAGTTGCGTTTGATTCTATCCAATAAATCCCATTTAAATTCAATAGTCTTCATCATAAAAGAGCCAGCACAAGAAGTATCGAGCATGGTACGATTGTTTTCAGAAAGCCGAGCATAAAAGTTTTGAATAATTGTCACTCTTGGGAGCTCATGATTGGGGCATGAATATAACATTGATTTAAGCCTCCCCCAAGCTTGAGCGATGATTTCTCCTTCGCGAGGCCAAAAATTATATATATAATTGCGATCACGATGAACAAGACGCATAGGATAATACTTTTGATGAAATTCCAATTTCAATCTTCTATAGTTCCATGATCTCGTATCATCACATAGCCTATACCATGTCAATGCGTCTCCCTTAAAATATAAAGGGAAGACCTTCTTCTTAGCAACATCATCGGGTATACCTGCAAGCTTAAATAATCCACAAACTTCATCCACATATATTAAGTGCACATCAGGATGCTTTGTTCCATCTCCTGCAAAAGGATTAGTGTCGGTGTACTAGAGTAGGGGTACCCTAGTATCCCGAACTTGTGCACGGGCAGTCGCAGCGTCCCGCGGCAAGGCTTGTCGGGTGACCGCCAATATCCTCTGTGGTTCCTTTGGAGCCATTCAAGAACAAAGTATTTAAGCCAAGGAGACAAGGCCCCGGCAAGAGGAGCTTGCCGGGAAGGCCACTCAAAGCACAAAGCCCCGGCAAGAGGAGCTTGTCGGGAAGGCCAACCAAGGCACCTCAAGGAACTTGCCGCGACGCGCCACGCGTCCCGGCAAGACCCGGCGAGCGGCAAGCTCCCGGCCGTGGCAAGACGACGGCCGCGGCAAGGCGTTTGTCGCGGCTAGCAACCACTTTGTACCTGCGCTCCAGCACACCCACCAACGTGTCGCTCTGAGACCCTTCTAGGCGTACGTGGCGGGAGGCTGTGCAGCCAGGGGTGCACTGTGGCAAGCGGCGCTGACAAGATCGCCATCGTGGCGAGCGGTGGCGTCCCTGACGGTCCCTTTTCTGCACTGTTTGGGCGACGTAGATAGGCATTTAATGCCCTTGTCCCCTACCGTCAGGGTTAGGTATGATACACTGTGTAGGTAGTTGTACCTACCGCAGCACCTTTCCATTTTTACCCTTGTCTACGTTGCCACCTGTTGGAGACCCCTTGAGCATATAAAAGGAGGCCCATGCACAACGTAGAAAGGGGAGGACAGTAGAGCATTCACGCTCGGTCTCGTTAGCTGCTGGTGCGTACTGTAGCACTCAGCGCTCCCGAGCAAGAACTCAATACAAACCACAAAGCAGCAGTAGGAGTATTATCTCTCCGGAGAGCTCCGAAGCTGGGTAAACCGCTCGTGTGCCCCACCTCGATCTGCTCTTCGTGCGACCTCCGCCCCCTGCCGAATCGAAAAGGGGCTCCGTCCCCATAGGTGCTCATGGAGGCAGTTTCCCCGACATCTTTGGTGCGCCAGGTAGGGGGCGTCGAGGTTGTGTGAACCTGATCCGGCGTTCACACGAGCCAGATCTTCATCGACTTCATCGACATGCCGCCGGAGAAGAAGGCTTCGGAGGCGGCTGCTCCGTCCGCGTCGAACCCACCGCCGCCGGAGCAAACGGCTGGTGGGGAAGACGCCGGCGGAAGAACGGGCGTCGACGAGGGAGCCCACGGTGCCGCCAGGTCCAAGGACAAGGCTGCGCTGCCCATCGGCGGTGTAGCCGGCTCCCACGACGACCGAGCGTCCGTAGATGCACCGCGCCCATCTCAGGAGGCGCGGGACCGGCAGCATCGTGGTACTCATGGTACCATACGCTCGCTGGACCCAGATCGAGCTGGCGGATCTCGGGATGCTCCAGGCCAGCATGCGCGCCAGCGTGCTGGCGCGAGCGAGGCACGGTCGCCTGGACGGGATATTGCTCCTTCTAACGCAGTCAGAAGTCCGAGCATATCCCGCTCCTCGCACCGTACGCCACCGCTACCCGCCACTCCAGCAGAAGCTTTGGCGCGAGCTCAACTGCTCCTAGACTTCCCTCCAACGCCAGACAAGATCGACGACTGGAGGGCCACCATTCAGAGTCTCATCGGCTTCGCCAACAACGACACTCCACGGCAGCCGACTACGTCGCAGCCGCGGCAAGTCAGCCAGGCGCGACCCGATGGCGACAAGACCGGTGGGGGTGCAACCACCGTGCACTCTCCACCCCGAAGGCCAAGATCGCCGACTCGCCGGGTCCACCGCGACAGCGACTCCACTGCTTCATCAGATCCACGAGCTCGTCGCGATCAACGCCAAGTTCTTCACGAACGACAGCAAGAAGACGCTCGTACTCGCATCGAGCGCCGAAGAGAAGCGCGACGTCAGTCAGACCAGCGCGCTGGGCCCACTGTCGACATGTGTGCGCCAGGGAACCAGGCGACCTGCCATACGCGGTAGGTTGCCCTGCGTTTACCCGTGAGCTGCGGCAAGTCCAGTGGCCCAGCACGAAGAATTTCAAGCCAGACGTACCCGAGAAGTACGACGACAAGTTGCATCCGTCGGAGTTCCTCAGCATCTACACCATCGCGGTGCAAGCTGCTGGGGGGCGCGACGACAAGATCCTTGCCAACTACTTCCCGCTGGCGCTCAAGCCCAACGTCAGGTCCTGGCTCATGCACTTGCCGGACAACTCCATATCTTCCTGGGCAGACCTATGCCATCAGTTTGTCGGCACCTTTACAGGCGGCCACAAACCTCATGGCCAGGAGAGTGACCTTCACCTGCTCGCCCAGAAGGAAGGAGAGCCCCTGCGCAAGTACATCCAGAGATTCAGCCAAGTGCAACGCAACATCCCAGATGTCCACCCTGCCGCGGTCATCAGCGCGTTCCACCAGAACGTGCGTAACCGCAGGATGCGGGAGGAGATGGCGATGTGCAAGATCAGAGACGTCAGTGAGCTGTATGCCCTGGCCGACAGGTGTGCACGTGCTGAGGAAGGGAGGAAACTCCTCGGAGAGAATACATGAACAGGAGGATCTGACAGCGATGATGCTGCCCCGGAAAAGAAAAGCCGGCGGCGGAACAACAGGAAGAGGAAAGGCAAAGATGTGCTAGTTGTTGAGCAGTCCGGCAACGAAGGTGACGCCAAGAAAGCCAAGGTTGGTAGCTCCGGCAAGGAGGTTGCCGCATGCGCCAACTACCAGGCTGTGGCGGCCGCCGACAAGCAGGACGGCACCAACAAACAGTACTGCAAGATCCACCGCACCAAGGGCCATGACCTCCAGAGCTGCAAGAAGGTCGAGCAGCTTGTCGAGCTGCAAAAGGCCGAGTACGAGCGACACGACAAGGAGAAAGCCCAAGGAGGTGCTGGAGGATCCGGTACAAAGCGCACCGGCCGGGGAGGATGCCGCGGCAAGGCCAAGCAGCAGCAAGGAGACAGACCTCCCCGCGGCCGCGACAAGGATGAAGAAGATGACGACGACGAAGACATGGATGATGACGAGACCAGTGAGCAGGAATTCCAGAAAGCCACAGAGGTCTTGTGCGTTGACGGTGGTGCTTCTTTGCATACTTCACACTGCCAACTCAAGCAGTGGGTGCGGAAAGTCAATGCAGCAGAACCACCCGTCGAGTCACGCAAGCTTCTTAAATGGTCCAGCACACCTATCATCTTTGATATTGAGGACCACCCTGATCGCACAACTGCGGTCGGGTGTTTGCCGATGTTGGTCTCACCAACTATCCGCAACCTCAAGGTCACTAAGATGCTAGTTGACGGCGGGGCCGGCTTGAACCTGATCTCCTCCGCTGTGCTCCGGAAACTTCAAGTCCCTGACAGCGAGCTCGAAGAGACCGGCACATTCCAAGGAATCAATTCGGGAAGGAGCAAGCCGAAGGGGAAGATCACGCTGCCGGTGACATTTGGCAGCGAGTTGAACTTCAGGACTGAGAGGATCACTTTTGACGTTGCCGATTTTCCATTGCCTTACAATGGGATTCTCGGCCGTCCAGTGCTCGCCAAGTTCATGGCGGCCTCTCACTACGCGTACAACATGCTGAAGATGCCAGGCCCGATAAGTGTCATCTCTGTCCCTAGCGACAAGAAAGATGCTCTTATCCGTGCCGACAAGATCTACCGGGAAGCAGCAGCCGCAACGGATCGCGAGACACTTACCGCTGAAGCTCCCGGGGGGAAGAAGACCAAGTCCGGCAAGAGTTCTGATGCCCACTCCGGCAAGCGCACCTCTTCGGAGTGCTGCGCTACCATCGAGGACGCACCATCGAGCTCCACCGGCAAGTGTAGGAAGACAATGGCGGCTCCGCCAGCGACCAAGAAGGTGTCCACCAAGGAGGACGGCACTGGTGGTACTTTCACCATCAGTGCCACTCTCGACCCTAAATAGGAAAGCGCGCTCATTGCTTTCCTGCGGGCGAATGTCGATGTGTTTGCGTGGCAACCGTCTGACATCCCCGGTGTTCCCAGGAAAGTAATTGAGCACCACCTTGCCGTCTGTCCTCTTGCGCGGCCCGTCAAGCAGAAAGTCAGGAAGAAAGCAGTGGAGCGCCAAGAATTCATCGCAGAAGAGATCAAGAAGTTGGAAGCAGCAGGCCTCATCAGAGGAGTGCTCCATCCTACGTGGTTGGCCAATCCTGTAGTCGTGCGCAAGGCAAACGGGAAATGGAGGCTTTGTATCGACTTTACCGATGTCAATAAAGCTTGTCCCAAAGACCCATTTCCCTTGCCGCGCATCGACCAGATTGTTGACTCCACGGCCAGATGTGACTTGCTTTCATTTCTTGACGCATACTCAGGATACCATCAGATCTTCATGGCAGAAGAGGATGAGGAGAAAACCGCATTCATCACTCCATGTGGCACATACTGTTTCATACGAATGCCTTTCGGTTTAAAGAATGCTGGTTCAACATTTGCAAGGGTCGTCCATACCGCTTTTGAGCCACAAATACACAGAAATGTGGAAGCCTACATGGATGATATAGTGGTCAAGAGTAGGGACAAAGCAACTCTGATTCAAGATTTAGAAGAGACTTTTGTAAATCTGCGCAAGATCAGCCTCAAGCTCAACCCCGAGAAGTGCGTGTTTGGAGTCCCTTCTGGCAAGCTTCTCGGGTTCTTCGTGTCTCAGCGGGGAATTGAAGCCAATCCTGACAAGATCAAGGCCATTGAGCAGATTGAAGCACCGAAGCGCGTCAAGGATGTGCGGAGACTTGCCGGTTGCGTGGCGGCTCTCAGCAGGTTTATCTCTAAGTCTGCTGAGCGCGCCCTGCCGTTTTTCAAAATTTTGAAAAAGGCAGGTCCAATGAAATGGACTCCGGAAGCGGAGGATGCGCTGCAGGACTTGAAGAGATACCTGTCCTCCACTCCAATACTTGTCGCACCTAAGCCACAAGAGAAGTTGCTGCTATATCTGGCGGCAACCAATCAAGTGGTTAGTGCTGCGTTAGTAGCGGAGAGGGAGGCAGATGATGAGCCAGCAACCACGGCAAGCGCATCCAGCGACAAGCAGGGGGCTTCCCCGACAAGCTCTGGTCCCGGCAAAGATGGATCTGCGCAGACGCCCGAGGAGATACAGAAGAAAATGGTGCAGCGCCCAGTCTACTTTGTCAGTTCCCTTCTGCAGGGGGCTAGGTCAAGGTACTCTGGTGTGCAGAAATTGCTTTTCGGCCTTCTCATGGCCTCGAGAAAGCTGCGCCATTACTTCCAAGCACAAGAGATAACAGTTGTCACTCGTTTTCCGCTGAAAAGGATACTGCAGAATCCAGAAGCGACAGGCAGGATTGTTGAGTGGGCACTGGAACTGTCAAGCTTTAGTCTCAAGTTCGAGAGCACTTCAACTATCCAAAGCAGAGCATTGGCAGAATTCATAGAAGAGTGGACGCCAACACCAGATGAAGAAATTCCAGAGACGAGCATCCCCGTCAAGGAAGCAAGCAAAGAGTGGCTGATGTACTTTGATGGTGCTTTCTCGCTGCAAGGCGCCGGTGCTGGCGTGCTGCTTGTCGCACACACGGGAGAGCACCTCAAGTACGTAGTCCAGATGCACTTTCCCAAGGAGCAAGCAACAAACAATACTGCAGAGTATGAAGGTTTGCTTGCCGGTCTCAGGATCGCGGCAGACCTTGGGATCAAGAAGCTCATTGTCAGGGGTGACTCGCAGCTTGTCGTCCGCCAAGTGAACAAGAATTATCAGAGTCCGTTGATGGAAGCTTACGTTGATGAAGTGAGGAAGCTAGAAGAGCACTTTGTCGGCCTACAGATGGAACATGTTCCAAGAGCTCAGAACGACATTGCCGATGGCCTGTCAAAGTGCACAGCACTTAAGTTACCTGTGGAACCAGGGATCTTTGTGCTCAAGCTGACTCAACCGTCTGTTACCATCAACTGGATAGAGCAAGAAGAGGAAGTTGATTTCTAGTGACTATTTTCCGGCAGAGCTTCCCGAAGCCGCCGCCAAGAAGATCCCCAAGATCAACGCCAAGAGTGCTGGGGAGCAGTCTGCTCCGGCAAAACCCAGGGTTTGTTCCGTTGAAGCAGATGCTCCCGACAAGTTTTGCTCCGGCAAGCTTGCCGGGGAACGTCAAGCTCCTGCTGAACCGCAGTTTCTCGCCGTAGAAGCGGATGTTCCCACAGCAGCAGATGTGCCTTTAGTCCTTATTGTCGAGCCACAAGCTCCAGCATGGGCACAGCAGATCGTCCGTTTCCTTCAGACAAGAGAACTTCTCGAAGAGCAAGAAGAAGCGGAAAGAGTAGCCCGGCAGTCAAGTATGTACCAGTTTGTCGACAACGCACTGTACAGAAGAAGACTCAACGGTGTGAAATTGAAGTGTATTCACCGGGAAGATGGACAGAAGCTGTTGGCCGAGATACATGGAGGCATTTGTGGTCACCACATTGGCACAAGAGCACTTGCCGGCAAAGCTTTTCGACAAGGTTTCTTTTGGCCGACAGGCCTCCAGGATGCAACTGCATAAGTAACCAAGTGTGAAGCGTGCCAGTTCCATTCCAAGCAAATACGCCAGCTAGCTCAAGCTCTCCAGACGATCCCTTTATCCTGGACATTTTCGGTCTGGGGGCTCGACATCCTCGGCCCCTTCCCCCGAGCAGTCGGGGGCTTTGAGTACTTGTACGTCGCAATCGACAAGTTCACAAAGTGGCGGGAAGTGGAAGCAGTGAGGAAGGTGACAGCACAGTCAGCAGTCAAGTTCTTCAGGTCGATTGTTTGCCGCTTCGGGATCCCTAACAGGATCATCACCGACAACGGTACACAATTCACGAGCCGCACCTTCATGCAGTACGTCCAAGATCTTGGCGCCAAGGTCTGCTTCGCTTCTGTTCCTCACCCCAGGAGCAACGGTCAAGCGGAGAGGGCAAATGCTGAAGTGCTGCATGGACTCAAGACCAGGACTTTCGACAGGCTGCACGGGTGCGGAAGAAACTGGATCGAGGAGCTGCCAGTGGTTCTTTGGTCGATTAGGACGACGCCAAATCGAGCCACTGGCCAGACACCTTTCGCTCTAGTCTATGGAGCAGAGGCAGTTCTCCCCACGGAACTCGTATACGGGTCGCCTCGAGTGCTCGCTTATGATGAGTTTGAGCAATAGCAGCTGCGACAAGATGACGCGCTGCTCCTTGAGGAAGACCGTCTTCAGGCTGCTGTATGAGCTGCTCGCTACCAGCAAGCTTTGCGCCGCTACCATAGCCGCAAAGTTAACGCCAGAAGTCTCGAGGAAGGCGACCTTGTTCTTCGGCGCGTTCATTCCACCAAGAATTCCAACAATTTGACGCCAAAGTGGGAAGGCCCTTATCGGGTGAAACGAGTCACTAGGCCTGGCGCTGTCCGCCTTGAGACCGAAGATGGCATTCCGGTGAGCAACTCCTGGAACATCGAGCATCTTCGTAAGTTTTACCCGTATGGCGCGGTTGCCGGACCCTGTTCCGGCAACCACCTTTTGTACAAGTCTTGCCGCTGTTGCATGTAATCCTTTGTACAAAGCCAGGCGCAGACCCTGAGCATAGATGAAGCGCTGGCGCCCTAAGTTATAGCATGCATGCTAGATCGAGTCTCGTCCTTGGTTAGGGTTGATAGTGCTTAGTAGCAGCTAACCCCTAGCTTAGCGGTCGGGTGTGCGTCCCTTTGCCGTTCTTTCGTTTCCCTTGGTTCGCAGGGCTTGCATATCCTGGCCGGACCACTTGAGGACAAAAAAGAGAAGGAGGACGGACCAGCATCTGGACCCCGGCAAGCCAGTGTTGCCGGGGGCTGCAAGTACAAAGACTCACCCACGGCAAACAAGAGTTGCCGGGGGCTGCAATCTCAGATAAGTTTTTCATCCCTTATCATGCATTCTCTTATGGACTGAGGTATGCGAAACCTCGTTTCTTCCTAAAAGCTACCGTGCTCCCCTAACTCTAGGCCCTAGGGCTCGTTCCTGGGGCCAGGTTTGGTCGTAGTCGCGGCAGCAAAGGGACGAAACGAGGAGCCTGAACCCGCCTCATCCCTGCCTCCGCCAAAAGCGTGAGAAAGGTCGAGCGGCGTGGGAAGAAGGCAGGGTCTGCTGCCGGGAAAAGAAGTGTCTAACTTAAAGATATTAAGGATTTGCTCCTTGACGTGGGTTCCTCCCACAAGACAAGTGACCCGGCAAGCATCCCCTTTTCACAAAAAAAAACATTCCACTCAGGTACAGTTCATAGAGAATGAAAAACATGAATGATGGGATTACAAGTTTTAAATACAGCTAAGGCCCGGGGGCTTACAAATTAAAAAGAGATAAGGTGCCCGTAATCCCTTTCTTGTCCCTCTCTTCAGGAGGTAGGTCAAGGAGGCGAAAAGGGCAAAAGGGGCGCCTAGGCGAGCTACAGGTGGCAGAAGACACCAAGAGAACATCTCGGTGGTCGTCCAAAGGCTGGACGGTGATGGTGGCGCCGGAGGCAGGGCTCGAAGACGAGGCAGCAGGACGTCAGCAGCTGTCGAGGGCGTCGCGCCCACGTACTCCGAGTTGACGGCCTTGCCGCCCGCCCTCTTCCTCTTCCGCAGCCTCCCTACGCCAGCCGCCCAAGGAGACGACCCCGAGAAGCTCAAGGAGCTGGCGACACGGATGATGGGGTCGCCGGTGCCGCACGGAGCGACTCCCGACACCTAGTCGGACCCGTCATCCTGCCGCCCGCTACCCCCATCGTCGCTGCCGCTGTCCCCCTCGTCACTCTCGCTCGAGGAGGAGTCTTCGCTATCAGAGGAGCTCTCCACACAGCACCTTGCCCGAGTTCCGAAGCACCCGAAGACCTTGACGGAGAGGAGACCGCCCTCCATTAGCTTAAAATGGAGGGTGAGCCCCTCCGTCAGGCGGTGGATACGGGCGAACGTCTTCCACCCTCGACCAAGATACATCACATTAGGGGCCGGGAAGTCAACGCGGACTCGCGTACCGCTGATCCCACAGCCCCTCATGTGCAGCCTCAGTGTCTCGGGCGGATCCAACTCCATCTCGCTCGCAAATGGAGTCGGGAGACGAAGGCGACAACGAGGCGGCTGACGCAGCCTGACAAAGAACTCGCAAGGGTCGTCCCCAATATGGTCCGCCATGGGAAGAGGAACCGCTGGCGGAGGCGAGGCCGGCGAGCCGCCCCGTCCACCTCTTCCCCGAGTGCCTCGGCCTCGCCCGCGGCCTCGCCCCTCCCTCTTCCCCTTACGGCTGGCTCTGCCACCACGGGTGCGGGAGAAGGAGGGACGCGTTGTCTAGCGGCAACCCTCGCCGCCACCGTTGAAGGACCAGGGTTCCCTTTCTCCATGGCGAATGAGAGAGAGGGGAGCAGAAGCTGAAGGAAAGAGGAGATGAAAGAATACGGGCCTCCGTCCCCCCCTCCCACTCCTTATAAAGGAACAGGGTGGGGGCTTGGCCGCCCCGCTCAGCTAATCAAGACACAGAAGGAGCAGGGAACTGGGACCGACCCGCTGCCTCGACCCACGACGGCCCGGTTTCCCGCCTCCACCGTTCGCCACCCCAAGCGCATGGAAGCCGCGTGGCAGGCGTACAGAACCGAGGCGACAGATGTGGCGACCTCTCCCCACCCCGTGATCATGGGGAGTGGACGCCTAAAAAACCACGCCTCCATGCCTCCCTCCGTTTATGGGGAAGGCGCGAACTGCCCCTGTTTCCCCTGCTTATAAGGAGGAAGGGGGCAGACGTTTCGCTTTTCCGAATAAAGAAACCACCCACGACCTCTCCCACGACGCCGCAATCGACGCGTGCCGTTCGGGGAGGGCGCGGTGGATATGGAGCAAGATACGGCGTGATCCAGGCCGCGCGTGCCCGTGCCCTGTTTTGGGCCTGGCCCAACAGCGCTCGGCACCGTGTATGGCCCAGGCCCGAGGGCTCCTGTCGGTGTACTAGAGTAGGGGTACCCTAGTATCCCGAACTTGTGCACGGGCAGTCACAGCGTCCCGCGGCAAGGCTTGCCGGGTGACCGCCAATATCCTCTGTGGTTCCTTTGGAGCCATTCAAGAACAAAGTATTTAAGCCAAGGAGACAAGGCCCCGGCAAGAGGAGCTTGCCGGGAAGGCCACTCAAAGCACAAAGCCCCGGCAAGAGGAGCTTGTCGGGAAGGCCAACCAAGGCACCTCAAGGAACTTGCCGCGACGCGCCACGCGTCCCGGCAAGACCCGGCGAGCGGCAAGCTCCCGGACGCGGCAAGACGACGACCGCGGCAAGGCGTTTGCCGCGGCTAGCAACCACACTGTACCTGCGCTCCAGCACACCCACCAACATGTCGCTCTGAGACCCTTCCAGGCGTACGTGGCGGGAGGCTGTGCAGCCAGGGGTGCACTGTGGCAAGCGGCGCTGACAAGATCGCCATCGTGGCGAGCGGTGGCGTCCCTGATGGTCCCTTTTCTGCACTGTTTGGGTGACGTAGATAGGCATTTAATGCCCTTCTCCCCTGCCGTCAGGGTTAGGTATGATACAATGTGTAGGTAGCTGTACCTACCGCAGCACCTTTCCGTTTTTACCCTTGTCTATGTTGCCACCTGTTGGAGACCCCTTGAGCATATAAAAGGAGGCCCATGCACAACGTAGAAAGGGGAGGACAGTAGAGCATTCACGCTCGGTCTCGTTAGCTGCTGGTGCGTACTGTAGCACTCAGCGCTCCCGAGCAAGAACTCAATACAAACCATAAAGCAGCAGTAGGAGTATTATCTCTCTGGAGAGCTCCGAAGCTGGGTAAACCGCTCGTGTGCCCCGCCTCGATCTGCTCTTCGTGCGACCTCCACCCCCCGCCGAACCGAAAAGGGGCTCCGTCCCCATAGGTGCTCGTGGAGGCAGTTTCCGTGACAATTAGCTAGCAGTTTCTCTATCATACCCGAAGGAAATTCAAAAGGAATTTCATTTTCAGTAGGTTCAGTAGGTTGAGGAGCAACTCTTCGCTCTACTAGTCGGGGTGAAGATACCCCGAACAAGCCCCTCAAAGGATTACTTTCCATAGTAACAAGTGACAGTAAATTTCAGCACACTATATAAATTTTTCCTTACCAAATTCCACCTACCAAAGGCGCTTCACTCCCCGGCAACGGCGCCAGAAAAGAGTCTTGATGACCCACAAGTATAGGGGATCTATCGTAGTCCTTTCGATAAGTAAGAGTGTCGAACCCAACGAGGAGCAGAAGGAAATGATAAGGGGGTTTTCAGCAAGGTATTCTCTGCAAGTACTGAAATAAGTGGTACCAGATAGTTTTGTGATAGGATAATTTGTAACGAGCAACAAGTAACAAAAGTAAATAAAATGCAGCAAGGGTGCCCAATCCTTTTTGTAGCAAAGGACAAGCCAGAACAAACTCTTATATAAGGAAAAGCGCTCCCGAGGACACATGGGAATATCGGCAAGCTAGTTTTCATCACGTTCATATGATTCGCGTTCGGTACTTTGATAATTTGATATGTGGGTGGACCGGTGCTTGAGTGTTGTTCTTACTTGAACAAGCATCCCACTTATGATTAACCTCTATTGCAAACATCCGCAACTACAACAAATGTATTAAGGTAAACCTAACCATAGCATGAAACATATGGATCCAAATCAGCCCCTTACGAAGCAACGCATAAACTAGGGTTTAAGCTTCTGTCACTCTAGCAACCCATCATCTACTTATTACTTCCCAATGCCTTCCTCTAGGCCCAAATAATGGTGAAGTGTTATGTAGTCGACGTTCACATAACACCACTAGAGGCTAGACAACATACATCTCATCAAAATATCGAGCGAATACCAAATTCACATGACTACTAATAGCAAGACTTCTCCCTTGTCCTCAGGAACAAGCATAACTACTCACAAAGCATATTTATGTTCATAATCAGAGGGTTATAATATGCATCAAGGATCTGAACATATGATCTTCCACCAAATAAACCAACTAGCATCAACTACAAGGAGTAATCAACACTACTAGCAACCTAATAGTACCAATCCCGGACTTAGAGACAAGAATTGGATACAAGAGATGAACTAGGGTTTGGAGATGAGATGGTGCTGGTGAAGATGTTGATGGAGATTGCCCTCTCCCGATGAGAGGAGCGTTGGTGATGATGATGGCGATGATTTCCCCCTCCCAGAGGGAAGTGTCCCCAGCATAACAGCTCTGCCGGAGCCCTAGATTGGTTCCGCCAAGGTTCCGCCTCGTGGCGGCGGAGCGTCCCAAAAAGTTGCTTCTTAATTTTTTTCTCGACGAAAGACTTCATATAGCAGAAGATGGGCATCGGAGAGCCACCAGGGGGCCCACGAGGTAGGGAGGCACCCTCGTGGACAGGGTGTGGGCCCCCTGGTCTTCATCTTTGGCGAGGATTTTTTTATTATTTATTATAAGATATTCCATGGAGTTTCACGACTTTTGGAGTTGCGCAGAATAGGTCTCTAATATTTGCTCCTTTTCCAGCCCAGAATTCCAGCTGCCGGCATTCTCCCTCCTTATGTAAACCTTGTAAAATAAGAGAGAATAGCCATAAGTATTGTGACATAATGTGAAAAACAACCCATAATGCAATAAATATCGATATAAAAGCATGATGCAAAATGGACGTATCAGCGCCCCCCCCCCTCAGCGGCATGGGACACTACCATCGACCGCTACCTCTCAGCAGTGCCAGTTGTCGTCCTCCCGCGCCCCGCCTGTCGATTGCACGACGACATGATGTTTGATTTACAAGTGAAGAACATTTTGTGCTGCCTTGAAGACTTCAACAACGGCATCCTAGAGGACGACAACGACAACGACGACGCGGCATGCCGCCTCCGACGCCGCCGGAAATAGCTTTTTTGGGGTTTAATACTGTATCTCGAATTCTCGATCATATGAACATAAATGCGTAGTGTGACTGAATGAAAAATATGGTTTGAACGAACTTGCATTTTTCTCTCTTAATGTACAGACTTATCAAACGATTTTCTTTTGAAAAAAACGTCAATGGTTTTTAAATATAAAACATTCATCGCAAACATTTTAGTTAGAACACCCGTATGCAAACCGACAGCTTCCCTAGGAAGCCAAGGGAAAAATGTGCCGAGCAGGATTTGTGCAGCTCTTGATTGCAAACGTTTTATTAGAACACCCGTATGCAAACCGACAGCTTCCCTAGGAAGCCAAGAGAAAATGTGTCGAGCAAGATTTCTGCAGCTCTTGATCGCAAACGTTTTAGATAGAACACATGTATGCAAAGTGAGAGCTATGGTCTTCCCCCTTAAGTCGAGGGAAAGTCCGCACGCAGGATCTGTGCATCCCTTCAACACAAATGGTTGTTTTGGATGACCCGTGTGCAACCACGTACAAACAATTTAGTAAGATTCTCATCTTTCATATTGGGTATGTTGTCATTTGTCAAACTGGAAAGATTGACATTTGTTGATCTAGTAACATTGCCATTTGTCAACCTTGTAACACTGCGATTCGTCAAAATATGAAGCTAAAAATCACTAGCAATATCTCATTTTTGCAACTAAAATTCAGTAATTAAGCATAGATGGAGGCGAGGAGGCGTGTTCAGCCGGGCGTGTAGTGGGCGTTGCAGTACTATTCGATTTGACAGCGGGTGTCGTAGTTCCTGATACGGCTTTAATGCAGACGAAGGAGAGGGTAGCGGTTCCTGAAATGTTGAACGACCAATGATGCATCCTCCTTCAATTAGCATCGTGTGAATGCATGAGGGAAGTAATGGAAGGAGGACTGGGAAAAGAGACTGCACATTGTGAATGCAACGCAGTTTGCACTCATATAATGGCGCCATTCCATTCCAATGCATCTACCACATCGTACGCACCTAAGCATTTGCCTAAGCACCTACACTAATAAGCGCAAAAGTGCTCACTCCAGACCCATGGCGGCGATGCGCGCGAGCGCCCAGCGGCTGTGCCATATGGTCCATGACGCCGGCCTACGGCATGGCACTGTGGATCGTCTCCACACGGTGTTGGCGACCAGCTAGTGGATGGCCGTCGACGACGCCAGCTACGACTTTCAGTTGGACCAGATGATCGTTCACACCACCAACAGGTTCACCGTCGTCAAGAAGCTCGCGGACGACATTGCCGTACTCCTCCAGCCCGCGCGCCCGGGATCCTCATTGCATGCCACTCTAATCGGCCTCCATGGTCGGAACCACTTTCAAACACTGGTGGACCTGCAACTGCCCGTCGACGCCCAGAAGAATGTCCACCTGGAGTCGCGCTCGCCGCGAGGCGCCTCGCCCTGCAAGAATCCATCGACCTACACATCCATGTGTACGAGCAAATCGTCTACATAGGTATCTAGAAGGCCAGTGAGGACGCTACGACGTTGGCCTTCTTTAGCCGTCTGGAAGACTTGGATGCCTTTTGTGACGCCCCCGATTCAATCATACACTAATCATGCACGCAAATGTGTACGATCAAGATCAGGGACTCACAGGAGGATATCACAACACAACTCTAAAACATAAATAAGTCATACAAGCATCATAATACAAGCCAGGGGCCTCGAGGGCTCGAATACAAGTGCTCGATCATAGACGAGTCAGCGGAAGCAATAATATCTGAGTACAGACATAAGTCAAACAAGTTTGCCATAAGATGGCTAGCACAAAACTGGGATATAGATCGAAAGAGGCGCAGGCCTCCTGCCTGGGATCCTCCTAAACTACTCCTGGTCGTCGTCAGCGGCCTGCACGTAGAAGTAGGCACCTCCAGTGTAGAAGGAGTCATCGTCAATGGTGGCGTCTGGATCCTGGGCTCCAACATCTGGTTGCGACAACCCGGTAGAAGGGATAGGGGGAAAAGAAGGAGAAAGCAACCGTGAGTACTCATCCAAAGTACTCGCAAGCAAGGAGCTACACTACATATGCATGGATATATGTGTAAGGGGCCATATCAGTGGACTGAACTGCAGAATGCCAGAATAAGAGGGGGATATCTAATCATGTCGAAGACTACGCTTCTGGCAGCCTCCGTCTTGCAGCATATAGAAGAGTGTAGACTGAAGTCCTCCAAGTAGCATCGCATAGCATAATCCTACCCGGCGATCCCCTCCTCGTTGCCCTGTCAGAGAGCGATCACCGGGTTGTATCTGGCACTTGGAAGGGTGTGTTTTATTAAGTATCCGGTTCTAGTTGTCATAAGGTCAAGGTACAACTCCGGGTCGTCCTTTTACCGAGGGACACGGCTATTCGAATAGATTAACTTCCCTGCAGGGGTGCACCACATAACCCAACACGCTTGATCCCATTTGGCCGGACACACTTTTCTGGGTCATGCCCGGCCGCGGAAGATCAACACGTCGTAGCCCCACCTAAGCACAACAGAGAGGTCAGCATGCCGGTTCTAAACCTAAGCGCGCAGGGGTCTGAGCCCATCGCCCTGAGCACACCTGCACGTTGCGAACGCGGCCGGAAGCAGACCTAGCCTAGTGGCGTTCCAGTCCAATCCGGCGCGCGCCACTCAGTCGCTGACGTCACGAAGGCTTCGGCTGATACCACGACACCGGGATACCCATAACTACTCCCGCGTAGATGGTTAGTGCGTATAGACCAAATGGCCAGACTCAGATCAAATACCCAGATCTCGTTAAGCGTGTTAAGTATCCGCGAACGCCGACCAGGGCCAAGCCCACCTCTCTCCTAGGTGGTCTGAACCTGCCCTGTCGCTCCGTCACAAAGTAACAGTCGGGGGCCGTCGGGAACCCAGGCCCACCACTACCGAGATGGAGCCACCTGCCCCTTCAGCCCCCATCTCTGAGCAGTATCACAGGTAATGTAACAATGTAAAGTATATAGTATATGCCCGTGATCACCTCCCGAAGTGATCACGGCCCAGTAGTATAGCAAGGCAGACGGACAAGAGTGTAGGGCCACTGATGGAACACTAGCATCCTATACTAAGCAGTAGGATAGCAGGTAAAGGTAACAACAGTAGTAGCAAGCATAGGCTATGCAGCAGTATAGGATTAACTGAAAGCAGTAACATGCTACACTACTCTAATGCAAGCAGTATAGAGAAGAGTAGGCGATATCTGGTGATCAAGGAGGGGTTTGCCTGGTTGCTCTGGCAAGAGAGAGGGGTCATCAACTCCGTTGTCGAACTGGGGGTCGCCGGCAGTCTCGGGGTCTACCGGAAAGAAGTAACGGAGGGGGAAAACAATAAATAACATAGCAATCAAAGCATCACAAAGCATAACATGGCAATACGCGGTGCTAGGTGTGCCCTAACGCGGCAGTACGTGGTACCGACGAAAGGGGGAAACATCCGGGAAAGTATCCCCGGTGTTTCGCGTTTTCAGACAAAGGAGCCGGAGGGGGAAAGTTGCGTGTTTGCTATGCTAGGGATGGGTGGCGGACGAACGGATTGCGCATCCGGATTCGTCTCATCGTTCTGAGCAACTTTCATGTTGAAAATAATTTAATCCGAGTTACGATTAAAAGATATGATTTTCTAATGATTTTATTAATTTCTGGAATTGAATTAATTATTTAATTGAATTTGAAAACGGAATTATGACATCGGCATGATGTCATGCTGACGTCAGCAGTCAACAAGGTTGACTGGGTCAAGACTGACTTGTGGGTCCAGCGGGACCCACGTGTCATTGACTGTTAGTAAATTAACGATAGTTAATTGGGTTAACTAGTTATTTAAGTTAGCTAAACATAATTAACCTAATTAATTAATTTTAGTTAATTAATTAATATTTCTATTTATTATTATTATTATTTTAAACTCTTTTTTTTAACGTTCAGGGGCTGGGCCCATTTGTCATAGGCCCTAGGGGCCTATCGGGCGTGCGGGTTATTGGTCACAGGAGCGGGCGCCGTTGCAGGCGAGGCGCCCGTCGGGGCGGACCCGAGGCGATGGGGCGGTGCCAGTGGCCAGGGCGGCCGCGGTGGCCGGCCGGCGTGGGGGAAACGGAGTGCGGGGCTGGCGACGAGCGGGCCCGTGGGCGGCAGGGGAGCCGGCGCGGTGGCGCACCAGCAGCAAGCAGACGTCGCAGCGGCAAGAGCAGCAGTAGCAGGGAAGGTCCGGGGCCGGAGCCGGCTGTGTGCATGACGGCGATGGTGAGCAGCCGTAGTGGGGGGAACAACGACGCTGTCGACGCGGCTGTGGGCGCGCGCGGTCCACCGCAATCTGCGGGTCCGGGCGTGGCCACGGCGAGGGGCGGGGCGCGAACGCGCGACGGTGAGCGCGGGGCTGGAGGGAAGGAGGGGGTCCGCTCACGTGCGCTTGCAGGGGAGAGGATGGGCCATCGGGGACGAGGACGAGGAAGCGGGCGACGATGGTGCGGTCGGCGCGGCGTCCGGGCCGCCGGCGACGAGGGCGGCGGGGCGATGCGGGCGTCGGGGTTGAGGGGCGAGCGCCAGGATCGGGCGCGCGCCCCCCGATCCAGATCGGGGGGGAGGAAGGAGACGAGGGGGTCGTGGGGGCAGTGGGAGTCGTGGGTGAGGGGGGTTAGGGTTTCAGGGGGTTAATGGGGGAGTGGGGAGGCCGGTTGGGCCAGGGGGAGCTGGGTCGGCCTGGTCGGCTGAGCCGACTGGGCCAAGAGGCCCAGTGGGGGAAGGGGGCCTTTTGTTTTTATTTACTTATTTTGTTTTTGTTTATAGTCTGGCCTTTCTTTTTTTTCATTTAATTCTCTTTTATTTTTAGTTTTAGTAAAAATACTAAAGTGGCACCCAAAATAGATGTTACAATTTATGCCACAGCCACAAACAACTGAGCACTAAAATAAAATAGTTTTGAAATTGTTTATTATTTTAAAAGCATTTATATAATTATTATTGCTGCTATTTTATTTCTTTTAGAGTGTTTAAACATTTTATAAAGGTGTGGTTTGACCACCATAATTACCTATGCATTATTTGGCACCACCTGAACATTTTAGTTTTAATATTCAAAATCTTTTTATAGTTTGACTTGATTTTAAATTTGAATTCGAACCGGTTTCGAACTAACGCGAGATTAGCAACAGTGAATCGAGGTGACATGGCATCATTAGCAGAGTTTTACTATAGCTTAAATACCCGGGCGTCACAATTCTCCTTCACTACAAGAAATCTCGTCCCGAGATTTAGAAGCGGTTACAAGGGGGAAAGGGATCTGGTTATGAAATTCTAACGATTCTTCTCGGTCATAGTTGCTCTTCTCGAAGAGGTCAATCCATGACATTGATGTATTCATTCCTCTGCTTCATGTCATCTTGATGAAGTTGTCGTCCTTTCTTCGGGGAACTCCATCGTTCTAACGAATAGGTAAGGGGCAGCTCTACAACGATAGGATGTTATAAGGGAAAATCATCTGGGGATATCCCAAGGATGAACACAAGAGTATCTCTCGAGTTGAACGAATGAAACATATCGAGAGCCAAGTAATAAGGTACCATTAGAAGTTTCAAGCGGGTAGGCAATTGTTCGTTTCTTGAAACAAAGTGTGAAAGGGGTCCAAAGCAACGAGAATAAGTATTGCGTCTGATACCAGAATAGATCATCTCTAGGAAGTTGACCTGTGAATTACATACGGAGTCAAACGCGAGAAATAACTTTAGCATCAGGGGTGTATAGGAGAGTCAGGTTTCGATCCTGGGAACTGTGGGTTATGGGCCCACCATGTGGGTAAAAAAATTTTAGGGAGGGCGTTGTGATCAAGCACGATCATGATAGCAATGCAGGTCAGAGGAAAGCATGTCAGTTATGTCGACGTCAACACCGGTACCAAGGGCGAGGGACGAAGAGAACTATTTTCCCGCTCATTGAACGAGGCGGACCATTAGGCAAAGTTCTCGTCCATCGGTGGCTACCGGAATATCATCAATCAATAGTAACAAGGTCTTACTGACAAAGTTGTACACCGAGGTGTTTACATAAGCAGCAGAATATTACTGCTTAGAACAATAGATCACCAGAAAGGTTAAACAAAACAATTGAAAGGAAAAGGTGATCATCAGATTAAATAGAACAATGGAAAGGAAAATGTCACATTATTCACGGTTATATCCTTCCCAAGGAAAAACAGAGCATGATATCCATGACAGGATATAATGTGGAAAACCACTTAGGTAAGGGGAGAGGAATTTCATGACATAAAACAAACAACGGTGTTCGGATAATGGACAAAGAAAATTTAGCATTGTTCTTCAAATGCTCTTATTGAAAATCAGAGTATCACAGACATGCTTTGAGATAACATTGGCATGGTCTTCAAGCAAAGGTCAAACTTTGGAAACAGGAAGGATCCATCAGGAAAAACTTTTAGAGTAAGTCTTACAATTTCCTCATGGAAGAATGGATAACCTTGCTAATAAGGAAACTATAACAGCAGGTCATCCGGCCAGGTGTGCTAGGCGTGACATCACCTTACCGGTTCACATAAAGACCATTGTTATAACTCTTGGGAATATGTTCCAATCATAATAACTGACCGAGATTCAGATCTAATTGGTGTCAGGATAACTCAGACTCAGAATGCTTGAGAAGGAAGGTGCAACACAAATTGTCGAGATGACATTGTAAGATTCTCGGTAAATGAACTATGGGAGTGAGTATCGTCACAAGAGTTCATCATTTAATCCAAAGAGAGGATGACTGGGTAGCTGATGGAGTCAGCGACAATCCTCAAGATTTCCAAAAATGTGGATTTCCACAGTTATGTGAACAAAGATATAACTTTTGTCGGATCAATTGATATAATGAGGTATGCTCGAGGAAAACATACACAATTAAACATTGGTTGAAGGTGCACCCGAAATATGGGTTGGGTTGCACGACCAATGTCAGAATGGTGATTCAATAATCAATAGTCTAAGAATGAATGGCCAACCATTAACTTCAAAGTAATAGGGTTGCTAGAAGGGCAGAATCCAAACAGCACCGTCCACTTGTTGGTACCCCGTTTGGAATCAACTCGAGGACCAAGAAAGAATGATGATGGGGAGAAGTATCACTATACCAAGAATTCTTAAGAGGTGGAGCAATCCTCACAACATCCTTGACATAAAAGGCAGTACTCCTTCAAGGTAGAACAAAATACAAGCTGGAAAGCAAATTGCATCCATAACATGAACAAGTTTGTGATGAAAGGGATTAAGGATGTTGTCGGTGGCAACTCAAATTACCAAGGGACGAGGATGGTACTTATCATCATGAATTCGATCGATATCCTGAAAGGAGTCAAATGTTGATGATGATCACGACAAATTTTGTCGAGAGATTTCATGAGGATGTAATCGATCAGCGATGACATCAAGTCAAAGGAATGATGAAGCAAGAGGTCAATGGAAGCACATATACGACACAAACTCGAAACCAAGCTTGCTTTTCAAGGTGAATTGATATGACAAGGAAAATCGACGTAAGCTTAGCTCATCGTCGAAGTGGTGCTCCGAGAATAAGGTCGAGGTAGCACAGTTAAAATCACCACGACAATAATATAGCCATACAGGCTAGGAATGGCGTGGTCGGGTACAAACTCGTACTTAAAGAAGATTATCAAGTGTCGTTGAACCGTACTGCAGACTCGGTTCAGTTATCGGTGTTTTTGAGTGTTTAATGGCTCATAGCCCGTGGAAAATTGGATCAGTGCGAATGTAGCACTTGATGAAGAACTCATAAGAAGTCATGTAGTTCCATGATAATCTCGAGATACCAGGGGGGTAATACTCGACGACAGATCAAAGTAGAGGTTGGTCCGGGGTATTGCTCTACAGAAGACAAGTGCTTAAACTTGTACGAGAAATGGTATTTAAAGGAGAACATGGTCGGAACCACGTCCATGGATACAAAATGAACTTATAACAAGGGGATAATTATTTTAAGAGAAGCTTCCATGATAAGGTATACCTCGTGTCCATGGGCATGAACACAGGGTTCAAGGTCAACTCCCACTTGTTCAACGCATAACCTTTCATTCACCTCTCGTATTTCGAAAATGACATTAGTTGTTGAAAGTTTTTACCTGGTGCAATACCAGATAAGTATGACCCGTGTAATATTTCGGGTTCACGCGGATTAGGGAAGGCGTAGGTTCAACCCATCAGGGCATCTTAGGAACATATACCACAAACTTCAGAGTAAATAATACAAGCTCGAAAGTAGAGCATTGTTCAAAAGCAGATGATACAATTTACCAAAGGCATTATATACCCATGCAAAGGCTCACAAGGTTATTCAATATGAAGCACACTGTCGGATAAAATCCAACAAAGGAACAGATGGTCCACAAGGGATATGATGTGAGCATCGGTACTCAACCAGAGGAAGAAGAATGCAAGGAGATCTGATTATAGAAACACCTGACTAATTCAAAGTTCAAATGCAAAAAGGATTATGATTTCCGATCAAGGGATCAGAAGCAAACGCTCTGATTAAGGATGGATAAGTTGCAAAGACTTAGGGGTACAATCGATGGCAATCCGACTGGTCGGGAACCAGCTCATGTTTGAAAGGATGTCTGAGCCGGAAAGATAATTTAGAAGGGTTGATAGATGATTGTGTGCATTCGCACACATGTTGAATCAATAGGATCAAAATGACGGTGTCAAAAGATACTAGTGAATATTGCTAGTAATATGGGAGCATCCATAATATAAGCATACAAGTATTTGCAGAGCATTAGTTGCTAAGGATTTTCGGAGGATTTAATAGTATTTAATAGACTTTTGTGAAACACCTGAACAACTGGGGATGAACAGATACTCGATAAGGGCGAGAAATTATCCGTAGGGGTATTCAGGTGGCAAGGAACTGCAAGGCAGTAGGCACAAAATATTCTCGGAACAATAGAAAGGATTTCAAGGTATCTTGTAATAACAAGATTAACTGGGAATAAAAGTAAGAACGGCAAGTGTATGTATTTATCCATAGGGATATTTTGATGGTAAGTATTTGCAAAAGCAACGGGCACAAAGTCTCAAAAGAGTATCGGAGAGTAACTTCGAAATCTTCTGGTGCAGCCGACGATCATCTGGACTGAAGGGGCCCTCTGGGAGAAAGTGTTTTCTAGAACCTAAAGTTAGATTTTAGAAAATCATTTAACCCGAATAGAAGAGAGTTCAGAGTCCCAGAGTAAAGGTCGAGGAGTAAAAGATCCTAATACCACCCAATGGCGACGTGGGCCCATGGGCCGCACAGACATGTTAGTAAAAGTTTTGCAATGTCTAGACTCGACTTCGGCCAAGGAGTATGGAAGGGGGATTCCTACAGGCAGTCGACTCTGATACCAACTTGTGACGCCCCCGATTCAATCGTACACTAATCATGCACGCAAATGTGTACGATCAAGATCAGGGACTCACGGGAAGATATCACAACACAACTCTAAAACATAAATAAGTCATACAAGCATCATAATACAAGCCAGGGGCCTCGAGGGCTCGAATACAAGTGCTCGATCATAGACGAGTCAGCGGAAGCAATAATATCTGAGTACAGACATAAGTTAAACAAATTTGCCATAAGATGGCTAGCACAAAACTGGGATACAGATCGAAAGAGGCGCAGGCCTCCTGCCTGGGATCCTCCTAAACTACTCCTGGTCGTCGTCAGCGGCCTGCACGTAGAAGTAGGCACCTCCAGTGTAGAAGGAGTCGTCGTCAACAGTGGCGTCTGGATCCTGGGCTCCAACATCTGGTTGCGACAACCCGGTAGAAGGGATAGGGGGAAAAGAAGGAGAAAGCAACTGTGAGTACTCATCCAAAGTACTCGCAAGCAAGGAGCTACACTACATATGCATGGATATATGTGTAAGGGGCCATATCAGTGGACTGAACTGCAGAATGCCAGAATAAGAGGGGGATATCTAATCATGTCGAAGACTACGCTTCTGGCAGCCTCCGTCTTGCAGCATATAGAAGAGAGTAGACTGAAGTCCTCCAAGTAGCATCGCATAGCATAATCCTACCCGGCGATCCCCTCCTCGTTGCCCTGTCAGAGAGCGATCGCCGGGTTGTATCTGGCACTTGGAAGGGTGTGTTTTATTAAGTATCCGGTTCTAGTTGTCATAAGGTCAAGGTACAACTCCGGGTCGTCCTTTTACCGAGGGACACGGCTATTCGAATAGATTAACTTCCCTGCAGGGGTGCACCACATAACCCAACACGCTTGATCCCATTTGGCCGGACACACTTTTCTGGGTCATGCCCGGCCGCGGAAGATCAACACATCGCAGCCCCACCTAAGCAAAACAAAGAGGTCAGCACGCCGGTCTAAACCTAAGCGTGCAGGGGTCTGGGCCCATCGCCCTGAGCACACCTGCACGTTGCGAACGCGGCCGGAAGCAGACCTAGCCTAGTGGCGTTCCAGTCCAATCCGGCGTGCGCCACTCAGTCGCTGACGTCACGAAGGCTTCGGCTGATACCACGACGCCAGGATACCCATAACTACTCCCGCGTAGATGGTTAGTGCGTATAGACCAAATGGCCAGACTCAGATCAAATACCCAGATCTCGTTAAGCGTGTTAAGTATCCGCGAACGCCGACCAGGGCCAAGCCCACCTCTCTCCTAGGTGGTCTGAACCTGCCCTGTCGCTCCGCCACAAAGTAACAGTCGGGGGCCGTCGGGAACCCAGGCCCACCACTACCGGGATGGAGCCACCTGCCCCTTCAGCCCCCATCTCCGAGCAGTATCACAGGTAATGTAACAATGTAAAGTATATAGTATATGCCCGTGATCACCTCCCGAAGTGATCACGGCCCAGTAGTATAGCAAGGCAGACGGACAAGAGTGTAGGGCCACTGATGGAACACTAGCATCCTATACTAAGCAGTAGGATAGCAGGTAAAGGTAACAACAGTAGTAGCAAGGACAGGCTATGCAGCAGTATAGGATTAACTGAAAGCAGTAACATGCTACACTACTCTAATGCAAGCAGTATAGAGAAGAGTAGGCGATATCTGGTGATCAAGGAGGGGCTTGCCTGGTTGCTCTGGCAAGAGAGAGGGGTCATCAACTCCGTTGTCGAACTGGGGGTCGCCGGCAGTCTCGGGGTCTACCGGAAAGAAGTAACGGAGGGGGAACACAATAAATAACATAGCAATCAAAGCATCACAAAGCGTAACATGGCAATACGCGGTGCTAGGTGTGCCCTAACGCGGCAGTACGTGGTACCAGTGAAAGGGGGAAACATCCATGAAAGTATCCCCGGTGTTTCGCGTTTTCAGACAAAGGAGCCGGAGGGGGAAAGTTGCGTGTTTGCTATGCTAGGGATGGGTGGCGGACAAACGGATTGCGCATCCGGATTCGTCTCGTCGTTCCGAGCAACTTTCATGTTGAAAATAATTTAATCCGAGTTACGGATTAAAAGATATGATTTTCTAATGATTTTATTAATTTCTGGAATTTAATTAATTATTTAATTTAATTTGAAAACGGAATTATGACATCGGCATGATGTCATGCTGACGTCAGCAGTCAACAAGGTTGATTGGGTCAAGACTGACTTGTGGGTCCAGCGGGACCCACGTGTCATTGACTGTTAGTAAATTAACGATAGTTAATTGGGTTAACTAGTTATTTAAGTTAGCTAAACATAATTAACCTAATTAATTAATTTTAGTTAATTAATTAATATTTCTATTTATTATTATTTTTCTAAACTCTTTTTTTTAACGTTCAGGGGCTGGGCCCATTTGTCATAGGCCCTAGGGGCCTATCGGGCGCGCGGGTTATTGGTCACAGGAGCGGGCGCCGTTGTGGGCGAGGCGCCCGTCGGGGCGGACCCGAGGCGATGGGGCGGTGCCAGTGGCCAGGGCGGCCACGGTGGCCGGCCGGCGTGGGGGAAACAGAGTGCGGGGCCGCGACGAGCGGGCCCGCGGGCGGCAGGGGAGCCGGGCGCGGCGGCGCATCAGCAGCAAGGAGACGTCGCAGCGGCAAGAGCAGCAGTAGCAGGGAAGGTCCGGGGCCGGCGCCGGCTGTGTGCATGACGGCGATGGTGAGCAGCCGTAGTGGGGGGGGGGGACAACGACGCTGTCGACGCGGCTGTGGGCGCGCGCGGTCCACCGCAATCTGCGGGTCCGAGCGTGGCCACGGCGAGGGGCGGGGCGCGAACGCGCGACGGTGACCGCGGGGCAGGAGGGAAGGAGGGGGCCGCTCACGTGCGCTTGCAGGGGAGAGGAGGGGACATCGGGGACGAGGACGAGGAAGCGGGCGATGATGGTGCGGTCGACGCAGCGTCCGGGCCGCCGGCGACTAGGGCGGCGGGGCGATGCGGGCGTCGGGGTTGAGGGGCGAGCGCCAGGATCGGGCGTGCGCCCCCCGATCCAGATCGGGGTGGAGGGAGGAGACGAGGGGGGTCGTGGGGGCAGTGGGAGTCATGGGTGAGGGGGGTTAGGGTTTTGGGGGGTTAATGGGGGAGTGGGGAGGCCGGTTGGGCCAGGGGGAGCTGGGCCGGCCTGGTCGGCTGAGCCGACTGGGCCAAGAGGCCCAGTGGGGGATGGGGGCCTTTTGTTTTTATTTACTTATTTTGTTTTTGTTTATAGTCTGGCCTTTCTTTTTTTCATTTAATTCTCTTTTATTTTTAGTTTTAGTAAAAATACTAAAGTGGCACCCAAAATAGATGTTACAATTTATGCCACAGCCACAAACAACTGAGCACTAAAATAAAATAGTTTTGAAATTGTTTATTATTTTAAAAGCATTTATATAATTATTATTGCTGCTATTTTACTTCTTTTAGAGTGTTTAAACATTTTATAAAGGTGTGGTTTGACCACCATAATTACCTATGCATTATTTGGCACCACCTGAACATTTTAGTTTTAATATTCGAAATCTTTTTATAGTTTGACTTGATTTTAAATTTGAATTCGAACCGGTTTCGAACTAACGCGAGATTAGCAACAGTGAATCGAGGTGACGTGGCATCATTAGCAGAGTTTTACTGTAGCTTAAATACCCGGGCGTCACACCTTTGCTGAGAAGTACCTTGACCTCGCCACAAAAGTTGTCGCTCCTTAGCCGCCGGTCGATGGCCCGGCGCACTGAGTTGAGGAGGAGGAGGTCGTACGTTGATGGATGCATCTTTCTTCTTGCTTCCTATAACCACCACTGTGATCACATCATCGTGGCCTTAATTCTTATTGTGCTATTGCATTCTCGTTCCAGTCAATACAAACATGTGTGATCCCTTTGCTTAATTAGATGCATCACTGTAACTAGTACTCCATCTGTCAATTTATAAGTTGTGCTGCCATTGTCTATCTCGTTACTTTTTGATAACTTTTGTTTTTGAACAAATGTTGATTGGCTTGAATGAAGGTCTCTCCCGCCGTTAGGCGCCGCGACACGCTCTGCTCGCGTCCGTCGGCGCGCTCGACTTGTGGACAGCTTTTCCTTGCGTGTTCAACTGCTATATATATATATATATATATATATATATATATATATATATATATATATATATGGTTGCTCGTCGTTGAGGCGACAGCGGAGCGCTCTGCTAGCATCCCTCCACACGCGCTCTACTAGCGGTTGGGCATGTGCACGATCACGTCGGGGGCCCCATATGCATGTGGTTGCGCCGCGTGCATTGCCACGCGATGCAGTTACGTGCGGCACGATGGAGTTACGCACTGCAGATTAGAACTGCCATCAGGGCCTGCCGATATTCCTGGCTGTCCGGCTTCCCCTTTAATTCCTGCGGCCATTATAACCTTAGTCTCTTCAACCTTTCGATCACGCCCCACAACACAACAAGCACACCCACGACGACACATAGAGAGGGGATGTCCAGCGGCGCTCCAATGGAGTTTGGCGAGCATAGAGTGGAGACCCATGCGAGGGAGACAGATCTCTCGGTGGTGTACACCATCGACCCGGCCGTGGTGGACGACTACATCAACAGCGTTGAGGAGTTACTTGCTCGAGACAAGTACAAGGTGGTCGGCATCGACCTCCAGTACACCGCCGGTTGTCCCGGCATAGATAAGAAGGTTGTCGTGCCCAGTTGTGCGTGCGCCATCATGTCCTCATCTACCACTACTGCATGGCCACAAAGCCTTGCGACCGTTTCAACAGGTTTGTCAACGGCACCGACTACAAGTTCGCCATGGTGGAAACCACCGATGATGTAAACGCGCTCAGTGTTACGGGCTTGGCCTGCAAGAACCTTGTCGAAATCCGTGACCACTACAGGGTCTGGGGCAGCACGAAGAAGGACTCCCTAATCAAACTTGCCTCGGACATCATCGACCCCTACTATTAAAAGATGAAGTAGGATGCCCAGAGAACAAGTCCCCTATCCTGGCACAGGGCCTGGATGCGGCAACTGGATGAACCTCAACTCAGGTTCGCGGCTAAGAGCATGTACACATGCTACGAGATGCACAGGCGGATCGTTGACATGAGGAAGTGCCTCGTTACCCAAATCGACGAGCCCGGATCGAGACACAAGTAGAGCAAGCGTCACAAGAAGTAGATGATGATCAGATGATCGTTTATGCTAGTTAATCATGCATGTAATATATATTTTACTTTATTGGTGTGTGTAAATGTCATGTGTGTAGTAGCCACCTATGTAATTATGCATGTAATAGTTTACTTTGGTGTGTGCAAATGCCATGGTTGTAGTATCCACCTATGTAAGTGGATGTTTTATTTGGTTATGTAACCATGTCCTTATAAGTGTGTATATATATGTTGTTGTTCTGTATGCAATCCCATCACACAACACACACGTCTTATTAGCAGCAACCGTTTGGGTTATTATCAGTCTTCGCACACATTTCTGATTACAGACCTGTTTGCCGCGCATCACACACATTTTGTTATATTGAACCATTTCTATTCTCTTGTCTCAACACAAGCAGTTCATCCGAGTAAACCGCATGCCATATATCGCACACACCTTGATCTGGCTGACTATTTCTTTTGTGTTTCCTAATCACAAACAGTTCATCCGAGTGAACCGTATGCTATATATCGCACACACCTCCATCCGGCTGCCCGTTTCTTTTATTCCTCCTCACCACAAACAGTTAATTGAACTGAATCGTATGCCCCTGCATTGCACACGCAACTAAAATTTGAACTGTGTTTGATGCATCCTCCATCGCAAATGTTTTGCACCTTTTTGACGTTTTTTACACCACCGTTTGCGATTATGGCATCGCACACAGTTTCATCGAAGGGTCTCTGATTGTAATGTCGCGTTAGCAGCATCCTGCAGTAGTGACTTGATTGGAAAATCTCTTAATAAGCCGGGGTGGAAGAAGGCTATATATAGTGGTAGTGCAAATATGGCCGTTGGAGTGTAAGTGGCTGTGTCGGGCCGGACATCCGGCAATTGAGAAATGTGCACACGCACACAGAAAAACATAACCAATGTACAGGGCCCGGACATCTGGCCAAAGTTGGGGCCCCGGGCATCCGAACAAGTGTCGGACATCCAGGAGACAAAACCAACATTTCAACATGCTCTCTGGATATCTACGGCCGGACATCCGGCAATTTCACACAAACTAGACACCCTCTGGATAGCAGTGGCCAGACATCCGGCGATTTCACACAAACCAGATGCCCTCTGGATAGCAATGGTCGGACATCCAGGGAAAAGCCCGGACATCCGGCCAACACAAAAACTACAGCCGCCCCAAAAGTAAAACATGCATAACTTTCACATCCGTACTCCGATTTTGATGATCTTGGGCTCGTTTTGAAGCTATGGAAAAGCTCCAGGTCATCACATAGTGAACCACCCAAGATAAACCAAAATGAAGGGTGCAAAGTATGGAAAGGTTTTATCATGTATTTGGGTAACCTATTTGGCTTTGGATTTTCTTTGGTAGATGCATAGCATTTTGTATTTGTAGTGGATAGGAGTGAAATATGACTATGTTTGAATATGATGTGAGGAAGTAGAAATAGAAGATGTTGACTTGAGCAAATCTATCACTAACCCATTTGATCCCCTCTTAATAGTGCGGGATCCCTATAACTCAGGAATCATAAAAGAACTATACTAGATAGCTTCTGAAAACTCATTCTTGAGCATATATCCTTTTCGATGGTCATCGATCCTCACAACTAAAGCCAAAGGAACTAATACCTTTGACTAAAGCATTACAATTGAGCTTGATGTTGACGTTTATGCTTGGCTCAAGTCAAAACGATGATCTTGATCATGACACTTGGTGAAGGCTTCAAATAGCTCCCCAATAAGCCATGCGGGCAACATTGCATTGTATTCATCTTCATACGTTCGTCATGTGATCATCCACAAGCTTCAAGCATGTAATCCTTCAGGATGGCTATCTTGAACTTCCCTTGTCAACCATGATCATCAACACTTGACGTCGTCCTCTCATGGACACTTGGGATCTCTCTCTCTCTCTCTCTCTCTCTCTCTCTCTCTCTCTCTCTTGATGCGAGCCCATGAGAATCACCTAACCCTCAAAAACATAGACAACACATAGTATGGCACTACTGAAGGATGCTGCTAACGCGACACTACGATCAGAGACCCTTTCACGAAACTGTGTGCGATGCATTAATCGCAAACGGGGATGTAAAAAACCCGTCAAAAAAGGTGCAAAACGTTTGCAATGGAGGATGCATCAAACACGGTTCAGAGTTTAGTTGCATGTGCGGTCCAGGGCATACGGTTCAGTCCAATGAACTGTTTGCGATGAGGCGGAACAAAATAAATGGGCAGCCTGATGAAGGCGTGTGCGATATAGAGCATACGGTTCACTCAGATGAACTATTTGTGATTAGGCAACACAAAAGAAACGGGCAGCCAGATGAAGGTGTGTGCGATATACAACATACGGTTCACTCGGATGAACTGTTTGTGATTAGGCAACACAAAAGAAACGGTCAGCCAGATCAAGGTATGTGTGATTGAGGGCATACGCTTCAGAAGGATTAACTATTTGCTATTAGGCAACAGAACAGAAATGGGTAAGCCAGATCAAAGTGTCTGCGATTGATGGCACACACTTCACATGGATGAACTGTTTGCGATTAGCCACAACAATCTGAAGTTATATAGATCAACGTGTGTGCGCTAGACGGGCACACCCATTCTAATTAAAAGAAGCGTGCACGATGGTAATAACGAGCACGCACGGTTGTTGGAACAAGACGTGTGCTGACATTGCCTATTGCGGTGCACCCTATGGTGCAAACACCACGTACGTGGCCTAGAAGGCGTACGTGCCCATGTTACGCCTTCCGGGAATAGTGCCGCACTTATAAGCATCAGTAAATTTTGAGCATGCTTCCCATCAAATTTTTTTTAGAAGAACAGGGAGGCCGCGTCCCGTCACATTCCAAATTGCAAACCTGTTCACACCGATCAAAACCTAATTGGTTTCCCACTTAGGAGCTTATTACTACGCGGTTATAATTACTACTCCAAGATGACTGCACATTTCTCCTCAACTCCTTATCCACAAAGAGTCAAAAACAAACAAGTCATTCATCATCATTCCCTTGCGCCCGCCATTGCCAGCGTGAGTTCTGGGTCGAGAGATTGCCACCATGGAGAGGCGAGCCTGGAAGCAGAAGCACGAGAGATGTCCCGCCTCACCGTGAAAGCAACCAACATGTCCGGTGGCACGGCCGTAGCAGCAGAGAGGTCTAGCTACGCCGCCGAAGCAGCACGGAGGACCCGCCGCGCCGTTGATGCAGCACACTGGTCCGGGCACATCGCGGAAGCAGAAGAGATGTGTCGCGCCGCGAATGCAGCAGAGATGTCCTCCCGCACCGCGGCAGCCCGGGAAAATGCCTCGCGGGCAGGCGAGGACTCTTACAGGCACATGCGTGCCCTCGTCCTTAGGCAGATGGATCAGATCTCCAGGTGGGCGAGGTTGCAGGATGACCTGAAAGCCTCGTTTGAACAGTCTACCAACGTCATCCGACAACTAAATGAGAGCAATGCGAAGCTCTGGGCCGAGCGTGACCTGCTGAGGGCGGAGATCGTCGGAAGTGCAGAGCAGCAGGAGTAGACCACTGCCTTGTTGAAGAGGACCGGCGTTATCATCGAGAAACTTATGGACGAGAATGCCATGCTGCGCATCGAGCGCAGAAGGCTGGTGGAGGAGTCCGTGGATGTTCTCAACCATCATCTTGAGGACAAGAAAGAGCTCGACGCCGCTCGCCGCAGAGACTAGTTCCCACGTCCTGCAGCAACGCATCAAGAAAGTAGAGATCAGCGAGCTAGATCGTTGTCTTCCTTCTTCTTTTTGCCCTTGTGTATTTCGGGCGTTGCCGCATGTGGCTTTTTTTAATTATGTTTCTAAACATGTAAGATAATTATTATCCACTGTCATCATCCTTATATTCATCATGCTTGCTATAAGTCGCAGTATATAGGTCCGTCGGATCTTACATCAAGATCCGTGGAAAACTTTCTTTTCAGATTTTCATTTTTCTCTCTTAAATCTCAGTCCAGTGAGACATATAGCCACGCCGTAGAACAGGTGCTCGGGCGCCATCAATGAAGACGTTGGGAGGGAGGTGCGCGGCGGGTAGCGGTCAAAGGGCTCTCCTCCCGATGAGCACATGCAGGGGTCTGATCGCACGCCTCCCGTACTCAAATAGCTACGCGCACGACACCTCCTAGCCAATAAAAAAAGGGGACGCGTGGCCGCACGTAATTGACAAGTTGAACGCCCACGGTTTCAATAATACTTGTGTTTCCGATTTGTAACCTGACAACACTTGTTCCAAAATGACTTTGTTGATTGTTAATGTGTGTGCCCTCGCAACTCGGATAAAAAAATCACCACACCATGTTGGTGCCATGTCATGAGACCATGCCAAGTTTCATGATTTTCAGGCGTGTTTTGGAACTACATGAATTAAAAAACCAAGTTTCTCAATCTTTCTGGCCGAGCCACGACGCCCAGATGTTTGAATTTCACTCCCATCTCTTGCATGGGACCTAGAAATTCACCCAAGGACACACATGTGATTTTTCAAACAACTTTGGTGCACTGGAACATGTGCTTGTAGTTCAAATTTGAATTATGCACATTAAATGCCCAGAAACTCAACTAATGTATAAAAAGGCCAAACGAACCCTGAATAATTCCAAAATTTAGCACGGTACTTCTATTTGGTCTAATCTGGCTATGTAAAAAAATTAAGCCGGGAGAAGGTAGTGTACGCATGTCATTTCGCACATGGAGGTGACACGTTCCCTCTCGGAGCCACGAGCCTTCTTGAGGGAAGCTCTGGTTTGCAAGAAGCTTACACCAAAGCTTGTCCCAATTCGGCCAAAAAAATTACCGCAGCATGTTGGTGCCATGTCATGACACCATGCCAAGTTTCATGATTTTCAGGCGTGTTTTGGAATTACAGGAATTAGAAAACCAAGTTTCTCAATCTTTCTGGCCGAGCCACGACGCCCAGATGTTTGAATTTCACTCCAATCTCTTGCATGGGACCTAGAAATTCACCCAAGGACACACATGTGATTTTTCAAACAACTTTGGTGCACTGGAGCCTGTGCTTATAGTTCAAATTTGAATTATGCACATTAAATGCCCAGAAACTCAACTAATGTATAAAAAAGGCCAAACGAACCCGGAATAATTCCAAAATTTAGCACGGTACTTCTATTTGGTCTAATCTAGCTATGTAAGAAATTAAGGCGGGAGAAGGCATTGTATGTATGTCGTTTCACACATGGAGGTGACACGTTCCCTCTCGGAACCACGAGCCTTCTTGAGGGAAGCTCCGGTTTGCAAGAAGCTTACATCAATGCTTGTCCCAATTCGGCCAAAAAAATTACCGTAGCGTTGGTGCCATGTCATGAGACTATGCCAAGTCTCATGATTTTCAGGCGTGTTTTGGAATTACAGGAATTAAAAAACCAAGTTTCTCAATCTTTCCGGCCGAGCCACGACGCCCAGATGTTTGAATTTCACTCCCATCTCTTGCATGGGACCTAGAAATTCACCCAAGGACACACATGTGATTTTTCAAACAACTTTGGTGCACTGGAGCCTGTGCATGTAGTTCAAATTAGAATTATGCACATTAAATGCCCAGAAACTCAATTAATGTATAAAAAAGGCCAAACGAACCCGCAATAATTCCAAAATTTAGCACGATACTTCTATTTGGTCTAATCTAGCTGTGTAAAAAATTAAGGCGGGAGAAGGCAGTGTACAAAAATTAAGGTTGGAAGTGTAGATGTGTTCTGATGGCTCTCTCCACGAATGAAGAGGAGGTGGAGGGGTATATATAGCCTCCACTTAAAATCCAACCGTTACACACAATTTACCAATCTCGGTGGGATCGAATCAACAAACTCGGTCGGACCAAAAGGTAAACCTAGTGACCATTAGAGATTTTCGATGGGACTGACATGCATCTCGGTAGGACCGATATGGTTAGGGTTTGGGCATAACGTAATCTCGGTGAGACCTATTACACAAACTCGGTGAGACCAATTTGGTAATTAGCTAACCAGAGAGTTGGTCAGGCAAACTCGATGGGACCGATTTGCTCTTTCGGTGAGACCGAAAAGTTACAAAAGGGAAACAGAGAGTTTGCATTGCAATCTCGGTGGGACCGATCCGCTCTTTTGGTGAGACCGAAAAGTTACGAAAAGGAAACAGAGAGGTTGCAATCCCATCTCGGTGGGGCCGAGATCCCTATCGGTGAAACCGATTTGCTAGGGTTTTGGCAGTGGCTTATGACATATGAAACTCGGTGGCGCCGGATAGAAAGAATCGGTATGACCGAGTTTGGCTTAGGGTTTAGGTCATTTGTGGAAGTGGGAAAGTAGTTGAGGATTTTGGAGCATACCATTAAGCACATAAAGCAAAGGGCTCATTAAGCAACACCTCATCCCTCCTTGATAGTATTGGCTTTTCCTATGGACTCAATGTGATCTTGGATCACTAAAACGTAAAATGAAGAGTCTTGAGCTTTTGAGCTTGAGCCAATCCTTTGTCCTTAGCATTTTGAGGGTTCCACTTTCACCATTCATGTCATGCCAATCATTGAGCTTTCCTGAAATAGTTATCTTGGAATAGCATTAGCTCAATGAGCTATATGTTGTTATGAATTACCAAAACCACCTAGGGATAGTTGCACTTTCAATCTCCCCCTTTTTGGTAATTGATGACAACACATAGATCAAAGCTTCGACAAATGATAATAAGAATGAATTACATCGTCGCTTTGAGAAGTATGTGATAAGTAAGAGCTCCCCCTAAATTTGTGCATATATAAAATTTGCTTTGGACTGCAAATGCACAAGAAGTTAGAATTATGGGTTACTCTTCCATGTCACATACATCTTGGTGGAGCGCTCAAAATGATTAATAATGAAATACATGCACTCATCACCAAGGCAAAGTGAATGACCACATAAGATAGATAAGATATATCAAGCATGCATAAGTGTAGCTTATGATCAAACACATGATCATCAATGTCTCACAAGCATATCAAAGTATCACGACCAAAAGCAAACAATGTTTGAAAAACCACCAAATAAAAGCAAGAGAGAAAAGCAACACTCTCTCTCTCGAAGCCTATGATCTATACATTTTCTCCCCCTTTGGCAACAAGTTACCAAAAAGTTCCTAGAAAATGCATAGTGCTAAATCGACACTCAGGCTTGATCTTCAGGTGGTGGTGGAGTCCGGATCACTCCAAGGACGAAGGCTTCCGTAGACGCGGTTGGAGTTGGAGTTGAAGTGGATGCTGGAGCAGGTTGGGTTGGTGCTGCGGCTGGAGCTAAGGCGGTTGCTCTTGTGTCAGGAACTGGCACTGCAGACGACCTCGGACCTCGTGGCACTCTGGCAAATGCATCAGTGGTTGTCTTCCCTTTCCTCTCCTGCATATCATCTTGGAGCTGCTCCACTGCAGTCTGAATTTCTGTCACCTTGATATCCAAGTCATAGAACTTTTGTTCTACGATTCTCTCTAAGCTTGCCTAGTTCTGAGTTAGGGTGGCTAGTCCTTTCTCAATCCGCAGGGTGGATGCAATCAGGTAACTAAGCTGCTCTTGCTTGTTCTTCAAGAAGTACTCAGATGCCTCCTCTTGAGTTGGCATCTTAGCAGCTTTCTCCTTCTTTGCCTTCTCCTTCTTGGCTTGTGCATGGGCTGAAGATGGTTCATCTTTGGTCATCACAACTTGGTTGTCCTCGAAATCTGGATAGATAGGCAAATGTTCCTTGTCCAGCAAGTATGTGTCTGTGCCCATCCTTGAGTTAATCAACATCTGGATCTGAGGGGCATAACCACAGCTCCTCTTCTGATCTACTGCAGTCCTCTTGATAGTCTCTACTATGAGGCTCATGACCTTGAATTTCTGAGGCACATCAAAGATATGTAGCAAGTTAATGGCATGACCTCTGATCATCTTGTGGTCTCCAGACTTGGGCAAAAGTGTGTGCCTAAGGATCCAGTTGATCGTAGGCAGACCTGACAGCAAGTGTTTTACAGACCCAAACTGGTGAGTGTCAAGATCATCTGTTGGAATCTCCTTGTACATATTTGCCATAGTGTTGTGATCCATCTTTTTCTTGGAATAGACATCCATGTCATCTTCATTTTCCTCTGGGGCATTGATAAGCTATTCCCACTCAGCAACTGTTGATTGGTACCTTGTACCCTCTGACATCCAAACAATCCTCCCATCTGGGTAAAAATGTGTTGTGGAGTAGAACTGCATGATAAGCTCCTCATTCCACTTTGTGAGCTTTTGCCCAACAAAGTCTGCTACTCCACATGCCTTGAAGTTGTCCTGCACTCCAGGCTAGTGCTCTTCATTGTCCTTGATATATTCCTAGTTGACCCATCTCATGTCACATACAATTGGCTTCTTGTCTAACAAGACTATCTCATAGAAGTCCTGCTGTTCCTTAGTGTGGAACCTGTAGTCAACAGCAGTCCTCCTCCTGATAGCATAGGGATCCTCAGCTCTCCATTTTCTCAGTCCAGAGTCTCTCCTGATTTTTCATATCCTCAGCCACAGGATGAGCATCATTGTGGTCTGGGATCTTGGGCTTCAATTTTCTCAGCACTTGGCCTTCCTCTTCTTCAGCAGTTTCAGGCATTGGGGCCCTGTTCTTCTCAGCAGCTGGGATGCTTCTTGTATTCCTCTTGGGTTTTGGCTTTGGAGCTGGCTTAGCCTTGGAAGCAGTCTTGGGGGCTTCCTTGGGCTTGGATGCAGCTGCCCCTGATCTTATGGCATCACCCATCAGCTTGGGTGCCTTAGGTGCTGGTGCAACACCTTCTTCTTCCTTTTCTTCTTCTCCATCAGAAGAATCTTTCCTCATAGTGGGCTTGCCAATAACTCTGGCAGTGGTAGTTCTAGCTCTCTTCTTTTTCTTTCCCTGGCCAATATCCTCTTCTTCAGATTCCATAGTGAACTTCATAGTTTCCTCAGGTGCAGCCTTCCTAGGCTTGGAGGTAGGAACTCTTCTAGCTGGTGCCTTCTTGTGCATGCCTAGCTTGTTGGCTGCAGCTGAGCCATATTCCTTTTTCAGCACAACTCTCTTGGAAGTTGCTTCTTCCTCTGCCACATAATCTTCATCCTCTGAATCTGAGGTTTTCTTCTTTCTTTGTCTTGTGGCAGCTTTTGGCAGATTGCTAGGGGTGCTCCTGCTGCCATCATCTGAGGAACTGGAGGGACTAGTGCCCTCACTCATTTGCACTGGCTGCTCTGACAAATTCTAACTATCACTTTGGTCTGACATGATGAACAAGCTGACTGCTGACCCTGTGAATAGTTTATAGATGAGGTAGAGTGGACGAGCATCACAAAATGCGGAGATTTTTGCAAAAGAATGATTCAAAAACTTAGTTTTAGTTTCCCACAGAAAGCATCTCGGATCTACCGATTTTTAAACTCGGTGATACCGAAGCAGTTTTTGGAACCTAAACTAGTGATCTCGGTCAGACCGAGTCACAGTTCGGTGGCACCGAGACTGCTAGGGTTTCACAAAGTTCCAAAATCGGTCTCACCGATTAGTAACACTCGGTCAGACCGAGTCTCACTGTGCAATGGCATAAGCCAAATCGGTGGGACCGAGTTTTTCAACTCGGTGGGTCCGAGATGGTTTCGGCGGAAACCTAACCCTAAAATTTTCGAATCAAACCTAATCTACGAGTTCATTGACTGGATAGAAGTTTATCAAACGTGGCAAGAATCATTATGGTCACAATGTGCTAGGAATCGGATTGGGAATAGCACAAAGATCGAGTCCATACCCTAGTTCGGCGGAGACTCGCTACGGCGACAACGGCGGGGTTGATTTACGTTAACGGCGACGGAGACCAGCGACTGGAGGCGGCTGGCGGCGAGGAGACGATCCGGAGACCACGACGGCAGAGCGAGCTATGGCGCGGGCGAAGGGGTTCGGAGAAATTTCCAAAATTTTGCCCGTGTCTATATATAGCCCGACCCTGTCGGTGTGACTGAGTGGAACAACTCGGTGGCACCGAGATGCAAAAATGTATACAGTTATTGCAACTCGGTGTGACCGAATGGTTCAAATCGGTTGCACCGAGATTGAAAACTTAGATCAACTTAATGATCTCGGTAAGACCGAAAGTGGGGTATCGGTCAGACCGAGAATCACAAAGAGGTTTTGGAAGTTTAAGTCTATGACGAATCGGGGACTCCGAGTGCTCCTCACACAGAGTGGTTCGAATTTGACTTGATCAATTTTGTGATGTAGCATGAATAGAGTTTGAGACGAGAAAAGCATAGAGAGCTAGAGGGGGTTCTTAGGCATTCTTGTCCATCCACTTGGCAAATGAAAAGATAAGGCCAAACAATCAAAACAACAAGTGGATGTCCTTGAATGAGTGAAATATGCAACCAACATGCTCACACAATAAAATGGCAATTGAAATATGTGACAAAGCATGCACAACCAATTCTAGCATCTATCAAGCAATTGGCGATGACTAGGTCATCTATATATGAGTATTTTGACTTAGGAGTCAAATGAGAACATTTGATCATAGGTCATACTCATCGTTTAATATCAAGGGTTACCACTTTTACATAAAGCATTATTGTGTTCACATCATTAGAGTTGCTTTAGCTCAAGTCTTAGAGTAAAGCTCCCCCTAGATGTGATATCCCCCCTAAAGGGATGAACTAACCTTGGGTTTTGTCGATGATGACTTCATGTAGATGTTGAAGATGTGGATGCTCAATGTTGATGTAGATCACTTGGAGCTATCCTTTTTGAGTGAATTGCACTTTCAATACCTACATGGGTTAGTCCCACAAGGAACAAACAAATATATCCATAGACATAGAGTGATGCACATACAAGATGATGTCTATGAAAGCTTTTAGGTTACCTTGTCCCTTGACTTACCAACAAGAGGGTTTGTGACTCCTTGAACTAATGCAAGATGTGGAAGTTGATTGCACTTGTTCTTGCCAAAATGATAAGAGTGAAGTATGTTGGCGGAGTCACCCTCAAGAACTCTCTAGTTCTTCTTCTTTTGGATCCACACCATCTTGATGGGAATCCTTGGAGTTGTAGTCGTACTTGATGAAGTGGAACTTGAAGTAGTCTTGGGAATGCACTTGACTAAGGTCTTAGGAGCTTCTTCAAATGCATCTATTTCCTCTTGAAGCTTGTCCTTGCCTTTTTGCTTGTAGTCTTGAGGTGGAAGATCATCTTGAGTTTGTGTCCCCGTGAAAGAAGTAGGATCATACTTCTCTTGTTGAGGAACAAACTTCGTCTTGGGGTATTGATCTTATTCCCACTCAACTCCATTGGCATTGAACTTTCGTTCAAAACCAACACCTTGATTCTTCCGGTGCTTTCCTTGCTTGCGTACAATCTCCTCGAATTGCTTACTTCCGGCAAGGCTTTTGTACAGTCATTTCTCTATGATTTCCTTCAATATGCTATTTTCTTGCTCAAGTGTAACTTGGCTAAGAGAATCATTAGTGGAATCAAGAGAACTACTAGAAGCAACAGTATTGGATTTAACATGATCATTGTTACTACTAGAGGAAGAATCTTTCTTGTTCTTGTTACTAGACTTGACTTGAGGCATGTAAGTGGATAAGAGTAAACGTTCGGCAATGTAAGAAGAACTTTTCTTGCGGAGATCATCATTGATTGCCTTTAAAAGCTCATGCTCTTGCTCAAGATTGAGCTTTTCAAAGCGTAACTTCTCATGAGCCCTTAAAAGTTCTCGATGATCTTCGAAGATAGTTTCATGAGCTAACTTAAGAGTGTTTAGTTCTTTAGTTAGAGCCTCAATTTTCTCCTTATCATTGGCATTCGTTTTAGCATGATTAATTGACGTTTCATCACTAGAGTTGCCAGCAAGTAAATCATCATCACCTAACAAGCCATCTTCATCACTATTAAAGTCAACCTACTCAGGGTGAGTTACCTTAGGACCTTTGGCCATGAAGCATCTTCCAATTCCTTCATTTGGTGAGTCAAATATGTCGTAGGAGTTGGTTGACACAAGTGCTAGTCCGGCAACACCTTCATCTTGAGTATATTCGGAGTCGGAGTGATAACTTCTCTCGGAGTGGTTGTCGGAGTCGGAGCCGGATGCCCATTCACCAACATGAGCTTGATGTCTTCGTTTTGTGTAGCTCCTTGATGATTTTTCCTTTCTTTCCGAATCCTTGCTTCTCCGTGAGTATCTTCATTCATAACGATCATCTCTACTCCTTCTCTCTCTTGATGGTGATTCCTCTCTTTTGCTTCTTCTTTTTGGAGAATCTTCTCTTCTCTTGTAGGGAGCCGTACACTCATTGGAATAGTGTCCGGGTCTTCCACAATTGTAGTAGTTTCGCTCTCGACTAGAAGATCTTTTGTCATTGTAGGACCTTGACTTGAAGCTTCTATCTTTGCTTCTACTCTTGTAGAACTTGTTGAAGTTCTTCACCATTAAGCTCAATTCTTCATTGAAGTTTTGTTTCTCACTTGATGATGTGGGGGCTTGACATGAGGCTTTTTAAGCACCACTTGATTTGTTGTGAAGTTCCTCTTTATCCTTGAGTGACATCTCATGAGCAACAATTCTTCCAATGACTTCCGTTGGCTTGAGATCTTTGTAATTGGGCATCATTTGGATCAATGTGCACACGGTATCATATTTTCCATCCAAGGCTCTTAGGATCTTCTTGATGATGAATCTGTCGGTCAACTCTTCACTCCCTAAGCCGGCAATCTCATTTGTGACGAGAGCAAGCCTAGAGTACATTTCAGCGACACCTTCACCATCCTTCATTTTGAACTTGTCAAGTTGACTTTGAAGCACATCCAATTTGGATTTCTTGACGGAGTCGGTACCTTCATGCATATCAATCAAAGTATCCCAAATTTCCTATGCATTCTCAAGACGGCTGATTTTGTTGAATTCTTCGGGGCACAATCCATTGAAGAGAATATCACAAGCTTGAGCGTTGTATTGTAGCATCTTCAACTCATCCGCGGTAGCTTCACGGTTTGGTTCTTTCCCATCGAAGAAGTCACCTTGCAAACCAACACACACAATAGCCCAAACGGCAGGGTTATGTCCAAGAATATGCATTTTCATTTTATGCTTCCAACTAGCAAAGTTAGTACCATCAAAGTAAGGACCTCTACGGTGATAATTTCCCTCACTAGACGCCATACTCTCCTAGGTTGTGAAACCAAGGCTATGACCACCAAAAGCTATGGGAATCAAAGCAAATGGAGACCAAAGCTCTGATACCACTTGTAGGATCGGAAGTATGTCTAGAGGGGGGTGATTAGACTACTTGACCAAATAAAAACTTAACCTTTTCCCAATTTTAGTTCTTGGCAGATTTTAGCAACTTTGGGACAAGTCAAGCAATCATCACACAATTCAAGCAAGCATGCAAAGAGTATATAGGCAGCGGAAAGTAAAGCATGCAACTTGCAAGAATGTAAAGGGAAGGGTTTGGAGAATTCAAACGCTATTGGAGACACGGATGTTTTTCCCGTGGTTCGGATAGGTGGTGCTATCCTACATCCACGTTGATGGAGACTTCAACCCACGAAGGGTAACGGTTGCGCGAGTGCATGGAGGGCTCCACCCACGAAGGGTCCACGAAGAAGCAACCTTGTCTATCCCACCATGGCCATCGCCCACGAAGGACTTGCCTCACTAGCGGTAGATCTTCACGAAGTAGGCGATCTCCTTGCCCTTACAAACTCCTTGGTTCAACTCCACAATCTTGTCGGAGGCTCCCAAGTGACGCCTAGCCAATCTAGGAGAGACCACTCTCCAAGAAGTAACAAATGGTGTGTTGATGATGAACTCCTTGCTCTTGTGCTTCAAATGATAGTCTCCCCAACACTCAACTCTCTCTCACAGGATTTGGATTTGGTGGAAAGAAGATTTGAGTGGAAAGCAACTTGGGGAAGGCTAGAGATCAAGATTCATATGGTAGGAATGGAATATCTTGACCTCAACACAACGGTAGGTGGTTCTCTCTCAGAACATGTAGGTTGGAAGTGTAGATGTGTTCTGATGGCTCTCTCCACGAATGAAGAGGAGGTGGAGGGGTATATATAGCCTCCACTTAAAATCCAACTGTTACACACAATTTACCAATATCGATGGGACCGAATCAACAAACTCGGTCGGACCGAAAAGGTAAACCTAGTGACCGTTAGAGATTTTCGGTGGGACTGACATGCATCTCGGTAGGACCGATATGGTTAGGGTTTGGGCATAACGTAATCTCGGTGAGACCGATTACACAAACTCGGTGAGACCGATTTGGTAATTACCTAACCAGAGAGTTGGTCAGGCAAACTCGGTGGGACCGATTTTCTCTTTCGGTGAGAAAGAAAAGTTACAAAAGCGAAACAGAGAGTTTGCATTGCAATCTCGGTGGGGCCGATCCGCTCTTTCGGTGAGACCAAAAAGTTACGAAAAGGAAACAGAGAGGTTGCAATCCCATCTCGGTGGGACCGAGATCCCTATCGGTGAAACCGATTTGCTAGGGTTTTGGCAGTGGCTTATGACATATGAAACTCGGTGGCGCCGGATAGAAAGAATCGGTATGACCAAGTTTGGCTTAGGGTTTAGGTCCTTTGTGGAAGTGGGAAAGTAGTTGAGGATTTTGGAGCATACCATTAAGCACATAAAGCAAAGGGCTCAATAAGCAACACCTCATCCCTCCTTGATAGTATTGGCTTTTCCTATGGACTCAATGTGATCTTGGATCACTAAAATGTAAAATGAAGAGTCTTGAGCTTTTGAGCTTGAGCCAATCCTTTGTCCTTAGCATTTTGAGGGTTCCACTTTCACCATTCATGCCATGCCAATCATTGAGCTTTCCTGAAATAGTTATCTTGGAATAGCATTAGCTCAATGAGCTATATGTTGTTATGAATTAGCAAAACCACCTAGGGATAGTTGCACTTTCAGTTCCCTCTCGGAACCACGAGCCTTCTTGAGGGAAGCTCCGGTTTGCAAGACGCTTACACCAAAGCTTGTCCCAATTCGGCCAAAAAAATTACCGCAGCATGTTGGTGCCATGTCATGAGACCATGCCAGGTTTCATGATTTTCAAGAGTGTTTTTGAATTACAGGAATTAAAAAACGAAGTTTCTCAATCTTTTCGGTCGAGCCACGATGCCCAGATGTTTGAATTTCACTCCCATCTCTTGCATGGGACCTAGAAGTTCACCCAAGGAAAAACATGTGATTTTTCAAACAACTTTGGTGCCCTGGAGCCTTGCTTGTAGTTCAAATTTGAATTATGCACATTAAATGCCCAGAAACTCAATTAATGTATAAAAAGGCCAAACGAACCCGGAATAATTCCAAAATGTAGCACGATACTTCTATTTGGTCTAATCTGACTGTGTAAAAAATTAAGGCGGGAGAAGGCAATGTACGTATGTCGTTTCGCACACGGAGGTGAAATGTTCCCTCTCGGAACCATGAGCCTTCTTGAGGGAAGCTCCGGTTTGCAAGAAGCTTACACCAAAGCTTGTCCCAATTCGGCCAAAAAAATTACCGCAGCATGTCGGTGCCATGTCATGAGACCATGCCAAGTTTCATGATTTTCAGGCGTGTTTTGGAATTACAGGAATTAAAAAACCAAGTTTCTCAATCTTTATGGCCGAGCCACGACACCCATATGTTTGAATTTCACTCACATCTTTTGCATGGGACCTAGAAATTCACCCAAGGACACACATGTGATTTTTCGAACAACTTTTGTGCACTGGAGCACGTGCTTGTAGTTCAAACTTGAATTATACACATTAAATGTGTAGAAACTCAATTAATGTATAAAAAGGCCAAACGAACACGGAATAATTCCAAAATTTAGCACGATACTTCTATTTGGTCTAATCTGCCTGTGTAAAAAAATTAAGGTGGGAGAAGGCAGTGTACGTATGTTGTTTCGCACACGGAGGTGACACGTTCCCTCTCAGAACCACGAGCCTTCTTGAGGGAAGCTCCGGTTCTGAATAAGCCTACACCAAAGCTTGTCCCAATTAGGCCAAAGAAATTACCGCAGCATGTTTGTGCCATGTCATGACACCATGCCAAGTTTCATGATTTTCAGGTGTGTTTTGGATTTACAGGAATTAAAAAACCAAGTTTCTCAATCTTTCCGGCCGAGCCACGACGCCCAGATGTTTGAATTTCACTCCCATCTCTTGCATGGGACCTAGAAATTCACCCAAGGACACACATGTGATTTTTCAAACAACTTTGGTGCACTGGAGCATGTGCTTGTAGTTCAAATTTGAATTATGCACATTAAATGCCCAGAAACTCAATTAATGTATAAAAAGGCCAAACGAACTCGAAATAATTACAAAATTTAGCACGATACTTCTATTTGGTCTAATCTGCTAGTGTACAAAAATTAAGGTGGAAGAAGGCAGTGTACGTGTGTCATTTCGCACACGGAGGTGACACGTTCCCTCTCGGAACCAGGAGCCTTCTTGAGGGAAGCTCCGATTTGCAAGAAGCTTACACCAAAGCTTGTCCCAATTCGGCCAAAAAAAATACTGCAGCATGTCGGTGCCATGTCATGACACCATGCCAAGTTTCATGATTCTCAGCCGTGTTTTAGAATTACGGGAATTAAAAAACCAAGTTTCTCAATCTTTTCGGCCGAGCCACGACACCCAGATGTTTGAATTTTATTCCCATTTCTTGCATGGGACCTATAAATTCACCTAAAGACCCACATGTGATTTTTCAGCAAACTTTGGTGCATTGGAGCATGTGCTTGTAGTTCAAATTTGAATTATGCACATTAAATGCCCAGAAACTCAATTAATGCATAAAAATGCCAAACGAACCTGGAATAATTACCCTGCTTATTGGGGTTTTCTATTGCAGACGGTTACTCAAACAGCACTGTGGGCGATGAACTCAAACAACCCGCACGGTTTCTAGAAAGTAGGCGTGTACGATCAACTAACAGTCACACACAGCTTCCGGCAGTGAACTGTTTGCGTTAGCTAGGCCACCTTGCACAAACGTTTCCACACAAAGAACTGTGTGTGATATACATACGAATGGAAACGTTTTCCCTGGATTGACTGTGTGGGATGTACATAAGAACAGAAACGAATTCCTTGGATTGACTGTGTGTGATATACATACCTACGGAAATGTTTTTCTGGATTCTCCGTGTGGGATGTACATACCTACAGAAATGATTTTCTCGGATTACCGTGTGGGATGTACATACCTACGGAAATGATTGGGTTTCTATGCCTCGCCCGATCGCACACGGCCCCAGCCTGGGTCCCAAGAGGGCCTATCCCCGACGATTTCTGGGTCGTGTGGGAAGGACACCCTATCGCACACACTCACTTGGCGACGGTTCCAAATGCCGTCGCGGAAAGGGGTTAAAACTGTTTGTTTAGCACCTCATTGTACCAGTGTGGATTAGTACACAGAGTGCAATTGGTAATTTCTTATCATACCACAAGATCCTATGTGGTCTCGTTTGCGCTCGTGTGTTGACCATTTAGAGTTCGATCTCCGAGCTTCATCTTGGTCAACCAATATCGCTACTCCATGTTTAATCTTGACGTCATGAAGGGTATATTGAATTCTTCACTTGAATTGCTTGCTCAATCATGACTCAACACATGAGTCCATTATGATTATATCTTTGAGCCACTCCTAGAATTCATCATACAAATCATCCTTTTAAGATCTTGATCCATTATGGCTTAAACCATAGCTCTAAGCATGGCAACCCTTAAGATACTCCAATGAACTCCATTTTGATCATCTCGATGTAATTGCTGCTTCAAAGGAGTTGTCTTCCATTATTCTTCGATCATTTTTCAATGGGACTAACCTCCAAATGTATATCTCAATGCAAACATTAGTCCTATAGGATTGTTATTTAATTACCAAAACCACACATGGGGACTACATGTACTTTCAGCAGCGTACCCACCGACATCATACTCATTGGAGATGAGTTGGGCTATGGGGGAATCGACACCGCCAAGACGGGCGGGGTCTTTGACGCAGGCGAGGGAGAGGACCGGGTCGAGGGGCTCCTCAACCTCCTCGACATGGCTGACGCCGGCCTGGATGCGTGGGCGGCGCTTGAGCGCGAGGATGTCACGGGAGCGGGCGCGGTCATCGAGGTCATAGAGGCAAACGCGTAGGGTGTCGGTGGCGGCAGCGAGGGGGTGCACGGAGGCGTCGAAGAAGTGGTTGCGCTGGGCGTCGTTGCAGAGCAGGCGGTGCGCGGCGGATGATTCCCAGCCCACGGTCGAGGCTCAGGCAATTTTTTTGTGCATGCAACAGAGGACGCGAGAAAATCAGTCGTGATGGTAGAAATCGAGAGGTGGGATTGGTGGAGCGAGGTGGTCGCATGGTTAGGAAGGAGTAGTTATTTATGCAACGCAAATTATGACGATGATTGATTTTGGAGTAATTATGTATGCGATGGAGATTATGACCGTGATTGATTCTGGAGTAATTATGTACATCCTTGTGTATATGAATGTCCTCCTACCCTTTCATTTGAATTTATTTTGTTACCAAATCTCTTGGCAGGTTTGAGATTGACTGCCGACCTGATCTGATTTATTTCGGTATGACTTTTATTGCATTAACAAAGATTGATAACCGGCTTAAACCAGTGGGAGGGGAGATTGGTAGATAGATAAAAATTAGTGGTAAGGGGGTGGTGGGACAAAATAAAACCGGGCAAAAATAAAACTGGAGTACCAGGCTACCAACTACTCCATTAGGAGTAGAGATTATACGTTTTTTGGAAAAGGAGGTTAAGACCCCCGGCCTCTGCATGAATCGATGCATACAACTATCTTTATTAATTATTCAACAAAGATCTGACAAGAATATACATCGAGCCATCCGAAGCCACCACTCACACCTATAAACTCAATAATGTGAAGTGCTCTCACTCCCTATAACTAAAACCGGTGTCGCCGCTGATCCATCCACATAATGTATCGGAACCTACAACCGGTGCAGCAAACCTAAAGCGTGCACCACATGCATATGTTTTAGAGGACGTCATCATCATCAACCCGCTAAACCATCTTCAGGAAAGAGATCTGCATCATCCTTACCAGTTCGGCCCTCCGTCGACGCCACCATGACGCCCAACGGCTCCACCTCCCTACACGCAAACTGCTGAGCATGTCATGGTCACCGTCGGTAGACCGCAACACCATGCCACAAAGTACCACCGGCCGACCCAGCTTGAAGTCCCTAGAAGATCTGTCGTGCATAGCACCTGCCGAACAGGCATGAAAAAGCGTAGCACCTGTCGGCTAGGCGTGACTTGACATCTCCAACGAAGCTCCGTGCAAGACGAAGTCGCTCCATCTCCTGCCTCTGTCATCCAATGCCGCTCCACAAACGATGCTCCCGAGAGAGAAACGTCGCCACAGTAACGCCCCTGTGATGCCATTGTTCGATCTGGAAGACCAAATCATAGGGTTCCCCGTGGAGAAACACGAGTGGGTCGATAGTAGTTACACGACGATGCCTTCATCAAGGTAACGGTGCAGAACACCGTCATCGCCCACCGTCGGCTCGGTTTTCACTGGCAATCATGTCTCCCTGACTCACAGCCGAGACTAGATGACAGATCTAGATATCCGACCACCCAGCCTCAGGCCGACCACCTCTGACAGAGGAGATGACCACCACCGCCACGTCCGGCCTCCATGCCGAGAAGGGCCGTCGGACTCCACCGCCGTCAGTAGTTGTGCCCTGACGCTAGGCCAAACACAACCACCAATAGCACATCACGAGCACCCCAGGGATGCCTCCCCAACCTGCTGATACGTCTCGCACGTATCTACTTTTTCTCACGCTTTTTGATACATATCCATCGTATCTACTTTTCCAAACACCTTTGCCCTTGTTTTGGACTCTAACTTGCATGATTTGAATGGAACTAACCCGGACTGACGTTGTATTCAGCAGAATTGCCATGGTGTTATTTTCGTGCAGAAATAAAAGTTCTCGGAATGACCTGAAACTTCATGGAGAATATTTTTGGAATATATAAAACATACTGGCGAAAGAATCAAGGCCATGGGGCCCACACCCTGTCCACGAGGGTGGGGGGCGCACCTACCCCTTGGGTGCGCGCCCCTGCCACGTGTCCCCTTGGTGCTCCACCGACCTCAACTCCAAATCCATATATTCACGTTCGAGGAGAAAAAAATCAGAGAGAAGGATTCATCGCGTTTTACGATATGGAGCCGCCGCCAAGCCCTAAACTCTCTTGGGAGGGCTGATCTGGATTCCATTCGGGGCTCCAGAGAGGGGAATCCGTCGCCATCATCATCATCAACCTTCCTCCATCACCAATTTCATGATGCTCACCGCCGTGCGTGAGTAATTCCATCATAGGCTTGCTGGACGGTGATGGGTTGGATGATATTTACCATGTAATCGAGTTAGTTTTGTTAGGGTTTGATCCCTAGTATCCATTATGTTCTGAGATTTATGTTGCTATGACTTTGCTATGCTTAATGCTTGTCACTAGGGCCCGACTGCCATGATTTCAGATCCGAACCTATTATGTTTTCATGAATATATGTGAGTTCTTGATCCTATCTTGCAAGTCTATAGTCACCTATTACAAAACAGTATAACACGTCGAGCTACGGCTCCTCACAGCGTTTTCACGTCTCTGGGCCTCATTTGGAGTCTGTTGGGCCGCTACTCTGCAGACTTACCTAGGCCATTTGTGGTTTATTGGGCCAGAAGTCACTCCTTGAATCTTGGCTCTTGTTTGACTGGGCCCTAGACCTCGCCTTCACCAAGGCTTGTTCACGAGGGAAAAAAGACGTAGCCAACATAAGAGAGATGCCCTTCCGGTGGCGAAGCGGCCGATCGATAGGGATCCTCTCAGACGTGCCAGGCAGAGACGATTCATTGCAGATGATGTGGCAGGTCAAGGCGAAGCGTCGCTGTCGATTGAAGTCTCTCCGACCTTCGCTGAAATTAATGGAGGTCAGTTCTGTTTTGCCAGCCTTTGAGTTTGTGCACCTGTATATATGTTCGTCGCCTGCGCTCTCCATCTCACTTCATATTCCGACAGCATCACGTGGAGCACCTATGCTTATCGGTTAGGTTTCCTATATCTTCATCTTTGATGCAAATTCCCCTCCTCTTCCCCCTCTCCTACAATCCCCTCTTCAACCCTATGATTTCACTGTGCTAATGTCTTTCCCAATCACAGTTTTCAACAGATAGTGGTCAACCAATATTGGAAATTCTTAACCTCAAAATCTGCGATGGCTGCCAGCCAGATAATTAGTTCAAGTGTGCTGCGATATCTCATATGTTCATGCTTTGTTATCCATATATTTAGGGCATTTAATTGTCATTCATGGCATGGTATTCCTTTTACTGTATACGACAGGTTGCCTAGAACAATATAGTGAAATGCAAACAAGAGTGTAATCAGTCTGTCCTAGATGGAGGCAAAACCAGAACATGTTCTGGTTCTGTCCATATGTGATCATATTTAACATACGACAAGTTGCATTGTTCTTGTTGCTATAGCTTTCAATAGGTGACACAGGCCCTGCAGCACTACATACTGTGCAACCGTCTTAGATGGCCACTATAGCTCAGGGCCTCATTGGCAGTTCACAAAGAGCAATAGCTTCTCATCCATTAGTGTTGCTGAAAGAGCGTGAACCTTGATCGTCTTTTTTTAGGCGTAAGGGTTAAGGCAGGCGCTCTCTCTACCATTTGATTAGATTAATTAGTAAGCAAAATTATTTACATGGGGATCTAAAAGGAGATCAGAGAAAAGAAAAGGTCGAGGCCAAGGGCCAGCAACAAAAGATCACACATACAGAGGTTTCTTCTCCTTTTAAGATCGATTGCCAGCTTCTTAGCTCTCTTATAATCTTGTGAACTGGTAATATCTCGTTGAACACCAATATTTTGTGTTGTCCAATGTTCAGCATTGAGGGGAATAATGAACTTGAGAAGGCTGAGCAGCAACCGGCGGTTAAAGCTCTCAAAGATAGGCTGATAAGAAAGATTATTATTGTTCCTTCAATTTACTTGCTTCGTCTTTAGTAGCTTTACTAGCTCTTTATTATATTGGTTGTTAATATGTTCTATTAAAAAATATTGACCTTGTTTATGCAGGTTAAAGAAATTACAGAAAAAGCCTTGCAAATCATTAACAACTAGGCTTGACGCCAAAAGGGTAGGATCCTTCACAAAATATCTCCTACTGGTCAGGTATGCAACATGCCCCTGTCCAATTCACTACACATTGTACATTCAGAATTGCTGGATATAGATGCAGTACAAAGAAATTAATCAAAAATCACTACAATGTGGGTATTTTGCTGCACACACCAGTGAGGTGAAGGATGTGTTGTACTCTGAAGAAACCGTCTTAGGGTCAACCACATGCCAGACTCTGATTGACGTTCAAAGTGGAGGACCTGCAGAACTAGGTAAGAACTGGGAACATCTGCCTATAATCTTCCTTACGTCAGCAACATTGTCGTCTTCACTTGAGGGAGTCCTGGATTAGGGGGTGTTCGGATAGCCGGACTATACCTTCAGCCGGACTCCAGGACTATGAAGATACAAGATTGAAGACTTCGTCCCGTGTCCGGAAGAATCTTTTCTTGGCGTGGAAGGCAAGCTAGGCGTGCGGATATTCAAGATCTCCTACCATTGTAACCGACTCTGTGTAACCCTAACCCTATCCGGTGTCTATATAAATCGGAGGGTTGTAGTCCGTAGGACGAACCATCATCATACACAATCATACCATAGGCTAGCTTCTAGGGTTTAGCCTCCTTGATCTCGTGATATATCTACTCTTGTACTACCCATATCATCAATATTAATCTAGCAGGAGTAGGGTTTTACCTCCATCGAGAGGGCCCGAACCTGGGTAAAATAAAGTGTCCCTTGTCTCCTGTTACCATCCGACCTTGACGCACAGTTCGGGACCCCCTACCCAAGATCCGCCGGTTTTGACACCGACATTGGTGCTTTCATTGAGAGTTCCTCTGTGTCGTCGCTTTTAGGCCCGATGGCTCCTTTGATCATCAACAATGATGAGGTCCAGGGTGAGACTTTCCTCCCCGGACAAATCTTCGTCTTCGGCGGCTTCGCTCTGCGGGCCAATTCGCTTGGTCGTCTGGAGCAGATCGAAAGCTACGCCCCTGGCCATCAAGTCAGGTTTGGAAGCTTAAACTACACGGCAGATATCCGCGGAGACTTGATCTTCGACGGGTTCGAGCCACATCCAAGCGCGCCGCACTACCTCGAGGGGCAGGATATAGCTCTGCCTCCGAATAGTGCCCTGGAGGCCGCACACGCACCGGCCCCGATCCTCCACTCGGAGCCCGCTGCGTTCTTTGAGGATGAACGATTGGACGTCACCTCGGGGGCTGCGATCTTGAAGGCGATCGAGCTGAACGCCAGCCCCGCACTCCGCACGGCCCATGACTCCAAGGAGTCGGATTCTTCTCCGAACTCCGGGCCTCCCGTGCCCCTGCCGATCGAATCCGATTGGGCGCCTATAATGGAGTTCACCACCGCGGACATCTTTCAGTACTCACCTTTCGGTGATATCCTGAATTCTCTCAAGTCTCTCTCTCTATCAGGAGAGCCCAGGCCGGACTATGGTCTGCGAGGTTGGGATTCGGACGACGAAGAAATTCAAAGCCCACCCACCACCCACTTAATAGCCATTGTCGATGATTTAACCGACATACTTGACTTCGGATCCGAAGACTTCGACGGTATGGACGACGAAGATGGAGACGAACAGGAACCAGCACCTATAGGGCGCTGGACCGCCACCCCACCTAACGATGTATTTATGGTGGATACCCTAAAGGAAACGACAACGAGGAAAAAGGGGACAAAAAAGGGATAAACCCTCCGAAAAGCAATCAAAGCGGCGACGAAAACGCCGAGCCAAGCCCCGCCTCGATCAAGACCCAGCCATAGAGCAGGATGAGCCGGTAGATGATGAGCCTCAGAGCAACCGTCCGAACAGGGCAATGCGGATAGAGAGGACAGACAGCCCTCCCGCAGCCATAACAGAACTCCGGACGATCTCACGCCGGATAAAACCACGGAGCAGAAGAATCTCCACGAAAGGCTCGTTGCCACAGCACGCAGCCTGAAAAAGCAAAAGCGGAAGCTAAAGACGGCGGAAGATGCACTCAGAATAAGATGGAGCAAGGTAATCAAGACCGCAGACAAATACGGCGGCAACCGCCGCACTAAAAGCTATCCGAAGAGAAAACTACTGCCCGAATTCGACCAAGAGGCCCTAGAGCCCTCGCATTCAAAAAATAAAAAAGCCACACGGTCGGATAGACGACCCCACGGCCACCATAAAACGGCAAGCGGCGCCGCACTCAGTGCGGCATGCGACCCAATTAAAGACTCGCATCATGGCCCAGCCAGGTCCATTTACGGGCCAAGAAAGCAAGCTCTCACAAGCAATGCAAAAAATCCATCATCAGAATCCGGCACACCCAAATACAGGGGCGCCGCACACCCCCTATGTTTCACCAATGAGGTCCTGGAATATGAATTTCCATAGGGATTCAAACCCGTCAACATAGAGGCGTACGATGGAACAACAGACCCCTGAGTCTGGATCGAGGATTATATCCTCCACATACATATGGCTAGAGGAGATGATCTCCAGGCCATCAAATATTTACCCCTTAAGCTTAAAGGGCCAGCCCGGCACTGGCTTAAAAGCCTTCCCGAAAACACAATTGGAAGTTGGGAAGAGCTCGAGGATGCTTTCCGAGCAAATTTTCAAGGGACCTATGTCCGCCCCCGGACGCAGACGATCTCAGTCACATAACTCAACAGCCCGGAGAATCAGCTCGGCAGTTCTGGAACAGATTCCTTACTAAAAAGAATCAGATAGTGGATTGTCCGGACGCCGAAGCCTTAGCAGCTTTCAGGCATAATGGCTCGCTAGAGATCTCGGCCAGGAAAAGCCAAGAACAATGGCCGCACTCACAAGCCTCATGACCCGCTTTTGCGCAGGAGAGGATAGCTGGTTGGCACGATGCAGCCCCAGCGACCCAAGTACATCCAAAATCAGGGATGGAAATGGAAAACCGCGACGAAATAAGGACCGTCGCCGAACCAAAGAAAAAAGTCTGAAGAGCACGGCAGTCAATGCCGGATTCAAAAGCTCACGGCAAAATCAGACAAAACCACCCCTTCAGGATAATAGGGACGATCCGTCCAGCTTAAACAGAATCCTGGACAGAATATGTCAGATACACGGTACTCCTGGGAAGCCTGCCAATCACACCCACAGAGACTGTTGGGTTTTTAAACAATCCGGAAGGCTTAACGCCGAACACAAGGGGCTCGATACACCAAGCGAAGACGAGGACGAACCCCATAAGCAGAACACCAGGAAACAAAAGAACTTCCCACAAGAAGTTAAAACAGTGAACTCACTTCACGTAACAAAACGTGTGGCACCCATAAAGGTACGCACAATAAAACCTATCCCTCAGGGGTCCCGCCACTGGTTATTAAAACCAATCATTTTTTATCAGCTAGATTATTCTAGAAATATCAAAAACGCAGGCCGGACTGCCCTGATACTCGATCCAATAATTGACAGATTCCAGTTTACCAATGTCCTTATGGACGGCGGCAGTGGACTAAACCTGATATATCAGGATACAATCCACCGCATGGGCATAAACCCAGCAAGAATCCGCCACAGCAAAACCTCCTTTCAAGGGGTAGCACCGGGCCCGGACACCCATTGTATGGGTTTTCTCCGGCTAGCAGTCATATTTGGCTCTGCCAATAACTTCCGTCGCGAAAAGCTGACCTTCCATGTCGTCCCGTTTTCAAGTCGCTATCAAGCACTAATGGGACGCGGAGCTTTCGCTCGCTTTAACGCAATACCACACTATGCATCTCTCACGCTTAAGATGCCCGGTCCACGAGGCATCATCTCTTTAAAGGGAAGCGCACTAAAATACGCCTCCTCCAAACGGAGGATTGCGCGGCCGCTTAAACAGCCGCACAATAAAGTGGCCTCGCCAGCCAAAAGACTTTTTCGATATAGTCATTAAAGGCCACGGACCCGGACTAAATGATTTCGGCACAAGTCCATCATCAACGCAGGCTTAAAACGCCATATACCCCCGTACCGGGGGCTATACGCAGAGACAATAAAGCTCAACTTTATATATTTTTTACTTTATATTTTGTTTATTATCTTTTTGTTCCGCACGACCAATTTTCAATTCAGTTCCTCTCTTTTACAGATGAACGTCGTGCGGCGCCCGTCCAGGACACGGCACAGCGGAGACACAGGCGCAGACGTGCAGTAGGGACCCGCCCTAAGGATTCTTATTAGATTAAGACCCTGCGTAAACCTTTTTTACTGTCACTTCCTGTTATACATCCCCTGGTTTTTTCTACTATAACCAAGGAGGAGGCTGGCGTTTTGGCATGTGGCCACACCAGAATTTTTGCTCGTACCTGGACACTAGGGGCTCTTTTTTAAGGGTGTTGTTTCACCCGCACTCATAAAGACCGAACACCTTAGGGAGTGTTCGGCGTCGCGAGTTTTGGCATTATATGCATCAGCTCCGAATCATGTCTTTGGTCAAATGTTGGGTTGCCCGGCTCCTGAGTTCGGCTACCTTACGTTCCGCTCTATCGGCTAAGGTAGCACCAGGAGAACTACTGCTATTGTGCCCCAGTACGGCCGGGTGAGCACCTCGGTAGAGAAAGCCGAAAACCGACTGTCATGATGTAGCGCGAGACTGGTCGCCACTCGATGACTTATAGGAATTTATCGGATTCCTCCGCTTTGACGAAGGGCCATTTCCCGGTCAGGCACGTACGCGTCCCGAATTCGGTCAAGCGCAGTCGCCACTAAGGGGCTACCTAAAGAGTCCCACTGTCAAGCTCCTATGGCTAAGTGAAAGTGTTAAAGCATTATAGTCCGGTTGCCTAGCCCGCTGCGCTATCACCTCCTTTGTAGGACCAAGACGTTGGGTTAAGTGTGAAAATGTGTCTTCTGCGCGCACCCCCGCACTATGTGCGTGGGGGATGAAGCCAACGACTGCAATCTTTCAGAATTTATATATTAAAACGGCCGCACAGGAGGTGTTCTTAATACTTGAAGGCACAAGTCTAAAAACTGCCACTACAATTTATCAAAATACTGTTTTATGATTACATATGCTATCATAATATAGCATCCTTCGAGCACTGTGTCACAGCCCTAGCATTGTCTGTAATTAGTTGCATCAGCATCCATGCATCATGTTTATTTTCCACTTAAATTTGAATTGGGGAAAGTGGTAACCCTCAGAAATCAGTTCAAAATAATCAACTTTAAAATCTTCTCAAATGAGTCCAAGAAAATGTTCCTGTTATTCTATAAAAATATTGGCTAGAGGTAAAATTCAAACCAATATTTTTAGGAGCTCAGAAACATTTATTTTTGGCCATTTGAATTAATCCAATAACTATCTGCTTTGGATTTATATTTAATATATATTAAATATAACTCCAATAATTCTGGAAGTTTGTGAGTGGCTTTGTGTATATTTTAGCAAGCCATATAAAAACCTACAGAATTTATTAAAATGATTTAGTGCCTAAACTAAATCTAAACAAACAGAACAAAACAGAAAAACAGAAACAATTTAGAGAGAGAGAGAGAGAGAGAACACCTACCTGGGCCACCTACCTGGCCTGGCACTGTGCTGGCCCAGCACTGTTGGCCGAGGCCAGTCACCTGCTACCTCCCGCCAGGCAGGTAGGGAGGTGGGCATGGCGCGCCCGAGCTTGCCACGCACCACCCAGCCTCTCTGCATCGCCCTAGTCGCCGTTGCACCGCGTGGATCGTCTCCAGGTCGTCGCCCCGACCTCGCCGACACCCCATTCGCCCCCCCCCCCCACGCCTCTCCTCGCCCATTCCCCGCCATGGCCGAAGCCTCCATGGACGCGCCGCCGTAACCCTGCGCCCACAGCCACTGCCTCACCTCCCCGACGCATCCCGGAGTTCCGCCTCGACCATCTCTTCCTTCTCGCCGAGAAGCGCACCGCGGGAGCCCCTGCAACGCCGCCACCGCGGTCGTCTTCTACCTCGAGCAACCGAGATCGCCGGCGCCCATCCGCCGCCCACAGCGCCTTCCCCGAGCTACTGACCTGCTCATCGACTCCGCCGTGAGCTCCTCTCTCTTTCCCCTCTTCTTTAGCATTTGCCCTCGTCCCCTAGCTCCGTTCCCCACCATGGTCGAAACGCGTCGCCGCCAAAGCTCGTCGGCGATGACGCTCCGGTGACCATTTGGTCCTGGGCACGCGTCCAACGTCCTTGCCGCGCTGCGTAGACGCCGTAGGCGCTAACCTCGCATCGCCAAGACCGTTGTAGCCTCGACCCGGAGCTCGCCCGAACTCCGGCCGCCGCCTGGCTCGACGCCGGCGCCATTCCCGGCCACCCCAGCAACTCCCACCATCACCACTGGATGCGCGCAAGCGCCAGCAACCCGTAGCCACAAGCCGCTCGTCAAACGGTGGCCCGTAGAGCAATTCCGACGCGGACGCCGCCGCGATCTGAGGTCGCCGGCGGTTAAACGCCGGTAGCTGACGCGGCGCGATTAGCTTAGGCGCTAAACTCGCTTAGTTAGTGCTTGTGTCCATGACATGTGGGCCCCCCTAGCATAATTAGGTTAGTCTAATTTTCTATTAGGGTTAGTATTAGCACGGGTGGACCCCACGTGTCAGCTTTGACTTGGTCAAGTCAACGTTGACTGGCCCCACCTGTCATCCACCCACACCGGCCTGAGACGCTGACGTATGGGTCCCAGCCGTGAGGTTTGACCTGGACTGGCGTTGTTGACCTGCTGACGTCACCGCGACGTCATGCTGACGCAATTAACCATTTTCTGGATTTATTAATATTCAGGAAATTTTTGAAAATGCCTAAAACTTCTAAAATTCATATAAAATCAACCGTAGCTCAGAATGAAATAATTTATATATGAAAAATGATCAGAAAAATTCAATCTATCCATCTGTATCATTTTCATGCATGTTAGAGAAACTTTTGTTCACTGTTTAGTTCAAATTAATTGAATGGCATTTAAATAACCATATGTGGAGTTTGAATCTGAACCTAGGGTTCAAATCAACTCCATTTAAACATATTACTAGTTGCATTAGCCCAATCAACAGCATATTGCCATGACATTATCATGCATCATAACTGTTGCATTGCATTGATTGTGTTCCTCTTTGTTTGCCGGTAATTGTCCCCTCTCAGTAGACGTGGTGTCGACGATGAGTTCGATGACACCGATGAAGAACTATATTATCTTCAGAAGTGCCAGGCAAGCAAAACCCCCTTGTTCATCCCGATACAATCCCACCCTCTCGCTCCTGCTCTCTTTTACTGCATTAGGACAACAACGATTCATGTGTTACTTGCTGCGGTAGCTGAACCCCTTTATCCTTTGCATGACCTGTCATTTCCACAGTAAATAGATGAAACCCACTAGCATGAGTAGGAGTTGTTTGAGCCCATGTTGTTCCTACTCATTCATGCTTGTTTGTCATGCCTGCTACTGCTTAGAGTTGAGTCGGGTCTGATTCATCGGGAATGAATTGGAATGGTGATGAACATGTCCTACTGTGTGTGAGCTAAGTGTGTGAATACGATTTGGTAAAGGTATTGGTGAGAGGCCATGTAGGAGTACATGGTGGGTTGTCTCATTGAAGCCGTCCTCAGGAACTGAGTTCTGTGTTTGTGATCCATGAAACAGCTACTACCATGCATTGGGCCCTGAAATATGACCCCGCTCGACTTCTTAATCACCCTTGTCCTCTGTCCAGGAGTTGCAAGTAGTTTCTGGTGTTTGTAGTATGCTGGGGGCCGCACGCAGCGCTGACCGTAGGGGTGGGCTGTGTTGCGGTAGGCACGTGGCACGGTGTACCGATTCGCCCGTTTGGTGTCTCGGGAACCCTGCACACATCGTTTGGGGCTGTGAGCGAAACTCCGGCTGGATCTCCTCATGGATGGAACCCGAATAGGCGATAAACCTGGACTAGAGACTTGTGTGGTTAGTTAGTTCGTGGTCTACACCCACGTCGGCTTTCGCTTGAAGTCTGCCGAGCACATGTCGTGTGCAGACGCTAAGTGGTGGAAACATGTGTGAAGAAGTACACCCCTGCAGGGTTATAAATGATCTATTCGAATAGCCGTGTCCGCGGTAATGGACTTATGGGTTGCCTATATCAGTTCATAGACAAGTGAAAGTGGATACTCTAAAATGCGCAAGATAAGCGTGAGTGCTATGGATGGCGTTCTCGTAGGAAGACGGGAGCGGATCCATAGTGGTGTATTGATATGGTGAATATGTGGACTCGTGTGCGCCACCTCAAAGGAGTTACTCGCAGTCGTAGTTCAGGATAGCCACCGAGTCAAAGCTGGCTTGCTGCAGTCAAACTCCACCACCCCCTTTATTGGAACTGATGCATATGTAGTTAGTTCTGATGTAAGTCTTGCTGAGTACGTTTGTACTCACGTTTGCCTATTTTATGTTTTGCAGAGAGAGACATCAGTCTCGCTAGTAGTTCCGTGTGGACTTCGACGTTTAGCTTGTTACCTCAGCTACGATCTTGTGCCCTCGGCAGGATCTGGTAGATAGTCAGGCTTCTCAGCCTTTTTCATTTGTAGATGTCTGTACTCAGACATGGTAAGCTTCCGCATGTGCTTGTTGCTTATATGCTCTGAATGTTGGGTCATGAGACCCATGTTTGTAATATCTCGCTCTTCGGAGCCTAATGAATAAATATTTTGAGTCATAGAGTTATGTTGTGATGCCATGTTGTATTTACTCATATCGGGCATATTGTGTGTATGATTGAAATGCTTGGTATGAGTGGGGTCCGACTATCTAGTTGTTTATCCTTGGCAGCCTTTCATATGGGGAAATGTAAGTCTAGTGCTTCTGAGCGATAGTAGTCCGCTACAGCCCGGTTCACCGGAGTCCTGCTAGCCCAGCACTACTGCTCGGAACACTTGACTGGCCGGCATGTGTTTCACGTCGTTCCTGTGTCTGTCCCTTCGGGGAAATGTCACGCGGTGTTATCCGGAGTCCTGCCTAGCCTGCTACAGCCCGGGTTACCGGAGTCCTGTTAGCCCAGTGCTACAGCCCGGATATATACGTTGTTGACCGACATGCTCGATGTGATTCATGTATGCCTGTCCTCATGGGTTAGTGCCGCCTTGGATTCACGACTAGCCATGTCGGCCCGGGTTCTTTGTCATATGGATGCTAGCGACACTATCATATACGTGAGCCAAAAGGCGCAAACGGTCCCGGGCCAGGTAAGGTGGCACCCGTGGGAATACCGTGCGTGAGGCCGCAAAGTGATATGATGTGTTACATGCTAGATCGGTGTGACTTAGGATCGGGGTCCTGACAGCGTTGGTATCAGAGCCTGACTGCCTGTAGGATTACCAAGCCAAACTGGTCGAAGTTGTGTCTAGAAATGCTTTAGTTATGTAAGGGAATTGATTGTGGAAGGGAACGTAAGGCTCTTTTTACTCCTTATACCTAATGCCCTTCTGATCTGAGTCAACCTCTTCTCTTCTACGGGGGTTAAGAACTAGGCTTCTCTTCTATCTCTCAGGATGACGTGTTACTAAACCGTAGTTGCCTAGGATTGTTGAGTTCAAGCCGCTGCTCAGTTTCTACTACTTCTATGTGTTCATAGTTGGCCTCAGAACATTGATATTGTGATGTTGAGTGGTTATGCAACCATTTTGCAGGATGTCTCAAATATTTTTGAGCATTTACAGCCGTTATGTTGTCCGAGTCATCCCAGGTTTCTAAATAGTCTGAAGCATTTGCAAATCCTTTCTTTCCGTTCCCGATGTCCTTTTGGGCCAGATTAAGCACACTACCGGTCTGTGAGGTACTCCGTTGCCTCGACATATATGTTGGAGCTACTATTATGACCTTAGGTGTCCTATGAAACCATCTAGTAATCTGTCCATGTCTTGTGTTCCCGGTGTGATGATTCTGGCCACCATTCTCGAAAGCATCCCGTGATGCCGCTTAGTAGTAGGTATTCTACTCCTGGGTTCTCGAACCCGAAATTCACTCTACTCACTTCTTGTTGATAGTGTTTTCTAGTTCCATTAGGATAGTAGTAACCTTTGCATTAGTCCTCGAGGTCCATGGTAAATCCTTCTTCCAATACCATGAACTACTTATGGCAGAAGTTCATTGTTGAACCAAAAATCACAACTAGAGTGCTCTTGATGAGTACTTCATTCTATATTGTGACTCTGCCAATTCTTCCTCTTCTGCATGGGTTATCCGGAAGAAATGTTGAGCTTTGCTCGATATACTAATCTATGCATCCACAACTCAGAAAGTGATATGTTCTTCTGAGTTGTTCTCCTTAGTTGTTTCTGACCTTCGTCTGTCAATTGTCGGTCAAGAGTAGTTGAGCATTCGTGTTATCGATGCCTATTATTCTTATGGTCCGTCTAGCCATTCTATTCCAGAATGACTAGGAGAAACAAACTCCAGTGCCTCATCCATTTCTAGGATTGGGTCAAAGTAATTGTATCCCGCAGATCGAAATGCCAATCCAGCTTCTGCTCTGCTCTACCTTGGAGTGTTACCATCTTTATGTCAAGAGAGTCATGAGAGTTGCACCATCTCTCATGAATTTTTGACGCAGTGATACTTCTTGCCATCATTTTTCTTTCCTCGGTCCCGTGTTGTCACAACCAGAATGCCGTCGCGTGAACCATGATGTGTGAAATCAATACTCCTAGCAACCGTGTTGCCTGGTAGTTAATGGACAATATTCTCATTCTTAGCGTGTTGGTTATTAAATCATCATCCTAAGATTGGTCGTGCTACCAAGTCCTTATTTCTGGTGCACTCCTCGATCAATGAGTGAGGATTATTCAATCCCTTGCTTATTTGATCATATCATCTTGCTCTGAAAAGCAAGATTGTTCTCGAGCTTAGCAACATATCGGTGGTTCGTGATTTTCCGAATATCTTCTCGGAAGTATTACCAAGTTGTCCTCAGACTGTTATGTTGAGCTCGTGATCAAGTTGGTTCCTTGTGAACCACCCTTTCTCCAAGAATCTGTGTTAGATATCCCTGAGCTAGTTGGTTGAGCTAGACAACAACTTGGAGAGTTGGAAGATAAAGCTTGTCTGACTTAGTTCATGTTAAGGGATATCTTTTGTGGTGTGTGTTGAAGAAAGATGATATCTTCACCAATTGGTCCTCGTGATCAGTTGTTGGATGTATTGTCTTGTCAAAACTTTGACTTGAGTATGGGCTATCGTCAAGTCAAATCAGAACCAACGATGTTCGTAATGTTGTCTTACTCGTGGTTGATCCCTCGAGCATACACCATTACATCTTTTGGTCTGACCAATGCTATCACCGTGTTCACATGATGGTGGAAGTCCAGTGATATGGTAATTCCGATGAGCTGTTGTTGAGCCCATCAGCAACATTTTGTCTCCCCCATGATTCATGTTGAACGCTACACTAGTATTGGAAATTTGGTAAGCAATGCCTTCGTGTTCCGTTCATGAAGCTTATGCCTGGATGAAAGAAGTGACTTCCTCTAGTTCATGTGCATTTGAGGCAAGTTGCCGCCGTGAATTCGAGAAAGCTTGTTTTTGTTTCCTCTGGTACCATCCCAAGTCAGTCATGCATGTGCGAAGTATGCGATGGTTTGACAGGCTCGCAACCTTCCTTCCATATGTATCCCTAGCACACCAAGCCACTGATTGAATCGTTCAAGGAGAAGAAGTTCCTTCTTAAGACCATGCCTTATGCAGGGACTTTGATATCCTCGACGATGGTTCCCAACCAGAACTCGGTAGTGTTTTATTATAAGACTACCATGTGGTCATGCTTGTCTAGGACAGCGTGTTCACATGTGTTTAGCAGAACCAGCTCATGTTTTGGAGCTTGCTATCGTAGTTCATTTCCTGAGAATCTTGCAATGTCATTTCGTCGATTTGTGTTGCAAACTTTCATTTTTCTTTCTAGACTTGATGGGTCTGGATTATCCTGTTACCAACTAGATCTGAATCTCAGGCAGATATGATGGTTGGAACTTTTCCAAGATCTATGATGTAGGTCCCAACAAGGTTGATGTCTGGCCGACACACCTAGCCGGAAGATCTACCATTATAGTATCTTGATTGAACTATTTGACCATCTTCTCCATGAGGATTTCGTGCGGCTTATTCTAGAAGTTGCTCCCTAGGGATCCTTTGCTCTCAGTTTTCTCGATTATACCATAACCATTCAAACAGTGGAATTGCTCTCGACTGTTGAGTTATCTCCTAGTTACCAGAATCATTCCCAACATTTGCATTTTGTTCCCAGCTTGCACCGCTGTTGTGCCATTCTACCTTGGGTTCCATCCATTTCCGGTGATAAGCAAAATCATTCATTGCGTTGTCTTCAACAAGGTAGTCCACAACATCCAACCTAGTCCGAGTATGTCACCTTTCCGAGCTCCTTCAAACGATCGTTTGTGATTGCCTTAGGCTGGAATAAAGAGTTCCAATGATCTCAGTATCAAAAGTAATTCTTTTTGCCACTTAAGGGAATATTTCTGCGAGTCACCTTCCCTGAGGTGCCCCGTTATGGAATCATGGCAATTTTCCTCGCTACCGTGACACCCTCCACCATCTTTCTAAGTGTGGAATTTTTGCCCATCAAATCAAACCCCGTTGTTGTTCTTCCGTCCCTCACGATGCGTTTTGTGCCTCAACTCGAGATGTTCCAACATCTCATTCCACGAGTTAATCCTGAATGCTCGATCTTCGAGGAGATCGTTTCCTATAGAGTTTCTTTCTGTCACCATCGTGTTGGATGAAGATCTCAAAAGCATGGATGTCAAAATCAATTTGAAGCAATTAATCAACATCTCTGAGAAGGACAGTTGGATCGTGAAGACCGTGTTAGCTTTGTGCACCCTCCGTCTTCTTACCTCACGTCTTGAATCTCGGGACGAGATTCTTGTTTAGTGGGGGTGAGTTGTCACAGCCCTAGCATTGTCTGTAATTAGTTGCATCAGCATCCATGCATCATGTTTATTTTCCACTTAAATTTGAATTGGGGAAAGTGGTAACCCTCAGAAATCAGTTCAAAATAATCAACTTTAAAATCTTCTCAAATGAGTCCAAGAAAATGTTCCTGTTATTCTATAAAAATATTGGCTAGAGGTAAAATTCAAACCAATATTTTTAGGAGCTCAGAAACATTTATTTTTGGCCATTTGAATTAATCCAATAACTATCTGCTTTGGATTTATATTTAATATATATTAAATATAACTCCAATAATTCTGGAAGTTTGTGAGTGGCTTTGTGTATATTTTAGCAAGCCATATAAAAACCTACAGAATTTATTAAAATGATTTAGTGCCTAAACTAAATCCAAACAAACAGAACAAAACAGAAAAACAGAAACAATTTAGAGAGAGAGAGAGAACACCTACCTGGGCCACCTACCTGGCCTGGCACTGTGCTGGCCCAGCACTGTTGGCCGAGGCCAGTCACCTGCTACCTCCCGCCAGGCAGGCAGGGAGGTGGGCATGGCGCGCCCGAGCTTGCCACGCACCACCCAGCCTCTCTGCATCGCCCTAGTCGCCGTTGCGCCGCGTGGATCGTCTCCAGGTCGTCGCCCCGACCTCGCCGACCCCATTCGCCCCCCCCCCCCACGCCTCTCCTCGCCCGTTCCCCGCCATGGCCGAAGCCTCCATGGACGCGCTGCCATAACCCCGCGCCCACAGCCACTGCCTCACCTCCCCGACGCATCCCGGAGTTCCGCCTCGACCATCTCTTCCTTCTCGCTGAGAAGCGCACCGCGGGAGCCCCTGCAACGCCGCCACCGCGGTCGTCTTCTACCTCGAGCAACCGAGATCGCTGGCGCCCATCCGCCGCCCACAGCGCCTTCCCCGAGCTACTGACCTGCTCATCGACTCCGCCGTGAGCTCCTCTCTCTTTCCCCTCTTCTTTAGCATTCGCCCTCGTCCCCTAGCTCCGTTCCCCACCGTGGTCGAAACGCGTCGCCGCCAAAGCTCGTCGGCGATGACGCTCCGGTGACCATTTGGTCCTGGGCACGCGTCCAACGTCCTTGCCGCGCCGCGTAGACGCCGTAGGCGCTAACCTCGCATCGCCAAGACCGCTGTAGCCTCGACCCCGAGCTCGCCCGAACTCCGGCCGCCGCCTGGCTCGACGCCGGCGCCATTCCCGGCCACCCCAGCAACTCCCACCATCACCACTGGATGCGCGCAAGCGCCAGCAACCCGTAGCCACAAGCCGCTCGTCGAACGGTGGCCCGTAGAGCAATTCCGACGCGGACGCCGCCGCGATCTGAGGTCGCCGGCGGTTAAACGCCGGTAGCTGACGTGGCGCGATTAGCTTAGGCGCTAAACTCGCTTAGTTAGTGCTTGTGTCCATGACATGTGGGCCCCCTAGCATAATTAGGTTAGTCTAATTTTCTGTTAGGGTTGGTATTAGCATGGGTGGACCCCACGTGTCAGCTTTGACTTGGTCAAGTCAACGTTGACTGGCCCCACCTGTCATCCACCCACACCGGCCTGAGACGCTGACGTATGGGTCCCAGCCGTGAGGTTTGACCTGGACTGGCGTTGTTGACCTGCTGACGTCACCGCGACGTCATGCTGACGCAATTAACCATTTTCTGGATTTATTAATATTCAGGAAATTTTTGAAAATGCCTAAAACTTCTAAAATTCATATAAAATCAACCGTAGCTCAGAATGAAATAATTTATATATGAAAAATGATCAGAAAAATTCAATCTATCCATCTGTATCATTTTCATGCATGTTAGAGAAACTTTTGTTCACTGTTTAGTTCAAATTAATTGAATGGCATTTAAATAACCATATGTGGAGTTTGAATCTGAACCTAGGGTTCAAATCAACTCCATTTAAACATATTACTAGTTGCATTAGCCCAATCAACAGCATATTGCCATGACATTATCATGCATCATAACTGTTGCATTGCATTGATTGTGTTCCTCTTTGTTTGCCGGTAATTGTCCCCTCTCAGTAGACGTGGTGTCGACGATGAGTTCGATGACACCGATGAAGAACTATATTATCTTCAGAAGTGCCAAGCAAGCAAAAACCCCTTGTTCATCCCGATACAATCCCACCCTCTCGCTCCTGCTCTCTTTTACTGCATTAGGACAACAACGATTCATGTGTTACTTGCTGCGGTAGCTGAACCCCTTTATCCTTTGCATGACCTGTCATTTCCACAGTAAATAGATGAAACCCACTAGCATGAGTAGGAGTTGTTTGAGCCCATGTTGTGCCTACTCATTCATGCTTGTTTGTCATGCCTGCTACTGCTTAGAGTTGAGTCGGGTCTGATTCATCGGGAATGAATTGGAATGGTGATGAACATGTCCTACTGTGTGTGAGCTAAGTGTGTGAATACGATTTGGTAAAGGTATTGGTGAGAGGCCATGTAGGAGTACATGGTGGGTTGTCTCATTGAAGCCGTCCTCAGGAACTGAGTTCTGTGTTTGTGATCCATGAAACAGCTACTACCATGCATTGGGCCCTAAAATATGACCCCGCTCGACTTCTTAATCACCCTTGTCCTCTGTCCAGGAGTTGCAAGTAGTTTTTGGTGTTTGTAGTATGCTGGGGGCCGCACGCAGCGCTGACCGTAGGGGTGGGCTGTGTTGCGGTAGGCACGTGGCACGGTGTACCGATTCGCCCGTTTGGTGTCTCGGGAACCCTGCACACATCGTTTGGGGCTGTGAGCGAAACTCCGGCCGGAACTCCTCATGGATGGAACCCGAATAGGCGATAAACCTGGACTAGAGACTTGTGTGGTTAGTTAGGTCGTGGTCTACACCCACGTCGGCTTTCGCTTGAAGTCTGCCGAGCACATGTCATGTGCAGACGCTAAGTGGTGGAAACATGTGTGAAGAAGTACACCCCTGCAGGGTTATAAATGATCTATTCGAATAGCCGTGTCCGCGGTAATGGACTTATGGGTTGCCTATATCAGTTCATAGACAAGTGAAAGTGGATACTCTAAAATGCGCAAGATAAGCGTGAGTGCTATAGATGGCGTTCTCGTAGGGAGACGGGAGCGGATCCATAGTGGTGTATTGATATGGTGAATATGTGGACTCGTGTGCGCCACCTCAAAGGAGTTACTCGCAGTCGTAGTTCAGGATAGCCACCGAGTCAAAGCTGGCTTGCTGCAGTCAAACTCCACCACCCCCTTTATTGGAACTGATGCATATGTAGTTAGTTCTGATGTAAGTCTTGCTGAGTACGTTTGTACTCACGTTTGCCTATTTTATGTTTTGCAGAGAGAGACATCAGTCTCGCTAGTAGTTCCGTGTGGACTTCGACGTTTAGCTTGTTACCTCAGCTACGATCTTGTGCCCTCGGCAGGATCTGGTAGATAGTCAGGCTTCTCAGCCTTTTTCATTTGTAGATGTCTGTACTCAGACATGGTAAGCTTCCGCATGTGCTTGTTGCTTATATGCTCTGAATGTTGGGTCATGAGACCCATGTTTGTAATATCTCGCTCTTCGGAGCCTAATGAATAAATATTTTGAGTCGTAGAGTTATGTTGTGATGCCATGTTGTATTTACTCATATCGGGCATATTGTGTGTATGATTGAAATGCTTGGTATGAGTGGGATCCGACTATCTAGTTGTTTATCCTTGGCAGCCTTTCATATGGGGAAATGTAAGTCTAGTGCTTCTGAGCGATAGTAGTCCGCTACAGCCCGGTTCACCGGAGTCCTGCTAGCCCAGCACTACTGCTCGGAACACTTGACTGGCCGGCATGTGTTTCACGTCGTTCCTGTGTCTGTCCCTTCGGGGAAATGTCACGCGGTGTTATCCGGAGTCCTGCCTAGCCTGCTACAGCCCGGGTTACCGGAGTCCTGTTAGCCCAGTGCTACAGCCCGGATATATACGTTGTTGACCGACATGCTCGATGTGATTCATGTATGCCTGTCCTCATGGGTTAGTGCCGCCTTGGGTTCACGACTAGCCATGTCGGCCCGGGTTCTTTGTCATATGGATGCTAGCGACACTATCATATACGTGAGCCAAAAGGCGCAAACGGTCCCGGGCTAGGTAAGGTGGCACCCGTGGGAATACCGTGCGTGAGGCCGCAAAGTGATATGATGTGTTACATGCTAGATCGGTGTGACTTAGGATCGGGGTCCTGACACACTGCGTCTCTATTACGCGAGCGCCTTCGAGGACTTCCTTAAAATAGTGCTCGGAAGGTATTCGGCTTTTATCCGAATCCCGAGACGCAACAATGGTGGGCTCCATATCTGCCCAGTATGTCTTGACACGGGCAAGAGCCAGCCGAGCGCCCTCTATGCACGCTGACCTCTTCATAGCATCGACACGTGGCACCACGTCTAGAAATTGCTGCACCAAGCTGAAATAACTCTTCGGCTTCGATCTCCCCAGACACAGATGATCCATGACGTACTTCATGGCGAGTCCGGACAACCTATTCAGTTCGGCCCATTGGGCCAGGCGATCGTCCACTGCCAGTGGACGCTCTGGATTGATGAATTGCGACCAAAAGAGCTTCTCCACTTCATGATCCTTTTTATCTCGAAAGTGTTCGGTCGCATCAGCAGCACTAGCCACCAAATCCAGATAGGTGTCCTCTACACTCCACATCCGGTCTAACGGGGCAAACTTCGGATCACAAAATTTTCTCCGCAGCGAGAAGGGCTTTCCATCCGCAATTTGTCCGGCTTGACATAGCTCTTCCCTTGCCGCTCTCATTATAGAGCGGGCGTCCTTGGCGTCAGCAACAGCCTTCTCTAAGCTCGTTTGCCTCGCCCGACCCTCTTCTTCAAGAAGCTTGCAACGGTCAGTAGCACTCTTTAACTTTATGGCCATATCAGCCATCTCCTCCTTGCTTCGGCAATGAGCAGCATGTTCGGCTTTCAGCTCTTCAAGGGCTTTCACGGCAGCCGCATCGCTTTTCCTGGCTTGTTCCTTCGCTCGGGCGAGTTCGGCCCTAAGACCCTCCACGGCGGCCGCACCATCTGCGTCAAGCATACACACGGTAAGATATTGACATAAAGCTCCTCTTACTAACCATCGCCCGATGATTTCAATACCTTGAGCATCATCAAGCCGCTTGTTAACAAGTGCGATGTCGGCTTCTACCTCATCAAGTTGTCGCTTCAGTTCGGCAAATTCACGAGTCCGGCTTGACTCCGGACAATCCGCCACCTACATATAAAGGTGCCACTTAAAGGACCTGGGATTAAGATCCTCTACGCGCCGTCAATTTTAACGACGCACAGAGTCTCACGGGCTACTATCTACACAGGGCGCACTTTATTTATGCGCAACTAACACAAGTGTACATTATTTAAAACGTACCTCAAGGCCTGCCGGTAAACTTTTGACGGCCTCGTGCAATCCGCTTTCTGCGGATGAAATCTTTTCAATCACCGTGTTCATCAACGCACGATGCTCCTCTGAGACAGAGGCTCGCCCCAGCAGAATCTTTAGCTCCTCCGGCCAAACACCAGATGGTGCCGGACTCGTCCCATGGCCTCCCTCAAAGGCCGAACGCGGAGAACCTCGGGGGGCCACATGGCCACCTTCCGCCCCTGTCGGATCCGGAGAAATCCTCTGCGATGACACATCAGCGTCGCCCGCCTCGCTAGGCGATACAGAAGGAGGAGGCGTTCTGCTCTCCATCATCTTCGTAAGAAGATCCCCCGAGGACGAGTTCTGCTGAGAAGGGCTGAGGTCCGAACTACAAAGTAAGGTTTCGGTTAAAACTTCTCAGATATAAATCAAGGATTTCTCTTAAAAGAAAAACTCTTCTTCTACTTACGGCTCGCTGGAGAGCTGGTCCCTTTGAGGGTTTAGTTCGGCCGAGGGGCTCCCCGGCGTCGGGCCCTCTGACAAGGATTCTTTCCCCTACTTCGAGGCTACGGTCTCCGGGTCGTCAGAGGCGGCCCTTTTCTTTCCCTTAGGAGAGGAATTATCGATTCCCCCCTTCGGAATGGCCTCTTTCGAGGAGTCCATGGTTTCCTTGTCCTCCCCCTTATTTCCCTCCAAAGGCACTGCCTCCAGCATCCTGACTAGCATGGGATCCAGCCTGGTTTCGGGAAGGGGAGCCAGACACCTGATCAGCTTCGCCTTCGCTATCCACTCCTGCTTAAAAGGAGAAGCGTTGTTAAGAGCAAGTCAATTATGCGGATAGAAGGTCCGGGCACAAGGTCACTTACTTGAGTATCCGGGCGATTGCGGCTTAAACCCATGTCCTCGGTCAAATCCGGACTCACTTCTTGTGATCTGAAGAACAGTTTATACATCTCCGTGGGCGTCACGCCCATAAAATCCCGGAGAACTCGCGGTCCCTCTGGATTGAACTCCCATAGGCGAAGGGGGCGACGTTGGCCGGGCAGTGTCCGGCAAATCAGCATGACTTGTGTCACCTTGACCAGGTTGAGGTCTCCTTCCAAGAGATCCTTAATGCGGCCCTGCAGCAGAGGTACGTCTTTGGGCAAGCCCCGATCTAACCCTGTGTTGATCCACGACGCTAACCGCGGTGGGGGACCCGAGCGAAAGGCAGGAGGGGCCACCCATGCGGTGCCCCGAGGAGCAGTGATATAGAACCACTCCTGTTGCCATAAGCCAAGCTCCTCTTGAAAAGCGCCCTCGGGCCATGGAGCATCGGCATTTCTTTTTATAGCAGCGCCTCCGCACTCTGCGTGGCGCCCCTCGATCATCTTCGGTTCTACTTTGAAGGTCTTGAGCCATAATCCGAAGTGAGGGGTAACACGGAGGAACGCTTCGCACACAACAACGAACGAGGAGATATGGAGGATGGACTCCAGAGCTAAGTCGTGGAATTCCAGCCCATAATAAAACATCAGCCCCCTTACAAAGGGATCCATTGGGAAGCCTAATCCCCGAAGGAAGTGGGATATGAATACCACACTCTCACCGGGCTGAGGGCTAGGGATCACCTGTCCTTGAACAGGCAACCTGTGCGAAATCTCGCCGGTCAGGAATTTAGCTTCCCTCAACATTAATGCGTCCTCCTCCGTAACGGAGGAGGGCATCCATCGGCCTTGGAGGTCGGAGCCGGACATTGTCGAAGGTCCGGTGTGCCTGGAATCTGGAAGCCTAGGGTGTTGGAACTCGAGGCGACGGGCGAGCTCGTTTTGAGAATAGAAGAGGGGAATAGGGTCTTAGTCTCTTTATAAGAGGTAGAATACCAAGAGCCCTCCCCGTAACCGTCTTGGACTAGCCTTTAATTAAGGCAAAACATGCTAACGGGCACGACTGGGTTACCCACGTCCATATTAATGAGAATCCCGTTAAAAGGGGCACACGATCTCTGCTTTTACAAGACGTGCCAAGGAGACTGCCTCGCTAAACACGCTGAGGTGGAACAATGAAAACAATTTATATAAAGAGCTTGGCCGTAGTGTTATGACGCACTACGGAATACGTCAGCAGATTTGATTTGTGTTAATATTATTCTCTATATGGAAATATGTGGAGACTTATTTTGCAGAGCCGGACACTATTTTTGGTGTTTGTAATCTTCTTGAAGAACTTGGAGGAGGAACCCGCCTTGCAATGCCGAAGACAATCTGCGCGCCAGACTCGTCATCATTGAAGCCTGGTTCAGAGGCTACTGAGGGAGTCCTGGATTAGGGGGTGTTCGGATAGCCGGACTATACCTTCAGCCGGACTCCAGGACTATGAAGATACAAGATTGAAGACTTCGTCCCATGTCCGGAAGGATCTTTTCTTGGTGTGGAAGGAAATCTAGGCATGCGGATATTCAAGATCTGCTACCATTGTAACCGACTCTGTGTAACCCTAACCCTATCCGGTGTCTATATAAACCGGAGGGTTGTAGTCCGTAGGACGAACCATCATCATACACAATCATACCATAGGCTAGCTTCTAGGGTTTAGCCTCCTTGATCTCGTGGTAGATCTACTCTTGTACTACCCATATCATCAATATTAATCTAGCAGGAGTAGGGTTTTACCTCCATCGAGAGGGCCCAAACCTGGGTAAAATAAAGTGTCCCTTGTCTCCTATTACCATCCGACCTTGACGCACAGTTCGGGACCCCCTACCCGAGATCCGCCGGTTTTGACACCGACAACCCTCCGAAGAGCAACCCTTAGAATCCAGCGACTGATACATCTGCCTATAATCTTCCTTACGTGAGCAACATTGTCGTCTTCAGTCTCCAACTTTCAGTCGCTGGCATGATGCTTTCATGATTTTGTCTATGTAGGCCCAGCAATTTGAAACCTAAGACCTCACTTCACCGAAAACAGCTTCAGCCTAGAGGAAGGTTGCGGGATCATCAGAAATCCAAACGTAGTTAACAACTAACTCGACTCCAGTCGATGATGACAATGTGATAGGCTGCTACACCCTCATGGAGGAAGTGTGACAAAATCATAACCAGGGACATCCAGTTGGCATCGCAATCCATTTTGCAAGCCACAAATGGCAGCTTATGTGTGCTCAACTATAATACTGAGGTTGGTGTGCTGTTATATGAATGTCTACTACCTTAATAGAGTTTGTGAGAATTTATAACGCCGTGACATTGTATAATCCTTAATGGTTGTAAAGAGTTGTGTGTACTCAGAAATCATCCTCGTATGTGTTGATTGAAGTAATAATCTAAAAGGTTATTTTGTGTGAATGCATTAATTGGACCATAATACCTTCTTCTTTGAGAATGGTTATCTTATAATATCATATTACGTCCTTTCATATTAGTTCATACGATCCATTTTATAATATTCAGTGCATCATGGACTGTGATGTTAACATATTTGTGGGGGTAATTATCTTTACAGTTAGATATCATCCCGCTTTCTCAAATAATACATGTCAACCTTCCTGAAGATGGACGGGTGCGGCAACGCGCACTTTCATGGTCTAGTTATGTGTTATGATCCGTTAACCCCGAAGTGCCAAAAATCGGGATACTTACCGGTGATGACCATAGTTTGAGGAGTTCTTGTATTCACTAAGTGTTAATGCTTTGGTCTGGTACTCTATTAAAAGGAGGCCTTAATATCCCTTAGTTTCCAATAGGACCCCGATGCCACGGGAGGGTAGGACAAAATATGTCATGCAAGTTCTTTTCCATAAGCACGTATGACTATATTCGGAATACACACCTACATTACATTGATGAACTGGAGCTAGTTCTGTGTCATCCTATGTTATAGCTATTGCATGAGGAATCGCACCTGACATAATTCTCCATCACTGATCCAATGCATACGAGCGTTTCAACTATCGATCTTTGCTTAGTTACTTTTCCATTGCCACTATTACAATTACTACAAAGCTACTACTGTTACTTTTACCACTGTTACCGTTACTTCCATACTACTTTGCTACTAAATACTTTTCTATAGATATTAAGTCTTACAGTTGTGGTTGAATTGATAACTCAACTGCTAACACTTGAGAATATTCTTTGGCTCCCCTTGTGTCGAATCAATAAATTTGGGTTGAATACTCTACCCTTGAAAACTGTTGCGATCCCCTATACTTGTGGGTTATCAAGACTATTTTCTGGCGCCGTTGCTGGGGAGCATAGCTCTATTCTTTGAGTCACTTGGGATTTATATCTGCTGATCACTATGAGGAACTTGAAAGATGAAAGAACTAAGATATTTCCCTCAACTATGAGGGGAGGTAAGGAACTGCCATCTAGCTCTGCACTTGATTCACCTTCTGTTTTGAGTAAGCTTGCGATGCCTAAACCTGCTTCTGCTATTAATTCTGATATGTCGCATGTTATTGATGATGCCACTTCTGCTTTGCATGATACTTATGATGAAACTACTTCTATGCTTGATACTACTGTGCCATTAGGTGAATTTCTAGATGAACAACTTGCTAGGGCTAGAGAGAATGAAATTATTGAAACTGATAATATTGATGAAAGTGATGATGAAGACTCTCCACCTAGATATGAATTGTCTGTTGAGCCTGAGGGTTATGTTATGGATGAAGAAACTGCTAGAGACTTTTTAGCTTGCAATGATAGATATGGTCTTAAGAAATTATTAGCTAAGCTGAAAGAAAAGTCTTTGAATGCTAGAATGAAATATGACCCTGCTTTTGCTACTTCACCTATATGTATTTTTTATAAGGATTATGATTTCTCTGTCGACCCTGAGATAATTACTTTGGTTGAATCTGATCCTTTTTATGGCTACGATTCTTAAACCGTTGTGGCACATCTTACTAAACTAAATGATATAGCCACCTTATTCACTAATGATGAGAAAACTCGCTACTACTATATCCTTAAATTATTTCCGTTCTCATTAAAGGGTGATGCTAAAACATGGTTTAATTCTCTTGATCCTGGTTGTGTGCGTAGTCCCCGGGATATGATTTATTACTTCTTTGCTAAATATTTCCCGCTCATAAGAAACAAGCTGCCTTAAGGGAAATATATAATTTTGTGCAAATTGAAGAAGAGAGTCTCCCACAAGCTTGGGGCGGCTTCTCCGATTACTTAATGCTTTGCATGATCATCCTCTCAAGAAAAATGAAATACTTGATATCTTTTATAATGGACTAACCGATGCTTCCAGAGACCACCTGGATAGTTGTGTTGGTTGTGTTTTCAGGGAAAGAACTGTTGATCAAGCTGAATTGCTATTGAATAATATGCTGAGTAATGAAAATAGTTGGATACTTTTTGACCCAACTCCTAAGCCAACTCCGAAGAAAAGGGGTATTCTATTTCTCAGTCCTGAAGATATGTAAGAGGCAAAGAAATCTATGAAAGAAAAGGGTATTAAAGCTGAAGATGTTAAGAATTTACTGCCTATTGAAGAAATACATGGTCTTGATAACCCGACACAGGTAGTAAAGGTAAATTCTCTTTATAGATTTGATGAAGGTGATATTCCTCGTTATAAGTCTGCTAGACAATGCTTAGATGAATTTGATAATTTTATTGTTAAACAAGAAAACTTCAATGCTTATGTTGGTAGACAATTGAAACGAAATTCTTATATGATTGAACACTTGAGTGATTATATGTCTAGAGTTAAAGGTGAACTTAAACTTATTTGTAAGCATGCTTCTATGGTTACCACTCAAGTAGAACAAGTGCTTAAAGGTCAAAATGATTTTCTCAATGAATTAAATAATAAGAAAAATGATAATGTTGTTAGAGTTATGACTAGAGGGGGTAAAATGACTCAGGAACCTTTGTATCCTGAAGGCCACCCTAAGAGAATTGAGCAAGATTCTCAGAGAAATAATGTTGATGCACCTAGTCCTTCTAAGAAGAAGAAAAAAAAATGATAGGACTTTGCATGCTTCTAGTGAACCTGTTATAGACACACCTGAGAATCCCAATGATATTTCTATTTCTGATGCTGAAACACAATCTGGTAATGAACATGAACCTAGTGATAATATTAATGATGATGTTCATGTTGATGCTCAACCTAGCAATAACAATGATGTAGAGATTGAACCTGCTGTTGATCTTGATAATCCACAATCAAAGAATTAACATTATGATAAGAGAGACATTGTTGCTAGGAAGCACGGTAAAGAAAGAGAACCATGGGTTCAGAAACCCATGCCTTTTCCTCCTAAATCATCCAACAAAAAGGATGATGAGGATTTTGAGCGCTTTGCTGAAATGATTAGACCTATCTTTTTTACGTATGCGTTTGACTGATATGCTTAAAATGAATCCTTATGCTAAGTATATGAAAGATATTGTTACAAATAAAAGAAAGATACCGGAAGCTGAAATTTCCACCATGCTTGCTAATTATACTTTTAAGGGTGGAATACCAAAGAAACTAGGAGATCCAAGAGTACCAATTATACCATGCTCCATTAAAAGAAACTATGTTAAAACTGCTTTATGTGATCTTGGAGCCGGTGTTAGTGTTATGCCTCTCTCTTTATATCGTAGACTTGATTTGAATAAGTTGACACCTACTGAAATATCTTTGCAAATGACCGATAAATCAACTGCTATACCTGTCGGTATTTGTGAGGATGTGCCTGTTGTGGTTGCAAATGTTACTATTTTAACAGACTTTGTTATTCCTGATATTCCCGAGGACGATAGTATGTCGATTATCCTTGGTAGACCCTTTTTGAATACTGTAGGGGCTATTATTGATTGCAACAAAGGCAATGCCACTTTTCATGTTAATGGTAATGAGCATATAGTACACTTTCCGAGGAAACAACCTCAAGTCCACAGTATCAATTCTATGGGAAAAATTTCAACGACTACTATTGGAGGTTTTGAATTTCCTCTCCCTACTTTCTAGAAGAAATATGATATTCTTATTGTTGGGGACGTGCATATCCTCGTTGAGGTAACCTAGTGTTATTCAAAATTTCTACGGTTCCATGTTATTCGAAAAGAGTTTGTTAACAAGACTTGATCAACCTTGTTAGTGGATTCCTTTTAATGAGCATGAGATGGATGAAGTTAGAAAGCACAACCTTCTGTACCCTCCTTTTACTTTCTGTTATTTACATTAAATAAAGCAAAAATAGTATTTTCTGTCTGTTTTCTGAATTATCCTTGCAATAAAAAAATACCCTGAAAAATAAAAGTTCTCCAAAAGTCCCGAAAATGAAATATGATTTTTTCTAGAATATTTAAGAATTATTGGCACTGAGAACACACCAGGGAGAGCCACCACCTGGCCACGAGGGTGCAGGGCGGGCCCTACCCCCCTGGGCGTGCCCCCTGCCTCATGGGCCCCACGTGGCCCCCTCCACTTATTCCAGCACCCACATACTTCGTCTTCCTCCAGAAAAAATCACCACCTAGCTCAAACCCGTGTTCTAACTCATCTTGCTGCCATTTTCGATCTCCTTGCTCAAAGCTCCATTCACAAAACTTTTTTGGGGGATTGTTCTTCGATATGTGACTCCTCCAATGGTCCAATTAGTTTTTGTTCTAGTGCTTTATTTATTGCAATTTTTTACTGCTTAGGTGACCCTGTTCTTGATCTTGCATGTCAAATTTATTTGGTCCCAAGTAGTTCTAATGCATGATATAGTCTCTAGGCACTTGTGGGAGTAGTTGCTATCAATCTTGTTGAGTTTGGTTCACTTTTATTTTGAGTTAATAAAAATTTCAGAAATTTTTCAGAGGAAGAAATATTTTTAGGAAAATGTACCAAGGTGGTTCTTCAAGGAAGCAAGGACCCAGACTCGCGATACGTGAGCCTGACTATGAACTACCAAGAGAAGCTCAAGTGCGGCCTTGTGAATGGCCGTCAGAAAAATATACTTACGAAGGGAAACAGAGAAATTGCGATCCCATCTCGGTGAGACCGAGATCCCTATCGGTGAAACCGATTTGCTAGGGTTTGTGGCAGTGGCTATGACATGTGAAACTCGGTGGCTCCGGATAGAAAGAATCGGTGGGGCCGAGTTTGACTTTAGGTTTGGGTCATATGTGGATATGGAAAGGTAGTTGAGGATTTTGGAGCATATCACTAAGCACATGAAGCAAGAGGCTCATTAAGCAACACCTCATCCCTCCTTAATAGTATTGGCTTTTCCTATGGACTCAATGTGATCTTGGATCACTAAAGTATAAAATGTAGAGTCTTGTTCTTGAAGCTTGAGCCAATCCTTTGTCCTTGTAATTTTGAGGGATCCACTTTCCTCATCCATGCCATGCCATCCATTGAGCTTTTCTGAAATATTCATCTTGGAATAATGTTAGCTGAATGAGCTATATGTTGTTAGGAATTACCAAAACCACCCAGGGATAGTTGCACTTTCAATCTCCCCGTTTTTGGTAATTGATGACAACATATAGATCAAAGCTTCGACAAATGATAATAAGAATGGAATATATCGTCGCTTTGAGAAGTATGTGATAAGTAGGAGCTCCCCCTAAATTTATGCATATTTAAGATTTGCTTTGGACTGCAAATGCACAATGAGTTAGGATCATGGGTTACTCTTCCATGTCACATACATCTTAGTGGAGCGCTCAAAATGATAAGAGTTAAATGCATGCACTCATCACCAAGCAAAGTGAATGATCAACATGAGGGTAAACTGATAGTAACATCCAACAAGCATTAAGTGTAGCTTATGATCAAACACATGATCATCAATGTCTCACAGATAAAAGCATAGTATCTCAAGCACTCAAAAGCAAAATAAAGTTCAACCAAGAAGACAAGAGAGAACAAATGCAAACTCTCTCTCTCTCAAAGCCTATGATCTATACATTTTTCTCCCCCTTTGGCAACAAGTTACCAAAAAGTTCATAGAAAATGCATAGCACTAAACGACTCTCAGGCTTGGTCTTCAGGTGGTGGAGTCCGGATAACGCCAAGGACGAAGGCTTCAGTAGAAGTAGTTGGAGCTGCTGGGGTAGGAGCTGGAGCTGGTGGAACTGAAGCTGTAGCTGGTGCAGAAGTGGTGGCTCTGGTGTCAGGAACTGGCACTGCAGATGATCTCTGAGCTCTGGGCACCCTGGCAAATACATCAGTTGTGGTCTTGCCCTTCCTCTCCTGCATATCTTCTTGTAGTTGTTCCACAGCAGACTGAACCTCTGTCACCTTCACATCAAGGTCACAGAACTTTTGTTCCATCATTCTTTCCAAACTCTCTTGGTTTTGAGTTAGGGTGGCCAGTCCTTTCTCAATCCTCAGAGTGGATGCTATCAGGTAACTTAGCTGCTCCTGCTTGTTCTTTAAGAAATACTCAAATGCCTCCTCTTGAGTTGGCATCCTGGCAGCTTTCTCCATCTTTGCCTTCTCCTTCTTTGCTTGAGCATGTGCAGATGATGGTTCATCCTTGTTCATGACAACCTGATTGTCTTCAAAGTCTGGATGGATGGGCAAGTGTTCCTTATCCAGCAGGTATGTGCCCGTGCCCATATTTGAGTTTATCAGCTCTTGAATTTGTGGGGCATATCCACAACTCCTCTTCTGATCAGCTGCTATCCTCTTAATGGTCTCTACCATGAGGCTCATCACCTCGAACTTCTGTGGCACATCAAATATGTGGAGCATGTTTATTGCATGGCCTCGGATCATCTTGTGATCACCTGACTTGGGCAATAGAGTATGCCTCAAAATCCAATTAATAGTGGGCAGCCCTGACAGAAGATAATGCACTGAGCCAAACTTGAAAGTATCAAGTGCCTTGTTTGGGATCTCCTTGTACATGTTGGACATGGAATTGTGATCCATCTTCTTCTTGGCATATATGTCCAGGTCATCTTCCTGTTCTTCTGGGGCATTGATGAGTTGTGCCCACTCAGCAATTGTTGACTGATATCTGGTTCCTTCTGACATCCACACAATCCTGCCATCTGGATAGAAGTGTGTTGTGGAGTAGAATTGCATGATCATCTCTTCATTCCACTTTGTGAGCTTCTGCCCAACAAAGTCTGCAACTCCACAACCCTTGAAGCTGTCATATACTCCAGGATAGTGCTCTTCATTCTCCTTGATGTACTCCCAATCAATCCATCTCATGTCACAAACTATGGGCTTCTTATCAAGCAGCACTGTCTCATAGAAATCCTGTTGTTCCTTGGTATGAAACCTGTAATCCACAGCAGTTCTTCTCCTTGAAGCATATGGATCTGCTTCTCTCCACTTCTTTAGCCCTGAATCTCTTCTAATTTTCATGTCCTCAGCCACAGGATGAGCATCATTGTGGTCTGGGATCTTGGGCTTGAGCTTCCTGAGCACTTGACCTTCTTCTTCTTCAGCAATGTCAGGCACTGGGGCCTTGTTCTTTTCAGCAGCAGATATGTTTCTGGTGTTTCTCCTTGGTGCACTCTTGAGCTTAGATGCAGCTTTGGGTGCTTCCTTGGGCTTGGATGCAGTAGCCCCTGACCTTATGGCATCTCCCAAGAGTTTCTGTGCCTTAGGTGCTGGTGCAGCAACCTCTTCTTCTTCCTCTTCTTCTGAGTCTCTCCTCATAGAGGGTTTACCAAGAACTCTGGCAGAGGTAGTCCTGACTCTCTTCTTCTTCTTCTTATCTTGGCCACTTGCTTCCACTTCTGATTCCATGGTGAGCTTCATGGTTTCTTCAGGTACAGCCTTCCTAGGCTTAGAGGTAGGAACTCTTCTTGCAGGTGCCTTTTTCTGCATTCCAGGTTTGATGGCTGCAGCTGACCCATATTCTTTCTTGAGCACCTTTTTCTTGGATGTGGCTTCCTCTTCTGCCACATAGTCCTCATCCTCTGACTCAGAGGTTCTCTTCTTGCTTGCTCTAGTGGCAGCTTTGGGTAGATTGCTTGGGGTGCTCCTGCTACCCTTATCAGAACTGCTAGAGGGACTAGTGCCCTCACTCAAATGAGCCTGCTCCTCAGATCTGTTCCGGCTATCACTCTGATCAGACATGTTGAAGTTCAGACTGCTGACCCTGTGAGTAGTTTATAGATGAGATAGAGTGGATGAGCATCACAAAATGCAGAGATTTTTGCAAAAGAATGAGTCAAAAAGTTAGTTTTAGTTTTTCACAGAAAGCATTTCGGATCGACCGATTTGCAAACTCGGTGATACCGAAGCAGCTTTTGGAACCAAAACTAGTGAACTCGGTCAGACCGAGTCACAGTTCGGTGGCACTGAGACTGCTAGGGTTTCACAAAGTCCTGAACTCGGTCTCACCGATTTGTAATTCTCGGTCAGACCGAGAACCACATGTGCAATGATTGTGGCCGAATCGGTGGAACCGAGTTCCGCAACCCGGTGGGTCCGAGATGATTTCGGCGGAAACCTAAACCTAAATTTTTGAAACTCAACTATTCTAAGGACTGTTTTGACTGGATAGGAGTGTTTCAATAGTAGCAACATTCATTAAGAACACAATGTGCTAGGAATTAGACGGGGAATAGCACTGTGATCGAGTCCATACCCTAGTTCGGCGGCGGACTCGCTGCGGCGGCAACGGCGGAGACGAAATTCCGTTGACGGTGGTGGAGACCAGCGACTGGAGGCGGCTGGCGACGAGGAGGACGATCCGGAGACCCAGGAGGCAGAGCGAGCTATGTGCGGGCGAAGAGGTTTCGGAGAAATTTCCAAAATTTTGCCCGTGAGTATATATAGCCCGACCCTGTCGGTGTGACCGAGTGGAACAACTCGGTGTGACCGAAAAGTTCAAATCGGTTGCACCGAGGTGAAAACCTAGATCGACTTAGTGATCTCGGTATGACCGAAATGGAGGAATCGGTCAGACCGAAAAGCACAAAGAAGTTTTGGAAGTTTAAGTCTATGACAAATCGGGGACTCCGAGTGCTCCTCACACAGAGTGGTTTGAATCTGACTTGATCAAATTTTGTGATGTAGCATGAATAGAGTTTGAGACGAGAAAAGCATATATGGCTAGAGAAGGTTCTTAGGCATTCTTGTCCATCCACTTGGCAAGGAAAAGAAAAACCAATCAATCAAAACAACAAGTGGATGTCCTCGAATGAGTAAAATATGCTCTCAACATGCTCACACAATAAAATGGCAATTGAAATATGTGGCAAAGCATGCACAACCAATTCTAGCATCTATCAAGCAATTGGCGATGAGTAGGTCATCTATATATGAGTATATTGACTTAGGAGTCAAATGAGAACATTTGATCATAGGTCATACTCATCGTTTAAGCACAAGTGGGGTTACCACTTTTACATAAAGCATTGTTGTGTTCACATCATTAGAGTTACTTTAGCTCAATTCTTAGAGTAAAGCTCCCCCTAGATGTGATATCCCCCCTAAGGGGGATGAACTAACCTTGGGTTTTGTCGATGATGACTTCATGTAGATGTTGAAGATGTGGATGCTCAATGTTGATGTAGATCAATTGGAGCTATCTATTGGAGTGAATTGCACTTTCAATACCTACATGGGTTAGTCCCACAAGGAACAAACAAGGATATCCATAGACATAGAGTGATGCACACACAAGATGATGTCTATGAAAGCTTTTAGGTTACCTTGTCCCTTGACTTACCAACAAGAGGGTTTGTGACTCCTTGAACTAGTGCAAGATGTGGAAGTTGATTGCACTTGTTCTTGCCAAAATGATAGAAGTGAAGTATGTTGGCGGAGTCACCCTCAAGAACTCTCTAGTTCTTCTTCTTTTGGATCCACACCATCTTGATGGGAATCCTTGGAGTTGTAGTCGTACTTGATGAAGTGGAACTTGAAGTAGTCTTGGGAATCCACTTGACTAAGGTCTTAGGAGCTTCTTCGAATGCATCAATTTCCTCTTGAAGCTTGTCCTAGCCTTTTTGCTTGTAGTCTTGTGGTGGAAGATCATCTTGAGCTTGTGTCCCTTTGAAAGAAGTAGGATCATACTTCTCTTGTTGAGGAACAAACTTTGTCTTGGGGTATTGATCTTCTTCCCACTCAACTCCATTGGCATTGAACTTTCGTTCAAAACCAACACCTTGATTCTTCCGGTGCCTTCCTTGCTTGCGTACAATTTCCTCGAATTGCTTACTCCCGGCAAAGCTCTTGTACACTCCTTTCTCTATAATTTCCTTCAATAGGCTATTTTCTTGCTCAAGTGTAACTTGGCTAAGAGAATCATTAGTGAAATCAAGAGAACTACTAGAAGCAACAATACTGGATATAACATGATCATTGTTACTACTAGAGGAAGAATATTTCTTGTTCTTGTTACTAGACTTAACTTGAGGCATGTAAGTGGATAAAAGTAAACGCTTGGCAATGTAAGAAGAACTTTTCTTACGAAAATCATCGTTGATTTATTTTAAGAACTCATGCTCTTGCTCAAGGTTGAGCTTTTCAAAGCGTAATTTCTCATGTGTTCTTAAAAGTTCTCGATGATCTTCTAAGATAGTTTCATGAGCTAACTTAAGAGTGTTTAGTTCTTTAGTTAGAGCCTCAATCTTCTCCTTATCATTGTCATTCGTTTTATCTTGATTAGCATGATTAATTGACGTTTCATCATAGCATTCATCACTAGAGTTGTCAACAAGTAAATCATCATCACCTAACAAGTCATCTTCATCACTATTGAAATCAACATACTCGGGGTGTGATACCTTTGGGCCTTTAGCCATGAAGCATGTTCCAACTCCTTCATTTGGTGAGTCAAATATGTCGTAGGAGTCGGTTGACACAAGTGCTAGACCGGCAACACCTTCATCTTGAGTATATTCAGAATCGGAGTGATAACTTCTCTCGGAGTGGTTGTCGGAGTCGGAGTCGGATACCCATTCACCAACATGAGCTTGATGTCTTCGTTTTGTGTAGCTCCTTGATGACTTGTCCTTTCTTTCCTAATCCTTGCTTCTCCGTGAGTATCTTCGTTCATAACGATCATCTCTACTCCTTCTTTCTCTAAATGGCGATTCCTCTCTTCGGCTTCTTCTTTTGGGAGAGTCTTCTCTTTTCTTGTAGGGAGCCGTACACTCATTCGAATAGTGTCCGGGTCTTCCACAATTGTAGCAGTTTCGCTCTCGACTAGAAGATCTTTTGTCATTGTAGGACTTGACTTGAAGCTTCTATCTTTGCTTCTACTCTTGTAGAACTTGTTGAAGTTCTTCACCATTAAGCTTAATTCTTCATTGAAGATTTGCTTCTCACTTGATGATGTGGGGGCTTCACATGAGGCTTTGTAAGCACCACTTGATTTGTTGTGAAGTTCCTCTTTATCCTTGAGTGACATCTCATGAGCAACAATTCTTCCAATGACTTCTGTTGGCTTGAGATCTTTGTAATTGGGCATCATTTGGATCAATGTGCACACGGTATCATATTTTCCATCCAAGGCTCTTAGGATCTTCTTGATGATGAATCTATAGGTCATCTCTTCACTCCCTAAGCCGGAAATCTCATTTGTGATAAGAGCAAGCCTAGAGTACATTTCAGCGACACCTTCACCATCCTTCATTTTGAACTTGTCAAGTTAACTTTGTAGCACATCCAATTTGGATTCCTTGACGGAATCGGTACCTTCGTGCATATCAATCAAAGTATCCCAAATTTCCTTTACATTCTCAACGCGGCTGATTTTGTTGAATTCTTCGGGGCACAATCCGTTGAAGAGAATATCACAAGCTTGACCGTTGTATTGCAGCATCTTTAACTCTTCCACGGTGGCTTCACGGTTTGGTTCTTTCCCATCGAAGAAATCACCTTGAAAACCAACACACACGATAGCCCAAACGGCGGGGTTATGTCCAAGAATATGCATTTTCATTTTATGCTTCCAACTAGCAAAATTAGTACCATCAAAGTAAGGACCTCTACGGTGATAATTTCCCTCGCTAGACGCCATACTCTCCTAGGTTGTAAAACCAAGGCTATGACCACCAAAAGCTATGGGAATCAAAGCAAATGGAGACCAAAGCTCTGATACCACTTGTAGGATCGGAAGTATGTCTAGAGGGGGGGTGATTAGACTACTTGACCAAATAAAAATCTATCCTTTTCCCAATTTTAGTTCTTGGCAGATTTTGGCTATCTTAGCACAAGTCAAGCAATCTTCACACAATTCAAGCAAGCATGCAAAGAGTATATGAGCAGCGGAAAGTAAAGCATACAACTTGCAAGAATGTAAAGGGAAGGGTTTGGAGGATTCAAACGCAATTGGAGACACGGATGTTTTTGTCGTGGTTCCGATAGGTGGTGCTATCGTACATCCACGTTGATGGAGACTTCAACCCGCGGAGGGTAACGGTCGCGCGAGTCCACGGAGGGCTCCACCCACGAAGGTTCCACGAAGAAGCAACCTTGTATATTCCATCATGGTCGTCGCCCACAAAGGACTTGCCTCACTAGCGGTAGATCTTCACGAAGTAGGCGATCTCCTTGCCCTTACAAACTCCTTGGTTCAACTCCACAATCTTGTCGGAGGCTCCCAAGTGACACCTAGCCAATCTAGGAGACACCACTCTCCAAGAAGTAACAAATGGTGTGTTGATGATGAACTCCTTACTCTTGTGCTTCAAATGATAGTCTCCGCAACACTCAACTCTCTCTCACACAGGATTTGGATTTGGTGGAAAGAAGATTTGAGTGGAAAGCAACTTGGGGAAGGCTAGAGATCAAGATTCATATGGTAGGAATGGAATATCTTGAGCTCAACACAAGGGTAGGTGGTTCTCTCTCAGAAAATGTGTATTGGAAGTGAAGATCTGTTCTGATGGCTCTCTCAATGAATGAAGAGTGGGTGGAGGGGTATATATAGCCTCCACACAAAATCTAACCGTTACACACAATCTGCTAAACTCGGTGGGACCGAATCGTTAAACTCGGTCGGACCGATTCAGCAAACCTAGTGACCGTTAGGATTTTCGGTGGGACTGAGATGCAACTCGATAGGACCGATATGGTTAGGGTGAGGGCATAACGTAATCTCGGTGTGACCGATTACACAAACTCGGTGGGACCGATTTTTGTAATAAGCTAACCAGAGAGTTTGTCAGGTAAACTCGGTGGGACCGATTCGCTCTTTTCGGTGAGACCGAAATGTTATGAAAGGGAAACAGTGAGTTTACATTGCAATCTCGGTGGGACCGGTTGCTCACTTTGGTTGGACCGAAACGTTACGAAGGGAAATAGAGAAATTGCAATCCCATCTCGGTGAGACCGAGATCCCTATCAGTGAAACCGATTTGCTAGGGTTTGTGGCAGTGGCTATGACATGTGAAACTCGGTGGCTCCGGATAGAAAGAATCGGTGGGGCCGAGTTTGACTTTAGGTTTGGGTCATATGTGGATATGGAAAGGTAGTTGAGGATTTTTGAGCATATCACTAAGCACATGAAGCAAGAGGCTCATTAAGCAACACCTCATCCCTCCTTAATAGTATTGGCTTTTCCTATGGACTCAATGTGATCTTGGATCACTAAAGTATAAAATGTAGAGTCTTGTTCTTGAAGCTTGAGCCAATCCTTTGTCCTTGTAATTTTGAGGGATCCACTTTCCTCATCCATGCCATGCCATCCATTGAGCTTTTCTGAAATATTCATCTTGGAATAATGTTAGCTCAATGAGCTATATGTTGTTAGGAATTACCAAAACCACCCAGGGATAGTTGTCTTGTCTTCTTGCGCAATGCATGTCTTATCTTCATGAATCAATACTCCTCTTGAATCAAATATCACACATATTTTATGTACAGATCAAGAAACCGAGTTATTCCATGTATAAGCTTTCTCATCTCAGGAATTATTCATACAAAAAAATCTTAAGCTTTACGCCACTACTCTAACTTTATGTACCTGAACATTCCAAATGGAAATCAACCATTGTGCAAATACAAAAGGTAAGAGCCTAAACAGAAATTACCATGTTCCAAGTTGCGTCTCCTCACCCTTTCGCGTCGCCTCCCTAGGGCGACGCCAGGGGACCCCAATCCTAGTGTCTCTCCCGCCTCCCTCCTGCCTCCGCTGCCGCCGGCCTAATCCGCGGTGGCGGCGGGCCCGACCCCGAAGGGTGTACATATTTATGAACATACATGGTAGTCCATAACCATGTTGATAACTTGATATCACGTCCATCACCCAATTCTCATCTGTTGAAGCAAGGTTACTTGCAAATTTCAATGCAAGACTAAGTTGAGCGTGAACAGTTGGATGAGCTGGCATGACCTGACTCAAAGCAGAAAGCGGTAAAAAAGAATCAAAGGTTCATATGAAAGTCCTAATACAACAATAGTACCCCAAAGATGGAAAAGCAATCAGAATATTGTAGATATGAACATTTGATGCATACTTATATATACACCATGATGCCTTGTCTTCCTGTGCAATGCATGTCTCGAACTCTCGACTAATACAAAATAATCAATAAAAATGATTTACAAGCCTATTAACAGTACATTGGTTATGACTTCACCACCCAGATTTTTTTACAAACTACTCCCTCCATTTCTAAATATAAGTCTGTTTAGAGATTTCAACAAGGACTACATACGGATGTATATAGACATACTTTAGAGTGTAGATTCACTCATTTTGCTCCATATATAGTCCATACTGGAATATCTAAAAAGACTTATATTTAGGAACAGAGGGAGTAATATTTAGATTACTACTACTGAAGAACCCTAGTCCTTGAGAATGAAACCATTTCTTTGTTTCCAAATGTGCCAACAAGCAAGAATAACAACATCAACAAAGAAAGGTTTGGTGTAAGTTCTAATCACCTGCTTTAAGAGCTAAATGATATCTCCAGATCCCTAGATAATTTGTCAAATGATCTAGAGATGATACTAAACTCGCACACTAAAATTGCAGGAGAAGATACAAAATTGTAGGCTAAATGATGATACCCATTGTGTTATTTGTCCAACTTGAAAATTTCGTGTGGTAATCTGTCATGGATAAGACTAAATGTGAGCAACACTAAATTAGAAGATGGGCAAGTTCGAGCCTTCCTACTATTTTTACTTCAGATGCCTTCTGATAAAATTCCAAAGCATATAGTTCAAGAGGACGATCATGGCACACCGCTTCAAGGGTATCTGGGGTGGCCATGGTAGCCTGTTCCTGCACACTTAAATGGTCAGAAATCTTCAAGCTAACGCTTGCTAGTTCCTTAAGTGACTTTGTCTATGTAACAAAAAAACTGTAAAGCTGTCTAACTTTGGGAATCAGAGAAATGATAGTCAACATGGGATTGCAAATCACGATGACGAATTTGATCTGCCTCATCAAACACCAATATATGTTCCCTACGAAAGAAGTAATGATTTTAGATTGTCTACATCACATAAGTTGGAATTTAAGATAACTTATAAATCAGGTTGTGTCCAATAATTTGGAGCTATGAGAATTTGAAGTTTGGAGTCTCGTCCAAGTGACGGACTCACTGCCCAGAAGTGTGAACTAAGATATTCAAACTGTTCCTGCATTATTTTTGTTGCTAAATTCCGGTGCACCTAACAATAGCACCGCCACTAAAACTATGTTGCTTCCCACCTTCTTGATCACATCCCAAGTTTTACCAGCAAAATCATTAGTGGGAAAGGGAATAATGCACAATCCACACCATCCTCAGACTCCATTTCTCCAATTATAGCTACCAAAACTGAATGTGGTAAGATACACTATCAGGGAACTGAAACTTTAATCATTGTTACCGGCAACATTTCTTTGCAGCGACACTTGACATAACCATATGATGTGCTAGACAGTCAAGATGCACAGTTTGCAGAGCTAAAAAGCAAAATGAATGGAATCTGGCTTAACAGAGTCTGATGATTTTTTCAACAGAAACGACTGATCCATCAATGTTAGTGTTTTTTTTTCTCGAATACGCACGAGTGTGCGTATCATTTTATATAGAAGAGGGGGAACATCAATGTTAGTGTTAATCACACCATTACTTCATTTATTTTAGGAATACTGGAAACACATTACCTTAGTTATTCCTTTGGACTGGTTGCCACTGCAGCTTTGTGCGCTCGCTTTCTATGGTTCAACCTGAATAGGATTTGAACAAAGGCCAATGTTAAAGCTAGCAAAAAAACTGAAACAAAATAAGATCACATATGGTAGAACAAGGCACGGAGTATAGGATCAGGGAGAGGCTACGCCGTGTGTATCACCGTCGCGTAGAGGAACAACGGCAACGGCTTCTATCTCATCGGCTTTGCATCACTGACCACGAGGAGGAACGGTCGCAGGGGCATATGCGTATGCGTCCCTGACGCGAGCTCGAGGAACAGAGGCGAGGATTCATCGGCACATCAGCATTTTAAAATGCCCCGCCGGAGAAATCCATCTTCGCGGCCGAGCCCGCTGTGTCCCACGCCACCACCGCTGCTCAAGGGAGGAGATGGACCCCGCCGCCGCTGACACAGGCCAAGCCCGTTGCGTCGGAGCTGTTGCCGCTACTCTACATGTATCAAAATGAAATTTGCACAATAAATTGGAGTAAAATCTAGCCCGTATTGTTTACTTCAGAAATCACAAGCTTCATCTCGTTAATACGTTTTTCTAGAATCACACTATATCTCGCTAGTAAATGAGGAGAAATTCAGAGGAAGAAGCAGACTCGGCTAGCTAGTGATCTGTACCACCCACCGTCTGAATTGGCTACAGCTAAATCAAAGTGTTGCTTGCTAGTGAATGCAGAGAAATTGAGACCCGCTAGCTAGGGATCCAAAGCAAGAAGAAGCAGAAGACGCCTGTAAATTGCAGCCACGGGCAGACGATTCGAGCTAAGCCGAGCGGTGCAACGAAGGGAGCGCGGCGCCTCTCGTGCCCGTGCCCCGTGCTCGATCTGGATGGCACCCATGGCGCACCATGATGTGGGGCAAGCGGCAGGAGACACGGGAGAAAAGAACGGCGGGCGGTGACGATGCAGGGAGGACGGGGGGCGGCGGGGCGGCGAACGGCGCGGGCGCGGGAGGATCAGGGAACGGCGTACCCGCTCGCTCTGTGGAGTCTGATGGGAGGATGAGGAGGGGGCGAGAGGTCGTGCGGGTGGGGGCGTGCGTGCGTGCGTGGGTGCTTTGTTGGCAGTTTTTTTTTCAAACGGCAGCGGGTCAGATCGATGGATTAACCCAACGGCATGGTGGGTAATTAAATTATAAAACACGTTTAGTATGCTAGAGGGATGTAGACCATCAGATTGCAGGTTTTGATGGATAGAATAATTTGGTTCTCCGCCCTCTCGTGCTTTTATAGGGTAGTAGATGCATGTTCATGATTGTTGTCGCTCTCTAGTTGGTCGATTCTTAGTCTCTTTCTAGCCTTCACTTGTACTAAGCGGGAATATTGCTTGTGCATCCACTTCCATAAACCCCAAAGTTATTCCATATGAGTCCACCATACCTTCCTATATGCGGTATCTACCTGCCGTTCTAAGTAAATTTGTATGTGCCAAACTCTAAACCTTCAAATGAAATTATGTTTTGTATGCTCGAATAGCTCATATATTAACTAGGGTTGTTTGTATCTTCGATGCTAGGCGGGTTATTCTCAAGAGGAGTGGACTCCGCTCCTCACTCACGAGAAAATGGCCGGTCACGGGGATGCCCAGTCCCTTGCTCAAATCAAATCAAAACAATTGCAAACAAAACTCCCCTAGGACTATTTCTAGTTGGAGGCACCCATTGTTTCGGGCCAGCCATGGATTGATGCTTGTTGGTGGTGGGGGAGTATAAACTTTATTATTCTGTTTGGGAACCGCCTATAATGTGTGTAGCATGGAAGATATCGATATCTCTCGGTTGTTATGTTGACAATGAAAGTATGCCGCTCAAAATATTATTCATCTATATTTCAAAAATCAAGCTCTGGCACCTCTACAAATCTCTGCTTCCCTCTGTGAAGGGTCTATCTATTTACTTTTATGTTGAGTCATCATCCTCTTATTAAAAAGCACCAGTTGGAGAGCACCACTGTCATTTGCATGCATTACTATTAGTTTATATTGAGTATGACTATGACTGGATCTCTTTTACCATGAATTACAATGTTTAGTCAGCCCTTGATCTTCATAGGTGTTCTGCATTTATGTTTTGCGGTCTCAGAAAGGGCTAGCGAGATACCATCTTGTTATATCATATTATGATTGTTTTGAGAAAGTGTTGTCATCCGAGATTTATTATTATTGCTCGCTAGTTGATTATGTCATTGATATGAGTAAATATGAGGCCTCAACGTTATTGTGAATGTGGTTAGTTTATAATCTTTGCTGAAAACTTGAATGGCTGGCTTTACATATTTACAACAACAAGAGCAAACAAAGTTTGTAAAAGTTTTTCTTTATCACTTTCAGTTTATCAACTGAATTGCTTGAGGACAAGCAAAGGTTTAAACTTGGGGAGTTGATACGTCTCCATCATATCTACTTTTCCAAATACTTTTGCCCTTGCTTTGGACTCTAACTTGCATGATTTGAATGGAACTAACCCGGACTGACGTTGTTTTCAGCAGAATTGCCATGGTGTTATTTTTGTGTAGAAATAAAAGTTCTCGGAATGACCTGAAACTTCACGGAGAATATTTTTGGAATATATAAAAAATACTGGAAAAAGAATCAAGGCCAGGGGGGCCACGCCCTGACCACGAGGGTGGGGCGCGCCAACCCCCTGGGCGCGCCCCCTGCCTCGTGGGCCCCTGGTGCTCCACCGACCTCAACTCCAACTCCATATATTCACGTTCGGGGAGAGAAAAATCAAAGAGAAGGATTCATCGGGTTTTACGATATGGAGCCGCCGCCAAGCCCTAAACTCTCTCGGGAGGGCTGATCTGGAGTCCGTTCGGGGCTCCGGAGAGGGGAATCCGTCGCCATCGTCATCATCAACCTTCCTCCATCACCAATTTCATGATGCTCACCGCCGTGCGTGAGTAATTCCATCATAGGCTTGCTGGACGGTGATGGGTTGGATGATATTTACCATGTAATCGAGTTACTTTTGTTAGGGTTTGATCCCTAGTATCCATTATGTTCTGAGATTGATGTTGCTATGACTTTGCTATGGTTAATGCTTGTCGTTAGGGCCCGAGTGCCATGATTTCAGATATGAACCTATTATGTTTTCATGAATATATATGTGAGTTCTTGATCCTATCTTGCATGTCTATAGTCACTTATTATGTGTTATGATCCGTTAACCCCGAAGTGACAAAAATCGGGATACTTACCGGTGATGACCATAGTTTGAGGAGTTCATGTATTCACAAAGTGTTAATGCTTTGGTCTGGTACTCTATTAAAAGGAGGCCTTAATATCCCTTAGTTTCCAATAGGACCTCGCTGCCACGGGAGGGTAGGACAAAAGATGCCATGCAAGTTCTTTTCCATAAGCACGTATGACTATATTTGAAATACATGCCTATATTACATTGATGAGCTGGAGCTAGTTCTCTGTCACCCTATGTTATAACTGTTGCATGAAGAATCGCATCCGACATAATTCTCCATCACTGATCCAATGCCTACGAGCTTTTCACATATTGATTTTTGCTTAGTTACTTTTCCGTTGCCACTGTTACAACGGAAAGCTACTACTGTTACTTTTACCACCGTTACCGTTACTTCCATACTACTTTGCTACTAAATACTTTGTTGCAGATATTATGTCTTACAGGTGTGCTTGAATTGACAACTCAACTGCTAATACTTGAGAATATTCTTTGGCTCCCCTTGTGTCGAATCAATAAATTTGGGTTTAATACTCTACCCTCGAAAACTGTTGCAATCCCCTATACTTGTGGGTTATAACTTTTCCTCTTGTTTTGGACTCTAATTTGCATGATTTGAATGAAACTAACCCCGGACTGACGTTGTTTTTAGCAGAACTACCATGGTGTTGTTTTTGTGCGGAAATAAAATTTGTCGGAATGGAACAAAACTTTGCGAGGAATTTTTATATAATAAAAGAGAATTTCTGGAGCCAAGATCCACCGGAGAAAGGCCCTGCTACCTCTTGAGCATGCGTTGGTTTTTCCCTTGAAGAGGAAAGGGTGATGCAGCAAAGTAACGTAAGTATTTCCCTCAATTTTTGAGAACCAAGGTACCAATCCAGTAGGAGGCCACGCTCAAGTCCCTTGCACCTACACAAACAAATAAGAACCTTGCAACCAACGCGATAAAGGGGTTGTCAATCCCTTCACGGCCACTTGCAAAAGTGAGATCTGATAGAGATGATAAGATAATATTTTTGGTATTTTTATGGTAAAGATTAAAAGTAAAGGTTGCAAAGTAAACAAAGATAGAAATAGCTTGCTGACGGAAGATTAATATGATGGAGAATAGACCCGGGGGCCATAGGTATCACTAGTGGCTTCTCTCAAGATAACATAAGTATTACGGCAGGTAAACAAATTACTGTCGAGCAATTGATAGAATTGAGCATAGTTATGAGAATATCTAGGTATGATCATGTATATAGGCATCATGTCCGTGACAAGTAGACTGACTCCTGCCTGCATCTACTACTATTACTCCACACATCGACCGCTATCCAACATGCATCTAGAGTATTAAGTTCATAAGAATGGAGTAACGCTTTAAGCAAGATGACATGATGTAGAGGGATAAACTCATGCAATATGATATAAACCCCATCTTTTTATCCTCGATGGCAACAATACAATACGTGTCGTTTCCCCTACTGTCACTGGGATCGAGCACCCCAAGATTGAACCCAAAGCTAAGCACTTATCCCATTGCAAGAAAGATCAATCTAGTAGGCCAAACCAAACTGATAATTCGAAGAGACTTGCAAAGATAACCAATCATACATAAAAGAATTTAGAGAAGATTCAAATATTGTTCATAGATAATCTGGATCATAAACCCACAATTCATCGGATCTCGACAAACACACCGCAAAAGAAGATTACATCGAATAGATCTCCAAGAGAATCAAGGAGAACTTTGTATTGAGATCCAAAGAGAGAGAAGAAGCCATCTGGCTAATAACTATGGACCCGAAGGTCTGAGGTAAACTACTCACACATCATCGGAGAGGCTATGGTGTTGATGTAGAAACCCTCCGTGATCAATGCCCCCTCCGGCGGAGCGCCGGAAAAGGCCCCAAGATGGGATCTCACGGGTACAGAAGGTTGCGGTGGTGGAATTAGGTTTTCGTGGTGCTCCTCGATGGTTTGGGGGTACGTAGGTATATATAGGAGGAAGAAGTAGGTCGGTGGAGCCACGAGGGACCCACGAGGGTGGTGGGCGCGCCCAGGGGGTAGGCGCGCCCCCCTCCCTCGTGGCCTCCTCGTTGGTTGCTTGACATCCACTCCAAGTCCTCTGGATCACGTTTGTTCGAAAAATCACGCTCCCGAAGGTTTCATTCCGTTTGGACTCCGTTTGATATTCTTTTTCTGCGAAACACTGAAATAGGCAAAAAAACAGCAATTTGGGTTGGGCCTCCGGTTAATAGGTTAGTCCCAAAAATAATATAAAAGTGTATAAATAAGCCCATTAAACATCCAAAACAGAATATATAATAGCATGGAACAATCAAAAATTATAGATACGTTGGAGACGTATCAAGCATCCCTAAGCTTAATTCCTGCTTGTCCTAGAGTAGGTAAATGATAAAAACAGAATTTTTGATGTGGAATGCTTCTTAACATAATTATCAATGTAATTCTTTTTATTGTGGCATGAATATTTAGATCCGAAAGATTCAAGATAAAAGTTTAATGTTGACATAAAAACAATAATACTTCAAACATGCTAACCAAGCAATTATGTCTTATCAAAATAACATAGCCAAAGAAAGCTTATCCCTACAAAATCATATAGTTACGCCATGTTTCAATATCGTCACACAAATTTTCTCATCATGCATAACCCCGATGACAAGCCAAGCAATTGGTTCATACTTTTTAACGCGCTCCAGCCTTTTCAACCCTTACGCAATACATGAGCGCAAGCCATGGATATAGCACTATGAGTGGAGTAAAGTATAATGATGGGGGTTATGAGAGAAGACAAAAAGGTAGAAGGTCTCACATTGACGCGGATAATCAATAGGCTATGGAGATTCCCATCAATTGATGTCAATTAGAGGAGTAGGGATTGCCATGCAACAGATGCACTATAGCTATAAATGTGTGAAAGCTCAACAAAAGAAACTAAGTGGGTGTGCATCCAACTCGCTTGCTCACGAAGACCTAGGGCATTTTGAGGGAGCCCATCATTGGAATATACAAGACAAGTTCTATAAAGAAAAAATCCCACTAGTATATGAAAATGATAACATAGGAGACTCTCTATCATGAAGATCACGGTGCTACTTTGAAGCACAAGTGTGAAAAAAGGATAGTAGCATTGTCCCTTCTCTCTTTTTCTCTCATATTTTTTTCTTTGGGACTTTTCTTTTTTTTTTGCCTTTATTTATTTATTTATTTAGTCTGGAATCTCATCCCGGCTTGTGGGGGAATCATAGTCTCCATCATCCTTTCCTCACATGGGACAATGCTCTAATAATGATGATCATCACACTTTTATTACTTACAACTCAAGAATACTTAGAACAAAATATGACTCTATGTGAATGCCTCCGGCAGTGTACCGGGATATGTATGAAAAAAATTATGAATAGTGACTTCGCCACAAATACGATGTCAACTACATGATCATGCAAAGCAATATGACAATGATGGAGCGTGTCATAATAAATGGAACGGTGGAAAGTTGCATGGCACTATATCTCGGAATGGCTATGGAAATGCCATGATAGGTAGGTATGATGGATGTTTTGAGGAAGATATAAGGAGGTTTATGTGTGATAGAGCGTATCATATCACGGGGTTTGGATGCACCGGCGAATTTTGCACCAACTCTCAAGGTGAGAAAGGGTAATGCACGGTACCGAAGAGGCTAGAAAATTGTGGAAGGTTGAGAGTGCGTATAATCCATGGACTCACATTAGTCATAAAGAACTCATATACTTATTGTAAAAGTTTATTAGCCCTCGAAGCAAAGTACTACTACGCGTGCCCCTAGAGGGGTAGATTGGTAGGAAAATACCATCGCTCGTCCCCGACCGCCACTCATAAGGAAAGCAATAAAAGAACACCTTATGTGTCAAAATTGTCACATAACTTTTACCATACGGGAATGCTACGAGACTTGCCAACCTTAACACAAGTATTTCTCAATTTCATAATTACTCAACTAGCACACTCTAATATTACCACCTTTATATCTCAAAACACTTATCAAGAATCAAACTTCTCATGATATTTAATGAACTCAATATGGAAGTTTTTATTGTGTTCATCTAGGATGCCTATCACATTCGGATTAATTTCACAATTAAAGCAAATTACCATGCTATTTAAGACTCTCAAAATAATATAAGTGAAGCATGAGAGATCAATAATTTCTATAAAATAAAACCACCACCGTGCTCTAAAAGATATAAGTGAAGCACTAGAGCAAAAACTATATAGCTCAAAAGATATAAGCGAAGCACATAGAGTATTCTAACAAATTCCGAATTATGTGCGTCTCTCTAAAAAGGTGTTTACAGCTAGGATGACTGTGACAAACTAAAAAGCAAACACTCAAATCATACAAGATGCTCCAAGCAAAACACATATCATGTGGTGAATAAAAATATAGCTCCAAGTAAAGTTACCGATAGACAAAAACGAAAGAGGGGATGCCTTCCGGGGCATCCCCAAGCTTACGCTTTTGGTTGTCCTTGAATTTTACCTTGGGGTGCCATGGGCATCCCCAAGCTTAGGCTCTTTACAATCCTTGTTCCATAATCCATCAAACCTTTACCCAAAACTTGAAAACTACACAACACAAAACTTAACAGAAAATCTCGTGAGCTCCGTTAGCGAAACAAAAAAATCACTTCAAGGTACTATAACGAACTCATTATTTATTTATATTGGTGTTAAACCTACTGTATTCCAACTTTCCTATGGTTCATAAACTTCATTACTAGCCATAGATTCATTAAAATAAGCAAACAACACGCAGAAAACAGAATTTGTCAAAAACAGAACAGTCTGTAGTAATCTGTAACTAACACAAACTTCTGGAACTCTAAAAATTCTAAAATAAACTGCTGCACGTGAGGAATTTATCTATTAATCATCTGCAAAAATAATCAACTAAATAGCACTCTCCAGTAAAAAGTTGAAGCTAATCTCGTGAGCGCTAAAGTTTCTGTTTTTTTACAGCAAGATCGCAAAGACTTTCCCCAAGTCTTCCCAAAGGTTCTACTTGGCACAAACACTAATTAAAACATAAAAACACATCTAAACAGAAGCTAGATGGATTATTTATTACTAAAAAGAACCAAAAATAAAAAACTAAAAATTAAAATAAAATTGGGTTGCCTCCCAACAAGCGCTATCGTTTAACGCCCCTAGCTAGGCATAAAAGTGAGGATAGATCTAGGTATTACCATCTTTGGAAGGCAATCCATAAGTGGATCTCATAATAGATTAATATGGTAATTTAATTTTATTTCTAGGGAATTGTTCCATGCCTTTCCTTAACGGAAATTGGAATCTAATATTCCCTTCCTTCATATCAATGATTGCACCAATCGTTCTAAGAAAAGGTCTACCAAGAATAATAGGACATGAAGGATTGCAATCTATATCAAGAACAATGAAATCTACGGGCACATAATTCCTATTTGTAACAATAAGAACATCATTAATTCTTCCCATAGGTTTCTTAATGGTGGAATCCGCAAGATGCAAGTTTAAAGAACAATCATCAAATTCACGGAAACCTAGCAAATCACACAAAGTTTTTGGGATCGTGGAAACACTAGCACCCAAATCACACAAAGCATAGCATTCATGATATTTAATTTTAATTTTAATTGTAGGTTCCCATTCATCATAAAGTTTTCTAGGGATAGAAACTTTCAACTCAAGTTTTTCTTCATAAGATTGCATCAAAGCATCAACGATATGTTTAGTAAAGGCTTTATTTTGACTATAAGCATGAGGAGAATTTAGCACGGATTGCAACAAGGAAATACAATCTATCAAAGAGCAATTATCATAATTAAATTCCTTGAAATTAGAAATAGTGGGTTCATTGCTATCTAAATTTAACCTCTTAATCCCACGTTTACCAATTTTTGCATCAAGACCTAAAAACTCCGAATTTTTGGGACGCCTTCTAAATAAAGTTGACTCATCTCCAGTCCCATCATCATCAAGATTCATATTCCAAAACAAGAATTTAATAAGGGACACACCAATAAATTTTAGATATTCATCTTTATTCTCATAGAAACTAGAAGAACATGCGTTCATAAAGCAATCTTTCTTAGCACGCATCCTAGCGGTTCTTTCCTTGCACTCATCAATGGAAATTCTCATGGATTTGAGAGACTCATTGATATCATGCTTAGGTGGAATAGATCTAAGTTTCAAAGAATCAACATCAAGAGAAATTCTATCCACGTTCCGAGCCAATTCATCAATCTTAGGCAATTTTTCTTCAAGCAAAGCATTGGAATTCTTTCGAGAAATCATAAATTCCTTAACACTAGTCTCAAAATTGGAGGGCATATTATTAAAATTTCCATAAGAGTTATTGTAGGAATTACCATAATTATTAGAGGAATTACTAGGATACGGCCTAGGATTAAAGTTTCCTCTATAAGCGTTGTTACTGAAATTGTTCGTACTAACAAAATTCACATCCATAGATTCATTATTATTCTAAATAAAAGTAGACAAAGGCATATCATTAGGATCAGAAGAAACACTCTTATTAGCAAACAATTTCATAAGTTCATCCATCTTTCCACTCAAAACATTAATTTCTTCAATCGCATGAACCTTTTTACTAGTAGATCTTTTAGTGTGCCATCGAGAATAATTAACCATAATATTATCTAGGAGTTTAGTAGCTTCTCCTAAAGTGATTTCCATAAAAGTGCCTCCCGTGGCCGAATCTAAAAGATTCTAGAAGCAAAATTCAATCCGGCATAGAAATTTTGTATAATCATCCATAAATTCAAGCCATGAGTAGGGAAATTACGTACCATTAGTTTCATTCTCTCCCAAGCTTGTGCAACATGTTCATGATCAAGTTGCTTGAAATTCATAATATCATTTCTAAGAGAGATGATCTTAGCGGGAGGAAAATACTTTGAGATAAAAGCATCTTTGCACTTATTCCAAGAATCAATGCTATTTTTAGGCAAAGACGAAAACCAAGTTTTAGCGCGATCTCTAAGAGAAAATGGAAATAGCTTCAATTTAACAATATCATTATCCACAGCTTTCTTCTTTTGCATATCACACAAATCAACAAAGCTATTTAGATGGGTAGCGGAATCTTCACTAGGAAGGCCAGCGAATTGATCTTTCGAGACAATATTCAACAAAGCAGCATTAATTTCACAAGATTCAGCTTCGGTAACAGGAGCAATCGGAGTGCTAAGAAAATCATTGTTGTTGGTATTGGTAAATTCACACAATTTAGTATTGTCTTGAGCCATCGAGACAAGCAAGCAATCCAACACACGAGCAAACAAGAAGCAAGCGAAAAGAGGCGAACGGAAAAGAGGGCGAATAAAACGGCAACGGTGAAGTGGGGGAGACGAAAACGAGAGGCAAATGGCAAATAATGTAATGCGATGGATAAGAGTTTGTGATGGGTACTTGGTATGTCTTGACTTGTGCGTAGACTCCCCGGCAACGGCGCCAGAAATCCTTCTTGCTACCTCTTGAGCATGCGTTGGTTTTTCACTTGAAGAGGAAAGGGTGATGCAGCAAAGTAGTGTAAGTATTTCCCTCAGTTTTTGAGAACCAAGGTACCAATCCGGTAGGAGGCCACGCTCAAGTCCCTTGCACCTACACAAACAAATAAGAACCTTGCAACCAACACGATAAAGGGGTTGTCAATCTCTTCATGGCCACTTGCAAAAGTGAGATCTGGTAGAGATGATAAGATAATATTTTTGGTATTTTTATGGTAAAGATTAAAAGTAAAGGTTGCAAAGTAAACAAAGATAGAAATAGCTTGTTGACAGAAGATTAATATGATGGAGAATAGACCCGGGGGCCATAGGTTTCACTAGTGGCTTCTCTCAAGATAGCATAAGTATTACGGCCGGTAAACAAATTACTATCGAGCAATTGATAGAATTGAGCATAGTTATGAGAATATCTAGGTATGGTCATGTATATAGGCATCACGTCCGTGACAAGTAGGCCGACTCCTCCCTGCATCTACTACTATTACTCAACACATCGACCGCTATCCAGCATGCATCTAGAGTATTAAGTTCATAAGAACGGAGTAACTCTTTAAGCAAGATGACATGATGTAGAGGGATAAACTCATGCAATATGATATAAACCACATCTTTTTATCCTCGATGGCAACAATACAATACGTGTTGTTTCCCCTACTGTCACTAGGATCGAGCACTGTAAGATTGAACCCAAAGCTAAGCACTTCTCCCATTGCAAGAAAGATCAATCTAGTAGGCCAAACCAAACTGATAATTCGAAGAGACTTGCAAAGATATTAAATCATGCATATAAGAATTCAGAGAAGATTCAAATATTGTTCATAGATAATCTGGATCATAAACCCACAATTCAATGGATCTCGAAACAAACTGCAAAAGAAGATTACATCGAATAGATCTCCAAGAGAATCGAGGAGAACTTTGTATTGAGATCCAAAGAGAGAGAGGAAGCCATCTAGCTAATAACTATGGACCCGAAGGTCTTAGGTAAACTACTCACACATCATCGGAGAGGCTATGGTGTTGATGTAGAAGCCCTCCGTGATCAATGCCCCCTCCGGCGGAGCGCCGGAAAAGGCCCCAAGATGGGATCTCACGGGTACAGAAGGTTGAGGCAGTGGAATTAGGTTTTCGTGGTGCTACTCGATGGTTTGGGGGTACGCAGGTATATATAGGAGGAAGAAGTAGGTCGGTGGAGCCACGATGGGCCCACGAGGGTGGAGGGCGCGCCCAGGGGGTAGGCGCGCCCCCTGCCTCATGGCCTCCTCGTTGGTTGCTTGACGTCCACTCCAAGTCCTCTGGATCACGTTGTTCCAAAAATCACGCTTCCGAAGGTTTCATTCCGTTTGGACTCCGTTTGATATTCTTTTTCTGCGAAACACTGAAATAGGCAAAAAACGGCAATTTGGGTTGGGCCTCCGGTTAATAGGTTAGTCCCAAAAATAATATAGAAGTGTATAAATAAGCCCATTAAACATCCAAAGCAGAATATATAATAGCATGGAACAATAAAAAATTATAGATACGTTGGAGACGTATCATGCCCTTGGGTGGGCACAACCCACCAGGGCGCACCCCCCTCTCCTGGCGCGCCCAGGTGGGTTGTACCCACCTGGTGGCCCCGCGGACCTCAACCCTGACACTATAAATTCCTATTTTCGAAGAAAAAAGGGAGAAAAAGAATTATCACGATCCACAAGACGGAGCCGCCGCCAAGCCCTGTTCTTCCTCGGGAGGGCACATCTGGAGTCCGTTTGGGGCTCCGAAGAGGGGGATCTTCGTTCTTCGTCATCACCAACCCTTCTCCATTGCTAATTCCATGATGCTCCCCACCAGGAGTGAGTAATTTCTTCATAGGCTCGCTGGTCGGTGAGGAGTTGGATGATATTCATCATGTAATCGAGTTAGTTTTGTTAGGGCTTGATCCCTAGTATCCACTATGTTCTTAGATTGATGTTGCTATGACTTTGCTATGCTTAATGCTTGTCACTTTGGGCCCGGGTGCCATGTACTCAGATCTGAACCGTTTATGAATTCATCATTATATCCATGTGTTAGATCTGATCTTGCAAGTTATAGTCACCTACTACGTGTTATGGTCCGGTAACCCCGGAGTGACAATAACCGGGGCTTCTTCCGGTGATTACCGTAGTTTGAGGAGTTCATGTATTCACTATGTGCTAATGCTTTGTTCCGATTCTCTATTAAAAGGAGGCCTTAATATCCCTTAGTTTCCAATATGGACCCCACTACCACGGGAGGGTAGGACAAAAGATGTCATGCAAGTTCTTGTAATAAAGCATGTATGACTATTTACGGAATACATGCTTACGTTATATCGATGAACTAGAGCTAGTGTCGTATCGCCCTCGGTTATAATTGACACTTGATTAATATCATCCAACAAATCACTGATCCAATGCCTACGAACTTTTCCATATTGTTTCTACTAAGTTACTACCGTTATCATCACTGTTACACTTGCTACAAAATTACCGCTATCACTGTTACTGTTACTATTGTTGTTGTCACTACTATCAAAACTATCAAACTACTTTGCTACTGATCACTTTGCTGCAGATAATTAATCTCCAGGTGTGGTTGAATTGACAACTCAGCTGCTAATACCTTCAAATATTCTTTGGCTCCCCTTGTGTCGAATCTACAAATTTGGGTTGAATACTCTACCCTCGAAAACTGTTGCGATCCCCTATACTTGTGGGTTATCAAGACCTTTTTCTGGCATCGTTGTCGGGGAGCATAGCTATATTTGCTGAGTCACTTAGGATTATTATCATATTATCACTATGAAGAATCTGAAGGATCCTAAGACTAAGATATTTCCCTCAAGGACGAAATCCAGTTCTTCTTTAGATTCACCTTCTGTTATGAATAAACTTGCAACACCACCACATGCTATTAATTCTGATATGTCGCAAGTTATTGATGATGCTAATTCTACTATGAATGATGCTAGCACCTTGCTTGATAATGATGATGTGCCACTTGGTGAATTTATCGATGAACAAATTGCTAGAGTAATACAACATGATGTTGTTGAATCTGATGATGAGCTTGAAACTGAATCTCCTGAAACACCTGCTAGAACTAGCCCTCCTAGATATGAATTTCCTAAGATACCGGAAGGTTATGTTATGAGTGAAGAAACAACTAGAGATATTCTTGCTTGTAATGATAGAGATGATCTAGAAAAATTATTACACAAGTATAAAGAAAAATCTCTGAATGCTAGAATGAAATGTGATCCTAAGTTTGCTACTTCACCTATCTTTATTAATGATAAGGATTGTGAATCCCCTGTCGATCCAGAGTTAATTACTTTGGTTGAATCTGATCCTTTCCATGGTTATGAAACTGAAACTGTTGTGGCACATCTTACTAAGTTGAATGATATAGCCACCCTTTTTACTCATGATGAGAAAACTTGCTACTACTTTATTCTCAAGTTATTTCCTTTCTCATTAAAGGGTGATGCTAAAGCTTGGTACAATACTCTTGCTCCTGGTTGTGTCGGTAGTCCCCAGGATATGATTTATTACTTCTCTGAAAAATATTTTCCTGCTCATAAGAAACAAGCTGCCTTACAGTAAATATTTAACAAAGAAGAGAGTCTCCCACAAGCTTGGGGGAGGCTTTGCTAGTTACTTAATGCTTTGCTTGATCATCCTCTTAAGAAAAATGAAATACTTGATATCTTCTATAATGGACTAACCGATGCTTCTAGGGACTTCCTAAATAGTTGTGTTGGTTGTGTTTTTAGGGAACGATCTGTTGGACAAGCTGAAGAGTTATTGAATAATATATTGAAAAACTATGATGATTGGACTCTTCCTGAACCACCGCCTAAACCCACTCCGAAGAAGAGGGGTATATTATATCACAGTCCCGAAGATATGCAAGAGGCAAACAAATCTATTAAGGAAAAAGGTATTAAAGCTGAGGATGTTAAAATTTTACCTCCTATTGAAGAAATACATGGGCTTAATACACCACCATTGCCTAAGGTGGTAGAGATAAATTCTCTTATGAAGTTCAATGATAATGATAATCCTCACAATATGCATCCTAGTCAATGCCTTTATGAGTTTGAAAACTATATTAGAAAACAACATCATTTCAATGCAAATGTTATGAAACAATTGAAATATAATTCTGATATGATTGCTCGCTTGAGTGACTTGTTATTTAGAATTTCAAATGATGTTAGAGGTGTGGGAAAACATGCTTCTATGGTTCAAACTCAGTTAGAACAAGTTTCTAAATCTCAAAGAGAATTACTTGATGAAATGAATCATAATATGCATGACTTTGCTATTAGAGTTGCAACTAGAGGAGGTAAAATGACTCAGGAACCACTTTACCCTGAGGGACACCCTAAAAGAATTGAACAAGATTCACAAAGAAATAACACTGATGCACCTAGTCCTTCTAAAAAGAAAAAAAAGAAAATGGTAGGACTTTGCATACTTCTAGTGTACCTGAAATAGAAAAACCTCCTGATAATGATAATGAAATTTCTATCTCTGATGCTGAAACTCAATCTGGTAATTAACACTCACCTACTGATAATAAAAAAGATAATGATGAGGTTCATGAATACTCTCAACCAAACAATGATAAAGAACCAGATAATGATGTTGAGATAGAAACACCTGTTAATCTTGATAACCCACAACCTAAAAAATAAAAGATATGACAAAAGAGACTTTGTTGCTAGAAAACACGGTAAAGAAAGAGAACCCTAGGTTCAAAAACCTATGCCTTTTCCACCCAAGTCAACTAAAAAGAAATATGATGAATAATTTGAATGCTTTGCTGAAATGCGGAGGCCAATCTTTTTGCATACTCGCTTGACTGATATCTTGAAAATGCCTCCTTATGCAAAGTATATGAAAGACATCATCACAAATAAGAGAAAAATACCGGAAGCTGAAATCTCCACTATGCTTGCTAGTTATACTTTTAAAGATGGAGTACCTAAAAAACTTGCAGATCCGGGAATACCAACTATACCTTGCTCTATCAAAAAGAATTATGTGAAAACTGCTTTGTGTGATTTAGGAGCTAGTGTTAGTGTTATGCCTTTCTCTTTATATAAAAGACTTGACTTGAATAAACTCACACCTACTGAAATATCTTTGTGAATGGCTGACAAATCAACTGCAATGCTTATCGGTATCTGTGAGGATGTGCCGTTGTTGTTGCTAATGTTACTATTTTGACTGACTTTGTTATACTTGAGATGCCCGAGGACGACACCATGTCGATTATCCTTGGTAGACCCTTCTTGAATACTGCAGGGGCTGTTATTGATTGCAATAAAAGCAAGGTCACTTTCCATATTAATGGCAATGAGCATACGATGAACTTTCCGAAGAAACAATTCCAAGTGAATGGTATTAATGTTATTGAAAAATCTTCGACAATCACTATTGGAAGTTTTCAAATTCCTTTACCTACTGTCAAAAAGAAATATGAAATACTTATTGTTGGGGAAATGCATATCCCCATTGAGGTAACTTAGTGATTTATGAAGGTTCTTCGGTTTCATGCTAATCGAAAGTGGTTGTTAATAAGACCTAATCAACCTTATTAATGGATCATTTTTGAACGGTATGAAGTTGATGAATTTAAAAATTGTACGTGGACATGAATATCTTCAGGAAGTTTGGCTCTAAGAAGAACTCCAAGGGTGTCATTGGGGAGTCTTCTGACAGTGATCTCCACCCTTGGAGGTTGGTGGAGGTACGGCCGTGCGAATGGCCGCACACCCCGTTCCAGCAAGAGGCTGGAATTTCTAAGGAGTTCACGCAATATATTGCCAATGCCGGCCTCACCGACTTCATCGCAGATGAGTGTGACCAGCACCAAATCCTCACAAACATCTTTGTTCAGAGCTTTACTTTCTTGCCTAGAAATAATCCTCCTGGAGTGAGCTTTGATTTATATGTTGAAAACCATCAGATACCACTTACTGAATTTTGTGACATATGCATGATCCCTTCTGATGGGAGTTTAGCTGAGCCAAGACCGGCTGGGTTTGAGGTTTTTTATCGCACTTTGACAGTGGGAGATGAGAGAGGAGTGTCAGCCACCACGGCTATTAGCTTACACTTTCCTGTTGTACATTATTTTGCTTTATTTGTTGCTAAGTGCCTGCTTGCTAGAAAGAAAGTGGGTGCGCTCAGTGCACCAGACTTTGTTGATTTACGCCGGGCATTGGAGGGTGACAACACTTATAGCTTGGGATCTATTGTCGCTCGTCGCCTCCATCTTAATAAATCACAGGGTGAAATACATGGTGGGATTTTTGCTACTTGTTTGGCTGCTCATTTCGAGGTTGCGATACGCCCTCATGATTACCCTCTGCCCAAGGTTTACCTAGACCGTGCAGCCATGGAACACCATCACTTTCTTGCACATGATTGTCCTGATATTGCCATCCCTTATAACCTGGTCTTTAGCATTAAAACCCATGATGTTATTCCATTTCCTGCACCTGCTTTGTTTGATTCTGCTGCCAGGGGCGGATATAGGATCATGCCTGCGGACATCATCGCCTACCGGAACGCTTAGGCTGCTGCGGAAGCGGCACAACAGGAGCCCCAGCAGTGGGACGAGTGGATGCTCGCTCCTCAGCACCCCTACTACCCTCCAGGCTACTGATCGAGTACCAAGTTAGGCCAAAAAGCCGAAGCTTGGGGGAGTACGTGTTTCCACCAACTTTACATCCATGTTCACTTATTCCATTTGTCGGTGTCCACACTTTTTCATTGTATCATCCATGTTTAGATTTATTTTCTTGCTTTCTTCTTATGTGTTTGAAAAACTTTAGAAAAACCAAAAAAAATTGTTGTAGTTAATTTACTTTCTATGCATGCTTAGTAGTAGCATTAAGAAAACCCAAAAAGATTTCCTTGTTCTTCTTTTGCTTGTTGCGAGCTTTCCCGTGTAAATAGTTTTTCTCGTTTTTGCTTTTCCCTTTTATTTGCTTGTTCAAGAAAACCAAAAACTTCAAAAATATTTCAGTGTGTTTCTCTGAATTTCTTTTCTTTTTATTCGAGTTGTATCGAGGAGAAGACCATGATGAAAATGTTGAGTGGCACTCATATGAATAATTGTTGAACTAATAAAGATCACATTTTACCTTGTCTTCTCCTGTTGAATAAAATGTCTTGCAGATTCTTGCTTAGTCCACGGCACTCTGGCACTATGATGACCCACAAGTATAGGGGATCTATCTTAGTCCTTTCGATAAGTAAGAGTGTCGAACCCAACAAGGAGCAGAAGGAAATGACAAGCGGTTTTCAGTAAGGTATTCTCTGGAAGCACTGAAATTATCGGTAACAGATAGTTTTGTGATAAGGTAATTTGTAACTGGTAACAAGTAACGGAAGTAAATAAGGTGCAGCAAGATGGCCCAATCCTTTTTGTAGCAAAGGACAAGCCCGAACAAACTCTTATATGAAGGAAAACGCTCCCGAGGACACATGGTAATTATCGTCAAGCTAGTTTTCATCATGCTCATATGATTCGCGTTTGTTACTTTGATAATTTGGTATGTGGGTGGACCAGTGCTTGGGTGCTGGCCTTCCTTGGACAAGCATCCCACTTATGATTAACCCCTATTGCAAGAATCCGCAACTACAAAAGAAGTATTAAGGTAAACCTAACTGTCGGTGTCAAAACCGGCGGATCTCGGGTAGGGGGTCCCGAACTGTGCGTCTAAGGCGGATGGTAACAGGAGGCGGGGGACACAATGTTTACCCAGGTTCGGGCCCTCTCGATGGAGGTAATACCCTACTTCCTGCTTGATTGATCTTGATGATATGAGTATTGCAAGAGTTGATCTACCACGAGATCGTAGAGGCTAAACCCTAGAAGCTAGCCTATGGTATGATTGTTGTTGTCCTACGGACTAAACCCTCCGGTTTATATAGACACCCGAGGGGGCAAGGGTTACACAAAGTCGGTTACAAGGGAGGAGATCTACATATCTGTATCGCCAAGCTTGCCTTCCACGCCAAGGAGAGTCCCATCCGGACACGGGACGAAGTCTTCAATCTTGTATCTTCATAGCCCAACAGTCCGGCCAAAGGATATAGTTCGGCTATCCGGATACCCCCTAACCCAGGACTCCCTCAGTAGCCCCCGAACCAGGCTTCAATGACGATGAGTCCGGCGCGCAGATTGTCTTCAGCATTGCAAGGCGGGTTCTTCTCCAAATCCTGAATACCTGTTGAATAGTGTCCGGCTTCTCATAAATGTTGCGCTTCTTGGCTTCCACGTCCAATAACGGCTATCTTCCACATGTCGAGCAAATGCGAGAAGCCAGGGCGTTTTTACATTTGCCACCGTAGCTATGTGAATAAACTGTCTATTTAAAGAGACGGGGATTCTCATATCCAAATCACACCATCCTCCCCCAGCGAGCATTTATCGGAGCGCGCCCGAAAAAATCCATCCCAACATGGCCGGCCATCACAGCTCCTCCTCTCGCTCCCGTAGCCCTAAGCCCGGAGATTGGAAGAAGTGTTCCGTCCCGCACAGTCAATTAGTGGAGTTACAGACCCAGGGATTTCTCCCTCCAGCGTATATGGTCCCCGTTCGAGTCGGGCTCGCCACCTATAATGGCGGGGAGCAAGCGGAGAGCGAGCTTTCCCAACCCCTCCAAGGGGGAGCGGGTATGCCTTGTCCCTTATTTACTAAGGGGCCTTGGATTTCCAATCCATCCGTTCCTCCGAGGGCTCCTGGAGTTTTACGGCCTCTAGTTACATAACTTCACCCCTGCCTCCATATTACACATCACTGGTTATGTAGCCCTTTGTGAGCTGTTTCTGGGCTGCGAAGCTCATTTCGCGCTGTGGAAGAAGCTATTCTGCCTTGTGCCCCGTACACAGAGGGGGTCAATATATCAAGTGGGCGGAGCCGAAATATGGCGCATCGCCGGGACCGGGTACCTGTCCGGTACCCCGAAGAAGACGTCCGAAGACTGGCCTTCGGAGTGGTTTTATATGGAGGACATCCCCTTTCCGGATCCTATTCAGATTGGTCTTCCCGAGTTCGACAATGCCCCTTTGAAGAAACGCCGAAGCTGGCGCCCACAGAGCCCTTGGGAGGAAGATAACGGAGACGTCCTTTACCTGATGGACCGGATAAAGGTGCTGGCTCAATCAGGACTGACAATAACCGAGGTTATGTCAATATGCATTATGCGGGGGGTGCAGCCACTTCAATATCGAGGCCACCCCATGTGGCACTTCAACAGGGGAGATGATGGCACTCGCTGCGGTCGTAAAGGACCAGACTCAGTTGCTGCTCTAGCAAAAAAAATTGTCCGATTTGTATAAGGGAGAGGAGGAGGAGTTCCTCCGCATCAAGCGACGTGATGGATTCTCCATGTACAACCCTCCAAGCTGGGTGAGCTGCCACTTTTTACTCCCATCCTTCCCGCATTTTTGTAATAAGTATTTACCTTGCCATTTCATAGCAGGAACTGCAAAAGGCTGTAAGGGAGGTCAACAGCCCACCTCCACAACTGGAGGATCCTGACCGGGCCCTCGACCCCGGCCTCGAAGAGGATCCATACATATTTGTGGAGCTGATCGATAGGATATTCTATCAAATAAGCTGTGATGATGCCATGGTGGCCATTATAGCTGACTATCCTGGGCTACTCCCCACCTCGCATGTAAGTAAAACCAGAGTCCCGACTTCCGAGAAGGATCCCCTTTTATGCACTTCACCTACCGCACCTGTACGGTGTTTTACAGGGAAGGTCCTCGGGACGCCATGCCGAACCCGCGGTGACTCGCCAACAAGGGGCGCCGAAGCCGGGCGGGTTAAAAAGGAAGGCGGTCCGGACGGAGACGCCGGCGCAGAGGTATGATACAAAACCTCGCTCCGTGGTTATCGTATTTTAAAACATAATAACACCCATGTTTCCTAAAAGGAAAAACGCTCGCCGGACTATATCCGGAGAGGTTGCCGATCATGCCTCTACCAGTCGGGCTCCAGGGCCGGACACAGAGGCGGAAGCTAACACGGGGCACGTGCCGGATGCTCCTCCTACAGAGGATGCGGATAAAATATCCGCTACAAGTTCTGAAGTGGAGAGCGCCATGAACCACAGGCGTCGTCGGACCATACTCCGTGACGCTTGTTTCTCCCAAGAGGCGTTTGATGCCTTCAACTCAGGAGACGCGTACATCCGTGCTGCTCAAAATGGTCTTGCTAGAGCCACGGACCTATATGTAAAGGATATACGGTAAGAAAATTTGATGATTATATATATCAGTAGCCCCTGAGACTTGAAACAGTTGGCACAACTGATTGAAGGATCATTATTTGTGCAGGTTCTTTGATGTCTACTACACAACCTTCTTCTTGTAGACGTTGTTGGGCCTGCAAGTGCACAGGTTTGTAGGACAGTAGCAAATTTCCCTCAAGTGGATGACCTAAGGTTTATCAATCCGCGGGAGGCGTAGGATAAAGATGGTCTCTCTCAAGCAACCCCGCAACCAAATAACAAAGACTCTCTTGTGTCCCCAACACACCCAATACAATGGTAAATTGTATAGGTGCACTAGTTCGGCGAAGAGATGGTGATACAAGTGCAATATGGATGGTAGATATAGGTTTTTGTAAACTGAAAATATAAAAACAGAAAGGTAACAAGTGGTAAAAGTGAGCGTAAACGGTATTGCAATGCTAGGAAACAAGGCCTAGGGTTCATACTTTCACTAGTGCAAGTTCTCTCAACAATAATAACATAATTGGATCATATAAGTATCCCTCAACATGCAACAAAGAGTCACTCCAAAGCCACTAATAGCGGAGAACAAACGAAGAGATTATGGTACGGTACGAAACCACCTCAAAGTTATTATTTCCAATCAATCCATTGGGCTATTCCTATAAGTGTCACAAACAGCCTTAGAGTTCATACTAGAATAACACCTTAAGACACAAATCAACCAAAACCTTAATGTCACCTAGATACTCCATTGTCACCTCAAGTATCCGTGGGTATGATTATACAATATGCGTTACACAAACTCAATTCATCTATTCAAACCAACACATAGAACCTCAAAGAGTGCCCAAAGTTTCTACCGGAGAATCATGATGAAAACGTGTGCCAACCCCTATGCATAGGTTCATGGGCGGAACCCGCAAGTTGGTCACCAAAACATACATCAAGTGGCACGTGATATCCCATTGTCACCACAGATACGCACGGCAATACATACATCAAGTGTTCTCAAATCTTTAAAGACTCAATCCGATAAGATAACTTCAAAGGGAAAACTCAATCCATTACAAGAGAGAAGAGGGGGAGAAGAAACATAAGATCCAACTATAATAGCAAAGACCGCGATACATCAAGATCGTGCCAAATAAAGAACACGAGAGAGAGAGAGAGAGAGAGAGAGAGAGAGAGATCAAACACATAGCTACTGGTACATACCCTCAGCCCCGAGGGTGAACTACTCCCTCCTCGTCATGGAGAGCGCCGGGATGATGAAGATGGCCACCGGTGAGGGTTCCCCCCCTCCGGCAGGGTGCCGGAATAGGGTCCTGATTGGTTTTTGGTGGCTACAGAGGCTTTGCAGCGGCGCAACTCCAGATCTAATCTTTATTCTAGAAGTTTTAGGATATGTAGGTATATATGGGTGCAAGGGGTACGTCGGTGGAGCTGCGGGGGCCCCATGAGGCAGGGGGCGCGCCCTAGGGGGTGGGCATGCCCTACCCTCGTGGTCAGCTCCCGTATCTTATGATATAGAGTCCAAGTCTATCAGGTAGGTTTCCTTCCAAAAATAACTTCTCCAGTTGATTTCATTCTGTTTTGACTCTGTCTGATATTCCTTTTCTTCGAAACACTGAAATAGGCATAAAACAGCAAATCTGGGCTGGGCCTCCGGTTAATAGGTTAGTCCCAAAAATAATATAAAAGTGGATAATAAAGCCCAATATTGCCTAAAACAGTAGATAATATAGCATGGAGCAATCAAAAATTATAGATACGTTGGAGACGTATCAAGCATCCCCAAGCTTAATTCCTGCTCGTCCTCAAGTAGGTAAATGATAAAAAAGATAATTTTTGATGTGGAATGCTAGTTGGCATAATTTCAATGTAATTCTTCTTACTTGTGATATAAATATTCAGATCCGAAAGATTCAAGACAAAAGTTCATATTGACATAAAAATAATAATACTTCAAGCATACTAACAAAGCAATTATGACTTCTCAAAATAACATGGCCAAAGAAAGTTCATCCCTACAAAATCATATAGTTTAGTCATGCTCCATTTTCGTCACACAAGAATGCTCTCATCATGCACAACCCCGATGACAAGCCAAGCAATTGTTTCATACTTTAATAATCTCAAACTCATAAACCTTCACGCAATACATGAGCGCGAGCCATGGATATAGCACTATGGGTGGAATAGAATGTGATGATGGGGGTTATGTGGAGAAGACAAAAAAGGAGAAATTCTCACATCAACGAGGCTAATAGAGATGCCCATCGATTGATGTTAATGCAAGGAGTAGGGATTGCCATGCAACGGATGCACTAGAGCTATAAATGTATGAAAGCTCATCAAAAGAAACTAAGTGGGTGTGCATCCAACTTTCTTGCTCACGAAGACCTAGGGCACTTGAGGAGGCCCATCGTTGGAATATACAAGCCAAGTTCTATAATGAAAAATTCCTCACTAGTATATGAAAGTGATAACTCAAGAGACTCTCTATATGAAGAACATGGTGCTACTTTGAAGAACAATATATGAGACTCGCTATATCATGGTGCTACTTTGAAGCACAAGTGTGGAAAAAGGATAGTAGCATTGCCCCTTTTTATTTTTATTTTATTTTTTTGGGCCTTCTTTTTTTTTCTTTGGCCTTTCTCTTTTTTTGGGACATTGCTCTATTGAATGATGATCATCACACTTCTATTTATTTACAACTCAATGATTACAACTCGATACTAGAACAAAGTATGACTCTATATGAATGCCTCCGGTGGTGTATCGGGATATGCAATGAATCAAGAGTGACATGTATGAAAGAATTATGAACGGTGGCTTTGCCACAAATAATATGTCAACTACATGATCATGCTAAGCAATATGACAATGATGAATGTGTCATGATAAACTGGATGGTGGAAAGTTGCATGGCAATATATCTCGGAATGGCTATGGAAATGCCATAATAGGTAGGTATGGTGGCTGTTTTGAGGAAGATATAGGGAGGTTTATGTGTGAAAGAGTGTATCATATCATGGGGTTTGGATGCACAGGTGAAGTTTGCACCAACTCTCAATGTGAGAAAGGGCAATGCACGGTACCGTAGAGGCTAGCAATGATGGAAGGGTGAGAGTGCGTATAATCCATGGACTCAACATTAGTCATAAAGAACTCATATACTTATTGCAAAAATCTACAAGCCATCAAAAACCAAAGCACTACGCGCATGCTCCTAGGGGGATAGATTGGTAGGAAAAGACCATCACTCGTACCCGACCGCCACTCATAAGGAGGACAATCAAATAACACCTCATGTTTCAAATTTGTTACATAACGTTTACCATACGTGCATGCTACGGGACTTGCAAACTTCAACGCAAGCATTTCTAAAATTCACAACTACTCAACTAGCACAACTTTGATATCACTACCTCCATATCTCAAAACAATCATCAATCATCAAACTTCTCTTAGTATTCAACACACTCATAAGAATTCTTACAAATCTTTTATGATTAGCATATTAGGATTTTAAGCAAATTACCATGCTATTTAAGACTCTCAAAATAATATAAGTGAAGCATGAGAGTTCATCTATTTCTTCAAAATAAAACTACCAACGTGCTCTAAAAGATATAAGTGAAGCACTAGAGCAAACAACAAACTACTCCGGAAGATATAAGTGAAGATCAATGAGTAGTTGAATAATTATGCAACTATGTGAAGACTCTCTAACATTTAAGGATTTCAGATCTTGATACTTTATTCAAACAGCAAGCAAGGCTACAGAAAATAAAATGACGCTCTAAGCAAAACACATATCATGTGGTGAATAAAAATATAGCTCCAAGTAAAGTTACCGATGAACGAAGACGAAAGAGGGGATGACTTCCGGGGCATCCCCAAGCTTAGACGCTTGGTTATCCTTGAATATTACCTTGGGGTGCCTTGGGCATCCCCAATCTTAGGCTCTTGCCACTCCTTATTCCGTAGTCCATCGAATCTTTACCCAAAACATGAAAACTTCACAACACAAAACTTAACAGAAAACTCGTGAGCTCCGTTAGCAAAAGAAAACAAAACACCACTTCAAGGTACTGTAATGAACTCATTATTTATTTATATTAGTGTTAAACCTACTGTATTCCAACTTCTCTATGGTTTATAAACTATTTTACTAGCCATAGATTCATCAAAATAAGCAAACAACACATAGAAAACAGAATCTGTCAAAAACAGAACAGTCTGTAGTAATCTGCAACTAACGCAAACTTATGGAACTCCAAAAATTCTAAAATAAATTGGTGGACCTGAGGAATTTGTCTAGTAATCATCTGCAAAAATAATCAACTAAATAGAACTCTCCAGTAAAAAGTTCGAGCTAATCTCATGAGCGCTAAAGTTTCTGTTTTTTAAAGCATGATCATAAAGACTTCACCCAAGTCTTCCCAAAGGTTCTACTTGGCACAAACACTAATTAAAACATAAAACCACATCTAAACAGAAGCTAGATGGATTATTTATTCCTAAATAGAAGCAAAAAAGTAAAATAAAATTGGGTTGCCTCCCAACAAGCGCTATCGTTTAACGCCCCTAGCTAGGCATGATGATTTCAATGATGCTCACATAGAAGATAAGAATTGAAGCATAAAGAGAGCATCATGAAGAATATGACTAGCACATTTAAGTCTAACCCACTTCCTATGCATAGGTATTTTGTGAGCAAACAACTTATGGGAACAATAATCAACTAGCATAGGAAGGCAAAACAAGCATAACTTCAAAATTTTAAGCACATAGAGAGGAAACTTGATATTATTGCAATTCCTACAAGCATATATTCCTCCCTCATAATAATTTTCAGTAGCATCATGAATGAATTCAACAATATAACCAGCACCTAAAACATTCTTTTCATGATCTACTAGCATAGAAATTTTATTACTCACCACATAAGTAAAATTCTTCTCATTAATAGTAGTGGCAGCAAATTCAACAAAATAACTATCATATGATTGGAAATTAAGATCAAGATGAAAAGTTTCATGGTTATCATTATTCTTTAAAGCATGTGTGTCATCACAATAATCATCATAGATAGGAGGCATGCTTTCATCATAATAAATTTGCACATCAAAACTTGGGGGACTAAAAATACCATCTTCATCAAACATAGCATCCCCAAGCTTGTGGCTTTGCATATCATTAGCATCATGGATATTCAAAGAATTCATACTAACAACATTGCAATCATGCTCATCATACAAAGATCTAGTGCCAAACATTTTAATGCATTCTTCTTCTAACACTTTGGCACAATTTTCCTTTCCATCATACTCACGAAAGATATTAAAAAGATGAAGCGTATGAGACAAACTCAATTCCATTTTTTGTAGTTTTCTTTTATAAACTAACTAGTGCTAAAACAAGAAACAAAAAGATTTGATTGCAAGATCTAAAGATATACCTTCACTTACCTAGCCTCCCCGGCAATGGCGCCAGAAAAGAGCTTGATGTCTACTACACAACCTTCTTCTTGTAGACGTTGTTGGGCCTGCAAGTGCACAGGTTTGTAGGACAGTAGCAAATTTCCCTCAAGTGGATGACCTAAGGTTTATCAATCCGCGGGAGGCGTAGGATGAAGATGGTCTCTCTCAAGCAACCCTGCAACCAAATAACAAAGACTCTCTTGTGTCCCCAACACACCCAATACAATGGTAAATTGTATAGGTGCACTAGTTCGGCGAAGAGATGGTGATACAAGTGCAATATGGATGGTAGATATAGGTTTTTGTAAACTGAAAATATAAAAACAGAAAGGTAACAAGTGGTAAAAGTGAGCGTAAACGGTATTGCAATGCTAGGAAACAAGGCCTAGGGTTCATACTTTCACTAGTGCAAGTTCTCTCAACAATAATAACATAATTGGATCATATAAGTATCCCTCAACATGCAACAAAGAGTCACTCCAAAGCCACTAATAGCGGAGAACAAACGAAGAGATTATGGTACGGTACGAAACCACCTCAAAGTTATTATTTCCAATCAATCCATTGGGCTATTCCTATAAGTGTCACAAACAGCCCTAGAGTTCGTACTAGAATAACACCTTAAGACACAAATCAACCAAAACCTTAATGTCACCTAGATACTCCATTGTCACCTCAAGTATCCGTGGGTATGATTATACAATATGCGTTACACAATCTCAATTCATCTATTCAAACCAACACATAGAACCTCAAAGAGTGCCCAAAGTTTCTACCGGAGAATCACGATGAAAATGTGTGCCAACCCCTATGCATAGGTTCATGGGCGGAACCCGCAAGTTGGTCACCAAAACATACATCAAGTGGCACGTGATATCCCATTGTCACCACAGATACGCACGGCAATACATACATCAAGTGTTCTCAAATCTTTAAAGACTCAATCCGATAAGATAACTTCAAAGGGAAAACTCAATCCATTACAATAGAGAAGAGGGGGAGAAGAAACATAAGATCCAACTATAATAGCAAAGATCGCGATACATCAAGATCGTGCCAAATAAAGAACACGAGAGAGAGAGAGAGAGAGAGAGAGAGAGAGATCAAACACATAGCTACTGGTACATACCCTCAGCCCCGAGGGTGAACTACTCCCTCCTCGTCATGGAGAGCGCCGGGATGATGAAGATGGCCACCGGTGAGGGTTCCCCCCTCCGGCAGGGTGCCGGAACAGGGTCCTGATTGGTTTTTGGTGGCTACAGAGGCTTTGCAGCGGCGGAACTCCAGATCTAATCTCTGTTCTGGAAGTTTTAGGATACGTAGGTATATATGGGTGCAAGGGGTACGTCAGTGGAGCTGCGGGGGGCCCACGAGGCAGGGGGCGCGCCCCAGGGGGGTGGGCGCGCCCCCTACCCTCGTGGCCATCTCCCGTATCTTCTGACGTAGAGTCCAAGTCTATCAGGTAGGTTTCCTTCCAAAAATAACTTCTCTAGTTGATTTCGTTCCGTTTTGACTCCGTCTGATATTCCTTTTCTTCGAAACACTGAAATAGGCATAAAACAGCAAATCTGGGCTGGGCCTCCGGTTAATAGGTTAGTCCCAAAAATAATATAAAAGTGGATAATAAAGCCCAATATTGCCTAAAACAGTAGATAATATAGCATGGAGCAATCAAAAATTATAGATACGTTGGAGACGTATCATTCTTACAGAGAAGAATACCCAATTGTCTCAAGAGCTGGAAGAGTGCAAGGCCCAGCTACGGGCCACAGTTGCCGCATTGAAGGAGTCCGAGAAGGCCCCCTCTGGTAACACTTGTTTCAAAGAATGATAGTTACCATATAGTATGCGGAATGCCTGCAAATATAACAAGAGATATTGCAGATGACTCCAGAGTGAATCCGGATGAGCAACATGCCATACGGCAGCTAAAGGCTGGCGAGCGCGTGCTTACGAAAGTTAGGCGGGAGAAAAACGATCTCCAAGACGCCAATACCCAGCGGAGCGTGGAACTGAAGGATGTTCAAGCCCAGCTTGCGGACTCCGTGAAGGAGAATAAGCGGCTTCGACGCGGCATTTTCAGTAAGTGCTTGAACGAACTTTTGAAAGAGTTCAGCGAAGAAGCCGGCTAACAGAGTTATGTCTGCAGGTATGCTGACGGGTCGTCCCGCGGAGGAGATGCCCGGGTCTGTGGGTGATCTTCTACCAGAGCTCTCACAACTGCACGAACAAGTTCGGCAGGTGATGTAGGGTATTGCCCAGGCCTTGTGGCCAACCGTCTCCCTGCCAGGAGGCATTGGAGAGCTTGCAGAGAAGCTCAAGGGAACGCAGCGGCGCTTTCAATTATGGAAGATATCGGCCTGCCGTCAAGGTGCCAGGGAAGCCTGGGCCATGGTGAAGACGCGGTATACCAAGGCTGACCCAAACCACATGGCCGAGGTCGGACCTGTAGGGCCCGATCGGAAAGAGATCCCCGTCAGTTTGGTGTATAACCAAGTAGAATTAGCCGCAAAGTATTCCCAACAGGATTGTAGGCTAGACAGCCTGTTGGATGGGATAGAAGAAGAATTTAGTCAGTCTAAGTGACTGTGTAATTTAAGTGACATGTATAATGTCTCTAGCTGGATTGTAATTCATTTGTCATAGCGGACCTTTTCGCTTCGACCTCGGGACCCAATAGTCTGGAGTGTATCCGAATACCCTCTCAGTTATGTAAAAACCAGGGTATGCGTGGAAACCAGGCGTAGGGGTCATAAGTGCTTGAACAGACAAGTACCCAACTAGTTATGTTATATTACATGGATAGTAAGAAACATCTTCGAGGGAGAATAGTTCCGTTAAGGGTTCCTTTCCCTGGGTACGCATGCCCTAATGTGCATGTCCGGACTGCGGGAAGAGACGCAGGCAAAAAACATTTGGGGGCATGTATCAAAATAAATAAAAGTCATCTTTTGTTCACCGACCGAATATTCCCTTAAGAACGCTAGCTTTCGGCTTCACCCAGTCTGAGGTACACATCCGGCCGACCCGGCAGTAACAATCGCAGAGGTGCTCCCCTTATGCCCTAGCTGAATTAATGGGAATGTACGGCATAAATACAAGAGACAGGCAACCCAGCTTGGCCAAAACTTAAGTCATATTGATGCATATAATGGCGAAAAAAAGGTACATGCCGAAGAATAACACATGTGCAGGGCATGAAGCCCAGAAAAAGAGTTATATTAAGCTTATGTATAAGAAGCCCCCAGGTATAATGAGCGCGGCTAGCGCGTTAATATTGTGTAGTCAAGACACAAGTTGGCCTTTTAAGGCCTTTAGGAGAAGGAAAAAGAAGAAAGAAAGAGAGAAAAGACAGATAATGTATATGCGAAAAATGGACAGGGGTAAGGAGACGAACATAGAGTCCGGCACTAGGCGTAGAATCTTCGGAGTCTGGCTGCGTTCCATGGGTGTGGCTCAAGTCGATTGTCCGATGCATCCCGCAGACGGTACGCTCCGCCGGTCAGAGCTTGGTCAATAATGAAGGGACCTTCCCATTTGGGCTTAAGCTTGTTCTTTTTCTTCTCCGGCAGGCGTAGAACTAGTTCGCCAACGTTATAAGTTTTGGCCCGTACTTCTCTGCTTTGGTATCTTCGAGCCTGTTGCTGATAGAATGCGGAACGGGCTTTTGCCACATTACGCTCCTCCTCCAGGGCGTCCAAATTGTCGTGTCGATCAAGCTCGGCCTCTTTTTCTTCATACATGCGCACTCGAGGTGAGTCATGAATTATGTCACAGGGCAGAACCGCCTCTGCGCCGTACACCATAAAGAATGGTGTGTATCCGGTAGTGCGATTCGGCGTGGTCCGCACCCCCATAAGACGGAGTCAAGCTCCTCTACCCAGTGCGTGTTAGACTCCTTTAAGGACCGCACTAATCTGGGTTTTATGCCGCTCATGATAAGACCATTTGCTCGCTCGACTTGACTGTTAGTTTGCGGGTGATAGACAGAAGCATAATCGAGCTTGATGCCCATGTTGCTGCACCACCTCGTCGGCTGTAAAGTTCGTGCCGTTGTCAGTGATGATGCTGTGGGGGACGCCATAACGGTGTACAACCCCAGATATGAAGTCTATCACCAGTCCGGATTCAGCCGTTTTAACGGGTTTGGCTTCTATCCATTTGGTGGATTTATCCACCATGACCAGTAAATATTTTTTCTTATGGGTTCCCCCTTTAAGGGGTCCGACCATATCAAGCCCCCAGACCGCAAAGGGCCAAGTAATGGGGATTGTTTGGAGAGCGGTGGGCAGCATATGGCTTTGTTTTGTAAAAAGCTGGCAACCGACGCAGCGTCGGACCAAGTCCTGTGCATCTGCCCGGGCCGTCGACCAATAGAAACCTATACGGAAGGCCTTGCTTACAAGGGCCCGGGCTGCGGCGTGGTGGCCGCCGAGTCCAGCATGAATTTCTGCCAAAAGCTTCCGCCCTTCCTCTTCGGAGATGCACCTTTGAAGAACTCCGGTAGCGCTTTTCTTATAAAGCTCTCCCTTGTGGACCTTGTAGGCTTTAGATCGCCGTACTATGCAGCGTGCCTCATTTTGGTCCTCAGGAAGTTCCTGCCTGGTTAGGTAGGCCAGGAATGGTTCTGTCCACGGGGCGATGACGGCCATTATTACGTGAGCTGAAGGTGTTATTTCGGTGGCAGAGCCTCCGATTGTGTCAGAGTGTTCGGTATCTGGCGTTGTGGTCGGGTCCGGACTATTGTTACCGGTGTCCCCTTCCCATACCATGGATGGCTTAAACAACCTTTCCAATAAGATGTTAGGTGGGACAGGGTCGCGCTTAGCACCGATACGGGCGAGGATATCCGCCGCCTGATTGTTTTCCCGAGCCACATGGTGGAATTTGAGCCCCTCGAATCGAGCTGACATCTTGAGGACGGCTTTGCGATAAGCCGCCATTTTCGGATCCTTGGCATCGAAGTCTCCATTAATTTGGGATATTGTGAGGTTCGAGTCCCCACGCACCTCCATGCATCGAATGCCCATGGAAACTGCCATCCGAAGACCATGTAACAGGGCCTCGTATTTGGCTGCGTTGTTGGAGTCTGTGTATAGTATTTGGAGTACGTATTGGACTGTATCTCCGATGGGGGACGTCAGGACGACGCCAGCCCCCAGACCAGCCAACATTTTAGAGCCGTCGAAGTGCATGATCCAATTGGAGTACGTGTCGTACTCTTTAGGGAGTTCGGCTTCTGTCCATTCGGCGACAAAGTCGGCCAATACTTGCGACTTAATGGCTCACCGAGGTTTATATGTTATGTCGAATGGGAGGAGCTCAATGGCCCATTTGGCAATCCGGCCCGTGGCATCGCGGTTGTTTATTATGTCGTTGAGTGGTACTTCTGAGGCCACTGTGATTGAACACTCTTGAAAGTAGTGTCTTAGTTTCCGGGATGCCATGAATACCGCATATGTTATCTTTTGATAATGCGGGTACCGTGGTTTGCATGGAGTAAGGACAGTAGATACATAATATACCGACTTTTGAAGTGGAAATTTATGTCCGTCCGTTTCTCGTTCGACGACGAGCATTGCGCTTACAACTTGATGAGTTACTGATATGTATAGCAGCATAGGTTCGCCGATGTTTGGCGTGGCCAGGATTGGGTTGGTGGCCAGGATGGCCTTTATGTCTTCCAGTCCGGCCATGGCCGCGTCCGTCCACTCGAAGTGTTCGGTGCGCCAAAGAAGGCGATAAAGGGGTAATGTTTTTTCTCCTAATCGGTAGATGAAGCGGCTTAAGGCCGCCACGCATCCAGTTAATTTCTAGATTTGCTTGAGGTCAGTTGGGATGGCCAACTGTGAGGGCTCGAATTTTAGCCGGATTTGCTTCAACCTCTACTGGAAACGATGAAGCCCAGGAGCTTTCCGGCGGGTACGCCGAAAACGCATTTTTCTGGATTGAGCTTGATGTCGTATGTCCGGACATTGTCGAACGTGAGCCTCAAGCCGTCTATTAAAGAGTCGACGTGTCTGGTTTTAACGACCACATCATCTATTAAAGAGTCGGCCCAAAATCCACAAAGATGCAAAGCCTTGAGTCATGTCGTACTTGAGCCAGTGATGATATCCTAGAAGTGCAAGTCATCGAATCATAACATCTTTACATGATGTCAAGGAAAGATTTTAACTTCACAAAAAATCAAACCAACAAATACAACTTAAAGCAATAATATAAATTCATTAGATCTGATTACTAAGATCATTGAGGACACAAACCTCTTTAGCTTTGTGGCACCGCAAAAAAAACAAGAGTAACTTTATTCATACAAACCTAGATCACCAATAGATGCCACAAAACCTTAAAGATCGGAGGCCTTCCCACCTCTCGGCGCCAAGATGGTAGCAGGAGGCGAGGAGATCAAAAGTATCTATGACGAAAGCGACTGTTCGTATATCAAGAAGCCATCTTTTCATGATAAGTGGCATGATTGCGCTTCTAATAGATTAATACTATAGTACTATAGGAACATGAGCCCCGTGGAGAAAGGCCAAAGAGAAGTCTGACTTTGAACTAACAAAGCATAAGAATGAAAATAACAACGTGACATACTTTTACAAGCCAAACCGAATAACAATGAAACAAGTACGAAAGTCTAAAGATGTGGCTCCGATAGCACACAAAAAGATAAGAAAGACTAGACGACAGCTGTTGATGATTAACCATCCGATCAACTATGTTGGTTCTATGGATCTCCTTACACATGATGATTGCTAGGTTATAACCAAACAACTAGTTGGGGTGTAGGGGCATGTGGCCCATTTGTGGATTATTTGGGCAGCAACTAGGGTTTTTGTTGTATATATAGCCGGCCTCCACAGGGTCTTCTCTATGGATCCACCTCCTATCCATTGATCCAAGGGACCTATATGAATCTCAACCTCTCCCGATACATTCCTTGATGTCCATGGATCGTGCGGGAACAAACTGAGACAAAATCAGTGAAGAATAGTGGAAGCTACAATCAAATCCGCAACCAAGATCGGGCGGCACGACCATGTGCGGTCATACTACGAACCGTCTTCTCTTGCGGAACCTACGCATGGTGTTTCGTATTTTGGTCTTCTCATACAAACTCTGCTTTTGGTGTTCTTGGACTTATTGCATTCGTATGGACGAGCCTGATATTCTCACGATGTTGGATCTTTAATTTGGGCTTATTGGAAAAACCCATTTTGTCCAATCCGTCAAAGGGTCTAGATGCAGTGCCTGTAACTTCTTCGGATCGGTCATGACTTGGTTCCTTTCAGCGTGTTAAGTCCATCAGTGAAGAATAGTGGAAGCTACAATCAAATCCGCAACCAAGATCGGGCGGCACGACCATGTGCGGTCATACTACGAACCGTCTTCTCTTGCGGAACCTACGCATGGTGTTTCGTATTTTGGTCTTCTCATACAAACTCCGCTTTTGGTGTTCTTGGACTTATTGCATTCGTATGGACGAGCCTGATAATCTCACGATGTTGGATCTTTAATTTGGGCTTATTGAAAAAACCCATTTTGTCCAATCCGTCAAAGGGTCTAGATGCAGTGCCTGTAACTTCTTCGGATCGGTCACGACTTGGTTCCTTTCAGCGTGTTAAGTCCATGGGAGTTTTAATGCACCTACACCAACAATTAAACCAAGAAAAACTAATAAAACCTAATGTTGTGTGTCGGGGAAAATCTGCCTCCACGAACACCTATGGGGACCGAGCCCCTTTCTGGTTCGGCGGGGGGCGGAGGTCGCGCGAAGAGCGGACCGAGGCGATGCACACAAGGGGATTTACCCAGCTTCGGGCCGCACGGATGCGTAAAACCCTACTGCTGCTTTGTGGTTTGTATTGTGTTCTTGGGAGCGCTGAGTGCTACAGTACACTCAGGCAACTAATCAGACCGAGCGTGGGTGGTCTGCTTCCTCTTCTTTCCCTCTTTCCTCCTCCTTCTCACGTTGCACATGGGGCCTCCTTTTATATGCGCAAGGGGTTACCCACAGGTGGCAACGTAGGCGGGGGTAAAACTGGAAAACGCTGTGTTGGGTACAACTGTTTGCACAGTGCTATCATACCTAACTCTGACGGCAGGGGACAAGGGCATTAAATGCCCGTCTGGGTCGCCCAAACAGTGCAGAAAAGGGGCCGTCAGGGGCGCCACCGTTTGCCACGACGGCTACCCTGTCAGCGTCGCTTCGCCATCGCATGCCCCTGGCTGCGCAACCTCTCGCCACGTATGCCTGGAACGGCCCCAGAGCGACGCGTGGGTGGATGAGCTGGAACGCAGGCGCGGGGTGGTGACTTGCCGCGGCAAGCGCCTTACCGCGGTCGATGCCTTGTCGCGCCCGGGAGCTTGTTGCTCACCGGTCCTTACCGGGACGCGTGGCGCGTCGCAGCAAGTCTCTTGTCGTGCCTTGGTCGGCCTTCCCGGCAAGCTCCTCTTGCCGGGGCCTTGTGCTTCGAGCGGCCGTCCCGGCAAGCTCCTCTTGCCGGGGCCTTGCTCTCTTCGGGTGGCCTTCCCGGCAAGCTCCTCCTGCCGGGGCCTTGGCTCAAATACTTTGTTCTTGGATGGCCCAAAAAGGGACCATGAAGAGTTTTGACGGTCGCCTGGCAAGCCTTGCCGCTGGGTGCTACGACTGCCCGTGCACAAGTTCGGGGTACTAAGGTACCCCTACTTTAGTACACCGACATTGTGCAATGACCACAATAAAATGCTTAGAGACCAAGAATCATGCATAAGGGACATGAAAAATGGCTACATGAATCATGACACGAGGGTATTTGAAGCAACAAACAAGCTCTAAAATTATACATAAAATTCAGTCTCAATTAAACTTATAGGTTAGCTATATAGCAGCATGAGCTGCATTTCTCTCATAAAAGCGAGTAGTGAAGTCACCCATGGTTACAATTAAACTTATAGGTTTGCTTGTAATGCTTGTTGTGGCCGAATGTTGGATTGATAACACTCCTAGCTGTTTGAGGTGCAGTATTCTGACTCGCTGTTTTGACCGAATGCTTTTATTGAATGAAGCTCTCAAAATTCGGCTGAAAAAAAACATCCTTATATATTTTTTATGGCACTAAAAGAAAAATAAAATGTCAAGAGTGGGATTTGAACCCACGCCCTTTCGGACCAGTACCTGAAACTGGCGCCTTAGACCAACTCGGCCATCTTGACTTCTTGTAAAATAAATTTCAAAGTTGGTAAACATTTATTCATATAATTGCATAGTTGCGACCTTTCTTCAGATTCCCAATTCGTTTTTTTTTCGGGAGAAAGATTCCCAATTCGTAAAGACCTGAACCCAGTCCCGGCCAACCCAAGAGCCCTATAGCCCAAATGGCAGCTCTCCTGAACCCTACGGCTCGGCGCCTCACCCTCGCTGCCTGCCGCCGCCTCTCTACGCCGCCGGCGGTGGAGCCCCTCGTGGCTCACTGGAGCACCCAAGGTTTGCCCTCCTGTCCAACCTCCCCCCCCTCCCATGTAACAAGAACCGAATGCACGCATTTTACTCGCTGCTAGTTGTAGTTCTTGGTCTGTTTGGTTGCTGTCATGTTATGGATATCAGATTCTGTATGCCAATCAATTGCTCCTTGTGGGATAATGTTGCGTTGTGTTGTACGAGCTTGGACAATGCCTGGAATCTGTATCATACTTGTCTTATGAGCCGTGATCGGTTGCAAATTCTCTACTGAATTCCAGATTTGATAACTTAAAAACCAGACCGCTGCTCTGAAGCACAGGGGACACGCTAATAGTGCTATTTCTGAATTTTTGAACAGCAAGATACAATTCCAGTCTGGTGGAGGTTAATGGCGGATTTGGGGAGATGGTTGCCGACACAAAGAGGTACTACGTGCTTGGAGGCAAAGGTGGTGTTGGGACAACAAGCATGGCAGCATCGCTTGCTATGAAGTTTGCCAACCATGGTGAACCGACGCTCATAGTTTCTATGCACCCAGCACATTCACTGGGTGATACATTTGAACAAGTATCTGAGCTCTTGTATTGTTATGCAATGCTAGTGGGATCAATTCTTTAGCCCCTCTTTTGAATATTTTGCATCTGTTGTTTGTAGGACCTGAGTGGCGGTAATATTGTACCTGTCAATGGAGTTGACTCTCTTTTTGCTGCCGAGGTAGGAGCAGTTGCACTGGAATGGTTTGCAATATTCCTTTCCATCTTGCAGTTTTATCTGTTCGGTGTGCATGGCCACCATCAGCTGTCCAATCATAAAACAAACACTTTTTATAATCCTGGAGGTAGTGAATGTTAGGAGAGGTTGATGTTTTCGATTTTGTAGTTGAAACTGGGTTCTGCCATGCTTGTACACTTAATGAAGTCATGTAGAGGATCCAATTCTGGTCATGCTTGTTGCTTTGATGATGGATGGAACTTGTTTCTTTACAGATTGGCCATGTTAATACAAAGGAGGAATCTTCTAATAGTGGATCTTTTATGCGTAATATACTGGACAAGATAGGGCTTGGAGTCCTTGCTGATCCGGTAAACATCACCTCGGAAATCTTCTTTTTTTTGCTTCTCCATCTTGCATTTTAGTTGATTTCCAGTGTCATGGTAAAGTTTCTTTTTATTTGCATCTACATTGATGCTTAAATCGTATATGCCATAGGCTACATGTATGCTTGTTCGTGCACTGTCATTTTCTTCATTCGCAAACACACCCAGATAATGATGTGTCTTGAGTTTGGACTTTGGACATGAGTTGTTGGTTTCATATGCTTATATACCTTACTATTATGTAGCACAGCTGTTAGAGTACGTAATGGGCCTGGGCCCGTTAGTCTTAGGGTTATTTAGAGATAAGGGTCGCTTGCTTAGGGGTCAAGTAAGCCTTGCTTGGGAGTCAAGTAAACCTCTCTATGTAAAGAGAGGAGATGTATCAATCTAATCAAGCAAGAATTAAGAAGGAAATCCCTTCCCTCTTGCCCGGCTGTGGGCAAAAAGGCCCCCGGCCGGCACTCTCGCGCCCTCCTTCTAGCAGCGCCATAACAACAGCTGCATCATATTTGCATACCACTGGTCAGTTGGCCGATAATTTCACATGCACTTTTTATTGAACATTGTCTGATCAGACAACAACAACAACAACAACAACAACAAAGCCTTTAGTCCCAAACAAGTTGGGGTAGGCTAGAGGTGAAACCCATAAGATCTCGCAACCAACTCATGGCTCTGGCACATGGATAGCAAGCTTCCACGCACCCCTGTCCATAGCTAGCTCTGATCAGACAGAGTACCATAAATTTATCTTTTGTTTGCTATTTCTTCGAGCAGAGACATTCTTTTGTTTTAATATCTTACTAGTTAACATTACTTATGCCTATGATGTCTGGCCTTTAAAGCTGGGAAAGAATAAGCTGCATGAAATGCTGATGAAAACTCCTGGATTTGGAGAAGCCGTTGCAATTTCGAAGGTATCAATCAAAGTTTACAGTTTGGCGGGGAATTTATTATTCGCTACATACTTTGTAAAGTTTAGTCATCACCTGAAGCGTATCCTTGCAGCTGATGCAAATCGTCGAACTGCAAGAGAGCAATAAATTTAGGCGCATAGTTTTGGATACCGCGGCAACTGTATGCACACTTCACTTTGCCTTGAATCCAAGTCTATTCTATTTCTACTTCTTTCACTTCTAATTGGGTTATTATACTTATATACTGCACAGGGGCATACACTTAACCTTTTATCTGCTACAACTTTAATGGAGAAGCTCCTTGGTATGGCCAATAAGGTGAGCTTTGCCGCAACCACTAACCTTGCCTCATATAGCTTTATCCTGGTTACATGAATTTCGCTTGATAGAGTATGTGTTTGCGCATGCTTTTTTTTTCTTGCAGTATTTACATAATGGTGATCGAAGTAGTAATTATTAAGGAACAGCAGCAGGGACAAACTGTTATGGTTTGTGGGCTTTCGCTCATATAAGAAAATAATTCCGTAAAAAATCCAAAGGCCTACTTGTTGCATGACATAGGTGCAAAGTTTAGTCCCAAATGGATAGTGGAGGGGAGTTGAGACCAACATACAAGGGACTCTCTCTCACTCCTGCTATTAGCTTGAGAAGAAGACCGATACACGCACTCTCCTCCTCTGCTGCTGCCGCCCGCCTCGTCATGCCATGGAACACACGCTCGCATAGTGTTTCGTCGAGCCGGGCTTAGACCCATGCTAAATATTTGTTTTTTAGCTTGCTGGTTAGAGTTGCTAATTATTTATTATTTGTTACGAGTCATTAGTAGATGCGTTAGTAACAGCCATTTCCGGCTTGTTTGATGGTGGGCTGTTACCGACTCGGATGTGGGTTTATCCCATCGTCTTACCCCACTGACTATAAAGAGAGTAGTTCGGCAACCCTAACCGTCACCCATCAGAGTGCATCTACCATCTGCCCGCTCGCACCACTTTCACTGTTCCTCTCGCTCATCTTGGCTGCACGGTAGAGCAGGGCTCTGGAAATGCGCCTTCACGAACCTGCATCTGGTGAAGGGTGATAAGTTTTTGGGTAAGTGTGTCGTTACGACTGCTCACGTCGTTTGACTACTTCCGTGACCAAGATGACTTCCACGACTTTGACATTGCGGATCTCGCCATGGCCGACACCAGCATGACTGCCACCGCTTGACTAGATTGTATATCTTTTCACCTCTTTTTCTTTCATGTGAATGCTATTTATGCGAATTTTATAGATATGCGAGTTCTATGTTTTGTACGTAACTCGCATGCCTAGTTTAGAGTGTGATTAATATTGCTAGCACGGTTGTCATGGTATTAATCTGGATTGGATTTATTATAAATTTCCTACTTATTTCAACAATCCTAAAACCTTATTTGTTTAGGCAATTTTCAATTCAAGGCTTTGTTGCTGCTCTGAAACAGAACCCGTTTACGGGTGTGCACTTTAAGCTTTGGCAAATGAGAACCATCTTGTGGCTCACTGTTCCGAGCGCAGTTTGAACGACCACATTCTTTCCCTTGAACCTGTGAGAATTCTTTTGCAGCAAGGCTCTAGATTGTCTGTCGGCCCTCTTGGTGTGTGTATCTTTTGCCTCGTTGTCGGGGGTTGGGTGCGACATATGCCAAAGGATGGCTTATCATGGTGGGGGCGAGTAGAACGTCGCCGGTGCCTGGAAGCGGGATGAGGCGTAGGCATGCACGCCGGCGAATCTTACCCAGCTTCGGGGCTCTCCGAGGAGATAATACCCCTACTGCTGCTCTGCGGGGTCTCCGCATGATCATTATGGTGATATGTGTACAAAGTTGCTCCTCGAGCTGTGTTCTGGAGGTAGGAGAGGGCAAGGCTAGCTCTCCCCCTTCTATGCTGCTGGTCTGGTGGAAAAAGGATTGAACCCTTTGCATGGGTGCCCCGGGGGGTTTATATAGGCCTACCCCCCGGGGGTACAATTGTAATATGACTGGGCGCGGGTCCCAGCCGTCTGTCTCTTAGGCCGCCGTCTTCTCCGCCGACTCCTGGGGCCCGCCTCTGGTGGGCCCCGCCGACTGACCTGGCCACTGTAGCCGCGCCTCTTATGACGTTGGCTTTGTCGTGGGGGCGTGGCAACAGTGCCGCCGCCTGGCGGGCGATCACTGTCGCCACTCCCCGTCTTATCTGGTTAATGGCGTGTGGGGCCCGTGGGAGGAACGGGCCGACTCTCGGAGGCCGACTCCCACGGGGTCCGTCTTCGGGTGCTCTCGCCGTCTTTGTCCCCCCCGCTGACCAGCCGGGCCCGCCCTCTCCAGGCCGTACATGCGGGCCGACGTGGGAACAGTGTTCCGCTGCCAGGGCGGACGTCAGGGCCAGCATGGCAACAGTGCCGCGCCGGGCGGAGATCTCCTCCGGTACGACGTACTGTAGCCATGCCTGCCCTTGGTAATCAACGTAGGGGAGGGCCGTACTCCGGTCATCCCCGGTCTCGTCCTTCTTCTCGAAGGCAGAGAGTGGTGAAGTCACGGGCCGACTCCACATAGTCGGCCTCCCTGGAGTCGCCGATCGGGAGTCACAGCCGTCTCTGGGATTCGGCCGTGAGTGGGTATTGGTGATGCTGCGGCCGACTCCCAGAGTCGGCAGATCGTCTTGGGATTCTTTGAGGGGCGAAGCCTGCCCCGATGTCTTGAAAGGTTCTGGGACCCGGGTTAGCCTACCCGTGGCCCATTACTCCGACACTCGTGTTCTCTGGGTACATGTAAATAGTGATTAGTCTCAAGATGGTTTTGTTTGCCAACGCTTAAAGTGCACACCCTTATATGGATTCGGTTTCAGAGCAGTAGCAAAGCCTTGAATCAAAAATTGCGTAAACAATTTAGGTTTTTGGATTGTTGGAATAATGAGCAATTTTTTAATTAATTTAATCAAGATTAATATCATGAGAAGAATGCTAGCAATATTAATCACATACTCTAAACTAGTCATGCGAGTACATATGAAACACATAACTTGTATATCTATGAAATTCACATGAACAAGGTGAACGGGATGACGATCTGGTTGGAACGGCTGCTTTGGTGGCAGTCTTGTCGGTGTCAGCCATAGCAAGATCGGTAAAGTCGGAAGTCGTGGAAGTTGCCGCGGTTGTGGAAGTAGTCGAACAAAGACGAGCAGTCGTGCCGAAACGTCCCCCAAAAACCTAATCGCCCTTCACCGGGTGAAGGTTCGCTAAGGGCACGGTTCTGGAGTCCTGCTCTCTCGTGCACGTGGTCACTGGGATGGGGAAGCCAAGAGCGACACAGTGAGAGGAATGGTGGTGCGAGTGCGAGGTAGCAGATACGATCTGATGGGTGACGACAAAGGTTGCTGAACTTATCTTTATATAGTCGGTCGAGTAAGAGTTTGGATAAACCCACGATCCGAGTCGGTAACAACCCACATCTGAACAAGTTGGAAATGTTTGTTATTAACACGTTCGTTAATGAATCGTAATTATTATTAATTAATTAATTATCCATTCCAACCGGCAAATATAAAACGCACACTCGACATAGGTCTGAGCTTGGCTTGGCTCTTTCATGAAACATGTGAGGCAAACGGCGGAGGAGGAGCGGCGTGTATCAGTCCTCTTCCCAAGCTCTTAGGAGGAGTGAGAGGGTGAGAGTCCCTTGTATGTTGATATCAACTTCCCTCCATGTGAGACCAAACTTTGCACCCATGCCATGCAACCATAGTGGTCCTTTAAGATTTCCTGGGAGTTGTTTTTTTATATGGGCTAAAGCTACAAACTGCATCAAAGTAAGATTTTTCCATGCGGTGTAAGCATTAAACTGGGCTATGGACTTATTGTAACGAATTTTAACGGTAGAAAGAGAAAAGGAAGCCAAACAAACCGTTTTGTTAGGTTCAACTCGCCTTATTTCTTGGACAATTAGAATACCCATTATAAGGCCAAATACTTTTGTGCTGGTTTGTTTCCTGTTTTGAAACCCTCCATGCTCTTTTCTCTTAGGTAATATTACTTAGAAATATCTTTAGTTAATTTATTTATGTTGCTGAAATGCCCAAATGAGTATTCATATGAGATACTAGGTGGTGCATGCTACAGGTCAGAAGGCCTTTTGACTACATGTTGGTACATTGTGACAGAACTAAGTGTCCTTTTTGTTGTGACTACATGTTGGTCACAATGTCTTTTGACTACATGTTGGTATTGAATTCAAATAGTTAAAGAAAATAAACACTATAAATACAGTGTGCATCCACAGTGATGTAGGAAGCACAGATTTTTGTACCAGCTGTTGAAACTCGTTTGGAAACTTTCCTGAATTATGCTTTGCTGGGACCCTGAAACCAGTCTTGTGTTTATGCGAATGTGCAAGTAAGTATAACACATGTAACTCCACGGACTTTTCAGGCTGTGAATTTAGCGTCGTCCTTCCCAGCTCTTAAATCAGCTTTCGGAAAAGACCAAATAGATGTAAGTGCATACTAATTTCCTGTTTCAGTTGGATAGTTATGTTTGTAGCATGTATTACAGACTGATCATCTTTCTATTGTATAAAGCCTGCCAGGATAGAGGTGCTAAGAAAGCAGATTGCCAGAGTACATGAGCTTATGCAAGATCCACAATCAACTGAATTTATCATTGTGACGATTCCTACGGTAAATGCCCAACCATTATTGCAATAGTGGCAACATTTATTTGATGCAAAAATGTGTTAGCAGATTGAAACACATACATGGTAGCTGCATCGATTTGGTCATGCTTGTGGGTGCTCGCTTTCTCAGGTGATGGCTATTACCGAGTCATCAAGGTTTCATGCATCTTTAAAGAAGGATGGTGCGCCAGCAACAAGGCTTGTCGTAAATCAAGTATTGCCCCCCTCTACACCTGAGTGCAGATTTTGTTCTACAAAACGCAAGGTACCATTCTGGCAAGTTGGTGCACGTGCTGTTATTCCTATGATTCAATTTGCCAAGGAGCTTCCAATCGCATAATCGTAACTTAGCAGTGCTACATCCCTAATCCCGAATTAATTAGAACTTGACGGTTTCAGGAAGAATCACGTGCCCTGAACATGATAAGCAATGACCGTGAGCTCGGCGGCCTAGAGCTAATCCAAGCGCCACTTCTTGATGTGGAGGTCAGAGGCGCCCCCGCTCTCAGATTCTTCGGTGATGTGGTCTGGAAATAGACGCTAGGATGCCAGGCCGTGACGAGAATTTTGTTATTTCATCTGAAACTCCACAGTACTGGTGGCGGCACTCAAATTGTCTGGAAATGTGGTTGAATCTGGAGAAAAGATGAAACCCAGCAGGATACCAGACTGTTAGGTTCTTAAATAAGAAACGGAGTATTAGTTGCTGCCCTCACGTGTTTATCTCTTATTAATTGGACAATCCATGATCGTGTTGTTTCCGTCGGTGCAATCGTCGAGTTTAACCCTATACTTGTCATGAAACAGAGCGCAAATTTCAGTGGGCAGAGAGGTCTCTTCCAGGTACAGTGTGTGCTACTGCAGGCACGTTTTCCGTTTCTTTTCGTCGTGTGATGTGGCTGTGGCATGGCGATTATTTAATTTAAATAGTGATTAAAGAGCCTGACAGGTACCCATCTGACGGCTATATTTGCACAACCGCTAACCAGATGTTTAGATTAGATATAAACCACTCGTATTGTTGTTCATATAAAAATATTTAAAGAGGCTTGACGGGATAAAAGAGGTTAAAGGAAAGGCAGCTTGTGCGCACTTCACCTTCCTCAAGGTGGCCACTTCTGAAGCCCGTGTGCATCTCTGTGAAAAGACCTTTTTTTTCCCTTGTCTTATTAGTTCCTTTCCGCTAGGCAGCTAGGCATGCTATATTTTCAAGTTTTGTTTTGCCAATCCCGCCTCTTTTTTTCTTCTGCTTTTCAGTCACCTTCTGGTGTGCCTTCTGTAAAGCCTTTTCCTTCTGGCCTTTTTTTTCTATTCTTTGCGCAAAGGGAAAAACTTACCTTCAACCGGCTGAAAACAGTGTCCGCGTCCGCCGCCTTCTCTGCGCTATACGTGGCGCTGAGGGTACGCAAAGTCTATCTCTTTCCCTTTCTCAACCTTATCTCCTCGACCTCCCTCAGCCACGCTCCTCCTCTTCTTCTCCTGCCTCCATCCCGCCCAAGTTCCTCCTCCGCCGCATCTGAAACAAGATCTGGAGCCACGTCTGCCGTCGCCGGGAGCACCAGTGTCCGTGTCCGTCGTTGTCCCGCTGCTCGAGGAGCACCGGCGTGGACAGCCATGGCTGCCGCATCTTCGAGCTCAGTTTCCCGCTACAAGTTTTCTGCAACAACGGTGCTTATACATCCCCGCAGCCACGCTCGCCTCCCTCATCCATGGCTGCACTCGCTTCCCCATCCATGGTCGTGCTAATTTTGCAACATGGGTCCTGTTGCAGAAAATTAGATGCGGCAGAGATGTTGTTTTAATTTTTGCAACAAGGGTCTTGTTGCAGAAAATTAGAGGCAGCGAAAGTTGTTGTTGCAATTTTTGCAACAAGGATCTCGTTGCGGAAAATTAGACGCATGAAAGATGTGCAGAAAATTAGATGCTTGTTTCTGCAACTCGACCGTTGTTTCAGAAAAATTGTAGAAGGTGAGGTTTCGCAACCAGGTCTTGTTACAGGAAATCAGAGAAGCCCAGATCTTGCAACAAGAGCATCATTCCAGAAAATTAGAGAGGAGGATTGAACGGCTCGCGTCACGCATCGAATGGCTTGGGAGACGCTTGTTTCTGCAACTCGACCGTTGTTTCAAGAATTAATGGGTCGGGGGAGGAGACCAAGCCGCGCGCCAGAAGCAGATCGGACGGCTGCGCGCGCGTACATCGAACGGCCGTCGAGATGGCGGATGTTTCATACGGATCACCCGGCGGACGCGTAACGTCTCCCTTGCGCAAAGCGTTTGAAAATAAAATTATAGTATCCTTGATGTTGAAGTATAACCAAGGACCTGTTTTGCTGGATACTAGTACTACTCCCTCAGTCTAATATGGGACAGAGGGAGTAGCATAGATGGTGCACAACAGTACAAGTCATTCTCATGGTGCGCAATTTCTTTTTTCACGTTTATGAATGAACATCACACAGCCTATTGTCAAGATGTTTCTTCGATTTCTCGAAACGTATAATCTTTGGTCGGGCGTATGCATGGAGTTAAGCTCGTACCCACACCTCTACTACAAATATTACCGTGGTGAATGGTGGTGGTGCGTATTATTTTGGTCGGGCCTGCTTACATGTGCATGGTGCGCTCCCATTTCGCTGGTTAGAAAAGCAATCACATGTCTCAGCAAAAAGATGAAGATAATACTACACTAGCTGGCACCAGTCACTGGTGCTTGTCTTTGGACAACATACGCAAAGTGCAGAGCAACCAAAGTATAGCCGAAAATCAGTTTTGGCTCTCGGGTCCACATGCTCCTGCAATATGGACCGTCCACACTTCTCATGACGCGCGTCTGGGATGTACTCCTTACTTACGTTGCCACCCGGCCAAAGATCTGGCCGGTCGCATCCACGAGCGCAGCCCCTTAGTGATTCAGATCGCGACATGTAAGGTACACGGGCCCACCCCGGCGCTCGTCCTCCTTCTCCCTTATCTTCCCGCGCTACGACTGCAGCTTCTTCTCCGCCGCAACCTCCTTGCCCAAACATAGCAGCATCTCACCGGAGATGACTGCCACCCCCCCTCCCCCCTCGACACACACACAAAATATGGAGATGGCAGTGATGTTACAAACGCAGAGGAGCTAAGGCGACGGCGACCACAAGCTACACGGTTTTTCCGGAACCGACGTATATGGATGTTGCAACCGACAAAGAACGAAGCTACTACCGGCAACTTTTTTGCTGCAATCATTCATGGTAGCTGCAACCCCCGTGACGTCGTTTTTGTTTCCACCATCGTCGTTTTTTGCTATCACCAAAGAAATTTTTTGCTACATCCATTTTAGGACCTAGCTGCGACCCCCTAATAGCGAGACGGCGGTTTTTTGCTACTACCATCGACTGCTTTTGCTACATCCATTCTTCACGATGGCAATGCACCTGTGGTGGTTTGCTATGAATCTCGATGGTGAGATCTAGCGTGGGACGGGGGCGGTGGAGGTGGGGCGATGCTGCTACCGGTCGCCCGGGAGTTGCAAACTCGACCAGCAAGGCGCGACGGCGACCACGCGGTGCTACAACCTTAGAGCCGGGGAGCTGCAGCTGCGACTCGTGTTTTGGCTGGAATCAGTGACCGCAGGGAGCGATGGGTCACCACGATGAACACGACGGTCACCATGGCGAATGCGACGGCGCTGGGTCGTCGGGTGCGGTGGGGTAGGGTAGGGAGGGGGGGTGCGTTGCTGCGGCCGCGCACGAGAGAGCGAAGAAAGAAGCCAGGGGGGAAGAAAGAAGACGCTGTGGGGGCAAAGTGGCAAATCAAACGGCTGTCCGCAGCTGTATCGTGCGGCGGACGCCTATCATCGCCCTTAAGTCACGTGCCGCTTCATCTCTTCTCCTCACCCCGAGCGACGCACCTCTCGTTCCCTGAACGCTTCTCCGCCGCCCCTCTTCAGCTCTTCTACATCTGCTCAGCCCTAGGCCCCAACTCTGCGTCCCATCCGCCTCTCCCGTCGCCCGTCTCCTCCACATTCTCAGCCCGAGCCGCCCCTACGCCCCAGCCCGACTTCCCCACCCGCAGCGCCGCCGCGCCGCCTCCACCATTATCGCAGGTACCTTCCCCACTTTCTCCCTCTTCCCTCCCTGCTCCCTTCCCATAGGGTTCAAATTGATGGATTTCTATTTCTGTACTAGTTTGGTTCAGCTTGCTGCTAGGCATATGGTGTGATCTGTGAATTCTTGCCCGAAAGATGATTTCGATAGTCCAAAATTTAGTGTGATTTCAGAGGTTGTGTTCCTTTCAAGTGACATATCTCGTGTTCTGATTTTTTTCTGACACTGTAACCATGGATGATCATGGAGGGAGCTTTGTACCAGAGTAAAATGTCAAATAGAGACCCCAAGTACATACCAATAAGCGTGAGCGCACGGTCGGATTGCGCCGTGCCTATGAGCTATGACGTGCCGCTTCTCGGGGCGCAAGAGACCGCGCGGCCGGGGAAGGCGCCGCACGGCGGAGCTCAAGACGACGGCAATGCCAGCTTCGTGCGAACTTGCCTCAACGGCACCAACGGCTTGGCAGGTGTGCATGCAAATTTTTGTTCGCACGGTCATGGTGTTAATTCTCTTGGTTCCGCTTTTGCGCCTTGTTTTGATTCACACTGTGTGACACCATGGCTTAGGTGTTGGCCTGCTGTCGATGCCGTACGCGCTCGCGGAGGGTGGATGGCTAAGCCTGGCGCTGCTGGCCGCCGTGGCCGGCACATGCTGGTACACGGGCCTCCTCCTCGGGCGTTGCATGGCCGCTGACCAGGCAATCCGGACGTACCCGGACATCGGCGAGCGCGCCTTCGGCCGCAGGGGACGCCTGGTCGTGTCCGCCTTCATGTACGCCGAGCTCTACCTCGTCGCCATCGGCTTCCTCATTCTCGACGGTGACAACCTCGACAAGCTTTTCCCCGGCGCCAGCGTTCGCCTGGGGCCCGTGTCGCTTGCGGGGAAGCAGCTGTTCGTCGTGCTGGTGGCGCTCATGGTCGCGCCCACGACGTGGCTGCGCAGTCTGGGCGTGCTCGCCTACGTCTCCGCAGCAGGCGTGTTCGCATCGGTCGCCATCGTCCTCAGCGTGCTCTGGGCCGCGGCTATCGACGGCGTCGGGTTCTCTGGGCGAGGCACTACTACGCCATTGCGGCTCACCGGCCTCCCCACCGCTCTCGGCCTCTACACCTTCTGCTACTGCACCCACGCGGTGTTCCCGACGCTGTACACATCCATGAAGCAAAAATCTCAGTTCCCAAAGGTAACAGTAATTTAGTATTCCCGCGCTTCATTGGTCTGCTGCTGAAGATGGATAGTCATAATCATAACACATGCCAAACGTAAAATACTAACTTCTATTCCTAATTAACCAGATGCTAGCGATATGCTTCGTGCTGTGCACGCTCAACTACGGTTCAATGGCCGTGCTCGGGTACCTCATGTATGGCGACGGCGTGCAGTCCCAGGTGACGCTCAACCTACCGGCGGCGAGGCTCAGCTCCAAGATCGCCATATACACGACGGTGGTCATGCCGTTCTCGAAGTACGCGCTCGTGGTCACGCCGATCGCGGCGGCCATCGAGGAGAGGTTTCGTGGCGTGGTAGGCGAGGGAGCCGCGGCCTCCGTGGCGGTGAGGACGCTGCTGGTGCTCAGCACGGTGGTCGTCGCGATCGCGCTGCCCTTCTTCGGGTACCTCATGGCGCTGGTGGGTTCCCTGCTCAGCGTGTGCGCGTGCATGCTGCTGCCGTGTCTCTGCTATGTCAGGATCTTCGGAGCCACATCTCTCACGGCTTCGGAGACTGCGGCGATCATCGGAATACTGATGTTGGGCTTGCTGGTGGCTATAACAGGGACGTACTCTTCTCTTGTGCAAATTATCCACGAGTTGCAAGTGGGAGTGTGAAATGTATAATTCTTTTCTTTAGCTTATCTTTTACTCCCTCCGTCCCATAATGTAAGACGTTTTTTGAATCTAGTGTAGTGTCAAAATACGTCTTACATTATGGGACGAAGGGAGTAGATGAACTGGTTAAATGATATGCAATTTATTAGTATCAGCGAGGCCTCCATATGCTCTGAATCGTGTTTCTTGTTTCAGCAGCCGAATGCATTTCGAAAAAACAAAAATGATAGGAAGGAATGAATTAGTGACATTGGTAGAAAGAAATGTAATGACAACTAAACAAAATTAAAAGAATAAAGTTTCATATGTAACAATGAATTAGTGGCATTGGTATTACACTTTATTAAGAAGAAAGAAAAGAAAAATTGCACACAACTTTACGCTAAAATTCCCTGCAAAAAAAACTTTACATTGAAATTGCATTTTTTAGCATATAAAAAATAATCATATAATAGTACAATTTTCACATATATTTAACAGTATTTGTGCGTATATATTAGATTCACCCAACACCCCAAAAACACTCACACGCACAAAAACCCAACTAATAAAGAAAAAGAAAAAGGAAAAGCGAAAACAAATAAGAACAAAAAAATAAGAAGGAACAAAGGGAGAGACGGAGAGAGGAGGGCTTTAGACCATTTAGGAATTGACTGACCCCAAGTATGTGGCCAGTCAAAAAAAAAAGACCAAAACAACTCATACAACAAAGCAAAGGAGCATGAATCTTAAAGCAAAATCAACACCCAACAAACTTGACTGACTCAAAATTAATTTTCAGATGACTTACATATGGCTAAAGTAATTAACGAGAGGTAATTAATTTGGCGGAAGTCTAACATGTTTAAAGGCCGAAAGGTGATTCGCATTTGGCGGAAACATGTTTGAAACTGACCATCACTCCACTCAAGAAGTACTCGTATGCATTCGGCGGGAAGGTGTACTCTTTGGCAAGGTGATTAGAATTTTTGCAAGGTGATTAGCAGCCCACGGTGGAAGCAATTGCTACCATCTAGAGTGTGTTGGCGACAAGGAAGGAGACATTGGAAAGATTAGACCATACACATTAATTAGTACAAGAAAGAGGCATTCGGGAAGCGGCTAGTCGCTTCTGGTGAAGCTTAACAAAGGTCGAGTACTAAATAGAGACAACTACTACCAGTCATGAGCGATAGTGAAGCCATCAGAGATAGAAGTTGTCGCTTGGCAGACGAAGCCGAGCCGATACAGCGAAGTGAGCGAGACCAAGACGGGTCAGACGTGGAGCGGCGAAGGGGGCCTACTATATGTATACGTGATTAGTAAGCGGTTCAAGACATCGAATGAAAAATCAAGTGAACTAATGAATAGTGTGTCCATGGCGGAATACCATTCTTAGTTGGCAGAAGGCCATTGCACGCCACGACAGAAGGCCGTTTAATCGATTGTATGCTCGTGATTACATGCTAACTTTTTATGTAATGAGGAAAGACGATTGTTATTTGGCGTAAGGTCACTTTTTATTGAAGTTAATAGTGGAGGACATTTAAGATATACGTTTGGATGACCGGCTTTCATATTGGTGTCTACGGATGCGTCCGGACGTATCAACAGATGGATAAGACATCTGCTCCGAGGGTCGGCATCGTAGAAGCCTTTATAGTTTACTTAGGTTGGTCGAACAATAATATTGTGGGCAGTAAGGTTTGTCGAAAGAATAATATTTTGCGCAATGGTCTTGAAAGCAAACCGAAAAGATCTCATGGATCCCATTTCTTCATTTGGGCTACGTGGACACGGTGGACAGGGGCGGGTGGCCAGCCAGGCTCAAGGGCCACCCCACGAATCTCAAAATGCTTGTTTGAAAGTAGGTGAACAGTATGATGGAGTGATCAGGGATAAAAAATCATGGTGCAGTCGTGTGTTTTTATTCATGAGTCGAGACATCGAACTATGAACCTCATGTACTAACTAGGTATGCACTTTCCTTAGATCAGGGGCAACATGTGTGGTTGGGTCAACCTATGATCCGGTTGTTTTACCTGTTTTTGTAAACTTTGATCAATAAGTAAAGCAGGTTTTGCTAAAAAAAAAAAGGCGACAGTAGTTTTTTCCCCCTATAGCCGAGTACCTCTCTCTCTAAAAAAAAGACAGTGGTCGGGTTTTTTTCTTTTTCTTTTTGCCTGTCTTCACATCAGTGCATCGCTTGGCTCTCAGAGGACCCGATGCGAAGTTAAGATCCCATTTTCCAAACTGATTCCATCCATCGTAGTGGTTAGCATAAAAGATTGCAGGAGAGCGGCGAACGCATACGACGAACCCCTTTTGACCCGTGCACGGTACTTTTACTACCCCAGCTAAAAAATGTACTTACCTGCAGGAGAGCGGAGTACACATTTCGGTTTCAGGTCGCGGTCGGGCGCCGTGCGCGGCCGAATAAACAAGGGTTCTAGAGGGCCGGACACGATATGACGCGGACAAAAACCTCGGTGCCCGTGGTGGGGCGATCAAGACGAAATACACGGTGGCCGTGACTCGATCGTCCCACCAACGGCCCATCGTCGCGCACATGGCCACAACCTCTTTGAGCGGCAAGGACGAGTTGGCCACGATGTGCTATCGCGGCTCGTAGTGTACTCCTACGTTACCCCTCTCTCTCTCTCTCTCTCTCTCTGAGAGGGATGTTTTCGGCGACGTGTGCTCGTGCAGTGAACCGCTTTGTTTTTGTTTTATGGTACATATAATTGGGAGGTAATTCCTCGTTGATGAGATTGACGAACTGTACGTTAGTTTCATATATGTACTGTGAGAAGATTTGACTTTGTCCCCTTGACCGAAGCGGTTTCTTGGAGGTACTGTATGTTAGTATTCTGCTGGCATTTCTTGCCTAGAAGGTTGGTTGATATTAATAGAAGCTCATCATGCATCCAGGGAGATATTAATCGTGCCACATTGCTGGATGCCATGCATGTAGCCCGGGAGATGCTGACCATGATTGGAGTAACAGGCTGAAACCATGGAGCAACCTACGTAAGCTAGGAAGGTGATGGCATTGGTGCGTTCTTGTCGTTGGTTGATCGTATGCAACATTGATTCCGGGTCTTGGGCAGGGCGACACGCCGGCACCGGCACGTACGAGAGATACAGCGTGTGAACTAGAATGACTTGGTGCAGATGTGTCCTGGACTCGTGGTGATCTGAAGAAACATGTGCGTGTAATTGTGTGCAAACATTCGCGACTGGCGGCTTGTCGAGCAATACAGAGAAGCTGGAAACACTCCTGGTCACTTATATCTTGAATGATTTGAAGATTGCTCGCCACGCATGCCTTCCGGTCCTGGTCATGGTCACGTAGTTACAGCGATATGACTAATGACTTCTGCTTTTCCTTAGGCTGGTCATAGTGGGAGTAATATAGGTAGTAACATAGATGTCACATAAGCAAAAATGGTAATGTGGCAAGTATTTAATGAGGAGAGAGGCAAATAGAGTAACATAATATGTTACCATCACATAGCGCTTTCCAATACATAATGAGTCTACAAAGTAATAAATGAAGTCATCTATGTTACCACACCTATGACACTACCCACTATAAAGGTAGTAACATACACTAGTAACATATGTATGTTACTAGTCTAAGTTACTCTCCACTATGACTAGCCTTAGGCTAGTCAGACTAGCCACAATGCATAGTAAGACTAGCCACAGTGGGAGTAACTTCAGCAGTAACTTCAAGTCCAACTCAGCAAATTTGTCTATGTGGCAATGAATTAATGAGGAGAGAGGTAGTTCTAGTAACTTAGCTAGTTACTATAACATCACACATATCAAGGCAAGATGAGTCTATAGCATAATAAATGATGTGTTGCATGTTACCACACATATGTTACTTCCCACTATAAAAGTAGTAACATAGAGTAGTAACATGCCCATGTTACTACTCTATGTTACTACCCATTGTGGCTAGTCTAACATACACTAGTAACATACACATATCCCTAGACTATGTTACTACCTTCATAGTGGGTAGTAACATAAGTGTGGTGACATGCAAAGCTTCATTTATTAGGTTATAGACTCATATTGCATTGGGACATGTGATGTTACAGTAACTAGCTAAGTTACTGTAACTACCTCTCTCCTCATTAACTCACTGCCACATAAGCAAATTTGCTGAGTTGGATTCGATGTTACTGCTGAAGTTACTCTCACTGTGGCTAGTCTCATAGTGGAAGTAACATAGCGTACTTCGAATTTTTTTGCTTATGTGGCATGTAGTTAATGAGAAGTGGTAACATATTATGTTACTGTAACATAGCGCTTTTCAACACAAGATGAGTCTACAAGCTAATTAATGAAGTCCTCTATGACACTACTATTATGTTATTTTGCACTATGAAGGTAGTAACTTAGACTAGTGTCATATACATGACACTAGTATAGATTACTCCCCACTATGACCAGCCTTAGTCGCAAATAACAGAGAACTTCATACACGTTCACCACGTGCTAGGGTGCCGTTAGACGAGCCTGGACAGCTGTGATCAGGGCTCAAGCCACATACGAGGCACTACTCCCTATGCCGTGGTGGCGACATATGCGTATACAGAAGTAGTAGCTCAGTGGTGCGCACTAGGCTGATAAAACAAAAACAAATGTTCGCACGTGAGCGCTAGCCACGGCCTTCATGCAACCTGCTCCGGTAGTAGTAGGACTAGTATTTAATCAAGGAGAGGCTTTTCAAAACGCTAGTTTCCGGGCGTCTGTACTCGTGTTAAAAGAAAAAACCAAACGAACTAGTGTAGTGTAGTACCTACGTACGTAAACGGTCGGGAGCAGCGAAGGCTACGTAACCCATTTCCATTGAGGTTTCCTCGGATGATCCCAACTCATAAGGCGAGACGTGACATCGTACTACTCCAAACAGCATCATCCTATCCTTTCCTTCGGGGATGCTAAGAAAGAAAGAAGGACAAAGTGAAAAAAAAACTCTATACTACTCCGGATCTCCAATCCCTGAGGTAAAGCGTGCCACATGGCAGATCTAGCGCCGCAGATCCCGTGGAGTCTTGCTCTCGGACTTCCCAACCGCATGGGCCGCGCGCGCAGCGCACAGGAGCGAGCTCCCGAGCCGTGTGGGCCTCCCGACTCGTGACCCCTCGTCGGCGCCGCACGGAGGGAGGAAGAAGCCGAGGTAGGGTTCCCTTTTATACAGCCGCAGCCGCAGCCGCAGCGCCACATGCTCATTGCGCTCTCTGCTCCGTGCCCCCTGCCTGTTCGTCGCGTGCGTGCGTGCCCCGTCGAGGAGATTTGGTCTTTGCTAGAGCTTAGACGAGGCGTCGCCTAGAGGTGGAGGTAGGATAAGAGTAAGATGGCCATTGGCGGAGCGGCGCCGCACGACTCGCCGGGCGGGCTACCGGACTTCGAGCAGCCCCTGCTCCACGCGCACGGTGGCCTGCAGGCCGGCAAGGACCCCGCGGCGGCGCACGACCACGAGGCGCAGTGCTCGCCGGAGGCCGGCGGCGCGACGTCCCTGCGCACATGCTTCAATGGCCTCAACGCCCTCTCCGGTGAGTCCGGAACTCGAATATTTCTTCCGTTGCCTGCAGCAATCTGTACTTCCTGTACGGCCGTGCCCTTTCTTGACAGTGTCGGCCCACTCTGACTGACCGGTCGATGTTGAGGCTTCAGGCGTGGGGCTGCTGTCCATCCCGTACGCGCTGGCGGAGGGCGGGTGGCTCAGCCTGGTGCTGCTCCTCCTAGTCGCCATCGTCTGCTGCTACACCGGCCAGCTCCTGCAGACGTGCATGGGCGCGTCGCCGGACGTGCGCGGCTACCCGGACATCGGCGCGCTCGCCTTCGGGGCCAAGGGCCGCTTCGCCGTCTCGGCCTTCATGTACGCCGAGCTCTACCTCGTCGCCATCGGCTTCCTCATACTGGAGGGGGACAACCTGGACAAGCTGTTCCCGGGCGCCAGCCTCAGCCTCGGCGGCGTGCTCGTGCTCTCCGGCAAGCACCTCTTCATCGTGCTCGTCTCCATCTTCATCCTGCCCACCACGTGGCTCAGGAACCTGGGCGTGCTCGCCTACGTGTCGGCCAGCGGCGTGCTCGCGTCCGTCGTGCTGGTCTTCTGCGTGCTCTGGGCCGCGGTGGTCGACGGCGTCGGGTTTCAGGGGAAAGGGACCATGCTCAACGTCAGCGGCCTGCCTACTGCGCTCGGACTCTACACTTTCTGCTACTGCGGCCATGCCATATTCCCGACATTGTGCAATTCCATGAAGGAAAAGGACAAGTTTTCCAAGGTAATCACTAATCAATGGGTGGCCTATCATTTTAACGCCAGCGAAGACATTCCCAAACTGTTCATCATTGTATTTATCTTGGCGTTTTAATGTGCAATAGATCTGATACTAAAAAGTACAGTAGTTTCAAGAAACCCGTGACAGTGACCTAACAGTGTTGTATGCCGAACGATGTCTCACTTCCCCTGTCCCTGACTGAAGATTTGGCATGTCTGTCTGTTGGAGTGCATTGACAGGTACTGGTCATATGCTTCGTCGCATGCACCCTCAACTACGGATCCATGGCCATACTGGGCTACCTCATGTACGGCGACGACGTCGAGTCTCAGGTGACCCTGAACCTCCCGGAGGGCAAGCTCAGCTCCAAGCTAGCAATCTACACGGCGCTGATCAACCCGTTCTCAAAGTACGCTCTGATGGTGACCCCCGTCGCGACAGCGATCGAGGAGAAGCTGCTTGCCGGCAACAAGAGGTCCCTCAACATGCTCATCAGGACCTTCATCGTCATCAGCACGGTCATCGTGGCCCTCACCGTCCCCTTCTTCGGCCACCTCATGGCGCTCGTCGGCTCGCTCCTCAGCGTCATGGCCTCGATGCTGCTCCCGTGCATCTGCTACCTCAAAATCTTCGGCACGGCGAGGTGTAGCAGGGCCGAGGTCGCGCTGATCGTCATGATCATCGTTCTCGGCTCCTTGGTTGCCGCAAGTGGGACTTACTCTTCTCTGCAGAAGATCATTCACGAGTTCTGAAGCCAAGTGCTCCACGAGTTCAGACGTCCGTCTGCTTGGTGTTGTGTGGCAATGCAAAATCTCGAACAGCGCATCTGAACTGAACAGCAGCTACGTAGTGTTGTCTCGTGTCATGGCAGTTTGTAGATGAGGCAGGGATAGTACAGAACGGATAGTTGTACGCTCAAATGTACGTATGTTTGAGATGAGTATTTCTGTTTCTAGTAAAGCAGGTAACTGCATGCTGTTGTAGGACGGCGCTGCATTGGCGTTCCACTGTAAAAATTCAGATGCACTGGATCATTTTATTGTAGTTGTGCGGATTTCATTTCCTGCTGCTTTCAGGTATTCCGGTTACACACTAGTGGAGCTAAATTGTCTCTTGTACACAAAGTAGTCAAGCAATTGAATACATTATAAGTCAACCGTTTTAGGTGAAGTGATTCTCCGATGGAGGCTAGGCGATTTGACTGGTTGTATGCATCCAAGAAAGGCAGAAACCGCAATTTAGTCGTAAAAGAGATGTAAACAACAACAACAACAACAACAACAACAACAATAACAACAACAACAACAACAACAAAAGAGATGCAATCAGCCACGCTTCAAGACAGACAAAAAACTACTATATATGTGTACAAAAGGGAGGAAATTACAGAATGCAAGATACAGCCACTTCGATCTGCCGCGATCATATGCGGATCAGGCGATCCAATCAGGAGGAGCTACATGTATGAAAGCACGAGTGGGGGAAACGAATTAAGCTGCAAAGGAATATGGAAACTGAAGCCGAAAGAAGCTGAGTGCTACGCGGGCGGCGGGCATCATAAGGAGAAGAAGCCTTCCTTGATGCAGAGAGCGCAGACGAGGACGGCGAGGCCGGCGCCGATGCACTGCGTGCTGGACACCACCGTCTGCTGGTACGCCAGCACCGTCATGGCGGCGCCCACGCACCCGAGCAAGAGCCCCGTCATGTTCCGGTCCATGCTGCCGGCGCTCGGTCGTCTCTTGGCTTCCCTTCCGCGGCTGCCGGTGCTGCTCCCGATCGACTTCTTCTCTTGTTTGGATGCTTCTGCGACTCTGCGATGGGAGGTGGTGGGGGTTGGGGAGTTAAAGCTCTGAGGTCAACGCCTTGGTGCGTTGCTGGTGAGAGCGCGTGGAGGGGGTTCAGCTTATGGAGGGCTTCGAGGGTCGGGGGTGCCGTCTATCTTTCGGAGCCGGGAAAGACGTTTGCGGCTCGCCGGCGTCACCGCTCGTCTGAACGCCCGTCATTTTTGAATTAAGCATAGTTTGATTAGCTTCACTGTTTGTTTTTGATTTAATATAAATCATTTTAGCCTTTTTAGGCATAAATCATTTTAGCCATATGTAAACTGCAAGAAAATTGATTTTGGGTCAGCTATTTTTTTTTCCTCATTGATTTCTGCTTTGAGATTTGCGTTTTTGTTTTCTTTTTCTGGTGAGTTGTCTTGATCTGGTTTTTTCGACTGATCACAAATTTGAGTGTACATTCCTCAACTTTCTCAAGCCCATTACCTGTACGATCCGGCCCTCCTCTCTCTTCCTTTGTTCTTTTCTGTTTTTATTTGTTTTTTTCTTTTCTTTATTATTTGCTTTTTTTTGGATATTTTCGAGATGTTCGGTGAGTGTACATGTATACAAATAGATACTACTAAAATAAATGCAAAAATGCGCTATTATATGATTATAATTTGCATGCTATAAAAAGTTACAATTTTTGTGTAAAGTTTTGTGCAAGTTTTTATTTATTTATTCAGTTTAATTCTTCTTAAAATGTAGTATCTATGGGGCTGTTTGGTTTCTGCCGGAGTCAGCCTTGCCAAAGGAGGGCACGCCAAATAATTGGCGAGCGATTTGGCCGCCGGCGCCTCGCCAAAAAGTTGGCGCAAATATAGACTAGAAGAGCTACGGTGGGCAGGGCAAGCCAAAAAATCGACGCTCATCCAAACGAACTCGCCAGCCTGGTCAACTACCAATATTTTGGACGGGTGGCCGCGGGCAGCGATCCAAACAGCCCCTATGTCACTAATTCATTGTTACTTATAAAGTTTTACTATTAAAATTTGTTTTGGTTATTATTTAGTTTCTTTCTTCTTTAATGTCAATACAAATGCCATAAATTCTCTTAGGAAACTTGTTTCTTGTGATAGTTCCATTGTTATATGCTTATTTTTGTATATTTTAAGCGATTTTTTTGTGTATACTGTGTGCAAATTTTGTCCCTGTTGTTTTTTTTCTTTCTTCTTAAAGGGTAATACCAATTGTCGGTGTCAAAACCGGCGGATCTCGGGTAGGGGGTCCCGAACTGTGCGTCTAGGCGGATGGTAACAGAAGACAAGGGACACGATGTTTTTACCCAGGTTCGGGCCCTCTCGATGGAGGTAAAACCCTACTCCTGCTTGATTAATATTGATGATATGGGTAGTACAAGAGTAGATCTACCACGAGATCAAGGAGGCTAAACCCTAGAAGCTAGCCTATGGTATGATTGTTGTTCTGTTGTTCGTCCTACAGACTAAAACCCTCCGGTTTATATAGACACCGGAGAGGGCTAGGGTTACACAGAGTCGGTGACAATGGTAGGAGATCTACATATCCGTATCGCCAAGCTTGCCTTCCACGCCAAGGAAAGTCCCTTCCGGACACGGGACGAAGTCTTCAATCTTGTATCTTCATGGTCCAGGAGTCCGGCCGAAGGTATAGTCCGGCTATCCGAACACCCCCTAATCCAAAACTCCCTCAGTAGCCCCTGAAACAGGCTTCAATGACGACTAGTCCGGCGCGCATATTGTCATCGGCATTGCAAAGCGGGTTCCTCCTCCACGTACTTCATAGAAGATTTTGAACACAAGGGTAGTGTCCGGCTCTGCAAAATAAGTTTCCACATATTGCCACAGAGAGAATAATATTTACACAAATCTAATCTGCTGACGTATTCCGTAGCGTGACATCACACCACGACCAAGCCTTTATTCGAATCGTTTCATTATCCCACCTCAGCGTGTTATGCGAGGCGGTTTCCTTGGCACGTCTTGTCAAAGTAGAGATCGTGTCCCCTTATTCCGGATTCTCATCAATACGGGCGTGGGTAACCCAACCGGCCATTGATTACGGCGCTTGGGAGATAAGCGAGTTTTACCAGGCGGGTGGAGACGCGTAGTTGCGTCCGCCCATATAAGGGGATAAGGATCCACCTTTCTCATCCACGCCTTCTTCCTCCCTTGTCTATCCATTTCCGCGCACTCGAGCTCCAGCGCCCAAGTCCGCACTTCCCACCTCAACCTTCTCCAGCCATGTCCGGAGCGGGAGGCAAGTGGATGGTCTCCTCCGTCACGGAAGGACACATCAAAAAACTGAGGAAGGCCGGATATTTGTCTAACGACATCGCGCACCGGCTTCCCGAAGAGGGGCAGCTCGTCCCCACCCCAAGGCCCCATGAGAGGGTGGTGTTCCTCCCCCATTTCCTCCGCAGACTGGGCTTCCCTCTCCACCCATTTGTCCGGGGGATCATGTTCTACTATGGCCTAGATTTCCATGATCTGGCCCCAAACTTTGTCCTCAACATCTCGGCGTTTATCGTCGTGTGCGAGGCCTTCCTCTGCATCTGCCCCCATTTCGGCCTATGGCTCAAGACTTTCAACGTCAAGCCAAAGGTGGTGGGCGGCAACCAAGCGGAGTGCGGAGGCGCCATGGTTGGCAAGATGCCCATCCTCCTATGGCTCGAGGGCTCCTTCGTGGAGACCCTGAAGGGGTGGCAATCGGGGTGGTTCTACATCACCGAGCCGCTGACCCTGAAAGGGTCGCAGCCCCTGAATTCCGATCCGGACCCCCTACGCGGCTCACGTCCTGGAAAGAGACGGGCCTGTCGTGGGGCAACAAAGGAGAGGTGACTGGACTTCAAACATGCATCCAAACCCTGGTGAACAAGAAGCTCAAACTTGTCAACGTAGTCCAGGTTATGCTCATCCATCGGATTCTCCCATGTCAAAAACGGGCCTTCAACCTGTGGGAGTTCGACCCGGCGCAGCACCAAACTCTAAGCAAGCTCTTCGACACGATGTACGAAGATGCCTGGAAGGTGCTATTCAAGGGCGCCGAGGCTCCCGCGTCCGCTACCGAGGATCGCGGATTCAGCACGCAGCGTCACGCTAGTGCGGTAAGCCGTTTTTACCTTTTACAGGGTACCTAGCTTTTCATAGTTTGACTCTATGCGGGATCTAAGTTCCCTTGCCTTTGACAGGAATGGCAGGCGAAGTCCGGACAGATCAACTGTCCGGCTCCTTTGCCCGAAGACCCAGCAGATGATCGCTTGGCGAAGCTGCTGGTTCTGGCACCCTACATGGTGCCGGAGAAGAAGGCCACGAAGAAGGCCACGCGGACTCGAAAGAGTGCCCGGCGTGTGGTGGTGTCGGATTCGTCGCCCGACGACTCCGAGACGCAATCCTCCCGTGAAGACGAGGAGGAGGAAGAAGAGACCTCTCCCCCTCCAGCGGGGGAAGGAAAGAAAAGGAAGTCCGCCCCCAACTAGGGAGGCCGGAGGGTCCAAGAAGGGGAAAACCCTTCTTCCGGACTACTCCACCAACGCCGACGACGGCGAAGAGGAGTGGCCGCACAGGGCCAAGCCCCTGGCGAAATCATAAGTATCCAGATACCAGAGTAAGTCATAGTATTTCTTCATTGCACGGCTTTTCCTTACATCGAATATGATTATGCAGTCCACCCAAAGAACGGCTCGACATGTCGTCGAGCGGTTCTTTGGACTCGTCGGATGTAAACTCTCTTCCGACGGCCACCTCCCCCCACCCTACGGATGACGCCGAGGTGGTGTCCCGGGAGGTTCCAAGCCAGGAGGAGGTGGTCCCGGAGGCGCCGCAAGGCGACCTTCCGGACCCCAGGCGCCAAGGGGATAGAACCCCTAAGGGCTCCAAGTCCGGCCCTAGGCCAGACACCGCTCCGGAACCTTCAAAGGTTCCAGAGTCCGGCAGGCGACCTCCTTCCAAGAGGAGCAAGCCCACTGAGCCGGTGGCCCCCGTCCAACCGGAGGCGCCGGACAATCTGCTGGAGGTGCTTAAAGGCGCCTCCATCGACGAGGAGCACCGCACCATTATGAGTGCGGTGATTCAGAAAGTTCACTCCGCCAAGAGCGGGCTAACCGAAGCCTGTGCCAGCCTTTCGACAGGCTTTCAGGTATATAAAAAATATGTACAAATATTACCGCATAGACAGTAGCCCCTGATGCTTTGTTTGGCGTTCGGAAAGAAAAGCCGAATAGAGGATCTAATAAAATTCGCAGTAGTCTAATAAAAGTAAGTCAATATGCGTATGCAGGCTTCACTGCTGGCGTCCGCCGCATTGACTGCGGAGGTGGACACGCTGAAGCAGAACCTCAAGCGGTCCGAGCAAGAGCTCGGCCTTGCCAAGAAGCAGCTCGAGGACAAAGAAGGTAAGAAATACCTATTGAAATATATATATAAAAGGTGCAATTGCAAGAAAATGACATGATTAATGTGTCTATTGTAGGGGCCACAACGGAGGTGGCGACCCTTAAGCAAGCGCTGTCTGAGGCCGAGAAGAGGGCGGCCACGGAGCGCACCGAGCGGGAGAAATATGAGGCGCAGGTTGGCGAGGTGCGGCAAGAGCTCCAGGCTCTTGTGAAAAAACATGAGAGTTTGGAGCTTGACTCAAAGACGCGAGAGTCCGAGCTCGCGGCGGCCATTGAGAATGCCAAGTCTGCCAGGGCCGAAGCCGAGAAGGCCCTTCAAGAGGTTGAGGCGATGAAACAGATAGCGGCGGGTAAGGCTTTCTTTATGCAAAGCAAGCATGTGAAAGTGAATTACTTGTTACTTACCCGAATCCGGAGCTCTCCAGGAGCGTTCGCAGATTTGCCCCGCAGCGTGTTCGATGCGGCCGCATTCTACCGAGCCGAGGAGGGCAGCTCGACAAAGAAGGTGTTCTGGTCTTAGTATGCTGAGGCCAGACTCCATGTGCCCTTGAGCGACCAGCTGAAGCAACTGGTCGAGCTCCACAAGGTGGCCGAACAGGCCATGAAGGGCCTCGTAGTTCAGCTGTGATCTGGAGAGGCTCTGCCTGGGAGCTACTTCGGGCTGGTGCGGTGGCTGGTGGAGGCTTGTCCAAGGCTCGAAGTCATCAAGCGCTCCGTCTGCATCGAAGGTGCCTGTAGGGCGCTTGCCCGTGCTAAGGTGCACTGGGGCAAGCTGGATGCGGAGAAGCTTGTGAAGGACGGGTCGCTGCCGGGCAAGGAGCATCGCCACCCCGAGATGTACTATAAGGGCGTTCTGAAGGGCGCCCGCCTTATGACGGACGAATGCTCGAAAGATGTAATTTTTGAGTAAAACTTGTTTATTTTGTCCTGTGCGCTAAAAACTTGTTCATGTGCGCTAAGCAATGCTTTTTTAATTTAAAATATTACCTTTTGTGCGGCCGTTTATCAAATTTTGAGAGATGGCGAGTCGATGGCTTCTGCCCCCATGCCACGAGTGCTGGGATGTTCGGGATAAACTTGAGCGCTCTTTTTCCCATTCTTGGGTCCGTCGAGGGAGGCGTTCAACACAACGAACAAGGCAATCGGACTATAATGCTTGAACACTCTCACTTAGCCATAGAATTCTATAATTTTAAATTTCGGCGAAGCCCCTAGTGTTCGGAAGACCGAGTTCGGGGCGCTATCCACGCCTAGGCCGAACAAAGCCGACTCCTCGCTCTAAGCGGCCTAAGTCTTTAGGGACTCGAAAACCTCTCGAACAGCGACCAACTCTCGCCTTATCATGACGGTCAGTTTTAGCTTTCTCTACTGAGGTGCTTTAGCACAGCTCAACTGGGGCACAATCGCAGTAGTTCTCCTAGCGCTACCTTAGCCGATACAACGGAACGTAAGGTACCAAAACATAGGAGCCGGGCAAACCCAACATTTGACCCAAGACATGATTCGGAGCCGATGCATATAATGCTATAAGTTCGGGGTGCCGCACTTGTGAAAGTGTTCGGACTTCTCACACCGTGTTGTGGGGTACTTAAGCCCCTGGTGTATTGGCCGTACCAAAGTGTACGAGTGCGACATGTTATTAATGAACATAAATTCTTAAAAAAGAGTAATACAATAATAGACAAAAGCTATGCATTGTTTATTTAAAAAGGCTGCGAACAAAGCAGAACGATACAAATGGTGCGATAAGCAAAAGGTGGGATTATTTAACATGTCCCTTCTAGGGGCGGGCCGCGGAATGATATGCAAAACAGGTATACTGCTCATTATAGAGACCACCTTAGAGTTCCATAGTGCGGCGTGGTTTTCTTCTTCCCTGGTTCTTGCATCGTTTGTGCGGCAATTGTACTGCCGGTTAGGCCTTCCAAAGAGTGGAGTCCTGCAAATAAGATAAAAGTGAAGAATCAGCAGCCCCTAGTGCGGTTTAAGCCGTGTTTTGGGCGTGCCGTGATGGTGCCCCTCCCCCTGTGCCTATGGTATTTCCAGAGCGTAGTTATGTACGCGCAGCACTGGTTTCGCAATTTCGCGAGGGCTGGGGTTGTGGCCACATTGCTACGCCTGCTCGAAACGTGCCAGGCGGTCTTGCTGTAGGTTACTCCGGGCGCGCTTAACGGTGTCCGGACATTTAATGGCCGGATTGGAGAATTGCCTTGAGAGGCTGCTTTGTACTTCCGTTGCGAGAGCCGCCGTATGCTCCTCCGTACGGAGAGAGCGTTCGGTGTTTCCATTGACCGTAATGACTCCTCGAGGGCCTGACATCTTGAGCTTGAGGTATGCGTAATGCGGTACCGTATTAAATTTGGCAAATGTGGTTCGCCCGAGCAGTGCGTGATAACCACTGCGGAACGGGACTATGTCGAAGATTAACTCCTCGCTTCGGAAATTATCCGGAGATCCGAAGACCACTACAAGTGTGACTGAGCCTGTACAGCTGGCCTCTACATCTGGTATGACGCCTTTAAAGGTCGTTTTAGTGGGTTTAATCCTCGAAGGATCAATGCCCATTTTCCGCACTGTGTCCTGATAAAGCAGGTTCAGGCTGCTGCCGCCGTCCATGAGGACTCTGGTGAGGTGAAATCCGTCAACAATTGGGTCTAGAACCAGTGCAGCGAATCCACCGTGACGAATACTGGTGGGGTGGTCCCTTTTATCAAAAGTAGTCGGGCAGGAGGACCATGGGTTGAACTTCGGGACAACTGGCTCCATCGCGTATACGTCCCTTAACGCACGCTTCCGCTCCCTCTTGGGGATGTGGGTCGCGTATATCATGTTCACCGTCCGCACTTGTGGGGGGAATCCCTTCTGTCCACTACTGTTCGGCGGCCAGGGCTCCTCCTCGTCGTCGCTATGTAGCCCCTGGTCTCTGTTTTTGGCATTTAATTTGCCGGCCTGCTTGAACACCCAACAATCCCTGTTGGTGTGATTGGCTGGCTTTTCGGGGGTGCCATGTATCTGGCATGAGCGGTCGAGTATTCGGTCCAAACTGGATGGGCCCAGATTATTTCTCTTGAATGGCTTTTTCCGCTGACCGGGTTTAGAGCCTCTGAATCCGGCATTAACTGTCGTACCCTCAGCATTGTCGCCGTTAATGCGACGCTTGTGCTTGTTGTGACGCGACCTAGTACTGTTGTCCTTGGTATCCGAATTACCAGGGCTCTTGGTTATGTTATTGCTACGAGCCAGCCAGCTGTCTTCTCCCGCACAAAAGCGGGTCATGAGTGTCGTGAGAGTTGTCATAGATTTCGGCTTCTCTTGTCCAAGGTGCCAGGCAAGCCACTCGTCGCGGATATTATGCTTGAAGGCCGCTAGGGCCTCTACGTTCGGACAGTCGACGATTTGATTTTTCTTGGTTAGGAACCGTGTCCAGAATTTCCTGGCCGATTCCTCTGGCTGCTGAATTATGTGGCTTAGGTCGTCGGCGTCTGGTGGTCGCACATAAGTGCCCTGGAAATTGTCGAGGAATGCGGCTTCCAGGTCCTCCCAACAACCGATTGATTCTGCTGGCAAGTTGTTAAGCCAATGCCGAGCTGGTCCTTTAAGCTTGAGTGGGAGGTATTTGATGGCGTGTAAGTCATCACCACGGGCCATGTGGATATGGAGGAGATAATCCTCGATCCATACCGCAGGATCTGTTGTGCCGTCATATGATTCGATGTTTACGGGTTTGAAACCCTCTGGGATTTGATGATCCATTACTTCATCTGTGAAGCATAGTGGGTGTGCGGCACCTCTGTACTGGGCAATATCCCGACGTAGCTCAAACGAGCTTTGTCTACTGTGTTCGGCCCGGACGGCTTTATTGTATCCGGCATGAAGATTACCGTCTCATGCCGTGGGGCGCCCACGCGATCCATAGATCGACCTTGTTTGCTTTGCCTTGTCCTCCAATATATCTCGCAGGTCTGGCGCATTCCCCCATGCCTTGGTATTTTTAAAGCGGCGGCGGGGTGTGGCTTGAGTGGAGGGCCGAGAGGCCTCTCTGTCACGGCCACGTGGTGGCCGGTCGGCCGCATCATGCGCTGATGATGTAGGTGCTTCTTCCTCTAATCGGGGTAGCAACCTGCGCTTTGGGTAGCTCTTGGAGGGGCGTTCGAGTTCATACTCTTCGGCCGCTAGGACTTCCGTCCATTTGTCGGCTAGCAAGTCTTGTTCAACTCTAAGCTGTAGCTGCTTTTTCTTGAGGCTGCTCGCCGTGGCTATAAGCCTGCGTTTGAAGCGCTCTTGTTCGACGGGATCTTCAGGCACGACAAATTCGTCGTCGTCGAGGCTTGCCTCGTCTTCGGAGGGAGGCATGTAATTATCGTCCTCAACCTCTCTGTTTGCCGCTCCTTCATGAGGGCTAGCTTCCACATCCTCCTGTGCTGAGTTTTGCTGGAGGGGATTTTCTTCGGCACTGTCTGGAGTGTTATTATCTCCCGTGCCGGAATCACCGTTTTTGCTTTGGCGGGATTTAGAGCGGCGCCGCTGACGCCGGCGTTTAGGCTGTTTCTTGGAGGGGTCATCCTCCGCTGTTCCATCGCCATCGCCCTCTTTTGGGGTGTCCACCGTGTATATGTCATACGACGAGGTGGCTTTCTAGTGCCCTATAGGCGCTGGTTCCTGATCGTCTCCTGCATCGGCGTCCATACCGTTGATGTCTTCGGAGTCGTAGTCGAGCACCTCGGTTAAATCATCAACAGTGGCTACAAAGTGGGAGGTGGGTGGGTTTTGAATTTCTTCATCATCCGCATCCCAACCTTGCTGACCGTAGTCCGGCCAGGGCTCTCCTGATAAAGAGAGAGACTTTAGTGAATTCAGAATATCGCCGAAGGGCGAGTGCTGAAAGATGTCCGCGGCGGTGAACTCCATAATCGGCGCCCAATCGGATTCGATCAGCAGGGGCGCGGGGGGCTCGGAGTCCGGATAGGAGTCCGGCACCTTGGAGTCACGTGCTTCGCAAGGGACAAAGCTGGTGTTTGGCTCGATCGCCGTAGAGATTTCGGCCTCCGAGGCGGCGTCCAGCCACCCGTCCTCGATCGGCGCAATCGACTCCGAACTAAGGGTCGGGACCGATGCGGGCGCGGCCTTCGGAGCACTGTTCGGCGACAGAGCTAAATCGTGCCCTTCGTGACAGTGCGGCACGCTCGGCTGTGGCTCGAATCCGTCGAAGATCAAATCCCCGCGGATGTCAGCCGTGTAGTTCAGACTTCCAAATCTGACCTGATGGCCAGGGGCGTAGCTTTCAATCTGCTCCAGATGGCCAAGTGAATTGGCCCGTAGTGCAAAGTCGCAGAATACGAAGATCTGTTCGGGGAGAAAAGTCTCACCCTGGACCGCATCGCTGTTGATGATCGGAGGAGCCATCGGGCCTAAAAGTGACGACACAGAGGAACTCTCAATGAAAGCACCAATGTCGGTGTCAAAACCGGCGGATCTCGGGTAGGGGGTCCCGAACTGTGCGTCTAGGCGGATGGTAACAGGAGACAAGGGACACGATATTTTTACCCAGGTTCGGGCCCTCTTGATGGAGGTAAAACCCTACTCCTGCTTGATTAATATTGATGATATGGGTAGTACAAGAGTAGATCTAACACGAGATCAAGGAGGCTAAACCCTAGAAGCTAGCCTATGGTATGATTGTTGTTCTGTTGTTCGTCCTACGGACTAAAACCCTCCGGTTTATATAGACACCGGAGAGGGCTAGGGTTACACAGAGTCGGTTACAATGGTAGGAGATCTACATATCCGTATCGCCAAGCTTGCCTTCCACGCCAAGGAAAGTCCCTTCCGGACACGGGACGAAGTCTTCAATCTTGTATCTTCATAGTCCAGGAGTCCGGCCGAAGGTATAGTCCGGCTATCCGAACACCCCCTAATCCAGGACTCCCTCACCAATGCCTTTAAGTCATTCTTTCTTAGAAAAATTCATTGTTTTAATTTTGTGTCATTTTTTTATTTTTTGCTAGAAAACTTCTAATCAATTCATCTTCAATCATGACAGCACAACCAATACCAGAAATGATAAAAATTACATCTAGATTCGTAGACCATCTAGCGACAACTACAAGGACTGAAACGAGTCGTAGGCGCGCTACCGTCATCACCCCTCCCTCGCCGGAGCCACACAAAACTTGTTGTAGTAGACAGTCGGGAAGACGTCGTGCTACATCCCTAGGACTAGCGCACTAGAACAGCAACCGCCACCGATGAAGAATAACGTTTGAAAGGATCCAACCTTAACACACACAAACGTAAATGAACAACGATCAGATCGGAGTAGATCCATCAAAGACAAATACACTAGAGATTTATCTCCACACGCCCATCGACGATGCTAGCCGCACCACCATAACGGGCGCTAGGCGGGGAGAACCTTATCTCATCTTCAGGGAGCTGCCGCTTTCTCGCCTTTCGAGCAGGACACAAACCCTAGTAAAATTCTTTTTAAAAGTAATGAATTCCACTCCTTCTTAGGAGACTTCTTTTTTTGCGAAACTTTCACTATTATATGCTTATTACTATATATTATTTAAAAATGCAATTTATGTGTAAATTTTGTGCAAACTTTGTCGTTATTTGATTTCTTTATATTTTTTGTTCATTTTAAGGGTATTATCAATGGCACTAATTCATTACTCTTTAGGTATTTTTAAATTCCAGTTATTATTTAGGATGACACCACCACAAGTATTAGAATTCAGGCGATCGACCCAATTTTTTCTTTTGGTTTATCAATTTAACAATTCACAGTAATGAAAACCATGGTAATTATAAAAATCGTGGTATTCTAAGAACACTTTAGAAATATTTTGCTATCAATGGGGGCCTTAGTTATAGTGTGTGGTTGAAAGGGCAGCTGAGTATAATGTGATGAATCAAACAAGACTACGTCAATGTGTAGTCCAGCTTTGCAATGAAAATAGCAAACAATAATGCCACAAAGAAACATACATACCGACTTAAATTTTTACTATAGTTTGCATGACATAATTTCTACAGCTAACGCGTTCCTAATAGAAATGCCATATTTGACCTAAATCTTAGGAAAAATCTTGTTGAGTGTAAAATCAGCTAGAGCTAGGAATCAATCAAGCGAAGAGGAGGCAGGGCAACCTTATGGGTTGGCTCGATTGAAACAAGTTTGGGTCGGTCAACTGACCCAATTTTTATTTTCAATCGACTAATCTGTAACCAGTCCATTAATAAATCAAGGGAGTGGTAAAATAGTACTCTCTTTGTTTCTTTATACAAGAGCACTTCATATTTTTATGTCTAACTTTGTCCATTAATTTTGTCAAGAAAAAGTGACTTATATGCCACGGAAAAAATGTTACTGGATGCATATTTCAAAGAACTTTTCCATGATATTTTTTAATGACATATGACCCATATTTTGTTGACCAAATTATAAGTCAAAATTTGACACAAAATACAAAGTGATATGTGACTTTAACCGTTCTCTATTTAAAGTTTACTTTAAACCATAAGTTTTAAATAACCGGCTATAGCTCCGCTATAACATTTTCAGCAGGGTGCCGCTAAATGGCCGCCTTCATAAATAGCCCGCTATAATCTGCTATAGCCGGCTATAGCTGATTTGAAGGCCCACCGCTATTTTGCATAACCCGCTATTTAAAACATTGCTTTAAGCAGGCTGCTTCGTTGTGAACGCGCCTGAATCCGCAGGAAATCCACGACGACTCTATTTTTTTTAGGTGCATCCACGACGACTCTAGCGACTCCCAACTTCTCTCAATTTTTGGCCCGTGCTCATCATCATATTGCGGCGGACTACGCAAAACCAACCGCACCCACGGGCCGGCCGGTACATCTTTCCCGTGGGCTTCCCGCGCCTGGCCCGAGTAGTGATCGCAACCTTCTGACCCGCTGCTGCCTTTCGTCCGACCCACCGCGGCACCGCCGACCGGACGAACCCTTTCCTCGACGCCGCCCTAGGAATAGGATCTGCGCCGCCGACGCCCAACGAGCCGCCCAATCGCCCGCCCGTCGTCGAGTCCTCCTCGACGCTGGTCGAGGATCCAGTCCACCTGGAGCTGCACCAAGGACGCACCCCCCAGACATAGGTAGGCTTCTCTCGCCTCTTGTGTTGGGCACTCAACGAAGCAGCAGGCGGAGGGCTCTCCCCCCATTCTCTTTGGTTGCATTATATGGTCTATCAGGCTTCCATCTCGTATTGAGTGAAATTTTATGGTGGTCTTTGCGAGAGGTATGCTTGGTGGGGAATATGAATGCTCCATTTTATTGTTAATTTTCTCCCCATATGAACAAAATTACAAAAATTCCAATACACCCAACTTGACATATACGATCAGGCTACTCACCATAGGGAATATAATCCACCTTGGGCAGCTAGACATTATTGTTTGAGGAGTAGGCAGACGTAAGTTGGCATTGCCATGTGTTTCCATGGGGAAATTATGAACTTTTGGCAACCAAACACAAAAGTTGGGATTGCAGATCAATCCCAATTTCATAAGAATATGAATTGGGCCTCCAAGTTTGCAAGGACGGCTCTGTTCCACAAGTCAAATGGACATAGGCGATTTGGAACTCAGGGAAGAATTAAATGGACATAGGATTTCCTGAATTTGCTACATGGATTTGGATTTTGTCATGTTCTAGAACTATTTGTGGTGGTGGTAGGGGGGGGGGGGGTAATCATGTTATACACTCAAATGAGTAGGTTTTCGTCACAAATTCACCTTGAGCTACGAAACACGGATACGGCATAAAACCAGTGTATAAGGGGTGGATACTGCCCGGATATGCTGATACATCCGGATACATCTGGTGCAATCACTAATGTCTTGGTGTGTCTTGTTCGTGCAGTCATTGTGATTTGATGAGCTTGCCCGTGCAGTTATTGTGATTTGGTGAGCTTGAGTGGTGTGTTGGCTCGTGGGATTGGAAAACAATTATGTTCCCGTTCCTGCATAGAATCATTAATATCTATATAGTTTTAGTATCTATATATATGAAAATGCATCGCTGCATTTTTGAAAAGTTGCTGTTTCACGGTATCTGTATCACCATATCTGGGCAACCTAGCCTTGGAGTTGTTATTAAGACATCAGGTAGAGAGTATCTCTGTGCTAAAATTTCTCTGTTTTCTGTTTACTTATTCCTTGCAGAAGTGTAAACTGTGCGGCAATTGTTTACACATGTCCATCTTTCGCTTCGTTCTCCCGACAATAGAAAGAAGTAGAGGCTGGAGATGCTTTGCTACTGGAATCCCTTCTGATTCTATAGCGGAGCTCAATAAGGTTAGGTTTCTTCACTCGCTCTTTAAAAAATTCGTCATGTGTAACCTCTTCTTTTCCTTTACTGTTATTTAGTCATCTTATTGAGACTAGACATGGCTAGATTACTAGACATACTTGTTGTTTGATGCTTTGGGTAATGGCTATTACGTAATTGCCGTGTACTTGCATGTGGCGTTTTTTGGTATCTTCAGGTTGGGTGTCCAATATGACCATGATAGTTACTTTTCCCTTTATGCCTGAGCTGTAAGATAACCATGTCCTGTTGTAGCACGCTTAAGTTTGGTGAATTATAGTCTACTACTCCCTACATGTGGCAAAAAAGGCTGAAATAGTGCAGCCTTGGACTCTTCCTGTAGAACACATCCAGAAATCAGGTTATATGTATCAAATGATTTAACCACGAAAATTATATTGACTAATACCCAAATGAACTATAGGACATGGACAAATCATGGCTTCAAACAAAATATAGATAATAATATAACTTCATAACTGTATAATAAACAAATAATTCAGTGTACTCATGACAAAACAAGGATATGGAATCCCATTAATGATGTTCTAGACACAAATTGTATAACTGGAACACCAAAAAGACAATCGTCGATTTAACTCTCCGTGATGCAGTGTCTTTTAAGATGGATACACAGTACTTTGCTTGACTTAAACTATTATGACACTGATTTAGAAAGTAAGAAAAACCAAGGTCCGGTACTACAGTGCAGATAAAGAAAAAAAATGTAGTTACATCCTGGTTTCAAGTCCTTGAAAACTGGTACACTATATAGGAGTATAGATACTTTACTATCCAGTATGTTTCATTTTTCCTCTCTAAGCTTTCCCGATTTAGAATTTACCAACTGAATCTGTTTCCTTTGGTTCTGAATTATAGTATGCATAATTCTTAAAGACAAAAAATCTACACAAACTAATATAGGTTTCTGACTTAGTCATGAGTATTGTGAACTGTCCTCGTACTAATATATTTTGTCATTGGGCATTAATAATGATCTTGAACTTTGTAATTTCAGGAAATGGAATCGATATTTGGCGAATCTCCTTCAGCCAGCCCTTTGGGCTCAAATCCTTCTCACCAAGCAGTCCATCCCACTCCTGCAGCCCGGGAGACACAACCGGGTCTTACCCATGTTGATTGCAGTGGCCAGGCAAAGATGGTTGATGTCTCACCCAAACATGACAGTGAGAGAGTAGCTATAGCCAGCTGCAGGGTCTTGCTAGGCCAGAAGGCATTTAACTTGGTGGCGTCAAACCAGATTGCCAAAGGCGATGTACTTACTGTTGCAAAGATAGCTGGAATAACTGGTGCGAAGCAAACTAGTAACCTCATACCCCTGTGCCACAACATTAATCTCTCCCATGTTCGTGTTGATCTCACTCTCAATGAAGAGGACTCTAGTGTTGTCATAGAAGGGGAGGCCACCACTTGCGGGAAGACAGGGGTTGAAATGGAAGCAATGGCTGCAGTGACCATTGCCGGACTGACGGTTTATGACATGTGCAAAGCAGCTTCAAAGGACATATGTATAACAGATATCTGTCTCCAGCACAAATCGGGGGGAAAGAGTGGAAACTGGTCCAGGAATTAGAAGCTTCAGTTGCTTTTCTGAGGATATGAATGCAGGCCTGAATTCTTACACCAGAAGGTTTTGATTTGCTTTAAATTTGTGCACACTAGATGCTAAATCTTTGAGCCATCAGAGAAGGTTATTTTGAATTCCCTGCCTGTTAATGCATTGCCCAACTGGTTATATTACCCATGGTTTATTGTGCATTCTCCATTGCTGCTCATTGTACAGACTGGTATGCACATGCCAACATAAGGTGGAGTAAATGAAAGTTGAGAATAAATACGTTGATATTTTTGTGTCCAGGGTTGGATGAGTGCATAAAAGCCAGTTTTATTATACAAACACTCTCTCTGCAAATTTATCATCTGAGTCCTTTTATCTCTTTATTAGGTTCCGACTTGTGTAATTGTTAATTGGTGTGATGATGTCAATAATATTGATCTTATGGCGCATGTGTTCTTTTTTATTTGATTACAAGGTGGAAGAATGCATCTCCTGCATAACCATGGTGACAAGAAGCGAAGTAGTGAACCATAGAGTTATTGGCTGCACTTCATCTTGTACCCCGATGGGCTTAGTGTGTATATAAAATACTTGACGCCAGACGGTACAGAAGAAGCCACGTCTGTTGCAGTTATCATAACCTAATTACCTTAACTAACTGTCAGTGTTATGCAATGTCATTAAGTTATTACCTTAAAATACTAGTAACTCAGATGGAGATGGTATCTGATTGCCTTCATTTGATTATTTTTTGACACTAACACATGAAAATGTCCAATATCCCTGGGCTTAGTTCCTATCGACATGGTGAAGTTATTTGCAGCTAATGACAAAATCTTAACTAACGTTTCCAAATTGATGCGGCTTGGTTCATAACCAGCTACAGATACACGTTTCTTTCTTTAGCTGGTACCACATTTGCTTTTTGTTATCCTGATAATGTGGTTACTTTCTGATGATGCAGGAAATATTCTGATTTTTTTGACCCCATATAAAACGAATTGATCCCAGGTAAAGTTACTTTCTTAAACATGCCAATCATATAACCTATTGGTTGGACATGGTGGAAGTGGGATAGTGACTTTTAGAGAAGGGAAACATAACTAGTTCACATCCAAATCATTATTTTAGGTGATGTCTGGTCCACATTTAGTTTATTTTTGATGGCATGATGCATGTGACATCTTGTTCTACATTATATGAACAATAGGTCTGGATGTTTCACTTTGAAAACTAGAATATTGTAGGTTATTTGTGAACATGCAGGAGGCGAGACAATGACCGTATAGAAGGCCCTTGTGCAAACATTCCACACAAAGTCTTTACATGCTGCTTCTTACTTTGTCGATCATGTTTGTTTTGGTTTAAGTGCTTTGCTGCTGACATGATCTGCACTTGAGTTCTGGGCACATGCTTTGCGCACCAGAAAGCAGCGGTAGTTAGTTTACAAGAGACTGAAGCTGTCCATGCCATGACCTTAGTGATGATCAGTGCAAATCTGAAGTAGTTGGGATCCTTCTGTGCCCATCTCCTTTGAAAATCCTCACAATGAACACCTGTATCAACAGAAGTTATTCACATTTATTATATTCTGAGCTGACATACTGGATGACATGCAGGCTGTTGCACTGCTTTGCTGTAGTCTCCCGTTGCCTGGACACATAGCCATGGGCAAGCTGAAACCGACGTTTTTTGGGTGATTATCTGGCATTCTAGTGTGTTCCTGCCTCTGACTGCTGATTTGCTATTGAAATATAGTAATCCACCCTGATGATGGCATCTGAAGAGGTCAATTTCTGCTAGGCCTAGTGCCAACCACTCAGAATTAGTTGTCCTGGCCAGTGGGAAGGAGCTAGAACTATATATACAAGCACCTGCAGATTTTCGGTCAACTGCCCCTGGTGGATCTTTGCAGATCGCGGTTTGACCGACATTCGATTATGAAACCGCAAGTACGTTTTTCTCTCCTGTTTTTGGCAGCGTGTTCCGAATTTTTCTCACGCCCCTGCTGTGATGTTTGAGGTCGGGGGGCATAAACCCTCAGCCCTGAATAACACAAAACTTCGTTGAAACTTGAAACCGAGCAAAGAACACGCGTGGTTGAGGGGAAAAGATGTTCTTGGCCTAAAGTATGGAGGGATCCAAGCAGGCTATTTCGTTTCAGGTTTCTCGTGCTAGTTGCAAACGACCTAACATTGGCATCTCTGCCAATTGATGCCCTAGTTCCTTTAGCCTTTCTGTAAGAAACCGGTTTTGATACGGTGACTCTGAAGTCTGAACATGAGCAAGTTCAGTATAGAAAGTCGATGGAGGCTGGAGTAGTGGTGTGAAAAGAAGCTGCCACGTCAAACAGGATATGATACTAAACTGGATAAATTGGTCAGTACTCTCCACGGAAGGTTTGGTCCGATTGATTAGCTGAACTAATGAATGCGTATCGCCGTACCCGTGACAGGACAGGAGACGTGAAAGCTTGAAACAGGATTTCGGTACAAAAATCAAGAATGCGAAAGAGAAGGTGCTGTCATTACGACTAGAAAAATGCGTGTCCTTGAAGAACAGTGCAAACATGCGTGCGATGCATTGGCATGGAGCGGGAACCCGGAGTCGCAGCACACATGGCAACGAAGCATTGACACAAGTCGATCCGCCCGACAGGAAAAGAAGCGCCTGGAAATGATCTGCTGGTAGATAACATACTTTAGAGCACCGATCACTGTCAAATTAAACCAGTATATGTATTTTCCAACGGAACGTAGTGGAAGGAGAGCGGCCACCCATCCCTTGAAGGCTTGAAGTCGCGGTGACCTTTGCTCCTTCATAAAAAACAAAAGGTGGAAGTGACCCTGCTTGCTTGCCATGATTGGCCCGGTTGCCATTATCCGGACATTTCTCTGCTCCGCTTCTCTAGTGCCGATCTGGCAAGTTGAACCGTTCCGCCGGGCGCCGGCGGTACAGCCATGCCCGAAAGGGAAACCCGGCGTGCCGACGACTCGCGGGTCACGGAGCGGTTCATGCGTGCGAGCGAGCGGAGGTCGACGTGGACGTGGACGTCGACGGGATAAGCACATACAGTAGTGATCTCCCCGCGCCGGACTCTCGGCGCGACACGCGTCGCCCGTCGCCGTCGCCGTCGCCTCCACCGGGAGAAGAAATTAAGCCGTCGCGCTCTCCGGATCCCGATCTGACTTGGCCGCCCGTAAGGCCGGGCCGGGCCGCGTTTGCCGTTCCGTGCGTGGATGGTGTGTCGCCGCGACAACGGGTGCGCGGGTTGGCGAGCGTGTGCCGTGTGCGCACGGCAGGGCTGCTCCGTTTCGTCGGCGGCCACCCATCGAAACCGGTGGCGTGTCTCTGGCAAGTAGTGCGTGCATGCACACGTGAACTACCGAAGCCAAAAATATGTACGTACGTACTTGCCCTGCCACGACAGGGAAATGGCTCACCAAGTCACGATGATGGACGAACCATTCAGGAGTTATGTACGTACGAGTAGTAGCTAGATTCCTAGATGTACGAGCATGTATAATTGTATGGAACAGTACACCTACGTTGGTAGGAAACCGACTCCGGTGAAGGAGTACTAATCAAGCCACTAAGCTGGCCCCGAAGCAACATATCCATATGGAATATCCGTTGCTTAAGTGTGTCTAAATCTCACAGGCCGAGAGCTCGCACCCCCGGCCCGGCCATGCAATGATTGCTAATTAGAAAGCCACGGCTTATGATAGTGTAGCGTTGTCGACTATTCCAGCGGCACGTGAGAGCGTGAAAGAAGCCTTTTTGTCTCGTCATATTGAACCGGCAGAGCCAACAGAGGCCGTTGCCAGCATGGGAGGGGGCAAGCGAGCTAGCTCTAGATACTGTCACTGTAGCTGGGGAGGGGCGTCGCATGCATGCCATCATGGCTCATCAACGTCGTCGACATGACAGACAAACGCACCATGTAATCAATCATGTCATGTAGCGTCTCCAAAAAGGAATATATATATATATATATATATATATATATATATATATATATATATATAGATCGTGCCACGTAGGTGGATCCACTTGGCACGTACAGACGTACACGATACTGTATGACAGTACTGCCAAGTGCCATCTACTCCGTAGTACAGCTAACAATCGAGCAAGATCACAAAGTTCTTTCTGCAGTAGCTCCGTATGAATGGTTCCAGGTGCTTGCCTCCTCCTGTTAGTAGATATATTTGGCTCCAACTTTCTACATCTCTTACGTGGTACTAATATTCCCGCAAAGTATTCTTAGCGTATCTTCAACTTATCCCCTAAAGTGGATACGGTATCCGTCTGCAGACCGTGTATGTGGAAACGATACGGGAGCCGACCATCCAACCTTAGTCATCAAATTTCCCTATTTATCCAGGCATGTTTGTATACACATTTCATTAAACACTTCGTGTGCACTCGAGCATGGACGAACAAACACATGCCGCCGATGGTAACGAAGGCCATGAGGACACAAGCAACAACTTGTGATTGAGAGATTTGTTCCTCGTGGTTGGGAGCGTTGTTGCTCACACTTTTGAATCCCTTCTCTCTTTGTGAGTCAAGCTGGCAATGGTTAACCACCACAAGCTCAATGTGCTTCAAATGTGTTACCTGAGCATCGCCGGGTCTTCGTCTGCGCGGACGAGGATGCCTGAATCCGAGGCCAGGCACACACGCGTGCCGGTGGATCCTGAGGATGCGCTCCTCGCGACGGTCCTCCGCCGCTCCCTGACAACGGCGGAGATGAATGCGCGGGGGCTCCGCCGCAAGAATGCCAAGGCGCTTCGGCTCGTTATGGAGCTGTCAGAGCGCAAGGCATCTAAGGAGGTGGCGGCCAAGGCAAAGGCGGTTCGGCATGCTAATGAGCAGGGCCGCTTGGTCTGGAGGCTAATGGGCCAAGTCTGCTCCGACGACGACTCGCGTGTCACAGACGACTCCAGCTCATGCGACGACGCACCGCCGCATGCCAGCGCCTACACGGAGGGGCACAACCGCACCTGCGACCGCAAGAGGAAGGGGCCAGCGAGGAAATGGTGTTTCCTTCACCCTTCTCCACTTTATCTATGTGTATATATAGTAGTTTTTAGTATGAATTTGCACTGTCCGGTGTTGAACTTTTGATCCTTTTGTTCGGCGATGAATTATGATCCTTTTGTACCGGATGAATTTAGTCCGATTGTTGCTACTAAGTGTGTTCATCATGTTCATCTACATACCGTTGCATGGATTTGTGGTTTGGATATGAGGGACATGGTTGTAAGAGTGGACAAATGAGGAGTTCTCTGTCACTGCCCGCGGACACATCTGGCTACATGTATGGTTGTTTGTGGGCCCAGACTTGGGACGCATCTGGTAGCCTGCATTAGGCCCAGCCAGGCCCGCGCGGGATGAAAATGGGATGTTTGGATGTCTGTATTTACTATTTGGCCTGCATAGTATGAACCTCAAAGCACCCCTCAGCCTGGCCCGCTAGGAAGGGCCGAATCGGCCATTTCCAGCGAGCCAAGCTTGAGCGATGCAGGGGAGGGGAACACCGCGCCGCGCCGCACAGGGGAGGAAGATGGCGGGAGCTATGGCGCATCTCCGAAAAAGCGGCGGGACGAATTCGAGTCACCGCCCGCCGATTCAGTCGCCCTATATATCAAGGGTCACCGCCACGGCAAAACTCCCGCCACCATTTCCCCCCTCTCGATCTTTACCTCCAGCGCGATCCACATTGACGACGAGGTAAGCGGCGCATTGATGTCTGCTTGAACTATGTCGGTATTTCCCCAAAGAGGAAGGGATGATGCAGCACAACTACGGTAGGTATTTCCCTCAGTGATGAGACCAAGGTTACCGAACTAGTAGGAGAACCACGCAACACTACGTGAACGACACCTGCACATAAATAACAAATACTCGCAACCCGGCGTATTAAAGGGGTTGTTAATGCCTTTCGGGTAACGACGCCATAAATTGGCAAGTAGACGGGATAAAAATATGATAGATTGGATAAATAGATCTCAAATGAACGCAAAATAAAATAAAGTGCAGCAAGGTATTTTTGGGTTTTTGAAAATATAGATCTGAAAATAAAAGCAAATGAAAATAGACCGCGAAGGAAAATATAATAAAGAAGAGACCCGGGGGCAGTAGATTTCACTAGTGGCTTCTCTCGAGAAAAATAGCACACGGTGGGTAAACAAATTATTGTTGGGCAATTGATAGAACTTCAAATAATCATGACGATATCCAGACAATAATCATTATATAGGCATCACGTCCAAGATTAGTAGACCGACACCTGCCTGCATCTACTACTATTACTCCACACATCGACCGCTATCCAGCATGCATCCAATGTATTAAGTTCATGGAGAAACGGAGTAATGCAATAAGAACGATGGCATGATGTAGAAAAAATCTATTTATGTATAAATAGACCCCATCTTGTTACCTTAATAGCAACGATACATACGTGTCGGTTCCCCTTCTGTCACTGGGATCAAGCACCGTAAGATCGAACCCATCACAAAGCACCTCTTCCCATTGCAAGATAAATATATCAAGTTGGCCAAATAAAACCCAAATATTATAGAAGAAATACGAGGCTATAAGCAATCATGCATATAAGAGATCAAAGAAGACTCAAATAACTTCCATGGATAAAAACACAGATTTGATCATAAACCCAAAGTTCATCGGATCCCAACCAACACAACGCAAAAAAGAGTTACATCAAATTGATCTCCAAGAGACCATTGTATAGAGAATCAAAGAGAGAGAGAGAGAGAGAGAGCAAGCTGCTAGGGAATGTAGTGATAATTCAAAATTTTCCTACATGTCACCAAGATCAATCTAGAAGATGGTAGCAACGAGAGAGAGGGAGTGCATCTTCATACCCTTGAAGATCGCTAAGCGGAAGCGTTACAAGAACGCGGTTGATGGAGTCGTACTCGCGGAAATCGCGGAAGATCCGATCAAGTGCCGAACGGACGGCGCCTCCGCGTTCAACACACGTACAGCCCGGGGACGTCTCCTCCTTCTTGATCCAACAAGGGGAGATGAGAGGTTGAGGGAGAACTCCGGCAGCACGACAGTGTGGTGGTGGTGGTGGTGGAGCTCGTGGTTCTCCGGCAGGGCTTCGCCAAGCACTACGGAGGAGGAAGAGGTGTTGGAGAGGGGGAGGGCTGTGATGTGGACACAGACCTAGGGTAGGGTAATAGGCCTGACCTACACGTCCTACCTAAGGTCCTTGTCTTAAGAATAAAGAAGTTCAAGAATCAGAAGAAGGGATCCAGCAGAGGTGTCGAGTGACATCCACTCGACCTACCATCCACTCGGGACCCCACTTGATCCAGGTCACTCGACCACCGAACCGCTCGACGACAAGAAGACCTAAGGCCGCTCCGCGCAGCAACGGTCAATCATTCACTCAGATTTTTAATGGTCATTTGTAGCACTTTAATACAGGCGTTACCTGTAACGCCACCCCTTTATGTACATTGAATCCTATGTAACGGAGGGGAGCTGGGGTCCTGGCGCACTCTATTTAAGCCACCCCCTCCTTTGGGACAAGGGTCCGCACCCCCTGTAACTCACACGCGTATAATCCAGTCGACCGCCTCCGGGCTCCGAGACGTAGGGCTATTACTTCCTCCGAGAAGGGCTTGAACTCGTAAACCTTGCGTGTACAACTCCTCCATAGCTGGGATCTTGCCTCTACATTCCTACCCCCTATTCTACTGCCAGACTTAGAACTACGACAGTTGGCGCCCACCGTGGGGCTGGTGTCTTGGCGACTTGTTGGAGAAGTTGCAACCTATCCGATCACCTTCATCATGGTTTCAGGCGAAGGTTTGGCTGAGGGCCGCGAGATCCGTCTCGGCGCGCTCGTGTTCATCGCCGACGACTCTGCTTGGCTTCAGGAGGCTCCACTCGACGTCGACGCACTCCCCGTCCGAGGGGCAACGCACTTTCGCGCGTGCGTCCGCGGCGTCCTCCTACGGCAACCGTCGACCCAGTATCGGTCGGCTCCTGTGGCGTCCTCCCTCCCTGTCTCCCATCGACGCAAGCGTTCCGGGCGGTCGAGGCTTCAGCGCTGGGTGAGGCACGCGGTGGCCCGCTAATCGGCCACCCCCCCAGGTCGCGGCGATCGAGCCCGACGAATCTCTCTATGGCCTGTTCGACTGGCTCCGCAGAGACCGCATCCGAGTGCGATAGCAGTGATCCAGCGGCGGAGGTCCTGATGGTCGATGGACCTCGCAGTCCTCCTGGATTCCCCCGCGCTGACGGTGGCGACGGTGGGGGCGATCCGTCGCATGCCCATGAGGAGTACCACCCCGAGCCCCTCTCTTCGCAGCAGAGGGAAGAACTTCGCCGCCGGAACATGGATGCGCTTCACACTCCTATCGTGGGAGAAACCCCTGAGGCCCGAGCCTTGAAGGACGCGCGCTTGGCCAACTTGGCTGAGCGAACTCGACTGGAAAACCTCCAGCGAGCACTCGACGAGCGTGCGCGACAACGGGTTCCAGAATCCAGTCGACGTCAGCTCTTTCCATCTTCGACTCAGGTATATCGAACTCCGATCCAAAATCTTACAGCTGCACCTCGAATAGCAGAGTCAATTCAGCCTTCCTAGTCAGAAGTTGGCAGAGGTCTTATGCAGATCAGAGCTTTACTCCGAGCAGCGGGAGAGCAGAATACAGCTGTGTCGCAGTCACGAAATATGATCCATAGCAGGTCCGTTGTTGCAGATACAGTTCAGTCGGCTCACAGCCCAAGATCGCCCCGAGGCGTGAGGGACGTGGAGACCGGCATGACCAGTACAGAAACCGTGATCAGTATGATCACCGACTCGATCGTGATGATCTTCGTCGAGTGCCCACACCTCCCCCAAGGAGTGGATCATACATGTCTCGACAGCAGGATGACAGACGCCCTCACAGTGTTGGGCGAAGGATTCCCGTCGACCCCAGGGAACCAGGCTTTGATGCGAGATCCATTCTCGTTCAAGGTTTGGTTGACAGGAACAGAGCTCACAGAGAAGGCCATGATAGATATTTACCAACAAGCAGCAGAGTGCATGTCTCAGGTCCAGAGTGCTTCAGTAGAGCCATCAGGGCCGCAGTGATTCCTCCCAACTTCAGGTTGGCGACTGGAGTCAGTAAGTTCACTCGAGAGTCCAAGCCTGACACTTGGCTTGAGGACTACCGAGTGGCTGTTCAGATTGGCGGTGGCAATGATGAAGTGGCCATGAAACACCTTCCTCTGATGTTGGAAGGCTCAGCCAGAGCATGGCTGAATCAACTAGCACCCAGCAGCATTTACAGTTGGGAAGATCTTGCCCGAGTGTTTGTCAGAACCTTTGAAGGAACATGCAAGCGACCAGCAGGGTTGACAGAGCTGCAGTCTTGTGTGCAGAAGCCGAATGAAACTTTGAGGGATTATATCCAGAGATGGATCACACTACATCACATGGTGGAAAACGTGTCTGATCATCAGACAATCTGTGCCTTCAAGGAAGGCGTCAAGTATAGAGAGTTAAATCTGAAGTTTGGTCGGACCGGAGACATGTCTCTGAGTCGAACGATGGAGATTGCCACCAAGTACGCTAATGGTGAAGAAGAGGATCAACTCCGGAGCGGCAAGCACAAATCAGTCGCCCACGAAACCGGAGGAGGTAATTCCAGTCGGAAGCAGAAGCGCAAAGCGGAGCCAGCTGCTCCTGGAGAAACCTTAGCCCTGACTCAGGGAAAATTCAAGGGCAAGCCCAAAGGGCCATGGAATCCCAAGAAAATAAAAGATCAAGATGGAAATGATGTGCTGGACTTGCCATGCCACATCCAAACCAAGAAAGATGAAGAGGGTAAAATTATTTACCCGAAACATACCACTCGGCAATGTTGGCTCCTAATCCAGCAGTTCCGAGAGAAACAACGCAAAGATAAGGAAAAAGAGTCAGACAAGGTTGAAGACAAGGAGGACAGTGATGATGGTTACCCCCATGTCAATTCAACTCTGATGATTATTGCTGATGTTGAGAGCAAGAGTCGACTGAAAGTTATCAATAGAGAAGTGAATATGGTCGCTTCGGTGACACCCAGTTATTTGAAATGCTCTCAGACTGCCATCACATTCGACCAGTCTGATCACCCGACGCACATAGCCACCCCTGGGAGGCAAGCATTGGTGGTCGATCCAGTTGTCGAAGGCACTCGTCTGACCAAAGTTCTGATGGATGGTGGCAGTGGCCTGAATATTCTGTATGCAGAGACGCTTAAAGGGATGGGCATTCCGATGTCTAGACTCAGTGAAAGCAATATGAGTTTCCATGGGGTCATTCTAGGCAAGAAGGCTGAATCACTCGGCCAGATTGCTCTTGACGTGGTTTTCGGTGATTACAAGAATTACCATAAAGAGAAGTTGACATTTGAAGCTGTGGATTTCTAGAGTGTACCACACTATTCTGGGCAGGCCAGCTTATGCGCGTTTTATGGCTCGACCATGCAATGTGTACCTCAAGCTGAAGATGCGTGGCCCTATGGGTGTAATCACTATCACTGGCAACAGAAAGAAGGCAGAGGAGTGCTTCCAGAAGGGCTCAAAGATCGCCGATGCGTAGATGGCAGTAGTGGAATTGCAGGAGTATCAGAAAAATGCAGATCCGAGTGATTTGCTGCGAGCTAAGAAGCCTGCAATGGATTCAGCATTTCAGTCGTCCGGTGAAACGAAACCGATTCATATCCACCCGAGATGCAACTGGTCGAGTGGCAAAATGGACAATTGAACTCCTTCCCTTAGATATCAAGTTTGAGGCAAAGAAAGCTATCAAGTCCCAAGCAATAGTAGATTTCCTCGCCGAGTGGATCGAACAGCAACTGCCGACTCAAGTTCACTCGGAGCACTGGACCATGTTCTTCGATGGGTCCAAGATGCTGAATGGTTCTGGTACCAGGGTGGTACTGGTATCCCCCCGAGGAGACAAGCTCAGATACGTCACTTTGATTCCTCCAATAACGACGCAGAATATGAAGCACTCTTATATGGGTTGCGCATGGCCATTTCACTCGGCGCCGTCGCCTCATGGTTTATGGCGACTCAGATTTGGTGGTCAATCAAGTGATGAAAGAGTGGGACGTCAGAAGCCCAGCCATGACTGGCTACTGCAATGCGGCGAGGAAGTTGGAGAAGAGGTTCGAGGGGTTAGAGCTCCATCATATACCCCGACTGAAAAATCAAGCAGCCGACAATTTGGCGAAGATAGGTTCCAAGAGAGAAGCCATTCCCAGCAATGTGTTTTTGGAACACATTCACACACCGTTAGTTCAAGAAGATCCTTTTATAGAAGAGTCCCCGCAGCTTAAGAGCGCCACGGATCCGACTGAAGTCGAGATCCCAGCCGTGGTCGACCTAATCATGGAAGTTCTGGTCATCACTCCCGACCGGACAGTACCTTACATCGCGTACATCCTTAGGAAGGAACTCCCAGAGGATGAAGAAGAGGCTCGGCAGATCGTCCGTCGATCCAAAGCCTTTACTGTGATAAGAGGAGAGTTGTTCAGGGAAAGTGTGACTGGGGTCAGTCAGAAATGCATAACGCCAGAAGAAGGTCGAATGATTCTCAACGACATCCACTCGGGGACCTGTGGTCACCATGCGTCCTCTCGGGCCATTGTGGCTAAAGCATACCGAGCCGGGTTTTATTGGCCACGAGCAAATGAGATGGCGAAAGATATAGTCAACAGATGTGAAGGCTACCAGTTTTACTCTGATATGTCTCACAAGCCAGCATCAGCCCTGAAAACCATTCCCCTCGTCTGGCCCTTCGCTGTTTGGGGATTGGACATGGTTGGACCACTGAGAACTAGTAGAAGCGGCTTCACCCATGTGCTGGTAGCAGTCGACAAGTTTACCAAATGGATTGAAGCTAAACCTATCAAGAATCTTGAAGCCAGCACCGCTGTCAGTTTCGTCAGAGAATTGACATTCACATATGGAGTTCCACACATCATCATCACTGACAACGGGTCGAACTTCGATTTTGAGGAGTTTCGAGCTTCCTCCACTTCTCAAGGCACACGAGTCGACTATGCTTCAGTCGCTCACTCGCAGTCGAATGGACAAGCAGAAAGAGCAAATGGCCTAATTCTCAAGGGACTGAAACCCCGAATGATGTGTGATCTCAAACACGCTGCAGGTGCCTGGGTTGATGAACTTCCATCAGTTCTTTGGGGATTGAGGACAAATCCCAATCGGTCGACTGGACGAACTCCTTTCTTTTTGGTTTACGAAGCTGAAGCTGTTCTGCCAAGTGACCTACTCCACAACGCACCCCGAGTCGAACTCTTCTCTGAAGAAGAAGCAGAACAGGCCCGACAAGATTCAGTTGATCTCTTAGAAGAGGAAAGAGAGATGGCCTTGATCCGATCGACCATTTATCAGCAAGACTTGCGTCGATTCCACGCCAGAAATGTGAGGGGTCGAGCCTTTCAAGAGGGAGCCCTGGTTCTTTGTGTGGATCAACAGAAACCTCACAAGCTCGCCCCTGCTTGGGAAGGCCCCTTCATTATCACCAGAGTTCTCCACAACGGAGCATACCATCTTTACAATGTCGAGCATCAAAAAGACAAGCCACGAGCTTGGAACGCGGATCTGCTCCGCCCCTTTTATACTTAAGCACTCACTCGGATGAGATGTAATAAGAAATACCTCTGTAATTTATTTACCAAAGACAAGAATTTTATAATTTTCCGAACGATTGTTGTTACTTTTGTCCGCATGTGAAATCCCCCAGTGGGTGACTTAGCTGCGAATCCGTTTCACCTAAGTTCGAAAAATCCTACCGAGTGATGAGTAAACCTCTCACTCGGAAGCTTAGCTGCGAATCCGTTTCGCCTAAGTTCGAAAAATCCTACCGAGTGATGAGTAAGCCTCTCACTCGGGGGCTTAGCTGCAGTCAAAGTACTCGCCTAAGTTTGAAAATCCTACCAAGTGGAGAGCAATCCTCCCACTCGGGGGCTTAGCTGCAGTCCAAGTACTCGCCTAAGTTTGAAAAATCCTACCGAGTGGAGAGAAATCCTCCCACTCGAGGGCTTAGCTGCAGTCCAAGTACTCGCCTAAGTTTGAAAAATCCTACCGAGTAGAGATCAATCCTCCCACTCGGGGGCTTAGCTGTAGTCCAAGTACTCGCCTAAGTTTGAAAAATCCTACCGAGTGGAGAGCAATCCTCCCACTCGGGGGCTTAGCTGCAGTCCAAGTACTCGCCTAAGTTTGAAAAATCCTACCGAGTGGAGAGCAATCCTCCCACTCGGGGGCTTAGCTGCAGTCCAAGTACTCGCCTAAGTTTGAAAAATCCTACCGAGTGGAGAGCAATCCTCCCACTCGGGGGCTTAGCTGCAGTCCAAGTACCCGCCTAAGTTTGAAAAATCCTATCGAGTGGAGAGCAATCCTCCCACTCGAGGCTTAGCTGCAGTCCAAGTACTCGCCTAAGTTTGAAAAATCCTACCGAGTGGAGAGCAATCCTCCCATTCGGGGGCTTAGCTGCAGTCCAAGTACTTGCCTAAGTTTGAAAAATCCTACCGAGTGAAGAGCAATCCTCCCACTCGGGGGCTTAGCTGCAGTCCAAGTACTTGCCTAAGTTTGAAAAACCCTACCGAGTGAAGAGCAATCCTCCCACTCGGGGGCTTAGCTGCAGTCCAAGTACTCGCCTAAGTTTGAAAAACCCTACCGAGTGAAGAGCAATCCTCCCACTCGGGGACTTAGCTGCAGTCCAAGTACTCGCCTAAGTTTGAAAACCATCCTGATCCGCAAGGACGACGAGGTGCAGGTCGACTGCAACCTTCTCCTTCGGAGCTACGCCACAAGTATAACGTGCGCTTCATCCCAATCCGCAAGGACGACGAGGTGTAGGTCGACTGCAACCTTCTCCTGTGGAGCTACGCCACAAGTATAACGTGCGCTCCATCCCGATCTGCAAGGACGACGAGGTGCAGGTCGACTGCAACCTTCTCCTGCGGAGCTACGCCACAAGTATAACGTGCGCTCCATCCCGATCCGCAAGGACGACGATGTGCAGGTCGACTGCAGCCTTCTCCTTCGGAGCTACGCCACAAATACAATGTCCTCATCCGCAAGGTCGACTGCAATACATGCTCCATCCCTACCTGCAAGAAAGATGAAGTATAAGTCGATTGAACTTTCCACCTCAATGCTGCATCTCAAAGCTCAAAGATTATTCCGAGTGGAGAACAAATTCCACTCGAAGGTAAAGGCAAGCATATTCAGACATAAAACAAGTTCGGATAAATTCTAAGGTTCCGGACGACGGATCAAAAGTATTCGAGCATCAAGCCCGAAGAAGTTTAATGGTTACACAATCACTCGGCATTACGAGACAAATAAGGGTGAAGCTTAATGTTTTTTCGGTCACGCATCAGGAGAAGGACTGGCTGGGTCGCAGAAACTGTCAAGGTCAATGCTGTCTGCAATACGGGTGGCAGCGTCAAGGAAGGTGTCCATGAAAGACTGGAAAGTGCGCCTCTTCGTGTTAGCAACCTTGAGCTCCGCCAGCTTGTCTTCCTTGACATCCTGGCAGTGCACTCGGACCAGAGACAAGGCGATGTCAGCACCACAACGAGCTGATGACTTCTTCCATTCTTGCACACGCTCAGGGATTTGATTCAGTCAAGCCATCAGAGACTCGAGATCTTGAGACAGCTCCGCTTGAGGCCAAAGTTCAGCATCAACTCGAGTCAGTGCAACTTTCAAGCGGGCCAGATAAGCAACCGCAATGTCCATTCGAGACTCCAACCGCATCACGTTCATTGCAACATCATCTTTGACTGGACAGTGGATGGGATCAAGACCCGTCTCGACTCGCCCAATTTCTGCTTCAAAGTCTTGGCAAAATTCTACACAATCGAGTGAATGATGAGTCGACATCATAATTAGATTTGCCAGTCGACAGAAATAAGGCAAATTGATCAGTACCTTCAAGTTTCAAGACCAGCTTCTCAGCACGTTGGCCCAGATAAGACTCTAGCTTGCCGTTCTTGGCCTTGAGATTCCCAAGTTCGTCGGTCAATTTCTCCTTGTCCTTCTTCAGACGCTCGACCTCTTGATTAGCATCAGAAACATCAGTCTTAAGCTTGGAGTTTTCTTCTTCCAACTTGCCGACTGAAGCGAGCTTCTTGTCGGCAAGCGCTGTCTTCTCGCGCGCCTCCTTCTGTGCTGCAGCAAGGTCCAGATCCTTCTGCTCCAAAGCCTGCTTCATTTTCTCTAAAGAAATAACGTTCTTCAAGCGGGCTTGGAGTTGGCGGTTTTCACTACATACATCTGCTCGAGTGAAACCACTCGGTTCAAAATGAAAAGTAAAAGGGCCAGCCTGGGTATAAAAAGTTGGCGATTAGTTACCTCCCATGGCAGCTACTTCGTCACGAGCGGTCTGAAGGTTCTTCTTGGCCAGTTCCAGATCAAGGTTGATGCTGATTTGCCGTTTGTTCATGGCAGAAAGTTGAGCCCCAAGATCACAAGACTTCTGCAGTTACAACCATATCAGTCGACATAGATAAAAAGACATCACGTTGATAGTTACTCTAAGACTACCGCCGAATCAAACATTCAACGACAGTCTCGGGCACTACACCCAGTGGGTGCACTTAGCGTGCCCCCACTGATTTCCAGACTACAGTCGACAGCCGACTAACTTTCATAAAATCTCAGACCACAGTCGACTGCCCGCAGTCAACTATGGTCTCAGGGACTACACCCAGTGGGTGCACTCAGTGTGCCCCCATTGGTTTTGACTCCGCTCGGCATGGCATGCACAGCTCGAGTTGCAAAAAAAGGGGGGGAGTTCCTATTCTCAAACCACACTCGATTGCCCGCAGTCAACTATGGTCTCGGGGACTACACCCAGTGGGTGCACTCAGCGTGCCCCCACCAATGCAAAGATTCGGCTCGAATCATACAACATCAAAACAGCCACACCCTAGTGGGTGATCAGACAAGAAATGCAGTCTATTGAAATTTCAACTAACCTGGACGTTGGCTTGCATAGCAGCTTCAGCGTTGAAGGCTACTTGACTAGCCTCATGCACCACTTTCATTTGCCCCATCACAAGGTTCAGCTGAAGAAGAGCTTCCTTAGCAGCGGCCGGTGGGTCATTCGGAGTTTGATAGGCAGTGAAAAGTGATGCTGAAAGTGCAACTATCCCTAGGTGGTTTTGGTAATTCATAACAACATATAGCTCATTGAGATAATGCTATTCCAAGACAATTATTTCAGGAAAGCTCAATGATTGGCATGGCATGGATGGTGAAAGTGGAACGCTCAAAATGCTAAGGACAAAGGATTGGTTCAAGCTCAAAAGCTCAAGACTCTTCATTTACATTTTAGTGATCCAAGATCACATTGAGTCCATAGGAAAAGCCAATACTATCAAGGAGGGATGAGGTGTTGCTTAATGAGCCTTTTGCTTCATGTGCTTAATGATATGCTCCAAAATCCTCAGCTACTTTCTCATATCTACTCTTGACCTAAACCCAAAGACAAACTCGGACCTACCGATTCTTTCTATCCGGCGCCACCGAGTTTCACATGTCATAAGCCACTGCCAAACCCTAGCAAATCGGTTCTACCGATAGGGGATCTCGGTCTCACCGAGATGGGATTGCAATCTCTCTGTTTCCTTTTCGTAACTTTTCCGTCTCACCGAAAGAGCGGATCGGTCCCACCGAGATTGCAATGTAAACTCTCTGTTTCCCTTTTGTAACATTTCGGTCTCACCGAAAGAGCAAATTGGTCCCACCGAGTTTACCTGACCAACTCTCTGGTTAGCTAATTACCAAATCGGTCTCACCGAGTTTGTGTAATCGGTCTCACCGAGATTACGTTATGCCCTAACCCTAACCATATCGGTCCTACCGAGTTGCATGTCAGTCCCACCGAAAATCTCTAACGGTCACTAGGTTTACTATTTTGGTCCGACCGAGTTTGTTGATTCGGTCCCACCGAGATTGGTAAATTGTGTGTAATGGTTGGATTTTGTGTGGAGGCTATATATACCCCTCCACCTCCTCTTCACTTGTGGAGAGAGCCATCAGAACACAACTACCCTTCCAACTCATATGTTCTGAGAGAGAACCACCTACTCATGTGTTGAGACCAAGATATTCCATTCCTACCATATGAATCTTGATCTCTAGCCTTTCCCAAGTTGCTTTCCACTCAAATCTTCTTTCCACCAAATCCAAATCCTGTGAGAGAGAGTTGAGTGTTGGGGAGACTATCATTTAAAGCACAAGAGCAAGGAGTTAATCATCAACACACCATTTGTTACTTCTTGGAGAGTGGTGTCTCCTAGATTGGCTAGGTGTCACTTGGGAGCCTCCGACAAGATTATGGAGTTGAACCAAGGAGTTTGTAAGGGCAAGGAGATCGCCTACTTCGTGAAGATCTACCGCTAGTGAGGCAAGTCCTTCGTGGGCGATGGCCATGCTGGGATAGACAAGGTTGCTTCTTCGTGGACCCTTCGTGGGTGGAGCCCTCCGTGGACTCGCGCAACCGTTACCCTTTGTGGGTTGAAGTCTCCATCAACGTGGATGTAGGATAGCACCACCTATCCGAACCACGGGAAAAACATCCGTGTCTCCAATAGCGTTTGAATTCTCCAAACCCTTCCCTTTACATTCTTGCAAGTTGCATGCTTTACTTTCCGCTGCCTATATACTCTTTGCATGCTTGCTTGAATTATGTGATGATTGCTTGACTTGTCCTAAAGTAGCTAAAATCTGCCAAGAACTAAAATTGGGGAAAGGTTAAGTTTTTATTTGGTCAAGTAGTCTAATCACCCCCCCTCTAGACATACTTCCGATCCTACAGATGCAGGCAGAGCAATCGAAGCGGCCGTTGGATCTGAAGCAGGGAGTTGAGTCGGCGCAGCAGAAGTCTGAATAGCTGACCCTGAGGGGCAATCAGTCGACAACGGAATAGCGAAGGTGACGTTAGCTCGGGCTGGATCTGTCGATCGCTCGATCGTTGTCACGGGCGTCACAGTCGACCGGAGAACCTGGACTTCAGGTGCCTTCTTGCTCTGTTCCCTGTCCTTCTTTTTCCTCCCCCTCAGCGGTACTTCTTCTTCGTCATCTGGGAGCACAACAACATCTCGTGGAACTGTAATGAACAGTGAAAGCCGTAAGGATAACTGACAAACCCTTCAGTCGACCAAATGAATTTAGATCGGGCAAACTTACTAGCTTTGGAGGTGACGGTGTCGTCAGCTTCCTCGTCAGCTGGGGTCTTGTCAATATCCATGTCAGTCGCAGCCGAGGTCGGGCTGCACAAGTTCATCATCCACTCGGTCAGAATGAGAAAACCGGTCGGAATGGAAAAATTGATCAAAACAAGAATATATGAGAAGAGTATTTACCCAGAGGCAACAGGGACGTCCATCTTGATCCTAGGCAAGGTCTTCCGAGCCTTCGAGGGATTAGCTTTGGGCTGCTTGGTGACCTTCTCCGTCAAATCTGGAGTCGGTGACCGAGTGCGCTTGTGAGATGGAGCACTCGACGCTACTGCCTTGCCGCGCCTGTTCGCGGGGTCTTGACGCTTCTTGGATTGATGTTCGAAGCGAGGCGGTGAGTCGGCAACCTCCTCGTCCTCCGACTCGTCGCTCTCTTCATCATCATCATCGCCCGGGGACTCCCAGTCAATGCTCTCCTCAGCGCTATCCTCGCCCTCTTGGTCTTGCTCCAGGGCTTGTTAACCATTGGGAATCGAATACATCTCCGTGTAGATTTGCAAAACAAGATACCAATCATAAATCAGTCGGAGCAATAGTCAGTCGGTAAATTCATTCAAAAGTTCAGTTATGACGACCGGACCTTGTGTGGCGGGTTGCTGTCACTGAAAGGGTCGACTCTCCTAGCACCTCTGGGGTTGTCCTTGTTCCCGGTGATGCTCATCAACCACTCGGCTACGGTTTTGGCCTCCACCTCCTCCGGATGAACCCGAGCGGTGTCACCGGCTCCAGAGTACATCCACATGGAATGGTCGCGAGCTTGGAGGGGTTGGATCCGCCGACTGAGAAACACCTCAAGCAGATCCATCCCAGTAACGCCTCGGTTGATCAGCTGGACTACTTTTTCTACTAGCATGCCTGTCTCCGCCTTCTCCGCAGCGGTCACTTTCAAAGAAGATGGGGTTTGAACATGGTCGAAAGAAAAAGGAGGAAGCCCGGTCGACTGTCCTAGGGTCGCTATGTCTTGACAGTAGAACCAGGTCGACTGCCAGCCCCTGACCGACTCCGGGAGGGTCATCAGAGGAAAAGAACTCCTCTTCCTATTCTGAATGCCCAGGCCCCCGCACATCTAGATAACATGGGTTTTCTCGTCCCTCGAGTTTGCTTTTTTCACGGTTTGAGATTGGATAGTAAAGATGTGCTTGAAGAGACCCTAGTGCGGTCGGCATCCCAGGAAGTTCTCACACATAGAGACGAACGCAGCGAGATATGTGATGGTGTTGGGTGTGAAATGGTGGAGTTGGGCACCAAATAAATTCAAGAAACCGTAGAAAAAAGGGTGCGGGGGGAGCGAGAAACCATGGTCGACATGAGTGGCGAGCAGAACGCACTCACACGGCCGCGACTGTGGTTCTGTTTCTCCCCTCGGCAGATGCGCGGACTTATGGACGATTAGCCCCAGCTCGGCCATATCGTCCAAATCCTCCTGCCGTAGCGAAGATCGGGTCTAGTCTCCCTGGATCCAACCCGACGGCAACCCCGAGCGCGATGAAGACCCCCGATTCATCTGCTTGCTCTTCTCCGCCCCCGTCGCCTTCTTCGCACGCTCTAGCGCTGCCGTTTTGTCCTTCACCATGGCGGCGGAGCAGCGGCGACGAGAATGCGTGGGCGGGGCAGAGTGGAGATGCGAGAGGAAGAAGAGGGGATTTGTACGCGCATAGTGCAGACGCTTCGGTCTTGCCGCTTTTAAAGGCCCGCTTCCGAGTGGCTGACACGTGGGCCCGAGCGATCCTGTCAAATCTCCCAACAGTCGCGCAACATGATGTGTGGCGAAAAAGGTGGCGCAGAAATCGAAATGACCCATTTATCTATTCCACTTACCACGGGACGCTTCGCCTGGCGCGCTTTCGCCAGAATTTCGAATCCCGTGAAATCCGGGATCCTTCGCAACCGATCACGCCAAAGATATCATGTCAGAGATGCCACTCGACGGATGTCGTCTTATGAACTAGTCGACAATTTCTGAATCGATCGAGGTGACTGAAACGAAGCTGAAGGTATATCGATTGATATCCACTTACAGATAAAGACAAGTCAAAGCAGAATCAAAAGCAGGACAACTCCATCCTTCTTTTTCACTCAAACCTCAATCCATTCGGGGGCTAATGATGTGGACATAGACCTAGGGTAGGGTAATAGGCCTGACCTACACGTCCTACCTAAGGTCCTTGTCTTAAGAATAAATAAGTTCAAGAATCAGAAGAAGGGATCCAGCAGAGGTGTCGAGTGACATCCACTCGACCTACCATCCACTCGGGACCCCACTTGATCCAGGTCACTCGACCACCGAACCACTCGACGACAAGAAGACCTATGGCCGCTTCGCGCAACAACGGTCGAGCATTCACTCAGATATTTAATGGTCATTTGTAGCACTTTAATACATGCGTTACCTGTAACGCCACCCCTTTATGTACATTGAATCCTATGTAACGGAGGGGAGCCGGGGTCCTGGCGCACTCTATATAAGCCACCCCCCTCCTCTGGGACAAGGGTTCGCACCCCCTGTAACTCACACACGTATAATCCAGTCGACCGCCTCCGGGCTCCGAGACGTAGGGCTATTACTTCCTCCGAGAAGGGCCTGAACTCGTAAACCTTGCATGTACAACTCCTCCATAGCTGGGATCTTGCCTCTACATTCCTACCCCCCTATTCTACTGTCAGACTTAGAACTACGATAGGCTGCGCCAGGGGAAGGGTGCTGCTGCCCTCCCACCCCCCCTTTATTTATAGGGTGAAGGGGGAAGGGGGCCGGCCCCCTTAGATCCCATCTAGAAGTGGGGGGGGGGCAGGGGGGAAACTTGCCCCCAAGTTTGGTGGGAGTCGCCCCACCCCCTAGGGTTTTCAACCCTAGGCGCCTTGGGCCCTGGGGGTGGTGGTGGTGGTGGGGGGGTGCACCAGCCCACTAGGGGGATGGTTCCCACCCTTGTTCAGCCCACTTGGCCCACCGAGGCAGGTGGCCCCACCCAGTGGACCCCCGGACACCTTTCGGTGGTCCCGGTACAATACCGATAACCCTTGAAATCATTGCGGCGACTGAAACTGGACTTCCCATATATAAATCTTCACCTCCGGACCATTATGGAACTCCTCGTGACGTCCGGGATCTCATCCGGGACTCCGAACAACCTTCGGTAACCACATACTATTTCCCATAACAACTCTAGCGTTATCGAACCTTAAGTGTGTAGACCCTACGGGTTCGGGAACCATGCAGACATGACCGAGACATCTCTTCGGACAATAACCAACAGCGGGATCTGGATACCCATGTTGGATCCCACATATTCCATGATGATCTCATCGGATGAACCACGATGTCGGGGATTCAATCAATCCCGTATACAGTTCCCTTTGTCCATCAGTATGTTGCTTGCTTGAGATTCGATCGTCGGTATCCCCATACCTCGTTCAATCTCGTTACCGGCAAGTCTCTTTACTCGTTCCGCAATGCATGATTCCATGGCTAACTCCTTAGACACATTGAGCTCATTATGATGATGCATTACCGAGTGGGCCCAGAGATACCTCTCTGTCATACGGAGTGACAAATTCCAGTCTCGAATCATGCCAACCCAACAGACACTTTTGAAGATACCTGTAGTGCACCTTTATAGTCACCCAGTTATGTTGTGACGTTTGATGTACCCAAAGTACTCCTATGGTATCCGGGAGTTGCACAATCTCATGGTATAAGGAAATGATACTTGACATTAGAAAAGCTCTAGCAAACGAACTACACGATCTTGTGCTATGCTTAGGATTGGGTCTTGTCCATCACATCATTCTCCCAATGATGTGATCCCGTTATCAACGACATCCAATGTCCATGGTCAGGAAACCGTGACCATCTATTGATCAACGAGCTAGTCAACTAGAGGCTTACTAGGGACATATTACGTCTATGTAGTCACACATGTATTACGGTTTCTGGTTAATACAATTATAGCATGAACAATAGACAATTATCATGAACAAGGAAATATAATAATAACCACTTTATTATTGCCTCTAGGGCATATTTCCAATAGTCTCTCAGTTGCACTAGATTCAATAATCTAGTTATATTGTGATGAATTGAACACCCATAGAGTTGTGGTGTTGATCATGTTTTGCTCATGGAAGAGGTTTAGTCAACGGATCTGCGATATTCAGATCCGTATGCACTTTACAAATATCTATGTCTCCATCTTAAATATATTGACGAATGGAGTTGAAGTGACGCTTGATATGCCTGGTCTTCTTGTGAAACCTAGGCTCCTTGGCAAGGGCAATAGCTCCAGTGTTGTCATAGAAGAGAGTCATTGGGTCTGGCCATTGGGAATGACTCCTAGGTCGGTGATGAACTCCTTCATCCAGACTGCTTCCTGTGCCGCCTTTGAGGCAGCTATGTACTCCGCTTCACATGTAGATCCCGCCACGACGCTTTGCTTGCAACTGCACCAGCTGATTGCCCCACCATTCAAAATGTACACGTATCCGGTTTCTGACTTGGAGTCATCCAGATCTGTGTCGAAGCTAGCATCGACGTAACCCTTTATGACGAGCTCTTCGTCAACTCCATAAACGAGAAACATATCCTTAGTCCTTTTCAGGTACTTCAGGATATTCTTGACCGCTGTCTAGTGTTCCATGTCGGGATTACTTTGGTACCTCCCTACCAAACTTTCGGCAAGGCTCACATCAGGTCTAGTACACATCATGGCATACATAATAGACCCTATGGCTGAGGCATAGGGGATGACACTCATCTTTTCTCTATCTTCTGCCGAGGTCGGGCATTGAGCCGTGCTCAATTTCACACCTTGTAATATAGGAAAGAACCCCTTCTTGGACTGATCCATATTGAACTTCTTCAATATCTTGTCAAGGTATGCTCTTTGCGAAAGACCAATGAGGCGTCTCGATCTATCTCTATAGATCTTGATGCCTAATATGTAAGCAGCTTCTCTAAGGTCCTTCATGTTGGGGAATATAGTAATTTCAAAAAAATTCCTACGCACACGCAAGATCATGGTGATGCATAGCAACGAGAGGGGAGAGTGTGTCCACGTACCCTCGTAGACCGAAAGCGGAAGAGTTAGCACAACATGGTTGATGTAGTCATACGTCTGCACGATCCGACCGATCAAGTACCGAACGTACGACACCTCCGAGTTCAGCACACGTTCAGCTCGATGACGTCCCTTGAACTCCGATCCAGCCGAGCTTTGAGGGAGAGTTCCGTCAGCACGATGGCGTGGTGACGATGATGATGTTCTACCGACGCAGGGCTTCGCCTAAGCACCGCTACGATATTACCGAGGTGGACTATGGTGGAGGGGGGCACCGCACACGGCTAAGAGATCAATGATCAATTGTTGTGTCTATGGGGTGCCCCTGCCCCTGTATATAAAGGAGCAAGGGGGGAGAGGCGGCCCGCCAGGAGGAGGCGCGCCAGGAGGAGTCCTACTCCCACCGGGAGTAGGACTCCCTCCCTTCCTAGTTGGAGTAGGAGAAGGGGGAAGGAGGAGGGAGAGAGGAAGGAAAGGGGGGCGCCGCCCCCCTCCTTGTCCAATTCGGACTAGAGGGGGAGGGGCGCGTGGCCTGCCTTGGCCGCCCCTTCTCTTCTCCACTAAGGCCCATGTAGGCCCATTAAACCCCCCGGGGGGGGGGGGGGGTTCCGGTAACCCCCGGTACTCTGGTAAAATCCCGATTTCACCTGGAACACTTATGACATCCAAATATAGGCTTCCAATATATCAATCTTTATGTCTCGACCATTTTGAGACTCCTCGTCATGTCCGTGATCATATCCGGGACTCCGAACTATCTTCGGCACATCAAAACACATAAAATCATAATATAACCGTCATCAAACTTTAAGCGTGCGGACCCTACGGGTTCGAGAACTATGTAGACATGACCGAGACACGTCTCCGGTCAATAACCAATAGCGGAACCTGGATGCTCATATTGGCTCCCACATATTCTACGAAGATCTTTATCGGTCAAACCGCATAATAACATAAGTTGTTCCCTTTGTCATCGGTATGTTACTTGCCCGAGATTCGATCGTTGGTATCTCAATACCTAGTTCAATCTCATTACCGGCAAGTCCCTTTACTCATTCCGTAATACATCACCCCACAACTAACTCATTAGTTGCAATGCTTGCAAGGCTTAAGTGATGTGCATTACCGAGTGGGCCCAGAGATACCTCTCGGACAATCGGAGTGACAAATCCTAATCTCGAAATACGCCAACCCAACAAGTACCTTCGGAGACGCCTGTAGAGCACCTTTATAATCACCCAGTTACGTTGTGAAGTTTGGTAGCACACAAAGTGTTCCTCCGGTAAACGGGAGTTGCGTAATCTCATAGTCATAGGAACATGTATAAGTCATGAAGAAAGCAATAACATCATACTAAACGATCAAGTGCTAAGCTAACGGAATGGGTCAAGTCAATCACATCATTCTCCTAATGATGTGATCCTGTTAATCAAATGGCAACTCTTTGTCTATGGCTAGGAAACATAACCATCTTTGATCAACGAGCTAGTCAAGTAGAGGCATACTAGTGACACTCTGTTTGTCAATGTATTCACACATGTATCATGTTTCCGGTTAATACAATTCTAGCATGAATAATAAACATTTATCATGATATAAGGAAATAAATAATAACTTTATTATTGCCTCTAGGACATATTTCCTTTAGTCTCCCACTTGCACTAGAGTCAATAATCTAGATTACACAGTAATGATTCTAACACCCATGGAGCCTTGGTGCTGATCATGTTTTGCTCGTAGAAGAGGCTTAGTCAACGGGTCTGCAAAATTCAGATCCATATGTATCTCGCAAATTTCTATTTCTCCCACCTGGACTAGATCCTGGATGGAGTTGAAGCGTTTCTTGATGTGCTTGGTTCTCTTGTGAAATCTGGATTCCTTTGCCAAGGCAATTGCACCAGTATTGTCACAAAAGATTTTCATTGGACCCGATGAACTAGGTATGACACCTAGATCGGATATGAACTCCTTCATCCAGACTCCTTCATTTGCTGCTTCCGAAGCTGCTATGTACTCCGCTTCACACGTAGATCCCGCCACAACGCTTTGTTTAGAACTGCACCAACTGACAGCTCCACCGTTCAATGTAAACACGTATCCGGTTTGCGATTTAGATACGTCCAGATCGGTGTCAAAGCTTGCATCGACGTAACCCTTTACGGCTAGCTCTTTGTCACCTCCATAAACGAGAAACATATCCTTAGTCCTTTTCAGGTATTTCAGGATGTTCTTGACCGCTGTCCAGTTATCCACTCCTGGATTACTTTGGTACCTCCCTACTAAACTTATAGCAAGGCACACATCAGGTCTGGTACACAACATTGCATACATGATAGAGCCTATGGTTGAAGCATAGGGAACATCTTTCATCTTCTCTCTATCTTCTGCAGTGGTCGGGCATTGAGTCTTACCCAACTTCACACCTTGTAACACAGGCAAGAATCCTTTCTTTGCTTGATCCATTTTGAACTTTTTCAAAACTTTGTCAAGGTATGTGCTTTGTGAAAGTCCAATTAAGCGTCTTGATCTATCTCTATAGATCTTGATGCCCAATATGTAAGCAGCTTCACCGAGGTCCTTCATTGAAAAACTCTTATTCAAGTATCCCTTTATGCTATCCAGAAATTCTATATCATTTCCAATCAGCAATATGTCATCCACATATAATATCAGAAATGCTACAGAGCTCCCACTCACTTTCTTGTAAATACAGGCTTCTCCAAAAGTCTGTATAAAACCAAATGCTTTGATCACACTATCAAAGCGTTTATTCCAACTCCGAGAGGCTTGCACCAGTCCCTAAATGGATCGCTGGAGCTTGCACACTTTGTTAGCTCCCTTTGGATCGACAAAACCTTCCAGTTGCATCATATACAACTCTTCTTCTAGAAATCCATTCAGGAATGCAGTTTTGACATCCATTTGCCAAATTTCATAATCATAAAATGCGGCAATTGCTAACATGATTCGAACAGACTTAAGCATCGCTACGGGTGAGAAAGTCTCATCGTAGTCAATCCCTTGAACTTGTCAAAAACCTTTTGCAACAAGTCGAGCTTTATAGGCAGTAACATTACCGCCAGCGCAGTCTTCTTCTTGAAGATCCATTTATTCTCAATGGCTTGCCGATCATCGGGCAAGTCAACCAAAGTCCACACTTTGTTCTGATACATGGATCCCATCTCAGATTCCATGGCCTCAAGCCATTTTGCAGAATCTGGGCTCACCATCTCTTCTTCATGGTTCGTAGGATCGTCATGGTCTAGTAACATAACCTCCAGAATAGGATTACCATACCACTCCGGTGTGGATCTTACTCTGATTGACCTACGAGGTTCAGTAGTAACTTGATCTGAAGTTTCATGATCAGTATCATCAGCTTCCTCACTAATTGGTGTAGGTGTCACAGGAACCGGTTTCTGTGATGAACTACTTTCTAATAAGGGAGCAGGTACAGTTACCTCATCAGCTTCCTCAACCTGATAAACTCCTTCTCTAGAAAGGATCCAAATTTAGCAACAAAAGTCTTGCCTTCAGATCTGTGATAGAAGGTGTACCCAACAGTTTCCTTTGGGTATCCTATGAAGACACATTTTTCTGATTTGGGTTCGAGCTTATCAGGTTGAAGCTTTTTCACATAAGCATCGCATCCCCAAACTTTAAGAAACGACAACTTTGGTTTCTTGCCAAACCACAGTTCATAAGGCGTCGTCTCAACGAATTTCGATGGTGCCCTATTTAACGTGAATGCAGCCATCTCTAAAGCATAACCCCAAAATGATAACGGTAAATCAGTAAGAGACATCATAGATCGCACCATATCTAGTAAAGTACGATTACGACGTTCGGACACACCATTACGCTGTGGTGTTCCGGGTGGCATGAGTTGCGAAACTATTCCGCATTGTTTCAAATGAAGACCAAACTCGTAACTCAAATATTCTCCTCCACGATCAGATCGTAGAAACTTTATTTTCTTGTTACGATGATTTTCAACTTCACTCTGAAATTCTTTGAACTTTTAAAATGTTTCAGACTTATGTTTCATTAAGTAGATATACCCATATCTGCTCAAATCATCTGTGAAGGTGAGAAAATAACAATACCCTCCGCGAGCCTCAACATTGATCGGACCACATACATCTGTATGTATGATTTCCAACAAATTTGTTGCTCGCTCCATAGTTCCGGAGAACGGCGTTTTTAGTCATCTTGCCCATGAGGCATGGTTCGCAAGTACCAAGTGATTCATAATCAAGCGGTTCCAAAAGTCCATCGGTATGGAGGTTCTTCATGCGCTTTACACCAATATGACCTAAACAGCACTGCCACAAATAAGTTGCACTATCATTATCAACTCTGCATCTTTTGGCTTCAATATTATGAATATGTGTATCACTACTATCGAGATTCAACAAAATTAGACCACTCTTCAAGGGTGCATGAAGATATTACTCATATAAATAGAACAACCATTATTCTCTGATTTAAATGAATAACCGTTTCGCATCAAACAAGATCCAGATATAATGTTCATGCTCAACGCTGGCACCAAATAACAATTATTTAGGTCTAATACTAATCCCGAAGGTAGCTGTAGAGGTAGCGTGCCGACTGCGATCACATCGACTTTGGAACCATTTCCCACGTGCATCGTCAGCTCGCCCTTAGCCAATGTTCGCTTAATCCGTAGTCCTTGTTTCGAGTTGCAAATATTAGCAACAGAACCAGTATCAAATACCCAGGTGCTACTGCGAGGATTAGTAAGGTACACATCAATAACATGTATATCACATATACCTTTGTTCACCTTGCCATCCTTCTTATCCGCCAAATACTTGGGGCAGTTCCGCTTCCAGTGACCAGTCTGTTTGCAGTAGAAGCACTCAATCTCAGGCTTAGGTCCAGACTTGGGTTTCTTCTCCTGAGCAGCAACTTGTTTACCATTCTTCTTGAAGTTCCCCTTCTTCTTCCCTTTGCCCTTTTTCTTGAAAGTGGTGGTCTTGTTGACCATCAACACTTGATGTTCCTTCTTGATTTCTACCTCCGCAACTTTTAGCATTGCGAAGAGCTCGGGAATCGTCTTATTCATCCTTTGCATGTTATAGTTCATTACGAAGCTCTTGTAGCTTGGTGGCAGTGATTGAAGAATTCTGTCAATGACACTATCATCCGGAAGATTAACTCCCAGTTGAATCAAGTGATTGTTATACCCAGACATTCTGAGTATATGCTCACTGACAGAACTATTCTCCTCCATCTTACAGCTATAGAACTTATTGGAGACTTCATATCTCTCAATCCAGGCATTTGCTTGAAATATTAACTTCAAATCCTGGAACATCTCATATGCTCCATCACGTTCAAACCATCGTTGAAGTCCCGGTTCTAAGCCGTAAAGCATGGCACCCTAAACTATCGAGTAGTCATCAGCTTTGCTCTGCCAGCCATTCATAACATCTTGTGTTGCTCCTGCAGTAGGTCTGGCACCTAGCGGTGCTTCCAGGACGTAATTCTTCTGTGCAGCAATGAGGATAATCCTCAAGTTACGGACCCAGTTCGTGTAATTGCTACCATCATCTTTCAACATTACTTTCTGTCGGTGGAAACGACACCTATGGGATCACAAGAATCCCTACTACAGTTAGCAGGGTGCGGGGTTGAGAGAAGAGCGGATCAAACAGATAGCACACGGTTCGTTTATCCAGGTTCGGGCTGCGAGGATGCGTAAAACCCTACTCCTGCTTTGGTGGATGTATACTTGTGTTCTTGAACTAGCTATGGGGCGTGAGGAGCTCCAAAAAGCCGAATCCCTCTCTTGGCTGCCTCGGGCCTCCTTTTATAGGGAAAAAGGGGTTGCCACAGTGGCACACAGGAGGTGGAAAGGGCACAGTGTTGCGAGGTTATACCTCGCATTACATGACAAGGCGCATTTAATGCGTCTGCTTAGGTGTCCTCTTGCTTTATCGGGGACGGGGGCGAAGCCCGTCCCGTCCGTTGCCGCTCCTCCTCGTGTTGACACGCGCCCTGGCCAGCGGTGCGTGCGATGCCATGTAGGCAGGCAGGCAGCTGAGGTGGCGCGGTGGTGGAATTTTTATGAAGATTTGCATGCCGCCACGCAGGTGCCTGCCTAGTTGGTTGGGTCGGCAGCTGCATGTGAACGGCGGTGGAGGCTTGGTCGGCGCGGGCCTGGCGGTGGCCCTGTAGATGTCCTCGGCAAGGGCCTTGCCGGGGCCCCGACAAGGGTCTTGCCGTGGTGCCTACTGTCATCCTCGGCAAGGCGCTTGCCGGGGGTCTCGTGGTTTTCCTTGGCTGGGATCTCGCCAAGGGTCGTCGTCTTCTAGTGCTCATCTGATCTTGAATGTTTCTTTACAAAGATCTGCATGCCACCAAAAAGGTGTCTCCCGAGCCCTTGCCCCAACATAGTAGACCACGGTGGGGGCTGTGGACTCAAGGGTGACACGCTCCGTAGACGTGGGGCGAGCTGCCGCGGCAAGGGTCTTGCCGGGGCTGCTAAGGCTGACCCCGGCAAGGATCTTGCCAGGGGGGAGCCCGCTTTGTTCCTTTGCTCTTCGTGGTCTTGGCCTTGGCGTTGTTTCAGCTATCTTGGACTTCGGGCTTACCCTGGCTCACCTCCCTTGCCCTGCTTGGTGCGGTCGCGGGCGTGGCTCTGGCTGCCCGTGCACAGTCATAGGGGTACAAAAAGTGTACCCCTCTTTTTGTACACCGACAGGAGCCCCCGGGCCTGGGCCACACATATGCGCAACACGTTGTTGGGCTAGGCCCAGAACGGTGCGTGGGCAGGCGGGGCGGTTTTTACCACGGTAAGATTCTTCACGCGCTGTGCGTCCCACGAAACATAGCACGGGCCATCTATCTACAATCAACATAGACATGCAAAATACTATCAGGTACTAAGTTCATGATAAATTTAAGTTCAATTAATCATATTACTTAAGAACTCGCACTTAGATAGACATCCCTCTAATCCTCTAAGTGATTACGTGATCCAAATCAACTAAACCATGTCCGATCATCGTGTGGGATGGAGTAGTTTCAATGGTGAACATCACTATGTTGATCATATCTACTATATGATTCACGCTCGACCTTTCGGTCTCAGTGTTCCGAGGCCATATCTGCATATGCTAGGCTCGTCAAGTTTAATCTGAGTATTCCGCGTGTGTAACTGTTTTGCACCCGTTGTATTTGAATGTAACACCCGATCATCACGTGGTGTCTCAGCACGAAGAACTTTCGCAACGGTTCATACTCAGGGAGAACACTTATACCTTGATAATTTAGTGAGAGATCATCTTATAGTGCTACCGTCAATCAAAGCAAGATAAGATGCATAAAAGATAAACATCACATGCAATCAATATAAGTGATATGATATGGCCATCATCATCTTGTGCTTGTGATCTCCATCTTCGAATAACCGTCATGATCACCATCGTCACCGGCGCGACACCTTGATCTCGATTGTAGCATCATTGTCGTCTGGCCAACTTATGCTTCTACGACTATCGCCACCGCTTAGTGATAAAGTAAAGCATTACAGGGCGATTGCATTGCATACAATAAAGCGACAACCATATGGCTCCTGCCAGTTGCCGATAACTCGGTTACAAAACATGATCATCTCATACAATAAAATTTAGCATCATGCCTTGACCATATCACATCACAACATGCCCTGCAAAAACAAGTTAGACGTCCTCTACTTTGTTGTTGCAAGTTTTACGTGGCTGCTACGGGCTGAGCAAGAACCGTTCTTACCTACGCATTAAAACCACAACGATAGTTCGTCAAGTTAGTGTTCTTTTAACCTTCTCAAGGACCGGGCGTAGCCACACTCAGTTCAACTAAAGTTGGAGAAACTGACACCTGCCAGCCACCTGTGTGCAAAGCACGTCGGTAGAACCAGTCTCGCGTAAGCGTACACGTAATGTCGGTCCGGGCCGCTTTATCCAACAATACCGCCGAACCAAAGTATGACATGATGGTAAGCAGTATGACTTTTATCGCGCACAACTCACTTGTGTTCTACTCGTGCATATAACATCTACGCATAAAACCTGGCTCGGATGCCACTGTTGGGGAACGTAGTAATTTCAAAAAATTACCTACGCACACACAAGATCATGGTGATGCATAGCAACGAGAGGGGAGAGTGTGTACACGTACCCTCGTAGACCGAAAGCGGAAGCGTTAGCACACCGCAGTTGATGTAGTCGTACGTCTTCACGATCCGACTGATCAAGTACCGAACGCACGACACCTCTGAGTTCAGCACACGTTCAGCTCGATGACGTCCCTCGAACTCCGATCTAGATGAGCTTTGAGGGAGAGTTCCGTCAGCACGACGGCGTGGTGACGATGATGATGTTCTACCGACGCAGGGCTTTGCCTAAGCACCGCTACAATATTATCGAGGTGGACTATGGTGGAGGGGGGCACCGCACATGGCTAAGAGATCAATGATCAATTGTTGTGTCTATGGGGTGCCCCCTGCCCCCGTATATAAAGGAGCAAGGGGGAGAGGTGGCCGGCCAGGAGGAGGCACGCCAGGAGGAGTCCTACTCCAACCGGGAGTAGGACTCGCTCCCTTCCTAGTTGGAGTAGGAGAAGGGGGAAGGAGGAGGGAGAGAGGAAGGAAAGGGGGCGCCACCACCCCTCCTTGTCCAATTCGGACTAGAGGGGGAGGGGGCGCGCGGCCTGCCCTGGCCGCCCCTCCTCTTCTCCACTAAGGCCCATGTAGGCCCATTAAACCCCTAGGGGGGGGGGTAATAGCAGAACCTGGATGCTCATATTGGCTCCCACATATTCTACGAAGATCTTTATCGGTCAAACCGCATAACAACATATGTTGTTCCCTTTGTCATCGGTATGTTACTTGACCGAGATTCGATCGTCGGTGTCTCAATACCTAGTTCAATCTCGTTACCGGCAAGTCTCTTTACTCGTTCCGTAATATATCATCCCGCAACTAACTCATTAGTTGCAATGCTTGCAAGGCTTAAGTGATGTGCATTACCAAATGGTCCCAGAGATACCTCTCTGACAATCGGAGTGACAAATCCTAATCTCGAAATACGCCAACCCAACAAGTACCTTCGGAGACACCTGTAGAGCACCTTTATAATCATGCAGTTACGTTGTGACATTTGGTAGCACACAAAGTGTTCCTCCGGTAAACGGGAGTTGCGTAATCTCATAGTCATAGGAACATGTATAAGTCATGAAGAAAGCAATAGCATCATACTAAACGATTAAGTGCTAAACTAACGGAATGGGTCAAGTCAATCACATCATTCTCCTAATGATGTGATCCCGTTAATCAAATGACGACTCATTGTCTATGGCTAGAAAACATAACCATCTTTGATCAACAAGCTAGTCAAGTAGAGGCGTACTAGGGACACTCTGTTTGTCTATGTATGTACACATGTATCATGTTTCCAGTTAATACAATTCTAGCATGAATAATAAACATTTATCATGATATAAGGAAATAAATAATAAATTTATTATCGCCTCTAGGGCATATTTCCTTCACTTCATTGAAAAACACTTATTCAAGTTGGCCTTTATGTTTTCCAAAAGTTCTATATCATTTCCCATCAATAGTATGTGATCCACATATAATATGAGAAATGCTACAGAGATCCCACTCACTTTCTTGTAAACACAGGCTTCACCATAAGTTTGCATAAACCCAAACGTTTTGATCATTTCATCAAAGAGAATGTTCCAACTCCGAGATGCTTGCACCAACCCATAAATGGAGCGCTTGAGCTTGCATACCTTGTCAGCATTCTTAGGATCAACAAAACCTTTCGGCTGCATCATATACAATTCTTCCTTAAGGAAACCATTAAGGAATGCCGTTTTGACGTCCATTTTCCATATCTCATAATCATAGAATGCGGCAATTGCTAACATATTCGGACGGACTTCAGCTTCGCTACGCGTGAGAAGGTCTCATTGTAGTCAACCCCTTGAACTTGTTGATAACCCTTAGCGATAAGCCGATCCTTATAGATGGTCACATTACCATCCGCGTCAGTCTTCTTCTTAAAGATCCATTTATTCTCTAGGGCTTGCCAATCATCGGGCAAGTCTGTCAAAGTCCATACTTTATTTTCATACATGGATCCTATCTCGGATGTCATGGCCTCAAGCCATTTGTTGGAATCCGGGCCCGCCATCGCTTCTTCATAGTTCGGAGGTTCACTGTTGTCTAACAACATGATTTCCAGGACTGGGTTGCCGTACCACTCTGGTGCGGAACGTGTCCTTGTGGACCTACGAAGTTCAGTAGCAACTTGATCCGAAGTTTCATGATCATCATCATTAACTTCTTCTATAGTCGGTGCAGGCACCACACAAACATCTTCCGGAGCTGCGCTACTCTCCGGTTCAAGAGGCAGTACCTCATCAAGTTCTACTTTCCTCCCACTTACTTCTTTCGAGAGAAACTCTTTCTCTAGAAAGGAACCTTTCTTGGCAACAAAGATCTTGCCTTCGGATCTGAGGTAGAAGGTATACCCAATAGTTTCCTTAGGGTATCCTATGAAGACGCATTTTTCCGACTTGGGTTCGAGCTTTTCAGGTTGAAGTTTCTTGACATAAGCATCACATCCCCAAACTTTCAGAAGCGACAACTTAGGTTTCTTCCCGAACCATAATTCATACGGTGTCATCTCAACGGATTTCGACGGAGCCCTATTTAAAGTGAATGCGGCAGTCTTTAAAGCATAACCCCAAAATGATAGCGGTAGATCGGTAAGAGACATGATAGATCACACCATATCCAATAGAGTGCGATTACGACGTTCGGACACACCATTACACTGTGGTGTTCCAGGCGGCGTGAGCTGTGAAACAATTCCACATTTCCTTAAGTGCATGCCGAACTCATGACTCAAATATTCCCCTCCACGATCTGATTGTCAGAACTTTATTTTCCTGTCATGTTGATTCTCAACCTCACTTTGAAATTCCTTGAACTTTTCAAAGGTCTCAGACTTGTGTTTCATTAAGTAGACATATCCATATCTACTTAAGTCATCAGTGAGGGTGAGAACATAACGATAGCCACTGCGAGCCTCAATGCTCATTGGACCGCACACATCAGTATGTATGATTTCCAATAAGTTGGTTGCTTGCTCCACTGTTCCGGAGAATAGAGTCTTGGTCATTTTTTCCATGAGGCATGGTTCGCATGTGTCAAATGATTCATACTCAAGAGACTCCAAAAGTCCATCTGCATGGAGTTTCTTCAGGCACTTGACACCAATGTGACCAAGATGGCATTACCACAAGTATGTGGGACTATCATTACCAACATTACATCTTTTGGCATTCACATTATGTATATGTGTAACATCACGTTCGAGATTCAATAAAAAATAAACCATTGACCAGCGGGGCATGACCATAAAACATATCTCTCATATAAATAGAACAACCATTATTCTCGGATTTAAATGCGTAGCCATCTTGCATTGAACGAGATCCAGATACAATGTTCATGCTCAAAGCTGGCACTAAATAACAATTATTGAGGTTTAAAACTAATCCCGTAGGTAAATGTAGAGGTAGCATGCTGACGGCGATCACATTGACCTTGGAACCATTCCCGACGCGCATCGTCTCCTCGTCCTTCGCCAGTCTCTGCTTATTCCACAACTCCTGTTTTGAGTTACAAATATGAGCAACCGCACCAGTATCAAATACCCAGGAGCTACTATGAGCACTGGTAAGGTACTCATCAATAACATGTATATCACATATATCTTTGGCATTGCCGGCCTTCTTATCCGCTAAGTACTTGGGGCAGTTCTGCTTCCAGTGAACATTTCCCTTGCAATAAAAGCACCGAGTCTCGGGCTTGGGTCCATTCTTTGGCTTCTTCCCGGCAACTGATTTACCGGGCACGGCAACTCCCTTGCCGTCCTTCTTGAAGTTCTTTTTACCCTTGCCCTTCTTGAAACTAGTGGTCTTATTCACCATCAACACTTGATATTCCTTTTTGATTTCCACCTCCGCTGATTTCGGCATTGAATATAACTCAGGAATGGACTTCTCCATCCCTTGCATATTTTAGTTCATCACAAAGCTCTTATAGCTAGGTGGGAGTGACTGGAGGATTCTGTCAATGACCTAGTCATCTAGAAGATTAACTCCTAGTTGAGACAAACGATTGTGCAACCCAGACATTTTGAGTATATGCTTACTGACAGAACTATTTTCCTCCATCTTAAAACTGTAGAACTTGTAGGAGACTTCATATCTATCGACCCGGGCATGAGCTTGGAAAACCATCTCAGCTCTTGGAACATATCATATGCTCCGTGCTGCTCAAAACGCTTTTGGAGCCTCGGTTCTAAGCTGTAAAGCATGCCACAGTAAACCAGGGAGTAATCATCACTACGCGACTGCCAGGCATTCATAACATCTTGAGTTGTTGGGAAAATGGGTGTGTCACCTAGCGGTGCTTCAAGGACATATGCTTTCTTGGTAGCTATGAGGATGATCCTCAAGTTTCGGACCCAGTCCATATAGTTGCTACCATCGTCTTTCATCTTGGTTTTTGATACGTCTCTGTCGGTGTCAAAACCGGCGGATCTCGGGTAGGGGGTCCTGAACTGTGCGTCTAGGCGGATGGTAACAGGAGACAAGGGATACGATGTTTTTACCCAGGTTTGGGCCCTCTCGATGGAGGTAAAACCCTACTCCTGCTTGATTATTATTGATGATATGGGTAGTACAAGAGTGGATCTACCACGAGATCAAGGAGGCTAAACCCTAGAAGCTAGCCTATGGTATGATTGTTGTTGTGTTGTTCGTCCTATGGACTAAAACCCTCCGGTTTATAGACACCGGAGAGGGCTAGGGTTACACAGAGTCGGTTTACAATGGTAGGAGATCTACATATCCGTATCGCCAAGCTTGCCTTCCACGCCAAGGAAAGTCCCTTCCGGACACGGGACGAAGTCTTCAATCTTGTATCTTCATAGTCCAGGAGTCTGACCGAATGTATAGTCCGGCTATCCGAACACCCCCTAATCCAGGACTCCCTCAGTAGCCCCTGAACCAGGCTTCAATGACGACGAGTCCGGCGCGCATATTGTCTTCGGCATTGCAAGGCGGGTTCCTCCTCCAAGTACTTCATAGAAGATTTCGAACACAAGGGTAGTGTCCGGCTCTGCAAAATAAGTTTCCACATATCGCCACAAAGAGAATAATATTTACACCAATATAATCTGCTGACGTATTCTGTAGCGTGACATCACACCACGGCCAAGCCTTTATTCGAATCGTTTTATTGTCCCACCTCAGCGTGTTATGCGAGGCGGTTTCCTTGGCACGTCTTGTCAAAGCAGAGATCGTGTCCCCTTATTCTGGGATTCTCATCAATACGGGCGTGGGTAACCCAACCGGCCATTGATTACGGCGCTTGGGAGATAAGCGAGTTTTACCATGCGGGTGGGGACGCGTAGTTGCGTCCGCCCATATAAGGGGATAAGGATCCACCTTTCTCATCCACGCCTTCTTCCTCCTTTGCCTATCCATTTCCGCGCACTCGAGCTCCAACACCCAAGTCCGCACTCCCCACCTCAACCTTCTCCAACCATGTCCGGAGCGGGAGGCAAGTGGATGGTCTCCTCCGTCACGGAGGGACACATCAAAAAACTGAGGAAGACCGGATACTTGTCTAACGACATTGCGCACCGGCTTCCCGAAGGGGGGCAGCTCGTCCCCACCCCAAGGCCCCATGAGAGGGTGGTGTTCCTCCCCCATTTCCTCCATGGACTGGGTTTCCCTATCCACCCATTTGTCCGGGGGCTCATGTTCTACTATGCCTAGATTTCCACGATCTGGCCCCAAACTTTGTCCTCAATATCTCGGCGTTTATCGTCGTGTGCGAGGCCTTCCTCTGCATCCGCCCCCATTTCGGCCTATGGCTCAAGACTGTCAATGTCAAGCCAAAGGTGGTGCGCGGCAACCAGGCAGAGTGCGGAGGCGCCATGGTGGGCAAGATGCCCAACGTCCTATGGCTCGAGGGCTCCTTCGTGGAGACCCTGAAGGGGTGGCAATCGGGGTGGTTCTACATCACCGAGTCGCGTGACCCTGAATGGGTCGCAGCCCCCGAGTTCTGATCCGGACCCCCTACACGGCTCACGTCCTGGAAAGAGACGGGCCTATCGTGGGGCAACAAAGGAGAGGTGACTGGACTGCAAACATGCATCCAAACCCTGGTGAACAAGAAGCTTAAACTTGTCAACGTAGTCCAGGTTATGCTCATCCGCCGAATCCTCCCGTGTCAACAACGGGCCTTCAACCTGTGGGAGTTCGACCCGGCTCAGCTCCCAACTCTAAGAAGGCTCTTCGACACGATGTACGAAGATGCCTGGAAGGTGCTATTCAAAGGCACCGAGGCTCCCGCATCCGCTACTGAGGATCGCGGATTCAGCACGCAGCGTCACGCTAGTGCGGTAAGCCATTTTTACCCTTTACTGGGTATTTTAGCTTTTCATAGTTTTGCCTTTATGCAGGATCGAAGCTCCCTTTCCTTTGACAAGAGTGGCAGGCGAAGTCCGGACAGATCAACTGTCCGCCTCCTTTGCCCGAAGACCCAGCAGATGCTCTATTAGCAAGGCTGCTGGTTCTGGCACCCTATGTGGTGCCGGAGAAGAAGGCCACGGAGAAGGCCATGGAGACTCGAAAGAGTGCCCGTTGTGCGGCGGTGTCGGATTCGTTGTCCGACGACTCCGAGACGCAATCCTCCCGTGAAGACGAGGAGGAGGAAGAAGAGACCTCTCCCCCTCCAACGGGGGAAGGAAAGAAAAGGAAGGTCGCCCCAACTGGGGAGGCCGGAGGGTCCAAGAAGGGGAAAACCCTTCTTCCGGACTATTCCACCAACACCGACGACGGCGAAGAGGAGTGGCCGCACATGGCTAAGCCCCTGGCAAAATCGTAAGTATCCGGATACCAGAGTAAGTCATAGTATTCCTTTACTGCACAGCTTTTCCTTACGTCCAATATGATTATGCAGTCCACCCAAAGACCGGCTCGACGTGTCATCGAGCGGCTCCCTGGACTCGTCGGACATAAACTCTCTTCCGACGGCTATCTCCCCCCGCCCTACGGATGACGCCGAGGTGGCGTCCCAGGAGGTTCCAAGCCAGGAGGAGGTGGTCCTGAAGGCGCCGCAAGGCGACCTTCCGGACCCCACGTGCCAAGGGGATAGAAACCCTAAGGGCTCCATGTCCGGCCCTAGGCCGGACACCACTCCGAAACCTTCAAAGGTTCCAGAGTCCGGCAGGCGACCTCCTTCCAGGAGGAGCAAGCCCACTGAGCCGGTGGCCCCCGTCCAACCGGAGGCGCCGGACAATCTGCTGGAGGTGCTTAAAGGCGCCTCCATCGACGAGGAGCACCGCACCATTATGAGTGTGGTGATTTATAAAGTTCAGTCCGCCAAGAGCGGGGTGACCGAAGCCTGTGCCGGACTTTTGACAGGCTTTGAGGTATGTAAAAAATATGTAAAAGTATTACCGCATAGACAGTAGCCCCTGATGCTCTGTTTGGCGTTCGGAAAGAAAAGCCGAATAGAGGATCTAATAAAATTCGCAGGAGTCTAACAAAAGGAAGTCAATATGCGTATGCAGGCTTCACTGCTAGCGTCCGCCGCACTGACTGTGGAGGTGGACACGCTAAAGCAGAACCTCGAGCGGTCCGAGCAAGAGCTCGGCCTTGCCAAGAAGCAGCTCGAGGACAAAGAAGGTAAGAAATACCTTGTTTAAATATAAAAAGGTGCAATTGCAAAAAGTGACAGGACTAACGTGGCTATTTTAGGGGCCACAACGGAGGTGGCGACCCTGAAGCAAGCGCTGTCCGAGGCCAAGAAGAGGGCGGCCACGGAGCGCCCCGAGCGGGAGAAATATGAGGCGTAGGTTGATGAGGTGCGGCAAGAGCTCCAGGCTCTCATGAAAAAACATGAGGGTTTGGAGCTTGACTCAAAGACCCGAGAGTCCGAGGTCGCGGCGGCCATTGAGAATGTCAAGTTTGCCAAGGCCGAAGCCCAGAAGGCCCTCCAGGAGGTTGAGGCGATGAAGAAGATAGCGGCGAGTAAGGCTTTCTTTATGCAAAGCAAGCATGTGAAAGTCAATTACTTGTTACTTACCCGAATCCGGAGCTCTCCAGGAGCATTCGCAGATTTGCCCGGCAGCGTGTCCGATGCCGCCGCGTTCTACTGAGCCGAGGACGGCAGCTCGACAGAGAAGGTGTTCTGGTCTCAGTATGCTGAGGCCGGACTCCCTATGCCCTTGAGAGAACAGCTGAAGCAGCCGGTCGAGCTCCACAAGGTGGCCGAACAGGCCATGAAGGGCCTCATAGTTCGGCTGTGGCCTGGAGAGGCTCTGCCTGGGAGCTACTTCGGGCTGGTGAGGCGGCTGGTGGAGGTCTGTCCAAGGCTTGAAGTCATCAAGTGCTCCGTCTGCATCGAAGGTGCCCGTAGGGCGCTTGCCCGTGCTAAGGTGCACTGGGGCAAGCTGGATGCGGAGAAGCTTGTGAAGGACGGGCCGCCGCCGGGCAAGGTGCATCGCCACCCCGAGATGTACTATAAGGGCGTTCTGGAAGGCGCCCGCCTTATCACGGACGAATGCTCGGAAGATGTAATTTTTGAGTAAAACTTGCGTATTTTGTCATGTGCGCTGAAAACTTGTTCATGTGCGCTAAGCAATGCTTTTTGAATTTAAAATATTACCTTCTGTGCGGCCGTTTATCAAATTTTGAGAGATGGCGAGTCGTCGGCTTCTGCCCCCATGCCACAAGTGCTGGGGTGTTCGGGATAAACTTGAGCGCTCTTTTTCCCATTCTTGGGTCCTTCGAGGGAGGCGCTCAACACAACGAACAAGGCAATCAGATTATAATGCTTGAACACTCTCACTTAGCCATAGAATTCTATAATTTTAAATTTCGGCGAAGCCCCTAGTGTTCGGAAGACCGAGTTCGGGGCGCTATCCACGCCTGGGCCGGACAAAGCCGACTCCTCGCTCTAAGCGGCATAAGTCTTTAGGGACTCGAAAACCTCTCGAACAGCGACCAGCTCTCGCTTTATCATGATGGTTAGTTTTAGCTTTCTCTACTGAGGCGCTTTAGCCCAGCTCAACTAGGGCACAATCGCAGTAGTTCTCCTAGCGCTCCCTTAGCCGATACAACGAAACGTAAGGTACCAAAACATAGGAGCCGGGCAAACCCAACATTTGACCCAAGACATGATTCGGAGCCGATGCATATAATGCTATAAGTTCGGGGTGCCGCACTTGTGAAAGTGTTCGGACTTCTCACACCGTGTTGTGGGGTACTTAAGCCCCTGGTGTATTGGTCGTACCAAAGTGTACGGGTGCGACATGTCATTGATCAACATATATTCTTTAAAAAGAGTAATACAGTAATAGACAAAAGCTATGCATTGTTTATTTGAAGAAGCTGCGATCAAAGCAGAACGATACAAATGGTGTGATAAGCAAAATGTGGGACTATTTGACATGTCCTATCCAAGGGCGGACTGTGGAATGATATGCAAAACAGGTATACTGCTCGTTATAGAGACCACCTTAGAGTTCCATAGTGCGGCGCGGTTTTCTTCTTCCCTGGTTCTTGCATCGTTTGTGCGGCAATTGTGCTGTTGGCTTAGGCCTTCCGAAGAATGGAGTCCTGAAAGTAAGATAAAAGTGAGAAATCGACAGCCCCTAATGCGGTTTAAGCCGTGCTTTGGGCGTGCCGTGATGGTGCCCCTCCCCCTGTGCCCATGGTATTTCCAGAGCGTAGTTATGTACGCGTCGTACTGGTTTCGCAATTTCGTGAGGGCTGGGGTTGGGGCCGCATTGCTATGCCTGCTCACAACGTGCCAGGTGGTCTTGTTGTAGGTTACTCCATGCGCGCTTGACGGTGTCCGGACGTTTAGTGGACAGACTAGAAAATTGCCTTGAGAGGCTGCTTTGTACTTCCGCTGTGAGAGCCGCCGTATGCTCCTCCGTACGGAGAGAGCGTTCGGTGTTTCCATTGACCGTAATGACTCCTCGAGGTCCTGGCATCTTGAACTTGAGGTGTGCGTAATGCGGTACCGCATTGAACTTGGCAAATGCGGTTCGCCCGAGCAGTGCGTGATAGCCGCTGCGGAACGGGACTATGTCGAAGATTAACTCCTCGCTTCAGAAGTTATCCGGGGATCCGAAGACCACTTCAAGTGTGACTGAGCCTGTACAGTTGGCCTCTACACGTGGTATGATGCCTTTAAAGGTCGTTTTAGTGGGTTTGATCCTCAAAGGATCGATGCCCATTTTCCGCACTGTATCCTAATAAAGAAGGTTCAGGCTGCTGCCGCCGTCCATGAGGACTCAAGTGAGGTGAAATCTGTCGATGATTGGCAAATCCGCCGCGACGGATGCTTGTGGGGTGGTCCCTTCGATCAAAAGTGATTGGGCAGGAGGACCATGGGTTGAACTTCGGGGCGACTGGCTCCATCGCGTATACGTCCCTTAACGCACGCTTCCGCTCCCTCTTGGGGATGTGGGTTGCGTATATCATGTTCACCATCCGCACCTGTGGGGGGAATCCCTTCTGTCCACTACTGTTCGGCGGCCGGGGCTCCTCCTCGTCGTCGCTATGTAGCCCCTGATCTCTGTTTTTGGCATGTAATTTTCCTGCCTGCTTGAACATCCAACAATCCCTGTTGGTGTGATTGGCTGGCTTTTCGGGGGTGCCATGTATCTGGCATGAGCGGTCGAGTATTCGGTCCAAACTGGAAGGGCCCGGTGTATTTCCCTTGAATGGCTTTTTCCACTTACCGGGTTTATAGCCTCTGAATTCGGCATTAATTGCCGTATCCTCAGCATTGTCACCGTTAATGCGGCGCTTGTTGTCCTTGGTATCCGAATTACCAGGGATCTTGGTTATGTTGTCCTTGGTATCCGAATTACCAGCATTGTCTACTACGCAACCTTCTTCTTGTAGACGTTGTTGGGCCTCCAAGTGCAGAGGTTTGTAGGACAGTAGCAAATTTCCCTCAAGTGGATGACCTAAGGTTTATCAATCCGTGGGAGGCGTAGGATGAAGATGGTCTCTCTCAAGCAACCCTGCAACCAAATAACAAAGAGTCTCTTGTGTCCCCAACACACCCAATACAATGGTAAATTGTATAGGTGCACTAGTTCAGCGAAGAGATGGTGATACAAGTGCAATATGGATGATAGATATAGGTTTTTGTAATCTGAAAATATAAAAATAGCAAGGTAACTAATGATAAAAGTGAGCTTAAACGGTATTGCAATGATAGGAAACAAGGCCTAGGGTTCATACTTTCACTAGTGCAAGTTCTCTCAACAATAATAACATAATTGGATCATATAACTATCCCTCAACATGCAACAAAGAGTCACCCCAAAGTCACTAATAGCGGAGAACAAACGAAGAGATTATGGTAGGGTATGAAACCACCTCAAAGTTATCCTTTCTGATCGATCTATTCAAGAGTCCGTAGTAAAATAACATGAAGCTATTCTTTCCGTTCGATCTATCACAGAGTTCGTACTAGAATAACACCTTAAGATACAAATCAATCAAAACCCTAATGTCACCTAGATACTCCAATGTCACCTCAAGTATCCATGGGTATGATCGTACGATATGCATCACACAATCTCAGATTCATTTATTCAACCAACACAAAAGTACTTCAAAGAGTGCCCCAAAGTTTCTACCGGAGAGTCAAGACGAAAACGTGTGCCAACCCCTATGCATAAGTTCACAAGGTCACGGAACCCACAAGTTGATCACCAAAACATACATCAAGTGAATCACGTGATATCCCATTGTCACCACAGATACGCACATGCAAGACATACATCAAGTGTTCTCAAATCCTTAAGGACTCAATCAGATAAGATAACTTCAAAGGGAAAACTCAATCCATTACAAGAGAGTAGAGGGGGAGAAACATCATAAGATCCAACTATAATAGCAAAGCTCGCGATACATCAAGATCGTGCCGAGTCAAGAACACGAGAGAGAGAGAGAGAGAGAGAGAGAGAGAGAGAGAGAGAGAGATCAAACACATAGCTACTGGTACATACCCTTAGCCCCGAGGTTGAACTACTCCCTCCTCGTCATGGAGAGCGCCCCACAGGGAGCCAGAACAGGGTCCCGATTGGTTGGTGGTGGCTACAGAGGCTTGCGGCGTTGAAAATCCCGATCTATTCTGTTCTCCGATGTTCTTAGGGTATATGGATATATATAGGCGAAAGAAGTCGGTCAAGGGAGCCACGAGGGGCCCACGAGGGTGGGGAGGCGCGCCCAGGGGGGCAGGTGCGCCTCCCTGCCTCGTGGCCACCTCGTTGCTTCCCTGACATACACTCCAAGTCTCCTGGATTGCTTCCGTTCCAAAGATAACTCTCCCGAAGGTTTCATTCCGTTGGACTCCGTTTGATATTCGTTTTCTGCGAAACACTAAAACAAGGGAAAAACAAGAACTGGCACTAGGCTCTGGGTTAATAGGTTAGTCAAAAAAATAATATAAAAGTGTTTAATAAGGCTCATAAACATCCAAAACAGATAATATAATAGCATGAGTACTTCATAAATTATAGATACGTTGGAGACGTATCAGCATCCCCAAGCTTAATTCTTGCTCGCCCTCGAGTAGGTAAATGATAAAAGAAAGAATTTATGAAGTGTGAATGCTAGCAGGTGCACAAGTTTGATCAATGATAATTTCAGTCACCTTTTCTAGCATCATTATATATCATAACAGTATCTCAACTCATAGGACTTCTCACGATCAAGTAACAAGCTATTCACATGTTAAAGTATAGATCATAAACTTTCTTGAAAACTAACAAACCGTGTTATTAGTCATCAACCAATTAGAGTCCATCTTATTTTCAGGAAGAGTCTATGTCAGAGCTTTGATTTCGCAAACTCCATATACTCAACTATCATTTAGTCTTTCACAATTGCTAACACTTACGCGATATTTATGGGTTCAAAGTTTTAATCAGACACAGAGAAAGATAGGGGCTTATAGATTTTTCTTCCAACCTTTTACATCAAGGGTAATATCAACAATAATAGTTCATGATGCCTTACATCCAATTGGATATATATATATATATATATATATATATATATATATATATATATATATATATATATATATATATATATATATATATAGGACAACACTATTCTAATCCTGGGATTAGAATAACTATTTGGATCACAGCGCCCTATATAAGAGCCGCGGAGGGGTTCCCGAACTGCTACAGGGCAGGAAAAAAACAACCCGTTCCCCACCCCGACCCCTTCTTCCCCAATCCACCTCGCCTCCACCACCTAGCGACGCACCCCGCCCCCACCTCCTGGCGATGCTCCTCGCCCCGGCGAAGCGCCACGGGCCCCGCCCCCAACTCGTGGCGACGCTTCCTGCTCCGGCGAAGCGCCCCACGCCCCACCCCCATCTCCTGGCGACGCTCCCCGCTCTGGCAAAGCGCCCCACGCCTCGCCCTCACCTCCCGACGAAGCTCCCCATCCTCACCTCCCGATGACGCGCCTCACTCCGGCGAAGCACCTCCACCTGCCAGAGAAGAAACCACCATCTCCTCCTTCCCATAACGGCGCAGCGCTCCCAGTGACGCAAGCCGCTGCGGGCTGCTCCCTGATCCACCTGCCCGGCGCCCCTACGCACCACTCCGGCAAATCTTGTGCCTCTCCTGAGTTCCCCACGTCACCAGGCTATCCTCCAACCTGCTCACGCCGCTGCTCTCCTCTGATTTCTCTCTTTCTCTTCCCCGCCTGACGCCGGCGTCGAGGTCGGTGTGGATAACGGATCCCTCCACACGCTGTACAGTTCTGTGACGCTAGATACACCATCATGGATGAGCATTTGGCCTAGTTCATCTCGAGCAAGCAGTCCAATGCCTCGCGTGCGAGAAGTTCGTTGTCGGTTTTTTGGCACCGCCTACTGCGCCTACTATCTCCACGATACAGAGGAGCGGGCGGGCTCCCACATCCACACCCTCCTCCCGTGGGCAACCGCTGCTGTCACTGGAGCCGCTAGACAGAGGCAGAGTACATAGTACGTAGCTACAACAGTAGCAACCGGCCATGGTTGCGTCTCTTTTCCTCGGCAAGATTCTACTTCTCAACACTCATGATGTGTGTGGGACCTGTAGCGGATTGGGTTGCAGCCGTTTGTGTAAAAATACATTTTCAGGTAAAACTACTTGTTGGGTTTTGTAAGTTCGGCCATTCGTTTTGGGGGCATTCAGCGATGATATGTCCATAAGGTGTTTGTTTTTGTGTGCCAATAGGTGTTGGCATGTCTCTTTCTTCATCAGTGCGTGCGAAGTGGCTGCTGCAATCAGTTTGCGTCAGGTTGTCTTGTTGTCGTTGCTCGTCTGATCCTCGCACACCAATGCATAAAAACAAAAACACGCCCGGAAGGGAAGAACCAACATGCGTGCTAGCTCCTAGAAGCTAGAGCAATACACGTACTAACAAAACATAAAGGTTGGATGTCCATGAATTACTATCTCTCTATGGTTGTGATATAAGAAGTCTTCGTGACGTGCCTCTTTGATGCAGATTAATTAACTCGATGGTGTCCACTCTTTGTATAAATTTGTGTACAACACACAAACTAAAACTAGTTTATATGTATTCCACCATCGGTTCAGAAAATAATCATAAAATAGTTCAAATATGATTACAAAAAATGGTTTATATGTTTCCCATTTCTACAAATATAAATGTAGAACTTCAAAAGTAAATAAATGAGTAGTTCGATGCTTTTAGAAAGAATGAAAGTCACTTTACCTATGCTTAATCATGCAACACCACCGTTACAGATAAAAAATAAGTGAAACTAAAAAAGTGAAAATTGAAATAATAGAACAGTTTGCTGTTTATACAAAAAATCGGATTTTCCCATTTCTAATTTTTAAAAAGCTAAGAAGTTTAAATAAAAATAATAGAGTAGTTCAATGGTCACAATAAAATTCTGTGTTTTCACCTTTTCTAAAAAATACAAATCCAACCTGTTCAAATTGAAATAGTAGAGCAGTTTCATGTTTATAAAAACATATCTTTCTCATTAAAAATAATAAAACCTAGAAGTTTAAACAAAAAAGGGAGTGATCGGATAAAGAAGTTGCATCTTTTCGAAAATCAGATATTAAAAAAAGCAAGAAGTTCAAACTAAAAAAGCAGAGTAGTTCAATGTTCATTATTTTCCATTACAAATGAATAACACAAAGAAGTCCAAATTGAAAAAAACCAAGAAGTTCAATTTTAAAAAATGCAATAGTTCAATGTATATAAAAAAGTCAGATTTTCCTCGATACTAAATAATAAACCAAGAAGTTCAATTTCAAAAAATGGAGCAGTTCAATACTTATCACAAAAACTTAAAATATTCCCGTTGCTAACAAATAAACCAAGAAGTTCAGTTCGAAAGAACGAAGAAGTTGTATAATGTTTATTACAAAACTAAGATTTTTTCCGTATAAAAATCGAATACAATTCTTTACTCAAAATATAAAAATGTGAAGTTCAAATTGAAATAACAGAGAAGTTTTAGAGTTTATTAAACCTAGGATTTACCTGTTCAAAAAATAAAAAACACAACGCCATTTTTTGCACTTTTAAAAACATCTCATAAACGAAAAAATGGTTGCTAGAAGTTCAAGTGCTCGACGAGGAAAATTTCAAAAAATTCTTGTGAGAGAGGTCCCTAGTGTATTTAGATGTCCAAAATACAGGAAAAATATGTTGTTTTTGTGTTTTAAAATAATTCTCACAAACCAAAGAGAAGTTCAAAGTGATAACAACCGGAAGTTCACGTACTACATGGTGTGTATTTCATATAAGAAAAAAATAAAAATAAAGTGAAACAGAGTGAAGTTCAAACAAATATGCCCTAGAAGATCAACTACTTCGCGCAGTGCAAAAAACAGCACGTCAAAAACATAGTGAAGTTCAAACAGACATGCCCGAGAAGTTCAACTACTTAACCCAGTGCATTTACCATTTGCGATGAAGGCAGAAATCATGATCTCGTCATTTTCTAATTTACCTCAAAACAGCAGGAATATCATTTGTGTAAGTTCAAGTCCTCAGTCGAAGAACGTTAAAAAATAATCATGAGGGAAGTTTTACACAAGAAAACAGCAGGAAGTTCTTGGGCAACGGGAAAATTTTAGATGAAAAAAGCAGGAAGTTCAACTACTACACTGAATGAATTTTAGATGAAAAACTTTTAAAATCGTCGCGAGTATGAAAATGTGATCAACACGGGAAACTTGCGTGCTCACAGCAGCTTTCCATCGGTATATCACCTGCTCAATTCTGGTGAATGGATGGAGAGTTACGAGCAGTGGATGGAGACCTACGAGCAAAAAAATTACGTGAAAAACAGAGTGAAGTTCAGGTACACGCGCCGAGAAGTTCAGGTTCTTCACGCGGTGCATTTTCAAAGAATCTGTTTCGCAATAAAGGCAGAACGCATGATCCCGCCGTTTTCGATATTACTTGAAAACGACTAGGAATCAGAGAAAACCATCAAAATGAAAAAGTTTCGCATTTTCTGTAGCTTTTCAGCGGTATATTATTTGCCCCATTCCGATAAAGTTTGTAGAAATTATGGCGAAAATACGTTTTTCGCCATTTTCGAAACTGACTTGAAACCGTAAAGAATTGGGAGAAACAATACATACCATAAAGTTTCGCATTTGTTCAAGCTTTCCAACGCCATATCATTTGCTGCATTCGGACGCACGGTTAAAAAATTAGCTCAAAAATATGAACTCGGTAGGACTTGGACCATTTTCTAAATTACTCTTAAACCATTCAAAATTAGAAAAAAACTTTCAATATGAAAAACTAGCGCATTTTAATAAGTTTTCCAACTCCGTATCATATGCCTCCATTGGATTAGCCGTTTAGAAATGACATCAAAAAAACGAACTCAGCTGTTCGGTTTACGAAATTTTACGTTTTTTCGAATTACTCTTTAACCATAGGGAATTAGAGAAAACTTTCAACATGTGGAAGGAGCGGTTTTGCAGCAGCTTTCCAACGCCATATTATATGCCTCATTCCGATAAACGGTTTAGAAATGCAATCGAAATACGATTCACATTTTTTGTGCGAAGAAAAAACGGTTTTCAAAACTGCTCTTAAACCGCTTATATTTTTCCAAAAATTTAAGTTGGGTCATGATATTGGTGTCCATAGCTTTCTAACGGTATATCGCAAGCCCCATTTGGGCAATGTTGGCGGAAGTTCAACCTAGTTCACAGGGAAGTTCAACGTACTACTAGCGGGGCAGGTCAGGTTGTGATCAGAATATTATTCTGATCCCGTGATCAGAATAGTGTTTATGTGTGTGTGTGTGTGTGTGTGTGTGTGTGTGTGTATAGAATCTTTCCAACACAAGGTGCTTGCCAAAGGATAAAATGTAAAAAGGAAAGGTGAAGATCACCATGACTCTTGCATAAAGTAAAAGACAATAATAAAAGATAGGCCCTTCGCAGAGGGAAGCAGAGGTTGCCATGCACTTTTATAGTTGGATGCACAAAATCTTAGTGCCTGTTCGGTTTCACTCCACTCCCTCGACTCCGCTCCCAGAGTGGAGCAGGCTGTAGCTCGTTTTCACAGAGCGGCTCAAGCCCAGCTCTACAGCTCCGCGGAGTGGAGCGGGGCGGAGTGATTCCAAACAGGGCTTTAGTGTGAGGGAACGTCACTTTATATTGCCACTTGTGATAAGGACCTTTATTATGCAGTCCGTCGCTTTTATTTCTTCCATATCACAAGATCATATAAAGCTTATTTTCTCCACACTAAAAGATCATACATATTTAGAGAACAATTTTTTTATTGCATGCATCGATGACAACTTACTTGAAGGATCTTACTCAATCCATAGGTAGGTATGGTGGACTCTCATGGCAATACTGGTTTAAGGGATGTTTGGAAGCACAAGTAGTATCTCTATTTGGTGCAAAGAATTTGGCTAGCATGAGGGGGAAAGGCAAGCTCAACGTGTTGGGCGATCCATGACAATATACTTTATTTAGGATATAAGAAAACATAACCCATTACGTTGTCTTGCTTGTCCAACATCAACCTCTTAACATGTCATATTTAAATGAGTGCTCACAATTGCAAAAGATGTCCAAGATAGTATATTTATATGTGAAATCTCTCTTCCTTCAATAATCTTTCATGAATTGTTCAAGTGACCGATACAATGTTTGCTAACCTTCAATAAATTTACCACATCTACTTCTTATATGTAAAGTCATTACTCCCCATGGTATAAGCATATAAAACATATATAATTTCAGATTTATGATTTCAAATCATTCAACTATTTACTCATAGGATATAAGTGAAGCACATGAGTAAATGACAAACTACTCCAAAAAGATATAAGTGAAGATCAATGAGTAGTTAAATAATTATGTAGCTATGTGAAGATCAAGCGCCGAACGGACGGCGCCTCCGCGTTCAACACACGTACAGCCTGGGGATGTCTCCTCCTTCTTGATCCAGCAAGGGGAGAGGTGAAGTTGAGGGAGAACTCCGACAGCACGACGACATGTTGGTGGTGGAGCTCGTGGTTCTCCGGCAGGGCTTCGCCAAGCACTACGGAGGAGGAAGAGGTGTTGGAGAGGGGGAGGGTTGCACCAGGGGAAGAGTGCTGCTGCCCTCCCACCCCCTCTATTTATAGGGTGAAGGGTGAAGGGGGCCGGGCCCCTTAGATCCCATCTACACGAGGGTGGGGGGGACAGGGGAAACTTGCCCCCCAAGTTTGGTGGGAGGCGCCCCCACCCCCTAGGGTTTTCAACCCTAGGCGCCTTGGTCCCTTGGGGGGGGGGGGTGCACCAGCCCACTAGGGGGATGGTTCCCACCCTTGTTCAGCCCACTTGGCCCACCGGGGCAGGTGGCCCCACCTAGTGGACCCCCGGACACCTTTCGGTGGTCCCGGTACAATACCGATAACCCCTGAAATCATTCCGGCGACTGAAACTGGACTTCCCATATATAAATCTTCACCTCCGGACCATTCTGGAACTCCTCGTGACGTCCGGGATCTCATCCGAGACTCCGAACAACCTTCAGTAACCACATACTATTTCCCATAGCAACTCTAGCGTCACCGAACCTTAAGTGTGTAGACCCTATGGGTTTGGGAACCATGCAGACATGGCCGAGACATATCTCCGGCCAATAACCAACAGTGGGATCTGGATAGCCTTGTTGGCTCCCACATGTTCCACGATGATCTCATCGGATGAACCACAATGTCGGGGATTCAATCAATCCCGTATACAATTCCCTTTGTCCATCGATATGTTACTTGCCCGAGATTCGATCGTCGGTATCCCCATACCTCGTTCAATCTCGTTACCGGCAAGTCTCTTTACTCATTCTGCAATGCATGATCCCGTGGCTAACTCCTTAGTTACATTGAGCTCATTATGATGATGCATTACCGAGTGGGCATAGAGATACCTGCCCATCATACGGAGTGACAAATTCCAGTCTTGATTCATGACAACCCAAGAGACACTTTCAGAGATACCTGTAGTGCACCTTTATAGTCACCCAGTTACGTTGTCACGTTTGATTTATCCAAAGTACTCCTATGGTATTTGGGAGTTGCACAATCTCATGGTCTAAGGAAATGATACTTGACATTAGAAAGGCTCTAGCAAATGAACTACATGATCTTGTGCTATGCTTAGGATTGGGTCTTGTCCATCACATCATTCTCCCAATGATGTGATCTCATTATCAACGACATCCAATGTCCATGATCAGGAAACCATGTCCATCTATTGATCAACGAACTAGTCAACTAGAGGCTTACTAGGGGCATATTACGATCTATGTATTCACACATGTATTACAGTTTCCGGTTAATACAATTATAGCATGAACAATAGACAATTATCATGGACAAGGAAATATAATAATAACCACTTTATTATTGCCTCTAGGGCATATTTCCAACAGAAGCCATCTAGCTACTAACTACGGACCCGTAGGTCTACAATGAACTACTCATGCATCATCAGAGAGGCACCAATGAGGATGATGAACCCCTCCGTGATGGTGTCTAGATTGGATCTGGTGGTTCTGGAACTTGCGGCGACTGGAATTGATTTTTGTCGACTCCCCCAGGGTTTCTGGAATATTGGGGGTATTTATAGAGCAAAGAGGCGGTACGGAGGCCACCGAGGTGGGCACACCCCACCTGGGCGCGCCTGGGCTCCCAGGCGCACCCTGGTGGGTTGTGCTCCCCTCAGAGCACCCCTCAGGTACTTTCTTGGCCCATCTGGTGTCTTCTGGTCCAAAAAAATCCACAAAAAGTTCGCTGCGTTTGGACTCCATTTGGTATTGATTTCCTGCGATGTAAAAACATGTAGAATACAACAACTGGCACTGGGCACTATGTCAATAGGTTAGTACCAAAAAATGATATAAAATGATTGTAAAACATTCAAGAATGATAATATAACAACATGGAACAATAAAAAATTATAGATACGTTGGAGACGTATCAGCATCCCCAAGCTTAATTCCTGCTCGTCCTCGAGTAGGTAAACGATAAAAACAGAATTTTTGATGTGGAATGCTGCCTATAATGTTCATCACATATTCTTTTTTTTGTAGCATGGATATTTGGACTTTTATATGGTTCAAAGCAATAGTCTAGTTTTGACATGAGAACTTTAATAATCAAGCATATCAACAAGTAACCATGTCTTTCAAAATATCAACTTAAAAATAAGTTACCCCTAGCCCATTATGCTCAATCATTGATCCATTCATGAAACACACTCGCATATTAGCTACACCCAACACTCAAGTACGATCTTAGTGCCCCTTAGTTGGTGCTTTATAAGAGAAGATGGAGACTCAAGTAAAAATAAAAATTTCATAAAGTAAAAGAAATGCCGTTCGCGGAGGGAAGTAGGGATTTGTAGAGGTGACAGAGCTCAAAGCGAAAAAGATAGAGATAAAATCATTTTGGGTGGCATGCTTTTCCTGTCAACGAAAAGGATCGAGTAGTTCCCAATACTTTCCATGCTAGATATATCATAGGTGGTTCCCAAACAGAAAATAAAGTTTATTCCTTTTTCAACCATACTTTCACTTTCCTTGGCTAGCCGCATACACGGGTGCCTTCCATACCAACACTTTCTAAGGAATTTATTATTTGACAACATAAAGCAAATTCATTTTTCATTTCGGGACTGGGCATCCCTAATACCTTTGCCGTACTCTTGTGCGATGATGAGTGAATAAACACCCATCTTGAGAATAACATATCTAGCATGGAAATATATCAACCACCCCCTACCGTTTCATGAGCGGTACGAGCACACAAAAGAGAAGTTTATTTTGAAAATTAGAGATGGCACATACAAATTTGCTTAGGACGACAAAAGAATACCGCATATAGGTAGGTATGGTGGACGCATGTGGCAAAAAATTGTTTAAAGGATTTGGATGCACAAGTAGTGATCATACTTAGTGCAAATGAAGGCTAGCAAAAGATTGAGAAACATCCAACCAAGAAACGAAAAATCTCATAAGCGAGCATTAAGCATAACTAACACCGAATAATGCACCACAAGTAGGATGTAATTTCATTGCATAACTATTGACTTTCCTACTTGCATAGGGAATCACAAACCTTAACACCAATATTCTTACTAAAGCATAATTACTCATCAACATGACTCACATATCACTATCATCATATCTCAAAACTATTACAAAGAATCAAGTTTATTTTGTCCAATGATCTTCATGAAAGTTTTTATTATATCCTCCTTGGATATCTAACACTTTGGAACTAGTTTCATATGTTGCTTTTAATAAGCTCAAACAAATATAAGTGAAGAACATGAACATCATAATTATTTCTCTCAAATTAATTTAAGTGAAGCAAGAGAGAATTTCTTCAAGAAAATTACTAACTCTCAAATAAATCTAAGTGAAGCATGAGAGCATTTCTTCAAAGATAACAAAGCACACCATACTCAAAAAGATATAAGTGAAGCACTAGGGCAATTCCATAACTCATAAAGATTTAAGTGAAGCATAGAGAGCAATTCTAACAAGTCATAGAATAATTTTGGCTCTCTCAAATAGGTGTGTATAGCAAGGATTCTTATTGAAAATTAAAAAGAAAAACAAGCAAATACTAAAGACACTCCAAGCAAAACTCATAGTATGTGACGAATAAAAATATAGCTCCAAGTAAAATACCGATGGTTATAGAAGAAAGAGGGGATGCCACTCGGGGCATCCCCAAGCTTAGTTGCTTGATACTTCTTGAATATTATCTTGGGGTGCCATGGGCATCCCCAAGCTTAGCCTTTTGCTAATCCTTATTTCTTCATCCATCGAGATCTCACCCAAAACTTGAAAACTTCAATCACACAAAACTCAACAAAACCTTCATGAGATCCGTTAGTATAAGAAAGCAAATCACTACTATAAGTACTGTTGAAAACCCATTCATATTTACTTTTGCATTATATCTACTGTATTCCAACTTTTCTATGGCAAAAATTCTTCAAAGAAAACCATAGAATCATCAAAACAAGCACACAACGCAAAGAAAATAGAATCTGTCAAAAACAGAACAGTCTGTAGCAATATGAATATTGCGAATACTTCTGTAAGTCCAAAAATTCTGAAACATTAGGAAAACATGAGAAATTTGTATATATCTCTCCTGTAAAAAATTCAGATTTTTTCTTCGCTTCTGTGATTTTTAAAACGTATTTTTCTGGACGCAAAAGTTTCTATTTTCGCAAGATCAAATCAACTATCACTCAACATGATCTCAAAGGCTTTGCTTGCCACAAACACTAATTTAAACCACAAAACACATCTAAATAGAGGCATACTTGGGTATTTTATTGAGAACATCAAGAAAACCAAAAACCAAAAAGATACAAGTTGGGTTACCTCCCAACAAGCGCTAACGTTTTACGCCCCTAGCTAGGCAGAAAGCAAAGGATCTAAGTGTTGTCATCTTTGTTTCTAGATCCATAAGATGCCCTCATGATTGATTCGTATGGTGGCCTAATTCTTGTTCTAGGGAAGTGTTCCATACCCTTCCTTAGAGGAAATTGAAGTTTAATATTGCCTTCTTTCATATCAATCACGGCACCAATAGTACGTAAAAATGGTCTAACAAGAATAATTGGACAAGACGGATTGCAATCAATACCAAGAACAATAAAATCTATGGGCACATAATTCTTATTTGCAAGAATAAGAACATCATTAATTCTTCCCATAGGCTTTTTAATAGTAGAATCCACCAAGTGCAAATTTAAAGAACATTCCTTAATATCGGTAAGACCAAGCACATCACATAAAGATTTCATAATTGTAGAAACACTAGCACCCAAGTCACATAAAGCAAAACACTCAAAACTTTTAATCTTGACTTTGATAGTAGGTTCCCATTCATCATGTAATTTTCTAGGAATTGAAATCTCTAATTTCAACATTTCTTCCAAAGCTTTCATCATAGCAGCAACAATATGTTTACTAAAAGCTTTATTTTGTTCATAAGCATGGGGTGAATTTATCATGGATTGCAACAAATAAATACAATCAATCAAAGAGCAACTATCATAATTAAATTCTTTGTAATCCAAAAGAGTGGGCAAATCACTAGTTAAAGTTTGACCTCTTTAAACCCACTTTTATCAATTTTCTCAAAAAGATTTTCACCCTTCAAATTATCGGGACGCCTTCTTCAGTACCTTTATTATCAATCTTAATTTTACTAAACAGAGAATCAGCAGAAGAAACACCAAACATTTTAGGATCTTCATCACTTTTATGAAAGCAATCACTAGAAAACGCTTTTTTCTAAATTTTTTTTTCTAGCTCTAAGCATAGCGGTTCTTTTTTACTTTCATCCATAGAAACATAAAGATCCTTAATTGATTCCTCAAACTTAGGCACACCAATTTTCATCTTAAGATTTTCCACATCATGAGAAATCCTATCAATACTTCTAGACATATCATCAATCTTATTCAACTTTTCTTCTATTGTAGCATTGAAAACTTTTTGAGTATTGATAAAATTATTTAATATCATTCTCAAGATCAGAGGTGTTCCCATTATTATTATTATAAGAAGGATTACCATAGGAATTACCATAATTATTAGACGAATTACTAGGAAGAGGCCTAGGATTTAAATTACTTATATAAGCATTGTTATTGAAATTGTTTTGTGAGATAAAATTCACATCTATGGCATCACTATTTTTCCCAATCAAAGTAGACAAAGGCACATCATTAAAATAAATAGGAGCACTTTTATTAGCAACCAATTTCATAAGAGCATCAACTTTTTCACTCAAAGAAGAAATTTGTTCAACTGAATTAACTTTTTTACTAGTAGGTGCTCTTTTGGTATGCCATTGTGAATAATTTTCCATAATATTATCAAGCAATTTGGTGGCTTAACCCAAAGTAATTTCCATAAAAGTATCCTCCGCGGATTAATCTAAAATATTATGAGAAACAAGATTCAATCCCGCATAAATGTTTTGTATGATCATCCAAAGATTTAACCCATGAGTTGGGCAATTCCTTAGCGTCAATTTCATCATTTCCCAAGATTGTGCAACATGCTCATGTTCAAGTTGCTTGAAATTCATGATCTGGGTTCTAAGGGAATTTTCATGGGCGGAAAATACTTAGTAATAAAAGCATCTTTGCACTTATCCCAAGAACTGATACTATTGCAAGGCAAAGAAGAAAACCAAATTTTTGCACGCTCTCGCAAAGAAAACAGAAATATTTTCAACTTCACAACATCATTGGCCACATCTTTTTTCCTTTCATATCACATAATTCCACGAATGTGTTAAGATGGGACGCAACAGCCTCATTAGGAGTACCAGAAAATTGATCTTTCATGACAAGATTCAGCAAAGTGGTATTAATATCACAAGACTCCGCACTAGTGGCGGTAGGAGAAATCAGAGTGCTAATAAAATCATTGTCGTTGGTATTGGAGAAATCACACAACTTGGTGTTATCTTGAGTCATTGTGACTACGCAATAAGATTACACTCAAAAACAGATCTGACGAGAAAACGGCGAACGAAAAATAGGGCGAATAAAACGACAATTTTTTGTGAAGTGGGGGAGAGGAAAACGAGAGGCAAATGGAAAATAACCTAAATTGCAAGGAGATAGATTTGTGATTAGGAACCTGGTAGATGTTGATGATGTCTCTGTTGGGGAACGTAGCAGAAATTCAAAATTTTCTACGCAACACCAAGATCAATCTATGGAGTAATCTAGCAACGAGGGGAAGGAGAGTGCATCTACATACCCTTGTAGATCGCTAAGCGGAAGCGTTCAAGTGAACGGGGTTGATGGAGTCGTACTCGTCGTGATCCAAATCACCGATGATCCTAGTGCCGAACGGACGGCACCTCCGCGTTCAACACACGTACAGCCCGGGGACGTCTCCTCCTTGTTGATCCAGCAAGGGGAGAGGAGAAATTGAGGGAAAACTCCGACAGCACAACGGCATGGTGGTGATGGAGCTCGTGGTTCTCCGGCAGGGCTTCGCCAAACACTACGGAGGAGGATGAGGTGTTGGAGGAGGGAGAGGGCTGCGCTAGGGTAAGGGTGTGGCTGCCCTCTCTCTTCCTCACTATATATAGGGGTAAGGGAGGAGGGGGAGGCGCCCTAGGGTTCCCTAGGGGAGGGTCGGCGGCCACAGGGGAAACCCTAGATGGGTTTGGGCGCCCCCACCCCCTAGGAAACTTGCCCCCCAAGCCGGGAGGGGCGGCTGCCCTAGGGGTGGCGCCCCCACCTCTCTGGTTACGTGAGATGGGGTTGGGAGGGGCGCTCAGCCCCTTAGTGGGCTGATGTGCCCTCTCCCCTTGGCCCATAAGGCCCCCAACGTTTGCCGGGGCCTCCGAAACCCCTTTCGGACACGCTGGTCATCACCTGGTACCCCCAGAACAATTCCAGACTCCAATACCCTTCGTCCAATATACCGATCTTCACCTTTGGACCATTCCGGAGCTCTTCGTCATGTCCGGGATCTCATCCAGGACTTCGAACAACCTTCGGTAACCACATACTATTTCCCATAACAACTCTAGCGTCACCGAACCTTAAGTGTGTAGACCCTACGGGTTCGGGAACCATGCAGACATGACCGAGACAACTCTCCGGCTAATAACCAACAGCGGGATCTGGATACCCATGTTGGCTCCCACATGTTCCATGATGATCTCATCGGATGAACCACGATGTCGAGGATTCAATCAATCCCGTATTCAATTCCCTTTGTCTAGCGGTTTTGCACTTGCCCGAGATTCGATCATCGGTATCTCGATACCTTGTTCAATCTCGTTACCGGCAAGTCTCTTTACTCGTTCTGTAACACATCATCCCATGATCAACTCCTTGGTCACATTGCGCATATGATGATGTCCTACCGAGTGGGCCCAGAGATACCTCTCCGTTACACGGAGTGACAAATCTCAGTCTCGATTCGTGCCAACCCAACAGACACTTTCGGAGATACCTGTAGTGTACCTTTATAGCCACCCAGTTATGTTGTGACGTTTGGTACACCCAAAGCATTCCTACGGTATCCGGGAGTTGCACAATCTCATGGTCTAAGGAAATGATACTTGACATTAGAAAAGCTTTAGCATATGAACTACACGATCTTTGTGCTAGGCTTAGGATTGGGTGCTGTCCATCACATCATTCTCCTAATGATGTGATCCCGTTATCAACGACATCCAATGTCCATGGTCAGGAAACCGTAACCATCTATTGATCAACGAGCTAGTCAACTAGAGGCTTACTAGGGACATGGTGTTGTCTATGTATCCACACATGTATCTGAGTTTCCTATCAATACAATTCTAGCATGGATAATAAACGATTATCATGAACAAGGAAATACAATAATAACCAATTTATTATTGCCTCTAGGGCATATTTCCAACAGTCTCCCACTCGCACTAGAGTCAATAATCGAGTTCACATCGCCATGTGATTAACACTCACAGGTCACATCGCCATGTGACCAACATACAAAGAGTTTACTAGAGTCAATAATCTAGTTCACATCACTATGTGATTAACACTCAATGAGTTCTGGGTTTGATCATGTTATGCTTGTGAGAGAGGTTGTAGTCTACGGGTCTGCAACATTCAGATCCGTATGTATGTCATCTTGTGGATGCAGCTACTACGCAATATTTGGACCATTTCAAATAACTGTTCTACTATACGAATCCGGTATCTCTACTCAGAGCTATCCGGATAGGTGTTAAGCTTGCATCGATGTAACTCTTTACGTCGAACTCTTTATCACCTCCATAACCGAGAAACATATCCTTATTCCTCTAAGGATAATTTTGACCGATATCTGGTGATCTACTCCTAGATCATCTTTGTACCCTCTTGCCAGACATGTGTGATAGCCTGGCTTATTAGGGATGATAGACTACTCATATCAATAAGGAATTCCTTCTTTTTCGGGAGCCCATTCGGATAGAACTCCAAAGTTAAGCGTGCTCAGCTTGGAGTAGTGTCAGGATGGGTGACCGACCGGGAAATTGCTCCCGGGTGCGCACGAGTGAGGACAAAGTGCGCAGAAAAGACTAGTATTGATCTGTGGGGCCAGTCTAGATCCCGCCAGGAGTAACGACCACCGGTGGGTGTGTCCGGGGCGTTACAAGTTGGTATCAGAGCCGACCCTCGCGGTTACACGGATGGTTGCGGACAGGTGCGTGGTCATGTTGTTCATGACGTTTGTGACCCGTCGTGGCACCCGGCATGGCACATGTACCGGACTGGAAGCACAGACGTTTGTGCCAAGAGGGAACGTTCCTGTGGCCCGACGAGGACGTTGGTTCCTCTGAGTGGGGGTGTATGTGATAGCCTGGCTTATTAGGGATGATAGACTACTCATATCAATAAGGAATTCCTTCTTTTCCGGGAGCCCATTCGGATAGAACTCCAAAGTTAAGCGTGCTCAGCTTGGAGTAGTGTCAGGATGGGTGACCGACCGGGAAGTTGCTCCCGGGTGCGCACGAGTGAGGACAAAGTGCGCAGAAAAGACTAGTATTGATCTGTGGGGCCAGTCTAGATCCCGCCAGGAGTAACGACCACCGGTGGGTGTGTCCGGGGCGTTACAACATGTGGCAAGGCACACATTAGGTGCGGTACTCAGCCTGGCATACCGTATAGAGCCTATGACAAAAGCATAGGGGACGACCTTCGTCCTTCCTCTTTCTTCTGCCGTGGTCGAGCTTTAAGTCTTAACTTCATACCTTACAACTCAGGCAAGAACTCCTTCTTTGACTGATCCGTCTTGAACACCTTCAAGATCATGTCAAGGTATGTGCTCATTTGAAAGTACTATTAAGCGATTTTGATCTATCCTTATAGATCTTGATGCTCAATGTTCAAGTAGTTTAATCCAGGTTTTCCATTGAAAAACACTTTTCAAATAACCCTATATGCTTTCCAGAAATTCTACATCATTTCTGATCAACCATATGTTCACAACATATACTCATCAAAAATTATATATTGCTCCCACTCACTTCTTTGGAAATACAAGTTTCTCATAAACTTTGTATAAGCCCAAATCTTTGATCATCTCATCAAAGCGTACATTTCAACTCTGAGGTGCTTACTCCAGTCCTTAGAAGGATTGCTGGAGCTTTGCATACTTGTTAGCATCTTTTAGGATTGACAAAAATCTTCTGGTTGTATCACATACAACCTTTCCTCAAGAAAATCATCAAGGAAACAATATTTTGACATCCTATCTGTAAGATTTCATAAATAATGCAGTAACTGCTTACATAATTCCAACAGACTGTTAGCATCGCTACGAGTGAGAAAGTCTCATCATAGTCAACTCCTTGAACTTGTCAGGAAACATCTTAACGACAAGTCGAGCTTTCTCAATGGTGACACTTACCATCATTGTGTGTCTTCCTTTTAAAATCCATCCGTACTCAACAGCCTCACGACCATCAAGTAGTTCTTCCAAAGTCTACACTTTGTTTTCATATATGGATTCTCTCTCGGATTTTATGGCTTCGAGCCATTCTTGGAATCCGGGCCCACCATCGCTTCTCCATAGCTCGTAGGTTCATTGTTGTCTAGCAACATGACTTCCAAGACAGGATTACATGCCACTTTGAAATAGCACGCATCCTTGTCGTCCTACGAGGTTTGGTAGTGACTTGATCCGAAGTTTCATGATCACTATCATAAGCTTCTACTTCCATTGGTGTAGGTGCCACAGGAACAACTTCATGTGCCCTGCTACACACTAGTTGAAGTGACGGTTCAACAACCTCATCAAGTCTCCACCATCCTCCCACTCAATTCTTTCGAGAGAAACTTTTCCTCAAGAAAGGACCCGATTCCAGAAACAATCCCTATTGCTTTCGGATCTGAGACAGGAGGTATACCCAACTATTTTGGGTGTCCTATGAAGATGCATTTATCCGCTTTGGGTTCGATCTTATCAGCCTGAAACTTTTCACATAAGCATCGTAGCCCCAAACTTTTAAGAAACAACAGCTTAGGTTTCTCTAAACCATAGTCATACAGTGTCGTATCAACGGATTTGTGTGGTTCCCTATTTAAAGTGAATGCGGTTGTCTCTAATGCCTAACCCATAAATGATAGTGGTAATTCGATAAGAGACGTCATGGTATGCACCATATCCAATAGGGTGCAGTTATGATGTTCGGACACACCATCACACTATGGTGTTCCCGGCGGTATTAGTCGTGAAACAATTTCCACAATGTCTTAATTGTGTGCCAAACTCGTAACTCAGATATAAATCTCTATGATCATATCACAGACATTTTATCCTCTTGTCACGACGATCTTCAACTTCACTCTGAAATTACTTGAACCTTTCAATAATTCAGACACGTGTTTCATCAAGTAAATATACTCAACATATACTCAAATCATCTGTGAAGTAAGAACACAATGATATCCACTGCGTGCCTCAGCGCTCATTGGACCGCACACATCAAAATATATTACTTCCAACAAGTTGCTTTCTTGTTCCATCTTACTGAAAACGAGGTCTTTCAGTCATCTTGTCCATGTGGTATGATTTGCATGTCTCAAGTGATTCAAAATCAAGTGAGTCCAAACGATCCATCTGTATGGAGTTTCTTCATGCATATCTACCAATAAACATGGTTCGCATGTCTCAATCTTTTCAAAAACGAGTGAGTCCAAAGATCCATCAACCTGGAGCTTCTGCATGCGTTTTATACCAATATGACTCAAATTGCAGTGCCACAAGTATGTGGTACTATCATTACTATCATATATCTTTTGGCATGAACATGTGTATCACTATGATCGGGATGGTATTATTCAAATAAACAGAGTAACCATTATTCTCCTTAAATGAATAACCGTATTGCGATAAACATAATCCAATCATGTATATGCCCAACGCAAACACCAAATAACAATTATTTAGGTTTTAATACCAATCTCGATGGTAGAGGGAGCGTACGATATTTGATTACATCAACTTTGGAAACACTGCCAACACATATCGTCATCTCACCTTTAGCTAGTCCCCGTTTATTCCGTAGCCTTTTATTTCGAGTTACTAACACTTAGCAACCGAACCGGTATCTAATACCCTGGTGCTACCAGGAGTACTAGTAAAGTACACATTATAATGTATATCCAACACACTTCTGTCGACCTTACCAGCCTTCTCATCTACCAAGTATCTAGGGTAATTCCGATCTAGTGACCGTTCCCCTTATTACAGAAGCACTTAGTCTCGGGTTTGGGTTCAACCTTGGGTTTCTTCACTAGAGTAGCAGCTGACTTGCCGTTTCATGAAGTATCCCTTCTTGCCCTTGCCCTTCTTGAAACTAGTGGTTTTACTGACCATCAACAATTGATGCTCCCCTTTGATTTCTACTTTCGCGGTGTCGCGAATAGCTCAAGGATCATATCTATCCCTGATATGTTATAGTTCATCACGAAGCTCTAGTAGCTTGGTGGCAGTGACTTTGGAGAACCATCACTATCTTATCCGGAAGGTTAACTCCCACTTGATTCAAGCGATTCTAGTACTCATACAATCTGAGCACATGCTCAACGATTGAGCTTTTCTCCTTAGTTTGTAGGCTTAGGAAACTTGTCAGAGGTCTCATACCTCTTGACGCGGGCACTATCCTGAAATCTCAATTTTAGTCCTTGAAACATCTCATATGTTTCACGATGTTTCAAAATCGTCTTCGGTGCCTCAACTCTAAACCGTTTAACTGAACTATCATGTAGTTATCAAAACGTGTATGTTAGATGTTCGCAACATCCACAGATGACGTTCGAGGTTCAGCACACTGAGCGGTGCATTAAGGACATAAGCTTTCTATTAAGCAATGAGGACAATCCTTAGTTCACGGACCTAGTCCGCATAATTGCTACTATCAACTTTCAACTAAATTTTCTCTAGGAACATATCTAAACAGTAGAACTGAAGCGCGAGCTATGACATAATTTGCGAAGACCTTTTGACTATGTTCAGGATAATTAAGTTCATCTTATGAACTCCCACTCAGATAGACATCCCTCTAGTCATCTAAGTGATTACATGATCCGAGTCAACTAGGCCGTGTTCGATCATCACGTGAGACGGACTAGTCATCATCGGTGAACATCTTCATGTTGATCATATCTACCATACGACTCATGCTCGATCTTTCGGTCTCTTGTGTTCCGAGGCCATGTCTGTACATGCTAGGCTCGTCAAGTCAACCTAAGTGTTTCGCGTGTGTAAATCTGTCTTACACCCGTTGTATGTGAACGTTAGAATCTATCACACCCGATCATCACGTGGTGCTTCGAAACGACAAACTTTCGCAATGGTGCACAGTTAGGGGGAACACTTTCTTGAAATTTTAATGAGGGATCATCTTATTTACTACCGTCGTTCTAAGCAAATAAGATGCAAAAACATGATAAACATCACATGCAATCAAAACTGACATGATATGGCCAATATCATTTTGCTCCTTTTGATCTCCATCTTCGGGGCTCCATGATCATCATCGTCACTGGCATGACACCATGATCTCCATCATCATGATCTCCATCATCGTGTCTCCATGAAGTTGTCTCGCCAACTATTACTTCTACTACTATGGCTAACGGTTTAGCACTAAAGTAAAGTAATTACATGGCGTTGTTCATTGACACGCAGGTCATACAATAAATTAAGACAACTCCAATGGCTCCTGCCGGTTGTCATACTCATCGACATGCAAGTCGTGATTCCTATTACAAGAACATGATCAATCTCATACACCACATATCATTCATCACATTCTTTTGGCCATATCACATCACATAACATACCCTGCAAAAACAAGTTAGACGTCCTCTAATTGTTGTTTGCATGTTTTACGTGGCTGCTATGGGTTTCTAGCAAGAACGTTTCTTACCTACGCAAAAACCACAACGTGATATGTCAATTGCTATTTAACCTTCATAAGGACCCTTTTCATCGAATCCGATCAGACTAAAGTGGGAGCGACAGACACCCGCTAGCCACCTTATGCAACTAATGCATGTCAGTCGGTGGAACCTGTCTCACGTAAGAGTACATGTAAGGTCGGTCCGGGCCGCTTCATCCCACGATGCCGCCGAATCAAGATAAGACTAGTAACGGCAAGTAAATTGACAATATCGACGCCCACAACTACTTTGTGTTCTACTCGTGCATAGAAACTACACATATACCTAGCTCATGATGCCACTGTTGGGGAACGTAGCAGAAATTCAAAATTTTCTACGCAACACCAATATCAATCTATGGAGTAATCTAGCAACGAGGGAAGGAGAGTGCATCTACATACCCTTGTAGATCGCTAAGCAAAAGCGTTCAAGTGAACGGGGTTGATGGAGTCGTACTCGTCGTGATCCAAATCACCGGTGATCCTAGTGCTGAACGGACGGCACCTCCGCGTTCAACACACGTACAGCCCGGGGACGTCTCCTCCTTCTTCATCCAGCAAGGGGAGAGGAGAAGTTGAGGGAAAACTCCGACATCACGACGGCATGGTGGTGATGGAGCTCGTGGTTCTCCGGCAGGGCTTCGCCAAACACTACGGAGGAGGATGAGGTGTTGGAGGAGGGAGAGGGCTGCGCTAGGGGAAGGGTGCGGCTGCCCTCTCTCTTCCTCACTATATATAGGGGTAAGTGTTGGGGAACGTTGCAGAAAATTAAAATTTTTCCTACGGTTTCACCTAGATCCATCTATGAGTTCATCTAGCAACGAGTATTCAGATTAGATAGCATCTACATACCACTTTGTAGATCGCAACGGAAGCGTTCGAGTGAACGTGGATGAGGTAGTCGTACTTGCCGTGATCCAATTCACCGATGATCTAGTACTGAACGGACGGCACCTCCGCGTTCAACACACGTACGGGACGGGAGACGTCTCCTCCTTCTTGATCCAGCAAGGGGAAAGGAGAGGTTGAGGAAGATCCAGCACGACGGTGTGGTGGTGGATGCAGCTGAACTCCGGCAGGGCTTCGCTAAGCAACCACGGGAGGATGAGGAGGTGTTGCAGGGAGGAGGGGGCGCCAGGGCATAGGGTGCGCTGCCCCCTCCCCTGCCCCCCTTTATATAGATGCATTAGAGGGGGGGAGGGCGCAGCCTTGCCCCTTCCTCCAAGGAAGGGGTGCGGCCAAGAGGGGGTGGGAGGAGTCCATCCTCCCCAAGGCACCTCGGAGGCGCCTTCCCCCCTTTGGACTCTCCCTCCTCCATGTTTCCTTGGCGCATGGGCCCTTGGGGCTGCTTCCCCTTGGCCCAAGCAGGCCAAGGCGCACCCCCTAAGGCCCATGTGGCCCACCAAGGCAGGTGGCCCCACCTGGTGGACCCCCGGGACCCCTCCGGTGGTCCCGGTACAATACCGATAACACCGAAACTTGTCCCGATGGCCAAAATAGCACTTCCTATATATAATTCTTTACCTCCGTACCATTCCGGAACTCCTCGTGACGTCCGGGATCTCATCCGGGACTCCGAACAACATTCGGGTTACTGCACATACATATCTTCACAACCCTAGCGTCACCGAACCTTAAGTGTGTAGACCCGGTGATACCTCTCCGTCAAGCGGAGTGACAAATCCCAGTCTCGATCCATGTCAACCCAACAAACACTTTCAGAGATACCCGTAGTATACCTTTATAGTCACCCAGTTACGTTGTGACGTTTGGCACACCCAAAGCACTCCTACGGTATCCGGGAGTTACACGATCTCATGGTCTAAGGAAAGGATACTTGACATTGGATAACTCTAGCAAACGAACTATGCGATCTTATGCTATGTTTAGGATTGGGTCTTGTCCATCACATCATTCTCCTAATGATGTGATCCCGTTATCGATGACATCCAATGTCCATAGTCAGGAAACCATGACTATCTGTCGATCAACGAGCTAGTCAACTAGAGGCTCACTAGGGACATGTTGTTGTCTGTTATTCACACATGTATTACGATTTCCGGTTAACACAATTATAGCATGAATAAAGACAATTATCATGAATAAGGAAATATAATAATAATGCTTTTATTATTGCCTCTAGGGCATATTTCCAACAGTCTCCCACTTGCACTAGAGTCAATAATCTAGTTACATTGTGATGAATCGAACACCCATAGAGTTCTGGTGCTGATCATGTTTTGCCTTAGGGAGAGGTTTAGTCAACGGATCTGCGACATTCACATCCGTGTGCACTTTACAAATTTCTATGTCTCCATCTTGAACATTTTCACGAATGGAGTTGAAGCGACGCTTGATGTGCCTAGTCTTCTTGTGAAACCTGGGCTCCTTTGCAAGTGCAATAGCTCCAGTGTTGTCACAGAAGAGCTTGATTGGCCCCGACGCATTGGGTATGACTCCGAGGTTGGTGATGAACTCCTTCACCCAAATTGCTTCATGTGCTGCCTCCGAGGCTGCCATGTACTCCGCTTCACATGTAGATCCCGCCACGACGCTTTGCTTGCAACTGCACCAGCTTACTGCCCCACCATTCAAAATATACACGTATCCGGTTTGTGACTTAGAGTCATCCAGATCTGTGTCGAAGCTAGCATCGACGTAACCTTTTACGACGAGCTCTTCGTCACCTCCATAAACGAGAAACATTTCCTTGGTCCTTTTCAGGTACTTCAGGATATTCTTGACCGCTGTCCAGTGTTCCTTGCCAGGATTACTTTGGTACCTTCCTACCAAACTTACGGCAAGGTTTACATCAGGTCTGGTACACAGCATGGCATACATAATAGAACCTATGGCTGAGGCATAGGGGATGACGCTCATCTCTTCTATATCTTCTGTCGTGGTCGGACATTGAGCTGAGCTCAATTTCACACCTTGTAATACAGGTAAGAACCCTTTCTTAGATTGATCCATATTGAACTTCTTCAATATTTTATCAAGGTATGTGCTTTGTGAAAGACCTATGAGGCGTCTCAATCTATCTCTATAGATCTTGATGCCTAATATATAAGCAGCTTCTCCAAGGTCCTTCATTGAAAAACTCTTATTCAAGTAGGCCTTGATGCTGTCCAAGAGTTCTATATCATTTCCCATCAAAAGTATGTCGTCTACATATAATATGAGAAATGCTACAGAGCTTCCACTCACTTTCTTGTAAACACAGGCTTCTCCATAAGTCTGTGTAAACCCAAACGCTTTGATCATCTCATCAAAGCGAATGTTCCAACTCCGAGATGCTTGCACCAGCCCATAAATCGAGCGTTGGAGCTTGCATACCTTGTCAGCATTCTTAGGATCGACAAAACCTTCCGGCTGCATCATATACAATTCTTCCTTAAGGAAACCATTAAGGAATGCCGTTTTGACGTCCATTTGCCATATCTCATAATCATAGTATGCGGCAATTGCTAACATGATTCGGACGGACTTCAGCTTCGCTACCGGTGAGAAAGTCTCATCGTAGTCAACCCCTTGAACTTGTCGATAACCCTTAGCGACAAGCCGAGCTTTATAGATGGTCACATTACCATCCGCGTCTGTCTTCTTCTTAAAAATCCATTTATTTTCTATGGCTCGCCGTTCAACTGGCAAGTCAGTCAAAGTCCATACTTCGTTTTCATACATGGACCCTATCTCGGATTTCATGGCTTCCAGCCATTTGTCGGAATCCGGGCCCGCCATTGCTTCCTCATAGTTCGAAGGTTCACCGTTGTCTGACAACATGATTTCCAAGACAGGGTTACCGTACCACTCTGGTGCGGAACGTGTCCTTGTGGACCTTCGAATTTCAGTAGGAGCTTGATCAGAAGCATCTTGATCATCATCATCAATTTCCTCTCTAGTCGGTGCAGGCACCTCAGAAACGTTTTCTTGAGTTTCGCCATTTTCCGGTTCAAGAGGTAACACTTCATCAAGTTCTACTTTCCTCCCACTTACTTCTTTCGAGAGAAACTCTTTCTCTAGAAAGGATCCATTCTTGGCAACAAAGATCTTGCCTTCGGATCTGAGGTAGAAGGTATACCCAACAGTTTCTTTAGGGTATCCTATGAAGACGCATTTTTCCGACTTGGGTTCGAGCTTTTCAGGTTGAAGTTTCTTCACATAAGCATCGCATCCCCAAACTTTTAGAAACGACAGCTTAGGTTTCTTCCCAAACCATAATTCATACGGTGTCGTCTCAACGGATTTCGACAGAGCCCTATTTAAAGTGAATGCGGCAGTCTCTAAAGCATAGCCCCAAAAAGATAGCGGTAAGTCGGTAAGAGATATCATAGATCGCACCATATCAAATAGAGTGCGATTACGACGTTCGGACACACCATTACGCTGAGGTGTTCCAGGCGGCGTGAGTTGTGAAACTATTCCACATTTTCTTAAGTGTGTGCCAAATTCGTGACTCAAGTATTCTCCTCCACGATCTGGTCGTAGAAACTTGATCTTTCTATCACGTTGATTTTCAACCTCACTCTGAAATTCCTTGAACTTTTCAAAGGTCTCAGACTTGTGTTTCATTAAGTAGATATACCCATATGTGCTCAAGTCATCAGTGAGGGTGAGAACATAACGATAGCCACCGCGAGCCTCAACACTCATTGGACCGCACACATCAGTATGTATGATTTCCAATAAGTTGGTTGCTCGCTCCATTGTTCCTGAGAACGGAGTCTTGGTCATTTTACCCATGAGGCATGGTTCGCACGTGTCAAATGATTCATAATCAAGAGACTCTAAAAGTCCATCTGCATGGAGCTTCTTCATGCGTTTGACACCTATGTGACCAAGGCGGCAGTGCCACAAATATGTGGGACTATTGTTATCAACTTTCACTCTTTTGGTATTCACACTATGAATATGTGTATCATCACGTACGAGATTCATCAAGAATAAACCATTAACCATCGGAGCATGACCATAAAACATATCTCTCATATAAATAGAACAACCATTATTCTCGGATTTAAATGAGTAGCCATCTCGAATTAAGCGAGATCCAGATACAATGTTCATGCTCAAACTTGGCACTAAATAACAATTATTGAGGTTTAAAACTAATCCCGTAGGTAAATGTAGAGGCAGCGTGCCGACGGCGATCACATCGACCTTGGAACCATTCCCGACGCGCATCGTCACCTCGTCCTTCGCCAGTCTCCGTTTATTCCACAGCTCCTGCTTTGAGTTACAAATGTGAGCAACTGCACCGGTATCAAATACCCAAGAGCTACTACGAGTACTGGTAAGGTACACATCAATTACATGTATATCACATATACCTTTGGTTTTGCCGGCCTTCTTGTCCGCTAAGTATTTGGGGCAGTTCCGCTTCCAGTGACCACTTCCCTTGCAATAAAAACACTCAGTCTCGGGCTTGGGTCCATTCTTTGGCTTCTTCCCGGCAACTTGCTTACCGGGTGCGGCAACTTCCTTGCCGTCCTTCTTGAAGTTCTTTTTACCCTTGCCCTTCTTGAACTTAGTGGTTTTATTCACCATCAACACTTGAGGCCCCTTCTTGATTTCTACCTCTGATGATTTCAGCATAGCATATACCTCAGGAATGGTCTTTACCATCCCCTGCATATTGTAGTTCATCACAAAGCTCTTGTTGCTAGGTGGAAGCGACTGGAGGATTCTGTCAATGACCGCTTCATCCGGGAGATTAACTTCCAGTTGAGTCAAGCGGTTGTGCAACCCAGACATTTTGAGTATGTGCTCACTGACAGAGCCATTTTCCTCCATCTTACAGCTAAAGAATTTATCGGAGACTTCATATATCTCGACCCGGGCATGAGCTTGGAAAACCATTTTCAGCTCTTCTAACATCTCATATGCTCCATGTCTCTCAAAACGTTTTTGGAGCCCGGCTCTAAGCTGTAAAGCATGCCGCACTGAACGAGGGAGTAATCATCGCAGCGTGATTGCCAAGCGTTCATAACGTCTTGTTCTGCAGGGAGAATAGGTGCGTCACCCAGCGGTGCTCTTAGGACATAATCTTTCTTGGCAGCTATGAGGATGATCCTCAGGTTCCGGACCCAGTCCGTATAGTTGCTACCATCGTCTTTCAGCTTGGTTTTCTCTAGGAACGCGTTGAAGTTGAGGACTACGTTGGCCATTTGATCTACAAGACATATTGTAAAATTTTTAGACTAAGTTCATGATAATAAAGTTCATTTAATCAAATTATTTAATGAACTCCCACTTAGATAGACATCCCTCTTCCAGTCATCTAAGTATTACATGATCCGAGTCAACTAGGCCGTGTCCGATCATCACGTGAGACGGACTAGTCAACATCGGTGAACATCTTCATGTTGATCGTATCTTCTATACGACTCATGCTCGACCTTTCGGTCTTCTGTGTTCCGAGGCCATGTCTGTACATGCTAGGCTTGTCAAGTCAACCTAAGTGTTTTGCGTGTGTAAATCTGTCTTACACCCGTTGTATGCGAACGTAAGGACCTATCACACCCGATCATCACGTGGTGCTTCGGAACGACGAACCTTAGCAACGGTGCACAGTTAGGGAGAACACTTTCTTGAAATTATTATGAGGGATCATCTTATTTACTACCGTCGTTCTAAGTAACCAAGATGCAAAACATGATAAACATCACATGCAATCAAATAATAAACGTGACATGATATGGCCAATATCACATAGCTCCTTTGATCTCCATCTTGGGGCTCCATGATCATCTTGTCATCCGCTTGACACCATGATCTCCATCATCATGATCTCCATCATCGTGTCTCCATGAAGTTGCTCGCCAACTATTACTTCTACTACTATGGCTAACGCGTTTAGCAATAAAGTAAAGTAATTTACATGGCGTTTCTCAATGACACGCAGGTCATACAAAAAATAAAGACAACTCCTATGGCTCCTGCCGGTTGTCATACTCATCGACATGCAAGTCGTGATTCCTATTACAATAGCATGAACATCTCACACATCACATATAGATCATTCATCATTCATCACAACTTTGGCCATATCATATCACAAAGCACTTGCTGCAAAAACAAGTTAGACGTCCTCTAATTGTTGTTGCAAGTTTTACGTGGCTGAATTAGGGTTCTAGCAAGAACGTTTTCTTACCTACGTGAAAACCACAACGTGATTTGTCAACTTCTATTTACCCTTCATAAGGACCCTTTTCATCGAATCCGCTCCAACTAAAGTGGGAGAGACAGACACCCGCCAGCCACCTTATGCAACTAGTGCATGTTAGTCGGTGGAACTGGTCTCACGTAAGCGTACGTGTAAGGTTGGTCCGGGCCGCTTCATCCCACAATACCGCTGAAGCAAGATAAGACTAGTAGCGGCAAGAAAAATGGACAACATCTACGCCCACAATGAATTGTGTTCTACTCGTGCAATAGAGAACTACGCATAGACCTAGCTCATGATGCCACTGTTGGGGAACGTTGCAGAAAATTAAAATTTTTCCTACGGTTTCACCAAGATCCATCTATGAGTTCATCTAGCAACGAGTATTCAGATTAGATAGCATCTACATACCACTTTGTAGATCGCAACGGAAGCGTTCGAGTGAACGTGGATGAGGTAGTCGTACTTGCCGTGATCCAATTCACCGATGATCTAGTACCGAACGGACGGCACCTCCGCGTTCAACACACGTACGGGACGGGAGACGTCTCCTCCTTCTTGATCCAGCAAGGGGGAAGGAGAGGTTGAGGAAGATCCAGCACGACGGTGTGGTGGTGGATGCAGCAGAACTCCGGCAGGGCTTCGCTAAGCAACTACGGGAGGATGAGGAGGTGTTGCAGGGAGGAGGGGGCGCTAGGGCATAGGGTGCGCTGCCCCCTCCCCTGCCCCCCTTTATATAGATGCATTAGAGGGGGGGAGGGCGCAGCCTTGCCCCTTCCTCCAAGGAAGGGGTGCAGCCAAGAGGGGGGGGGGAGGAGTCCATCCTCCCCAAGGCACCTCGGAGGTGCCTTCCCCCCTTTGGACTCTCCCTCCTCCATGTTTCCTTGGCGCATGGGCCCTTGGGGCTGGTTCCCCTTGGCCCAAGCAGGCCAAGGCGCACCCCCTAAGGCCCATGTGGCCCACCAAGGCAGGTGGACCCACCTGGTGGACCCCCGGGACCCCTCCGGTGGTCCCGGTACAATACCGATAACACCGAAACTTGTCCCGATGGCCAAAATAGCACTTCCTATATATAATTCTTTACCTCCGGACCATTCCGGAACTCCTCGTGACGTCCGGGATCTCATCCGGGACTCCGAACAACATTCGGGTTACTGCACATACATATTTTCACAACCCTAGCGTCACCGAACCTTAAGTGTGTAGACCCTACGGGTTCGGGAGACATGCAGACATGACCGAGACGGCTCTCGGGCAATAACCAATAGCGGGATCTGGATACCCATGTTGGCTCCCACATGCTCCACGATGATCTCATCGGATGGACCACGATGTCGAGGATTCAATTAATCCCGTATACGATTCCCTTTGTCAATCGGTATTTTACTTGCCCGAGATTCGATCGTCGGTATACCAATACCTCGTTCAATCTCGTTACCGGCAAGTCACTTTTCTCGTTCCGTAATGCATGATCCCGTGATCAAACACTTTGATCACATTGAGCTCATTATGATGATGCATTACCGAGAGGGCCCGGTGATACCTCTCCGTCAAGCGGAGTGACAAATCCCAGTCTCGATCCATGTCAACCCAACAAACACTTTCAGAGATACCCGTAGTATACCTTTATAGTCACCCAGTTACGTTGTGACATTTGGCACACCCAAAGCACTCCTACGGTATCCGGGAGTTACACGATCTCATGGTCTAAGGAAAGGATACTTGACATTGGATAACTCTAGCAAACGAACTATGCGATCTTATGCTATGTTTAGGATTGGGTCTTGTCCATCACATCATTCTCCTAATGATGTGATCCCGTTATCGATGACATCCAATGTCCATAGTCAGGAAACCATGACTATCTGTCGATCAATGAGCTAGTCAACTAGAGGCTCACTAGGGACATGTTGTTGTCTGTTATTCACACATGTATTACGATTTCCGGTTAACACAATTATATCATGAATAAAGACAATTATCATGAATAAGGAAATATAATAATAATGCTTTTATTATTGCCTCTAGGGCATATTTCCAACAGTAAGGGAGGACGGGGAGGCGCCCTAGGGTTCCCTAGGGGAGGGTCGGCGGCCACAGGGGAAACCCTAGATGGGTTTGGGCACCCCCACCCCCTAGGAAACTTGCCCCCCAAGCCGGGAGGGGCGGCTGCCCAAGGGGTGGCGCCCCCACCTCTCTGGTTACGTGAGATGGGGTTGGGAAGGGCTCTCAGCCCCTTAGTGGGCTGATGTGCCCTCTCCCCTTGGCCCATAAGGCCCCCCAACTCTTGTCGGGGCCTCCGAAACCCCTTTCGAACACACTGGTCATCACCTGGTACCCCCAGAACAATTCCGGACTCCAATACCCTTTGACCAATATACCGATCTTCACCTCCGGACCATTCCGGAGCTCCTCGTCATGTCCGGGATCTCATCCGGGACTCCGAACAACCTTCGGTAACTGCACACTATTTCCCATAATAACTCTAGCGTCACCGAACCTTAAGTGTGTAGACCCAACGGGTTCGGGAACCATGCAGACATGACCGAGACAACTCTCCGGCCAATAACCAACAGCGGGATCTGGATACCCATGTTGGCTGCCACATGTTCCACAATGATCTCATCGGATGAACCACGATGTCGAGGATTCAATCAATCCCATATTCAATTCCCTTTGTCTAGCGGTTTTGCACTTGCCCGAGATTCGATCATCGGTATCTCGATACCTTGTTCAATCTCGTTACCAGCAAGTCTCTTTACTTGTTCCGTAACACATCATCCCGTGATCAACTCCTTGGTCACATTGCGCATATGATGATGTCCTACCGAGTGGGCCCAGAGATACCTCTCCGTTACACGGAGTGACAAATCCCAGTCTCGATTCGTGCCAACCCAACAGACACTTTCGGAGATACTTGTAGTGTACCTTTATAGCCACCCAGTTACGTTGTGACGTTTGGTACACCCAAAGCATTCCTACGGTATCCGGGAGTTGCACAATCTCATGTTCTAAGGAAATGATACTTGACATTAGAAAAGCTTTAGCATATGAACTACACGATCTTTGTGCTAGGCTTAGGATTGGGTCTTGTCCATCACATCATTCTCCTAATGATGTGATCCCGTTATCAACGACATCCAATGTCCATGGTCAAGAAACCGTAACCATCTATTGAACAACGAGCTAGTCAACTAGAGGCTTACTAGGGACATGGTGTTGTCTATGTATCCACACATGTATCTGAGTTTCCTATCAATACAATTCTAGCATGGATAATAAACGCATGAACAAGGAAATATAATAATAACCAATTTATTATTGCCTCTAGGGCATATTTCCAATAGTCTCCCCGGCAACGGTGCCAGAAATTCCTTTTGATGTCTGCTTGAACTACGTCGGTATTTCCCCAAAGAGGAAGGAATGATGCAGCACAACTATGGTAGGTATTTCCCTCAGTGATGAGACCAAGGTTATCGAACCAGTAGGAGAACCACAAAACACTATGTGAACGGCACCTGCACACAAATAACAAATACTCGCAACCCGACATATTAAAGGGGTTGTCAATCCCTTTCGAGTAACGGCGCCAGAAATTGGCAAGTAGACGGGATAAAAATATGATAGATTGGATAAATAGATCTCAAATAAACACAAAATAAAATAAAGTGCAGCAAGGTATTTTTTGGGTTTTTGGAAATATAGTTCTGAAAATAAAAGCAAATGGAAATAGATCGCGAATAAAGAAGAGACCCGGGGGCCGTAGATTTCACTAGTGACTTCTCTCAGAAAAATAGCATACGGTGGGTAAACAAATTACTGTTGGGCAATTGATAGTCACCTACTACGTGTTATGATCCGGCAACCCTGGAGTGACAATAGTCGGGACCACTCCCGGTGATGACCGTAGTTTGAGTTCATGTATTCACCGTGTGTTAATGCATTGTTCCGGTTCTCTATTAAATGAAGGCCTCAATATCCCTTAGTTTCCAATTGGACCCCGCTGCCACAGGAGGGTAGGACAAAAGACGCCATGCAAGTTCTTTCCATAAGCACGTATGACTATTTACGGAATACCTGCCTACATTATATTTATGAACTGGAGTTAGTGTCGTATCGTCATAGGTTATGACTGTCACATGATGAATATCATCCAAAAAATTACTCATCCAATGCCTACGCATTTATCTATTATTTTTCTTGCTAAGTTACTACTGCTATCTTACTGTTGCACTTATTACAGAACTACTGCTATCACTGTTACCGTTACCATTGCTGCTGCTACTATTATCAAAACTATTATATTACTTTGCTACTGGTCACGTTGCTGCAGATAATTAATCTCTAGGTGTGGTTGAATTGATAACTCAGTTTCCAATACTTGCAAATATTCTTTGGCTCCCCTTGTGTCGAATCTATAAATTTGGGTTGAATACTCTACCCTCGAAAATTGTTGTGATCCCATATACTTGTGGGTTATCAAGACATTTTTCTGGCGCCGTTGCTGGGGAGCATAGCTATATTTGTTGAGTCACTTGGGATTATTACCAATTTATCACTATGAAGAATCTGAAAGATGCTAAGACTAAGATTTATCCCTCTAAGGCGAGGGGAGGTAAGGATTTGCCATCTAGCTCTGTTTTAGATTCACCTTCTGTTATAAGGAAACTTGCAACACCACCACATGCTATTAATCCTGATATGTCGCAAGTTATTGATGATGCTACTTCTGCTATGAATGATACTTATGATGATGCTAGTACCTTGCTTGATGATGATGATGATGTGCCACTTGGTGACTTTCTTGATGAACAAATTGCTAGAGTAAGACAACATGATTTTGTTGAATCTGATGATGAGCTTGAAACTGAAAATCTTGAAACACCTACTAGAACTAGCCCTCCTAGATATGAATTACCTAAGGTACCAGAAGGCTATGTTATGAATGAGGAGACAACTAGAGATATTCTTGCTTGTAAGGATAAAGATGATCTAGAGAAATTATTATTCAAGTATAAATAAAAATCTCTGAATGCTAGAATGCAATATGATCCTAAGTTTGCTAATTCACCTATCTTTATTAATGATAAGGATTATGAATTCTTTATCGACCCAGAGTTAATCACTTTGGTTGAATCTGATCATTTCCATGGTTATGAAACTGAAACTATTGTGGCACATCTTACTAAGTTGAACGACATAGCCACCTTTTTTACTCATGATGAGAAGACTCGCTATTACTATATTCTCAAATTATTTCCATTCTCATTAAAGGGTGATGCTAAATCTTGGTACAATACTCTTGCTCCTGGTTGTGTGCGTAGTCCCCAGGATATGATTTATTACTTCTCCGAAAAATATTTTCCTGCTCATAAGAAACAAGCTGCTTTACAGGAAATATTTAACTTTGTGCAAATTAAAGAAGAGAGTCTCCCACAAGCTTGGGGGTGGGGGGCTTTGCCAATTGCTTAATGCTTTGCATGATCATCCTCTTAAGAAAAATGAAATACTTGATATCTTCTATAATGGACTAGCTGATACTTCTAGGGATTTCCTAGATAGTTGTGCTGGTTGTGTTTTTAGGGAACAAACTATTGGGCAAGCTGAAGAAATTATTAAATAACATACTGAAAAATTATGATGATTGGACTCTTCCTGAACCACCAGTTAAAGCCACACCAAAGAAGATGGGTATATTATATCTCAGTCCTGAAGATATGCAGGAGGCAAAGAAATCTATGAAAGAAAAAGGTATTAAAGCTGAGTATGTCAAAAATTTACCTCCTATTGAAGAAATACATGGGCTTGATACACCATCACCACCTAAGGTGGTAGGGGTAAATTCTCTAATGAAATTCAATGATAATGACAATCCTCACAATATGCACCCTAGCCAATGCCTTTATGAGTTTGAAAACTACATTAGAAAACAAAATCACTTCAATGCAAATGTTATGAAACAATTGAAATACAATTCTGATATGATTGCTCGCTTGAGTGACTTGTTATTTAGAATCTCAAATGATGTTAGAGGTGTGGGAAAGCATGCTTCTATGGTTCAAACCCAGTTAGAACAAGTTGTTAAATCTCAAAGATAATTGCTTGATGAAATGAATAACAATATACATGACTTTGCTATTAGAGTAATGGCTAAAGGAGGTAGAATGACTCAGGAACCACTTTATCCTGAGGGACACCCAAAAAGAATTGAACAAGACTCTCAAAGAGTTAACACAGATGCACATTGTCCTTCTAAAAAGAAAAAGAAGAAGAAAAATGATAGGACTTTGCATGCCTCTAGTGAACCTGAAGTAGAAAAACCTCCTAATAATGATAATGACTATTCTATCTATGATGCTGAAACTCAGTCTGGTAATTAACACTCACCTTCCGATGATGAAAAAGATAATGATGAGGTTTGTGAAAATACTCAAACAAATAGTAATGAACCAGACAATGATGTGGAGATAGAACCTACAGTTGATCTTGATAATCCACAACCCAAGAATACAAGATATGATAAAAGAGACTTTATTGCTAGAAAACACGGTAAAGAAAGAGAACCGTGGGTTCGAAAATCTATTCCCTTTCCACCTAAGTCAACTAAAAATAAAGATGATGAAGAATTTGAACGCTTTGCTGAAATGCTGAGGCTAGTCTTTTTGCGTACTCGCTTGACTGATATCTTGAAAATGCCTCCTTATGCAAAATACATGAAAGACATCATCACTAATAAGAGAAAAATACCAGAAGATGAAATCTTCACCATGCTTGCTAATTATACTTTTAAAGATGGAGTGCCTAAAAAACTTGGAGATCCGGGAATACCAACTATACCTTGCTCCATCAAAATAAATTATGTGAAAACTGCTTTATGCGATTTAGGAGCTGGTGTTAGTGTTATGCCTTTCTCTTTATATTAAAGACTTGATTTGAATAAGCTCACACCTACTGAAATATCTTTGCAAATGGCTAACAAATCAACTGCCATACCTATCGGTATTTGTGAAGATGTGCCCGTTGTTGTTGCTAATGTTACTATTTTGACTGACTTTGTTATACTTGAGATGCCCGAGGACGACAACATGACGATTATCCTTGGTAGACCCTTCTTGAATGCTGCATGGGCTGTTATTGATTGCAATAAAAGCAAGGTCACTTTTCATATCAATGGTAATGAGCATATGGTGCACTTCCCGAAGAAACAATTCCAAGTGAATGGTATTAATGTTATTGAAAAATCTCCGACAATCACTATTGGAAGTTTTCAACTACCTCTACCTATTGTTAAAAACATATATAAAATGCTTATTGTTGGGGACATTCATATACCCATTGAGGTAACTTAGTGATTTTCGAAAGTTCTTCGGTTTCATGCTAACCGAAAGTGGTTGTTAATAATACCTGATCAACCTTATTAATGGATCATTTTTTAGAGGTATGAAGTTGATGAATTTAGTAAGCACTACCTTCTGTCCCTACTTTTTGTTTTCTGTTCTTATTAGTTAAATAAAATAAAATGCCATGATTGATCTATTTTCTGAATTTCCTGTGCAATAAAAAAATGACCCAAAAATATAAGTTCTCAGAATGCTATGAAAATTTAATACGATTTTTTCTGAATATTTAATAATTTATGGTGCAAATAACATCAGAGGGAGGTGCACTAGGTGGGCACAACCCACCTGGGTGCGCTAGGACCCCCAGGCGCACCCTGGTGGGTTATGGTCCCCACGTGGGCCTCCTGACTTATCTCTTCATCCCAAATAATCACCTACCTCCAGAAAAAAAATCACCCTTGCTCTTTCTCTCTCTCTCTCTCTCTCGTGTTCTTGCTCTCAAACCCGTGGATGTCGATCTCTTTGCTCGAAGCTCCATTTCTGAAACTGTTTTGGAGGATTGTTGCTTGGTATGTAACTCCACCGTTTGTCCAATTAGTTTTTGCTTTAGTGGTTTATATTTTGAATAATTAGCTACTCTTGGTGCTGCTGTAGATGAGCTTGCATGTTGAATTCTTAGAGTTCTAAGTAGTTTGAATGCTTGCTATGGCATCTATGTATCCCTATGAGTAGTTGCTATCAATTTTGTGAAGTTTTGTTGAGAAAAAATTGTGGACTAAAAATTTCAGAATTTTTGTTCATAGGAAAAGGATGAATATCTTTAGGAAACTTGCTTCCAAGAAGAACTCCAAGGGAGTTATTGGGGAGTCGTCTGATGATACGTCTCCAACGTATCTGTAATTTTTGATTGCTCCATGCTATATTATCTACTATTTTGGACTATATTGGGCTTTATTTTCCACTTTTATATTACTTTTGGGACTAACCTCTTAACCGAAGGCCCAACCCAGAATTGCTATTTTTTGGCCTATTTCAATGTTCGAAGAAGCGGAATATCAAACAGAGTCCAAACGGAATGAAACCTTCAGGAACACGATTTTCTCAACAAATAAGATCCCGGAGACTTGGACCCTCCGTCAAGAAAGCCACGAGGCAGTCACGAGGGTGGAGGGTGCGCCCCCTGCCTCGTGGGCCCCTCGAAGCACCACCGACGTACTCCTTCCTCCTATATATACCTACGTACCCCCAAATGATCAGATATGGAGCCAAAAACCTAACTCCACCGCCGCAACCTTCTGTACCCACGAGATCCCATCTTGGGGCCTGTTCCGGAGCTCCGTCGGAGGGGGCCATCATCACGGAGGGCTTCTACATCATCATAGCCCCTCCGATAAAGTGTGAGTAGTTTACCTCAGACCTTCGGGTCCATAGTTAGTAGCTAGATGGCTTCTTCTCTCTTTTGGATCTCAACACAATGTTCTCCCCCTCTCTTGTGGAGATCTATTCGATGTAATCTTCTTTTTGCGGTGTGTTTGTTGAGACCGATGAATTGTGGGTTTATGATCAAGTCTATCTATGAACAATATTTGTATCTTCTCTGAATTCTTTTATGTATGATTGGTTATCTTTGCAAGTCTCTTCGAATTATCAGTTTGGTTTGGCCTACTAGATTGGTTCTTCTTGCAATGGGAGAAGTGCTTAGCTTTGGGTTCAATCTTGCAGTGTCCTTTCCCAGTGACAGTAGGGGCAGCAAGGCACGTATAGTATTGTTGCCATCGAGGATAACAAGATGGGTTTTTTAATCATATTGCATGAAACTATCCCTCTACATCATGTCATCTTGCTTAAGGCGTTACTCTGTTTTTAACTTAATAATCTAGATGCATGTTGGATAGCGGTCGATGAGTGGAGTAATAGTAGTAGATGCAGGCAGGAGTCGGTCTACTTGTCTCGAACGTGATGCCTATATACATGATCATACCTAGATATTCTCATAACTATGCTCAATTCTGTCAATTGCTCAACAATAATTTGTTCACCCACCGTAGAATACTTATGCTCTTGAGAGAAGCCACTAGTGAAATATATGGCCCCCGGGTCTACTCTCATCATATCAATCTCCAATCACTTTACTATTGCTTTGCTTTTTTACTTTGCCTTATATTTTACCTTGCATCTTTATATCAAAAATACCAAAAATATTATCTATCAGATCTCACTCTCGTAAGTGACCGTGAAGGGATTGACAACCCCTAATCGCGTTGGTTGCGTTGAGCTATTTGTTTTGTGTAGGTACGAGGGACTCACACGTGGCCTCCTACTGGATTGATACCTTGGTTCTCAAAAACTGAGGGAAATATTTACGCTACTTTGCTGCATCATCCTCTCCTCTTCGGGGAAATCCAACGCAGTGCTCAAGCGGTAGCAAGAAGAATTTCTGGCGCCGTTGCCGGGGAGTCTATGCAAAAGTCAACATACCAAGTACCCATCACAATTCCTTATCTCTCGCACTACATTATTTGCCATTTGCCTCTCGTTTTCCTCTCCCCCACTTAACCCTTGCTGTTTATTCGCCCTCTCTTTTCCGTTTGCCTCTTTTTCGCTTGCTTGTCGCGATGGCTCTTCCTAAATTTGGTGATCTTCACCTTAAAAAACTAGAAGAGATTGAAAACAACGTCAGGAAGTTCATGGTTTTGCAATTTGAGCATAATAATTTCTTCAGAAACGAGCTTAAGGAACAAAAAGGTTTTATGAGTTATACGAACAAAGAACTCGATGATATGTCTAAAGAATTTGATGGTATAATATCTCAAATTGCTCGTCTTGAAAAATTAACTGCCGAAATTTTGGATAAGCAAGCTACCTTAGTCAATAAGATGACTGCTTAACCGGATTCTTATGAAAATCAAGATGAAGATCTAAAAGTTATTGATGTATCCCCTATTAAATCTTTGTTTTGCAATATGAATCTTGATGAAACTGAATATGATCTTCCTTTACCTAGAAGGCGTTCCAAAAATTCAGAGTTTTTAGATCTTGATGATGAATTTGATAAAAGTGGGATTGAAAAGAATAAAACCCTAGATGTTGCTAAACCCACTATTTAAGACTTCAAGGAATTTAATTATGAAAGTTGCTCTTTAATTGATTGTATTTCCTTGTTGCAATCCATGCTAAATTCTCCTCATGCTTATAGTCAAAATAAAGCTTTTACCGAACATATCGTTGATGCTTTGATGCAATCTTATGAAGAAAAACTTGAGTTGAAAGTCTCTATCCCTAGAAAAATTTATGATGAGTGCGAACCTACTATTAAAGTTAAAATTAGATACCATCAGTTTTATGCTTTGTGTGATTTGGGTGCTAGTGTCTCCACTATTCCCAAAACTTTGTGTGATTTGCTAGATTTCCGTGATTTTGATGATTGCTCTCTAAACTTGCACCTTGCGGATTCCACCATTAAGAAACATATGGGAAGAATTAATGATGTTCTTATTGTTGCAAATAGTAATTATGTGCCCATAGATTTTATCGTTCTTGATATAGATTGCAATCCTTCTTGCCCTATTATTCTCGGTAGACCTTTCCTTAGAACGGTTGGTGCAATTATTGATATGAAGGAAGGGAATATTAGATTTCAATTTCCAGTAAAAAAGGGCATGGAACACTTCCCTAGGAAGAAAATAAAATTACCATATGAATCTATTATGAGAGCCACTTATGGATTGCCTACCAAAGATGGCAATACCTAGATCTATCCTTGCTTTTATGCATAGCTAGGGGCGTTAAACGATAGCGCTTGTTGGGAGGCAACCCAATTTTATTTTTTGTTTTTTTGTTTTTGCTTCTATTTAGGAATAAATAATCCATCTACCTTCTGTTTAGATGTGGTTTTGTGTTTTAATTAGTGTTTGTGCCAAGTTAAACCTATAGGATCTTCTTGGATGATAGTTATTTGATGTTGCTGTAATTTCCAGAATCTTTCTGTTCACGAAAACAATTGTTACAAATCACCAGAACGTGATAAAATACTGAATCAAATAGCTGCTGATCAATAACAAAATTTTCTAGGTTGTCCTATTTTGGTAGATTTTTTTGGAGTTCCAGAAGTTTGCGTTAGTTATAGATTACTACAGACTGTTCTGTTTTTGACAGATTCTGTTTTTCGTGTGTTGTTTGCTTATTTTGATGAATCTATGGCGTAAAATAGTTTATAAACCATAGAGAAGTTGGAATACAGTAGGTTTAACAAAAATACAAATAAAGAATGAGTTCATTACTGTACCTTGAAGTGGTCTTTTGTTTTCCTTCGCTAACGGAGCTCACGAGATTTCTGTTGAGTTTTGTGTTGTGAAGTTTTCAAGTTTTGGGTGAAATCTTTTGATGGATTATGGAACAAGGAGCGGCAAGAGCCTAAGCTTGCGGATGCCCATGGCACCCCCAAGATAATCCAAGGAAACCAAAAAGTCAATGCTTGGGGATGCACCGGAAGGCATCCCCTCTTTCGTCTACTTCCATCGGTAATTTTACTTGGAGCTATATTTTTATTCACCACATGCTATGTGTTTTGCTTGGAGCGTCTTGTATTTTTTGTGTCTTTGTTTGTTAGTGTGACACAATCATCCTTGATGTACACACCTTTTGAGAGAGCCATACATGAATTAGAATTTGATAGAATACTCTATGTGCTTCACTTATATCTTTTGAGCTATATAGTTTTGCTCCAGTGCTTCACTTATATCTTTTAGAGCACGGCGGTGGATTTGTTTTATAGAAACTATTGATCTCTCATGCTTCACTTAGGTTAATTTGAGAGTCTTAAATAGCATGGTAATTTTCTTAATAATAATAATATGCTTGGTATTCAAGATTTGTAAAACTTTCTTTTGAGTGCGTTGAATACTAAGAAAAGTTTGATGCTTGATAGTTGTTTTGAGATATGAAGATGGTGATATTAGAGTCATGCTAGTTGAGTAGTTGTGAATTTGAGGAATACTTGTGTTAATGTTTGTGATTCCCGTAGCATGCACGTATGGTGAACCGTTATGTGATGAAGTCGGAGCATGATTTAATTTTTGATTGGCTTCCTTATGAGTGGCGGTCGGGGACGAGCGATGGTCTTTTCCTACCAATCTATCCCCCTAGGAGCATGCGCGTAATACTTTGCTTTGATAACTTCTAGACTTTTGCAATAAGTATATGAGTTCTTTATGACTAATGTTGAGTCCATGGATTATACGCACTTTCCTTCCTTCCACCATTGCTAGCCTCTCTAATACCACGCACCTTTCGCCGGTATCATACACCCACCATATACCTTCCTCAAAACAGCCACCATACCTACCTATCATGGCATTTCCATAGCCATTCCGAGATATATTGCCATGCAACTTTCCACCGTTCCGTTTATTATGACACGCTCCATCATTGTCATATTGCTAGCATGATCATGTAGTTGACATCGTATTCGTGGCAAAGCCACCATTCATAATTATTTCATACATGTCACTCTTGAATCATTGCATATCCCGGTACTCCGCTGGAGGCATTCACATAGAGTCATATTTTGTTCTAAGTTTCGAGTTGTAATTGTTGAGTTGTAAGAAAAATAAAAGTGTGATGATTATAATTTTTAGAGCATTGTCCCAAGTGAGGAAAGGATGATGGAGACTATGATTCCCCCACAAGTCGGGATGAGACTCCGGACGAAAAATTAAAAAAAGAGAGAAAAGAGGCCGTAAAAAAAGAAAAGGCCCAAATAAAAAAAGAAAAATGAGAGAAAAAGAGAGAAGGGACAATGCTACTATCCTTTTACCACACTTGTGCTTCAAAGTAGCACCATGATCTTCATGATAGAGAGTCTCTCAATTTGTCACTTTCATATACTAGTGGGAATTTTCCATTATAGAACTTGGCTTGTATATTCCAATGATGGGCTTCCTTAAAATGCCCTAGGTCTTCGTGAGCAAGCTAGTTGGATGCACACCCACTTAGTTTCTTTTGTTGAGATTTCATATACTCATAGCTCTAGTGCATCCGTTGCATGGCAATCCTTACTCACTCACATTGATATCTATTGATGGGCATCTCCATAGCCCGTTGATACGCCTAGTTGATGTGAGACTATCTTCTCCCTTCTTGTCTTCTCCACAACCACCATTCTATTCCACATATAGTGTTATATCCATGGCTCACGCTCATGTATTGCGTGAAGATCGAAAAAGTTTTGAAAATGTCAAAAGTATGAAACAATTGCTTGGCTTGTCATAGGGGTTGTGCATGATTTAAATACTTTGTGTGGTGAAGATAGAGCATAGCCAGACTATATGATTTTGTAAGGATAACTTTCTTTGGCCATGTTATTTTGAGAAGACATAATTGCGTTTTGTTGGTATGCTTGAAGTATTATTATTTTTATGTCAATATGTACTTTTGTCTTGAATCTTTCGGATCTGAACATTCATACCACAATTAAGAAGAATTACATTGGAATTATGCCAAGTAGCACTCCGCATAAAAAATTCTCTTTTTATCATTTACCTACTCGAGGATGAGCAGGAATTAAGCTTGGGGTTGCCTGATACGTCTCCAACGTATCTATAATTTTTGATTGCTCCATGCTATATTATCTACTGTTTTGGACTATATTGGGCTTTATTTTCCACTTTTATGTTACTTTTGGGACTAACCTATTAACCGAAGGCCCAGCCCAGAATTCCTGTTTTTTTGCCTATTTCAGTGTTTCGAAGAAATGGAATATCAAACGGAGTCCAAACGGAATGAAACCTTCGGGAACGTGATTTTCTCAACAAATAAGATCCAGGAGACTTGGACCCTCCGTCAAGAAAGCTACGAGGCGGTCACGAGGGTGGAGGGCGCCCCCATAGGGCACGCCCCCTGCCTCGTGGGCCACTCAAAGCTCCACCGACGTACTCCTTCCTCCTATATATACCTACGTACCCCCAAGCGATCAGATATAGAGCCAAAAACCTAATTCCACCGCCGCAACCTTCTGTACCCACGAGATCCCATCTTGGGGCCTGTTCCAGAGCTCCGCCGGAGGGGGCCATCATCACGAAGGGCTTATACATCATCATAGCCCCTCCGATGAAGTGTGAGTAGTTTACCTCAGACCTTCGGGTCCATAGTTAGTAGCTAGATGGCTTCTTCTCTCTTTTCGGATCTCAAAACAATGTTCTCCCCCTCTCTCGTGGAGATCTATTCGATGTAATCTTCTTTTTGCGGTGTGTTTGTTGAGACTGATGAATTGTGGGTTGATCAAGTCTATCTATGAACAATATTTGAATCTTCTCTGGATTCTTTTATGTATGATTGGTTATCTTTGCAATTCTCTTTGAATTATCAGTTTGGTTTGGCCTACTAGATTGGTTCTTCTTGCAATGGGAGAAGTGCTTAGCTTTGGGTTCAATCTTGCGGTGTCCTTTCCCAGTGACAGTAGGGGCAGCAAGGCACGTATAGTATTGTTTGCCATCGAGGATAACAAGATGGGGTTTTTATCATATTGCATGAAACTATCCCTCTACATCATGTCGTCTTGCTTAAGGCGTTACTCTGTTTTTAACTTAATACTCTACATGCATGCTGGATAGCGGTCGATGAGTGGAGTAATAGTAGTAGATGCAGGCAGGAGTCGGTCTACTTGTCTCAGACGTGATGCCTATATACATGATCATACCTAGATATTCTCATAACTATGCTCAATTCTGTCAATTGATCAACAGTAATTTGTTCACCCACCATAGAATACTTATGCTCTTGAGAGAAGCCACTAGTGAAATCTATGGCCCCCGGGTCTATTCTCATCATATCAATCTCCAATCACTTTACTATTGCTTTGCTTTTTTACTTTGCCTTTTAGTTTACCTTGCATCTGTCGGTGTTCTGGGAACGGGGGTCCCCAGACTTGCATGCCTGTGGCCTGCGCGTGGCTCAAGTGGGGCCCAGCGCGGCCCAGGTTCATCAGCTCAAGCTCAAGACCCTCGCGAGGGGCCAAGCCTCGCGGGGCGGACGACAGGAAGCTTCCTCAGGAGCAGCCTCATCACGCAGGCTCGCGAGGAGGCGGAGAGATCAAGGCAAGGGCATCTCGCGAGGAGCCCGTGACACAAGCCATGACGATCGAGATCAGGTGGGCGCCAGGCGGGCGCCGGCCTGCGCAGTGTCCTTGTTTCCCCTTCAGTGCAAAGGTGGCAAGCACATGCCAAGGCATTAGGCAAAGGTTACCACTCCGGTGCAATGAGACCAAGACCAGCAGAGCGGCAGTACGGAGGTCACCGTGGATCCCAAGACGGCGTCATCGCCAGTGCTTTTGGCAGCCGAAGACCACCTTTAGTCAGGATAACTTGTACTGGTTGTTCCCTTTCAAAATGGCCGATTGTTGGCGCCCTTCCCGCTCATTATTTGGGAAGAGGACCAGGGCCTCTATGAATAGGACTAGCCACCATTGGGATCCGGGAGAAAGAGATCCGGGCCAAGTAGAACACGCCGCACCAGCTCAAGAACACCTCTCGAGAGGCCGTTCTTCCCCTGTATTGTTCATCATCTGCCCCCGAGGCAATCCACCGCACCACACACTGGAGTAGGGTATTACACCACATCGGTGGCCCTAACCAGTATAAATCTCGTGTCCCTTGTGTGTTCTTCTTCCCGGCCTAGATTTCTTGCGAGCCATCGAAGTGCGAGTTGGTAGGGGAAAGATCTTCGTGCGCACCCCAGAGTTCGAACCTTAAGGGTCTGCTGGAACCCGAAATCCGACATTTGGCGCGCCAGGTAGGGGTGCACCGGAGTTCTCCCTCCCGACGGCCCGCTCTCGACCAACATCGCATTTCGCCTTCATGGCGTCAACGCACCGCCCGCTCCAGCAGCCGATGCCGGCACTGGGGCCGGGGGGCTCCGAGCCTTGGCCTCCACCTTGCGACAAGTGCACTGGCCGCACAAGTTCAAGCCTGAGATGCCGCCGCGCTACAACAGCGCGACGGATCCGCTGGCTTTCCTGCTGGAGTATGAGGAGGCCGTCCTCAAGGCCGGGGGAGACAACCGGGTGATGGCCAACTTGTTTCCCATGGCCCTCGCCGACATCCCACGCATGTGGCTGCTCCACCTGCCGACGACTTCTGTGACCTCCTAGGGGAGTTGCGCGACCTCTTCCTTGCCCGTTACGCCGCACCAGTGCCACCGATCGTCGCAGCTCACCTGGGTGGCTCACAGGCACCACCCTCGAGCCGCCACGTCAAGCCGTTCACCCGCCAGATCGGCACCGCCTCCAAGCACCGAGAAGCCCCCCCGGGCTGGGTGGCGCCCAAGGCCGATCTGACCTTGGACTCGGATGATCACCCCTTCAACCCCATCGGTTCAGGCGCGCTCCCGATGCTGTGCACCCCCACCATCTGCCAAGTGGTCGTCACCATGACCCTCATCGACGGCGGTGCCGGCCTCAACGTGCTCTCGGTGGAGGCCTTAAGCCTCGTCCACGTGCCACTAGAGTGGCTTCAGCCCAGCAGGCCTTTCTCGGGCGTCGGAGTTAGTTCCACCGCCTCCTTGGAACAGATCCGCCTCCCAGTTACCTTCGGCACCTACGACAACTTCCGCACAGAGCTGATCGACTTCGGCATCGCCCCCATCGGCCTCCCCTACAACGCCATCCTCGGCTATCCGGCCTTGGCCCGGTTCATGGCAGCAACTCACCCGACGTACAACCTCATGAAGATGCCCGGGAGCAGCGGCGTCCGTACCGTGTCAGGAGACACAAGGGATGCACTGCAGGCGCTCAAGCTTGCTTTCAGGGCGGCCGCAGTGGCGCAGCCCGCCAGCGCCGACGCCCTTGAGCCCAAGGGGGCTGCGCCGGCTAAGAAGAAGTAGCTATTCACCCAAGACAAGGCGGAAACCAAGCAGGTACTGGTCGACGAGGACGGGTTCACTGACGCCACCTTCACCATAGGAGCCAACCTCGAGCCCGAGCAGGAGAAGGCCTTGGTGAGGTTCCTGCGTGCGAACAAGAAGGTGTTCACATGGGAACCTGATCAGTTAGCAGGGGTCCCGAGGGGTGTGATTGAGCATCACCTCAATGTGTGCCCCGTGAAGCAGAAGGCGAGGCGACAGTCCATTGAGAAACAAGCTTTCATCGTTCAAGAGACCCGGAAGCTAGAAGTAGCAGGAGTTATCGGTGAGGTTCGCTACCCAGATTGGCTGGCTAATCCGATCGTCGTGCCGAAAAAGGGAGGAAAGGAACGCATGTGTGTCGACTTCACCAACCTCAACAAAGCCTGCCCATAGGATCCATTTCCGCTCCCCCGCATTGAGCAGATAGTCGACTCCACCGTAGAGTGTGACCTATTGTGCTTCCTAGATGCCTTCTCGGGCTATCACCAGATCAAGATGGCGGTACAAGACGTGGAAAAAACGGCTTTCCTGACCCCGTGTGGAGTGTACTACTATACATGCATGCCGTTTGGGTTGCGCAGTGAAGGCGCGACCTTTCAGCGGCTGATGCACATCGCCTTGGGCCGGCAGCTCAGGAGGAACGCTGAAGCTTACGTCGACGACATTGTGGTGAAGTCTCGGGAGGCGAAAACCCTGATACAGTACCTGGAAGAAACCTTTGCGAGCCTCAACGAAGTGGACCTGCGGCTCAACCCAGAGAAGTGCATGTTTGGAGTCCCCTCGGGCAAGCTCCTGGGTTTCCTCGTGTCCCACAGGGGCATCGAGGCCAACCCGGAGAAGGTCAAAGCAGTCGAAGACATGAGCCCGCCAAGGACCCTCAGAGAGATGCAGAAGCTCACCGGGCATGTAACCGCGCTAGGGCGCTTCATCTCCAAGCTGGGGGAACGAGCACTGCCCTTCTTCAAGCTGATGAAGAAGAAGGGCCCCTTCGAATGGACTGAAGAGGCTGACAAGGCATTCCAAGATCTCAAGAGGTACCTTACCAGCCCACCAGTGATGGTAGCTCCGCGTCCTCGGGAGCCCCTGGTGCTCTACCTTGCGGCCACACCCTACTCCGCTAGCACAGCCCTGGTGGAGGTCAGGGAGGAGCGCTAGACCAAGGCCGCAACGACCGTCTGGGCTGAAGCAAAGTGAAGCCAAGAGGGCCTCGTGAAGACCACGACCGCAGCCAAAAAGGAACAGCCGCAGCAGAACACACCCGGAGCAGGAGAGTCCTCTCCGAGCGACCAAGCATTGGGGGCTCCGCCATCTCAGGAGATGCCTCGACCTCTGGAGGACGCAAGCTGCGCCAGCACCCTAAACCTCGTCGAGCACGCTGTGTACTTCGTCAGCACGGTGCTACGGGACGCAAGGGCGCGGTACCCCATGCCTCAAAAACTCCTCCTCGCGCTATTAGTGGCCTCACGCAAGCTGCGACACTACTTCCAAGGCCATCCCATCAAAGTCGTCTCAGCATACCCCTTGGAAAGAGTACTCAGGAGCCCCAACTCAGCTGGAAGAGTCACTGAATGGAACATCGAACTACAAGCATTTCAGCTAGAATTCAGTACGACCAGAGTCATCAAGGGAGCCGCACTTGCGGATTTCATGGAAGAATGGGCAGAAGCACCGGGTCTCGAGGCAGGCGAGGACCGATCACTTTCCCCGGGAAGCGAGGCACCGGAAGGCTGGGTCATGTACTTCGACGGGGCATTCTCCCGACAAGGCGCGGGAGCTGGCGCAGTGCTCGTGTCCCCTACCCAGGACAAACTCTACTACGTCGTACAACTCTGTTTCCAGCACGGAGAAAAGGTCTCCAACAACATAGCAGAGTACGAAGGCCTGATCGCAGGCTTGAAAGCCGCAGTCGCCTTAGGGGTAAAGCGCCCCATCATCAAGGGCGATTTGCAGCTCCTCGTCAACTTTTACAACAAAATATACGAACCGAAGGAAGAGCATATGGAAGCCTACCTCGCTGAGGTTTGCAAGATGGAGAAACAGTTCTGGGGGCTGGAGTTGCAAGATGTGCCTCGCGGCACCAATCAAGAGGTTGATGACATTGCCAAGAGGGCTTCCAGGCGGCTGCCTCAGGAGCCTGGCGTCTTCGAGGAGCGGCTCTTCAAACCCTCGGTGGCCCCATCATTATCGAGCACGACGCAACCAAGGGAGGAGCTCCCTCAGCCGCCTTCCTCGAGAGCTTCGGTCTGCGGCCCGGCCTCAGGGGCACGCCTGCTCCTGGCGTTGGAGCCTCAGGAAGGATGTTGGATCGCAGAGCTCAAGAACTACTTGATGCAAGGGACCCTGCCGGAGAACGAGGAGGAGGCGGAGCGTTTAGCGCAGCAGGCCACGGCCTACTGCATCAAGGATGGGGAGCTCTACCAGAAGCGACCGAATAACGTGTCCCTACGTTGCATCTCCAGAGAGCAAGGGAAGGAGCTGTTGATAGACATACATGGCGAAGACTGTGGGCACCACTCATCGTCACAAACCCTCGTCGGCAAGGCATTCCGCAGTGGATTCTAGTGGCCCACAGCACTCAGTGACGCCGTTGAGCTGGTGAAGGCTTGTGAGGCCTGCCAATTCCATGCTAGGAAGATCCATCAGCCGGCGGGGGGTCTACAGACTATACCCCTCTCATGGCCGTTCGCAGTTTGGGGGCTGGACATTCTGGGCCCGTTTCCTCGGGTGCCAGGGGGCTATCGCTACCTCTACATCGTCGTGGACAAGTTCACCAAGTGGGCTGAGGTGGAAGCTGTCCGCACCATCCCAGCAGGCTTCGCAGTCAAGTTCATCAAGGGTCTCATGAGCCGATTTAGGGTGCCTAACTGCATCATCACCGACAACGGTTCGCAATTCACCAGTAATCTCTTCAAAACGTACTGTGCTAACCTTGGGACGCAGATATGCTACGCTTCGGTAGCACACCCCCGGAGCAACGGCCAGGCTGAGCGAGCTAAAGCGGAGGTCCTGAGGGGCCTCAAAGCCAGGACCTTCAAGAGGAAGCTGGAGGCTTGTGGCAGGGGCTGGTACGACGAGCTCCAGTATGTGCTATGGTCTATCCGCATGACCGTGGCCTAGCCGACTGGCGAGACCCTGTTCTTCCTCGTCTACGGAGCAGAGGCTGTCCTCCCTCACGAGGTCAGGCGTCAAGCTCCATGTGTTCTAGGGCTAAGACTACGTTGCTCAGTCCGATAGAAACTTAGGTTGGGCTGGCGGAGGGATGAGTGGAGCTTCTGTATGACATGTACTGGTGTTTTCTCAACCTTTCTGACTTGCTCCTACGGAACCAAGGTCGAAAGGATTGAAAAAGTCAGTCATTCACAACCACTGATGAAGGATTCCTCGAAAAGTTCAAAACCACCCTTCCTTTAGTTGGGCCGGCATACATATCTTATCCCGTAAGAAACCGGCAGAGAGAGGGGAGCATAGCCCCTATGATCCCGGTCCACACGGGTCCTGGCGTTCGACGAGACGCAGCAGGACGCCATGCAGGGGACGGATCTCGTGCTGGGGGAGGAACGCCATCGAGAAGTCGCGCTGCGAGTGGCAAGGTATCAACAGGCGTTGTGACGATACCACTACCGCAACATCCGCCCCAGAACTCTTGAGGTAGGGGACCTCATGCTCAGACGGGTTCTCTCCAGGGAGGGGGTGCACAAGCTCTCTCCCATGTGGGAGGGCCCATTCAAGGTTGTTCATGTTTCCAGGCCTGGCTCCACGCGCTTGGAGACCCCAGAGGGGGTACCCATCCAGAACACATGGAACATTCAACATCTCCGAAGGTTCTACCCTTGAGCGAGGCCTAGCGCCTATGGAAAGGCCCGATGCCTATGAAGAAGGCCAATGCCCGTGAAGCTGCCGCATTTTGGGAAAGGCCCGGTGCCTGTGAAGCTGCCGCATTTTGGGAAAGGCCCGGTGCCTGTGAAGAAGGCCAATGCCTGTGAAGCTGCCGCATTTTGGGAAAGGCCGGGTGCCTGTGAAGAAGGCCAATGCCTGTGAAGCTCGCCGCCCGTGACACTCTCACGTAATAATGAGTGGGGCTGTACACGCCCTGGAGTCTCCGGAGTGCCGCCCTCGGGCCTTGGGGGCTCCCGCCCATGCCCAGTGGCAGCACTTAGCTCCGCGCTGGTGAGAAGACGTCGAAGACTAGAATAGGTGCTGGACGCGGATTTTTCATTTGCTTTCTGCAGTTGGCTTGTTCGTTCCTGTTTGAAGTTTTACTGGAGCAGTGGCCGTCCCTCGCTTGTGACTCTTTATCTTTTTCACTCACTTGCCTTGTTTTCTCTCGCACAAGTCTCGTGAGGGAGGTTCGCGGGCGCCCTCGCGAGTGTTTTCTGCCCCGATCGTTTGAAGCTTTCCTGTCCGATTCCGCTGCGGGAGCACCCCTCCCAGTTCGTGCCCCACGGGCATCGCGACACGAGCGCAGGACCAGGGCTGACGCCCCCACAACCGAGACCGAAAGCTACTCCTCCTGCTAATCCTTGCAAGACGTGAAGCGCACGGCCAGGCCTCGTCCTCGGGAGGCGAGGACCGCGACAAGCCCCACCGAGCTAAATAATTCCTGCACATGAGCACACGGCACGGAAACATAGAGCAGAAATAGCGGAAGCAACGCGATAATTAACAACAGTAGTTCAAACACGCCCCTGCGAGTCCCTATACTACCTTCTTTTTCTGCGCAGGGAAAGAAGAAAAACAAAATGGGCACGACTTGTTCGGCACCAACTTGCGGCGAAAGCTCGAGCTGCCTCTGGGGCTCACGCGGATCCCTCCTCTCGCTTCACCGGGGCGCGACGGCGGGCTGACCGCTACCTTCACCCAGGCGGGCGTGACGACGCGGGGGTTGGTCGCGGCCACCGCTGGAGGGGCTGCTGTTTGAAAGAGATTCATCGAAGCTTGGCGAGCCCCGAGCGCCGCTGCCAACACGCCTGCCGCCATCTTCATCCTGATCAGCGCCGGGGCTAGGCAGGCGGCCGCGGTCATCGTCTTCGGGGCAGCACCCAGCGCGGCGACCGTCTTCCCCGAACACCCTCACGTAGAGGGTGGCGTCGCCGTCGAACTTGAAGTGCAAGGTGCACCGCCGGCTCAGGCCGCGCGCGCGGGCAAACGTTTGCCAGCCGCAGGTCAGGGCCACATTCCCGGAAGCGGAGACCTCCAGCGAAGCCCAGGAGGCCCTACTGCAGCAACCATCTGCCTGAATCCATAGGCCGCCTTGAGCGCCGGCCGGCAGTTCACCTACGAAGAAACAGGGGAGCTGGAGCCAGGTGCTGGTCGGGTCTGCCGACCACACGACGAACTCCGGCAGCACCTCCGCCAAGTGAAAGCGCGGCCTGGGGGGCGCGTAGCCACGGCGTGCCTCCCATCGGCAACCAGGCGCTCATCACCACGCAGGGAACCGCCTCCACAGCCACGGGAAGCCACTACGGGGACCGTGGGATGCTTGCGAGGGCGGCCCCAGCCATGCTTGGTCGATGGGGAGTCAGGCCCTGCCTGATGAGCCTTTCCTTTCTCTGCGGCCGAGAACCTCTTCGGCGGAGCCATGGGAATGGCGAGTAGACGGGATGGAGGGAAAGGAGTAGCAGGAAGGGATGGACTGAAGGGGCTCACACAGTCCCGTACTTATAGCCGGAGAAGGCCAATCGCCGGCCACCATGATCGCAGGTAATCATGACCCGTTTTTTGCATGCAGGGACTCGTCAAGTCGTGTGGTTGCTGAGGCGTCATGGGGAAGCGGAGACGCCCACGTCCAATCAATCGCCACGCGGCACCCAAAGCCGTAGGCTATTGGGGCCCGCGGCGCTTCATGCTTGCCCCTTCGCTTCTCTATTAAGCCAAGACCGGGCGCGCCTTGGGCCCGGGGGCTACCGTCGGCGTTCTAGGAACGGGGGTCCCCAGACTTGCCAGCCTGCGGCCTGCGGCGTGGCTCAAGTGGGGGCCCAGCGCGGCCCAGCTTCATCAGCTCAAGCTCAAGACCCTTGCGAGGGGCCAAGCCTCGCGGGGCGGACGACAGGAAGCTTCCTCAGGAGCAGCCTCATCAGGCAGGCTCACGAGGAGGCGGAGAGATCAAGGCAAGGGCATCTCGTGAGGAGCCCGTGACGCAAGCCATGACGATCGAGATCAGGCGAGCGCCACACGAGCGCCGGCCTGCGTAGTGTCCTTGTTTCCCCTTCGGTGCAAAGGGGGCAAGCACAGGCCAAGGCATCAGGCAAAGGTTACCACTCCGGTGCAACGAGACCAAGACCAGCAGAGCGGCAGTACGGAGGTCACCGTGGAGCCCAAGACGGCGTCATCGCGAGTGCTTTTGGCAGCCGAAGACCACCTTTAGTCAGGATAACTTGTACTGGTTGTTCCCCTTCAAAATGGCCAATTGTTGGCGCCCTTCCCGCTCATTATTTGGGAAGAGGATCAGGGCCTCTATAAATAGGACTAGCCACCATAGGGATCCGGGAGACAGAGATCCGGGCCAAGTATTACACACCACACCAGCTCGAGAACACCTCTCGGGAGGCCGTTCTTCCCCTGTATTGTTCATCATCAGCCCCTGAGGCAATCCACCACACCACACACTGGAGTAGGGTATTACACCACATCGGTGGCCCGAACCAGTATAAATCTCGTGTCCCTTGTGTGTTCTTCTTCCCGGCCTAGATTTCTTGCGAGCCATCGAAACGTGAGTCGGTAGGGTAAAGATCTTCATGCGCACCCCAGAGTTCGAACCTTAAGGGTCTGACGGAACCTGAAATCCGACAGCCTCTTTATATCAAAAATACCAAAAATATTATCTTTCAGATCCCACTCTCGTAAGTGACCGTGAAGGGATTGACAACCCCTAATCGCGTTGGTTGCGTTGAGCTATTTGTTTTGTGTAGGTACGAGGGACTCGCGCGTGGCCTCCTACTGGATTGGTACCTTGGTTCTCAAAAACTGAGGGAAATACTTACGCTACTTTGCTGCATCATCCTCTCTTCTTCGAGGAAATCCAACGCAGTGCTCAAGAGGTAGCATCTGACAGTAATCACCATACCCGGAGGTTGGCTTAAGTAGAGCCGTGCGAGTGGCCGCATACCCCGTTCATGGAAGGGGCTGGAATCCTTCAAGAGTTTACACAATATGCTGCGAATGCCGGCCTCACTGACTTCATCGCAACTGAATGTGAACAATATCATCTCCTCACGAACACCTTTGTTCAAATTTTTAATTTCCTTCCTAGGAATAATCCTCCTGAGGTGTAGTTTAATTTATACGCCGAGTTCCATCAGATACCGCTTACTGAGTTCTGTGAAATATGCTTGCTTCCTTCTGATGATGCTTTGGTAGGGCCTAGGCCGGCAGAGTTTGAGGCCTTTTATTGTACCTTGATAGTGGGAGTTGAGAGAGGGATGTCGGGTATCACTGCTGTTGGCTTGCATTTTCCTGTTGTTCATTATTTCACTCTTTTTATTGCAAAATGCTTGCTTGCTAGAGAGAAGGTGGGTACACTATGTACCCCAGACCTTGCTGTTTTACGTCGTGCACTTGAGGGCGACAACACTTATAGCTTGGGAGCTATTGTGGCACGTCGCCTCCGCATTAATAAGTCCAAGGGTAAAATACATGGTGGTATTTTCGCTACTCGTTTGGCGGCTCGCTTTAATGTTGAGATACGCCTTCATGATTATCCTTCGCCCACGCAGCCATGGAACACCACCAGTTTATTGCACATGATTACCCTAACATTCCTATTCCTTATAACCAGGTTTTCAGCGTTAACACTTGTGATATTATTCCGTTGCCTGCGCCTGCTTTGTTTGCCAGGGGCGGATACAGGATTATGCCTGCGGATATGATCGCCTACCGGAACGACCAGGCTGCAGCAGAGGAGGAGTCTCAACAGTGGGATCCATGGATGCCCGCTCCTCAGCACCCTGACTACTATCCAGGCTACTGATTGATTACCAAGTTAGGCCAAAATCCTAAGCTTGGGGGAGTATGTATTCCCACCGACATTACATTCATGTTCACACATTTCATTCCAGTTGTCGGTTTCCACACTTTTTCATTGTATCATCCATGTTAAATTTATTTTCTCGCTTTCTTCTTGTGTGTTTGAAAAACCTTCGAAAAAACAAAAAAAATTAGTTGTTGTTAGTTTACTTTCTATGCATGCTTAGTTGTAAAACTAAAATGAAAACCCAAAAAGATTTATGTGTTCTTCTTTTGCTTGTTGGGATCTTTCCCGTGTAAATAGTTTTTTCTCGTTTTTGCTTCTCCCTTTTATTTGCTTGTTCAAGAAAACCAAAAACTCCAAAAATATTTCAGTGTGTTTCTCTGAATTTCTTTTCTTTTTATTCGAGTCGTACCGAGGAGAAGATCACGATGAAAATGTTGAGTGGCTCTCATATGCATAATTGTTGATCTAACAAAGAGCCCATTTTACCTTGTCTTCTCCTGTTGAATAAAAAGTTTGCAGATTCTAGTTTAGTCCACGACACTCTTGCACTATTATTATTTTCATACCGTTCGGTCGAGCAAGTGAAAGGCAATAATGACGATATTAGATGAACTGGCCGTGGCACAGAGAAACCGGTATGAACTCGACTTGTTCTGTTTTTGTAAATATGTTTAACCTAGTATCCATGATTCAGCCCATTATGATTAAACATGTTTGCAATGACAATTAGAGATTATAGATTATCATGTCATGCATAAATAGCTAGGAGTGGATAATGATTTATCTTCGATATCAACATTCCGTTAAAATGATTGTGATGTAGTATGATGATATGGTATCCTCCTCTGAATGCTTGAGTGGCTTGACTTGGCACATCACTACTGCAGGATGCTGCTAACGTGACACTACGATCAGAGACCCTTTGATGAAACTGTGTGCGATGCCATAATCGCAAACGATGGTGTAAAAAACCGTCAAAAAGGTGCAAAATGTTTGTGATGGAGGATGCATCAAACACGGTTCAGATTTTAGTTGCGTGTGTGATTCAGGGCATAGGTTCGGTTCAATTAACCGTTTTCGATGAGGAGGAACAAAAGAAATGGGCAGCCAGATGAAGGTGTGTGCGATGTACAACATACGGTTCACTCGGATGAACTGTTTGTGATTAGGCAACACAAAAGAAACGGGCAGCTAGATGAAGGTGTGTGCGATATACAACATACGGTTCACTCGGATGAACTGTTTGTGATTAGGCAACACAAAAGAAACGGCCAGCCAGATCAAGGTGTGTGTGATTGAGGGCATACACTTCAGAAGGATTAACTATTTGTGATTAGGCAATAGAACAGAAACCGGTCAGCCAGATCAAAGTGTCTGCGATTGATGGCATACATTTTTCATGTATGAACTATTTGCGATTAGCTACAACAACTGAGACAGTTAGATAGATCAACGTGTGTGCGCTAGACGGGCACACACATCTATTATATATAAAAAGTATTTGATGGGTCAACCAATAAAAAGAGAAATAAGCTAGATTACCACAATAATTAGAATGGTTCCGGTTTGTAAGAAGATTGTACCAAAACTTGACCCAAATTGGACTAGTTTTTTACCACAAGATGTTGGTGCTATGACATAACACCATGCCAAGTTTCATGATTTTGAGGCGAGTTTTGGATTTACAGTAATTTTAAAACCAGGTTTCTCAATGTTTACTGTCGAGTCGGCACCGCCCTGGATAGGATTTTTCCTCGTGGGTCCCAAATGATAAATCCAAATATGTGACTACCATGCAGCTTTCCTTATTAAGAATCACAGCCCTTGGTGTGCAAGCTGAAAATAAGTTTGTGGGTGCTGGTGGGCACTAAAAACTTGTGGTTCTATAATGAACGAAGATCTCAAGGATCCCGCGAGAGTGATGTTCTTTGCCTATGTTGTGAATGCTTATAATATTTATGTCTTAATTAAAGAAATGGCAAGACATTGGCCCAGTATGAAAGAAAATATGGGTTAAAGCCGAGTTGAAAAGGGCAACAATATCTAACTCCAACTAACAAACAATACAAAAGCACGAGGATTAATTGCTTACCAGGTTTAGACAAAATCCAGATTGAACAGGACAATGACATCTAACTCAACCAAAGTTTTCGGCAGTCACAATCAAATGGATCGGTCTGATCCATAAAATCAAGATCAACGGCCAGAAATTCTACTCGTCCATGATGAAAAGTTGTTGTAAATAGAAGCCGAGCACGATCAGAAGCCCTTAGGTCCACATGAAACTTCTTTTTATGTTGTTCAACACCTGGAGCCGTTAGAAATTTCTTCTTGAAAAACTTAATCCTCACGGACAATAGTGCCCTAGAATTCAACATGAAGAATGTGACAAAGCTAGTGTTTGCATTGTTGGATGCATATCCTTCCAGTGTTACTGTCTTCAAACGAATGTCGTGAGATCTGAGAAAATCTCGATGCTTCTTGAACCATTGATTGCTTATACCTTTTCTTCCATGTGTTAGTGCCTAAATAGAGATGAAGATTGAAAACAGTTAATGTCTAAAAAAGATTACGTTGAAAGATTGATACCTGAACGTTTAATTATAGTACATTATATATGGGCTTTCAATGTGCGTGAAATCATCACCTTCATATACAAATTCTCCAAACATGGAAAGCATTGTAGCAATGCAATAATGATGTTGAGATCAAAACACCACATAGTGATATATAAGGTCTTCATAGAATCCACAATCACTGATACGATGGACAAGCGCTTCATTGAGCATAGAACATAGTATTTGCATCGAAAGTGTACTCCAAGATGATACTTTAACTTATGCACACAAATGAAAAATGCAAATTACAAAAGTGTACGTGAATAATATACAATACCTCAATAGGTGTGGAGGCAAACACCATCTCGGACCATTCAAACGGATCACTAATTGCACCCAAGGTCTCCAGTTTAGGCGCAGAGACCACAATTATTTGTGAAGGTTTATAACAACAATTAAGGAGCAACCTTTGAAGTGAAGGGGCGTCTTCGATGATGATCTTCTATCCTTCAAAATGAATTCCAATGCTTACAAGGTGAGACGACTTTATTTTGAGACAAGGGATATGGATTCCTATTCCAAAAACAAGCACCAAATGCTGCAGTGCAGGGCAGCTAGAGTGGATAATGCTGTGAATTGAGGCCACCGACAGATCAACCAACACAAACACAAGTTTTTTCAGCACTGGCAGTCGAAGCATTTGTACCAGATAGTCTGCTAGATGGCACCGGGTCAAGGTGGCGGTGTGGAGAGAGGAGGAAAACCATGAGATGGGCATCAGTGGTGAGGGAACAGATGCAGCTCTTGGTGGAAACCTATCGTTGTAATGGTAGAACTCAAGCTGCTGGAGCTTATCGAATTGACGGGATGTCAGGCAGGCGGCAACCGTGCAGGGTATGTCTAGGAGGTAGCATGCCGGATGCAGATGCGTTGAACGTAGCCCCCGTGGGAGGAGATGATGGCTCCCGGTGTCGGTGTCAAAACTGGTGGATCTCGGGAAGGGGGTCCCGAACTGTGCGTCTAAGGTCAATGGTAACAGGAGACAGGGGACACGATGTTTACCCAGGTTCGGGCCCTGTCTATGGAGGTAATACCCTACTTCCTGCTTGATTGATCTTGATGAATATGAGTATTACAAGAGTTGATCTACCACGAGATCGTAATGGCTAAACCCCAGAATCCTAGCCTGTATGACTATGGTAATGAGTATATCCTTTCCAGACTAACCCTACCGGTTTATATAGACAGGGGGATCTAGGTGTAACGCCCCGGATTAGATGCGCCAGGTGTCGTCCTTTTTTTCGCCGTTGTTGCCTTGTCATTTGCTTGCGTGTTGCATTTTGCCATGTCATCATGTGCATCTCATTTTGCATACGTGTTCGTTTCATGCATCCGAGCATTTTGCCCGTTGTCCGTTTTGCAATCCGACACTCCTATGTCACCCGGCGCCCCCTTTTGCCTCTTTTCATGTGCGGGTGTTAAACTTTCTCGGAATGAACCGAGGTTTGCCAAGCGGCCTTGGTACACCACCGGTAGACCGCCTGTCAAGTTTCATGCCATTTGGAGTTCGTTTGATACTCCAACAGTTAAACGGGTATCCGCAAAGGCCTCGTGTGTGTTGCAGCCCTACACCCCTTCAAATCAGCCCGATAACCATCTAATTCATCTCCATCATCTCGGTCGTCGGATCACGATCGTGTGGGCGAAAACCGCACCTCATTTGGAGCTTCCTAGCTCCTCCTACCTATAAATATGTGCCTCCCCCGAAATTTTCCGATCATTCCACCCCAAACCCTAGCCTCCTTCTACCTCGCGCCGCCGGACAAAATTCCACCGTCGCCGGACACGTCCGCCCGCGCCGCCCGACCAACTGCGTGCCGCCACGTGGCCTCTCCGCCGCCCCCGCGCCGCCGGCCCGCGCGCTCGCTCCCCGCCGCCGCCGGCGCGTGCCGCCCCGCCGCCGCCGCCTGGCCGCGCCTCCACCGTGCCACGCCCGTCGCCGCATTGCCCCGCCGACCTCGTCCCGCGTTGCGCGCCGCTCGCCCTCGCCTCCTTGCTCCGCCGGCGCGCGCCCCCGCCGCTCCTCGCCGCGGCTTCGGCCAGATCCGGCGACCCCGCGCCCGGATCCGGCGACCACAAGCTCCGGCCGCCCTCTTCCCCATCTCTGGCGAGCTCTCCGGCGAGATCCAGCCCTGCCTCGACTTCCGTGCCAAAGTCAACCCTAGATCCGGAGGGTATATTTCTGGTAAGTCTTTGATTTCATGCATTCTGATGATATGTTTGACATGCCATATCTTGGTGTGTACTGCTCCGTTTTGCGTGCAGGATATACCAAAATGTTCATCAGAGTGTGCTATTCATTTTGTTCCATTGTGCCATAGTTGTTTGAGTTCATCTTAATGCCGTAATCATCATTGCAAGAGTGCTACATAATGTTAACTGCTGCATGTTATCAGAACATGCTCATTTGTCATTTTTGCATCTTTTTGTGTGATTTTCTTTTGAGGATGAAGTCTATATGTGTTATGAGCTACAATATGCTATCTTTTCTGTGGTGCAATCTATTCTTCATGATATGCCATTTGTTGTTTGTTTCAAGCTTGAAAAGTAGCCTCCGTGATGTTGCTGATTTCATAGACTTAGAATTTCTCTAAGTCTTTGTCTGCTGTTATTTTCATGCCATGTATTCATGTTGCTAGAGAGAGATCCATGCCTATTTTGAGTATGTTCAGTAAGGATGTTTTGGACATATGGTTATGCTCTATCTATCCATACCTTTGCTTGCATTTATAGAGTGCATTATCATGTCTTAATCTGGCCCTACTTTTGCTATACCATGTTTCTGGCAGATTGTTTACAGGTTATTCAATTTTGCCATGGTTGTTGTTAGTGATCCGTGCATGGTATGCTATTGTTCTTGCCATGTCTAGCTTTTATGCCATGTCTAGTTGCTGGATCAATGCTTATTTTTCCATGCAATGCCTCGTAGTGAGTGCATCGAGCTCGTAAACATGCCTACTTGTTATTTGTTTATGCCATGCTCCAGTTTTTCACTAAGTCCGAATCTGTTTATGTTTTTGTTATGTTCACATGCTTGCAATTGTATCTTCTGATCCCTTTTGGCTCACGGTCAGTAAGGGACTCTTTTTATATGCAATTAGTAGATTCATTGCATGCCTTTTTTTGCCATGATAAATTCCTGTGTCATTTTGTTTGATAGCTCTAAACATTGTAACCTGATGTTATTTCTGCCATGGCCTGAAATTCTGCCAAGTCTGTGAACCTGTTATTACTTTGCAATATTGTCATGTCTTTTTGAGCATGTTCTAGTAGTTTCTGGAGCTAGCTCAGTGTTCATGTTTTGTCATGTTTTACCTGTAAATAATGTCCATACCTTTTGTTTTCATGTTGATATAACATAGCATGTTATTTTAATGCTTACAATATGCCTAGTTGCTGTTTTGGACAGCTTGTCCTTTAAACTTGTATAGGGCGTATGTGTTGAACCGTTGCTCCGTTTTGAGTGTGCTCTATATGAAACTTGCTTGGTTTTGCATGTAGTTTCATATTATCTTGTTGCATACTTGTCTTGAGTGTGTTTGCTTGATGTTTGAATGCATTTTGCATCAATGCCATGCTTATCTTGTTTTGCTCATATCTTCTAGGCCGTAGCTCCGAATCTAATGAACTTTATATGTAACTTGACTAGAATTTCGTGTAGATCATCTTGGTGCATCTTAAATTGCTGTCTAACAACTTGAACTTAAGGTTTATTCAGATCTGGACCAATTTCGAAATTTGCATATGAGGACTTACCGGAATTGTTCTATGTTGTTCCCGGCCTCATTTAAACTTGCTTTGATGTGTTACTCTTGTATGCATCATCTCTTGCCATGATAGCTTCATGTAACTTTGCCATGCATCATACTTGGTTGAGCATCATGCCTTGTTCATGTGTGGTGTGTTTACCATGTTGTGTGCTTCTTCTCGATAGTTCCCGTTTCGTTGCGATCGTGAGGATTCGTTCGTCTACGCTTGGTTCGTCTTCGTGGCTTCATCTTCTTCATGGACTCATTCTTCTTCCTTATGGGATTCCAGGCAAGATGACCGTCACCTTGGATCTCATTACTATCATTGCTATGCTAGTTGCTTCGTTCTATCGCTTTGCTGCGTTACCTACCACTTACTGCTCAAGCCTCCCAAATTGCCATGAACCTCTGACCTTTGTTACCCTTCCTAGCAAACCGTTGTTTGGCTATATTACCACTTTGCTCAGCCCCTCTTATAGCGTTGCTAGTTGCAGGTGAAGATGAAGATTGCTCCATGTTGGACTATGTTTATGTTGGGATATCACAATATCTCTTATACTATTAATGCATCTATATACTTGGTAAAGGGTGGAAGGCTCAGCCTTATGCCTGGTGTTTTGTTCCACTCTTGCCGCCCTAGTTTCCGTCATATCGGTATTATGTTCCCAGATTTTGCGTCCCTAACGCGGTTGGGTGATTTATGGGACCCCCTTGACAGTTCGCTTTGAATAAGACTCCTCCAGCAAGGCCCAACATTGGTTTTACCATTTGCCTCACCTATGCCCTTTTATTTCCCTTGGGTTTCCGGAGCCCGAGGGTCATCTTTATTTTAGCCCCCCCGGGCCAGTGCTCCTTCGAGTGTTGGTCCGAACCAAGCAGCCTGCGGGGCCAACACGGGGAAACTCGAGGCCTGGTTTTACTCGTAGCTTGACTTATCCGGTGTGCCCTGAGAACGAGGTACGTGCGACTCCTATCGGGATTTGTCGGCACATCCGGGCGGCTTTGCTGGTCTTGTTTTATTACTGTCGAAATGTCTTGTAGCCGGGATTCCGAGACTGATCGGGTCTTCCCGGGGAGAAGGAATATCCTTCGTTGATCGCGAGAGCTTATCATGGGCTAAGTTGGGACACCCCTGCAGGGTTTGAACTTTCGAAAGCCATGCCCGCGGTTATGTGGCAGATGGGAATTTGTTGATATCCGGTTGTAGTAAACTTAAAGTAAACTCTTCTAAAATACACCAACCGTGTGCGTAACAGTGAGTGTCTCTTTTCGGGGTTGTTCGAGAGGAGAACACGGTTTCTGGGTTATGTTTGACGTAAGTAGGAGTTCAGGATCACTTCTTGATCATTACTAGTTGACGACCGCTTGCTTTGCTTCTCTTCTCGCTCTTATTTGCGTAAGCTAGCCACCATACATGCTTAGTCGCTGCTGCAACCTCACCACTTTACCCCTTCCTTATCCATTAATCTTTGCTAGTCTTGATACCCATGGTAATGGGATTGCTGAGTCCTCGTGGCTCACAGATTACTACAACATCAGTTGCAGGTACAGGTTATGCGATGATCATGACGTGAGAGCGATGTTTATTTGTGTTGGAGCTCTTCTTCTGCTTCTTCTTCGATTGAGGGATAGGTTCTTGGTCGGCAGCCTGGGCTAGCAGGGTGGATATTGTTTGAGTTGCTGTTTATGTTCCATCCGTAGTCGGATGTTGATCTTGTATATGATGTATTGTTGTATTCATGTGTCATTGTATGTATTGGATGTATCCCCACTATTATGTAATGTTGATGTAATGATATCCACCTTGCAAAAGCGTCTTCAAGATGCGCTTCTATCCTTGGTGGGACCTTCGAGTTCCTTTAGGATAGGGTCGCATCTTGGGCGTGACACTAGGGTTACATAGAGTCGGTTACATATAAAGGAATCTTCATAGTTTGATCGCCAAGCTTGCCTTTCACGCCAAGGAGAGACCTATCCGGATACCAGTATAGTCTTCAATCTTCATGTCTTCACAGCCCATCGGTCCGGCCCATGGATAACAGGCCGGACGCCCGAGGACACCTTAGTCCAGGACTACCTCAGTAGCCCCTGAACCTGGCTTCAATGACGAGGAGTCCGACGCGCAGATTGTCTTCGGCATTGCAAGGCGGGTTCCCCTTTCCGAACTCTAAGATAGTCTTCAGATGTAATGATTGTATCCGGACTGGTATACACAAGTAGAGGATATAATATTTCACGAGTCCAATCCACTGACAACCTTTTGGTAATATGACATCACGCCTACTTGGCCATTACTTTCGAACCGTTAGCTAGCCCGTCGTCCCATGTTTTTGAGACGTGGCTTTATTGGCATGTCCTATACAAGCGGAGATCGTGTCTCCCCTTTTTAGGGGATTCTTATCAACCTAGCCGTGGGTAACCCAACCATCGCTTGTGTACAACTCCTTGGTAATAGGCAAGTTTTGAGGCCTAGGACGAGACGTTCGATATTCGTGGCATTTATATAGGGGTACAGACCCATCTTTTTCTTTCACGCTTGCTTCTTCCTCAACCCTTGCTACCCCGAGTTCCAACACCCGGGTTTCAATCGCCACAAGCTCCAATCATGTCCGGATCCAGCCGTTAAGGCCGGTGGGTGGCTTCTTCTGTCACGGAGGGAGATATTGCAAAGCTTCGGGCAGCGAGGTATCTGACCGAAGAAATCCTTCATCGACTTCCTGCCGAGGGGCAGGTTATTCCCACCGCCAGATCCGGTGAGAGGGTCGTGTTCGTGTCCCACTTCCTCCGCGGTTTAGGGTTTGCACTTAACCCCTTCGTCCGAGGGCTCATGTTCTATTATGGGTTAGATTTTCACGATCTGGCCCGAGACTCTATTCTTTTTATCTCGGCATTTATCATCACTTGCGAATCCTTCCTCCCAACTCCTCCGCACTTCGGCTTGTGGCTCAAGACCTTCGATGTGAAGCTGCTAGTGATAGAGGGGGAGCAGGCGGAGTGCGGTGGTGTGATACATCTCCAACGTATCTATAATTTTTGATTGCTCCATGCTATATTATCTACTGTTTTGGACTATATTGGGCTTTATTTTCCACTTTTATATTATTTTTGGGACTAACCTATTAACAAGAGGCCCAGCCTAGAATTGCTGTTTTTTGCCTATTTCAGAGTTTCGGAGAAACAGAATATTAAACAGAGTACAAACGGAATAAAACCTTCGGGAACGTGATTTTCTCACCGAACGTGATCTAGAAGACTTGGACCCTACTCCAAGGAGTCAAAGAGGCGGCCACGAGGGTGGGGGCGCCCCACCTAGGGCGCGCCCCCTGCCTCGTGGGCCCCTCGGTGCTCCACCGACGTACTCCTTCCTCCTATATATACCTACGTACCCCAAACGATCAGATACGGAGCCAAAAACCTTATTCCACCGCCGCAACCTTCTGTACCCACGAGATCCCATCTTGGGGCCTGTTCCGGAGCTCCGCCGGAGAGGGCCGTCATCACGGAGGGCTTCTACATCATCCTAGCCCCTCCGATGAAGTGTGAGTAGTTCACCTCAGACCTACGGGTCCACAGTTATTAGCTAGTTGGCTTCTTCTATCTTTTTGGATATCAATACAATGTTCTCCCCCTCTCTTGTGGAGATCTATACGATGTAATCTTTTTGCGGTGTGTTTGTTGAGTCCGATGAATTGTGGGTTGATGATCAAGTCTATCTATGAATAATATTTGAATCTTATCTGAATTCTTTTATGTATGATTGGTTATCTTTGCAAGTCTCTTCGAACTATCAGTTTGGTTTGGCCTACTAGATTGGTTTTTCTTGCCATGGAGAAGTGCTTAGCTTTGGGTTCAATCTTGTGGTGTCCTTTCCCAGTGACAGAACGGGCAGCAAGGCACGTATAGTATTGTTGCCATCGAGGATAACAAGATGGGGTTTTTTATCATATTGCATGAAACTATCCCTCTACATCATGTCATCTTGCTTAAGGCGTTACTCTGTTTTTAACTTAATACTCTAGGTGCATGCTGGATAGCGGTCGATGAGTGGAGTAATAGTAGTAGATGCAGGCAGGAGTCGGTCTACTTGTCTCGGACGTGATGCCTATATACATGATCATACCTAGATATTCTCATAACTATGCTCAATTCTGTCAATTGCTCAACAGTAATTTGTTCACCCACCGTAGAATACTTATGCTCTTGTGAGAAGCCAGAAGTGAAACCTATGGCCCCCGGGTCTATTCTCATCATATCAATCTCCATCACTTTAATCTTGCTTCTCTTTTTACGTTGCCTTTTACTTTTCACTTTGCATCTCTATACCAAAAATACCAAAAATATTATCTATCATCTCTATCAGATCTCACTCTCGTAAGTGACCGTGAAGGGATTGACAACCCCTAATCGCGTTGGTTGCGAGGAGCTATTGTTTTTGTGTAGGTACGAGGGACTTGCGCATAGCCTCGTACTGGATTGATACCTTGGTTCTCAAAAACTGAGGGAAATACTTACACTACTTTGCTGCATCATCCTCTCCTCTTCGGGGAAATCCAACGCAATGCTCAAGAGGTAGCACGAAGAATTTCTGGCGCCGTTGCTGGGGAAAGCAAGAGCAAGTCAAGATTTGGACTCCCGACAACGAGCCACTTCTGGCGCCATTGTCTATGCAAAAAGTCAACATACCAAGTATCCATCACAATCCCTATCTCCCGCATTACATTACTTGCCATTTGCCTCTCGTTTTCCTCTCCCCCACTTCACCCTTGCCGTTTTATTCACCCTCTCTTTCCCAATCTCCTCCTCTTTTTCCCGTTTGCCTTTTTCTCGCTTGCCGTTTGTTTGCTCGTGTGTTGGATTTCTTGTTTGTTGCGATGGCTCAAGATACTACCAAATTGTGTGACTTCACCAATACCAACAATAATGATTTCCTTAGCACTCCGATTGCTCCTCTTGCCAATACTGAATCTTGTGAAATCAATACTGCTTTGTACAATCTTGTTATGAAAGATCAATTCGCCGGCCTTCCTAGTGAAGATGCCGCTACTCATGTGAATAGCTTCGTTGATTTATGTGATATGCAAAAGAAGAAAGATGTTGATAATGATGTCTTTAAATTGAAGCTATTTCCTTTTTCGCTTAGAGATCGTGCTAAAGCTTGGTTTTCATCTTTGCCTAAAAATAGTATTGATTCTTGGAACAAGTGCAAAGATGCTTTTATCTCTAAGTATTTTCCTCCTGCTAAGATCATCTCTCTTAGAAACGATGTTATGAATTTTAAGCAACTTGATCATGAACATGTTGCACAAGCTTGGAAGAGAATGAAATTAATGATATGTAATTGTTCTACTCATGGTTTGAATCTATGGATGATTATACAAAAAATTTATGCCAGATTGAATTTTGCTTCTAGAAATCTTTTAGATTCGGCCGCGGGAGGCACTTTTATGGAAATCACTTTAGGAGATGCTACCAAACTCCTAGATAATATTATGGTTAATTATGGCATACTAAAAGATCTACTAATAAAAAAGTGCATGCGATAGAAGAAATCAATGTTTTGAGTGGAAAGATGGATGAACTTATGAAATTATTTGCTACTAAGAGTGTTTCTTCTGATCCTAATGATATGCCTTTGTCTACTTTGATTGAGAATAATAATGAATCTATGGATGTGAAATTTGTTGGTAGGAATAATTTTGGTAACAAAGTGTATAGACGGAATTTTAATCCTAGGCCTTATCCTAGTAATCCTTCTAATAATTATGGAAATTCCTACAACAACTCTTATGGAAATTTTAATAAGATACCCTCTGAATTTGAGAGTAGTGTTAAAGAGTTTATGAATTCACAAAATAATTTTAATGCTTTGCCTGAAGAGAAATTGCTTAAACTTTCTTTTGAGTGTGTTGAATACTAAGAAAAGATTGGAGCTTGATAATTGTTTTGAGATATGAATATGGTGATATTAGAGTCATGCTAGTTGAGTAGTTGTGAATTTAAGGAATACTTGCGTTAAAGTTTGTGATTCCCGTAGCATGCACGTATGGTGAACCGTTATGTGATGAAGTCGGAGCATGATTTATTTATTGATTGTCTTCCTTATGAGTGGCGGTTGGGGACGAGCGATGGTCTTCTCCTACCAATCTATCCCCCTAGGAGCATGCGCGTAATACTTTGCTTTGATAACTTCTAGATTTTTGCAATAAGTATATGAGTTCTTTATGACTAATATTGAGTCCATGGATTATACACACTTTTCCCTTCCTTCCACCATTGCTATCCTCTCTAATACCGCGCACTTTTTGCCGGTATCATACACCCACCATATATCTTCCTCAAAACAGCCACCATACCTACCTATCATGGCATTTCCATAGCCATTCCGAGATATATTGCCATGCAACTTTCCACCGTTCTGTTTATTATGACACGCTCCATCATTGTCATATTGCTAGTATGATCATGTAGTTGACATCGTATTTGTGGCAAAGCCACCGTTCATAATTCTTTCATACATGTCACTCTTGATTCATTGCACATCTCGGTACACCGTCGGAGGCATTCATATAGAGTCATACTTTGTTCTAACAATCGAGTTGTAATTGTTGAGTTGTAAGAAAAATAAAAATGTGATGATCATCATTTTTTTAGAGCATTGTCCCAAGTGAGGAAAGGATGATGGAGACTATGATTCCCCCACAAGTCGGGATGAGACTCCGGACGAAAAAAAAGAGGCCATAAAAAAAAGAGAAAATGACCAAATAAAAAATGAGAGAAAAAGAGAGAAGGGACAATGTTACTATCCTTTTACCACACTTGTGCTTCAAAGTAGCACCATGATCTTCATGATAGAGAGTCTCCTATGATATCACTTTCATTTACTAGTGGGAATTTTTCATTATAGAACTTGGCGTGTATATTCCAATGATGGGCTTCCTCAAATTGCCCTAGGTCTTCGTGAGCAAGCGAGTTGGATGCACACCCACTTAGTTTCTTTTGTTGAGCTTTCATATACTTATAGCTCTAGTGCATCTGTTGCATGGCAATCCCTACTCACTCACATTTATATCTATTAATGGGCATCTCCATAGCCCGTTGATACGCCTAGTTGATGTGAGACTATCTTCCCCTCTTTTTGTCTTCTCCACAACCACCATTCTATTCCATATATAGTGCAATATACATGGCTCACGCTCATGTATTGTGTGAAGATTGTTTTTTTTTGAAAATGTTAAAGTATGAAACAATTGCTTGGCTTGTCATCGGGGTTGTGCATGATTTAAATACTTTGTGTGGTGAACATAGAGCATAGCCAGACTATATGATTTTGTAGGGATAACTTTCTTTGGCCATGTTATTTTGAGAAGACAAAATTACTTTGTTAGTATGCTTGAAGTATTATTATTTTTTATGTCAACATGAACTTGTGTCTTGAATCTTACGAATCTGAATATTCATACCACAATTAAGACGATTTGCATTGAAATTATGCCAAGTAGCACTCCGCATCAAAAATTCTCTTTTTATCATTTACCTACTCGAGGACGATTAGGATCTATGCATGGGGATGCCTGATACGTCTCCAACGTATCTATAACTTTTTATTGCTCCATGCTATATTATCTACTGTTTTGGACTATATTGGGCTTTATTTTCCACTTATATATTATTTTTGGGACTAACTTATTAACTGAAGGCCCAGCCCAGAATTGCTGTTTTTTGCCTATTTCAGAGTTTCGGAGAAACAGAATATCGAACGGAGTCCAAACAGAATAAAACCTTCGGGAACATTATTTTATCACCGAACGTGATCCATGAGACTTGGACCCAACTCCAAGGAGTCAAAGAGGCGATCACGAGGGTGGGGGCGCGCCCCTTGCCTCGTGGGCCCCCCGGTGCTCCACCGACGTACTTCTTCATCCTATATATACCTACGTACCCCAAACGATCAGATACGGAGCCAAAAACCTAACTCCACTACCGCAACCTTCTGTACCCATGAGATCCCATCTTGGGGCCTGTTCCGGAGCTCCGCCGGAGAGGGCCGTCATCACAGAGGGCTTCTACATCATCCTAGCCCCTCAAATGAAGTGTGAGTAGTTCACCTCAGACCTACGGGTCCATAGTTATTAGCTAGTTGGCTTCTTCTCTCTTTTTGGATCTCAATACCATGTTCTCCCCCTCTGTCGTGGAGATCTATTCAATGTAATCTTCTTTTTGTAGTGTGTTTTTTGAGACCGATGAATTATGGGTTTATGATCAAGTCTATCTATGAATAATATTTGAATCTTCTCTAAATTCTTTAATGTATGATTGGTTATCTTTGCAAGTCTCTTCGAACTATCAGTTTGGTTTGGCCTACTAGATTGATTTTTCTTGCCATGGGAGAAGTGCTTAGCTTTGGGTTCAATCTTGCGGTGTCCTTTCCCAGTGACAGAAGGGGCAGCAAGGCACGTATAGTATTGTTGCCATCGAGGATAACAAGATGGGGTTTTTATCATATTGCATGAAACTATCCCTCTACATCATGTCATCTTGCTTAAGGCGTTACTCTGTATTTAACTTAATACTCTAGATGCATGTTGGACAGCGGTCAATGAGTGGAGTAATAGTAGTAGATGCAGGCAGGAGTTGGTCTACTTGTCTCGGACGTGATGCCTATATACATGATCATACCTAGATATTATCATAACTATGCTCAATTCTGTCAATTGCTCAACAGTAATTTGTTCACCCATCGTAGAATACTTATGCTCTTGAGAGAAGCCACTAGTGAAACATATGGCCCCCAGGTCTATTCTCATCATATCAATATCCATCACTTTAATCTTGCTTTGCTTTTTTACTTTGCCTTTTACTATTCACTTTGCATCTCTATACCAAAAATACCAAAAATATTATCTATCATCTCTATCAGATCTCACTCTCATAAGTGACCGTGAAGGGATTTACAACCCCTAATCACGTTGGTTGCGAGGAGCTACTGTTTTTGTGTAGGTACGAGGGACTTGCGGGTAGCCTCCTTCTAGATTGATACCTTAGTTCTCAAAAACTGAGGGAAATACTTACGCTACTTTGCTGCATCATCCTCTCCTCTTCGGGGAAATCCAACGCAGTGCTCAAGAGGTACCATGGTGCCAAAGTGAGCAAGCTTGCTAGCGCTGTTTGGCTGAAAGGATCCTTTGCCAAATCTTTCGACTTATGGCAGCAGGGGTGGTTCTATATCACCAAGCCCCATGGCTCCAAGTGGGCAGCTGCGCACGCATTTCGATCCAGCCCCGCAATTCAGCTTGCATCATGGATTAATAAGGGGTTGGACTGGGGATCAACGGACGAGGTGCGGGCTCTGTAAAGTCGCATCCGAAGCCATATTGAGAGGGACATCAATATCGGCAATGTTGTTCAAGTAATGCTAGTACGCCGGACCCTGTCGTGCCAGCGATGGCTTCTCCGCATGTGGGAGTTCAATCCAGAAGGGCCGCAGACTCTTCAGCACCTCTTCGGCACTACGCATGAAGGAATGTGGAGATTATTTTTCGGGAAATGAAAGCAATGGCCGGACACCACTGAAGATGTCGGCCTAGACTGTAAACATCCGGACACCCCGGTAAGTACCCATTCACCGAACACCTCATAATCAGACACCCAGTGGTAAGACCCTAACCGAATCATCCTTTTTCAGGGCTGGATAAAGAAAGTGGAATGGATTAGGTGTCCGCCTCCCCTTCCCGAAGACTCAGCTAATCCTGTGTTAACAAGGATGCTGGCCTCGGCACCATACCAGGCGCCGGCAAGGGAGGGTAAAGAGGAGAGTGTGAAGACCTGAGATGACCTTTGTTCCGGAGGTAAGTCAGATACTGAGTCTGGAGAAATCGACCTTTTCTCGCCTGAAGAAAGAGGCGAAAGAGGACCCAGTATCCCTTCTCCGAGCAGGAGGAAAAGGGCCGCCTCTGAAGGTTAGGAGGGGCGGTCTCCCAAAAGGGGCAAGATGCCACCGTCGAGCGGCTTGGGTTTAAAAAGCGACGCCATTGAACAGCTCCAACATGGGGACAAGCCCTCCACTAAATCGTAAGTGAATCCACGGTACTTTGATAGCGTCCCACTCCTTTGCCGTTAGAGAAGATATACGTAACGTGTCCGTGCATTTTTACAGCTCGGCGCAGAGTTTTTCTGGGCAATCCTCTTCTTTGGGAGATCTCCTCCCAGAGACGATGGAGAGCGAGACGCCTCTCCCAACCTCCTCGCCCAACAAGGCGGACGACTTTGAAGTGTCATCGCGGAGGGTTTTTCTTGATCAACAAGCTATGCAGGGGATAAAAGAGGCAGTACCCAAAGGGGATCAACAAGTTCCGGGATTCTGGGGCCGATAATAAAGGCCCCAGACTGTCTGGCTTGCAGTCGATGGTGATTCTGGAGGCGGGTGAACGGCTTCCTTCAAAGGATGGTTGTGCTCCTAGAGCGGCATCCGGAGATCCGGAGGCTCCGGATATATTGTGAGACATGTTGCGAAAAGCATCTGTCTCGGGGGAACAACGTACCTTGATGGGTACAGCGGTTGAGAAGATTTTTGTCCGCAAAGAGCGGATTGAATGAAGCCTTCATGAGCCTACTAAAAGGTTTCGAGGTTTGTGATATAATGTTTTCAGCTATGTTTTATTTGCAAAGATGCACCTGTGTATAGGTAGTAGCCCCTGAAACTCAGGTCGGCTTCCACTGGGAAGCGAACGGAGGATCTAAAAGAATTACTCAAGGACTAATCTGATCAACTTGAACACGGGCTGCTTCCCCCTTGGCTACTTCCCGGACTATGGATATTGCCGAGCTGCAGCGGAAGCTGGATGTAGCGGGGGATGACCTTGCGTTAATCAATATGCGTCTTGACGAGTCGCAAAGTATGTATTCGGGGGCAATCCCCATACATTATTGTGGTATAAGCATGATGCTAAGATTTATATGCTGGAATGTCCATGGCTGCAGATGGTGCTGCCGCCATTGAAGTTCTTTGAGCAGAACTGGCCCGGGCCAAGGAGCAGGCCCGGTGTAGCAATGCGGCTGCCGAAAAGGCATCGGCCGAGTTAAAAGCCGAACAAGCTGCACGGCACCAAGACGGGGAGAAGATATCCACGATGGCACTCGAACTGAAAAATGCTACTGGCCGCTGTGAATTTCTGGAGAAGGAGAATGAAGCCAAAACGGCTGAGCTGGACAAGGCCTTACAAGAGGCGAGAGAAGCGCGGTCGAAATCCAGAGCAGCCCGTGAGGAGATCCGGCAAGCTGGGGAGATTGTGGCTGGTAAGCCCTTTTTGCTACAGACTAAGTTCGGCGATCCGAACTATGCTCAGCTTGACCAAGTGTGGAGTTCTCCGGACAAGTTTTTAGACTTGCCGAAGAGTTCTTCCGATGCGGCGCAGTATTATCAAGCGCGAGAGGGGTTCGCAACGAAGAAGCTTTTCTGGTCACAGTTTGGCGCATCAAAGCGCCCTTTGTTGCTGAATGAACAGATGTCCCAATGGGCCGAGCTTCATAGGATATCCGGCGCTGCCATGAAGAACGTCATAATCCGGTTGTGGCCAACCGAGCCTGTTCCGAATAGCTACTTCTGTTTGGTGCAAAGGCTTGTTGACGCAGTGCCAAGTATCGACGCTGTGAAGCGGTCGACATGCATTGAGGGTGCATGGATGGCTTTTGCCCGAGTCAATAAGATGAAGGACATCGATGTTGCGGCGAAGAGTCCACCCCAGGGCAAGGACCGTCCTGAACCGGAGCATTATTTTGAAGATGTCCTAGAGGCCGCCCGCTTGATAGAGGGTCAGTGCTCGAAAGACATAATGTTCGAGTGAGGTGTATGAGAATTGTAAAAAACAATTTTATAGTTAATATATTATTATGTTTTGCTCAAAAGCTTGTATTCCTCCTGTGCGGCCGTTTTAATATAATTTGAAAGTTTTCCAGTCGTCGGCTTCAGCCCCCTTGTAGGAAGTACGGGGTGTTCGGAAAAGCATTTAATCACTCTTTATCCAACATCTTGGTCCATGAAGGAGGTGATAATGCGGTGAACTAGGCAATCGGACTATAGGGCGTTAACACTTTCACTTAGCCATAGGAGTTTTATGGTGGGACTACGACATAGCCCCTGGTATGTATGCGGCGTAGTACAATATGGTGCCTTACATATTTGATCTGAAAAAGATCCCTCGTGACACGGAGAATTGCTAAAGATTCCAATACGTCGTCAAGTGGTTGACCAGCTCTTGCCGCATCATGACATTCTGTTTTCGACTTTCTCTACTGAGGTGCTTGACCAGATGAACCGCAAGCACAATCGCAGTAGTTCTCCCTTTACTACCCTAGCCGATAGACCGGAACATAGGGAAGCAAGCACAGGAGCCGGGCAACCCAACTATTGACCCAAGACAATGATTCAGAGGTGGTGCATATAAGGCCAAACTTGCGACGCCGAAGTACGCTATAGAGCTGTTCGGACTTTTGTTGCCAACTCATTTGTTCCATACGGAGCCCCTGGCAAGTTGTGCCAAGGTATATCTATCAAACAATCATAGGAGCCATATCATTGGTGAAACCACACAGATGATTAATTCGGATACTGTTTACTAGGACCTGAGCGATATGCCAATGATTGCTTCATATATATAAAGACCACAACCCCGGCTATTTGACATGCTCGGGGTTGGAGGCGGAGGAAGAGGCATAGTACAGGCTCGAAAAAAACAATGCGGTCTACAAAAAGTTATTTTGGACCTCCTGTCGCACGTCTGCGCCGCCTGTCCTCGGCGAGGGGAATCCTTGATGGAAGTAGCCCCTTAGGTGAGTGTACGGATCCGAACTCCGAGAGAGTCAATTTTAGATGTTTGTCCTGTTCGTCACCTGTTTTTAAGAGATAGTGAAGGAAGAAATAAAAATAAAATAGGTAAAAAAATGTTACGGGGATGCTCGCAGGCTTGTCCATAGTGTGCTTCCACCGATGCCCGTGGTATCTTGAGTGCGTAGTGATGTATGCGCGGTACAAATTTTGCAGGTGTACGAGGTGGGCGGCGGAAGCCGGACTGCTATTTCCGCTCCGGGAGTAGTCGATCCTCGGGTGGAAATTGTTTCTGACCCCCAGTATTTCGTTGGTGAACCTCTCCGTCGTCCCTGTCACCTGGCGGCCTCCCCCCCTTGTGTTCCGCGTTGAGCTTGCTGGCCTGCTTAAAGACCTAGCAGTTTCTGTTGGTATGATTAGCTGGTTTATCGGGGTGCCCGTGAATCTGGCAGGGTCGGTCCAATATCCTGTCTAGGTTGGATGGTTCGTCTTGGTTCGCCGTGAATGGCTTCTTTCGTTGATCGGGCTTGGGATTGCTGAATCCGGCGTTGACCGCTGTGTCGCGTGATATTTCATTATCATTGCGACTATTGTGTTTGCTTCGTCGTGGCTTGCCGTTGCCGTCTTGGATTTCGGAAGTACCCGGGTCGCTGGCGCTGTTGCTTCTATGAGCGAGCCAGCTATCTTCTCCCACGCAAAAGCGGGTCATTAGAGTAGTAAGGGCTGTCATGGATTTAGGTCCTTCTTGACCGAGGTGGCATGCAAGCCATTCGTCCCAGACGCTATGTCTGAAGGCCGCAAGGGCTTCCGCGTCCGGACAGTCGATGATTTGGTTCTTTTTGACTAAGAACCGAGTCCAGAGCTTCTTGGCTGACTCTCCGGGCTGCTAGACAATGTGACTTAGGTCATCGGCATGCGATAGCCGGACATATGTTCCTTGGAAGTTGTCAAGGAAGGCTTCTTCCAAGTCTTCCCAGCTGCCTATGGAATTTTCAGGCAGGCTGTTTAGCCAGTGTCGAGCCGACCCTTTTAGCTTTAGTGGGAGGTATTTAGTGGCGTGGAGGTCGTTTCCACGGGCCATATGGATGTGGAGGATACAATCTTCTATCCATACTGCGGGATCGGTTGTTCCGTCGTATGATTCAATATTGACGGGTTTGAATCCTTCGGGGAATTCATGATCCATTACTTCATAAGTGAAGCAAAGAGTGTGTGCGGCGCCTCTATGTTGGGCCACACTGTGACGTAACTCCGAAGGAGTCCATTTGCGGCTTTCAGCTCGGGCGTGGCTAGGTTTGTCACATCCGAATAGGTAGCCATCGTCGCGTGTCGAGGCATGCCTCGCGATCCGTATATCGATCTTGCTTGTCCTACTCTACTTTCCAAGTCCCGTTGAAGGTCGTCTGTACAACCATGCGCTATGTTATTCTTACCTTTACGACGAGGTGGGGCGGTCTGGTGTTTGGCTTGAGTTGCCTCTTTATCCAGACAGAGTTGTCGACGACCTGCCGCATTGTGTGATGATGGTAAGAGCTCCAACGCCTCGTCATCGAACTGAGGTAGCAATATATGCTTCAGGTAGCTTTTGGTTGGGCCACTAAGGCCGTATTCTTCGGTGGCCAGTACTTCGGTCCTTGTATCGTTGAGTAGGTATTGGTTAGCTTGAAGCTGCTACTACTTCTTTTTCAGGCTCCTTGCAGGAGCGATTAGCCTACGCTTGCAGCGCTCCTGCTCGAGGGGTTCTTCGGGTATGATGAAGTCTTCGTCGTCGAGGCTTACCTCATCTTCGGGGAGCGGAAGGTAGTTGTCGTCCTCCAAATTGTCGCTGGGCAGGGCCTGTTCATCGGGGCTAGCTTGTCCGTTTTCTTGTTCCTCCTGTTCGGATCTTGCTCCAACAGGGTCTTCATTGTTTTCGATGTCCGGAGTACTATTTTCTCCGATGCCAGCGTTGCTGCGATGTGACTTAGAGCGGCGTTTAGGGTGACGGTACTTAGACTGTGTCTCAGGAGGTTTATTCTCAACTGGATCTTCTTTGTCATCATCACTAGCTTTTTTAGCTGTATCAACCATGTACACGTCGTACGAAGGGGTGGCCGTCCCGCGTCCAGTGAATGGTGGGTCTTGGCCTTGCTCCTTGTCAGCATCGTCGTTTATACCGTCGATATCTTCGGAGCCATAATCGAGCATGTCAGTTAAGTCCTCGATAGTGGCTATGAAGTGGGTGGCGGGTGGAAGTGAAGTTCTCCATTATCAGCCTCTAGCTCGAACCGGACATAGTTCGGCTATGAGTCCCCCGCCAAGGACAGTTTTTTTTAATGAATTTAGCACATAGCCCAAGGGCGAGTGTTGGAACATATCTGCGGCGCTGAACTCGAAGATCGATAACCGATCCAGCTCTGCGCCCGCAGGCGTGTGTGGTTCGGAACTTATAGCCGGAGACGAGTCTGGAGTTCCGTTAACGCAGACATTGCAAGGTGTTGAGTCCGTGTGCGGCTCCAACGCCGCAGATTCTGTGGTTTTGGATGGCGCAATCTGCTCCGGATCTAAGGCCGTAGCAGTTACAGGATCCATCTCCTGAATATGGTCCGATGACAGATTTAAGTCATGTTCATCAGGGTGAGGGGGAGCGATCGCCATGGTCTCAAATCCGTTGAAGATCAGGTCTCCGTGGATATCTGCGACGTAGTTCAAGCTTCCAAATCTGACCTGGTGGCCAGGGGCGTAGCTATCGATCTGCTCCAGATGGCCAAGCGAGTTGGCCCGCAGTACGAAGCCGCCGAATACGAAAATCTGTCCGGGGAGGAAGGTTTCTCCTTGGACAGCGTCAATATAGACGATCGAAGGGGCCATCAAACCTTTCATCGACGACACAGTGGAACTCTCAGTGAAAACACCAATGTCGGTGTCAAAACCGGTGGATCTCGGGTAGGGGGTCCCGAACTGTGTGTCTAAGGTCGATGGTAATAGGAGACAGGGGACATGATGTTTACCTAGGTTCGGGCCCTCTCTATGGAGGCAATACCCTACTTCCTGCTTGATTGATCTTGATGAATATGAGTATTACAAGTGTTGATCTACCACGAGATCGTAATGGCTAAACCCTAGAAGCCTAGCCTATATGACTATGGTAATAAGTATATCCTTTCCGGACTAACCCCTCCGGTTTATATAGACACCGGGGGGATCTAGGGTTACATAGTCGGTTACATAGGAAGGAATCTTCATAGTTTGATCGCCAAGCTTGCCTTCCACGCCAAGGAGAGTCCTATCCGGATACGGATACAGTCTTCGGTCTTCATGTCTTCACAGCCCATCGGTCCGGCCCATGGATAACAGGTCGGATGCCCGAGGACTCCTTAGTCCAGGACTCCCTCACTGGGGAGTTCAGAATCATCATCACAGATAGCTGACGACAGTCGAGACTAAGAGGCGCGGTGCGCCATAGAGTGTGCCACCGAGATGCGAGGACTTGTGTGCGGAAGCCATCCTTGGTGGGGAGAAGGGAGATGATCTCCCCAAGGATTCCGTCCGGGAGATCGCTAATGCGGTCCGCCGGAGATTCTACTGGTTCCTCAGATCCAGGGGGGTGCTTCTGGCCGCACAGCCGGGTCGAAGACTTACATCCGCCGGCGGCGCTGATCGGAGCCTCATTTGTGTTCATACCAATCTGAAAGAAAAAGATGGCATAACATGTAGGACATTCGAAATCAATTCACAAGACCAGGAAGAGAAAAAGCACAAACATATATGTAGGTGACTAACTGGTTTTCCGTCGGAGTCGCAGTTGTTGCCGGAGTTGCTGTTGACCTCCGGCTCCAACTCGGGGGGGCACGATGGCACCGACGAATTCAAGGCCGTGCTGCTGCCCACGCGAGACCTCGTCGGCGGCGATGGAAACCTCTGTGGCTAGCTTGACGTGTTGTGCAGGTGCTTCGCCACTCCCTTCGATGGTGCGCTTCGGCGACATCGTCATACACTCCCGAGTCCAGACGTCGGTGACCACTGCGGACCGGGGGTGCGGCCGCCTATTATGGCCAGCGGCTCGGGCGCGCAATTAATACGGACCAGTGGGAGCGAGGCAGGATGCGGTCAAAAGTTGTCTCGCCTCTCGGTGAGCCTGCACGGCGGACGTCTGCCATTCCTACCATCATTTAACACAGCTACTTGCACACCTCCCCGTCAATACACACACCTACACGCACGCCTCTCGGTATGCCTGCGAGGCGGATTGCTCGCATGCGTCCCTTCAACTCATGCCTGCTCGCATGACACACGGGGCATGTGGTAGCACGTATATTTTTTGGTTTATTTTCTGCCGCTTTACTACTTCACTGAACCATTTGCGTTAAAGAGATGCACAAATCCTGCGTTGAACATCTCACACGCTTCCCGATGAACCTGCGCACTGGACAAGTTTTAGATTTACTAGAATTTAACAACCAAGCATCTAAATGTTTTGCCGGCAATCAACAGTGCCCTGGTGTTTGAAATTCATTCTCATTTCTTGCATGGGACCTAAGCATGCACATAAGAACACAGATTTGATTTTTCGACCAATTTATAGTCACTGGAGCATGCGCATGTAGTTCAAATTTGAATTATGCACATAAATGCATTGAAAACTCAGTTAATGCATAAAAATGTCCAGACGAACCCCGAAAAATCACAAAGTTGACACAACACTCCTGTTGTTCTATGTTGATAGAAGAAAAAATTGAAAGCAATAAGAGGCAATGAATAGCGTTGCGTCTCCAAAGGTGGGACGTTCCCTACCGAAAACCATCATGCTTGTTGTGAGAAGCTCCGGTTTATGAGAAGCATATACCCAAACCTGCCCCAAATGGGACAAAATCTGTACCACGACATGTTGATGCCGCTCCATGATAGCATGCCAAGTTTCATGAATTTCAGACGAGTTTTGGATTTACTAGAATTTAAAAACCAGGCATCTCAATATTTTGCCGGCAATCAAAGGTGCCTTCGTGTTTGTAATTCATTCCCATTTCTTGCATGGGACCTAAGCATGCACCCAAGGACACATATTTGATTTTTCAACCAATTTATATGCATTGGAGCCTGCGCATGTAGTTCAAATTTGAATTATGCACATAAATGCATTGAAAACTCAGTTAATGCATAAAAATGTCTAGGCGAACCCCAAAAAATCACAAAAATTCACACAACACTCCTGTTGTTCTATGTTGGCATGAGAAAAAAATTTGAAAGCAATAAGAGGCAATGGATATAGTTCCGTCCCCAAAGGTGGGACGTTCCCTACCGAAACCCATCATGCTTGTTGTGAGAAGCTCCGGTTTGTGAGAAGCATATACCCAAACCTGCCCCAAATGGGACAAAATTTGTACCACAACATGTTGATGCCGCTCCATGATAGCATGCCAAGTTTCATGAATTTTAGACGAGTTTTGGATTTACTAGAATTTAAAAACCAGGCATCTCAATGTTTTACCGGCAATCCACGGTGCACTGGTGTTTGAAATTCATTCCCATTTCTTGCATGGGACCTAAGCATGCACCCAAGGACACAGATTTGATTTTTCAACCAATTTATATGCACTGGAGCATGCACATGTAGTCCAAATTTGAATTATGCACATAAATGCATTGAAAACTCAGTTAATGCATAAAAATGTCCAAACGAACCCCAAAAAATCACACAACACTCCTGTTGTTCTATGTTGGCACAAAAAAAATTGAAAGCAATAAGATGCAATGGATATTGTTTCGTCCCCAAAGGTGGGATGTTCCCTACCGAAAACCATCATGCTTGTTGTGAGAAGCTCAGGTTTGTGAGAAGCATATACCCAAACCTGCCCGAAATGGGACAAGACAAAATTTGTACCACGGCATGTTGATGCCGCTCCATGATAGCATGCCAAGTTTCATGAATTTCAGACGAGTTTTGGATTTAATAGAATTTAAAAACCAGGCATCTCAATGTTTTGCCGGCAATCAACGGTGCCCCGGTGTTTGAAATTCATTCCCATTTCTTGCATGGGACCTAAGCATGCACCCAAGGAGACAGATTTGATTATTCAACCAATTTATATGCACTAGAGTATGCGCATGTAGTTCAAATTTGAATTATGCACATAAATGCATTGAAAACTCAGTTAATGCATAAAAATGTCCAAACGAACCTCGAAAATCACAAAAATTCACACAACACTCCTGTTGTTCTATGTTGACATGAGAAAAAAAACTTGAAAGCAATAAGAGGCAATGGATATCGTTTCGTCCCCAAAGGTGGGACATTCCCTACCGAAAACCATCATGCTTGTTGTGAGAAGCTCCAGTTTGTGAGAAGCATATACCCAAACCTGCCCCAAATGGGACAAGACAAAATTTGTACCACGGCATGTTGATGTCGCTCCATGATAGCATGCCAAGTTTCATGAATTTCATACGAGTTTTGGATTTAATAGAATTTAAAAACTAGGCATCTCAATGTTTCGCCGGCAATCAACGGTGCCCTGGTGTTTGACATTCATTCCCATTTCTTGCATGGAACCTAAGTATGCACCCAAGGACAAAGATTTGATTTTTCAACCAGTTTATATGCACTGGAGCATGTGCATGTAGTTCAAATTTGAATTATGCACATAAATGCATGGAAAACTCACTTAATGCATAAAAATGTCCAAACGAACCCTGAATAATTCCAATTCTTTTATGATCACTACAGATAAAAGGTCTAGCAACTCAAACACCGTCCATGGCCGTTGTGACCCCATTATGTAATTCAAATCAAGACGAAAAATCAAGTAGATCCCGCACAGTTTATTATAACCAACCGTGTGAGATGCAGCACAAAATATCTTCGGATAGTGTCTGAATAAGGGACCGTGTGTGATGACACTTTGCACGCCAGTTTTTTGTCTGAAGTGATTCCAATTTTTTGGCTTTCGCGGAAATATCTACCTCCCCGCCCCCTCCCCCTTACCAAAAGCCACATTTGCCCCCTTTCCGCCTTCCTTTCCAAGTTGAAACCTTCACTCCTTGCTTGCAGTGCCACCGCCTCCTCGCCGGTGACCCTCCTTCGCGCTGCTCGGCCTCGCCTATCCAGGAAGGCAATCCACACCCGACCCCCATCCTCCTCCTCCTTCCACATCGCACATGCCCCGACCGCCGGCGCGAGCGCGAGACCTTCCACCCAAATCACCGACCCCTCCACCAAATAAGCGTCGGCCTAAGCAATGGTGCACGTAGTATAGCTAGGACCTCAAGGAGCATTTGGCAGCGGAGAAGCAAATTACGGCCGCACGCGTAGATGAGGTCGCGATGGATGCCATTCATGCCGACCCATAGATCTTGGAGGATCACCTCGCCGTCGAGGCCACCGTTGATGCTTCGCGCGCCGACGCCGCGCCGCGGTTGGCTGCTTTAAACGATAGTTCATGGCGTTTTCTCGAGGCCACTGTCAGTGCCTTCGATGAAGACTACGAGGTGTTTTCTCAGCGTGCACGTGCTTACTTCATCTCGAGAGCCAGCAGGTTGGTGCCCGGAGCGGCTCAGGTAACTCACCACTACAACGAGGGCACCCACAATGCGGAGGCCTCGCCCTCTTCCATGTCTAAGAAGCCAATCATCATCGATATCTCCGACAATGAGGAGTAGCTTGTCTTATTAGCTCACTATAAGGACCCATGTTCAGTTTGCTAGCTACTGCCTTTCCTTAACAAATTCTAGTGAATTGTACTATCTACTTTCACCATGCAATCTTCTGCTACAGTGTATATGTTCTATATGTCGTGCATTGTGGTGTTCAATTAACTGCTTGGTTCAATTCTGCAAATAAGATGTTCAATTCTTCAGGGTGCAATATTTCCAAGTTGTTAAGCATGCTTGGTTTGGTTAACTGTCTGATCTTCTATTAGGAGTATGTTATATTGTTCAATTGGTGTTTAGTTAACTGCTTGGTTCATTTTTTTTGGCATGGTTCACTTGTTGTGGTGTTTAGTTAACTGCTTGGTTCAATTCTGCAATGCGATGTTCAATTGTTGTGGCTGCATTCTGTTATTGTATACCATGTGAGGAATAAAGCCAATTTGGTTGTACTAAATACATGAGAAACAAATATAATTGCTACATTTCCAAGTTGTTAAGCATGCTTGATTTGGTTAACTGCCTGATCTTCTATTAGGAGTATGTTATATTGTGCAATGTGGTGCTCAGTTAACATTTGGTTCATTTGTTGTGGTGTTTAGTTAACTACTTGGTTCAATTCTGCAATGCATGCTCAATTGTTGTGGCTACATTCTCTTATTGTATACCATGTGAGGAATAAATCGAATTTGGCTGTACTAAATACATGAGAAACAAATACAATTGCTATATTTCCAAGTTGTTAAGCATGCTTGGTTTGGTCAAATGTCTGATCTTCTATTAGGAGTATGTTATATTGTGCAATGTGGTGCTCAGTTAACGTTTGGTTCATTTGTTGTGGTGTTTAGTTAACTACTTGGTTCAATTCTACAATGCGATGTTCAATTGTTGTGGCTGCATTCTGTTATTGTATACCATGTGAGGAATAAATCGAATTTGGCTGCACTTAATACATGAGCAACATATACAAGTGCTATATTTCCTAGTTCCTAATCTTGCTTGGTTTGGATAAATGGGTTTTCCATGTGGCTTGATTTAATTTGATGAGTCTGCAATGTGCTTATTTATCATCAACATATTTTACTGATAGCATGCAAACCCTTACTTAACCTGATGACTAACAACCTTATATGTGTTGCAGGGAAACAATGGGAAGCACTGAGGTTTACAAGATGGTACTAACTATTATACCTCGCCTTTTTGTATTCCTTTGCCCCATTTCCAATATAGAGAATATATTTATGCACATCCTTCTTTTCGGGCTTCACTGATGATTACCTCTCAAACCACCTCTGTGGTCAGGAGGCGAGGAAAGTTTTCATACAACACCCACGGTTCAATATTCAAGTGTTCCTGAAGAGGTCGAAGGATGGATGGTCAATCATCCACAGGCACTAGCCTAAAGTTGCAAAGACCTTCAGCATGAATGAAGGCTCAATATTCGTCTTCTGCTTGAGTAGTTTTCCAGATGAGATGCATCTCTCTATGTACCGTGTATGATGCTAACTTCGAAAGGTTCTACATGTTGCATGTGAAACTTGTTGCTGGTGCAATTGTGTAATGGGGTAGCTGAGTGCTGAAGATATATCATGTTGTACTCCGATGCATTTCAATTATGAAATCCTGCTTCCTTAATATGGAAATAAAATATATTATGTGCTTAATATGAATGTCAATTAGATTATTAAATGGATTATTAATAATAGGCCAATTAGCCCGCAAATTGGCCAAATAGCTTGCTAATTAGGTTTTCCTATTGCAAACGGTTAATGAGAAAACACCGTGGGCGATGACCTAAGGCAACGCAAACAGTTTCTAGGAATAAACCGTGTTGGATCAATGAACAATCACACACGACATTCTCTTCAAAACTGTTTTCGTTATGCCACCTTGCGCAAACGTTTTCCTTGTAGTGACCATGTGGGATGTATATACGAACGGAAACGTTTAGTGGTGACTGACTGTGTGGGGTGTACTTACGACCAGAAATGATTTTGCCTGTATAATTGTATTTTTTAGCACTACTCTATGTATTTCTGTATTCGAGTGCTCGCCGGTCGCACACGACCTCATTTTGCCGAGCGTGTGTGCTAGGAGGGCATATCCCCAACGGTTTCTGGGTTTTGTGGGAAGGACCCCCCTATCGCCCACACTCACTTGGCGACGGTTCCAAATGCCGTCGCGGAAAGGGGTAAAAAACCGTTTGTTTAGGACCGATGCGTACCAGTGCATGTTCATGCATGTAGTTGAATCAGAACCAACATAGCCTCTACGATATTTATGTTCATGGTGTTCATATCCTACTCATGCTAGTGTTCAATGTTACTTATGCATAATGCATGTTCATGACCGTTGTTGCTTTCTAGCTGGCCGCTTCTCAATCTATTTGCTAGCCTTCGCCTGTACTAAGTGGGAATTCTGCTTGTACATCAAAAACTTCGAACCCAAGTTATTCCAGATGAGTCCACCATACCTACCTATATGCGGTATTACCCTGCCGTCCTAAGTAAATTTGCATGTGCCACCTCTAAAAAATTCAAATAAATATCCTTTTTGTGTGCCTGGATCCTTCATGGAACGACAGGAGGTGGTCGGTATCTTCCATGATAAGTAGGTTATTCGCAGGTTGTTTGTTTATTCACTTTCCATCGCACGAGAAAAGGGCGGTAATAAGGATTCCCAATCCCGAACTCAAAATTGCAAATAATTAAACAAAACTCCTCCGAGACTGTTGTTGGTATGGACGGCACCCGTTGTTTCGGACAAGCCGTGGAGTGTGATTGATGGTGGAGGGGGAGTAAACCTTTACTTTTAGTGCTTGGGAACCGCCACTAGCGTGCTTAGCATGGAAGATATTGATAACTGATCATCGTGAAGTATACAAGAAAGGTGCATTTCTCAAAATATAATTTACCTTTGTTTTAAAAACTTCAGCTCTGGCACCTCCGCAAATCACTGCTTCCCTCTGCGAAGGGACTATTTATTTACTTTTATGTTGTGTCATCACCCTCTAAAATAAGCGCTAGAACCTGAGAGCATTGTTGTCATTCTGATGCATTGTGTGTAGCTAATGTTGGGTGCATCATGACTGGATCTTTTCTACCATGAATTACAATGTTTAGTCGCTGCTTAAACTTTGGAGGTGCTCTGCATTTATGTTTTGCGGTCTCAGAAAGGGCTAGCGAGATACCACTATTGTCATACTATATCATGGTTGTTTTGATAACATGTTGCTCCTTGAGATATCTTATTATTGCTCGCTAGTTGATTATGTCATTGATAAGAGTTAATATAATTCTTAGGAGTTACTGTCGGCATAGTTAGTTATAATATTGGCAGAAAACCTGGGTGCTATTTAAGCTTACTTATGCAAACAAGAGCAAAAGAGTTCATAAAAGTTTTTCTTTTTCACTTTCAGTTTATCAACTGAATTGCTTGAGGACAAGCAAAGGTTTAAGCTTGGGGGAGATGATACATCTCCAACGTGTCTACTTTTCCTAACGCTTTTCCTCTTGTTATGGACTCTAATTTGCATGATTTGAATGAAACTAACCCCGGACTGATGTTGTTTTCCGCAGAACTAGCATGGTGTTGTTTTTGTGCAGAAATAAAAGTTCTCGGAATGGAACAAAACTTTGCGAGGATTTTTAATACAATAAAAGAGAATTTCTGGAGCCAAGAGTTACCTGAGGGAGGCACCTGGGTGGGCACAACTCACCAGGGCGCGCCTGCCCCCCCCAGGCGCTCCCAGGTGGGTTGTCCCCACTTGGTGGCCCCACAGACCATGAAACCTACGCTCTAAAATCCTTTTTTCTGAGAAAAAGAATCGGGGAGAAAGAATTATCGCGATCCATGAGACGGAGCCGACGTCATCTCCTGTTCTTCATCGGGAGGTCAGATCTGGAGTCCGTTTGGGGCTCCGGAGAGGGGGATTTTCGTTCTTCGTCATCACCAACCCTTCTCCATCGCCAATTCCATGATGCTCCCCACCGGGAGTGAGTAATTCCTTGGTAGGCTTGCTGGTCAGTGAGGAGTTGGATGAGATTCATCATGTAATCTAGTTAGTTTTGTTAGGGCTTGATCCCTAGTATCCACTATGTTCTGAGATTTATGTTGCGATGACTTTGCCATGCTTAATGCTTGTCACTTTGGGCCCGGGTGCCATGAATTCAAATATGAACCGTTTATGTTATCATCATTATATCCATGTTGTAGATCTGATCTTGCAAGTTATAGTCACCTACTACATGTTATGATCCGGCAACCCCGGAGTGACAATAGTCGGGACACTTCCCGGTGATGACCGTAGTTTGAGGAGTTCATGTATTCACCGTGTGTTAATGCTTTGCTCCAGTTCTCTATTAAATGGACCCCGCTGCCACGGGAGGGTAGGACAAAAGATGTCATGCAAGTTCTTTCCACAAGCACGTATGACTATTTACGGAATACATGCCTACATTATATTTATGAACTGGAGCTAGTGCCGTATCGCCCTAGGTTATGACTGTCACATGATGAATATCATCCAACAAATTACTGATCCAATGCCTACGAATTTATCTATTATTGTTCTTGCTAAGTTAGTATTGCTATCGTTACTATTGCACTTGTTACAAAACTACTGCTATCACTGTTACTGTTACCATTGCTGCTGCTACTATTATCAAAACTATCATATTACTTTGCTACTGATCACGTTGCTGCAGATAATTAATCTCCAGGTGTGGTTGAATTGAGATATCAGCTGCTAATACTTGCAAGTATTCTTTGGCTCCCCTTGTGTCGAATCTATAAATTTGGGTTGAATACTCTACCCTCAAAAACTTTTGCGATCCCATATACTTGTGGGTTATCACATATCATGCATCTACTCCGGCTACCGGTTGACTGCGGCGACGGGTCGACTCCTCCTCTCCGATGTGCCAGGCACCTCCTCTGCGGCCGTTCCAATGGCCTCTGTAAGTTCAATCACCACCTCCTCTCTTCTAGTTCTAGCTAGATCTATCCATGTGCTAAGGTTAGGTTGTCCAATCTGTTTGACTGTGATGTTGTAGTAGCTAGTTGTGATGGATTTGGAGCATGCTACGGGTTGTTTCCATGTGGGAAAGTGTTGGTAGTTAGTGGTCATGAAGAATCGATGTTATGCTAGTGTGCAAGTGTTGAACAAGATCATCCATGTGTCCATGATTAGTGCTCTGTTCTCCATGATTAGTGCTCTGTTATGTTGTGGTATGCTTGTGCATGTGTTACTGCTAGTTTGATCTGTCCATGATGTAATGCTAGTTCGATCTGTCCAAGATGTACTGCTAGTTTGATCTGTCCATGTTGTAATGCTAGTTCATGCCGTCCATGTGTAATGTCTTGTGGTGTTGATGACACTTACGTTTGTAGGACATGACCACGCAGGAGTTTAGTCAGGCCCTAATGCTATCTGAGTGCCAGTTCCCGCCGTCCTACGTCAAGGACTCCCAGCCTCCTATGGACGGATGCCTCTTGATTCAGAGGTTTTGGAGGTGCTTCCTACGGTTCCTCCGTTTGTGCTGGCTCAACCCAATGCTGTTGCTCATGCTGCTACTCAAAAGGCAACAGCAAAGGAGAAGAAGGATGTGCTGGGGAACGTAGTATTTCAAAAAAATCCTACGATCACGCAAGATCTATCTAGGAGAAGCATAGCAATGAGCGGGGAGAGTGTGTCCACGTACCCTCATAGACCGAAAGCAGAAGCATTAAGTAACGCGGTTGATGTAGTCGAATGTCTTCGCGATCCAACCGATCAAGTACCGAACGCACGGCACCTCCGCGATCTGCACACGTTTAGCTTAGTGACGCCCCTCGAACTCTAGATCCAGCTGAGGCCGAGGGAGAGTTTCGTCAGCACGACAGTGTGTTGACGGTGATGATGAAGTTACCGACGCAGGGCTTCGCCTAAGCACCACGACAATATGACCGAGGTGGAAATCTGTGGAGGGGAGCACCACACACAACTAAGAAATCAACTTGTGTGTCTATGGGGTGCCCCCTCCCCCGTGTATAAAGGAGGGGAGGAGGGGGGCGGCCGACCTCATCGGGCACACCCCAAGGGGGGGGGGAATCCTACTCCTACTAGGAGTAGGTTCCCCCTTTCCTTGTCCAACTAGGAGGGGAAGGAAAGGGGAAGAGGGAGAGAAGGAAAGCCCCCCCCCCCAATTCGGATTGGGCTTGGGGGGCGCACCTCCACCTGGCGGCCTCCTCCTATCTTCCACTAAGGCCCATGAAGGCCCATTAACCCCTGAGGGGTTCCGGTAACCCCCGAGTACTCCGGTAAATACCCGATACACCTCGGAACCATTCCGGTGTCCGAATATAGATCCAATATATCAATCTTTATGTCTCAACCATTTCGAGACTCCTCGTCATGTCCGTGATCTCATCCGGGACTCCGAACTACCTTCGGTACAACAAAACACATAAACTCATAATATCGTCATCGAACGTTAAGCGTGTGGACCCTACGGGTTCGAGAACTATGTAGACATGGGCGAGACACATCTCCGGTTAATAACCAATAGCGGAACCTGGATGCTCATATTGGTTCCTACATATTCTACGAAGATCTTTATCGGTCAAACCGCACAACAACATACGTTGTTCCCTTTGTCATCGGTATGTTACTTGCCCGAGATTCGATCGTCGGTATCATCATACCTAGCTCAATCTCGTTACCGGCAAGTCTTGTTACTCGTTCCGTAATGCATCATCCCGTAATTAACTCATTAGTCACATTGCTTGCAAGGCTTATAGTGATGTGCATTACCGAGAGGGCCCAGAGATACCTCTCTGATACACGGAGTGACAAATCCTAGTCTCGATCTATGCCAACCCAACAAACACATTCGGAGACATCTGTAGAGCATCTTTATAATCATCCAGTTATGTTGTGATGTTTGATAGCACACAAGGTGTTTCCTCCGGTATTCGGGAGTTGCATAATCTCATAGTCAGAGGAACATGTATAAGTCATGATGAAAGCAATAGCAATAAAACTAAACGATCATTATGCTAAGCTAACGGATGGGTCTTGTCCATCACATCATTCTCTAATGATGTGATCATGTTCATCAAATGACAACACATGTCTATGGTCAGGAAACATAACCATCTTTGATTAACGAGCTAGTCAAGTACAGGCATACTAGGGACACTCTGTTTTGTCTATGTATTCACACATGTACTAAGTTTCCCATTAATACAATTCTAGCATGAATAATAAACATTTATCATGATATAAGGAAATATAAATAACAAATTTTTTATTGCCTCTAGGGCACATTACCTTCAGTCTCCCACTTGCACTAGAGTCAGTAATCTAGTTCACATCATCATGTGATTTAATACCAATAGTTCACATCTTTATGTGATTAGTTCACATCGCCATGTGACTAATACCCAAAGGGTTTTACTAGAGTCAATAATCTAGTTCACATCGCTATGTGATTAACACTCAAAGAGTACTAAGGTGTGATCATGTTTTTCTTGTGAGAGAAGCTTAGTCAATGGGTCTGTCACATTGAGAGTTGTATGTATTTTGCAAATTTTCTATGTCTACAATGCTCTGCATGGAAGTACTCTAGCTAATTGCTCCCACTTTCAATATGTATCTGGATTGAGACTCAGAGTCATCTGGATCGGTGTAAAAGCTTGCGTCGACGCAACTCTTTACGATGAACTCTTTATCACCTCCATAACCGAGAAATATCTCCTTAGTCTTCTAAGGATAATTTTGACCGTTGTCCAGTGATCCACTCCTGGATCAATATCGTACCCCCTTGCCAAATTCATGGCAAGGTACACAATAGGTTTGGTACACATCATAGCATACTTTATAGAACCTATGGCTGAGGCATAGGGAATGACTTTCATTCTCTTTCTATTTTTTGCCATGGTCATGTTTTTGAGCCTTACTCAACTTCACAGGAAAGAACTCCTTCTTTGATTGTTCCATTTTGAACTACTTAAAAATCTTGTCAAGGTATGTACTCACTGAAAAATCGTATCAAGCGTTTTAATCTATCTCTATAGATCTTGATGCTCAATGTGTAAGTAGCTTCACCGAGGTCTTTCCTTGAAAAATTTATTTCAAGCACACCTTTATGCTTTCCAGAAAATTCTACATCATTTCCGATCAACAATATGTCACTCACATATACTTATCAGAAAGGTTGTAGTGCTCCCACTCACTTTTTTGTAAATACAGGCTTCACCACAAGTCTGTATAAAACCATATGCTTTGATCACACTATCAAAGCGTATACTCCAACTCCAAGATGCTTGCACCAGTCCATAGATGGATCGCTGGAGTTTGCGCACTTTGTTAGCACCTTTAGGATTGACAAAACCTTATGGTTGCATCATATACAACTTTTCTTTAATAAATCCATTAAGGAATGCAGTTTTGACATCCATTTGCCAGATTTCATAAAATGTGGCAATTGCTAACATGATTCGAACAGACTTTAAGCATCGCTACTAGTGAGAAAATCGCATTGTAGTCAACATCTTGAACTTGTCGAAAACCTTTTTGCAACAAGTCGAGCTTTGTAGATAGTAACACTACCATCAGCGCCCGTCTTCCTCTTGAAGATCCATTTATTCTTAATGGCTTGTTGATCATCGGGAAAGTCCACCAAAGTCCACACTTTGTTCATATACATGGATCTCATCTCAGATTTCATGGCCTCAAGCCATTTCGCGGAATCTGGGCTCATCGTCACTTCCTCATAGTTCGTAGGTTCATCATGGTCAAGTAACATGACCTCCAGAATAGGATTACCGTACCACTCTGGCGTGGATCGTACTCTGGTTGACCTACGAGGTTCAGTAGTAACTTGATTCGAAGTTTCATGATCATCATCATTAGCTTCCTCACTAATTGGTGTAGGAATCACTGGAACTAATTTCTATGATGGACTACTTTCCAATTCAGGACAAGGTACAATTACCTCATCAAGTTCTGCTTTCCTCCCACTCACTTCTTTCGAGAGAAACTCCTTCACTAGAAAGGATCCATTCTTAGCAACGAATATCTTGCCTTTGGATTTGTGATAGAAGGTGTACCCAACAGTTTCCTTTGGGTATCCTATGAAGACGCACTTCTCTGATTTGGGTTTGAGCTTATCAGGCTTAAACTTTTTCACATAAGCATCGCAACCCCAATCTTTAAGAAACGACAACTTAGGTTTCTTGCTAAACCACAGTTCATATGGTGTCGTCTCAATGGATTTATATGGTGCCCTATTTGATGTGAATGCCGTTGTCTCTAATGCTTAATCCCAAAACGATAGTGGTAAATCGGTAAGAGACATAATAGATCGCACCATATCTAATAAAGTACGGTTACGACGTTCGGACACACCATTACGCTATGGTGTTCCAGGTGGCGTGAACTGCGAATATTCCACATTGTTTCAAATGAAGACCAAACTCAGAACTCAAATATTCACCTCCACGATCAGATCGTAGAAACTTTTTTTTCTTGTTACGATGATTTTCCACTTCACTCTGAAATTCTTTGAACTTTTCAAATGTTTCAGACTTATGTTTCATTAAGTAGATACCCATATCTGCAAAAATCATCTGTGAAGGTCAGAAAATAATGATACCCGTTGCGAGCCTAATCACTCATCGGACCACATACATTAGTATGTATTATTTCCAATAAGTCAGTTGCTCTCTCCATTGTTCCGGAGAACGGAGTTTTAGTCATCTTGCCCATGAGGCATGGTTCGCAAGCATCAAGTGATTCATAATCAAGTGATTCCAAAAGCCCTTCAGCATGGAGTTTCTTCATGCGCTTTACACCAGTATGACCTAAACGGTAGTGCCACAAATAAGTTGCACTATCATTATTAACTTTGCATCATTTGGCTTCAATATTATGAATATGTGTATCACTATGATCGAGATTCAGTAAACCATTTACATTGGATGTAAGACCATAGAAGGTTTTATTCATGTAAACAGAACAACAATTATTCTCTGACTTAAATGAATAATTGTATCGCAATAAACATGATCCAATCATACTCATGCTCAACGCAAACACCAAATAACATTTATTTAGGTCCAATACTAATCCTGAAGGTAGAGGAGTAAGCGATGGTGATCTTATGGAATCACTTCCAACATACATCGTCACCTCACCCCTAACTACTCTTTGTTCATCTTGTAACTCCTGTTTTGAGTTACTAATCACAACAACTGAACCAGTATCAAATACCCAGGGGCTACTATGAACACTAGTAAAGTACACATCAATAACATGTATATCATATATACTTTTGTTCACTTTACCATCCTTCTTATCCGCCAAGTATTTGGGGCAGTTCCGCTTCTAGTGACCATTTCCTTCACAGTAGAAGCACTCAGTTTCAGGCTTGGGTCTATCTTTGGGCTTCTTCATGGGAGTGGCAACTTGCTTGCCATTCTTCTTGAAGTTCCCTTTCTTTCCTTTGCCCTTTTACTTGAAACTAGTGGTCTTGTCAACTGAGGGAGTCCTGGATTAGGGGGTGTTCGGATGGCCGGACTATACCTTCGACCGGACTCCTGGGCTATGAAGATACAAGATTGAAGACTTTGTCCCGTGTCCGGATGGGACTTTCCTTGGCGTGGAAGGCAAGCTTGGCGATGCGGATATTTAGATCTCCTGCCATTGTAACCGACTTTGTGTAACCCAAACCCTATCTGGTGTCTATATAAACTGGAGGGCTTTAGTCCGTAGGACAACACAACATACAACAATCATACCATAGGCTAGCTTCTAGGGTTTAGCCACCTTGATCTCGTGGTAGATCTACTCTTGTACTACCCATATCATCAATATTAATCAAGCAGGACATAGGGTTTTACCTCCATCGAGAGGGCCCGAACCTGGGTAAAACTTCGTGTCCCTTGTCTCCTGTTACCATCCGCCTAGACGCACAGTTCGGGACCCCCTACCCGAGATCCGCCAGTTTTGACACCGACATTGGTGCTTTCATTGAGAGTTCCTCTGTGTCGTCCCAATCAGGAAGGATGCCTCTTCCCGTCTTTAAAGACGGCAGCGTTACTCAGGGAGCCTTGGCTGTCGGCCAAACTCTTCGGCTAGGTGGTTTTCTTATGACCACCTATTCGGCTGTTGCGTTGACAGTGACCTCTCGGGTCATCAAAAGCAATCTTCACGTCAGCTCGGAACTCGTCGAGCAGTTAGATCCAATGGAGCTCTCTTCCGTAAACGAGCTCTTGGATCGCATCGCCGCCCTGGGGGTCGCTATAGATTACGACCAAGTTGGGCTTAAACCCGATCTAAGAGAAATTAACTCTCCCCAAGCCACCCATCATGTTTCCGTGGTCCAGGCGTAGTGCGGCGATCCTTCATCTATCTTAAGGACTAGCTACGTCCGGATTCCCGATCCCTCCAAGTCGGATACCCACGGAGGGGAGGACGTAACTCAAGACCTGAACTTAGAATCAGGCAGCGGGCTGGATTCATTGGACAACTTCCAAGAATCCAAACTTCAAAGTTCGGAAACCCCTTGGCCTTTGAGTCTCAGATTGGGTGAGGTTTTGGATTTAATTACACCCACCCACCCGAACGTAAGCGATCTATCCCAAATCAGGCAAAAGCCCGAAGAAACAGTACATCATTACTGGGCCAGATTCCTCCAGGTTATGAACAGGATAAAGGACTGCCGCGAGGAAGACGCAATTTCAATATTCTGTAATAATTGCACGGACAAGGGAATCCTCAACGCCATAAGGCGTCGCGATATTACGCGCTTCGCTGACTTGGCGTCCATAGTACAAAAGTACTGTGCGATGGAAAGCGCCTGGAAAACCGAAATAAAATTTTGGGACAATCCGGCCCTGAATAGAAACTCCGTCCGAAATAAAAGGGTGCATCATCGTCAAACACCCGAGTTAAACACCAAAAAACTAAAACCCTCTACAGGGCATGGAACCGTACTGGAAGGATGGCTTAATGGACCCTGTAAAATTCACAGTACAGAGGGCCCCACGCCAACTCATAGCCTTAGAGCATGTTGGATACTCCGGCAGGTGGCCAAAATTGGCGAAGATCTCCTAATTCCGGAGGCCGCAGAAAGCCACCCCAGGGTCACCAGTACAGTCTTAACAGTCTTCGAGACTTTCGCATCAAATAATATGCAAAAAAGAACACTCTGCAGCCTCGCCGAAGTCTACCAAGTAGCAACAATAAACCCATGGAGTGACACGGCTATTACTTTTAATGCCAGTGATGAACCTAAATTCCGAACAGCCCGAGCACCAGCCGCACTGGTCCTCAGTCCAATAGTGGACGGCTTTCGCCTCACCAAGGTACTCATGGATGGAGGCAGCGGATTGAACCTCATTTACGAGGAAACCCTTCAAAAAATAGAAATAGACTGGAACCGCATTGAGCGAAGCAGCACAACCTTTAGAGGAATAATCCCCAGTCGGGAAGCGCGTTGTACAGGAAAAATCACACTAGATGTGGTGTTCAGCACGCCGGATAATTACAGGTCCGAAGAGGTCACGTTCCATGTGGCCCCGTTCAGTAGCGGATACGACGCTCTGCTCGGGCGGGAAGCATTTACAATCTTCCAAGCAATACCCCATTACGGGTACATGAAGTTCAAGATGCCCGGGCCAAATGGAATCATCACTCTCGCTAGTGATCCGGACACAGCACTCCGCGCCGAAAATAAGACAGCCGCACTGGCCCTTGAGGCACTATCCGAAGCCCTAGCGGCTGAGGAGATGACCGCGCTGTGCTCCACGGTGAACAGGGACGATGTGATACTCGACAAGAGATCCAAGTCCACCTCCTTTAAACCAGCGGATGAAATAATCAAATTCCAGGTCCATCCAACGGACCCCAATAAAACAGCTTCCATCGGGGCGCAATTAAACCCTGATGTAGACGCCGCACTGCGAGAATTCCTACGTAAAAATTGGGACATCTTCGCCTGGCACCCTTCAGATATGCCGGGAATCCCACGCAGGCTGGCCGAACATAGCTTAAATATCCTAAAAGGATTCAAACCTGTCAAACAAGCTCTTCGGCGTTTTTCCGAACCTAAGAGACAGGCCATGGGAGAGGAGCTAGCCAAGCTATTGGAGGCCGGATTCATCAAAGATATAAAACATCCGGACTGGCTAGCAAACCTGGTGATGGTACCAAAGAAGGACAAATCCTGGCGCCTGTGCGTTGATTTTAAAGACCTTAACAAGGCTTGCCCAAAGGATCCCTTCCCCCTCCCCCGCATCGATCAAATTATCGACGCTACCGCAGGACACGATTCATTGTGCTTCCTCGAGGCATATTCAGGCTACCATCAAATCAAGATGGCAGAATCTGACCAAGCCGCAACGGCATTCATCACACCATACGGCCCATTCTGCTTCAACACAATGCCCTTTGGGCTCAAAAACGCGGCGCAACATATCAGCGCATGATTCAAACATGTCTGGCAAACCAGATCGGCAAAACAGTGGAGGCATACGTGGATGATGTGGTCGTAAAAACAAGACATGTCGAATCTCTAGTAGACGACTTGAGGCTTACATTTGACAATCTCCGAACATACAACATAAAGCTCAACCTGGAAAAATGCGTTTTTGGCGTTCCAGCCGGAAAGCTCTTGGGCTTCATTGTATCCGGTAGAGGAATTGAAGCAAATCCAGCCAAGATCTGAGCTCTGTCACAACTGGACATCCCAAAGGACCTCAAACAAATACAAAAATTAAAAGGATGCGTGGCGGCACTAAGCCGCTTTATCTCCTGTCTGGGAGAAAAGGCTCTACCTCTTTACCGCCTCCTTCGGCGCACCGAACACTTCGAGTGACCGGATGCCGCCACGGCCGGACTCAACGAAATAAAGGCCATATTGGCAACAAACCCAGTCATGGCCGCGCCAAATATCGGCGAACCAATGCTATTGTACATTGCAGCTACCCACCAGGTTGTTAGCGCAGTGCTTGTCGTCGAACGAGAAACGGACGGACACAAATACCTCCTTCAAAAGCCGGTCTACTATGTGTCCACTGTCCTCACTCCATGCAAATCACGGTACCCGCATTATCAAAAGACTGCATACGCGGTATTCATGGCATCCCGGAAGCTGCGACACTACTTTCAAGAGTGTTCGATAACAGTAGCCTCCGAAGTACCACTTAATGATATTATAAACAACCGCGAAGCAATGGGCCGGATTGCAAAATGGGCCATCGAGCTCCTCCCATTCGATATAACTTATAAGCCACAGCGAGCTATTAAGTCACAAGTTTTGGCCGACTTCATCGCAGAATGGACGGAGGCCGAACTCCCTAAAGAGTACGGCACATACTCAAACTGGATCATGCATTTCGACGGCTCTAAAATGTTGGCCGGTCTGGGGGCAGGTGTCATTTTGACGTCCCCCACGGGAGACACAGTCCAATACGTACTCCAGATTATGTACACAAACTCCAACAATGTAGCCGAATATGAGGCCTTTTTACACGGTCTCCGGATGGCAGTATCCATGGGCATTCAACGCCTAGAGGTGCGAGGGGATTTGAACCTCGCAATATCCCAAATAAATGGAGACTTCGATGCCAAGGATCCAAAAATGGCAGCTTATCGCAACGCCATCCTAAAAATGTCAGCTCGGTTTGAAAGGCTCGAATTTCATCATATAGCCCAGGAGAACAATAAGGCGGCAGACGTCCCGGCACGCATCGTCGCAAAACGCGACGCAGTCCCCACCAACATCTTCTTGGAACGGCTGTTCAAGCCATCCGTTGTATGGGAAGGGGAATCCGGCAATAACATTCCGGACTCAATCGCACTGCCCGATGACGAACAATCTGACACAATCGGAGGCTCCGCCAATGAAGTCACACCTTCAGCCCACGTAATAATGGTCGTTATCGCCCCATGGACAGAACCATTCCTAGCTTACCTTACTAGGCAGGAACTCCCAGAGGACCAAAACGAGGCATGCTGCATAGTACGGAGATCTAAAGCCTATAAAGTCCATGAGGGAGAGCTTTATAAGAAAAGCACTACCAAAGTCCTTCAAAGGTGCATCTCCGAAGAGGAAGGGCGAAACTTGCTGGCTGAAATTCACGCCGGACTCGGTGGTCATCACGCTGCAGCTCGGTCCCTTGTAAGCAAGGCTTTCCGTACAGGCTTTTATTGGCCAACGGCCCGGGCAGACGCTCAGGACTTAGTCCAACGATGCGTCGGTTGCCAGCTTTTCGCACACCAAAGCCATATGCCACCCACCGCCCTCCAAACTATCCCCATAACATGGCCCTTTGCGGTCTGGGGGCTTGACATGATGGGACCCCTTAAAGGTGGAACCCACAAGAAAAAATACTTACTAGTCATGGTGGATAAATTCACCAAATGGATAGAAGCCAAGCCTGTTAAGACGGCCGAATCCGGACCGGTGATAGACTTCATATCCGGGGTCATACACCATTACGGCGTCCCCCACAGCATCATCACTGATAAGGGCACGAACTTTACGAGCGACGAGGTAAAACCCTGGTGCAAAAACATGGGCATCAAGCTCGATTATGCCTCCATCTATCACCCACAAACTAACGGCCGGGTCGAACGTGCAAATGGTCTTGTTATGAGCGGCATCAAACCCAGATTAGTGCGATCCGTCAAGGAATCCAACACGCACTGGGTAGAGGAGCTCGACTCCGTACTCTGGGGGCTGCGGACCACGCCGAATCACACCACCAGATACACACCATTTTTTATGGTGTACGGCGCAGAGGCCGTTTTGCCTTGCGACTTAATTCATGACTCACCTCGAGTGTGCATGTACGAAGAAAGAGAAGCCGAACTCGATCGGCAGGACAGTTTTGACACCTTGGAGGAGCAGCGTGACGTGGCAAAAGCCCGTTCCGCATTCTATCAACAGCAGGCTCGAAGATATCAAAGCAGAGAAGTACGGGCCAAAAATTACAACATTGGCGAACTAGTTCTACGCCTGCCGGACAAGAAAAAGGACAAACTGAAGCCCAAGTGGGAAGGTCCCTTCATAATCGACCAGGTCCTGACTGGTGGAGCGTACCGCCTGCGAGATGCATCGGATAACCGACTCGAGCCTAACCCATGGAACGCCGCCTGTCTCTGAAGATTCTATGCCTAGCGCCGGACTCTGTGTTCGTCTCCTTCCTCTGTCCATTTTTTACATTTTCTGTCTTACAGTTCTCTCCTTCCCCCCTTTCTTTTTTTCTCTCTTATAGCCCTTAAAGGCTCATCAAGTGACACGCTACCCGCGCTCACTAAACCTGGGGGCTTCTTTAAACAGAAGCTTATTTGTACGGGCTTCATGCCCAACACATGTGTCAAACTTCCGCATGTACCTTTTATTCACCATTATATGCATCGATATGACTTAAGTTTTGGCCAAGCTGGGTTGCCTGGCTCCTATGCTTACCCCTACGTTCCTGATTGTTCGGCTAGGTGGTAAAGGGAGCACCTCTGCGATTGTTACTGCCGGGTCAGCCGGATGTGTACCTCAGACTGGGTGAAGCCGAAAGCTAGCATTCTTAACGGAATATTCGGTCGGTGAACTAAAGATGACCTTTTTACTTATTTACTTATGTGCCCCCAGATGCTTTTTCTGCATTTGCAGTCCGGACATGCACTTTAGGGCATGCCTCCCAGAGAAAGGAACCCCTAACGGAACTATTCTCTCTGGAAGATGTTTCTTACTAACCATGTAATATAACATAACTAGTTGGGCACTTGTCTGATAAAGCGCTAATGACCCCTACGCCTGGTCTCCATGCATACCCCGGTTCTTATATAACCGCAAGGGTATTCGGACACACTCCGGACCGTCAAGTCCCGAGGTCGAAGCGAAAAGGTCGGCAATGACAAACGATCTACAATCCGGCTAGAAGGCATTATAAATGTCAATTAATTTACATAGTCATTTTGACTGACTGTATTCCTCTTCAATACCATCTAACAGGCTGTCTAATTTACAGTCCTGCTGGGAATACTTTGCGGCTAATTCTACTTGGCCGTATACTAAGGTTACAGGGATCTCCTTCCCATCGGGCCCCACAGGTCCGACCTCGGCCATGTGGTTTGGGTCAGCCTTTGTGTACCGCTTCTTCACCATGGCCCAGGCCTCCCTAGCGCCTTGACGGCAGGCCGATATCTTCCATAATCAGAAGCGCCGCCGCGCTCCTTTCAGCTTCTCCGCAAGCTCTCCAAGGCCCTCGGGCATGGAGAAGGATGGCCATAAGGCTTGGGCAACGCCTTGCTTCGCCTGTCGAACTCGCTCGTGCAGTTGCGAGAGCTCGGGAAGAAGGTCACCCGTAGAACCGGGCATCTCCTCTGCAGGACGACCTGTTAGCATACCTACAGACATCACTCTGTTAGTCGACTTCCTCGCCGAACTCTTTTTTCAAAGTTCGTTCAAGCACTTACTAAATATGCCGTGTCGAAGCCGTTGATTCTCCTTAACGGAGTCCGACAGCTGGGCTCGAACATCTTTCAGTTCAACACCCAGCTTGGTGTTGGCATCCTGAAGATCATTCTTCTCCCGCCTCACCTTTGTCAGCACACTCTCGCCAACCTTTAGCCGGCGTAGGAGTTGTTGCCTGTTCGGATCTAGTCCGGGGCCATCTGCAATTTCATTTGTCAGGTTTGCACATATGCCGCATTTCTCACTTATCTTTTTGAAGCATATATTACCAGAAGGGGTCTCCTTAGGCTCCCCTGTCACGGCCAGTGCGGCCTCAAGTTGGGCTTGGCACTCTTTTAACTCGTGAGACAACTGGGTATTCTTCTCTGAAAGAACCTGCATATTACATGATCCTTAAATCAGTTATTCTCACTGCTTCAAGTCTCGGGGGCTACTGGTATATATAACCATTAAAATTTTCTCACCCGTATGTCTTCTACATATTGCTCCGTGGCTCTGGCTAGACCATTCTGAGCGGCATGGAGATATACATCTCCCGAATTGAAGGCGTCCAACGCCTGTTGTGAGAAACAGGCATCGCGAAGAACTGTCCGGCAACGCATGTGGTTCATGGCACTTTCCACCTCGGAAGGGGTGGCAGACAGCCTGTCCGTGTCCGCTGTCGGAGGAGCGTCCGGTGCGCGCCTCATGTTCGCCTCCGCCTCCGGTCCGGGCTTTGGAGCCTAGCTGGTGGAAGCGCGATTGGCAACCTCTCCGGATATAGTCCGGCGAGGTCTCTTTGCCCTGAACAGAGCACGAGTGTTAATATGCCTTGAAGGAATAACACCTAAGAATAAGAGGGCGTGCTATACCTTTGCATCGGCGCCTCATTCCGGACTTCACTTCTTTTCATCCCACGGGGCCCTACCGCCCCTTGTTGGCTAGTCGCCGCAGGCTTAGCCTCCAGCCTCGAGAATCTTCCCTGCAAAATACGGTTGTTGTCAGGAAACTGAAAACACACAAGGATGGATTCCTTTTCGAGGTGCTGGGACTTGGGTCTCAGTTACCTGGGAGGCCGGGAGTAGCCCCTGGTAATCAGCCGTAATGGCCACCAAGGCATTGTCCCAGCTCAGCTGATAAAACACCCCGTCAATCAGCTCCACAGACAGGTCCGGATCCTCTTCGGAGGCCGGATCGAGGGACCGTTCGGGATCCTCGGGTTGCGGGGGAGGGCTGTTTATTTCCCTTACTTCTTGGCGCAGTTCATGCGTTGAAATCATCAGACTATATAACTAATGATGGGAATATAAAACGGATGGGCAAGTAAAATTGTCCACTTACCCAACTCGGAGGATTGTACATAGTAAATCCACCTTTGAGGGTTGATGCGGAGAAATTCCTCCTCTTCTCCCTTGTAAAAAGCGGACAAGATAATTATTAGGGCGGCAGCCGAGTCCGGCCCCTTGCGGCCGTGACGGGTGGCGTCATCCTCCCCGTTAAAATCCCACATGGGGTGGCTTCTATACTGAAACGGTTGCACCCCCCCCCCCCCGCATGATGCATGCGGCCATGACTCCGATCATGGTTAGTCCGGAATGAGCTAGCAGTCTTATCCGGCCCATCAGGTAAAGGACATCCCTGTCACTTTCTTTTTGAGAGCTCTGTGGACGCTAGCTTAGGCGCTTCTTCAGGGGAGCACTGTTGAACTTAGGGAGGCGGATCCGAACAGGATCCGGTAGCGAGACATCCTCTATATAAAACCATTCCGAAGGCCAGTCCTCAGACGCCTTCTTTGGGGTTCCGGATAAATATCCGGTCCCGGCGATGCGCCACACTTCGGCTCCGCCCACTTGATATACTGACCCCCTCTGAGAGCGGGGCACCAGGCAGAATAGCCTCTTCCACAGCGCGAAGTGAGCCTCAACACCCAAGAACAGCTCGCAAAGGGCAACGAAGCCCGCGATATGCAAGATAGAGGCAGGCGTGAGGTTGTGCAGCTGGAGGCCATAGAACTCCAGAAGCCCTCGGAGAAATGGATGAATTGGAAATCCGAGTCCCCTTATTAGATAAGGGACAAGGCATACCCACTCTCGTTTGGACGGAGTGGGGGCGCTCTCCGTCTGCTCTCCGCCATTGTAGGTGGCAAGTCCGGCTCGAACCGGGACCATGTAGGCCGGAGGGAGGAATCCCTTGGTCTAAAGCGATACTAGCTCGCTATGCGGGATGGAGCACCTCTCCCAGTCTCCAGGCTTAGGACTGGAAGGGCAAGAGGAGGAGTTGCGACGGCTGGCCATGGTGGAATGGATCTTCGCTGGATGTGCTCTGATGACTACTCGTGGATGGGACAAGATGTGGTTTGGATCTAAATCCCCATTCCCTTAAATAAGCAGCTCATTTACGCGGCTAGGGGTGTGAATGTAAAAACGCCCAGACTTTTCGTATTCGTTCGGCACGTGGAAGGCGGCCATTATTGGGCGTAGGGGCCAAGGAGCGCTACATTCGCAAGAAACACGACATTATTCAACAGGTACACGGAATCTGGAGGAGAACCCGCCTTGTAATGCCGAAGAAAATCTGCGTGCTGGACTCATCGTCATTGAAGCCTCGTTCGGAGGCTACTGAGGGAGTCCTGGATTAGGGGGTGTTCGGATGGTCGGACTATACCTTCGGCCGGACTCCTGGGCTATGAAGATACAAGATTGAAGACTTCGTCCCGTGTCCGGATGGGACTTTCCTTGGAGTGGAAGGCAAGCTTGGCGATGCGGATATTTAGATCTCCTACCATTGTAACCGACTTTGTGTAACCCTAACCCTATCCGGTGTCTATATAAACCCGAGGGCTTTAGTCCGTAGGACAACACAACATACAACAATCATACCATAGGCTAGCTTCTAGGGTTTAGCCTCCTTGATCTCGTGGTAGATCTACTCTTGTACTACCCATATCATCAATATTAATCAAGCAGGACGTAGGGTTTTACCTCCATCGAGAGGGCCCGAACCTGGGTAAAGCTTCGTGTCCCTTGTCTCCTGTTACCATCCGCCTAGGCGCACAGTTCGGGACCCCCTACCCAAGATCCGCCGGTTTTGACACCGACATCAGCCATCAAAATTTGATGCTTTTCTTGATTTCTACCTTCGTCGATTTCAGCATCACTAAGAGCTCGGGAATCGTTGTCGTCATCCCTTGCATATTATAGTTCATCATGAAGTTACAGTAACTTGGTGATAGTGACTAGTGAACTCTTTCAATCACTATTTTATCTGGAAGATTAACTCCCACTTGATTCAAGCGATTGTAGTACTCAAACAATCTGAGCACATGCTCACTGGTTGTGCTATTCTTCTCCATCTTGTAGGCAAAATACTTGTCATAGGTATCATACCTCTTGACTCGGTCATGAGTCTAGAATACTAATTTCAGCTCTTGGAACATCTTATATGCTCCGTGGCATTCAAAATGGTTTTTGAAGTCCCAGTTCTAAGCCGTAAAGCATGGCGCACTAAACTATCAAGTAGTCATCGTACCGAGCTTGCCAAACATTCATAACGTCGGCATCTGCTCCTGCAATAGGTCCATCACCTAGCGGTGCAGCAAGGACATAATTCTTCTGTGTAGCAATGAGGATAATCCTCAGATCACGGACCAAGTCCGCATCATTGCTACTACCATCTTTCAACTTATTTTTCTCTAGGAACGTATCAAAAAAAAACCGGGAACTACAGCGCGAGCTATTGATCTACGACATAATTTGCAGATACTATCAGGACTAAGTTCATGATAAATTTAAGTTCAATTAATCATATTACTTAAGAACTTCCACTTAGATAGGCATCCCTCGAGTCATCTAAACGATCACGTGATCCATATCTACTAAACCATGTCCGATCATCACGTGAGATGGAGTAGTTTTCAATGGTGAACATCACTATGTTGATCATATCTACTATATGATTCACGCTCGACCTTTCGGTCTCAGTGTTCCGACGCCATATCTACATATGCTAGGCTTGTCAAGTTTAACCCGAGTATTCTGCATGTGCAAAACTGGCTTGCACCCGTTGTATGTGAACGTAGAGCTTATCACACCCGATCATCACGTGGTATCTCAGCACGAAGAACTGTCATAGCGGTGCATACTCAGGGAGAACACTTATACCTTAAAATTTAGTGAGGGGTCATCTTATAATGCTACCGCCGTACTAAGCAAAATAAGATGCATAAAGGATAAACATCATGCGCAATCAAAATAAGTGATATGATATGGCAATCATCATCTTGTGCCTTTGATCTCCATCTCCAAAGCACCGTCATGATCACCATCGTCACCGGCTTGACACCTTGGTATCCATCATAGCATCATTGTCGTCTCACCAACTATTGCTTCTACGACTATCACTACCGCTAAGTGATAAAGTAAAGCAATTACATGGCGATCGCATTTCATACAATAAAGAGACAACCATAAGGCTCCTGCCAGTTGCCGATAACTTCTACAAAACTTGATCATCTCATACAACAATTTATATATCATCACGTCTTGACCATATCACATCATAGCAAGCCCTGTAAAAACAAGTTAGACGTCCTCTACTTTGTTGTTGCAAGTTTTACGTGGCTGCCACAGGCTTCTAGCAAGAACCATTCTTACCTACACATCAAAACCACAACGATTTTTCGTCAAGTGTGTTGTTTTAACCTTCAACAAGGACCGGGCGTAGTCAAACTCGATTCAACTAAAGTTGGAGAAACAGACACCCACTAGCCACCTGTGTGCGAAGCACGTCGGTAGAACCAGTCTCATGAACGCGGTCATGTAATGTCGGTCTGGGCCGCTTCATCCAACAATACCGCCGAGTCAAAGTAAGACATGCTAGTAAGCAGTATGACTATTATCGCCCACAACTCATTGTGTTCTACTCGTGCATATAACAACTATGCATAGACCTGGCTCGGATGCCACAGTTGGGGAATGTAGTATTTCAAAAAAATTCCTATGATCACGCAAGATCTATCTAGGAGAAGCATAGCAACGAGCGGGGAGAGTGTGTCCAGTACCCTCATAGACCGAAAGCGGAAGCGTTAAGTAACGCGGTTGATGTAGTCGAACGTCTTCGCGATCCAACCGATCAAGTACCGAATGCACGGCACCTCCGCGATGTTCACACGTTCAACTCGGTGACGTCCCTCGAACTCTAGATCCAGCTGAGGCCGATCGAGAGTTTCATCAACACGACAGCGTGTTGATGGTGATGATGAAGTTACTGACGCAGGGCTTCGCCTAAGCACTACGACAATATGACCGACGTGGAAATCTATGGAGGGGGCACCGCACACGGCTAAGAAGTCAACTTGTGTGTATATAGGGTGCACCCCTCCCCCGTATATAAAGGAGGGAAGGAGGGGGCCGGCCGGCCTCATGGGGCGCGCCCCAAGGGGGGAATCCTACTCCTACTAGGAGTAGGTTCCCCCCTTTCCTAGTCCAATTAGGAGGGGAAGGAAAGGGGAAGAGGGAGAGAAGCAAAGCCCATCCCCCCCCCATTCGGATTGGGCTTGGGGGCGCGCGCCTCCACCTGGCCGCCTCCTCCTCTCTTCCACTAAGGCCCATGAAGGCCCATTAACCCCCGGGGGGTTCCGTAACCCCCAGGTACTCCGGTAAATACCCGATACACCTCGAAACCATTCCGGTGTCCGAATATAGATCCAATATATCAATCTTTATGTCTCGACCATTTCGAGACTTCTCGTCATGTACGTGATCTCATCCGGGACTCCGAACTACCTTCGGTACATCAAAACATATAAACTCATAATACCGATCGTCATTGAACGTTAAGCGTGCGGACCCTGCGGGTTCGAGAACTATGTAGACATGGCCGAGACACATCTCCGGTCAATAACCAATAGCGGAACCTGGATGCTCATAATGGTTCCTACATATTCTATGAAGATCTTTATCGGTCAAACTCATTCCAATTTCATATTAGAACTATATCTACTGTATTCCAACTTCACTATGGTTCATACCCCCCGATACTACCCATAGATTCATCAAAATAAGCGATCAACACATGGGAAACAGAATCTGTCTAAAATAGGATGGTCTGTAGTAATCTGGAGGTTTAGTAAACTTCTGTAACTCCAACAATTATGAAATAAAATTGACAATTTGAAAATTCTGTACATAAGTAATGTGCAAAAAGTTTCAGACCCATTTGACTTTCCAGTAAAAAATGTAAAATCACGCGCTACAGCCAAAGTTTCTGTTTTTGTTTTGCACATAGTAAACAAGCAATCTAATCATCCTAAAACCAAAGCTTGGCACATTAATTTTATTGTACAAAGGATATACACAAGTGGATAATTATTTACAGAGAAACTTCCATGAAAAATTCTACATTGTTTCCGTGAGCATGAACACAAGTGCTCAAGGTCGACCCTCACTTCTACAATGCATAACTTTCCAATCACTTCTCTTTTTGAAAAACTTTTTAGGCATGAGAGGCAAGTAATTTTTTTATTTTCATTCCTTTAATTTTTTTGTATGTTTCATCCACAACTAAACAGAGACAAAAATTAAAAACAAAATCTACTTAGTGAATAAAGCAAACAAGCACACACGAGAATATCAACCCCACGCTATTGCTCCCCAGCAACGGCGCCGGAAAAGAGCTTGATAATCCCCAAGTGAAGGGAATCATCGTAGCAATTTCCAAAGGTGGAAGTGATAAGTATGGAGTTTCGAACCCACAAGGAGCTAAAGGTAAGGTCAATATTCTCTCAAGCCCTATCTGCCACTGATACGACTCTACGTACACCGAACGTTTGCTTCCAACTAGAAAAGAGAAATAAAACTACGTTGTGGATATGAAGATGATATGTTTGCATGATATCAGAGAGCTAAAACATAAAAGTAGGTGTTGTTACCATAAAGTTAGAATATATTACTAAATATTATAAATAGCGAGTGTGTAATAATGATGGGTCGGTGTGCGGAATTATCCTAGACTATCGTTAACAAGACCGGTAGTCGTCATTGCAATTTCATATGAGGGAGAGGCATAAGCTGACATACTTTCTCTTCTTGGATCATATGCACATATGATTGGAACTCTAGCAAGCATCCGCAACTACTAAACATCATTAAGGTAAAACCCAACCATGGCATTAAAGCATCAAGTCCCCTTTATCCCATACGCAACAACCCCTTACTCGGGTTTATGCTTCTCTCACTCAAGCAACCCACTATAAGCGAATCATGAACGTATTGCAACACCCTACAGCAGGAATCCCTCACGCTTGCGCGACACAGAGGGCACAATAGGACAGCACCAAAATAAAACATACAACTCATACCAATCTATATCATCAATCAACCCAAAGACAAAGGATATCTACTCAAGACATCATAGGATGGCAACACATCATTGGATCATAATATGTGGCATAAAGCACCATGTTCAAGTAGGGATTACAGCGGGCTGCGGGAAATTAGACCGCGTAAAAGATATGAGGATGGTGATGATGGTGGTGATGTTGACGAAGACGATCACGGTGGCAATGATTCCCCTCCCGATGGCACTCTGGCGCCACCGAGAGAGAGGAGGAGAGGTTCTCCCCCTTGTGCTTCCTCCTTCATGGCCTCCCCCCTAGATGGGGAGAGGTTCTCCCTCTGGTCCTTGGCCTTTATGGCGATGATGGCCCCTCCGGGATCCTCCTCCATGGCCTCCGGTGATGATGGCCCCCTCCGGCAGGGTGCCAGAGAGGGCCTAGATTGATTTCTCGTGGCTATAGAGGCTTGCGGCGGCGGAACTTTTGATCTAGGTTATTTTCTGGGAGTTTCTGTATTTATAGGAATTTTTGGCGTTGGCTTCAAATCAGGGGGGTCTCTGTTGGAAATATGCCCTAGAGGCAATAATAAAAGCATTATTATTATATTTCCTTATTCATGATAATTGTCTTTATTCGTGCTATAATTGTGTTATCCGGAAATCGTAATACATGTGTGAATAACAGACAACAATATGTCCCTAGTGAGCCTCTAGTTGACTAGCTCGTTGATCAATAGATAGTCATGGTTTCCTGACTATGGACATTGGATGTCATTGATAACGAGATCACATCATTAGGAGAATGATGTGATGGACAAGACCCAATCCTAAACATAGCATAAGATCGCATAGTTCGTTTGCTAGAGTTTTCCAATGTCAAGTATCCTTTCCTTAGACCATGAGATCGTGTAACTCCCGGATACCGTAGGAGTGCTTTGGGTGTGCCAAATGTCACAACGTAACTGGGTGACTATAAAGGTATACTACGGGTATCTCTGAAAGTGTCTGTTGGGTTGACATGGATCGAGACTGGGATTTGTCACTCCGCTTGACGGAGAGGTATCACCGGGCCCTCTCGGTAATGCATCATCATAATGAGCTCAATGTGATCAAAGTGTTTGATCACAGGATCATGCATTACGGTACGAGAAAAGTGACTTACCGGTAACGAGATTGAACGAGGTATTGGGATACCGACGATCGAATCTCGGGCAAGTAAAATACTGATTGACAAAGGGAATCGTATACGGGATTAATTGAATCCTCGACGTCGTGGTTCATCCGATGAGATCATCGTGGAGCATGTGGGAGCCAACATGGGTATCCAGATCCCGCTGTTGGTTATTACCCGAGAGCCGTCTCGGTCATGTCTGCATGTCTCCCGAACCCGTAGGGTCTACACACTTAAGGTTCGGTGACGCTAGGGTTGTAGGGATATGTATGTGCAGTAACCCGAATGTTGTTCGGAGTCCCGGATGAGATCCCGGACGTCACGAGGAGTTCCGGAATAGTCCGGAGGTAAATAATTATATATAGGAAGTGCTGTTTCGGCCATCGGGACAAATTTCGGGGTTATCGGTATTGTACCGGGACCACCGGAGGGGTCCCGGGGGTCCACCAGGTGGGGCCACATGCCCCGGTGGGCCACATGGGCCTTAGGGGGTGCGCCTTGGCCTACATGGGCCAAGGGGAACCAGCCCCAAAGGGCCCATGCGCCTAGGGTTCCAAAAGGGAGGAGTCCTAGTGGTGGAAGGCACCTCCTAGATGGCTTGGGGAGGAGGGAAACCTCCCTGGCCGCCGCCCCCCTTGGGAGATCAGATCTCCCAGGGCCGGCGCCCCCCGCAGAGGCCTATATAAAGGGGGGAGGGGAGGGGGGAAGCGCACCCTTTGCCCTGGCGCCTCCCTCTCCCTCTCCAACACCTCCTCCTCCTCCGTAGAGCTCGGCGAAGCCCTATCGGAGTACTGCAGCTCCACCATCACCACGTCGTCGTGCTGCTGCTGGAGTCTTCTTCCCCAACCTCTCCTTTGCCTTGCTGGATCAAGAAGAAGGAGACGTTACGCTGACCGCACGTGTGTTGAACGCGGAGGTGCCGTGCTTTCGGTGCTAGGATCTCCGGTGATTTGGATCACGGTGTGTACGACTACTTCATCCCCGTTCATTGAACGCTTCCGCTCGCAATCTACAAAGTGGTATGTAGATGCAATCCCTCTCCCTTGACTCTTTGCTTAGATGAACTCATAGATGGATCTTGGTGAAACCGTAGGAAAAATTTTAATTTTCTGCAACGTTCCCCAACAGTGGCATCATGAGCTAGGTCTATGCGTAGTTCTCTATTGCACGAGTAGAACACAATTCATTGTGGGCGTAGATGTTGTCCATTTTTCTTGCCGCTACTAGTCTTATCTTGCTTCAGCGGTATTGTGGGATGAAGCGGCCTGGACCAACCTTACACGTACGCTTACGTGAGACCAGTTCCACCGACTAACATGCACTAGTTGCATAAGGTGGCTGGCGGGTGTCTGTCTCTCCCACTTTAGTTGGAGCGGATTCGATGAAAAGGGTCCTTATGAAGGGTAAATAGAAGTTGACAAATCACGTTGTGGTTTTCACGTAGGTAAGAAAACGTTCTTGCTAGAACCCTAATTCAGCCACGTAAAACTTGCAACAACAATTAGAGGACGTCTAACTTGTTTTTGCAGCAAGTGCTTTGTGATATGATATGGCCAAAGTTGTGATGAATGATGAATGATCTATATGTGATGTGTGAGATGTTCATGCTATTGTAATAGGAATCACGACTTGCATGTCGATGAGTATGACAACCGGCAGGAGCCATAGGAGTTGTCTTTATTTTTTTGTATGACCTGCGTGTCATTGAGAAACGCCATGTAAATTACTTTACTTTATTGCTAAACGCGTTAGCCATAGTAGTAGAAGTAATAGTTGGCGAGCAACTTCATGGAGACACGATGATGGAGATCATGATGATGGAGATCATGGTGTCAAGCGGATGACAAGATGATCATGGAGCCCCAAGATGGAGATCAAAGGAGCTATGTGATATTGGCCATATCATGTCACGTTTATTATTTGATTGCATGTGATGTTTATCATGTTTTGCATCTTGGTTACTTAGAACGACGGTAGTAAATAAGATGATCCCTCATAATAATTTCAAGAAAGTGTTCACCCTAATTGTGCACCGTTACAGACATGACCTCGGAACACAGAAGACCGAAAGGTCGAGCATGAGTCGTATAGAAGATACGATCAACATGAAGATGTTCACCAATGTTGACTAGTCCGTCTCACGTGCTGATCGGACACGGCCTAGTTGACTCGGATCATGTAATACTTAGATGACTAGAAGAGGGATGTCTATCTAAGTGGGAGTTCATTAAATAATTTGATTAAATGAACTTTATTATCATGAACTTAGTCTAAAAATTTTACAATATGTCTTGTAGATCAAATGGCCAACGTAGTCCTCAACTTCAACGCGTTCCTAGAGAAAACCAAGCTGAAAGACGATGGTAGCAACTATACGGACTGGGTCCGGAACCTGAGGATCATCCTCATAGCTGCCAAGAAAGATTATGTCCTACGAGCACCGCTGGGTGACGCACCTATTCTCCCTGCAGAACAAGACGTTATGAACGCTTGGCAGTCACGCTGCGATGATTACTCCCTCGTTCAGTGCGGCATGCTTTACAGCTTAGAGCCGGGGCTCCAAAAGCGTTTTGAGAGACATGGAGCATATGAGATGTTCGAAGAGCTGAAAATGGTTTTCCAAGCTCATGCCCGGGTCGAGAGATATGAAGTCTCCAACAAATTCTTTAGCTGTAAGATGGAGGAAAATAGCTCCGTCAGTGAGCACATACTCAAAATGTCTGGGTTGCACAACCGCTTGACTCAACTGGAAGTTAATCTCCCGGATGAAGTGGTCATTGACAGAATCCTCCAGTCACTTCCACCTAGCTACAAGAGCTTTGTGATGAACTACAATATGCAGGGGATGGTAAAGACCATTCCTGAGGTATATGCTATGCTGAAATCAGCAGAGGTAGAAATCAAGAAGGAACATCAAGTGTTGATGGTGAATAAAACCACTAAGTTCAAGAAGGGCAAGGGTAAAAAGAACTTCAAGAAGGACGGCAAGGAAGTTGCCGCGCCCGGTAAGCAAGTTGCCGGGAAGAAGCCAAAGAATGGACCCAAGCCCGAGACTGAGTGTTTTTATTGCAAGGGAAGTGGTCACTAGAAGCGGAACTGCCCCAAATACTTAGCGGACAAGAAGGCCGGCAAAACCAAAGGTATATGTGATATACATGTAATTGATGTGTACCTTACCAGTACTCGTAGTAGCTCTTGGGTATTTGATACCGGTGCAGTTGCTCACATTTGTAACTCAAAGCAGGAGCTGCGGAATAAACGGAGACTAGCGAAGGACGAGGTGACGATGCGCGTCGGGAATGGTTCCAAGGTCGATGTGATCGCCGTCAGCACGCTACCTCTACATTTACCTATGGGATTAGTTTTAAACCTCAATAATTGTTATTTAGTGCCAAGTTTGAGCATGAACATTGTGTCTGGATCTCGTTTAATCCGAGATGGCTACTCATTTAAATCCGAGAATAATGGTTGTTCCATTTATATGAGAGATATGTTTTATGGTCATGCTCCGATGGTGAATGGTTTATTCTTAATGAATCTCGTACGTGATGATACACATATTCATAGTGTGAATACCAAAAGAGTTAAAGTTGATAACAATAGTCCCACATATTTGTGGCACTGCCGCCTTGGTCACATAGGTGTCAAACGCATGAAGAAGCTCCATGCAGATGGACTTTTAGAGTCTCTTGATTATGAATCATTTGACACGTGCGAACCATGCCTCATGGGTAAAATGACCAAGACTCCGTTCTCAGGAACAATGGAGCGAGCAACCAACTTATTGGAAATCATACATACCGATGTGTGCGGTCCAATAAGTGTTGAGGCTCGCGGTGGCTATCGTTATGTTCTCACCCTCACTGATGACTTGAGTAGATATGGTTATGTCTACTTAATGAAACACAAGTCTGAAACCTTTGAAAGGTTCAAGGAATTTCAGAGTGAGGTTGAAAATCAACGTGATAAAAAGATCAAGTATCTACGATCAGATCGTGGAGGAGAATACTTGAGTCATGAATTTGGCACACACTTAAGAAAATGTGGAATAGTTTCACAACTCACGCCACCTGGAACACCTCAGCGTAATGGTGTGTCCGAACGTCGTAATCGCACTCTATTAGATATGGTGCGATCTATGATGTCTCTTACCGATTTACCGCTATCTTTTTGGGGCTATGCTTTAGAGACTGCCGCATTCACTTTAAATAGGGCTCCGTCGAAATCCGTTGAGACGACACCGTATGAATTATGGTTTGGGAAGAAACCTAAGATGTCGTTTCTGAAAGTTTGGGGATGCGATGCTTATGTCAAGAAACTTCAACCTGAAAAGCTCGAACCCAAGTCGGAAAAATGCGTCTTCATAAGATACCCTAAAGAAACTGTTGGGTATACCTTCTACCTCAGATCCGAAGGCAAGATCTTTGTTGCCAAGAATGGATCCTTTCTAGAGAAAGAGTTTCTCTCGAAAGAAGTAAGTGGGAGGAAAGTAGAACTTGATGAAGTGTTACCTCTTGAATCGGAAAATGGCGAAACTCAAGAAATCGTTCCTGAGGTGCCTGCACCGACTAGAGAGGAAATTAATGATGATGATCAAGATACTTCTAATCAAGCTCCTACTGAAATTCGAAGGTCCACAAGGACACGTTCCGCACCAGAGTGGTACGGGAACCCTGTCTTGGAAATCATGTTGTTAGACAACGGTGAACCTTCGAACTATGAGGAAGCAATGGCGGGCCCGGATTTCGACAAATGGCTGGAAGCCATGAAATCCGAGATAGGATCCATGTATGAAAACGAAGTATGGACTTTGACTGACTTGCCCGTTGAACGGCGAGCCATAGAAAATAAATGGATCTTTAAGAAGAAGAAAGACGCGGATGGAAATGTGACCATCTATAAAGCTCGGCTTGTCGCTAAGGGTTATCGACAAGTTCAAGGAATTGACTACGATGAGACTTTCTCACCGGTAGCGAAGCTGAAGTCCGTCCGAATCATGTTAGCAATTGCCGCATGCTATGATTATGAGATATGGCAAATGGACGTCAAAACGGCATTCCTTAATGGTTTCCTTAAGGAAGAATTGTATATGATGCAGCCGGAAGGTTTTGTCGATCCTAAAAATGCTGACAAGGTGTGCAAGCTCCAACGCTCGATTTATGGGCTGGTGCAAGCATCTCGGAGTTGGAACATTCGCTTTGATGAGATGATCAAAGCGTTTGGGTTTACACAGACTTATGGAGAAGCCTGTGTTTACAAGAAAGTGAGTGGGAGCTCTGTAGCATTTCTCATATTATATGTAGACGACATACTTTTGATGGGAAATGATATAGAACTCTTGGACAGCATTAAGGCCTACTTGAATAAAAGTTTTTCAATGAAGGACCTTGGAGAAGCTGCTTATATATTAGGCATCAAGATCTATAGAGATAGATCGAGACGCCTCATAGGTCTTTCACAAAGCACATACCTTGATAAATATTGAAGAAGTTCAATATGGATCAATCTAAGAAAGGGTTCTTACCTGTGTTACAAGGTGTGAAATTGAGCTCAGCTCAATGTCCGACCATGGCAGAAGATATAGAAGAGATGAGCGTCATCCCCTATGCCTCAGCCATAGGTTCTATTATGTATGCCATGCTGTGTACCAGACCTGATGTAAACCTTGCCGTAAGTTTGGTAGCAAGGTACCAAAGTAATCCCGGCAAGGAACACTGGACAGCGGTCAAGAATATCCTGAAGTACCTGAAAAGGACCAAGGAAATGTTTCTCGTTTATGGAGGTGACGAAGAGCTCGTCGTAAAAGGTTACGTCGACGCTAGCTTCGACACAGATCTGGATGACTCCAAGTCACAAACCGGATACGTGTATATTTTGAATGGTGGGGCAGTAAGCTGGTGCAGTTGCAAGCAAAGCGTCGTGGCGGGATCTACATGTGAAGCGGAGTACATGGCAGCCTCTGAGGCAGCACATGAAGCAATTTGGGTGAAGGAGTTCATCACCGACCTCGGAGTCATAGCCAATGCGTCGGGGCCAATCAAACTCTTCTGTGACAACACTGGAGCTATTGCACGTGCAAAGGAGCCCAGGTTTCACAAGAAGACCAGGCACATCAAGCGTCGCTTCAACTCCATTCGTGAAAATGTTCAAGATGGAGACATAGAAATTTGTAAAGTGCACACGGATCTGAATGTCGCAGATCCGTTGACTAAACCTCTCCCTAAGGCAAAACATGATCAGCACCAGAACTCTATGGGTGTTTGATTCATCACAATGTAACTAGATTATTGACTCTAGTGCAAGTGGGAGACTGTTGGAAATATGCCCTAGAGGCAATAATAAAAGCATTATTATTATATTTCCTTATTCATGATAATTGTCTTTATTCGTGCTATAATTGTGTTATTCGGAAATCGTAATACATGTGTGAATAATAGACAACAATATGTCCCTAGTGAGCCTCTAGTTGACTAGCTCGTTGATCAACAGATAGTCATGGTTTCCTGACTATGGACATTGGATGTCATTGATAACGAGATCACATCATTAGGAGAATGATGTGATGGACAAGACCCAATCCTAAACATAGCATAAGATCGCATAGTTCGTTTGCTAGAGTTTTCCAATGTCAAGTATCCTTTCCTTAGACCATGAGATCGTGTAACTCCCGGATACCGTAGGAGTGCTTTGGGTGTGCCAAACGTCACAACGTAACTGGGTGACTATAAAGGTATACTACGGGTATCTCTGAAAGTGTCTGTTGGGTTGACATGGATCGAGACTGGGATTTGTCACTCCGCTTGACGGAGAGGTATCACCGGGCCCTCTCGGTAATGCATCATCATAATGAGCTCAATGTGATCAAAGTGTTTGATCACAGGATCATGCATTACGGTACGAGAAAAGTGACTTACTGGTAACGAGATTGAATGAGGTATTGGGATACCGACGATCGAATCTCGGGCAAGTAAAATACCGATTGACAAAGGGAATCGTATACGGGATTAATTGAGATCATCGTGGAGCATGTGGGAGCCAACATGGGTATCCAGATCCCGCTGTTGGTTATTGCCCGAGAGCCATCTCGGTCATGTCTGCATGTCTCCCGAACCCGTAGGGTCTACACACTTAAGGTTCGGTGACGCTAGGGTTGTAGGGATATGTATGTGCAGTAACCCGAATGTTGTTCGGAGTCCCGGATGAGATCCCGGACGTCACGAGGAGTTCCGGAATAGTCCGGAGGTAAAGAATTATATATAGGAAGTGCTGTTTCGGCCATCGGGACAAATTTCGGGGTTATCGGTATTGTACCGGGACCACCGGAGGGGTCCCGGGGGTCCACCAGGTGGGGCCACCTGCGCCGGTGGGCCACATGGGCCTTAGGGGGTGCGCCTTGGCCTGCATGGGCCAAGGGGAACCAGCCCCAAAGGGCCCATGCGCCTAGGGTTCCAAAAGGGAGGAGTCCTAGTGGTGGAAGGCACCTCCTAGATGGCTTGGGGGGGAGGGAAACCTCCCTGGCCGCCGCCCCCCTTGGGAGATCAGATCTCCCAGGGCCGGCGCCCCCCCCAGAGGCCTATATAAAGGGGGGAGGGGAGGGGGGCAGCGCACCCTTTGCCCTGGCGCCTCCCTCTCCCTCTCCAACACCTCCTCCTCCTCCGTAGAGCTCGGCGAAGCCCTGTCGGAGTTCTGCAGCTCCACCATCACCACGCCGTCGTGCTGCTGCTGGAGTCTTCTTACCCAACCTCTCCTTTGCCTTGCTGGATCAAGAAGAAGGAGACGTTACGCTGACCGTACGTGTGTTGAACGCGGAGGTGCCGTGCTTTCGGTGCTAGGATCTCCGGTGATTTGGATCACGGTGTGTACGACTACTTCATCCCCGTTCATTGAACGCTTCCGCTCGCAATCTACAAAGTGGTATGTAGATGCAATCCCTCTCCCTTGACTCGTTGCTTAGATGAACTCATAGATGGATCTTGGTGAAACCGTAGGAAAAATTTTAATTTTCTGCAACGTTCCCCAACAGTCTCCAAGTCATCCACGAGGCAGGGGCCCATGCCTGGGGGGGTGGGCACGCCCCCACCCTCATGGACAGCCCGGGACTCTTCTGGCCCAACTCTTTTACTCCAGGGGCTTCTTTTGGTCTGTAAAAAATCATCAAAAATTGGCACGTCAATTGGACTCTGTTTGGTATTCCTTTTTGTAAAACTCAAAAACAAGGAAAAAAACAGAAACTGGCACTAGGCTCTAGGTTAATAGGTTAGTCCCAAAAATCATATAAAATAGCATATAAATGCATATAAAACATCTAAGATGGATAATATAATAGCATGAATACTTTATAAATTATAGATACGTTGGAGACGTATCAGACATCTATAGAGCATATTTATAATCACCCAGTTACGTTGTGACGTTTGATAGCACACAAGGTGTTTCCTCCGGTATTCGGGAGTTGCATAATCTCATAGTCAGAGGAACATGTATAAGTCATGATGAAAGCAATAGCAATAAAGTTAAACGATCATTATGCTAAGCTAACGGATAGGTCTTGTCCATCACATCATTCCCTGATGATGTGATCACGTTCATCAAATAATAACACATGTCTATGGTCAGGAAACATAACCACCTTTGATTAACGAGCTAGTCAAGTAGAGGCATACTAGGGACACTCTGTTTTTTCTATGTATTCACACATTTACTAAGTTTCCGGTTAATACAATTCTAGCATGAATAAGAAACATTTATCATGATATAAGGAAATATAAATAGCAACTTTATTATTGCCTCTAGGGCATATTTCCTTCAGGATGGTAGGGGGAACAACATGAAAACGCAGCCGTTCCTCTCCACTTTTGTGCTTAACAAAATGTGTGAGATCATAGCTAGTGGGGTGAGGATTGACAAAGGCTTCAAGGAGGTGCACTTGAACCTTGTTGCAAAGCAGATGTTCGACTTCTGTGGACAGGAGGTCACCTCGACCCAGGTGTACAACCACCTGAGGAAGTGGAGAGCTCGATGGATCCAAGTCTCCAAGCTCAGAGACCTTAGCGGTGCTTCATGGGATGAGGACACCTGCTCGATCCTTCTGGAGGCAGAGCACTACCAAGGCCACGTCGCGATTAGCTCAGAAACCATGCCATTCTAACACACCAACATTTCAAGCCTATGAACCATTGCCATACTAACTAACATGTCTGCTCTGTTTATTCTTAGGCTCACCCCAAGGAGGCAGAGTTCCTCAACACGCCTATCCAGAACTACCACCAGATGCAGCAGATCTTCTCCTTCGGCCTGGCAACCGGCAAGCATGCCATGGGCTCTGGTCAGCCATTGGGCTCGCCGATGCCGGAGTATCCAGACACCTAGGAGTCAGACACCATCAACATTGATGCTCTTGAGAAGGATGCTGAGCATGTTCCTGTGCTTGATAGGAAGAGGAAGCCTGCAGGCTTCATGGAGGAGCTAAGCATACTCAGCAGCATGACTGAGGTAGTGAAGGAGGTGGCCAGCGCCATCAGGGAGAGAAAGAGTGTGGACGTCAATCCTAAGCTGTACAACGCCATCATCGATCAGATTGGCTTCAGCCCAAAGGCTCTCATGGTCGCTCTCAGCCACCTGCTGGACAACAAAGCCCAGGGTGTTGGGTTTGTTGCCATGGGAGCAGACCACAAGGTGCTCTGGCTGAGGACCTAGCTGGGCAAGCACTACTACTACTGTTGTTTCTGCTGGTGGCGGCGGCGTGCATAATCCTCGACGGCGATGGTGACAAGGATGACGGTGACGATGACGACGTATATTTTGTGTAGTTAGGGCTTGAAAACAATGTTATTGTGTGTACGTATATTTTGTGTAGTTAGGGCTTGAAAAAAAATCTTATGGTGTGTATATTTTGGTGAGGTGGTATATACTAACCCCTCACGGTGATCCTTGCGGTGATCAAGAACTTGTGGTGGTAGGATGACACCCTCTTTTGGATGTGGTGGTAGGATGACACCAAAGTAGTGCTAGGTTGAACTTGCTATGATCATGCATTGAGGGAGTCCAGGATTAGGGGGTGTTCGGATAGCTGGACTATACCTTCGCCGGACTCCAGGACCATGAAGATACAAGATTGAAGACTTCGTCCCGTGTCCGGAAGGAACTTTCCTTGGCATGGGAGGCAAGCTAGGCGGTACGGATACTCAAGATCTCCTACCATTGTAACGACTCTGTGTAACCCTAACCCTATCCGGTGTCTATATAAACCGGAGGGTTATAGTCCGTAGGAGAACAATCATCATACACAATCATACCGTAGGCTAGCTTCTAGGGTTTAGCCTCCTTGATCTCGTGGTAGACCTACTCTTGTACTACCCATATCATCAATATTAATCAAGCAGGAGTAGGGTTTTACCTCCATCGAGAGGGCCCGAACCTGGGTAAAAACATCATGTCCCTTGTCTCCTGTTACCATCCGGCCTTGACGCACAGTTCGGGACCCCCTACCCGAGATCCGCCGGTTTTGACACCGACATTGGTGCTTTCATTGAGAGTTCCTCTGTGTCGTCGCGATCAGGAAGGATGCCTCTTCCCGTCTTTAAAGACGGCGCCGTTACTAAGGGAGCCTTGGCTGTCGGCCAAACCCTCCAGCTAGGTGGTTTTCTCACGACCGCCTGTTCGGTCGTTGCGCCGACGGTGACCTCTCGGGTCATCAAAAGCAACCTTCACGTCAGCTCAGAACTCGCCGAGCAGTTGGATCCGATGGAGCTCTCTTCCGTAAACGAGCTCTTGGATCGCATCGCCGCACTGGGGGTCACTACAAATTACAACCGGGTTGGGCTTAAACCCGATCTAAGAGAAATTAACTCTCTCCAAGTCACCCACCACGTTGCCGTGGTAGAGGCGCAGTGCGGCGACCCTTCATCTATCCTAAGGACTAGCTACGTCCGAATTCCCGAACCCTCCAGGTCGGATACCCGCGGAGGGGAGGATACAATCCAAGACCTGAGCTTAGAATCAGGCAACGGGCTAGACTCATCGGACAACATCCAAGACTCCGGACTTCAGAGTTCAGAAGTTCTTCGACCTTTGAATCGTAAATTGGGTGAGGTCTCAGATTCAACGACACCCGCCCGCCCGATCATAAGCGATCTTTCCCAAATCAGGCAAAAGCCCAAAGAAATAGTACATCACTACTGGGCCAGATTCCTCCTGGTTATGAACAGGATAAAGGACTGCTGCGAGGGAGACGCAATTTCAATCTTTTGCAGTAATTGCACGGACGAGGGAATACTAAACGCCATAAGTCGTCGTGATATTACACGCTTCGCTGACTTGGCGTCCATAGTACAAAAGTATTGTGCGATGGAAAGCGCCTGGAAAACCGAAATAAAATTTTGGGATAATCCGGCATTGAATAGCAATCCCGTCCGAACGAAGAGGGTGCATCACAGTAAGGCACCCGGATTAAATATCAAAAGGCCAAAACCCTCTAGAGGGCATGGAACCGTACTGGAAAGATGGCTTGATAGACCCTGTAGAATTCACAGTACAGAGGACGCCACACCAACACACAGCCTTAGAGCATGTTGGATACTCTGGCAGGTGGCCAAAATTGGCGAGGACCTCCTAATTTCAGAGGCCGAAGAAAGCCAGCCCGAGGACACTAGTACCGTTCTCACAGTCTTCGAGACTTTCGCATCAAATAATATGCGAAAAAGAACACTCCGCAACCTCACCGAAGTCTATCAGGTAGCAACAATAAACCCATGGAGTAGCACTGCTATCACCTTCAACGCGAGTGACGAACCTAAATTCCGAATAGCCCGAGCACCAGTCGCATGGTCCTCAGTCCCATAGTGGACGGTTGTCGCCTCGCAAAGGTACTCATGGATGGAGGCAGCGGATTGAACCTCATTTACGAGGAAACCCTCCAAAAGATGGAAATAGACTGGAACCGCATTGAGCAAAGCAACACAACCTTTAGAGGAATAATCCCCAGTCAGGAAGCGCGTTGCACTGGAAAGATCACACTAGATGTGGTGTTCGGCACGCCGGATAATTACAGGTCCGAAGAAGTCACGTTCCAGGTGGCCCCGTTCAAAAGCGGATACCACGCTATATTAGGACGGGAGGCATTCACAGTTTTCCAAGCCATACCCCATTACGGGCACATGAAGCTCAAGATGCCTGGGCCAAACGGAAGTATCACTCTCGCTAGTGATCCGGACATAGCACTCCGCGCCAAAAACAAGACAGCCGCATTAGCCCTTGAGGCACTATCCGAAACCTTAGCGGCCGAAGAACTGACCACGCTGCACTCCATGGTTAATAGGGATGATGTGATACTCGATAAGAGATCCAAATCCACATCCTTCAAACCAGCGGACAAAATAGTCAAATTCCAGGTCCATCCAATGGACCCCAATAAAACAGCCTCCATCGGGGCACGACTGAACCCTGATGTAGACGCCGCACTACGAGAGTTCCTACAAGAGAACTGGGACATTTTTGCTTGGCACCCTTCAGACATGCCAGGAATCCCACGCAGGCTGGCCGACCACAGCTTAAATATCCAGAAAGGATTCAAACCTGTCAAACAAGCCCTTCGGCGCTTTTCCGAACCGAAGAGACAGGCTATGGGAGAGGAGCTAGCCAAGTTATTGGAGGCCGCATTCATTAGAGATATAAAACATCCGGACTGGCTAGCAAACCTGGTGATGGTACCAAAGAAGGACAAATCCTGGCGCCTGTGCATCGATTTTAAAGACCTTAATAAGGCCTGCCCAAAGGATCCCTTCCCCCTCCCTCGCATAGATCAAATTATCGATGCCACTGCAGGACACGATTCGTTGTGTTTCCTCGACGCATACTCCGGTTACCATCAAATCAAGATGGCAGAATCAGACCAAGCCGCAACGGCATTCATCACACCATACGGCCCATTCTGCTTCAACACAATGCCCTTCGGGCTAAAAAACGTCGGCGCATCATATCAGCGCATGATCCAAACATGTCTGGCAAACCAGATCGGCAAAACAGTGGAGGCGTATGTGGATGATGTGGTCGTCAAATCAAGACATGTCGAATCTCTAGTAGACGACTTGAGGCTTACATTCGATAACCTCTGAAAATATGACATCAAGCTGAATCCGGAAAAATGTGTTTTCGGCATTCCAGCCGGAAAGCCCTTGGGCTTCATTGTATCCGGTAGAGGAATCGAAGCAAATCCAGCCAAGATCCGAGCTCTGTCACAATTGGATGTCCCAAAAGACCTCAAACAAATATAGAAATTAACCGGATGCGTGGCGGCTCTAAGCCGCTTCATCTCCCGCCTGGGAGAAAAGGCGCTGCCCCTTTACCGCCTCCTATGGCGCACCGAACACTTCAAGTGGACGGATGCCGCCACGGACGGACTCGATGAAATAAAATCCATATTGGCAACAAACCCAGTCCTGGCCGCGCCAAACACTGGCGAGCCAATGCTATTGTACATCGCGGCGACCCATCAAGTTGTCAGCGTAGTGCTCGTCGTCGAGCGGGAAACGGACGGACACAAATTCCCCCTTCAAAGGCCGGTCTACTACGTGTCCACTCTCCTCACTCCATGCAAATCACGGTACCCACACTATCAGAAAATTGCATACGCAGTATTCATGGCATCCCGGAAGCTACGACACTACTTTCAAGAGTGTTCGATTACAGTAGCCTCGGAAGTACCACTCAATGACATTATCAATAATCGCGATGCAACGGGCCGGATCGCAAAATGGGCCATCGGGCTCCTCCCGTTCGACATAACCTACAAGCCACGACGAGCTATAAAATCGCAAGTAGTGGCCGACTTCGTCGCAGAATGGACGGAGGCCGAACTCCCTAAAGAGTACGGCACATACTCAAACTGGATCATGCATTTCGACCGCTCCAAAATGTTCGCCGGACTGGGGGCTGGCGTCGTTTTGACGTCCCCCACAGGAGACACAGTCCAATATGTACTCCAAATTATGTACACGGACTCCACCAATGCAGTCGAATATGAGGCCCTCCTACATGGTCTCCGGATGGCAGTATCCATGGGCATTCAACGCCTAGAGGTACGCGGGGATTCAAACCTCGCGATCTCCCAAATAATTGGCGACTTCGACGCCAAGGATCCAAAAATGGCAGCTTACCGCAATGCCGTCCTAAAAATGTCAGCTCGGTTTGAAGGGCTGGAGTTTCACCATATAGCCCGCGAAAATAATCAAGCAGCGGACGTCCTGGCACGCATCGGAGCAAAACGCGATGCAGTCCCCCCCCCCCCAACATCTTTTTGGAAAGATTGTTCAAGCCATTCGTAACATGGGAGGGGGAACCCGCAATTAACAGCCCGGACGCAGCCGAACCACTCGACGCCGAACAACCTGACATAATCGGAGGTCCTGCCAATGAAATTACACCTTCAGCCCACGTAATAATGGCAGTTATCGCCCCGTGGATAGAACCATTCCTAGCCTACCTTACTAGGCAGGAATTCCCAGAGGACCAAAATGAGGCCCGCTGCATAGTGCGGCGATCTAAAGCCTACAAAGTCCACGAGGGGGAGCTTTATAAGAAAAGCACTACCGTAGTCCTTCAAAGGTGCATCTCCGAAGAGGAAGGGCGGAATCTTCTGGCCGAAATTCACGCCGGACTCGGTGGCCATCACGCTGCTGCTCGGTCCCTTGTTAGCAAGGCTTTCCGCACAGGCTTCTATTGGCCGACGGCCCGAGCAGACGCCCAGGACCTAGTCCAACATGCGTTGGTTGCCAACTCTTTGCCAACCAAAGCCATATGCCACCCACCGCACTCCAAACTATACCCATCACCTGGCCCTTTGCGGTCTGGGGGCTTGACATGGTCGGACCCCTTAAGGGTGGAACCCATAAGAAAAAATACTTACTGGTCATGGTGGATAAGTTCACCAAATGGATAGAAGCCGAGCCTGTCAAAACGGCTGAATCCGGACCCGTCATAGACTTCATATCCGGGGTTGTACACCGTTACGGCGTCCCCCACAGCATCATAACCGATAACGGTACAAATTTTACAGCCGACGAGGTAAAACTATGGTGCAAAAACATGGGCATCAAGCTCGACTATGCTTCAGTCTATCACCCACAAACCAATGGCCAGGTCGAACGTGCAAATGGTCTTATCATGAGTGGCATCAAACCCAGACTAGTGCGGTCCCTCAAGGAATCTAATACGCACTGGGTAGAGGAGCTCGACTCCGTACTCTGGGGGCTGCGGACCGCGCCAAATCGCACCACCGGATACACACCATTCTTTATGGTGTACGGCGCAGAGGCAGTTCTGCCCTGCGACATAATTCATGACTCACCTAGAGTGCGCATGTACGAAGAAAGAGAAACCGAGCTCGATCGGTAGGACAGCCTGGACACCTTGGAGGAGGAGCGTGACGTGGCAAAAGCCCGTTCCGCATTTTATCAACAACAGGCCCGAAGATACCAAAGCAGAGAAGTACGGGCCAAAAATTACAATGTTGGCGAACTAGTTCTACGCCTGCCGGATAAGAAAAAGGACAAACTCAAGCCCAAATGGGAAGGTCCATTTATAGTCGACCAAGTCCTAACTGGTGGAGCGTACCGCCTGCGAGATGCGTCGGATAACCGACTCGAGCCGAACCCGTGGAACGCCACACGTCTTCGAAGATTCTATGCCTAGCGCCGGACTCCGTGTTCGTCTCCTTCCCCTGTCCATTTTTTACATTTTTCTGTCTTATATTTCTCTTCTTCCCCTCTTTTTCCTTTATAGCCCTTAAAAGGCTCACTACATGACGCGCACTCGCGTTCATTTAACCTGGGGGCTTCTTTAACAGAAGCTTATTTATACGGGCTTCATGCCCCACACATGCGTCAAACTTCCGCATGTACCTTTTTTCTCACCATTATATGCATCGATATGACTTAAGTTTTGGCCAAGCTGGGTTGCCTGGCTCCTGTGCTTACCCCTACGTTCTCGATTGTTTGGCTAGGTGGTAAAGGGAGCACCTCTGCGATTGTTACTGCCGGGTCAGCCGGATGTGTACCTCAGACTGGGTGAAGCCGAAAGCTAGCGTTCTTAAGGGAATATTCGGTCGGTGGAATAAAGATGATCTTTTTATTAATTTTCATGCGCCCCCAGATGCTTTTTCTGCGTTTTATGCAGTCCGGACATGCACTTTAGGGCATGCCTCCCCAGCGAAAGGAACCCTTAACGGAACTGTTCTCTCTGGAAGATGTTTCTTACTAACCATGTAATATAACATAACTAGTTAGGCACTTGTTTGATAAAGCACTAATGACCCATACGCCTGGTCTCCATGCATACCACGGTTCTTGTATAACCGCTATGGTATTCGGACACACTCCGGACCGTCAGGTCCCGAGGTTGAAGCGAAAAGGTTGGCAACGACAAACGATCTACAATCCGGCTAAAAGGCATTACATATGTCAATTCAAAATTACACAGTCATTTCGACTGATTGTATTCCTCCTCTAAACCATCTAACATGCTGTCTAATTTACAGTCCTGTTGGGAATACTTTGCGGCCAATTCCACTTGGTCGTACACTAAGCTTACAGGGATCTCCTTCCCGTCAGGCCCCACCGGTCCGACCTCGGCCATATGGTTTGGGTCAGACTTCGTAAAACGGGTCTTCATCATAGCCCAGGCCTCTCTAGCGCCTTGTCGGCAGGCCAATACCTTCCACAACCGGAAGCGCCGCCGAGCTCCCTTCAGCTTCTCCGCAAGCTCTTCAAGGCCATCGGGCGTGGAGTGGGCAGGCCATAAGGCTTGGCCAACGCCTTGCATTGCCTGCCGAATTCGCTCGTGCAGTTGCAGGAGTTCGGGAAGAATGTCACCCGTAGAACCGCGCATCTCCTCTGCAGGACGACCTGTGAGCATACCTACAAAAATTACTCTGTTATTCGACTTCCTCGCCGAACTCATTTTTCAAAGTTCGTTCAAGCACTTACTAAATATGCCGCGTCGAAGCCGCTGATTCTCCTTCGTGGAGTCCGACAGCTGGCCACGAACGTCCTTAAGTTCAACATCCAGCTTGGTGTTGGCATCCTGGAGATCATTCTTCTCTCGCCTCACCTTTGTCCTCGCCGGACTCTAACCGGCGCAAGAGTTGTTGCTTCTCCGGATCAAGTCCGGCGCCATCTGCAACATCAATTTTCAGATTTGCACCCAAACCGCACAATACTAATATTTCAAAGTGTATTTTACCTGAGGGGGTCCCTTTAGGCTCCCCTGCTGCGGCTAGTGCGGCCTCTAGTTGGGCCTTGCACTTTTCCAGCTCCTGGGACAACACGGTGTTCTTCTCGGTAAGAACCTGCATGTTATATGATCCTTAAATCAGTTACTTTAACTGTTTCAAGTCTCGGGGGCTACTGGTATATATATTTAACCAAAATTTTCGTACCTGTATGTCTTTCACATACTGCTCCGTGGCTCTGGCTAAGCCATCTTGAGCGGCACGGAGGTACGCATCTCCCGAATTAAAGGCATTTAAAGCCTCTTGGGAGAAACAAGCGTCGCGTAAAATTGTCCGGCGACGCCTGTGGTTCATGGCACTCTCCACTTCAGAATTTGTGGCAGACAGCCTATCTGCATCCTCTGTCGGAGGAGCGCCCGGTGCACACCTTGGGCTCGCCTCCGTGTCCTGGCCGGTCACTGGAACCTGGCTGGTGGAAGCGCGATTGGCATCCTCTCCGGATATAGTCCGGCGAGGTCTCTTCGTCCTGAAAAAGCCACAAACGTTAATATGCCCTGGCAGAATAATACCGCGGAAACGGAGAATGCGTTACCTTTGCGCCGGCATCTCGGTCCGGACTGCCTCTCTTTTTTCCCCACGAGGCCCTGCGGCCCCTCGTGGGCTAGCCGCCGTAGGTTCGCCTTCTCGCCTCGGGAATCTCCCCTGTGAAACACGGTTGTTGTTAGAAACGCCGGAATACCGGGAAAATGGAATCCCCTTCAAGGGAATAAAGACTCCGGTTTCTGTCACCTGGGAGGCCGGGATTAACCCGGGGTAATCTGCCACAATAGCGACCAAGGTGTTGTCCTTGCTTAGCTGGTGAAACACCCTATCGATAAGCTCCACCGATATGTCCGGATCCTCTTCAAAGTCCGGATCGAGGGACCGTTCTGGATCCTCGGGTTGTGGAGGACAGCTGCTTATATCTTTCACTTCCTATCGCAGTTCCTGCATTGAAGTCGTCAGACTACGTATCTGACCATGGAAGTATCAAATAAATGGGCAAGCGCAGTTGTTCGCATACCCAACTTGGAGGTTCATACATAGTGAATCCAGCCCGCGGGTTAACGCGGAGGAACTCCCCCTTCTCTCCCTTGTACAAAGAGGACAGAACCTTCATTAGGGAGGCAGCTGAGTCCGGCCCTTTACGGCCGTATCGCGTGGCGTCATCCTCCCCATTGAAATCCCACATAGGGCGGCCTCTGTATTGAAGCGGCTGCACCCCTCGCGTAATGCACGCGGCCATGACTCCGATCATGGTTAGTCCGGAATGAGCCAACAGTCTTATCCGGCCCATCAGGTAAAGGACGTCCCTGTCGCTTTCTCTCTGAGAGTTCCGTGGGCGCCAGCTCAGGCGTTTCTTCAAGGGAGCACTGTTGAACTCAGGGAGACCGGCCCGGATAGGGTCCGGCAGTGGGACGTCGTCTATGTAAAACCATTCCGAAGGCCAGTCCTCGGACGCCTTCTTCGGGGTTCCGGATAGGTATCCGGTCCCGGCGATGCGCCATACTTCGGCTCCGCCCACTTGGTATATAGACCCCTCTTGAGAGCGGGGCACCAGGCAGAATATCTTCTTCCACAGCGCGAAATGAGCCTCGACGCCTAAGAATAGCTCGCAAAGGGCAACGAAGCCCGCAATGTGTAACACAGAGCCGGGCGTAAGATGATGCAGCTGGAGGCCATAGAACTCCCGAAGCCCGCGGAGAAATGGTTGGATTGGAAATCCCAGTCCCCTTATCAGATAAGGAACAAGGCACACCCGTTCTCCTTTAGAAGGATTGGGGGTGTTCTCCGATTGCTTTCTGCCACGATAGGTGGCGAGACCGGCTCGGACCGGGACCATATATGCCCGAGGGAGGAATCCCTTGGCCTGAAGCGACACTAACTCGCTATGCGGAATGGTGCAACTCTCCCAATCCCCGGGCTTGGGACCGGAGGGGCGAGGGGAGGAGCTACGACGGCTAGTCATGTTGGAATGTACCTTAGCTGGGAAAGCTCTGATGATAACTCGCGAAGAGGAGAAGATGCGGTTCGGATCTAAATCCCCATCCCGTTAAATAGGCGGCTCGTTTGTATGGCTAGGGGCGTGGATGTAAGAACGCCCCGGGCTTTTCGCATTCGTTCAACACATGGAAGACCGCCATTATTGGGCGTAGAAGCCGAGGAGCGCTACAAAAATCGGACATTATTTCGTACATGTACATAGAATTCGGGAAAGAACCTGCCTTGCAATGCCGAAGACAATTTGCGCGCCGGACTCATCGTCATTGAAGCCTGGTTCGGGGGCTACTGAGGGAGTCCTGGATTAGGGGGTGTTCGGATAGCCGGACTATACCTTCGCCGGACTCCAGGACCATGAAGATACAAGATTGAAGACTTCGTCCCGTGTCCGGAAGGAACTTTCCTTGGCGTGGGAGGCAAGCTAGGCGGTACGGATACTCAAGATCTCCTACCATTGTAACCGACTCTGTGTAACCCTAACCCTATCCGGTGTCTATATAAACCGGAGGGTTGTAGTCTGTAGGAGAACAATCATCATACACAATCATACCGTAGGCTAGCTTCTAGGGTTTAGCCTCCTTGATCTCGTGGTAGATCTACTCTTGTACTACCCATATCATCAATATTAATCAAGCAGGAGTAGGGTTTTACCTCCATCGAGAGGGCCCGAACCTGGGTAAAAACATCGTGTCCCTTGTCTCCTGTTACCATCCGGCCTTGACGCACAGTTCGGGACCCCCTACCCGAGATCCGCCAGTTTTGACACCGACATGCATGCTTACTAATGCTCCTCTACTCCAATGCTTGCTCCTAGAGTTCTTCATTGCTTGCTGATTGTGTGTTCCAATGCTTGTTGCTTGAACTTATTGCTCGTTTGCACTACCAGGGCAAGTGGTATGTGGTGTTCGAAGGTAGGGTTTCTGGGGTTTACAGTTCATGGGAAGCTTGCAACAAACAAGTTTCAGGGTACATCGACAGAAATCACGGAGGAGGGTTTAAGACTAGGCAGGCGATAGAAGATGCTTACTCCAAGTATGTGTGAGAGCATTCATGCAGCAAGGTTGAGGTTGGCAAGAAGGTGGATCGACTGTTAGGGCTGAAGAACTTCATCTTCGTCCAGTTCATCGTCATAGCAGTGTTGTGGCGTTGTGCGCTCGGTGTGACCGTGTGTAAGGTGTAGTAGTATTGGTAAGGGTACAAGATGAGCACAACTCTATGCTTGTATGTAACCAAACAACGTGCATCCGTGTGAGCACATACAATGTGAGCAACCAAATGCGGTGCGTAGAGGCATCGTTACGATGCAGGAAGAGGACATGCATGCAACCAAACTAAGTGCAGGTGCTGGTTTTTGGCCTGCATTTGCTCAGCCAGGCCCAACTAGAACAAGTATACAAATGAGAAAAAAACGCACGTAACCAAACACGCCCTTGGTGTATCAGGCTGTAGGCTGTAGAGGTCGTTGTAGATGCTCTTACCGGAGATTGGAGAACACATGGAGTTGCTCTAACCAGTACAGTCCCATATCACGAACACACACTATGTGCTAGCGCTGATTCAGTATCACGAATACACGAATCTATAATTAGAGAGACACCCTTAGCCATTCAATACCCGTCTTTGTATCGTATTGTTCAACGACGTGAGGTGTTTGTTGCAACGGTACTTCAATCTACCCCCCTTAATATTTAGTTAAGAAGGGCGCTAGTGGGCAATCGTTGAGAAGAATGGCTCTAGTAAGTAGACTGATGGAGGTTCGGCTTTCTCAACAACCCGATGAATTACGCTGGAAGCTTACTAGGTCTGGAGTATTTACAGTTAAATCAATGTATATTGATGTTATCAATTCAAGCCCGATTCCTAGTTCTAAACATGTTTGGGCTGTTAAAGTTCCTTTGAAAATCAAAGTGTTTATGTGGTTTGTCCATAAACAAAATATTTTAACCAAGGACAACTTGACAAAACGTAATTGGACAGGACCTACTAGGTGTAGTTTCTGTGATCGGGATGAGACGATCAAACACCTTTTTCTTGATTGTCCGCTAGCCAAAGTTTTATGACGGACGGTCCATATTGCTTTTAATAGTACTCCACCGAGTTCTGTCAACACGTTATTTGGAACGTGGCTTAACAGGGTAGAGCCCGAGTTAGCGAGACATATTCGCGTAGGAGTTTGCGCCTTGTTGTGGGCTCTCTGGAATTGCAGAAATGATTTGGTTTTTAACAGGACAACACACATTCATTTTTTGCAGGTTATTTTCCGAGCACGTCGTTGATCCGTTCTTGGTCGCTACTCACTCCGACGGAGGCCAGGGAGCGTTTGGTTACTGGATCTATCCGCTGGAAAATGATAGCTCGGGATATCTTCAACCAATTTGAATGGCGGTCATGTAATAGGATAGACAATTAGTTTACCTATCTCTCTTTTGCCAGCCGGTTGTGGCGTCCTTTATTTGGCTAGTTTGTCTTCTAGCCCTTTTGGCTATGTGTGAGCTCTTTTTTATTATCTTTTGGAGTTATTAAGACTTTGTTGGAACCTATTTATTTGTTTAATAAAATGGTTGTATGCATCGTTCTGATGCAGAGGCCGGGAAGTCCCTTTTTCAAAAAGAATATTATTTTGTTTCACGCAATCACGGAAGTAAAGTAATCTTGAATTCTTCAGCCGCTATGTGCCCCGTACCAACGCAACGATAGTACCACATGCCTGGCATAGATCTGTCAAGCTTTGCACAGTAGCCCCTGCCTTCTCAGTGCTCACACACATCCGTTCCGTTTTAAGCCCCACAGCCTCAAGTGGATCCTCTGTGCATGCACTGGCACTACAGGGACGCCGGTCTTTAAGAAATGGATGATGCTACGCGCATGCATGATTGAACATCTATCTTTCCTTGGATGCATGTAGATCGTTGTGATCGTCCACTATTCGGCTATATCGTCTCGTGACCGATGCGCTGTCTCAGAGCTACTGGTTCATCATGCATGCCTGCCATCGGTCGAGCCATGGCAAATCAGGTTGGGCTGCATCTTATTTTATTTCCTTTTCTTTTGTGAATTTGAGATGTGGACTGCATCGATCTTTCTGTGTCGGTAGGCCAGCCTATGATCGATCATCAACTGCGCAACAGTAGGAGTATGATCATGCCATCATTAAACATGGAGATGATAAAATCATGTCGCTTGAAGTACTAGCACTGCATGTAGCTAGGCTGGGTCTCTTCTGATGTTCTGAGTTGCAGAAAGAATGTATAGTACACTTCGTACCGCTGGCTTTATAAATGTATTCAGCACACGTCAGAGATTCCAAAGGTTATGGCCAGGTTACCGCTACATCAACAATTCAATAAAAGAAAAAGGAAATTGGCTTTGATATTTCTCCATATGACTACGTATTTTCATGCAGAGGCCGGGGGTGCATCATCCTTTTTTAAAAAAAGTATTTTCAAGTAAACGTTAGAATTGAACGATTAGACCTACTTCAGGATTTCTGGGAGTACAAAAGGATGAGCAAATATTTATTTAGCAGCTATAATTTGTGAGAGCATATATGGTTTAGTAGATCGAGAATTATAAAAGTTCACAGAAAGTATTAAATATGTCGAGCATAATAAAAGCTACACCATGATTCTGAGACCACCCAACGACCACTACCGTCGTTAGAACAAGCCATCGACTTGATCTTGTCGATGACAGCTGGGATGTCCTCATGCACGTGCCTCTATAGCCAGCGCCCTGGAGTCACAATCGTCACCATTGAACTGTTGCATAGATCTGAAGCACCCGACACCAAATCTCAGCACATGACGAGAAACCCTAACCGCATCGCCTAAAGAAGATGACAGGAATCTACGTCGGAGTTCCGTTGACTACGTCTAGCTGGACGAACTCGAGGGGATCGAACCCCGGAAGACAAACTCGAAGAAGAAGCACCTCCATCCGTCTAATCTCACACCAGCAAGGACTAAAAATCCTAAGCTAAATTATTAAACGAAGCGGAGACATCGGGTTTCTCTTCCCGCCACCGGCCATCGGAGTTGTAGGCAGAGGGGAGGTGAATCCGCGGGCTCGTCGCTGAAGTCCGAGGGGAGAAGTTTGCCCTAGCCGCTTAGGATTAGGGGAGGAAACGAGAGGAAGTCACAGCGTTTAGGTTAGCCGCCTAGACCGCTAGCATATTATCGACCTCTTACATTAAGTTACAGAAGGTGTAATATTTTGTCCATCTCTATAGTGCAAAAAAGCCGCAGTGTTTGTTGTCAGATAAAAGTACGAATACCTCGCACGGGTCATATCGTCCGATCGGTCCTTGGTGTCGGTTAAGAACTAAAGGAATTCTCTGATGACCGAGAATTACCGAAATCAGAGAAATAAGTACTCCACTTGTGCTATAGTCACTTCCATTAATTGACTCTGTAATTAATTCTGGTGAGCGCAAGCACGCCCGATGTAGAAGCATCACCACGGAGTTCCTTAAATCGCCACGTCTCTTTCTACTAAAAGGAATAAGGATCCCCCTCTCGCGTCCAGACGGCGAATTCCAGTATTTAAGCGCGCCACCCCCATCTCGCTTTATTTTCTCTCAACAACTCCCCTTCGATCCATCCGTTGCCGATCGAGTCCATATCATCATCATCAGTTCCAAAAGGTAATTAATTACCGCCTGATCATCATGGCCCTTCTTCGGATCTCTCTCTCTCTCTCATCCCTCGATCCAGCTAGCGGATGATGCGCTTCTTGCATGCCTGCTATGTGCTTCTGTCTCATCCATGATTCAAGCTTTCTATGATCTGTCTGGTTGATTTCTAGAGGGGAAAGGATCAAGTGATGGAGCACGGCGAGCAGGAGCAGCACGCCATGGACCTGCCGCCGGGCTTCCGCTTCCACCCCACCGACGAGGAGCTCATCACGCACTACCTGGCCAAGAAGGTCGCCGACGCCCGCTTCGCCGCCCTCGCCGTCTCCGTCGCCGACCTCAACAAGTGCGAGCCCTGGGACCTGCCATGTAAGCACCAGCACCTCCTGCTGTCTGACTGATACGATACGATAGAACCCACGAGCTACCCAATTGATCAATCGACATGCATGCAGCGCTGGCTAGGATGGGGGAGAAGGAGTGGTACTTCTTCTGCCTCAAGGACCGCAAGTACCCGACGGGGCTGAGGACCAACAGGGCCACCGAGTCCGGCTACTGGAAGGCCACCGGCAAGGACAAGGACATCTTCATGGGCAAGGCCCTCGTCGGCATGAAGAAGACGCTCGTCTTCTACACCGGGAGGGCGCCCAAGGGTGACAAGTCCGGCTGGGTCATGCACGAGTACCGCCTCAACGCCAGGCTCCACGCCGCCAGCACCAGCCGCGGCTCCCTCTCCGGCGGCAGGGCCGCATCGTCCAGGGTAGCAACATCTTTTCACCATGCATGTATCTTGCTTTTGCCTGCGATCGATCATGCTACTTTCGTATTAACCGCCGGCCGGCCCGTTCTCTTTGTAGAACGAGTGGGTGCTGTGCAGGGTGTTCAAGAAGAGCCTGCTAGGCGGCGTAGTGTCGTCGGCGCCGGCGTCGTCAGCAGCGAAGAAAGGCGGCGTGGGGACGATCGAGGAGATAGGGTCCTCCGTGGCCGCCATCACCCCGCTCCCTCCGCTCCTGGACATGTCCGGCTCCGGCGCCTCCTTCGTCGACCCGGCGGCGCACGTGACCTGCTTCTCCAACAACGGGCTGGAGGCGGGTCAGTTCTTCAACCCGACGGCGACGGGCGGCTGCGCCACGGACACGGACCACCACGGCCTAGCCTCATCATACTCCCCGTTGGCAAGCTTCACGCAGTACGGTGGGCAGCTGCACCACGGCGTGGGCCTGAGCCTGGTGCAGCTCCTCGAGAGCAGCGGGTACCACCGCGGTCTCGCCGACGACATGGCGCCGTGTGGCAGCCAGCAGCAGCCGGCGGCGTGCAAGGGCGAGCGGGAGAGGCTGAGCGCGTCGCAGGACACCGGGCTCACCTCCGACGTGAACCCCGAGATCTCTTCTTCCTTCGGCCAAAAATTCGACCACGAGCCCGCGGCGTGGGGCTACTGACCATGCAAGCAAGCTCTCCGCGTGCACCGCGTTCGTGGCGAAGGATCGATCGATTATTAGTGCATTTACCGGTGCTAGATTACTGTAAATAAGCCCGCGAGGGATCGAGCTAGCACCGTTAATTAGCTTCATTGTGGTGTGATCTGTATAGCTGTAGATTAATCAGTGTGGTGATTTGGGGGTGTAAGTGTAATTAACATTATTGTATTGGGATCCATCGATATAGTTGTGTATTTCATTATCATTTTGCCAGGTTATAATCAATCAACTAAGATATTGGCAAGTTGGCAGCCTCGTTCGTTAAGTTAGAAAATTAATCAGTTAGGCTATAGACTAATTCTCTGTAATATGCTATGTTGTGAGTAGCTAGCTAGCTAGCTAGTGTGTGATGATCTCATGACGGAAACCTAACAGTTTGACCTGTTGTGATAGTAGTTAGCACCGGTAGCTAATCTAGCAATTAGAGCTTAAAAGAATGGGTGGCGCCGGAGCTCTGCGCCATTACTGTCTTGCTACCTTTGGCCCATGACTGGCATGTCTCAACCATCACACGCAAATCTAATCCCGATTACTGTCCTTGGGCGCGGATCACATCACGTCGCCACCCTCGCACAGTGCGCATGACATGACATGATGGGGGGCGAGCTTAGTATTAGGGTTGGCAAACCTCAACAACACATAACAGCACACGATCGTGTCACCAATTTTTTTTTTTCGAATGTTGAACGCTCGTGTCGTGTCACCAATTTGGTTCCCCGTGCCTTGTCTCAACGCCTGTGTGCCTCCCTAATGATTCGATGATCAGCTCCGTCGCATCTGATCGGGTAGGCTCCACACCTCCTTAGTCGAGCATCTGCTGTTTTCAATCAAAATCATGGTGGATCCAGTTCATGAAAACTGAATTATTATATAGTGTGTGTATGTTGCATGATTATCTTATTGAAAGAGAATTAGGGAGTATGTGGCGGGAAGCAGGGGCCGGTTAGGTCAGCTAACCAGAGAGAGAGAGAGAGAGAGAGAGAGAGAGAGAGAGAGAGAGAGAGAGAGAGAGAGAGAGAGAGAGAGAGAGCTTCCCTGCCATGCATAGTTGGATTGCCGAACTCACTCTGTGTTTATTCCTTGCCTCGATGGGCTGATTTATACAGTTACAACGAGGTGAGATACAGGAGGAGGGAGTGAGGCGGACGTTGCTAGATTACAGGATCACGCCGTGCATGCCGTGCATGCAAGGGCGTGGGCGCGCACGATGTGCACGGACCGGCCAGGTCCGCTGCTGATGCGGTCGTGGCTGTTAGCCACTTGAGCCAGGTCGTGGATGTGTCTTCCAACACCCCCCCGCAGTCACAACGTGGGGATTCCGGACGTTGAGGCTGAACCGAAAATCGCCAAACACGCTCGACGGCAAGCCCTTGGTGAAAATATCGGCGAACTGGGAGCTCGTGGGGACGTGCTGGACGCGGACCTCGCCCAAGGCAACGCGTTCGCGCACGAAGTGAAGGTCAATCTCCACGTGCTTCGTCCGTTGATGCTGCACGGGGTTCGAAGACATGTACATGGCAGAGACGTTGTCGCAGTAGACGACGGTGGCGCGCGAAGGGGGTTGATGCAGTTCCCCGAGGAGTTGCCGGATCCAGGCGGCCTCAGCGACGGCGTTTGCGACGGCACGGTATTCGGCTTCAGCACTGGACCGAGACACCGTGTTTTGCCGCTTCGAGGACCATGTGAGCAGGTTGGAGCCGAGGAAAACACAGTAGCCGGACGTGGACTTGCGTGTGTCAGGGCAACCGGCCCAGTCGGCGTCGGAGTAGGCGACAAGCTCGGACGCGGCGGAGCGATGAATCTGCAACCCCATGTGTGTAGTGCCGCGGACGTAGCGCAGAATGCGCTTGACGAGCTGGAAGTGACTCTCCCGGGGCGCGTGCATGAACAGACAACACTGTTGCACGGCGTAGGAGAGATCGGGGCGCGTCAAGGTGAGGTACTGCAGAGCGCCAGCCAAGCTGCGGTAGAGTGAGGGGTCGTGGAAGAGCGGCCCGGAGTCACCAGAGAGCTTGGCCTGTGTGTCGACGGGCGTGGAGATCGCCTTGCAGTTCAGCATTCCGGCGCGGTCGAGGATCTCAAGAGCATATTGCTCTTGTGAGAGAAACAACCCCGTAGTCGTGGACGTGACGTTGATGCCGAGGAAGTGATGAAGAGCGCCGAGGTCCGTCATAGCGAACTCCCGGTGCAGCGACTGAATGATGCTCTGGAGGAAGGCGCTGGAGTCGGCGGTGAGGATGATGTCGTCCACGTACAGGAGGAGGTAGGCGAGGTGCGGACCGCGGCGAAGGACGAAGAGCGACGAGTCGGAGCGGGACGCGGTGAAGCCAAGAGTGCGCAGGTAGGTGGTGAACCACGAGAACCATGCGCGCGGCGCCTGCTTGAGGCCGTAGAGCGACCGGTTGAGGCGGCAGACGTGCGAAGACTTGGCGGAGTCGATGAAGCCGGATGGCTGGTGGCAGTACACCGTCTCGGCAAGATGACCGTGGAGGAAGGCATTCTTCACGTCAAGTTGGTGAATGGGCCACGACTTGCCGGCGGCGATGCTCAACACCGCACGAATGGTGGCCGGTTTGACCACGGGACTGAATGTCTCGCCGTAGTCGACGCCGGCTTGCTGAGTGAAACCGCGAAGGACCCATCTGGCCTTGTACCGAGCGAGCGAGCCGTCGGGATGGTACTTGTGTCGAAAGATCCACTTCCCTGTAACCACATTAGCACCTGCAGGACGAGACACTAAACACCAAGTATTATTCCGCATTAGTGCATCATACTCCTCACGCATAGCATTGTACCAGTTCGGGTCTTTGAGAGCGGTACGGTAGGAGGAGGGGATGGGGCTAATGGCGGGAGTAGTAGTGGTGTGGAGAGAGAGTTGCTGCTTGGGAAGGGCAAAGCCGGTTTTGGCCCGTGTGCGCATGCTGTGGGTATTGAGTGGCGGAACGACAGGGACGGCCCGTGGAGGCAGGGGTGGTGTTCGGGCGGTGGCCGGCTGGTTTGCACTGCATGGCGATGGGGTGCACTGCATGCGAGCGGGCGAAGGGCAGGGGGAAGTGGCGGGCCCGGGGGAGCTGGCAGGCGGGGAAGTGGGGGTGTGTGTGGCAGCTGGCGGCTCGGGAGTGGGCGCTGGGGAGGAGAGCTCGTCGTGCGAGGGAGACATGGGGGATGCGGTCGGGGCGGTCGCGCTAGTGGCGGGAGGCGCTGGCGCAGATCCCGGGTGGGATCGGTACGAGGTAGGTGGGATCCGTGGATCGGGAAAGATGGGGGCGTCGGGATCCTTTGCGGCAGGTAGTGTGGGAGAGGGTGTGTCACCGGTAGTATAAGGAAAAACGGACTCATCGAAGGTGACGTGACGGGATATCAAGACTTTGCGAGTCTGGAGATCCAGGCAACGGTAGCCCTTGTGCTCGAGGGCGTAGCCGAGGAAGACGCACTTGGTGGAGCGTGGAGCGAGTTTATGGGCACTTGTGGCGTAGGTGTTAGGGAAGCAGAGACACCCGAACACACGCATATGATCGTACGAGGGGTGGTGTCCTAGAAGGCGGTAGAATGGTGTTTGGGATTGGATGGAGGAGGAGGGTCGTCGGTTGAGGACGTAGGTGGCCGTATGGAGGGCTTCTACCCAAAACGGCGCAGGGAGTTGGGCGTGAATGAGCATGACCCTCATGATGTCATTGGTTGTGCGGAGAAGGCGTTCGGCTTTACCGTTTTGCGGCGACGTGTGAGGGCATGAGAGACGGAGAGAGGCGCCATGGCGGGTGAAAAGCTCACGGACGTCGGTGGTGAGAAACTCGCCGCCATTGTCGCATTGCATGCACTGGATGGGGACACGAAATTGGGTGAGTACGTAAGTGAAGAAACGGTAAATTGTCGCGGCGGTGTCGGACTTGTGACGGAGCGGAAACGTCCATGAAAAATGCGAGTAGTCATCAAGTATAACAAGGTAATACTTATAACCAGAGAAACTACAAACGGGAGAAGTCCATAAATCGCAATGTATTAATTGGAAAGGAGCGGTGGTGACAGAGTAAGATGAATAAAAGGGCAACCGGGGCTGCTTTCCTAATTGACAAGAAGCACAAACACTAGATTTTGCATTGTCATTATTACAAGAAGGAAGGAAATTTTTGGCTAAAATGGAAACAGAGTTATTGCTGGGATGGCCTAAACGGAGATGCCATAAGTTGCCGACCGCGGAGAGCGCATGCTGGACGCCAACGTTGCTGAAGAAAGGGTACAAATCACCGTAGCTATTGCACCTCATCATGATGCGCCGGGTTAGGAGGTCCTTCACAGTAAAACCAAACTCATCAAATTCAATAGTACAAGAGTTATCGCGAGTAAAACGACGGACGGAGATGAGGTTTTTGATGATTGTGGGTGAGACAAGAACGTCATTTAGCTTGAAGGAGGATAGAGAGGTGGTGCCAACAGCGGTGATGGGAAGGCATGACCCGTCACCGACAATAATACCGCGAGAGTGATGCATCAATGGGGAAGAATAAGAGGCGAGTGTGTTCGTCTTACCGGTGACGTGTGATGAGGCCCCCGTGTCGAGAAACCACTCTTGGGCGCCGCCGGCCTGCTGCTGGGCCATGGAGAGGTTCTGGAGGGCGGTGTAGAGGTGGTTGTACTGCTCCCAGGTCGGCGCGGCCTGCTGCGGCGAGGGAGGAGTGATCATCGGGTACGCCTGCTGCGGAGGAGGAGGCCGGGGACCGAGCACCCCGGCGGCGTTGGGGGCGACCCACTGCCCGCGCCCCTGGGAGGGTGGCGAGATGAGGGCGCCGTACGGGGCGAAGTACCCTGTGTACGCCCCGGGTGGAGGGAGTGGCGCGCCGCGCCCGGACGAGGAAGACCCGCCTGGTGTGAAGCCGCCGGCAGGAGGGCCGCGGCCACGTCCGCGGCCACGTCCGCGCCCGCGTCCGCGGCCACGGCCGCCTTGGTCGGAGTTGGGGGCGGCGGCGGAGTGCCTGCCCGGGTCGGCGGTGGTGTTGGGGACGCGCTCGGAGCTGCGGTCGGTGATGGTGAGGGCGGTGGGGGAGTGCTCGGGGCGGGCATCCAGGCGAGCACGCTCGTTCGCCGTGATCTCCTCCATGAGAAGACGCGATCGCGCCTGGACGAAGGACGGAAAGGGCGACTGCATGGGCAGCAGCGTCGCCATGACGTGGTACTTGCGGCTCAGGCCGCGGATCAGCTGCAGGGTCAGCGTCTGGTCGGTGACGCGCTCGCCGACTTCCCCGAGCTCGGTGGCGAGGGACTTGAGACGCCGACAATATTCGGCGACGGAGAGGTCGCCCTGCACGAGGTTCCGGAACTCGGCGCCGAGGATGACGGCGCGGCCGGCCTGGTTGTCCCGGAAGTGAAGGTGCAACTGCGTCCAGATGTCGAAGGCGGTGCTGTCCGGCGAGGCCACGGCGTCCATGAGATCGTCGGCGACGACCCCGTAGAACCACAGGACCATCGTCAGGTCGTCGTTGCGCCAGATGGCGCTCTGGTGGAGCGGCGCGGAGGGCACGTCGAGATGGTGCTGCACATTATACTTGCAGCTTACAAAGTAAAAGAGTTGACGCCATTTTGTGTAGTTACCCGAGTCATGCTCGAGCCTGCCCATGGTGAAGTGGTGGGAGATGGATGGCGGGAGCCCATTGGAGGAAGAAGAGCCGACGTCGGGGGCGGGGACGCGGGGCACGAGAGCGCCGCCGGAGCCGCCGAGGTGGAGTGGCTGGACGGGGACACTGCCGGCCGTCTGAAGAAGGGTGGTGGCAGGGGCGCCGTGGGTCGCCAGGGACGAGGAAGAGGCGACGCCCGTGGGGACGGCTTGCTTGCCCTGGACGACGTCAGGCGGGAGACGGGCCGCGGAGACCGCGGCGGGAGGAGGGATGGCCGCGGTGGGTGCAGCGGTGGCCGCGGCGGGGGCGGCGGGGACCGCAACAGGGATCACGGCGAAGGGATCCGAGGCAGGGCCGTCGAAATTGGCAGAGCGGCTGCGGCGGAGGAGCCTGTTCATGGCGGAAGCGAGAAGGGATCGGGAAGCGTCTGATACCAAGTTGGATTGCCGAACTCACTCTGTGTTTATTCCTTGCCTCGATGGGCTGATTTATACAGTTACAACGAGGTGAGATACAGGAGGAGGGAGTGAGGCGGACGTTGCTAGATTACAGGATCACGCCGTGCATGCCGTGCATGCAAGGGCGTGGGCGCGCACGATGTGCACGGACCGGCCAGGTCCGCTGCTGATGCGGTCGTGGCTGTTAGCCACTTGAGCCAGGTCGTGGATGTGTCTTCCAACATGCATGTCCATGGCCAGGGAGGGAGCTGTTGAGCGAATGCGGCAAGGACATGTGTGCAGTCTCTGGATCCTCTTGGGCCGTCGGGGTGGGGCACCTCCCGTAGTTTAAGATATCTCCTCTCTGTTTTAGTGTGTCTCGTATCTCTGGACATCATCTTCTCCGGAAATATATTCCCCTCCTGTCTGATTAAAGTATTTTGGTAGGGGCGCAAGTGTCGATTTGACGGGTGTTCCAACTTCCGGCGATTCATCCATAGCTGCCTACCACTTTGTTTTCTCTTTGCTAGGGTAGGGTGGATAGGGTGTGCACCGTCTGTTACATGCGACAGCTGTGCACGGGTGAATTGTGGGTTTTACCTCTGCCTTCCCATCAGGTTCAGCTTCATTGACCGGTCTTTTTCACCGTCCCGCCCCGCCCCGCCCCGCCCCATCGAGATTCGGTCGGTAAAATTACAGCTTCTGTAAAACGTGATCTGAACCAGAGAAACGGGGAAAGAAAACGAGGCCACTTCTTTTTTTTTTAGTATCAGTACAGACACAAGCGCTCATATACACGCGCATACACTCACCTCTATGAACGCATACACGCACACCCTAGCATCTCCGAGAGACTGAGCCGGCATATCATCTTGAGATTTACGAAGTCACCGTAGGCGCCTCGTCGTCGACGGGAACGTCTCCTCCCACTGAAAGCGCATCGCCGGAAATCCTGAAATAAATCCAGAAATAATGCGAGCACCAGGATTTAAACCCTGATGGGTTGGGGATACCACTGTTCACCTAACCAACTCAACCACAGGTTGATTCGCAAACGAGGCCACTTCTGGGAACAGAAAGCCGTGGACGCAGGGGCCTCCCCGCCGTCCCTCTCCGGCGGTGCCTGTCATCCAGCCTTATCGCAGCGTAATTACGCTGTGAGGTCACTCGCCGCAATGCCACGGATCGATCCGTCCCGTTCCGTTCCATCTCCAAACTTAATGATTTCCGGCCGAGAAGTTTAGCCATGATCGATCGCTCGCTGTGATGAGAGTCGAGAGCCATAGTTGTCGCGTGATTTGATTTCGATCAAGATCGCCTTGGTCACGGCGCCCAGTCCCTTTCGGAAGAACAAGAGAAACTCCATGGCCACGGGACGAGAGATGTCGAACCGGCTGTGGGGGCGGGACCCACCTGGAGCCCCAAAACCGGAAGGGGGGAAGGGCAAATCCATGCAAGGAACAAGGGAGGGGAGCAGGCCCTGGGCGGGCATTTTTGGGGCGGGCAGTGGGCGTTGGCATGAGATTCCAAGCCCTGATGTGTCTGTCACGTACTCTGCAGGTTGCCATGGGAACTGTCAAGCCACCACGCCGGCCCGTCGGCCTCACCACGAGAAAATATTCTCCCCGTCCTCTCACCGCTTTTGTAGGCTTCCTCTCCTTGTGCCCCGTCACTTGTCCCGGCCGTGTTGCCGTGCACACAAGTAGCACGGGACTAGGCGATCCATCCATCGACCTTGCTGGCCGGACGCATGCATGTGGCCGGCCACTGGATCTGGTTCGCTGTGCGGGGCGTTTGGCATGTACCCAACCCAACCCAAGCACGCGCGATCGGCCTATCATCCCCATGCATGCGTTGGGTCAGCGGTTCACGGGAAAGATCGAGGTGCATGTGCGTATAGTTCTGCACCGGCGGGCGGGCGGGCGGGTGGGACATGATCGATGCTGCCTCGGATCGCGGTGGAGATGTGTGTGTGTGTGTGTGTGATGGACAAGACCCAGGAGATACGCGGCGCGGGCAGATATACCGGTGGACACGTTGCTTTCTCCGCGTCCGTGAAATGCTCCGCCTCCGTCCACGCCATGGCAGGTGGGATTCATCACTGTGTGTTGATGCAAAAACTGTCATGCGCGGGGGACACGAAAAATGGCAGACAGGCTTATACTATACGCATAGAAGCTATGTATAGTGTCCAAACAGAACAGTCTCAGAGTGTCACGCCTGTAGGGGCGACCCCACTGGCAGAGGACCAAGAGGAGAGGACAGGACCAAGGGGCACTTGAAGAGCTAAGCTTGTCGGCGTTTCTGTATTAGGCTGGAGTAGTGTGTGTGGGTGTAGTTGGGCCACTGGGCCAGCCAGGCCTGCGTGCCGGCGTAGGTGGTTAAGTAGCTGGGCTACCAGAGTATGAGGCATCGAAGAATACAGAACTGGATCGACCGAGAGAAGCTGCCCTTCCTCGGGTTTACCTTTCCCCTTCCTCCAAACCCTAGCTCTCCCTCTCCTTCTCCTCTCAGATCCGATCCCCAAATCCACCAGCCGATCGAGCCTGTTACAATTGGTATCAGAGGTCAGGCGATCTGGAGGACCCGTACTGCAAGCCTCGCTACGCGGCCAAGCAGGCGACTCAAGCGGCGGCGATGGAAGAGCAAATCGCCGCGCTGGCGAAGGCGGTCAACGATAGCCGCGTCGCCAACGAAGCCAGACTCGACGCCATCCAGACTTCTCTCGAGTTGTGGCGACCTGCGGTCACCAACCTGCAGCATCAACTGGACGAGCTTCGCTCGCAAGTCGGGCGGATCGCGCTCCACCCCGCCTTGACCGATCCTCCATCCCCACCCGTGGATCGAGGGGTGCACGGCGTCCCGACGACCTCCGACAGCCTGGGGCACCACGGGCCAGGTGGCCACGGCGAGTTCATCGATTCCGGGGGCCGAGCACCGGGGGTGGTTACCACCCTCGCGCCGCCTCCGGGCAAGGGTGCGTCGCAATCTCACTCGCTCAATTCAGTTGATTCTCAGGGAGTAGTGAGTCTAGATGGGGAACAAAGGGATAACCAGGACACTTCATTCACTCATCTATCGCAGCATGCGCACTGGGCTTTGCCCAAGATGGATTTCCCCTCTTTCGACGGGGAGAACCCACAATACTGGAAAACTAGATGCGAAAAGTACTTTGATGTCTATGGGGTCGCTCCAGAACTGTGGGTTTGGGTAGCCACTCTCAATTTCACAGGCAACGCGGCCAGATGGTTGCAACTGCACGAGATGCAGAGTGCCTCGTTCACTTGGGAGTCTCTGTGTACAGCTCTGTGTTCTAAGTTCGGTCGGGAGCAGTACCAGGCTCATCTTCGGCAGTTTAACACCTTGCGTCAAGTAGGCACTGTAGGGGATTACATGAAAAAATTTGAGGAGCTAATGCACCATATTTTAGCTCATAATCCGACTTTCGATCCCATCTATTTCATTACCCAGTTTTTAGATGGTCTTAAGGGGGACATAAGAGCTGTCGTTATGCTGCATCAACCGAAAGATTTGGAATCTTCCTTCTCTCTGGCTACATTGCAGGAGGAGCTATTGGAGGCATTGCCGCGCCGGGAATATCGGCGCCAGGATGGGCCACAGCACAGGGCACCAGCGCAACGCCCTCTGTTGGCGATTGGTGCTCCACCGGCGCGACAGATGCTGCCAGGACCACCAGCGGCTGCCGAGGATCGTCGTGCCTTGGACGCGGCCAATCCTCCGGATCGTCCGGGCAGGGGAGATGACCGAGTGGCCGCTCTGCGTAACTACCGGCGAGCCAGGGGACTCTGCTTCAAGTGTGGCGAAAGATGGGGTCAAGGGCATCAGTGCGGGCCTACCGTGCAACTTCACGTAGTGGAGGAGCTGTTGGAAATGCTGCAGGCTGAGCAGGATCCTCCGGCTGTGCAAGAACCGGACTCGGATGACGATGTGTTGATGTGCATTTCCAAGGTGGCCACTACCGGGCAAACAATGCCCCGTACTGTGCGGTTGCTGGGACAAATTGATGGCCAAAAACTCTTGATTTTGGTCGACTCAGGGAGTTCTCATAGTTTTATCAGCGAGACAGTGGCAGAGAGGCTTAACCTGCAAGTGCAACAGATGAGCAGAGTTTCTGTCAAGATAGCTAATGGTGGGACTTTATCTTGTTCGGGAGTGGTGCCCAACTGCAAATGGCGAACGCAGGGGTATGAGTTCACCACTGATCTCAGGACACTGGCACTAGGTTGCTACGATATGGTGGTGGGAATTGATTGGCTGGAGTCTTGTGGACCTATGTGGATTGATTGGGCAGCAAAGCAACTTAAATTCATGCATCAGGGACAGTCAGTTCAGTTGACAGGAGTGCAAAACCAGCTTCAGCAAGTTCAGCCAATCACTTGTGCTCAGCTGTGTGCGCTGGAGGAAACCAATGTTGTAGCCCACATCGTTTGTGTGTATGCAGTTGGAGAGGAGGTGGTTATTGAGCATATTCCAATGGAAGTACAAGCAGTATTGCAGGATTTCCAGGAAGTTTTCGAGGAACCAACGACTTTGCCACCACACAGAGAGTGGGATCATGTCATTCCCATCATTCCGGGAGCGAAGCCGGTCAACGTTCGACCCTATAGGTACACACCTGAATAGAAGACCGAAATTGAGGCTCAAGTGAAAGAGCTGCTCAAAGCTGGGTTGATTGTTCCAAGCTCGAGCCCCTATTCATCCCTGGTGTTGCTTGTCAAGAAGAAGGATATGACATGGATAATGTGTGTGGACTACCGGCACCTGAACGCAATCACAGTGAAAAGCGCCTATCTGATGCCAATCATCGATGAACTGTTGGATGAGCTGGCAGGGTCCCGTTGGTTTTCCAAGCTAGACTTACGGGCAGGCTATCACCAGATAAGATTGCGAGAAGAGGACGAGCCAAAGACTGCATTTAAGACTCACCAAGGGCATTTTCAGTTCAGGGTGCTGCCATATGAGGTGACAGGAGGACCGCCTACCTTCCAGGGTGGGATGAATATTGTGCTAGGACCCTATTTACGCCACGGAGTGTTAGTATTCATGGATGATATACTGATTCACTCCGCGACCATGGAGGAGCATGTGAGATTGCTGAGGCAAGTACTGCAAACATTGGCAGAAAACAGCTTGAAGGTCAAACGCTCGAAGTGCTCATTTGCGCAGCAGCAGATAATTTACTTGGGACACAAGATCAGCAGCGAGGGAGTTGCCACGGATGACAGCAAAATCAAGTCGGTCCGCGATTGGCCACGGCCGGAATCAGTTCGTAAACTAAGGGAATTCTTGGGGCTTGTGGGTTACTACCGTAAGTTCGTCAGAAACTTTGGTATTATCTCACGCCCCCTGACGGATATGCCAAGAAAGGGGCGCTGTTTATCTGGACGCCAACGGCTGAGACAGCATTCAATGAACTGAAGAAAGCCTTGATTCAAGCTCCGGTGCTGGCATTGCCGGATTTCACAAAGAAATTCGTGGTCGAGACAGATGCGAGCGCTACGGGAATTGGTGTGGTGCTCATGCAGGATGCTCACCCTCTGGCCTATCTGAGCAAGGCTCTCGCCCCCCGCAACATTGGGCTCTCGGTGTATGAAAAAGAGTGCCTCACACTGATGCTCGCAGTACATCACTGGCACCCGTATTTGCAGCACTCGGAGTTCTTGGTGTGCACGGACCAAAAGAGCCTACTCCACTTAACAGATCAGGGGCTGAACACGCCAGTTCAGCAACGAGCTTTCACCAAGCTGGTGGGGCTTCAATTTCAAATCCAATACAAGACGAGGATCACCAACAAGGTAGCTGATGCGTTGTCAAGAAAGGATCATTGGGATGAAGGAGAGCTTGCAACGGTCTCAATTTGCAGGCCAGCGTGGCTTGAGGCCATCGCCAGCAGTTACCGTCAGGATACAGAGGCTCGGCGCAAATTGGAATAGCTAGCATTGGATCCAACCATAGATAGCGAGTATTCACTGCAGGATGGAGTGATTCGTCATAAAGGACGCATTTGGATTGGCTCTGATGAACCAACTCAACTTGCCTTGATCAAGGCTCTGCATGACAGTGCGATTGGGGGCCACTCTGGATTCTACGCTACTTACCATCGTGTCAAAAATCTTTTTTCTTGGAGAGGCATGAAAGCCATGATCAAGCGGTACGTGAAATCTTGTGACACTTGTCAGAGAGCCAAGACCGAGCGGATCTCTCCAGCCGGATTACTGCAACCTCTTCCCATTCCCAAAAGGCCATGGGCAGTGGTGTCTCTGGACTTCATCGAGGGGCTGCCAACTTCAGGAGGACTGAACGTAATCCTAGTGGTGGTGGATAAATTCTCGAAATACGCTCATTTCATCCCTCTGAAACACCCCTACACAGCGCTGACAGTAGCGGAAGCATTCATGAAGAACATTTTCCGTCTGCATGGGCTGCCCTTGGCCATCATCTCGGACAGAGATAGGATCTTTACCAGCGCGATTTGGCAAGAATTGTTCGAGCTATCCCAAACCGAGCTGAGATTGAGCTCATCTTATCACCCGCAGACTGATGGGCAAATCGAGCGGGTGAACCAGTGCGTAGAAGGATACCTGCACTGCGCGGTGCATTCGTGCCCAAAGAACTGGAGTAAATGGTTGTTTTTGGTTGAATACTGGTACAATACAGCTTTTCACTCCTCGCTGGGGCACACTCCTTTTGAAGTGATCTACGGGCACCTGCCACGTGAATTTGCAGTCTCGCAAGTGGATGAGAGCTCGGTGCCGGACCTAGCGGCATGGTTACAAGAAAGAGGGGTCATGATGGATCACTTGCAGCAGCAACTGAAACACGCCCAAGATCGAATGAAGAAGCAAGCGGATAAGCATCACACGGATCGGTCCTTTGAAGTGGGAGATTTGGTATTTTTGAAGTTGCAACCATTCATCCAGACTTCAGTGGCTCAGCGACCATATCAGAAACTGGCATTCAGATATTATGGGTCGTATCCTGTCATAGCGCGGATCGGGAAGGTGGCGTACAAGCTCCAGCTGCCAGCTGACAGTAAAATCCACCCAGTCGTGCATGTCTCTCAGCTAAAGAAAGCGATCAGTCCAGGCGTGCTGTAAGTCCAAGCTTGCCACCAACTAACTCTGTGTTGCAGGCGGAACACTCGCCGGAGGCTATTCTGGCTACCAAACTCATCAAGACGCAGGGGGAGATGCGCCCACGACTTCTGGTACTATGGAGCGAGCTGCCGTCTCGCTGGCAACCTGGGAAGAACCAGCAGACCTTCATCGTCGCTTTCCGGCAAGCACGGCTTGGGGACAAGCCGCGACCCAAGGGGGGGAGAATGTCACGCCTGTAGGGGCGACCCCACTGGCAGAGGACCAAGAGGAGAGGACAGGACCAGGGGGCAGTTGAAGAGCTAAGCCTGTCGGCGTTTCTGTATTGGGCTGGAGTAGTGTGTGTGGGTGTAGTTGGGCCACTGGGCCAGCCAGGCCTGCGTGCCGGCGTAGGTGGTTAAGTAGCTGGGCTACCAAAGTATGAGGCATCGAAGAATACAGAACTGGATCGACCGAGAGAAGTTGCCCTTCCTCGGGTTTACCTTTCCCCTTCCTCCAAACCCTAGATCTCCCTCTCCTTCTCCTCTCAGATCCGATCCCCAAATCCACCAGCCGATCGAGCCTATTACACAGAGCAAAAACCGATCCCCTGTAATAAGTTCGAGAGTGAAATTTTGGTTTTACCCCTCTAAGGCCAACTCCAACGCACGAACACAAGCAGTACGGCCGCGTCTATTTTGAGGTAAACGAACACAAAACGAGATCAAACATGTGTCTGTTTTTCGCCCGCTTTTGATCCATTTCTGGACGAACTTTGGGCCATGTTTGTGTCGCAAACGGACACGCACGGACGAGCCCTTGTTCCCCTTGTATGCCTGTAGGAGACACAACCCACTTTTCTTTTCCCCTGCCCCCCCCCCCCCGGCCATTACCGCCGCCATCCCGTCTGTACCCCCATTTTCCTGGCCACGTCGCTTTCCTACAAGGCCGTCCGAACCAAGACCACAAGTCCACAACCATGTCATAGGAGCCTTTTTCCAGCGTTCGTGGTTCTTTGTTGCCAGTGCAAGAGAAGCAACGGCCGTCGGCGCTGTCCATCGACCCCAACAACTTCTGGCAGGCGTTGCATAGCCACAGGGCGCCCCTGCCAACGCCAACCATGCTTTGCTTCTGTTTTGCTCCTCTGGTTTCAGGGGATCGGCTAGAGCTGCTCTAATACCTCTTCGACCCTTATAATTCTGGCCGTTTTATAGGTTCTTTTTCGGGCCCCAACACGTCCGGTAAAAATGGCCTAGCCCGTAAAAAATATACACACGGCCCGTAAATAATATATAGACGACGCGTAAAAATCCCCTTCCGCCGCTATATGTACGGGACAACGGGCATGTTAGGTTTCGCGTCCTTCATATTCCTGCCCCCCTCCGCCGCAATCCACCCTCCTCCGACGTGCAGTTTCCTTTATCCCGCGAGCGATTCCGCACGCTTGCTTCCACTTTTCGCAGATCCATGGCCGACGGAGCTCGTGGGCGTGGGGAGGGGGGTGCAGCGGGTCACCGCTGCAAAGCGTGCCCGACATGACACGAAGGTCGGTAGCTCTAGCCGGGCCGGCGTTGAGCCATGGCGTTTGAAGCAGGTGCGGGACTGCGATCGCCTCTCCCACAGGGGCAGCCGGGACATGTGGGCCCGCTTCAAAGAGCTCGACGCGGCCCTCTACTCGCACACCAAGAGGTGCCGGGAATTGGGTGAGGAGCTCCTCGACGCCCAGCGTGCGGTGGCGGCCAGAGTAGAAGGTGTCGTTGAGCGTCTCGCCACCGCAAGGAAGAGCACGACTACGCCCATGCTCTCTGGAGGTCGGCGGAGGAGTTCTACGTCGGAGTTGAGCCATGAGCCGGCCATCCCAAGGTCTAGATTAGTTTGATCTATGTTTTTTATGTTATGAATATATGATGAACTCCGGTGGTGTTGGTCTAAACTTTGTAGCGCGAACTTCATTTTAAATTTGCAGTATCGTTTTTAGCGGATCTATTCTATCGGGCCATGCGCGATACCACAAATTCGTTTTAGAGGACCCCTCAATTGAGTTTTGCGGTACAGATTTTTAGCGGACCTGCTAGAGTTGCTCTTATGACGGGAATTTATTTTTGTTCCATGGGAGTGAGATTTAATAAAGGTATAAGCACTTAAATCAAGACCCCGAGCATATGCTTGAATGATTGATCACTAATTATTGGTGAAGGTGTGCCGAAGAGCACTCAGAAATTCTCATTTGTTGTTTGCGGATGTCACTCTCCTATTTTCTGAGGCAAATCAAGCTTAGGCTCTCCGAGTCACTGGACAATTGGTAAACTCAAGCAAGCGTTCTATTTTGTTTGGGGAATCTTGGCCTTTAGCGGACGTGGAAGTTGTTCGAGCAACCTTACAAACTGAAGTTGCGGGATTTTGGGAAAAGTACCTAGGACTGTTAACCCTTGGACAAAATTGAAGTTGTGGGATTTCAGGAAAGGCACCTAGGGCTGTTAACCCCGGATGGAGGCTTGGTAAAAGGAAAATCACGGAATCTGCACGTAAAGCTCCCCAAAAGAATGTTGCTTTGAGAGTGTCCTTCCCAAGGAGGAAAACAAGCTCTTATAAATCCATTTCTCAGTCGGTCACTGGCTATTTATTGAGTGTGTTTGTACTCTCATTGGGGTTGTGTGATGACCCCAATCAAATGATTCACAATTACTAATTTCTGAGAAAAGGAAGAGGAAAACACAATGGATGTCATGGGAACAAATTATTATACTAAAGAGCATGGGAGGTGCCGACTTTCAAGACTTCCATCTATTTAAGCAAGCATTACTGGCCCGCCAGGCATGTAGATCGTTGATCTACCCAGAGAGCTTGTGTGCAAGAGTTCTGAAGGCCAAGTATTATCCAAATAGAAGGCTTGTGGATACAGTGTTCACCCGTAATCTATCTTCCTCGTGGCAAGGTATATCTCATGGACTAGAATTGTTGAAAAATGAATTGATACGGAGAATTGGAAATGTAACTCAAGTTATGATTTGGAGGAGTCGTTAGTGTAGGATCGGAAGTATGTCTAGAGGGGGGGTGATTAGACTACTTGACCAAATAAAAATCTAGACTTTTCCCAATTTTAGTTCTTGGCAGATTTTAGCTATCTTAGCACAAGTCAAGCAATCTTCACACAATTCAAGCAAGCATGCAAAAGAGTATATGAGCAGTGGAAAGTAAAGCATGCAACTTGCAAGAATGTAAAGGGAAGGGTTTGGAGGATTCAAACACAATTGGAGACACGGATGTTTTTGTCATGGTTCCGATAGGTGGTGCTATCATACATCCACGTTGATGGAGACTTCAACCCACGGAGGGTAACGGTTGCGCGAGTCCACGGAGGGCTCCACCCACGAAGGGTCCACGAAGAAACAACCTTGTCTATTCCATCACGACCGTCGCCCACGAAGGACTTGCCTCACTAGCGGTAGATCTTCACGAAGTAGGCGATCTCCTTGCCCTTACAAACTCCTTGGTTCAACTCCACAATCTTGTCGGAGGCTCCCAAGTGACACCTAGCCAATCTAGGAGACACCACTCTCCAAGAAGTAACAAATGATGTGTTGATGATGAACTCCTTGCTCTTGTGCTTCAAATGATAGTCTCCCCAACGCTCAACTCTCTCTCACATGATTTGGATTTGGTAGAAAGAAGATTTGAGTGGAAAGCAACTTGGGGAAGGCTAGAGATCAAGATTCATATGGTAGGAATGGAATATCTTGACCTCAACACAAGTGTAGGTGGTTCTCTCTCAGAAAATGTGGATTGGAAGTGTAGATGTGTTCTGATGGCTTTCTCTACGAATGAAGAATGGATGGAGGGGTATATATAGCCTCCACACAAAATCTAACCATTACACACAATTTGCCAAACTCGGTGGGACCGAATGGTTAAACTCGGTCGGACCGATTCAGCAAACCTAGTGACCATTAGGATTTTCGATGGGACTGAGATGCAACTCGGTAGGAACGATATGGTTAGGGTTCGGGCATAACGTAATCTCGATGTGACCGATTACACAAACTCGGTGGGACCGAATTTGGTAATAAGCTAACCAGAGAGTTGGTCAGGTAAACTCGGTGGGACCGGTTCGCTCATTTCGGTGAGACCAAAATGTTACAAAAGGGAAACAGAGAGTTTACATTGCAATCTCGGTGGGACCGATCGCTCACTTCGGTTAGACCGAAACGTTACGAAGGGAAATAGAGAGATTACAATCCCATCTCGGTGAGACCGAGATCCCTATCGGTGAGACCGATTTGGCTAGGGTTTGTGGCAGTGGCTATGACATTTGAAACTCGGTGGCTTCAGATAGAAAGAATAGGTGGGGCCGAGTTTGACTTTTGGTTTAAGTCAAATGAGTATGTGGGAAGGTAGTTGAGGGTTTTGGAGCATATCACTAAGCACTTTGAGCAAGCAAGCCATTAAGCAACACCTCATCCCTCCTTGATAGTATTGGCTTTCCTATAGACTCAATGTGATCTTGGATCACTAAAATATAAAATGTAGAGTCCTGAGCTTTAAGCTTGAGCCAAACTTTTTGTCCTTAGAATTTTGAGGGATCCACTTTCCTCATCCATGCCATGCCATTCATTAATCTTTTCCTGAAATATTAATCTTGGAATAATGTTAGCTCAATGAGCTATATGTTGTTAGTAATTACCAAAACCACCTAGGGATAGTTGCACTTTCAATCTCCCCCTTTTTGGTAATTGATGACAACATATAGATCAAAGCTTCGACAAATGATAATAAGAGTGAAAAATATTGTCGCTTTGAGAAGTATATGAAAAGCAAGAGCTCCCCCTAAATTTGTGCATATCTTAAGATTTGCTTTGGACTGCAAATGCACAATGAGTTAGGATCATGGGTTACTCTTCGATGTCACATACATCTTGGTGGAGCGCTCAAAATGATAAGAACTAAATACATGCACTCATCACCAAGCAAAGTGAATGATCAAATAGGGATAACATGATAGTATCATCCAACAAGCATAAGTGTAGCTTATGATCAACCACATGATCATCAATGTATCACAGATAATAGCATAGTACCTCAAGCAAACAAAGTTCAACCAAGAAGACAAGACAAAACAAAAGCAAACAAACTCTCTCTCTCTCTCTCTCTCAGCCTATGATATATACATTTTTCTCCCCCTTTGGCAACAAGTTACCAAAAAGTTCATAGAAAATGCATAGCACTAAAACGACTCTCGGGCTTGGTCTTCAGGTGCTGGAGTCCGGATAACACCGAGGACGAAGGCTTCAGTTGAAGTAGATGGAGCTGGAGCTGGTGTAGGTGCTGGAGCTGGTGGCACTGACGCTGTAGCTGGTGCAGATGAAGTGGCTCTGGTGTCAGTTACTGGCACTGCAGATGATCTCTGAGCTCTAGGCACTCTAGCAAATGCATCAGTTGTTGTTTTGCCCTTCTTCTCCTGCATGTCATCCTGTAGTTGCTCCACAGCAGACTGAATCTCAGTTACTTTCACATCTAAGTCATAGAACTTTTGTTCCATGATTCTTTCCAAGCTCTCTTGGTTTCAAGTCAGGGTGGCCAGTCCTTTCTCAATACTTAGAGTTGATGGTATCAGATAACCGAGATGCTCCTGCTTGTTCTTCAGAAAGTACTCAGATGCCTCCTCTTGAGTTGGCATCTTGGCAGCCTTCTCCATCTTTGCCTTCTCCTTCTTTGCTTGAGCTTGAACTGATGATGGTTCATTCTCATTCATCACAACTTGATTGTCCTCAAAATCTGGATGGATGGGCAAGTGTTCCTTATCCAACTGGTATGTGTCTGTGCCCATCTTCGAGTTAATCAATTCCTGAATATGTGGGGCATATCCACAACTTCTCTTCTGATCAGCTGTTGTCCTCTTGATAGTCTCAACTATGAGGCTCGTGACCTTGAACTTCTGTGGCACATCAAATATATGTAGCAAGTTAATTCCGTGCCCTCTGATCATGTTGTGGTCACCTGACTTGGGCAAGAGAGTGTGCCTTAGGATCCAGTTGATTGTAGGCAGCCCTGACAGAAGAAAGTGGACCGATCCAAACTTGAAAGTCTCAAGAGCTTTGTCTGGGATATCGTTATACATGTTGGACATGGAATTGTGATCCATCTTCTTCTTGGCATAAACATCCAAGTCATCTTCTTGCTCTTCTGGGGCATTGATCAACTAAGCCCATTCCTCAATAGTTGATTGGTACCTTGTACCTTCAGACATCCATACTATCATGCCATCTGGATAGAAATGTGCTATGGAGTAAAATTGCATTATGAGCTCATCATTCCACTTTGTGAGCTTCTGCCCAACAAAGTCTGCAACTCCACAAGCATTGAAGCTGTCATACACTCCAGGATAGTGTTCTTCATTTTCCTTCATGTAGGTCCAGTCGACCCACCTCATATCACACATTATGGGTTTCTTGTACAGCAGCACTGTCTCATAGAAGTCTTGCCGTTCCTTTGTGTGGAACCTATAATCAACAACAGGCCTTCTCCTTGTAGCATATGAATCTGTCTCTCTCCATTTCCTCAACCCTGAATCTCTCCTGATCTTCATTTTCTCAGCCACAGGATGAGCATCGTTGTGGTCTGGAATCTTTGGTTTGAGCTTCCTCAGAACTTGTCCTTCATCATCTTCCTCAGCAGCAACATCAGGCACTGGGGCCTTGTTCTTCTCAGCAGCTGGTATACTCCTGGTGTTCCTCTTAGGTGCACTCTTGGGCTTGGAGGCAGCTTTGGGTGCTTCTTTGGGCTTTGAAGATGTAGCAGCCCCTGACCTTATAGCATCACCCATCAGCTTCTGTGCCTTGGGTGCTGGTGCAGCAACCTCTTCTTCCTCTTCTTCCTCAGAATCTCTCCTCATGGAGGGTTTGCCAAGAACTCTGGCAGTAGTGGTTCTGACTCTCTTTTTCTTTTTGTCTTGGCCAACAGCTTCCTCTTCTGACTCCATGGTAAACTTCAGGGTTTCTCCAGTGGCAACCTTCCTAGGTTTAGAAGTGGGAACTCTCCTTGCAGGTACCTTCTTCTGCATACATGGCTTTGTGGCTGCAGCTGAGCCATATTCCTTCTTGAGCACTTTCTTCTTTGAAGTGGCTTCCTCTTCCTCTGCCACATAATCTTCATCTTCAGACTCTGAAGTCCTTTTCTTGCTTGCTCTAGTGGCAGCCTTTCGCAAGTTGCTTGGGGTGCTTCTGATACCCTCATCTGAGCTGTCGGAGGGACTAGTGCCCTCACTCAAGTGAACCTGCTCCTCTGACTTGTTCTGGCTGTCACTTTGGTCAGACATGTTGCAAACACTGACTGCAGACCCTGTGAATAGATTGTAGATGAGATAGAGTGGATGAGCATCACAAAATGCAGAGATTTTTGCAAAAGAATGAGTCAAAGACTTAGTTTTAGTTTTCCACAGAAAGCATTTCTGATCAACCGATTTGCAAACTCGGTGATACCGAAGCAGCTGTTGGAACCAAAACTAGTGAACTCGGTCAGACCGAGTCGCAGTTCGGTGGCACCGAGACTGCTAGGGTTTCACAAAGTCCTGAACTCGGTCACACCAATTTGCAATTCTCGGTCAGACCGAGAACCACATGTGCAATGGCCTTGGCCGAATCGGTGGAACCGAGTTCTGCAACCCGGTGGGTGCGAGATGGTTTCGGCGGAAACCTAACCCTAAATTTTCGATTCAATTCTAATCTACGAAGTGTTTTGACTGGATAGAAGTGTTTCAATCGTGGCAAGATTCATAATGAACACAATGTGCTAGGAATCGAACGGGGATAGCACTGTGATCGAGTCCATACCCTAGTTCAGCGATGAACTCACTACGGTGGCAACGGCGGAGATGAAATGTCAGGACCCCGATCCTAAGCCACATCGATCTAGCATGTAACACATCATATCACTTTGCGGCCTCACGCACGGTATTCCCACGGGTGCCACCTTACCTGGCCCGGGACCGTTTGCGCCTTTTGGCTCACGTATATGATAGTGTCGCTAGCATCAATATAACAGAGAACCCGGGCCGACATGGCTAGTCGTGAACCCAAAGCGGCGCTAACCTATGAGGACAGGCATACATGAATCACATCGAGCATGTCGGTCATCAACGTGTGAATCCGGGCTGTAGCACTGGGCTAACAGGACTCCGGTAACCCGGGCTGCAGCAGGCTAGGCAGGACTCCGGATGTCACCGCGTGACATTTCCCCGAAGGGACAGACACAGGAACGAAGTGAATCACATGCCGGCCAGTCAAGTGTTCCGAGCAGTAGTGCTGGGCTAGCAGGACTCCGGTGAACCGGGCTGTAGCGGACTACTATCGCTCCGAAGCACTAGACTACATTTCCCCATATGATAGGCTGCCAAGGATAAACAACTAGATAGTCGGATCCCACCCATACCAAGCATTTCAATCATACACACAATATGCCCGATATGAGTAGATACAACATGGCATCACAACAAGACTCTACGACTCCAAATATTTATTCATTAGGCTCCAAAGAGCGAGATATTACAAACATGGGTCTCATGACCCGACATTCAGAGCATACAAGTCAAACACATGCGGAAGCTTAACATGTCTGAGTACAGACATCTACAAATGAAAAAGGCTGAGAAGCCTGACTATCTACCAGATCCTGCCAAGGGCACAAGATCGTAGCTGAGGTAACAAGCTAACGTCGAAGTCCAAGCGGTACTACTAGCGAGACTGAAGTCTCTCTGCAAAAACATAAAATAGGCAAACGTGAGTACAAACGTACTCAGCAAGACTTACATCAGAACTAACTACATATGCATCAGTTTCAATAAAGGGGGTGGTGGAGTTTGACTGCAGCAAGCCAGCTTTGACTCGGTGGCTATCCTGAACTACGACTGCAAGTAACTCTTTTGAGGTGGCGCACACGAGTCCACATATTCACCATATCAATACACCACTATGGATCCGCTCCCGTCTCCCTACGAGAAGGCCATCCATAGCACTCACGCTTATCTTGCGTATTTTAGAGTATCCACTTTCACTTGTCTATGAACTGTTATAGGCAACCCAGAAGTCCATTACCGCGGACACGGCTATTCGAATAGATGATGTTAACCCTGCAGGGGTGTACTTCTTCACACACGCTCTCACCACTTACCGTCGTTTACACGACATGTACTCGGCAACCTTCAAGCGGAAGCCCAGCGAGGGTGTCGGCCACGGCCTACCTAAACACTCAAGTCTCTAGTCCAGGTTTATCGCCTATTCGGGTTCCATCCATGAGGAGATCCGGCCGGAGTTTCGCTCACAGCCCCAAACGATGTGTGCAGGGTTCCCGGAACACCAAACGGGCGCCCGGTACACCGTGCCACGTGCCTACCGCAACACAGCCCACCCCTACGGTCAGCGCTGCGTGCGGCCCCCAGCATACTACAAACACCAGAAACTACTTTGCAACTCCTGGACAGAGGACAAGGGTGATCAAGAAGCCGAGAGGGTCCATTGGTTTCGGGCCCAATGCGTGGTAGTAACTGTTTCATGGATCACAAACACAGAACTCAGTTCCTGAGGACGGCTGCAATGAGACAACCCACCATGTACTCCTACATGGCCTCTCACAGCTACCTTTACCAAATCGTGTTCATACACTTAGCTCTCAACAATAGGACATGTTCACCACTATCCAACTCATCCCCGATGAATCAGACCCGACTCAACTCTAAGCAGTAGCAGGCATGACAAACAAACATAAATGAGTAGGCACATCAGGGCTCAAACAACTCCTACTCATGCTAGTGGGTTTCATCTAATTACTGTGGCAATGACAGGTCATGCAAAGGATAAAGGGGTTCAACTACCGCAGCAAGTAACACATGAATCGTTGTTGTCCTAATGCAGTAAAAGAGAGCAGGAGCGAGAGGGTGGGATTGTATCGGAATGAACAAGGGGGTTTTGCTTGCCTGGCACTTCTGAAGATAATATAGTTCTTCATCGGTGTCATCGATCTCATCGCCGGAACATCGTTGACTGAGAGGGGACGGTTACCGGCAAACAGAGAAGGACACAATCAATGCAATGCAACAATATGATGCATGAATGTGACATGGCAATATGCTGATGATTGGCCTAATTCAACTAGCAACAAGTTAAATGGAGTTGATTTGAACCCTAGGTTTAAATTCAAACTCCACATATGGTTATTTAAATGCCATTCAATTGATTTGAACTAAACAGTGAACAAAAGTTGCTCTAACATGCATGAAAATGATACAAATGGATAGATTGAATTTTTCTGATCATTTTTCATATATAAATTATCTCATTCTGAGCTACGGTTGATTTTATATGAATTTTAGAAGTTTTAGGCATTTTCTAAAATTTCCTGAATATTAATAAATCCAGAAAATGGTTAATTGCGTCAGCATGACGTCGTGGTGACGTCAGCAGGTCAACAACGCCAGTCCAGGTCAAACCTGACGGCTGGGACCCATACGTCAGCGTCTCAGGCCGGTGTGGGTGGATGACAGGTGGGGCCAATCAACGTTGACTTGACCAAGTCAAAGCTGACACGTGGGGTCCAGTCGGGTTGGATTAGTTCTAACTAATTTCGTTAACCGACTAATTAAATCGGTGGGGCCCGTGTGTAAGTGGGTCAGTGGGGGTTAATTAGTGGGCGATTAGTGCTAACTAGGTGGCCACGTCGGCTCTCGCCGGAGTCTCGCCGACGGTGACCTCGAACCGCGACGGAGTTCGCTCGGAACTCGCCAGAGGCGATGAATCGACGCGCCAGGCGCACCGGAGGATAGCCCGTGCCCGTGCGCATCTAGGGAGACCAACGGGAGGTGCGGGGGTGGCCAGAGTTCACCGGAGTGGAACCCGCGACGGCTGCCGGAGTTCGGGGCTGGTGCGGGTTAGCGCTGCGGTGTGCTAACGAGCGAGGCGATGGGCTAGCGGAGCGCTACGCGATGCGAGGAGCAGGTTAGGCGCGCCGGGGTGACCTAATGGTCACCGGAGCTACGCCGGCGACGAGCTCAGGCGGCGGCGTGCTACGGCCAGCTATGAAATGACGGCTACGGCGAGCGGCAAGTCACGGGGTTAGGGCCAAAACATGCAGGAGCTCACAGTGGTTCGGAGGAGGTAGATGACGAGCTCGGGGAGGCGGAGACGGTGGCGAATCAGCGCATGTGGCTTCCGGCGACCGAGGAGGAAGAAGACGAGGTAGCCGGCGATGCAGGCCGTCCCAGCGCTTGGGGCCAGGGTGGGGCGGAGCGGCGGACGATGGCGGAGGCCGTGGACAGCGCGGGGAGGCGAGGGGAGCATGGTGGCCGTGGCAAAGGGCGCTGGCGACGACGAGCTTCGCTCGGGTGTGCCCGGGAGAGGAAGCAGAGAAGGGGGAAGGGGTCGGGAGAGAGCAGAGAGCGACGAGAGAGACAGAGGGGGCCGCGGGGCGTGTCCAGACGCATCGGGGGCGCCTCGGTGGCAAGCAGGAGGTGGCAAGGGTGGCGTCGGCGCTCGCCACCGAGCTGCTTCGGGGGGAAGGGGAGGAAGACGACAGAGAGGAGGAGGTGGGCTGGGCCGGCCAGCTCAGATGGGCCGCCAGGTGGGTTAGAGCTCCAGGTAAGTGCCCAGGTGAGCCCCTCTCTCTCTCTCTCTCTTTTATTTCTTGTTTTCTATTATTCTGTAGACTTTAGGGCTTTATTAAAAATACTAGAACTAACTCAAAAATCATGAAACTGCTCAAAGCTACTGTTTGGAATATTTCCAACAGTAAAGATTTTAGTTCATGATTATCTGAGCATTTAAAATATTTTATAGCATTTAAATGCCCAAATTCAAATAGCATATGATTTAATTCAAAAATCCAGAATGGCCTAGAAATATGTGCATGACTTTTGGCAGAGGTTTTTACCTTTAACAAAAATCATGAGCTTTTCTAAAGGGCATTTGGGATTATTGAAAATATTTTTATTTGATCCTAATTGCATTCCATTTGGTGCTAGGGTTTGTCATCCCCATTTCAAATTTAAATGGAATTTAAATCATGATGCAAGAATGCAGATGCAAAGACAAGCAAGGCCTGAACTGGGGCTGTGACATGAAATCCGTTGACGGCGGCGGAGACCAGCGACAGGAGGCGGTTGGCGATGAGGAGGACGATCCGGAGACCCAGGAGGTAGAGCGAGCTATGCGCGGGCGAAGAGGTTTCGGAGAAATTTCCAAAATTTTGCCCGTGAGTATATATAGCCCGACCCTGTCGGTGTGACCGAGTGGAACAACTCGGTGGCACCGAGATGCATAACTGTTGAAAGTTACAGCAACTCAGTGTGACCGAAAAGTTCAAATCGGTTGCACCAAGATGAAAACCTAGATTGACTTAGTGATCTCGATATGATCGAAATGTAGGAATCGGTCAGACCGAAACACACAAAGAAGTTTTGGAAGTTTAAGTCTATGATGAATCGGGGACTCCGAGTGCTCCTCACACAGAGTGGTTCGAATCTGACATGATCAAATTTTGTGATTTAGCATGAATAGAGTTTGAGACGAGAAAAGCATAGATAGCTAGAGAGGGTTCTTAGGCATTCTTGTCCATCCACTTGACAAAAGATAAGAAAACCAATCAAATAAAACAACAAGTGGATGTCCTCGAATGAGTAAAATATGCAATCAACATGCTCACACAATAAAATGGCAATTGAAATATGTGGCAAATTATGCACAACTAATTCTAGCATCTATCAAACAATTTGCGATGACTAGGTCATCTATATATGAGTATATTGACTTAGGATTCAAATGAGAACATTTGATCATAGGTCATACTCATCGTTTGGGGTTACCACTTTTACATAAAGCATTGTTGTGTTCACACCATTAGAGTTGCTTTAGCTCAATTTTTAGAGTAAAGCTCCCCCTAGATGTGATATCCCCCCTAAGAGGGATGAACTAACCTTGGGTTTTGTCAATGATGACTTCATGTAGATGTTGAAGATGTGGATGCTCAATGCTGATGTAGATCATTTGGAGCTATCCATTGGAGTGAGTTGCACTTTTAATACCTACACGGGTTTGTCCCACAAGGAACAAACAAGGATATCCATAGACATAAAGTGATGCACACACAAGATGATGTCTATGAAAGCTTTTAGGTTACCTTGTCCCTTGTCTTACCAACAAGAGGGTTTGTGACTCCTTGAACTAGTGCAAGATGTGGAAGTTGATTGCACTTTTTCTTGCCAAGATGATAAGAGTGAAATATGTTGGCGGAGTCACCCTCAAGACCTCTCTAGTTCTTCTTCTTCTGGATCCACACCATCTTGATGGGAATCCTCGGAGTTGTAGTCGTACTTAATGAAGTGGAACTTGAAGTAGTCTTGGGAACCCATTTGACCAAGGCCTTAGGAGCTTCTTCAAATGCATCAATTTCCTCTTGAAGCTTGTCCTTGCCTTTTTGCTTGTGATCTTGTGGTGGAAGATCATCTTGAGCTTGTGTCCCTTTGAAAGAAGTAGGATCATACTTCTCTTGTTGAGGAACATGTTGGGGAACGTAGCAGAATTTTAAAATTTTCCTACGTGTCACCAAGATAAATCTATGGAGTCTTCTAGCAACGAGAGGGAGAGGAGTGCATCTACATACCCTTGTAGATCGCGAGCGGAAGCATTCAAGAGAACGGGCTTGATGGATTCATACTCGTCGTGATCCAAATCACCGATGATCCTAGCGCCGAACGGACGGCACCTCCGCGTTCAACACACGTACAGAGCGAGGACGTCTCCCACGCCTTGATCCAGCAAGGAGGAGGGAGAGGTTGAGGAAGAAAGCTCCAACAGCAGCACGATGGCATGGTGGTGGTGGAGCAGCAATACTCCAGCAGGGCTTCGCCAAGCTCTTAACGGAGGAGGAGAGGTGTTGGGGAGGGGAGGGGCTGCTCCTTGGGAAGGGGTGCGGCTGCCCTCCCACCCCTCCACTATATATAGGGGCAAGGGGAGAGGGAGAGCTACCCTAGGGTTTCCCCTAGGGGGCGGCGGCCAAGCAGATTGGATCTCCCTAGGGAAAATCTTAGGAAGACATGCCCCCCAAGCCAAGCAGGTGGAGGCTTGCCTCCCAAGCCAGGTGGAGGCACCCCACCTCCCCAAGTAACGTGGGAAAGGGTGTGGGGGCGTACCACCCCTTAGTGGGCTGGTTTGCCCGTTCCCCTTTGGCCCATGAGGCCCTCCAACACTTGCCGGGGCTCCAGAAACACCTTTCGGTCTTGCTGGCCATAGCCTGGTACCCCCAGAACACTTCCGGGCTCCAATACCCTTCGTCCAATATATCAATCTTCACCGCCGGACCATTCCGGAACTCCTCATGACGTCCGGGATCTCATCCGGGACTCCGAACTACCTTCGGTAACCACATACTATTTCCCATAACAACTCTAGCGTCACCGAACCTTAAGTGTGTAGACCCTACGGGTTCGGGAACCACGCTGACATGACCGAGACACCTCTCCGATCAATAACCAATAGCGGGATCTGGATACCCATATTGGCTCCCACATGTTCCACGATGATCTCATCGGATGAATCACGATGTCGGGGATTCGATCAATCCCGTATTCAATTCCCTTTGTCAATCGGTATGTTACTTGCCCGAGATTCGATCGTCGGTATCCCAATACCTCGTTCAATCTCGTTACTGGCAAGTCAATTTACTCGTTCCATAACACATGATCCCGTGACTAACTGCTTAGTCACATTGAGCTCATGTCACATCCCTAGTTCTGGTATGCTCAAGGCTAGCTAGTCATGTGTGCATCATGTTTAAATTCTTTTAAATTTGAATTGGGGATTTGTAAAACCCTCAGAAATCATTTCTGCAAATGACCCAGATAAAAGTGCTCCAAAAAGGTCCAAGAAAATGTTCATGTTACTCTCTAAAAATATTGGGCAGAGGTAAAAATCAAACCAATATTTTTAGAAGCTCCTAAATATTTGTTTTGGGCATTTGGAATTAATGCAATAATTATTTGCATTGGATATATAAATGATATATATGTTTTATATATCCAAAAATTGTGCCAGTAATTGAGGAGCTCTGGAATAATACCATTAGCCCCTGCAAAAGTTGGCATAAGTAAATAAAATGATTTAGCATTTTATTTAATCAAACAAATGTCAGAAAAAAATAGAAAAGAAAACAAAAATAGAAAAGTGCTTACCTGGGCCACCTGAGGCCTGGCACTGTGCGGCCCGGCTGGCCGGCCCAGCCAGCTGGCCGACGCCAGTCGTCCCCTTCCTCTCGCCAGGAGGACAGGGGCACGCGCCGGCGCGCGCGGCCACGCGTCCTGCCGGGGCCACGTTCCCCGCCACCTCCTGCTTCTCCCCTCGTCGCCTGGACGCCCCGGACGTCGCCACGACGCCCCGCGCCGCTCTCGCTCTCGCCCCGGTCCTCTCTCCCTCTCCCTCGCTCTCTCTCTCGCGGCCGAAATCACCGTCGCCGCCGTTCGCCTTTGCCGCGGCCACCAGCCCCCCCTTGTCAAGCCAGCTAGTCCACGAGCTCCGCCTCATCTGCCTCTTCCTCCTCGACGATTCTCCCGGCCTCGGACGCGCTGCTTCATCGTCACCATCGCCGTTTCCGTCGCCTGCCACCGAAGCTCATCGCCGTTGATTCGGGAGCTACCGGACGTCCCCGACCTCGCCCTCGCGCTCGTTGGACTCGCTGTGAGCACCCGCATCCAACCCCCCTAACCCCGCTGCCTCCTGCTCGCCGTAGCCGTCGCCCCCTTCCTGTCCGCAGCATGCCGTCGGCCGAGCTCGCCGTCAACGTAGCTCCGGTGACCATTTGGTCACCCCGGCGACTCCAACACGCTCGTAGCACCCCGTAGAGCGGCCCCAACGCATCAGTTGGCTCGCTTGCGAGCTGCAGCGCTGAACCCGCTGTTCCCGTAGCTCTGGTCGCCGTGGATGACCTCGCCGCGGTCGTCTCCGGCCACCCCCCCTCCTCCTACCTACCCCACTGGATGCGCGAGAGCACGGGCTACGCCCCGGTGCTCCCAGCCGCCGCCCCCGTGCCCTGCAGCGTGGACGCCGCCGTGTCCAGAGGTCGCCGGCGACGACCTCGCCGGCCTGACATGCGGGCCCAACCGGCCAGGTGATTAGCTTAAGGCTAATCACCATTTTTGCTAACCCCTGACACTGACAGTGGGCCCCAGCGCCACTAATCCTTTTATTAAGATTAACTAACCCCTGTTCAACCCCCTGTCACTGACGTGTGGACCCCACACGTCAGGTTTGACCTGGTCAGCTCCGTTGACCTGCTGACGCAGTCATGACGTCATGCTGACGCAATATCTCATTTTCTGGATTTAATCTTAAACAGGAAATTCCAGAAAATGATTCAAACTTCAAAAATTCATATCTTTTCAACCGTAGCTCAGATTGAAACAATTTATATATGAAAAATTATCAGAAAAATGCAATCTATCCATCTGTACCAGTTTCATGCATGACAAAATAACTTATACCTGCTGAATAGGTGAAATCATATAAATGGCATTTATAAGAGCTTAACTAGGAGTTGCATTTGAACCTTTGGTTCAAATGGACTTCATTCAGTTTGAATACTAGTTGCATTAGGTCAAACAGCATCACATCTTCATGCCATGTTCATGCATCATATTGTTGCATATGATTGTGTATTGATTGCCGACACCGTTCCTTCTCGATAGGTTCTGCTCCGGAGACCGTTCCAGAGTACCTGTCAGAGGAGCAGTGCCCCCCCTGTTGATCTACCAGGCAAGCAAACCCCCCTTGTTCATTCCGATATGGTCCCACTCTCGCTCCTGCTCTCTGTTATTGCATTAGGACAACAACGAATCAACTGCTACTTTATGCTGCGGTAGTTGAACCCATTCCTCTGCATGACCTGTCATTGCCACAGTAATTAGATGAAACCCACTAGCATGTGTAGGAGTTGATTGAGCCATGTTGTGCTTCTACCATGCCATGCCTGCTATTGCTTAGAGTTGTGTCAGGTCTGATTCATTGGGAATGGATTGGAGTGATATGATATGTTCTGATGCTGAGAGTTAAGCGTGTGAACACGATTTGGTAAAGGTAGCGGTGAGAGGCCATGTAGGAGTACATGGTGGGTTGTCTCATTGGGACCGTCCTTAAGAACCGAGTTCTGTGCAAGTTGTCCAATGACTAGCTACTACCACACATTGGGCTCCGGGCGCTCCAAGCTCTCTCGACTTATTAATCACCTCGGTCTCTGTCCAGGAGTCGCAACTAGTTTCTGGTGTTTGTAGGTAGTGTTAGTAGTCTACCAAGTGGCACCCGGCCAGGTGGGCTTGGGACAGACTAGGCACAAGTGGCACGGTGTACCAAGCGTAGATCCACCCGGCGAGGTGGGCTTGGGAACCCTGCACACATCGTTTGGGGCCGTGAGCGACACCCCGGCCGGATCTCCTTGCGGATGGAACCCGAATAGGCGATAAACCTGGACTAGAGTCTTGTGTGGTTAGTCAGGTCGTGGCCGACACCCTCGCCAGGCTTCCGCTTGAAGGTTGCCGAGATACATGACGTGTACATGGTGATAAGTGGTGAGAGCGTGTGTGAAGAAGTACACCCCTGCAGGGTTATCATGATCTATTCGAATAGCCGCGTCCTCGGTTATGGACTTCTTGGATGCTTACGTGGTACATAGACAACTTGAAGTGGATACCATAAAATGCTCAAGATAAGTGTGAGTGCTATGGATGGCCTTCTCGTAGTGAGACGGGGATGAATCCATAGTAGTGTATTGATGTGGTGATTAGTGGACTCGTGTGCGCCATTTCAAAAGAGTTACCAGCAGTCGTAGAATAGGATAGCCACAGAGTCAAAGCTGGCTTGCTGCAACTAAACCCCACATTACCTCCTTGATACTAATGCATGTATGATAGGATCTGATGTAAGTCTTGCTGAGTACCTTTGTACTCACGTTTGCTTTATTTATGTTTTGCAGATGAGACATCTGTCTCACTAGTAGTTCCGCTTGGACTTCGATAGGTAGCTTGTACCTCAGCTACGATCTTGATCGGAGGTTGTAGATAGTCAGGCTTCTCAGCCTTTTATTTTGTAGTTGTCTGTACTCAGACATGTAATGCTTCCGCTTGTTGCTTGTATGTTCTGAATGATGGGTCATGTGACCCCTGTTTGTATTTAATGCTATGTGGCTCTTCTGGGCCTTTATCTATATGAGTTTGCGTTATGTTGTGATGCCATGTTGTACAGCACATACTTGCATGTCATGCGTACGTGTAACGTGTATTGCTATGTGTGGGATCCGACTATCTAGTTGTTTATCCTTGGCAGCCTTTCATATGGGGAAATGTAAGTCTAGTGTTTCCGAGCGATAGTAGTCCGCTACAGCCCGGTTCACCGGAGTCCTGCTAGCCCAGCACTACTGCTCGGAACACTTGACTGGCCGGCATGTGTTTCGCGTCGTTCCTGTGTCTGTCCCTTCGGGGAAATGTCACGCGGTGTTATCCGGAGTCCTGCCTAGCCTGCTACAGCCCGGGTTACCGGAGTCCTGTTAGCCCAGTGCTACAGCCCGGATTTATACGTTGTTGACCGACATGCTCGATGTGATTCATGTATGCCTGTCCTCATGGGCTAGTGCCGCCTTGGGTTCACGACTAGCCATGTCGGCCCGGGTTCTCTGTCATATGGATGCTAGCGACACTATCATATACGTGAGCCAAAAGGCGCAAACGGTCCCGGGCCAGGTAAGGTGGCACCCGTGGGAATACCGTGCGTGAGGCCGCAAAGTAATATGAGGTGTTACATGCTAGATCGGTGTGACTTAGGATCGGGGTCCCGACAGCGTCTCATTATGATGATGCATTACCGAGTGGGCCCAGAGATACCTCTCCGTCATACGGAGTGACAAATCCCAGTCTCGATTCGTGCCAACCCAACAGACACTTTTGGAGATACCTGTAGTGCACCTTTATAGTCACCCAGTTACGTTGTGACATTTGATACACCCAAAGCACTCCTACGGTATCCGGGAGTTGCACAATCTCATGGTCTAAGGAAATGATACTTGACATTAGAAAAGCTCTAGCAAACGAACTACACGATCTTGTGCTATGCTTAGGATTGGGTCTTGTCCATCACATCATTCTCCTAATGATGTGATACCGTTATCAATGACATCCAATGTCCATGGTCAGGAAACCATAACCATCTATTGATCAACGAGCTAGTCAACTAGAGGCTTACTAGGGACATGTTGTGGTCTATGTATTCACACATGTATTACGGTTTCCAGTTAATACAATTATAGCATGAACAATAGAAAATTATCATGAACAAGGAAATACAATAATAACCATTCTATTATTGCCTCTAGAGCATATTTCCAACAGTCTCCCACTTGCACTAGAGTCAATAATCTAGTTCACATCACTATGTGATTGTAATGAATCTTACACCCATGGGGTTTGTTCATATCTCGCTTGTGAGAGAGGTTATTAGTCAACGGGCCTGAACCTTTGAGATCCGTGTGTGCTTTACAAATCTCTATGTCATCTTGTAGATGCAGCTGTCACGCGCTACTTGGAGCTATTCCAAATAACTGCTCTACTATACATATCCGGTTTACTACTCAGAGTCATCCGGATTAGTGTCAAAGTTTGCATCGACATAACCATTTACGACGAACTCTTTTACCACCTCCATAATCGAGAACATTCTTAGTCCACTAATTACTAAGGATAAGTTAGACCGCTGTCATGTGATCCATTCCTGGATCACTCTTGTACCCCTTGACTGACTCATGGCAAGGCACACTTCAGGTGCAATACACAACATAGCATACTATAGAGCCTACGTCTAAAGCATAGGGGACGACCTTTCGTCCTTTCTCTCTTTTCTGCCGTGGTTAGGTCTTGAGTCTTACTCAATACTCACACCTTGTAACACAGCCAAGAACTCCTTCTTTACTGATCTATTTTGAACTCCTTCAATCTTGTCACGGTACGTATTCATTTGAAAGTACTATTAAGCGTTTTTGATCTATCCTTATAGATCTTGATCCTCAATGTTCAAGTAGCTTAATCTAGGTTTTCCATTGAAAAACACTTTCAAGTAACCCTGTATGCTTTCCAGAAATTCTACATCATTTCTGATCAACAATATGTCAACAACATATACTCATCAAAAATTCTATAGTGCTCCCACTCACTTCTTTGGAAATACAAGTTTCTCATAAACTTTTTATAAACCCAAAATCTTTGATCATCTCATCAAAGCGTATATTCCAGCTCCGAGATGCTTACTCCAGTCCTTACAAGGATTGCTGGAGCTTTGCATACTTGTTAGCATCTTTTAGTATTGACAAAAACCTTCTGGTTGTATCACACACAACCTTTCCTCAAGAAAATTGTCGAGGAAACAATGTTTTGACATCCTATCTGCAAGATTTCATAAATAATGCAGTAACTGCTAATACAATTTCAACAGACTCTTAGCATCGCTACGAGTGAGAAAATCTCACCGTAGTCAACTCCTTGAACTTGTCGGAAAACATCTTAATGACAAGTTGAGCTTTCTTAATGGTGATACTTACCATCATTGTCCATCTTCCTTTTAAAATCCATCTGTACCCAATAGCCTTACGACCATCAAGTAGTTCTTCCAAAGTCTATACTTTGTTTTCACACATGGATCCTCTCGGATTTTATGGCCTCGAGCCATTTGTCGGAATCCGGGCCCACCATCGCTTCTCCATAGCTCGTAGGTTCATTGTTGTCTAGCAACATGACTCCCAAGACAGGATTACATACCACTCTGAAGTAGTACACATCCTTGTCGTCCTACGGGGTTTGGTAGTGACTTGATCTGAAGTTTCATGATCACTATCATAAGCTTCCACTTCAATTGGTGTAGGTGACACAGGAACAACTCCCTGTGCCCTGCTACACACTAGTTGAAGTGACGGTTCAATAACCTCATCAAGTCTCCACCATCCTCCCACTCAATTCTTTCGAGAGAAACTTTTCCTCGAGAAACGACCCGTTTCTAGAAACAATCACTTTTGCTTCCGGATTCGAAATAGAGGTATACCCAACTGTTTTGGATGTCCTATGAAGATGCATTTATCCGCTTTGGGTTCGAGCTTATCAGGCTAAACCTTTTCACATAAGCGTCGCAACCCCAAACTTTTAAGAAATGACAGCTTAGGTTTCTCTAAACCATAGTTCATACGGTGTCATCTCAACGGAATTACGTGGTACCCTATATAAAGTGAATGCGGTTGTCTCTAATGCCTAAACCATAGACGGTAGTGGTAATTCGATAAGATACATCATGGTATGCACCACATCCAATAGGGTGCAGCTATGATGTTCGTACACACCATCACACTATGGTGTTCCAGGTGGTATTAGTCATGAAACAATTTCCACAATGTCTTAATTGTGTGCCAAACTCGTAACTCAGATATTCATCTCTATGATCATATCATAGACATTTTATCCTCTTGTCACGATGATCTTCAACTTCACTCTGAAATTACTTGAACCTTTCAATAATTCAGACTTGTGTTTCATCAAGTAAATATACTTAGCATCTACTCAAATCATCTGTGAAGTAAGAACATAAGGATATCCACTGCGTGCCTCAGCACTTATTGGACTGCACACATCAAAATGTATTACTTCCAACAAGTTGCTTTCTTGTTCCATCTTACTGAAAACGAGGCCTTTCAGTCATCTTGCCCAAGGCCATTAACGCAGAGACAGCTCAGCTCACTTACGAGGAGTCTCGTAAGCACACCCGTGATTTGGTTTCTTCCTCCGGTTCTAGTTCTCAGAAGCGCCGGATTTGGATTCCGAACTCCGCTCTTCCACCCGGTTATCCACCGAGGCCATCTTATGTGGCGCCTCACCCAGTTCAGCCATATGCTCCACCCAGGCCTATTGGTGGACCGCCCGTCAATGCGGGTCCACGTCCTACCTCCAAGATTTGTTACAAGTGCGGAGAGCCAGGTCACATTGCCCGTATTTGCACTCTAACCAGTGTTGCTCCATCTCAGCCCGAGAAGTTTGTTGGCCGTGGAATTAAGCCATCACGCAAGATGATCAGTGCCCAGACAGCTCCCACTGAACATGGACGTGTGCATCACGTCTCAGCTAAAGACGCTCATGATGATCCAGATGTCGTTCTTGGTACACTCCTTGTAAACTGTCATCCAGCTTCGGTTCTATTTGATACTGGAGCGTCTCATTCCTTCATTTCCGAAAGTTATGCCCGCTTGCACGACATGTCATTTTGTGATATGCCCTCCCCACTACTCATTCAAACTCCTGGATCCAAATGGCAAACCTCTAGGATAAGTTATGGCAATGAAATCCTTGTTGACAGACTTGTATTCCTTGCATCACTTGTAGCCCTCAAGTCTTCAGATATTAACATCATCCTGGGTATGGACTGGATGAAAGCTCATTATGCCAAGATTGATTGTTACACCAGGTCTGTTCAGCTTACACATCCAACTGGCAAGATAGTCACTGTCTCCACTAGAGTTGCAAAGCGTCAACTCTATTCTCTTAATGCCAGCCCTCTTCCAGATCTTGAAGATATCCCGGTAGTCCGTGACTTTCCGGATGTCTTTCCAGAAGAACTGCCAGGTGTTCCACCTGACAGAGATGTAGAATTTGTCATAGATCTTATCCCAGGAACCGCTCCAATCTCTAGGAGACCTTACAAGATGGCACCCTTAGAACTAGCCGAGCTTAAGAAACAACTCGATGAGTCCTTGCAAAAGGGTTTCATCCGTCCTAGTTCTTCTCCCTGGGCTTGCCCCGTCCTCTTCGTCAAGAAGAAGGATGGTACGGACCGGATGGTTGTAGATTATCGTCCCGTTAATTTGGTCACGATAAAGAACAAGTATCCGCTTCCCAGGATCAACGACCTGTATGATCAGCTCGCTGGATCCTCAGTCTTTTCCAAGATGGATTTGAGGTTAGGCTACCATCAAATCAAGATCAGAAACGGGGACATTCCTAAGACGGCTTTTGTCACTCGTTATGGCCAGTACGAGTATACCGTCATGTCCTTTGGTCTAACCAATGCTCCAGCTACCTTCTCCCGCTTGATGAACTCGATCTTCATGGAGTATTTAGATAAGTTCGTCGTGGTTTACCTCGATGATATCCTTATTTACTCGAAGAACGAGGAAGAGCATGCCGAACATCTTAGACTTGTGCTAGAAAAACTCAGAGAGCACCGCCTTTATGCCAAGTTCTCCAAGTGCGAATTTTGGTTGCCAGAAGTGACCTACCTAGGCCACGTGATCTCTGGTAAGGGCATTGCTGTCAATCCCGAAAGAGTTCAGGCCGTTCTTGATTGGACTCCACCTGAAACAGTTAAACAAGTTAGGAGTTTCCTTGGTCTAGCCAGCTATTGTCGCCGCTTTGTTGAAAACTTCTCCAAAGTAGCAAAACCCCTCACGGAGCTTCTCAAGAAAGATAAAAAGTTTGAGTGGTCCCCATAGTGTGAGTACAGTTTTCAGGAATTGAAAAGACGCTTGACTTCTGCTCCCATACTTGTGCCACCGGATTTCACTAAGGACTTTGTTATCTACTGTGATGCCTCACGACAGGGACTAGGTTGCATTCTTATGCAGGATCGTCATGTGATTGCCTATGCATCTCGACAGTTGCATCCACATGAGGAGAATTATCCTACACATGACCTAGAGCTTGCAGCCGTAGTCTATGCACTTAAGACATGGAGACATTACCTTCTCGGTAAACGTTGTGAGATATACACCGATCACCAGAGTCTCAAGTATATCTTCACCCAACCAGACTTGAACCTTAGGCAAAGACGTTGGTTGGAGTTGATCTCAGATTACGACTTAGGGATTACCTACACCCCAGGCAAGGGCAATGTCATGGCTGATGCGCTAAGTCGTAAGTCCTATTGCAACAATCTTATGTTGCAGCAGGGCCAACCCCTTCTTCATGAGGAATTCTGTAAGCTTAACCTTCACATCGCTCCTCATGGATTCCTTTCTACCTTGGTGGCGAAACCTACTCTTGTGGATCAAATCATCTCTGCTCAGAAGCAGGATACGGGAATTTCCCGGATCAAGAGAAACATTAACAAGGGAGTTGGTGGAAGTTTCTCTATAGATGATCGAGGTGTTGTTTTCTTTGAGAATCGCTTGGTGGTTCCCAAGAATCAACATCTGCGACAACTGATCCTTAAGGAGGCGCATGAATCCCCTCTCACGATTCATCCCGGTAGTACTAAGATGTATCAGGACCTACGCCAGAGGTTCTGGTGGACCAGGATGAAAAGAGAAATCGCTCAGTTCATTGCTAACTGTGACGTTTGTCATCGCGCTAAGGCAGAGCATCAAAGGCCTGCTGGCACCCTTCAGCCTTTAGCCATTCCTGAGTGGAAATGGGATAAAGTTGGTATGGACTTCATCACCGGTTTTCCCAGGACCAAGAAAGGGAATAATGCTATCTTTGTAGTCATTGATCGTCTTTCCAAAGTAGCTCACTTCCTACCTGTTCGAGAAAATATCACCGCTAGTCAGCTCGCTGACTTATATATTTCTCGAATAGTTTCACTTCATGGTGTTCCACTAGAAATCAATTCAGACCGTGGTAGTCTTTTCACTTCTCATTTTTGGGAGAGTTTCCAAACTGCCATGGGCACCCATCTTTCCTTCAGTACCGCTTTCCACCCTCAATCAAGTGGTCAGGTGGAAAGGGTCAACCAAATTCTCGAAGACATGCTTAGAGCTTGCGTTATCTCATTCGGTATGGATTGGGAGAAGTGTCTTCCTTTCGCCGAGTTTGCTTATAACAATAGCTACCAATCCAGTCTCAAGAAAGCTCCTTTTGAGATTCTATATGGACGAAGATGTCGAACACCTTTGAACTGGTCAGAAACCGGTGAAAGACAATTCTTTGGACCGGATATGATCCAGGAGGCAGAAGAGCAAGTTCGCATCATTCGTGAGAATTTGAAAACAGCCCAATCTCGTCAAAAGAGCCAGTATGACCGTCGTCATAAGGAAGTGGCTTATGAAGTTGGCGACAAGGCTTACCTTCGGGTTACTCCTTTGAAGGGTACCCATCGATTCGGTATCAAGGGCAAGTTGGCTCCTCGTTACATTGGTCCTTTTCGCATTCTCGCTAAACGAGGAGAGGTTGCCTACCAGTTGGAACTACCGCCACACCTTTCTCGAGTTCATGATGTCTTCCACGTCTCTCAACTCAGGCGTTGCTTCTCGGATCCCATCCGCGGAGTGGACCACGAAACGCTTGATCTCCAAGATAACCTCACATATCGAGAGTACCCTGTTCGCATTCTTGATCAAGCAGAGCGTGTTACTCGACGTCAGAACATCAAGTTTCTCAAAGTTCAGTGGTCTCATCATTCCGAGAGAAAAGCTACCTGGGAGCGAGAAGATCGTCTTCGATTGGAGTACCCCGCCTTCTTCCCGTCGACCCCTGAATCTCGGGACGAGATTCTTTCGAGTGGGGGCGAGTTGTCACATCCCTAGTTCTGGTATGCTCAAGGCTAGCTAGTCATGTGTGCATCATGTTTAAATTCTTTTAAATTTGAATTGGGGATTTGTAAAACCCTCAGAAATCATTTCTGCAAATGACCCAGATAAAAGTGCTCCAAAAAGGTCCAAGAAAATGTTCATGTTACTCTCTAAAAATATTGGGCAGAGGTAAAAATCAAACCAATATTTTTAGAAGCTCCTAAATATTTGTTTTGGGCATTTGGAATTAATGCAATAATTATTTGCATTGGATATATAAATGATATATATGTTTTATATATCCAAAAATTGTGCCAGTAATTGAGGAGCTCTGGAATAATACCATTAGCCCCTGCAAAAGTTGGCATAAGTAAATAAAATGATTTAGCATTTTATTTAATCAAACAAATGTCAGAAAAAAATAGAAAAGAAAACAAAAATAGAAAAGTGCTTACCTGGGCCACCTGAGGCCTGGCACTGTGCGGCCCGGCTGGCCGGCCCAGCCAGCTGGCCGACGCCAGTCGTCCCCTTCCTCTCGCCAGGAGGACAGGGGCACGCGCCGGCGCGCGCGGCCACGCGTCCTGCCGGGGCCACGTTCCCCGCCACCTCCTGCTTCTCCCCTCGTCGCCTGGACGCCCCGGACGTCGCCACGACGCCCCGCGCCGCTCTCGCTCTCGCCCCGGTCCTCTCTCCCTCTCCCTCGCTCTCTCTCTCGCGGCCGAAATCACCGTCGCCGCCGTTCGCCTTTGCCGCGGCCACCAGCCCCCCCCTTGTCAAGCCAGCTAGTCCACGAGCTCCGCCTCATCTGCCTCTTCCTCCTCGACGATTCTCCCGGCCTCGGACGCGCTGCTTCATCGTCACCATCGCCGTTTCCGTCGCCTGCCACCGAAGCTCATCACCGTCGATTCGGGAGCTACCGGACGTCCCCGACCTCGCCCTCGCGCTCGTTGGACTCGCTGTGAGCACCCGCATCCAACCCCCCTAACCCCGCTGCCTCCTGCTCGCCGTAGCCGTCGCCCCCTTCCTGTCCGCAGCACGCCGCCGGCCGAGCTCGCCGTCAACGTAGCTCCGGTGACCATTTGGTCACCCCGGCGACTCCAACACGCTCGTAGCACCCCGTAGAGCGGCCCCAACGCATCAGTTGGCTCGCTTGCGAGCTGCAGCGCTGAACCCGCTGTTCCCGTAGCTCCGGTCGCCGTGGATGACCTCGCCGCGGTCGTCTCCGGCCACCCCCCCTCCTCCTACCTACCACACTGGATGCGCGAGAGCACGGGCTACGCCCCGGTGCTCCCAGCCGCCGCCCCCGTGCCCTGCAGCGTGGACGCCGCCGTGTCCAGAGGTCGCCGGCGACGACCTCGCCGGCCTGACATGCGGGCCCAACCGGCCAGGTGATTAGCTTAAGGCTAATCACCATTTTTGCTAACCCCTGACACTGATAGTGGGCCCCAGCGCCACTAATCCTTTTATTAAGATTAACTAACCCCTGTTCAACCCCCTGTCACTGACGTGTGGACCCCACACGTCAGGTTTGACCTGGTCAGCTCCGTTGACCTGCTGACGCAGTCATGACGTCATGCTGACGCAATATCTCATTTTCTGGATTTAATCTTAAACAGGAAATTCCAGAAAATGATTCAAACTTCAAAAATTCATATCTTTTCAACCGTAGCTCAGATTGAAACAATTTATATATGAAAAATTATCAGAAAAATGCAATCTATCCATCTGTACCAGTTTCATGCATGAAAAAATAACTTATACCTGCTGAATAGGTGAAATCATATAAATGGCATTTATAAGAGCTTAACTAGGAGTTGCATTTGAACCTTTGGTTCAAATGGACTTCATTCAGTTTGAATACTAGTTGCATTAGGTCAAACAGCATCACATCTTCATGCCATGTTCATGCATCATATTGTTGCATATGATTGTGTATTGATTGCCGACACCGTTCCTTCTCGATAGGTTCTGCTCCGGAGACCGTTCCAGAGTACCTGTCAGAGGAGCAGTGCCCCCCCTGTTGATCTACCAGGCAAGCAAACCCCCCTTGTTCATTCCGATATGGTCCCACTCTCGCTCCTGCTCTCTGTTATTGCATTAGGACAACAACGAATCAACTGCTACTTTATGCTGCGGTAGTTGAACCCATTCCTCTGCATGACCTGTCATTGCCACAGTAATTAGATGAAACCCACTAGCATGTGTAGGAGTTGATTGAGCCATGTTGTGCTTCTACCATGCCATGCCTGCTATTGCTTAGAGTTGTGTCAGGTCTGATTCATTGGGAATGGATTGGAGTGATATGATATGTTCTGATGCTGAGAGTTAAGCGTGTGAACACGATTTGGTAAAGGTAGCGGTGAGAGGCCATGTAGGAGTACATGGTGGGTTGTCTCATTGGGACCGTCCTTAAGAACCGAGTTCTGTGCAAGTTGTCCAATGACTAGCTACTACCACACATTGGGCTCTGGGCGCTCCAAGCTCTCTCGACTTATTAATCACCTCGGTCTCTGTCCAGGAGTCGCAACTAGTTTCTGGTGTTTGTAGGTAGTGTTAGTAGTCTACCAAGTGGCACCCGGCCAGGTGGGCTTGGGACAGACTAGGCACAAGTGGCACGGTGTACCAAGCGTAGATCCACCCGGCGAGGTGGGCTTGGGAACCCTGCACACATCGTTTGGGGCCGTGAGCGACACCCCGGCCGGATCTCCTTGCGGATGGAACCCGAATAGGCGATAAACCTGGACTAGAGTCTTGTGTGGTTAGTCAGGTCGTGGCCGACACCCTCGCCAGGCTTCCGCTGAAGGTTGCCGAGATACATGACGTGTACATGGTGATAAGTGGTGAGAGCGTGTGTGAAGAAGTACACCCCTGCAGGGTTATCATGATCTATTCGAATAGCCGCGTCCTCGGTTATGGACTTCTTGGATGCTTACGTGGTACATAGACAACTTGAAGTGGATACCATAAAATGCTCAAGATAAGTGTGAGTGCTATGGATGGCCTTCTCGTAGTGAGACGGGGATGAATCCATAGTAGTGTATTGATGTGGTGATTAGTGGACTCGTGTGCGCCATTTCAAAAGAGTTACCAGCAGTCGTAGAATAGGATAGCCACAGAGTCAAAGCTGGCTTGCTGCAACTAAACCCCACATTACCTCCTTGATACTAATGCATGTATGATAGGATCTGATGTAAGTCTTGCTGAGTACCTTTGTACTCACGTTTGCTTTATTTATGTTTTGCAGATGAGACATCTGTCTCACTAGTAGTTCCGCTTGGACTTCGATAGGTAGCTTGTACCTCAGCTACGATCTTGATCGGAGGTTGTAGATAGTCAGGCTTCTCAGCCTTTTATTTTGTAGTTGTCTGTACTCAGACATGTAATGCTTCCGCTTGTTGCTTGTATGTTTTGAATGATGGGTCATGTGACCCCTGTTTGTATTTAATGCTATGTGGCTCTTCTGGGCCTTTATCTATATGAGTTTGCGTTATGTTGTGATGCCATGTTGTACAGCACATACTTGCATGTCATGCGTACGTGTAACGTGTATTGCTATGTGTGGGATCCGACTATCTAGTTGTTTATCCTTGGCAGCCTTTCATATGGGGAAATGTAAGTCTAGTGTTTCCGAGCGATAGTAGTCCGCTACAGCCCGGTTCACCGGAGTCCTGCTAGCCCAGCACTACTGCTCGGAACACTTGACTGGCCGGCATGTGTTTCGCGTCGTTCCTGTGTCTGTCCCTTCGGGGAAATGTCACGCGGTGTTATCCGGAGTCCTGCCTAGCCTGCTACAGCCCGGGTTACCGGAGTCCTGTTAGCCCAGTGCTACAGCCCGGATTTATACGTTGTTGACCGACATGCTCGATGTGATTCATGTATGCCTGTCCTCATGGGCTAGTGCCGCCTTGGGTTCACGACTAGCCATGTCGGCCCGGGTTCTCTGTCATATGGATGCTAGCGACACTATCATATACGTGAGCCAAAAGGCGCAAACGGTCCCGGGCCAGGTAAGGTGGCACCCGTGGGAATACCGTGCGTGAGGCCGCAAAGTAATATGAGGTGTTACATGCTAGATCGGTGTGACTTAGGATCGGGGTCCCGACAGCGTCTCATTATGATGATGCATTACCGAGTGGGCCCAGAGATACCTCTCCGTCATACGGAGTGACAAATCCCAGTCTCGATTCGTGCCAACCCAACAGACACTTTTGGAGATACCTGTAGTGCACCTTTATAGTCACCCAGTTACGTTGTGACATTTGATACACCCAAAGCACTCCTACGGTATCCGGGAGTTGCACAATCTCATGGTCTAAGGAAATGATACTTGACATTAGAAAAGCTCTAGCAAACGAACTACACGATCTTGTGCTATGCTTAGGATTGGGTCTTGTCCATCACATCATTCTCCTAATGATGTGATACCGTTATCAATGACATCCAATGTCCATGGTCAGGAAACCATAACCATCTATTGATCAACGGGCTAGTCAACTAGAGGCTTACTAGGGACATGTTGTGGTCTATGTATTCACACATGTATTACGGTTTCCAGTTAATACAATTATAGCATGAACAATAGAAAATTATCATGAACAAGGAAATACAATAATAACCATTCTATTATTGCCTCTAGAGCATATTTCCAACAGTCTCCCACTTGCACTAGAGTCAATAATCTAGTTCACATCACTATGTGATTGTAATGAATCTTACACCCATGGGGTTTGTTCATATCTCGCTTGTGAGAGAGGTTATTAGTCAACGGGCCTGAACCTTTGAGATCCGTGTGTGCTTTACAAATCTCTATGTCATCTTGTAGATGCAGCTGTCACGCGCTACTTGGAGCTATTCCAAATAACTGCTCTACTATACATATCCGGTTTACTACTCAGAGTCATCCGGATTAGTGTCAAAGTTTGCATCGACATAACCATTTACGACGAACTCTTTTACCACCTCCATAATCGAGAACATTCTTAGTCCACTAATTACTAAGGATAAGTTAGACCGCTGTCATGTGATCCATTCCTGGATCACTCTTGTACCCCTTGACTGACTCATGGCAAGGCACACTTCAGGTGCAATACACAACATAGCATACTATAGAGCCTACGTCTAAAGCATAGGGGACGACCTTTCGTCCTTTCTCTCTTTTCTGCCGTGGTTAGGTCTTGAGTCTTACTCAATACTCACACCTTGTAACACAGCCAAGAACTCCTTCTTTACTGATCTATTTTGAACTCCTTCAATCTTGTCACGGTACGTATTCATTTGAAAGTACTATTAAGCGTTTTTGATCTATCCTTATAGATCTTGATCCTCAATGTTCAAGTAGCTTAATCTAGGTTTTCCATTGAAAAACACTTTCAAGTAACCCTGTATGCTTTCCAGAAATTCTACATCATTTCTGATCAACAATATGTCAACAACATATACTCATCAAAAATTCTATAGTGCTCCCACTCACTTCTTTGGAAATACAAGTTTCTCATAAACTTTTTATAAACCCAAAATCTTTGATCATCTCATCAAAGCGTATATTCCAGCTCCGAGATGCTTACTCCAGTCCTTACAAGGATTGCTGGAGCTTTGCATACTTGTTAGCATCTTTTAGTATTGACAAAAACCTTCTGGTTGTATCACACACAACCTTTCCTCAAGAAAATTGTCGAGGAAACAATGTTTTGACATCCTATCTGCAAGATTTCATAAATAATGCAGTAACTGCTAATACAATTTCAACAGACTCTTAGCATCGCTACGAGTGAGAAAATCTCACCGTAGTCAACTCCTTGAACTTGTCGGAAAACATCTTAATGACAAGTTGAGCTTTCTTAATGGTGATACTTACCATCATTGTCCATCTTCCTTTTAAAATCCATCTGTACCCAATAGCCTTACGACCATCAAGTAGTTCTTCCAAAGTCTATACTTTGTTTTCACACATGGATCCTCTCGGATTTTATGGCCTCGAGCCATTTGTCGGAATCCGGGCCCACCATCGCTTCTCCATAGCTCGTAGGTTCATTGTTGTCTAGCAACATGACTCCCAAGACAGGATTACATACCACTCTGAAGTAGTACACATCCTTGTCGTCCTACGGGGTTTGGTAGTGACTTGATCTGAAGTTTCATGATCACTATCATAAGCTTCCACTTCAATTGGTGTAGGTGACACAGGAACAACTCCCTGTGCCCTGCTACACACTAGTTGAAGTGACGGTTCAATAACCTCATCAAGTCTCCACCATCCTCCCACTCAATTCTTTCGAGAGAAACTTTTCCTCGAGAAACGACCCGTTTCTAGAAACAATCACTTTTGCTTCCGGATTCGAAATAGAGGTATACCCAACTGTTTTGGATGTCCTATGAAGATGCATTTATCCGCTTTGGGTTCGAGCTTATCAGGCTAAACCTTTTCACATAAGCGTCGCAACCCCAAACTTTTAAGAAATGACAGCTTAGGTTTCTCTAAACCATAGTTCATACGGTGTCATCTCAACGGAATTACGTGGTACCCTATATAAAGTGAATGCGGTTGTCTCTAATGCCTAAACCATAGACGGTAGTGGTAATTCGATAAGATACATCATGGTATGCACCACATCCAATAGGGTGCAGCTATGATGTTCGTACACACCATCACACTATGGTGTTCCAGGTGGTATTAGTCATGAAACAATTTCCACAATGTCTTAATTGTGTGCCAAACTCGTAACTCAGATATTCATCTCTATGATCATATCATAGACATTTTATCCTCTTGTCACGATGATCTTCAACTTCACTCTGAAATTACTTGAACCTTTCAATAATTCAGACTTGTGTTTCATCAAGTAAATATACTTAGCATCTACTCAAATCATCTGTGAAGTAAGAACATAAGGATATCCACTGCGTGCCTCAGCACTTATTGGACTGCACACATCAAAATGTATTACTTCCAACAAGTTGCTTTCTTGTTCCATCTTACTGAAAACGAGGCCTTTCAGTCATCTTGCCCATGTGGTATGATTTGCATGTCTCAAGTGATTCAAAATCAAGTGAGTCCAAACGATCCATCTGTATGGAGTTTCTTCATGCATATATACCAATAGACATGGTTCGCATGTCTCAATCTTTTCAAAAACGAGTGAGTCCGAAGATCCATCAACATGGAGCTTCTTCATGCGTTTTATACCAATATGACTCAAATTGCAGTGCCACAAGTATGTGGTACTATCATTACTATCTTATATCTTTTGGCATGAACATCTGTATCACTACGATCAAGATTCAATAAACATTTATTTTAGGTGCAAGACCATTGAAGGTATTATTCAAATAAACAGAGCAACCATTATTCTCCTTAAATGAATAACCGTATTGCGGTAAACATAATCCAATCATATCTATGCTCAACGCAAACACCAAATAACAATTATTTAGGTTTAACACCAATCCCGATGGTAGAGGGAGCGTGCGATGTTTGATCACATCAACCTTGGAAACACTTCCAACACATATCGTCGTCTCACCTTTGGCTAGTCTCCGTTTATTCTGTAGCCTTTTATTTCGAGTTACTAACACTTAGCAACCGAACCGGTATCTAATACCCTGGTGCTACTAGGAGTACTAGTAAAATACACATTAATATAATGTATATCCAACATACTTCTGTCGACCTTGCCAGCCTTCTCATCTACCAAGTATCTAGGGTAGTTCTGATTCAGTGACCGTTCCCCTTATTACAGAAGCACTTAGTCTCGGGTTTGGGTTCAACCTTGGGTTTCTTCACTAGAGCAGCAACTGATTTGCCGTTTCATGAAGTATCCCTTTCTTGCCCTTGCCCTTCCTGAACCTAGTGGTTTTACTAACCATCAAAAATTGATGCTCCTATTTGATTTCTACTTTCGCGGTGTCGCGAATAGCTCAAGGATCATCATATCTATCCTGATATGTTATAGTTCATCACGAAGCTCTAGTAGCTTGGTGGCAGTGACTTTGGAGAACCATCACTATCTCATCTAGAAGATTAACTCCCACTCGATTCAAGCGATTGTAGTACTCATACAATCTGAGCACATGCTCAACGATTGAGCTTTTCTCCTTAGTTTGCAGGCTTAAGAAACTTGTCAAAGGTCTCATACCTCTTGACATGGGCAATAGCCTGAAATCCCAATTTCAGTCCTTGGAACATCTCATATGTTCTGCGATGTTTCAAAAACGTCTTTGGTGCCTCAATTATAAACCATTTAGCATTACGCACTGAACTATCATGTAGTCATCAAAACGTGTATGTCAGATGTTCGCAACATCCACAACCGACGCTCGAGGTTCAGCACACTGAGCGGTGTATCAAGGACATAATCCTTCTGCGTAGCAATGAGGACAATCCTCGGTTTACGGACCCAGTCCGCATAATTGCTACTATCAACTTTCAACTAAATTTTCTCTAGGAACATATCTAAAACAGTAGAACCAAAGCGTGAGCTATGACATAATTTGCAAAGACCTTTTGACTATGTTCATGATAATTAAGTTCATCTAATCAGATTATTTAATGAACTCCCACTTAGATAGACATCCCTCTAGTCATCTAAGTGATACATGATCTGAGTCAACTAGGCCGTGTCCGATCATCACGTGAGACGGACTAGTCATCATCGGTGAACATCTTCATGTTGATCGCATCTACCATACGACTCATGTTCGACCTTTCGGTCTTCCGTGTTCCGAGGCCATGTCTGTACATGCTAGGCTCGTCAAGTCAACCTAAGTGTATCGAGTGTGTAAATCTGGCTTACACCCGTTGTATTCGAACGTTAGAATGTATCACACCCGATCATCACGTGGTGCTTCGAAACAACGAACCTTCGCAATGGTGCACAGTTAGGGGGAACACTTTCTTGAAATTATTGCGAGGGATCATCTTATTTAAGCTACCGTCGTTCTAAGCAAATAAGATGTAAAACATGTTAAACATCACATGCAATCAAATAGTGACATGATATGGCCAATATCATTTTGCTCCTTTTGATCTCCATCTTCGGGGCGCCATGATCATCATCGTCACCGGCATGACACCATGATCTCCATCATCATGATATCCATCATCATGTCTTCATGTAGTTGTCTCGTCAACTATTACTTCTACTACTATGGCTAACGGTTTAGCAATAAAGTAAAGTAATTACATGATGTTTATGTTGACACGCAGGTCATAAATAAATTAAGACAACTCCTATGGCTCCTGCCGGTTGTCATACTCATTGACATGCAAGTCGTGATTCATATTACAAGAACATGATCAATCTCATACATTACATATATCATTCATCACATCCTTTTGGCCATATCAGATCACATGGCATATGCTGCAAAAACAAGTTAGACGTCTTCTAATTGTTGTTGCAAATTTTTACGTGGTTGCTATAGGTTTCTTAGCAAGAACATTTCTTACCTACGCCAAAACCACAGCGTGATATGCTAATTTCTATTTACCCTTCATAAGGACCCTTTTCATCGAATCCGATCCAACTAAAGTGGGAGAGACAGACACCCGCTAGCCACCTTATGCAACTAGTGCATGTCAGTCGGTGAAACCTGTCTCACGTAAGTGTACGTGTAAGGTCGGTCCGGGCCGCTTCATCCCACGATGCCGCCGAATCAAGATAAGACTAGTAACGACAAGTAAATTGACAAAATCGACACCCACAACAACTTGTGTTCTACTCGTGCATAGAAACTACGCATAGACCTAGCTCTGATACCACTGTTGGGGAACGTAGCAGAATTTTAAAATTTTCCTACGTGTCACCAAGATAAATCTATGGAGTCTTCTAGCAACGAGAGGGAGATGAGTGCATCTACATACCCTTGTAGATCGCGAGCGGAAGCGTTCAAGAGAACGGGCTTGATGGAGTCGTACTCGTCGTGATCCAAATCACCGATGATCCTAGCGCCGAACGGACGGCACCTCCGCGTTCAACACACGTACGGAGCGAGGACGTCTCCCACGCCTTGATCCAGCAAGGAGGAGGGAGAGGTTGAGGAAGAAAGCTCCAACAGCAGCACGACGGCGTGGTGGTGGTGGAGCAGCAGTACTCTGGCAGGGCTTCGCCAAGCTCTTAACGGAGGAGAAGAGGTGTTGTGGAGGGGAGGGGTTGCGCCTTGGGAAGGGGTGCGGCTGCCCTCCCACCCCTCCACTATATATAGGGGCAAGGGAGAGGGAGAGGTGCCCTAGGGTTTCCCCTAGGGGGCGGCGGCCAAGCAGATTGGATCTCCCCTAGGTAAAATCTTAGGGAGACTTGCCCCCCAAGCCAAGCAGGTGGAGGCTTGCCTCCCAAGCCAGGTGGAGGCACCCCACCTCCCCAAGTAACGTGGGAAAGGGTGTGGGGGGCGCACTACCCCTTAGTGGGCTGGTTTTCCCCTTCCCCTTTGGCCCATGAGGCCCTCCAACACTTGCCGGGGCTCCCGAAACACCTTTCGGTCATGTTGGCCATAGCCTGGTACCCCCAGAACACTTCCAGACTCCAATACCCTTCGTCCAATATATCAATCTTCACCGCCGGACCATTCTGGAACTCCTCGTGATGTCCGGGATCTCATCCGGGACTCCGAACTACCTTCGGTAACCACATACTATTTCCCATAACAACTCTAGCATCACCGAACCTTAAGTGTGTAGACCCTACGGGTTCGGGAACCACGCAGACATGACCGAGACACCTCTCCGGTCAATAACCAATAGCGGGATCTGGATACCCATATTGGCTCCCACATGTTCCACGATGATCTCATCGGATGAATCACGATGTCGGGGATTCGATCAATCCCGTATTCAATTCCCTTTGTCAATCGGTATGTTACTTGCCCGAGATTCGATCGTCGGTATCCCAATACCTCGTTCAATCTCGTTACCGGCAAGTCAATTTACTCGTTTCGTAACGCATGATCCCGTGACTAACTGCTTAGTCACATTGAGCTCATTATGATGATGCATTACCGAGTGGGCCCAGAGATACCTCTTCGTCATACGGAGTGACAAATCCCAGTCTCGATTCGTGCCAACCCAACAGACACTTTCGGAGATACCTGTAGTGCACCTTTATAGTCACCCAGTTACGTTGTGACGTTTGATACACCCAAAGCACTCCTACGGTATCCGGGAGTTGCACAATCTCATGGTCTAAGGAAATGATACTTGACATTAGAAAAGCTCTAGCAAACGAACTACACGATCTTGTGCTATGCTTAGGATTGGGTCTTGTCCATCACATCATTCTCCTAATGATGTGATACCGTTATCAATGACATCCAATGTCCATGGTTAGGAAACCATAACCATCTATTGATCAACGAGCTAGTCAACTAGAGGCTTACTAGGGACATGTTGTGGTCTATGTATTCACACATGTATTACGGTTTCCAGTTAATACAATTATAGCATGAACAATAGACAATTACCATGAACAAGGAAATACAATAATAACCATTCTATTATTGCCTCTAGGGGTATTGATCCTCTTCCCACTCAACTCCATTGGCATTGAACTTTCGTTCAAAACCAACACCTTGATTCTTTCGGTGCCTTCCTTGCTTGCGTACAATTTCCTCGAATTGCTTACTTCCGGCAAGGCTCTTGTAAACACCTTTCTCTATAATTCCCTTCAATAAGCTATTTTCTTTCTCAAGTGTAACTTGGTTAAGAGAACCATTAGTGGAATCAAGAGAACTACTAGAAGCAACAATATTGGATTTAGCATGATCATTGTTACTACTGGAGGAAGAATCTTTCTTGTTCTTGTTACTAGACTTGACTTGAGGCATGTAAGTGGATAAGAGTAAACACTTGGAAATGTAAGAAGAACTTTTCTTACGAAGATCATCATTGATTGCTTTTAAGAACTCATGCTCTTGCTCAAGGTTGAGCTTTTCAAAGCGTAATTTCTCATGAGTCCTTAAAAGTTCTCGATGATCTCCTAAGATAGTTTCATGAGCTAACTTAAGAGTGTTTAGTTCTTTAGTTAGAGACTCAATCTTCTCCTTATCATTGTCATTCGTTTTATCTTGATTAGCATGATTAATTGATGTTTCATCATAGTATTCATCACTAGAGTTGTCAACAAGTAAATCATCATCACCTAACAAGTCATCTTCATCACTATTGAAATCAACATACTCGGGGTGTGATACCTTTGGGCCTTTAGCCATGAAGCATGTTCCAACTCCTTCATTTGGTGAGTCAAATATGTCGTAGGAGTTGGTTGTCACAAGAGCTAGACCGGCAACACCTTCATCTTGAGTATATTCGGAATCGGAGTGATAGCTTCTCTCGGAGTGGTTGTCGGAGTTGGAGCCGGATACCCATTCACCAACATGAGCTTGATGTCTTCGTTTTGTGTAGCTCCTTGATGACTTGTCCTTTCTTTCCGAATCCTTGCTTCTCTGTGAGGGTCTTCGTTCATAACTATCATCTCTACTCCTTCTTTCTCTAGATGGTGAGTCTTCACTTCTACTTCTTCTCTTGGGAGAACCTTCTCTTCTCTTGTAGGGGGCCATACACTCATTGGAATAGTGTCCGGGCCTTCCACAATTGTAGCAGTTTCACTCTCGACTAGAAGATCTTTTGTCATTGTAGGACCTTGACTTGGAGCTTCTATCTTTGCTTCTATTCTTGTAGAACTTGTTGAAGTTCTTCACCATTAAGCTCAATTCTTCATTGAAGGTTTGTTTCTCACTTGATGATGTGGGGGCTTCACATGAGGCTTTATAAGCACCACTTGATTTGTTATGAAGTTCCTCTTTATCCTTGAGTGACATCTCATGAGCAACAATTCTTCCGATGACTTCCGTTGGCTTGTGATCTTTGTAATTTGGCATCATTTGGATCAATGTGCACACGGTATCATATTTTCCATCCAAGGCTCTTAGGATCTTCTTGATGATGAATCTATCGGTCATCTCTTCACTCCCTAAGCCGGCAATCTCATTTGTGATAAGAGCAAGCCTAGAGTACATTTCAGCGACATCTTCGCCATCCTTCATTTTGAACTTGTCAAGTTGACTTTGAAGCACATCCAATTTGGATTCCTTGACGGAGTCGGTACCTTCGTGCATATCAATCAAAGTATCCCAAATTTCCTTTGCATTCTCAAGACGGCTGATTTTGTTGAATTCTTCGGGGCACAGTCCGTTGAAGAGAATATCACAAGCTTGACCGTTGTATTGCAACATCTTCAACTCTTCCGCAGTAGCTTCACGGTTCGGTTCTTTCCCATCAAAGAATTCACCTTGCAAACCAATACACACAATAGCCCAAACGGCGGGGTTATGTCCAAGAATATGCATTTTCATCTTATGCTTCCAACTAGCAAAATTAGTACCATCAAAGTAAGGACCTCTACGGTGATATTTCCCTCGCTAGACACCATACTCTCCTAGGTTGTGAAACCAAGGCTATGACCACCAAAAGCTATGGAAATCAAAGCAAATGGAGACCAAAGCTCTGATACCACTTGTAGGATCGGAAGTATGTCTAGAGGGGGGTGATTAGACTACTTGACCAAATAAAAATCTAGACTTTTCCCAATTTTAGTTCTTGGCAGATTTTAGCTATCTTAGAATAAGTCAAGCAATCTTCACACAATTCAAGCAAGCTACATGAAGTCATCATCGACAAAACCCAAGGTTAGTTCATCCCTCTTAGGGGGGATATCACATCTAGGGGGAGCTTTACTCTAAGAATTGAGCTAAAGCAACTCTAATAGTGTGAACACAACAATGATTTATGTAAAAGTGGTAACCCCACTTGTGCTTAAACGATGAGTATGACCTATGATCAAATGTTCTCATTTGACTCCTAAGTCAATATACTCATATATAGATGACCTAGTCATCGCCAATTGCTTGATAGATGCTAGAATTGGTTGTGCATGCTTTGCCACATATTTCAATTGCCGTGTTATTGTGTGAGCATGTTGATTGCATATTTTACTCATTCGAGGACATCCACTTGTTGTTTTGATTGATTGGTTTTCTTTTCTCTTGCCAAGTGGATGGACAAGAATGCCTAGGGACCCTCTCTAGCTATCTATGATTTTCTCGTCTCAAACTCTATTCATGCTACATCACAAAATTTGATCAAGTCAGATTCAAACCACTCTGTGTGAGGAGCACTCGGAGTTCCCAATTTGTCATAGACTTAAACTTCCAAAACTTCTTTGTGCTTTTCGGTCTGACCGATTCCTCCATTTCAGTCATACCGAGATCACTAAGTCGATCTAGGTTTTCACCTCGGTGCAACCGACTTGAACTTTTCGGTCACACCGAGTTGCTATAACTGTCAACAGTTATGCATCTCGGTGCCATCGAGTTGTTCCACTCGGTCACACCGACAGGGTCGGGCTATATATACTCACGGGCAAAATTTTGGAAATTTCTCCATAACCTCTTTGCCCGCGGATAGCTCGCTCTGCCTCCTGGGTCTCCAGATCGTCCTCCTCGTCGCCAGCCGCCTCCTGTCGCTGGTCTCCGCCGCCGTCAACGGATTTCGTCTCCGCCGTTGCCGCCGTAGCGAGTTCACCGCCGAACTAGGGTATGGACTCGATCACAGTGCTATCCCCGTCTGATTCCTAGCACATTATGTTCATTATGATTCTTGCTACAATTGAAACACTTCTATCCAGTCAAAACAATCCTTAGAATAGATGCGATTTGAGAATTTAGGTTTAGGTTTCCACCGAAACCATCTCGGACCCACCGGGTTGCGGAACTCGGTTCCACCGATTCGGCCACGGCCATTGCACATGTGGTTCTCGGTCTGACCGAGAATTGCAAATCGGTGTGACCGAGTTCAGGACTTTGTGAAACCCTAGCAGTCTCGGTGCCACCGAACTGTGACTCGGTCTGACCGAGTTCACTAGTTTTGGTTCCAAAAGCTGCTTCGGTATCACCGAGTTTGCAACTCGGTTGATCCGAAATGCTTTCTGTGGAAAACTAAAACTAAGTTTTTGACTCATTCTTTTGCAAAAATCTCTGCATTTTGTGATGCTCATCCACTCTATCTCATCTACAATCTATTCACAGGGTCTGCAGTCAGTGTTTGCAACATGTCTGATCAGAGTGACAGCCAGAACAAATCAGAGGAGCAGGTTCACATGAGTGAGGGCACTAGTCCCTCTAGTAGCTCTGATGAGGGTAGCAGAAGCACCCCAAGCAACTTTCCCAAGGCTGCCACTAGAGCAAGCAAGTAAAGAAATTCTGAATCTGAGGATGAAGATTATGTGGCAGAAGAGGAAGCCACTTCTAAGAAGAAGGTGCTCAAGAAAGAATATGGCTCAGCTGTAGCCACAAAACCAGGTATGCATAAGAAGGCACCTGCAAGGAGAGTTCCTACTTCCAAGCCTAGGAAGGTTGCCACTGGAGAAACCTTAAAATTTACCATGGAGTCTGAAGAAGAAGCAGGTGGCCAAGACAAGAAGAAAAAGAGAGTTAGAACCACTACTGCTAGAGTTCTTGGCAAACCCTCCATGAGGAGAGACTCTGAGGGAGAAGAAGAGGAAGAAGAGGTTGCTGCACCAGCACCCAAGGCACAAAAGCTTATGGGTGATGCTATAAGGTCAGGGGCTGCATCATCAAATCCCAAAGAAGCACCCAAAGCTGCCTCCAAGCCCAAGAGTGCACCTAGGAGGAACACTAGGAACATATCTGCTGCTGAGAAGAACAAGGCCCCAGTGCCTGATGTTGCTGATGAAGAAGAAGGACAAGTTCTCAGGAAGCTCAAGCCCAAGATTCCAGACCACAACGATGCTCATCCTGTCACTGAGGACATGAAAATCAGGAGAGATTCAGGGCTGAGGAAATGGAGAGAGGCAGATCCATATGCTTCAAGGAGAAGAACTGCTGTTGATTACAGATTCCACACCAAGGAACAACAAGGCTTCTATGAGACAGTGCTGCTGGACAAGAAACCCATAGTGTGTGACATGAGATGGGTTGACTGGGAGTATATCAAGGAGAATGAAGAACACTATCCTGGAGTGCTTGACAGCTTCAAAACTTGTGGAGTTGCAGACTTTGTTGGGCAGAAGCTCACAAAGTGGAATGAGGAGCTCATAATGCAATTCTACTCCACAGCACATTTCTATCCAGATGGCAGGATAGTATGGATGACTGAAGGCACTAGATATCAGTCTACAGTTGCAGAATGGGCTCAGCTGATCAATGCCCCAGAAGAGCTAGAAGATGACTTGGATGTCTATGCCAAGAAGAAGATGGATCACAATTCCATGTCAAACATGTATAAGGAGATCCCAAACAAAGTTCTTGAGACTTTCAAGTTTGGGTCAGTTCACTTCCTTCTGTCAGGGCTGCCTACAATCAACTGGATTCGAAGGCACACTCTCTTGCCCAAGTCAGGTGATCACAAAATGATCAGAGGCCATGCAATATACTTGCTTCACATATTTGATGTGCCACAGAAGTTCAAGGTAATGAGTCTCATAGTTGAGACCATCAAGAGGATAGCAGCTGATCAGAAGAGGAGCTGTGGATATGCCCCACAAATTCAGGAGTTGATTAACTCGAAGATGGGCACATGCACATATCTGTTGGATAAGGAACACCTGCCCATCCATCCAGATTTTGAGGACAATCAAGTTGTGATGAATGAGAATGAACCATCATCTGCACAAGCTCAAGCAAAGAAGGAGAAGGCAAAGATGGAGAAAGCTGCCAGGATGCCAACTCAAGAGGAGGCATCTGAGTACTTTTTGAGGAACAAGCAGGAGCAGCTCGGTTACCTGATAGCATCAACTCTGAGAATTGAGAAAGGACTGGCCACCCTGACTCAAAACCAAGAGAGTTTGGAAAGAATCATGGAACAAAAGTTCTATGACCTAGATGTGAAAGTAACTGAGATTCAGTCTGTTGTGGAGCAACTACAGGATGATATGCAGGAGAGGAAGGGCAAGACCACAACTGATGCATTTGCCAGAGTGCCTAGAGCTCAGAGATCATCTGCAATGCCAGTTCCTGACACCAGAGCCACTACTTCTGCACCAACTACTTCTACTGAAGTCTTCGTCCTTGGCGTCATCCGGACTCCACCACCCGAAGACCAAGCCTGAGAGTCGTTTTAGTGCTATGCATTTTCTATGAACTTTTTGGTAACTTGTTGACAAAGGGGGATAAAATGTATAGATCATAGGCTTCGAGAGAGAGAGAGTTTGCATTTGTTCTCTCTTGTCTTCTTGGTTGAACCTTATTTTCTTTTGAGTGCTTGAGATACTATGCTTTTATCTGTGAGATATTGATGATCATGTGTTTGATCATAAGCTACACTTATGCTTGTTGGATGATATTATCTTACTTATCCTTACATGATCATTCACTTTGCTTGGTGATGAGTGCGTGTATTTAATTCTTATCATTTTGAGCGCTCCACCAAGATGTATGTGACATGGAAGAGTAACCCATGATCCTAACTAATTGTGCATTTGCAGTCCAAAGCAAATCTTAAAATATGCACAAATTTAGGGGGACCTCTTGCTTATCACATACTTCTCAAAGCGACGATATCTTTCACTCTTATTATCATTTGTCGAAGCTTTGATCTATATGTCGTCATCAATTACCAAAAAGGGGGAGATTGAAAGTGCAACTATGCCTGGGTGGCTTTGGTAATTCCTAACAACATATAGCTCATTGAGCTAACATTATTCCAAGAGTAATATTTCAGGAAAAGCTCAATGGATGGCATGGATGAGGAAAGTGGATCCCTCAAAATTATAAGGACAAAAGATTGGCTCAAGCTTCAAGATCAAGACTCTGCATTTTATATTTTAGTGATCCAAGATCACATTGAGTCTATAGGAAAAGCCAATACTATCAAGGGGGGATGAGGTGTTGTTTAATGAGCCTCTTGCTTCATGTGCTTAGTGATATGCTCCAAAACCCTCAACTATCTTCCCACATCCACATATGACCTAAACCAAAAGTCAAACTCGGCCTCACCGATTCTTTCTATCCGGCGCCACCGAGTTTCAAATGTCATAGCCACTGCCACAAACCCTAGCAATTCGGTTTCACCTATAGGGATCTCGGTCTCACCGAGATCGGATTGCAATTTCTCTATTTCCCTTCGTAACGTTTCGGTCTAACCAAAGTGAGCGATCGCTCCCACCGAGATTGCAATGTAAACTCTCTGTTTCCCTTTCGTAACATTTCGGTCTCACCGAAAAGAGCGAACCGGTCCCACCGAGTTTACCTGACCAACTCTCTGGTCAGCTTATTACCAAATTCGGTCCCATCGAGTTTGTGTAATCGGTCACACCGAGATTACGTTATGCCCGAACCCTAACCATATTGGTCCTACCGAGTTGCATCTCAGTCCCACCAAAAATCCTAACGGTCACTAGGTTTGCTAAATCGGTCCGACCGAGTTTAACGATTCGGTCCCACCGAGTTTGGCAAATTGTGTGTAACGGTTAGATTTTGTGTGAGGCTATATATACCCCTCCACCCACTCTTCATTCGTGGAGAAAGCCATCAGAACACATCTACACTTCCAATACACATGTTCTGAAATAGAACCACCTACACTTGTGTTGAGGTCAAGATATTCCATTCCAACCATATGAATCTTGATCTCTAGCCTTCCCCAAGTTGCTTTCCACTCAAATCTTCTTTCCACCAAATCCAAATCCTGTGAGAGAGAGTTGAGTGTTGGGGAGACTATCATTTGAAGCACAATAACAAGGAGTTCATCATCAACACACCATTTGTTACTTCTTGGAGAGTGGTGTCTCCTAGATTGGCTAGGTGTCACTTGGGAGCCTCCGACAAGATTGTGGAGTTGAACCAAGGAGTTTGTAAGGGCAAGGAGATCGCCTACTTCGTGAAGATCTACCGCTAGTGAGGCAACTCCTTCGTGGGCGACGGCCGTGATGGATTAGACAAGGTTGCTTCTTCGTGGACCCTTCATGGGTGGAGCCCTCCGTGGACTCGCGCAACTGTTACCCTCCGTGGGTTGAAGTCTCCATCAACGTGGATGTACGATAGCACCACCTATCAGAACCACTCCAAAAACATCCGTGTCTCCAATTGCGTTTGAATCCTCCAAACCCTTCTCTTTACATTCTTGCAAGTTGCATGCTTTACTTTCCGCTGCTCATATACTCTTTTGCATGCTTGCTTGAATTGTGTGGAGATTGCTTGACTTGTGCTAAGATAGCTAAAATCTGCCAAGAACTAAAATTGGAAAAGGCTAGAGTTTTATTTGGTCAAGTAGTCTAATCACCCCCCTCTAGACATACTTCCGATCCTACAAAATACATTGTTTGGAGGTAGTTAATCTTCTTAAGGTTCGCGACCTTTTTAGATCAAGACACACATTCATGGTGGATGAAATAAAACTAAAGATGGAAGAACAAAATACTTGTATTACCCATGTGTATCACTCTCAAAATCATATAAGTTACCTATTGGCGAACTTTGGTAGATGCCCAAAACGTACATTCATTTGGCTAGGGTCTGGACCAGATATGGTAGTAGATTGTCGTAGCGAGGAACGTACCATTGATATTTTAGAATATAAGGTATTTCCCGACCGAAAAAATCACTAGTTATATATTGCGAATGTCGTGCATCGAGTTTTTTTAGATGAACCTAGATCGGTAACTAGAACGTCCCTTAACTTACTCAAGAGGGCGCACACCGACCTGTGGTTAGATGGTTAGAAGGATAGTGATACCCTCAGCCCATCGGTGTTCAAACCCCGATGCTCGCATTTATCCTAAATTTATTTCAGGATTTCCAGCAATGTGCGTTCCGTGGTAGGAGATGTTCAGCTATATTTCGTCCGGTTATATTTCGTCTGGTTTATTTTCGTCCGGTTTATTTTCGTCCGGTTTATTTTCATCTCACATCCCACCACCATATCTCCTCACGATAATTTTTTATCCTCACAATAAAAACTTTCCTAACCGTTCCAAATTTTCCTAACTAGACACGTTATAAACTTTATGAATCAATAAAATCTGAATTAATTAATCTTACCATAAGTCGCTTAATCACATTAATTAAACTTTCCGAACGTCATCAAATTAAATTAATTAACATTCCATACGTCGGTCAATCTTCCTAAAGGCTTCCTCTCCACGATATTTTCCACGGCACCTCGATGGTCAGCCGATCCACAAATCTCCATCAAATCAAAAGTTTCCTTTACCAAAGCATCCCCTTACTGTTCCCTTCTCCTACCATATCTCCTCTAGTTATTTTTGGTCTGTGCGTGCCACCGCCGTTGTCATGACGACCAACACATTGGTGGGTCGCTTCTCCCCTGCCGCCAACCACCTCTCCCTCAAATCATCCTAGCTGCGCCGCCGCTTGTTCTGCTCGGGTCGCGCCGCATCTGCATATCCGTTTCATCGTCGTTGGTGGCACGGACGACCTCTCGGGCAGCACGGTGCCAACTCAGACATACTCTGCCTCAATCATGTCCACGGAAATACCACCGTGGTCCCATCCCTGCAGGCGGCCTCTACCAAGATGGACGTCCACAGCTTCACGCATGAGCTGCTTCATGCATGCATCGTTCGTCCAGATCCTACATGTAGAGAGGTGTGGGCTTCCATCTCTTGGTTCTTCTCTATTTCTTTGCGTGTTGGGTGTTTTAGTAACCTTCATTGTGAAGGAATTCAGTTAGCGGCCCCTGGAAGTGGCTAGCGGCGCCTGTAGCCGTGGTGAACTTCCACCGGTGCTATCCTTTCCGGAGGTCCAGGTAGCGGTGCCGGCGGCCACGGAGAACTGCCAAGGGTGCCGCCAAGATCTGAGCTCCCGTTATGATTGGTCCAACTCTGAAAATTGAAATTTCGGTTCAGACTGACATTCTTGCTAATTTATGGTTTTGATCCAGCCAAGTATGGTCCGTGCTTGTCCTATTTTTCCTGGAGGCCTAGCGGGCGATCGACAGTGGCGAGAAGTCCTTCAATGGGAAGAGTTGGTTCAGGTACATCAAGCGTCCCCTCCGCGATGAGCTGATGAACACGCGGGAGGTGACATGTATGGTTCCAGTTCCACAAAGTCTGCATGTACTGTGAAACATAATGTTGACTACCAATAATATAATTTATCAGCTGCCTCAACGGCTTACACTTTTTCAAGTCATCACCAGCAACTTCATATTTAAGAATATACAATGAAATGCAGTTATATGTCAGGTACCTGCTTTGCTTAAATCTGAAATTCTGTTAGAAACATAGTGGACCACTTAATATATAAACCATTGATATGTGCAAAACAGAGAGATATGTTTTTACAGTTCTTAGGTCGTTTGGTAACCAATGTCCACTCTATGTTGAGTATGAAGGTACGTCTCTCTTTTAAACAAATTGGTTTCTTTTTTGTGACACCGCGACACTGCCAATCTTTCTCATTTTAAAACCTCTTTATATATCGCATGCTTCCTTTATAGTTTCCTCACTCAATGCAAAACAAAAAAAATTAGGACCACTGATTGCTCACATGGTTGCCGTTGCATACCAATTGACGTGCTGCAGACCAAGAGTTTATCTATCTCAAAATTGTTGCCTATCACCATGCACAACCTGCATGTGGTAAGAATTTTGGTTTGTTGTCGGGGTACGCGATATATTTTGCTTGGCAGATGCTTGTGTCAGCGGTGGAGACAAAAAGTATGAGTACATCAAGGAGGCCATCTAGCTTGACCTAGGGAACGGTTGCCTCTGAAAAAATAAAAAATTGGTGTTGAACTATTAGAATATGTAATGAATTGATTACAAATATATTTCTTCTGTATTTGAGTAGTATCTTTTGCAATCAAAATGATATGCATACTTTCAATTACTGTAGCAGAGATCTTCATCGACATGTCACCTTTAATCCATTTTGCTTTTTGTGGTTATAACATATGTATATTTGAGTATGGTCAAAATGGGTGAGGGAAACCCTTGACAATAGATCTGACTTTGTAGGAGCAAATAAATAAGTCATTTGCCGAAACTATTGAAACTAGCGGATGCATGTCCCTCGCCCAAAAAAATGTGCATGTTTCTTAGCGGAATTTAAAGCTTTCTCGGTGACTCTGGAACTCTCTTGGTATCTCTAAAACTCGATTTCCTTAATTTGCACCTTCTCGGAGCTGAGTCTATCATAGATGTGGGATGTCCACTTGTTTCGTCAAAAATTATGTGAACACATGTGGGCCTCCCAATTATATTATGCGACAGATGTGGATGTGGATGGGGGTTGGGGTTGGCCTCTTCCAATTCAGTTATGGTTGTGTGAGCAGAATAATTTTCATACTTTAAAAATATGGCAAATTGCATTTCATTTGAGATGGTTTTGCAGCAAATTGTATGACAGAGCGGTTCATTCATATATTTTTAAAATCAACTTGTACAATCTTTTGGTCAGGATAGAAGGTTAAATGCATTGTTTAGTTGCTTCAAGAGTTAATAACAAACAGAGTGCCTATGAGTTGCATGCCCAACAACGAACATCATATTTTTGTTATGTGGTAATGCGCGACATTTCTCTACTCCTAATAGAGCAGTTGGTAGTCTTCGTTTCGATTTCTCTCGTCCCACCTCCCACCTTCGTCTAGGTTTTTTTCGTCATACTACCACCACCATCTATTTCGTCTGTTTTTTTTTCGCATCAGCTTGCATCACCCTCTTCCGCTAGTTTTTTTTTTTGCTTGACCTCTCACACAATGAAAAACAAATCTGAACTGATGAGATTTTTTGTGTTTGGCCCTCATGTTGGAGATAACTTGACGGATAGTTCGGACAACCACATTCCCATCCTCAATATGGTCTAGATTTGGGGGTGCCCAGACTATCTAGACGGTTAAGTTTTGAGGAGCCTATTGGGCGCCCGTCCAAACACGCTTGGACGTATGAGGGAGAAATTACGTTGCAGACAATCTTAATTATTTGTTTGATCCCGTTTGATGTCCAAAACACGATTGAAGGTATGAGGGGGAAATGAGCTTCTACCTTGAAGACGACTTTAATTATTTGTTTGATCAATTTATATGTATTATAGCCCGTAGCAACGCACGGGCGTTTTACTAGTTGGACTAGGAGCCGAGGACTAAATAGGTTAAGTACGTATTTCTTGCTTAGGTCTAAGTGCTGAGGAGAGAATTAGCAATATAAGCCACGATCCACAGGCCCACATACCTTCGTATATTTAGTTTTTTGTGGGGATCCCTCCGTTGTATATTTTGTTTTCTGTGGGGATCCATCCTTCGTATTATCGTATATATTTTGTAGTTTCTCAGAATTAATGTACTTTGCTTAGTTAACAAATTAATAAAACCAAAGTCTTTTTTCTATTATTTTGTCATCTTTTCGATATTAAAGAGGAAGAGATCAACAATAATACATAGATACAAGCTTGATGGGTCGGGTAGCAATTGCATATTTGCATCTAAATTAAAAAATGTAGCTTCATGTGTGAGGCAGCAAGCTTGAGCAACACATAGTTATATTACATAGATACATGTTTGATGGGTCGGGTAGCAATGGCATATTTGCATCTAAATTAAAAAATGTAGCTTCATGTGTGAGGCAGCAAGCTTGAGCAACACATAGTTATATTATATATTGAACTTTTTCATTTGTGAACTCTGCCACACCTAGAAACTATTCCTGCTTTCGCCACTGCTCATAGGGGTAGAGTACGTGTGCGCGCGTTCGTAGGCATAAGTGCATGCGCATATATACGAGCCCTTGATTGTACTGTGTTATAAAAACTTTCTCAAGAGAGCTCAGACTAGTAATAATCAATGTCATTCCCATGTCCTGTTGGATTTAAAAAATTAGAAGGTTTCGGTCATTTTGATGAAACTAGGACCAAAAATATCGGACTCGGAACTTTTTTTTGAGTAACCTCGAAATATGAACTGAAGTCATATACACGCAATACGGTCCAAGCCTCTCAAAAAGGCCCAAGATGTTGAGCTGGGGGGGATGGACTAGCGTCAAAAGCGGCAATTCCTAAACGGCGCCTTAAGGCCCCCGTTTTATGTTTACGGGGGAAACTGTTAGCTAGCGAAGTCAGGATTCGAACAAGATCTCGCTAGTACATGCGCATTGTGCTAACCACTAGGACAACGCACCTATTCATGTTTCCTTCAAGCTTTTTCGCCCTTCTCTTTCTTCTTTATTTTATTTTTTTTCTTGGAAATGGTTTTTTTTCTTTCTTTCTTTCTTCTTCTCTATTAAGTGTGTGAACATTTTTTTTTCAATTTCGTGAACTTGTTTTAAAAATCGTGAATTTTCTTTCAAATTGATGATTTTTAAAAAAAATTGATGAACTTTTTTAAAAATCGATGAACCTTTTTTCAAATCGATGAACTTTTGTAAAAAATCGATGATTTTCTTTCAAAATCGATGAACCTTTTTTCAAATCAATGACCTTTTTTCAAAATGGATGAACCTTTTTTCAAATCAATGAAGTTTTTTGAAAAAATTTGATAATTTTTTTTCGAAAATGATGGTTTTTTTTAAATCCAATGAACTTTTATCAAGTGTGATGAACTTTTTTAAAGTTCGATGATTTTTTTTAAAGTTGGATGAATTTTTTTCAAGTTCTATGACCTTATTTAAAATTTGATGGTTTTTTCACAATCAATGAACTTTTTTCAATTTTGTGAACTTTTCTTAAAAAAATGATGAACTTATTCAACTTCACGTTCTTTTTGTATTATTCGGAAAATTTAGGTGATAGAGTAGACATGCAATAAATAGCGCGGCTGCATGGTCTTATACTGTTGGTGCTTTTATTATTCACTCTAGTTGAGCTGGTTTAGTGGTTAGGCGCGCTCGTACAAGAATCCAGTGGTGCGAGTTTGAACCCTGAGAGGGACACAATTTGTTTTTTTCTATTTTCCCGCTACACAAAAGTGTCGCAAGCTTTGTTGGCCCAGGCCTAGGTTGGCAGCGCGTGGGCGCCAGGACGCGATAGCGGCGCTAAAGGCGCTACTTAGGAGCTCCCGTCAAAAGCCACACGAGGTCTAATAAGTTTTAGATAGGAAAAAAGGCTCCGTCCCAAGCCTCTCAAAAAGGAAATGCGGCCCAAAATGGATGAACCTTTTGTCAAATCAATGAAGTTTTTTGAAAAAAATTGATAAACTTTTCTTCGAAAATGATGGTTTTTTTTCAAATCCAATGAACTTTTATCAAGTTTGATGAACTTTTTTAAAGTTCGATGAATTTTTTTAAAAGTTCGATGAATTTTTTTCAAGTTCTATGACCTTATTTCAAATTTGATGGTTTTTGCACAATCAATGAACTTTTTTCAATTTTTGTGAACTTTTCTTAAAAAATGATGAACTTATTCAACTTCACGTTCTTTTTGTATTATTCAGAAAATTTAGGTGATATAGTACACATGCAATAAATAGCGCGGCTGCATGGTCTTATACTGTTGGTGCTTTTATTCACTCTAGTTGAGCTGGTTTAGTGGTTAGGCGTGCTCGTACAAGAATCCAGTGGTGCGAGTTTGAACCTTGAGAGGGACACAATTTGTTTTTTTCTATTTTCCCGCTACACAAAAGTGTCGCAAGCTTTGTTGGCCCAGGCCTAGGTTGGCAGCGCATGGGCGCCAGGACGCGATAGCGGCGCTAAAGGCGCTGCTTAGGAGCTCCCGTCAAAAGCCACACGAGGTCTAATAAGTTTTAGATAGGAAAAAAGGCTCCGTCCCTAGCCTCTCAAAAAGGAAACACGACCCAAAATGGATGAACCTTTTGTCAAATCAATGAAGTTTTTTGAAAAAAATTGATAAACTTTTTTTCGAAAATGATGGTCTTTTTTCAAATCCAATGACCTTTTATCAAGTGTGATGAACTTTTTTACAGTTCGATGAATTTTTTTAAAAGTTCGATGAATTTTTTTAAAAGTTCAATGAATTTTTTCAAGTTCTATGACCTTATTTCAAATTTGATGGTTTTTTCACAATCAATGAACTTTTTTCAATTTTGTGAACTTTTCTTAAAAAATGATGAACTTATTCAACTTCACGTTCTTTTTGTATTATTCAGAAAATTTAGTTGATATAGTACACATGCAATAAATAGTGCGGCTGCATGGTCTTATACTATTGGTGCTTTTATTATTCACTCTAGTTGAGTTGGTTTAGTGGTTAGGCGCGCTCGTACAAGAATCCAGTGGTGCGAGTTTGAACCCTGAGAGGGACACAATTTGTTTTTTTCTATTTTCCCGCTACACAAAAGTGTCGCAAGCTTTGTTGGTCAGGCCTAGGTTGGCAGCGCGTGGGCGCCAGGACGCGATAGCGGCGCTGCTTAGGAGCTCCCGTCAAAAGGCACACGAGGTCTAATAAGTTTTAGATAGGAAAAAAAGGCTCCGGCCCAAGCCTCTCAAAAAGGAAATGCGGCCCGTGATGTTGAGCTCGGGGAATGGACGTGTGTCAAAAGGCACATGAGGTCCAATAAGTTTTTGATAGAAAAAGAAAAGATCTGGCCCAAGCCTCTCAAAATGGAATCGCGGACCAAGATGTTGAGTTGGGGGAATGGACCAGTGTGAAAAACCACATAAGGTGCAATAAGTATAGATATGAGAAAAGCCTCTGGCCCAAGCCTCTCAAAATGGAAATGCAGCCCAACATGTTGAGCTGGGGAATGGACCAGTGTGAAAAGCCACATAAGGTGCAACAAGTTTAGATATGAGAAAAGCCTCCGGCCCAAGCCTCTCAAAGTGGAAATGCGGCCCAACTTGTTGAGTTGGGGGAATGGACCAGTGTGAAAAGCCACATAAGGTGCAATAAGTTTAGATATGAGAAAAGCCTCCGGCCCAAGCCTCTCAAAATGGAAATGCGGCCCAACATGTTGAAGTGTGCTGTCAAAAGCCACATGTTCAATTTTGTGAACTTTTTTTTAAAAATGATGAACTTATTCAACTTCACGTTCCACATAAGGTGCAATAAGTTTAGATATGAGTGCTGTCAAAAGCCACATGAAGTCCAAAAAGTATAGAAGGAAATGCGGCCCAAAATGTCAATCCGGGAACAGAAAAAGGAAACCGGATTATATGTTCAGGATACTATATTGAACCCGACGTGAATCGAACACGCAACCTTCTGATCTGGAGTCAGAAGCGCTACCATTGCGCCACGGATCATGTATGATGAACTTATCACCAAATTTCTAATCAACTGACAGACACACTTGTGGCAACTTGCAGAATCTTCGGTAGAACTCATCACCAAGTTGCACGGGCAAGGGCACAACCACTGACTCGTGCAAACCGCAGGGGCCATCCGTACCCCGCGAGTGCGCACATTCAGCAGTAATTAGCACATCCAGGCTGCCTCCTCCATCTTAACCTTGTCCATGGTGTTAGATTGTATATGTATACGTAGACTTGTTTATACATAGACTTGTGTATACACCTTATACTTGTACCCTTTGGTACTTATATATAAACCCCGCAAAAAAATGGTACTTATATATAATGAGATAGCCGCACCCTCCAAGGGTGTCGAGAAGTTGCCCAATAATCTGTTTCAACATGGTATCAGACTAGGGTTTTTGTGTCTTCCGCTGCACCTCCTAGCGCCGCCGCCGCGATGGCCTCCTCCAACCCCGCCGCCGCCCCGGCTGCCTCCATTGCCGTCGCGCCGATCGCCCCCTCCTCACCGTTCCTTGCGTCGCCCCCGCTCGCCACAGCCTGGCGGCAGCCTTCGCTGCCCGGCGGGTCCTCTGCTGGCCCTCTAGTCGAGCAGGGCGGGCAGGCGCAGGGCGGACAGGGCGATCTGCAATCGCCGACCACCGCCAGCGGCGCTACTCCCTCGACCATCGCCTTGGCGCCGCCGTCTTTTCGCGGTCCTGCGCCGGCTGCCTATGGGGTGGCTCCCCCTCAGCCCTACGGCGTCCCTTCGCCCTACGGCGCCCCTCAGCCCTACGGCGCGCCCCAACCCTACGCCTCGTGGTACGGCGCCCCTGCATCAACCTATGGCGCTGCGCCACCGCTGCCCCCTGCCTGGCCGGCATCACCCTACGGGTCGGCGCTCCCGTCGTCTCAGGTGGCTCCGTCGCATCTGCAGCCCTATGGGGCGGCTTACGGTGCTGCGCCCGCCGTGTCCTCGGGAAACCCGCACGGTCAGGTCGATGCCCCGGCTGCTCCTGGCTATGAGGCATCTTTGGCGCTTGCTCCTCGTGTTGATGATCCGCTGATGGGCCTTCATGCGCCACCGACACATGCTCCTGCGGGCTATGCTCCGGCGCCATCGCCGTTTTACTTCTCGCATCTCCTTCCGGTGAAGCTTACGCCGGACAACTACTTGTCATGGCGGGCGCAGGTGCTACCCCTCCTTCGGAGTCGCTACTTGGAGGGGTATGTTGATAGCTCCATCCCGTGTCCGCCACCGTATCATCCAGCACATCACGTGTGGGTTGCTCAAGATCAGGCGATATTGTCCGCCATTCAGTCCTCGCTCACTCCGAGTGTATCGTCGCTTGTCATCTTCGCCGCGACATCTCGGGATGCTTGGTCTGCGCTTCACAGCAGTTTTGCCTCCCAGTCTCAGGCGCGTGCTCACTCCATCCGCACGGAGTTGGGGGAGACCAAGCTTGATGGCCTCACTATCACCGAGTATTTCAACAAGATGTCAGGTCTTGCCGATACGTTGGCCTCAATTGGCCAGCCCCTTGGAGATGAGGATTTCACCACCCATGTGCTCAATGGCCTCGATGATGACTATGATAATCTCATTGAGAACGTGCATGGTCGCGAGGCGCCTCTCCCTCCACGGGAACTGTATGGGCGCCTTCTGGGGCGCGAGCAGCGCATCAAAGCGCGAAGAACTGCCCCGAGTTTTGCCTCTGCTAACGCCGCGACCCGCGGCAAATCACAGAAGCCGTCACTCCCTGCCAAGCTGGCGGCTCCATCTCAGCAAACTTCGCGGGGCACCACACCATCCATCACAGGAGGATCGCGGCCGGTGGCTTGCTGCCCATGTTGCGGTGCTCAGCAAGCCTGCCAACTGTGTGGCATTGAGCGCCACATAGCTTCTCGCTGTCACCGCCGCTACAAGCAAGATTTTCTTGGCCTAGGCAACAATGGCAAGGGGAATGAAAAACAGGCGGCCGCTGCGGTAGTGAGTCATGAGCACGGACGTACTCCATCCTACTCGATTGATCCCACTTGGTACATGGACACGGGAGCTACGAACCACCTCACCAACGACATGGGCAAGCTTTCCACTCAGGATCCATATCGCGGCCATGATCAGGTGCACACCGCCAACGGAGCAGGTATGCGCATCTCCCATGTTGGTCAGGCATCCCTTCTTGCACACAATTCACAAAAACTGCATCTTACTAATATCCTTCGTATTCCCACTGCTTCGCGTAGTTTGTTGTCTGTTCCACAACTTAGTCGTGATAATAATGTTCTTGCTGAATTTCACCCTTTTCGTTTCTTTATCAAGGATCGGGACACGAGGGCCGTTCTGCTTAGCGGTCGTCTTCGCCGTGGCCTGTATGCACTTGACGCGCCGACCGCACCTCCCATGCAGTTTTCTCCTCAGGCGTTCAGTGGTGTTCGTGTCTCACCTACACATTGGCACGCGCGACTTGGACATCCTACTGCTCCCATAGTCCGTCATGTGTTGCATCGTCATGAACTAGCAGTTGTGTCAAATAAAACTGCTGAAACTATTTGTGATGCCTGGCAGCAGGGCAAGAGTCACCAACTTCCATTTTCAGAGTCTAGTCGTGTTGTGAAACATCCCCTTGAGCTTGTGTTTTCCGATGTATGGGGTCATGCCCAAACGTCTGTCAGTGGCCACAATTATTATGTCAGTTTCATTGATGCTTATAGTCGGTTTACTTGGCTTTATCTTATTAAAAAAATCTGATGTGTTTGATGTGTTCATACAGTTCCAAGCACATGTTGAGCGTCTCCTTAGCCAGAAAATTATTCATGTCCAAAGCGACTGGGGGGTGAATATCACAACCTCAACTCGTTCTTTAATAAACTTGGGATTGCTCATCGTGTGTCTTGTCCTCACACACATCAGCAGAATGGGACTGCTGAACGTAAGCATCGTCATCTTGTAGAAACTGGCATTACTTTATTAGCTCATGCCTCCGTACCTTTTAGGTTCTGGAGCGATGCTTTCTCCACTGCCTGTTTTTTGATCAATAGGCTGCCCTCACGACTGCTGAATATGAAAACTCCGCTTGAACTCTTGCTCAATGAAATTCCAGACTACACCTTTCTCAAAGTCTTCGGGTGTGCATGTTGGCATCATTTGCGTCCGTATAACAAACATAAGCTAGAGTTTCGGTCGAAAAAATGTGTTTTTCTTGGGTATAGTTCCCTTCACAAAGGGTACAAATGCCTACATGTTCCCACCAATCGCGTCTACATTTCTCGTGACGTTGTATTTGATGAGAATGTGTTTCCCTTTCATGCACTTCCGAACACCTCTATCACTCCTATGCCGGACGTTTCTTCTACCACACCTACGCCTGATCAATTTGTGGATGTTGCAAATGCTCCTGTGTTGCTTCCTAACCATGCTGCAGGTGTTGGACGTGGTGCTCGTCTTGAGCTCCTTGAGGAACAGGCATCGACGCACGCTCCGGAGGACGATTGCGTGCATGGGGCATGCATACCGGGCAGCACCCAGCAACCCGCGGGAGCTGCACCCGCAGTTGCCCCGCGGGCATCGCCCTCGCCCGCCTCGCGGGCCTCGCCCTCGCCCGCGGCTGCCTCGCGGGCATCACCCTTGCCCGCCTTGCGGGCGTCGCCTGAGCCCGCTTTGCAGGTGGTTTCTCCTGGGCTGGCTACTTCCTCTCCTGGCCCAGGAGCTTCGGCACCTGATGGGCCAGCCTCGCCGGGCCTAACACCGCCCGTCTCTCCAACGCCAGATGGCTCTGGTGTGAGGCTGGGCGACTCGGCCTCGTCTCTGTCTTCACCTGCATCGAGCACGCCGCTGCAACCACAGCCTGCTGCTCCTCGACCTCGCACACGCAGTCAGACAGGTGTCTTTCAGCCTAAGATCCGTACCGATGGGACTGTAGCGTGGCTCGCCGCCTGCATGGCTCATGCTACTGAGGATCCCATTGCTGAGCCTCGCCACTTTCAGGCTGCACTCAGCATTCCTCATTGGCGTGCCGCGATGGAACAGGAATTTCAAGCGTTGCTGAAAAACGACACCTGGCAGCTTGTTCCCCCAGTATATGGGGTCAATATCATTGATTCTAAGTGGGTGTTTAAAGTCAAGAGACATGCTGATGGCTCCATCGAGCGTTACAAAGCAAGGCTAGTGGCTAAGGGTTTCAAACAGAGGTATGGTCTTGATTATGAAGACACGTTTAGTCCAGTTATCAAGCCTACTACCATTTGTTTGCTGCTGTCCCTTGCTGTTACTCGCGGATGGTTTCTCCGTCAGCTTGATGTGCAGAACGCTTTCTTGCATGGAGTCCTGGAGGAGGAGGTTTATATGCGTCAGCCGCCAGGGTTTGTGGATCCTGCACGTCCTCATCATCTCTGTCGTCTTTTTAAGGCGCTCTATGGGCTTAAGTAGGCTCCCCATGCCTGGCACGCCCGTCTGGGCTCGGTTTTGAGGGCACTTGGGTTTATTCCCTCCACTGCTGACACATCGCTGTTTCTTCTTCAGCGTCCTGAGGTTACGATGTACTTACTGGTCTATGTTGATGATATCATCCTCATTAGTTCCTCAGATGTTGCGGCAGATCGTCTTGTGGCTGCATTGAGTGGTGATTTTGCTGTCAAGGATCTAGGTGCTTTGCACTTCTTCCTTGGTCTGGAGGTTTCACGTTCTTCTGCTGGAGTAACTCTTACTCAGAAGAAGTATTCTCTGGATTTGTTGCGTCGTGCTGGTATGCTGAAGTGTAAACCTGCCAGTACACCGATGTCTGCCACTGATCGGTTGTCTGCTTTTGATGGAGACCCTTTCTCACCTGATGATGCCACTGAGTACCGCAGTCTTGTTGGAGGTCTGCAGTATCTTACTATCACCAGACCAGATGTCTATTATGCAGTCAATCGTGTCTGCCAGTTTCTCCATGCACCCAGGACATCTCATTGGTCAGCTGTGAAGCGTATCCTGCGTTATATCTGTTTCACTGCGTCCTATGGTTTGCTCCTCCAACCTGCGCTGTCTTATGAGATCTCAGCCTTTTCAGATGCAGACTGGGCTGGTAGTCCTGACGACCGGCGATCCACGGGAGGGTATGCAGTGTTTCTTGGCTCTAACCTGATCGCTTGGAATGCTCACAAGCAGGCTACGGTGTCTCGCAGCAGTACGGAAGCCGAGTACAAAGCAGTTGCTGATGCGACGGCTGAGATTATTTGGGTCCAGTCTTTGTTGAGAGAGTTGCGAGTCCCTTCGACACATTCTCCAGTGCTTTGGTGTGATAACATTGGTGCTACATACTTGTCATCTAATCCAGTGTTTCATGCTCGGACGAAACACATTGAGGTTGACTATCACTTCGTTCGAGAGCGTGTTGCACAGAAGCTGCTTAGCATCAAGTTCATCCCATCAAAGGATCAACTTGCTGACATCTTCACGAAGCCTCTTCCACAACCACAGTTTGTAGGCTGCAGGCGCAATCTTAACTTAGTTTGTACTTCAGGCCACAGTTAAGATTGAGGGAGGGTGTTAGACTGTATATGTATACGTAGACTTGTTTATACGTAAACTTGTGTATACACCTTGTACTTGTACCCTTTGGTACTTATATATAATAAGATAGCCGCACCCCAACGGTGTCGAGCAGTTGCCCAATAATCTGTTTCAACACATGGTAGATCGTATGTATCATCGTACTGAGTACTACGCAGTGTTTTGTGCACCAGATCTCTGGATGAAACTAGGAACAGAAACGCCCACGACCAGCGACAGCGCGCGCGGTGCATTAAAATACGCCAGGACCAGGGAGGACGCGACCAGGCCGGCCGGCGACGAGTCAATTGTCAGGTCGATCTACATCGACTACAGAAAACAACATAATCCACGGCTTGGCGCTCGGAGGCATCCGATGCATGCATGCACGCATGCAGCGTAGCGAGCGCACACCGCCTCCGCCTCCGCCACCAGACGGAGGCGGCGCGCGCGGCCGAGCCGCCTCGGTTGGTTGGCCCCGACCGCCATTAACGACCTCGCCTCGCTCGGCCCCTAGCTCGGCTAGGCTCGCCAAATTAGCCGGTCCTTCCGCCGCAGTAACCACCGGTCACGTGGTGCTGTCTTTCCAGTCGGTTGATCGATCCATCCATCCGCCCGCCCGTCCCATCCGATCCATTCTTCCCATACGAGACGAGACACGCGAGATGTTGGTTGGTTGCGCCGTCTCCTTTCAATTGCGTGCACGTACGTACGTACGCGGTACTAGGTCCCTAGCTAGCTACGTGGTACGTACGGTTACTGTACCCTCTTCCGGTCGCCGATCCCAAGATTCCGGCCGGCGTGGCCGAGCACGTACCCTTGCGCCTCCCGCCATCCGTCTAGTGATCGGCGTGCATTCTTTCCCAATAAAATGGGTTTACTATTTTCTTTTCACGGGTCACTGCAGCATCTCTTGGCTTCGACGGAGAGCCAGTGTAGCATTTATCGGATGTCCCCGAAGGGACGCCAGTGTAGCATTTAGGTCCAACACTGTAATATAGTATGACTCCTATTTTTAATTTTCTTTTTGAGAATATCACATGATCACTCCTACTTTACATGATTTGGATATTCATATGAACCAAGTTTACCAAAACGTTCTGGGGAGATCCAAAAACCAACCCTCCGTCTAAATATTTGGAAAAACACATTCATCCTCAATACCTCATTTTTTACCCTTTTTTTTTCAACTCCAACCACCTCCGACTAAGTCCGTTCATTGTTCACGACTTCCCATCTTTTTGGATGGGAAAATCAAAGGGCTCGGTGAAATCTTTATTGGTAATCAAGTACGTGGAGAGTAGCAGTGTCACTAGTCCGGTCCACTTATGGTATATTTGTTGAAGGATTTAGATAATTTTGTCTTCAAAAAATTATTACCACGGAGAAGGGTATCTGATAGATTTTATTGTAACTCTTAGTTGTGTGAGGGAAGAGGATTTCGAGCTCCTGGGTACTCCACCCCCTACATGAATTAAAAATCCGAGCAAAACAGGAAAAAAAATTTAAAGAAAAATGGGATTTTGGGATATCAAACCTGGGAGCCCACTCTACTCCCATGTGAAGTTTCGTGAAAAAATGACATTTGTGGTATTCTCAGTAAAAAAGACAAAAAAAATCTTATGTATAAAACAAGAAAAAACGGTTTGGATGCATCGTAGGTTGGACCGTATTTTCTTCGTCATGGATACACTTTCTGGTATTTTTTTTTAGAAAACTTCACATGGGAGCATTCTGGGCGCCCAAGTTTGATATCCCAAGATTCCAGATTTTTTTTTCAATTTTCCTGGTATACTTTTTAATTTAATATTCATAATGGGTGGACTACCCAAGAGCTCATGTGTATTTCCCGTTATATGAGCTACTTTGTAATTTCATGGATCATTGATCCGAAGAATTGTACCTGTAATGGTTTTTTCTTCTTTCGAAAAGTATTTTGTAATGTAATTGTTCTCGTGTTTGAATAAAGTTGCAGGTTTTTCTAAAAAAAGGCAAACCTGCCGAGGATTTTTCTAAAAAAAAAAGGCAAACCTGCAAGTGATCCAATCTGGACGAAAATGTTGCAGTTGAGTCTTCCCTGGTTCGGCCCAAAAAGATCAACGAAAAGTATTTTTTGTTTATTTTCCAGGGATCCATTTTCGTTGCTTTCATAACTTGTTTTTAACATATTATTGGAGTATGTATTAATTCAATATAAACCACAATCTAGCAATCGCAAGCCTAGCTAACTTCGTATGCACGGTTAATAGCGGAATGCACGTACGTACGTGATTTGCGGTAAACCCCACATGAACAAGAGAAGTTATCATGGCGATAACAGACCCGTACGCCTACAAACAGACATGAGACTAGACGGGTACGGCGATACAGTACCCTGCCATTAAGCTGGAAGACCAGACCTGTCGCCCGCTACGATATCGACACACCCAAGCCATGTCTCTTGAGTATGTACGTACCGTAGATTAGCAGCGCAGTTGGTGCGCCCTTCTCGTACTCAAGTCTGCCTCATCCATTGGAGCTTTGGAGGCAGTACGTGCCGTGGTCAATTCGATCCTCATCCACGCAATTCTGCTACTACTATATGGTCAAGCTGATGGCACGGGTAATTAAATGTCCTCGGTGATTACTGTTTCCCTTGCTTTATTCGAAAGGAGTACTGGACAAAATTAGTGTAACTCACGGAATCTGAATGTGAAGATCTACTACGGTAGAAGATCGTAGAGGAAGCTAACTTAATGGTTTTAACAAAGATTACACAACTCTGTTTTCTTACGGGCAATTTAGAGAGGTTAATTCTAACAAAGGCATTCACAGGACAATCAGACAGAAGGCTGGCCACCAGGAAGTTAGGAGTCTCGTTGAGCCAGCTCTCCGTCGTGTTCACTGTGCAAGCATTCTTGGCACAAAGATGCGATGGGATATTAGCTGATTGAATTACATGTTGAATATCAAAGAAAAGGAAATTGCTAGCTAACCCTCCAATTTCAACTAAGATGCGAGTTTTGCAGAGTTGCGCCATCTCTATGCAGTCCACCTCCAACATCACATGCGAGTAGCCACGCAGATTTGCAAACCATGCACCCTCTTGCAAAGATTCGCTTCCGCTATAAGTGGTTCCGAAATACCAATATGCAGCTTGCACCAAGTATCAAGGAAGGCGTTCGACGAACGCGCCACGCCTCCACCTTGCTAATGGCTTCGTCAGTGGTGTTCTTGACAACGCCGTGCTCCGGTGGGCACCAGCCGTGGCATGGAAGGACCGGCTACAACTCGAGCAAAGCAAGGGCTTCCTTGGTCCTCCTCATGGATGTTGCTGGATCTAGTCCTTCATCGTCATGTTCCAGACGATTGCGTGAGTGCCATATGGTCCACATGATGGTGATAATTTGTTATCGTTCTCCATCAGTAAACTTAGGATCAAGTTCTGTAGCAGCCCTACTTAATAGTACTCCAAAATACAGTAGTATAGCTACTCAAACAACATTTTAAAGGTCATAAATGTGATGTCTCGTCACCATATGAACTACAGAGAAACATGCATGAGATGGAGATGTTAGATGTGTAATACCAACCACTAATCTGACAAGTCGAGAGGCATTTCAGGTGAGTCGAAGGTCTCACTTAAGTGTCAGATTAGCACCAATGGCATTGTCGACTCTTCAACGACAAGACTCATCTCCTCATAGATCAATACATTAGCACTCATTGTATGTGCATGTGTATATAATTTCTGCCTTAGTGTATCTTGGGGTTTCACTGCTAGCAGATTGCTAACTATGAAGCCCCAATTTGCTTAAAGCAATTTTTTATCACTGACCATCCAGCAGACCAGTGTTAGGTATCATCACAGACGGGTCAATTGACCCGATTATGATGGCAAGGTCATCACTAACTCGGAGGCACTAGCGACTGCTTGCGCGTTAGTGATGATAATATTTGACTGGTCAATGCTATTTGAGTCCACCCCACGCCCTCCCTCCTCCCCTTGCCGCCATCAGGCAAAGCCCGCGCGGCGCCGGCGGCGGCAAGGCTTCTTTCCCGTGGTCACGTGACGGCGGCGCTCGAGGAAGGCGGAAGTCCGGCGTGGATGCTTTGTGCGGTCGTGGGCGATGTGATGGCGACACTCAAGGAAGGCGGATGCCCCGTGGTGCGGCTCCATGAGGGTGTGGGAGATGCGGTGGCCGCGAGGTGTGGCGGCCCAGATTTGCGATGCGGGAACTCTGGCGCGGCCGTGCGGGCACGAGGGCTCCATGGAGGGGTTGTGGCCTCTCGAGTCGCTGCAGAAGGGGGCGGGTGGCCGGCTAGCTGTTGGCCAAGCTGCGGTGGATGCGGGTGTATGTAGGGCGGCCGGACCAGGCTGTTACCACCAAGGTCTTATTTTGATTCGGCGGTATTGTTGGATGAAGCGGCCCGGACCAACCTTACATGGCCACGTTCTTGAGACCGGTTCCACCGACATACATGCAACTGCTACCTCTTGAGCACTGCGTTGGATTTCCCCGAAGAGGAGAGGATGATGCAGCAAAGTAGCGTAAGTATTTCCCTCAGTTTTTGTGAACCAAGGTATCAATCCAGTAGGAGGCTACGCGCAAGTCCCTCGTACCTGCACAAAACAATAGCTCCTCGTAACCAACGTGATTAGGGGTTGACAATCCCTTCACGGTCACTTAAGAGAGTGAGATCTGATAGAGATGATAGATAATATTTTTGGTATTTTTGGTATAGAGATGTAAAGTAAAAAGTAAAAGGCAAAGTAAAAAAGCAAAGCAAGATTAAAGTGATGGAGATTGATATGATGAGAATAGACCCGGAGGCCATAGGTTTCACTAGTGGCTTCTCTCAAGAGCATAAGTATTCTACGGTGGATGAACAAATTATTGTTGAGCAATTGACAGAACTGAGCATAGTTATGAGAATATCTAGGTATGATCATGTATATAGGCATCACGTCCGAGACAAGTAGACCGACTCCTGCCTGCATCTACTACTATTACTCCACTCATCGACCGCTATCCAGCATGCATCTAGAGTATTAAGTTAAAAACAGAATAACGCCTTAAGCAAGATGACATGATGTAGAGGGATAGTTTCATGCAATATGATAGAACCCCATCTTGTTATCCTCGATGGCAACAATACTATATGTGCCTTGCTGCCCCTTCTGTCACTGGGAAAGGATACCGCAAGATTGAACCCAAAGCTAAGCACTTCTCCCATGGCAAGAAAAATCAATCTAGTAGGCCAAACCAAAATGATAATTCAAAGAGACTTGTAAAGATAACCAATCATACATAAAAGAATTCAGAGAAGATTTAAATATTATTCATAGATAGACTTGAACATAAACCCACAATTCATAGATCTCAACAAACACACCGCAAAAAGAAGATTACATCGAATAGATCTTCACGAGAGAGGGGGAGAACATTGTATTGAGATCCAAAAAGAGAGAAGAAGCCATCTAGTTAATAACTATGGACCCGTAGGTCTGAGGTGAACTACTAACACTTCATCAGAGAGGCTATGATGATGTAGAAGCCCTCCGTGATGACGGCCCTCTCCGGCGGAGCTCCGGAGCAGGCCCCAAGATGGGATCTCATGGATACAGAAGGTTGCGGCAGTGGAATTAGGTTTTTGGCTCCGTATCTGATCGTTTGGGGGTACGTAGGTATATATAGGAGGAAGAAGTATGTCGGTGGAGCAACAGGAGGCCCACGAGGCAGGGGGCGCGCCCTAGGAGGGGGGAGCCCCCCCCCCTCGTGACCGCCTCTGTTGTTCCTTGGAGTAGGGTCCAAGTCTCCTGGATCATGTTCGGTGAGAAAATCACGTTCCCGAAGGTTTCATTCCGTTTGGACTCCGTTTAATATTCTGTTTCTCCAAAACTCTGAAATAGGAAAAAAAAACAGCAATATAGTTCAAAAAATAATATAAAAGTGGACAATAAAGCCCAATATAGTTCAAAACAGTAGACAATATAGCATGGAGCAATCAAAAATTATAGATACGTTGGAGACGTATCAGGCATCCCCAAGCTTAATTCCTACTCGTCCTCGAGTAGGTAAATGATAAAAAGAGAATTTTTGATGTGGAGTGCTACTTGCCATAATTTCAATGCAAATCGTCTTAATTGTGGTATGAATATTCAGATTCGAAAGATTCAAGACAAAATTTCATATTGACATAAAAACAATAATACTTCAAGCATACTAACAAAGCAATTATGTCTTCTCAAAATAACATGGCCAAAAAAAGTTATCCCTACAAAATCATATAGTCTGGCTATGCTCTATCTTCACCACACAAAGTATTTAAATCATGCACAACCCCAATGACAAGCCAAGCAATTGTTTTACTTTAACATTTTCCAAAAAAATTCAATCTTCACGCAATACATGAGCGTGAGCCATGGATATAACACTGTATATAGAATAGAATGGTGGTTGTGGAGAAGACAAAAAGAGGGGAAGATAGTCTCACATCAACTCGGCGTATCAACGGGCTATGGAGATGCCCATTAATAGATATCAATGTGAGTGAGTAGGGATTGCCATGCAACGGATGCACTAGAGCTATAAGTATATGGAAGCTCAACAAAAGAAACTAAGTGGGTGTGCATCCAACTCGCTTGCTCACGAAGACCTAGGGCATTTTGAGGAAGCCCATCATTGGAATATACAAGCCAAGTTATATAATGAAAAATTCCCACTAGTATATGGAAGTGACAAAATGGGAGTGTCTCTATCATGAAGATCATGGTGCTACTTTGAAGCACAAGTGTGGTAAAAGAATAGTAACATTGTCCCTTCTCTCTTTTTTCTCTCATTTTTTTGGGCCTTTTCTCTTTTTTTATGACCTCTTTTTTTCGTTCGGAGTCTCATCCCGACTTGTGGGGGAATCATAGTCTCCATCATCCTTTCCTCACTTGGGATAATGCTCTAAAAAAATGATGATCATCACACTTTTATTTTTCTTACAACTCAACAATTACAACTCGATTCTTAGAACAAATTATGACTCTATATGAATGCCTCCGGCGGTGTACCGGGATGTGCAATGAATCAAGAATGACATGTACGAAAGAATTATGAATGGTGGCTTTGCCACAAATACGATGTCAACTACATGATCATGCTATCAATATGACAATGATGGAGCATGTCATAATAAATGGAACGGTGGAAAGTTGCATGGCAATATATCTCGGAATGGCTATGGAAATGCCATGATAGGTAGGTACGGTGGCTGTTTTGAGGAAGATATATGGTGGGTGCATGTTACCGGCGAAAAGTGCGCGGTATTAGAGAGGCTAGCAATGGTGGAAGGAAGGGAGAAGTGCGTATAATCCATGGACTCAACATTAGTCATAAAGAACTCATATACTTATTGCAAAAATCTAGAAGTTATCAAAGCAAAGTATTACGCGCATGCTCCTAGGGGGATAGATTGGTAGGAAAAGACCATCACCCGTCCCCGACCGCCACTCATAAGGAAGACAATCAATAAATAAATCATGCTCCGACTTCATCACATAACGGTTCACCATACGTGCATGCTACGAGAATCACAAACTTTAACACAAGTATTCTTTGAATTCACAACTACTCAACTAGCATGACTCTAATATCACCATCTTCATATCTCAAAACAATTATCAAGCTCCAATCTTTTCTTAGTATTTAACGCACTCAAAAGAAAGTTTCACATATCTTGAATACCAAGCATATTAATATTAAGCAAATTACCATGCTATTAACGACTTTCAAAATGATCTAAGTGAAGCATAAGATATCAATAGTTTCTTTAAAACAAATCCACCACCGTGCTCTAAAAGATCTAAGTGAAGCACTAGAGCAAAAATTATAAGGCTCAAAAGATATAAGTGAAGCACATAGAGCAAATCTATCAAGCTCAAAAGATATAAGTGAAGCACATAGAGTATTCTATCAAATTCCAATTCATATATGGCTCTCTCAAAAGGTGTGTACAGCAAGGATGATTGTGGCACACTAACAAACAAAGACACAAATAATACAAGACGCTCCAAGCAAAACACATGTCATGTGGTGAATAAAAATATAGCTCCAAGTAAAATTACCGATGAAAGTAGACGAAAGAGGGGATGCCTTCCGGGGCATCCCCAAGCTTTGACTTTTTCGTGTCCTTGGATTATCTTGGGGGTGCCATGGGCATCCCCAAGCTTAGGCTCTTGCCACTCCTTGTTCCATAATCCATCTAAAGAATTTACCCAAAACTTGAAAACTTCACAACACAAAACTCAACAGAAATCTCGTGAGCTCCGTCAGAGAAACAAAACAAAAGACTACTTCAAGGTACTGTAATGAACTCATTCTTTACTTATATTGGTATTAAACCTACTGTATTCCAACTTCTCTATGGATTATAAACTATTTTACTAGCCATAGATTCATCAAAATAAGCAAACAACACACGAAAAACAGAATCTGTCAAAAACAGAACAGTCTGTAGTAATCTGTAACTAACGCAAACTTATGGAACTCCAACAAATCTACCAAAATAGGAAGACCTAAACAATTTGTTTAATGATCAGCAGCAATTGGAATCAGTATTTTATCACGTTCTGGTGATTTTTAACAATTGTTTTTGTGAACAGAAAGATTCTGGAAATTACAGCAAGATCAAATAACTATCATACAAGAAGATCCTATAGGTCTAACTTGGCACAAACACTAATTAGAACACAAAACCACATCTAAACAGAATTTAGATGGATTATTTATTCCTAAACAGAGTAAAAAAATAAAAAAATAAAAATAAAATTGGGTTGCCTCCCAACAAGCACTATCTTTTAACGCCCCCTAGCTAGGCATACAAGCGAGGATAGATCTAGGTATTGCCATCTTTGGTAGGCAATCCATAAGTGGCTCTCATGATAGATTCATATGGCAATTTTATTTTATTTCTAGGGATGTGTTCCATGCCCTTTTTTAATGGAAATTGAAATCTAATATTCCCTTCCTACATATCAATAATTGCACCAACCGTTCTAAGGAAAGGTCTACCGAGAATAATAGGGCAAGAAGGATTGCAGTCTATATCAAAAACGATAAAATCTACGGGCACATAATTCCTATTTGCAACAATAAGAACATCATTAATTCTTCCCATAGGTTTTTTAATAGTGGACATCCGCAAGATGCAAGTTTATAGAGCAATCATCAAAGTCACGGAAATCTAGCAAATCACACAAGGTTTTGGGGATAGTGGAGACACTAGCACCCAAATCACACAAAGCATGGAACTCATAATCTTTAATTTTAATTTTAATAGTAGGTTCCCACTCATCATAGAGCTTTCTAGGGATAGAGACCTTCAACTCAAGTTTTTTTTCATAAGATTGCATCAAAGCATCAACAATATGTTCGGTAAAGGCCTTATTTTGACTATAAGCATGAGGAGAATTTAGCACGGATTGCAACAAGGAAATACAATCAATTAAAGAGCAACTTTCAAAATTAAATTCCTTGAGATCCAATATAGTGGTTTTAGCAACATCTAGGTTTTTATTCCTTTCCATCCCACTTTTATCAATTTCATCATCAAGATCTAAATACTCTGAATTTTTTGAACGCCTTCTAGGTAAAGGAAGATCATATTCAGTTTCATCAAGATTAATATTGCAAAACAAAGATTTAATAGGGGACACATATATGACTCTTAGATCTTCATCTTGATTTTCATAGGAATTCGGTTTAGCGGCCATCTTATTGACTAAGGTAGCTTGCATATCCGAAATTTCAGCAGTTAATTTTTCAAGACGAGCAATTTGGGATCTTATACCATCAAATTCTTTAGACATATCATCGAGCTCTTTATTCATATAACTCATAAAACTTTTTTGTTCCTTAAGCTCATTTCTAAAGAAATTATTATGCTCAAATTGCAAGACCATAAACTTCCTGACGTTGTTTTCGATCTCCTCTAACCTTTTAAGGTGAAGATCGCCAAATCTTGGTAGAGCCATCGTGACAAACAAGAAATCCAACACACGAGCAAACAAAAGGCAAGCGAGAAAAAGGCAAACGGGAAAAAGAGGAGGAGATTGGGAAAGAGAGGGCGAATAAAACGGCAAGGGTGAAGTGGGGGAGAGGAAAACGAGAGGAAAATGGCAACTAATGTAGTGCGGGAGATAGGGATTATGATGGGTACTTGGTATGTTGACTTTTTGTGTAGACAACGGCGCCAGAAGTGGCTCGTTGTTAGGAGTCCAAAGCTTGACTTGCTCTTGCGTAAGCCTCCCCGGCAACGGCGCCAGAAATTCTTCTTGCTACCTCTTGAGCACTGCGTTGGATTTCACTGAAGAGGAGAGGATGATGCAACAAAGTAGCGTAAGTATTTCCCTCCGTTTTTGAGAACCAAGGTATCAATCCAGTAGGAGGCTACGCGCAAGTACCTCGTACCTGCACAAAACAATAGCTCCTCGCAACCAACGCGATTAGGGGTTGTCAATCCCTTCACGGTCACTTACGAGAGTGAGATCTGATAGAGATGATAGATAATATTTTTGGTATTTTTGGTATAGTGATGCAAAGTGAAAAGTAAAAGGCAAAGTAAAAAAGCAAAGCAAGATTAAAGTGATGGAGATTGATATGATGAGAATAGACCCCGGGGCCATAGGTTTCACTAGTGGCTTCTCTCAAGAGCATAAGTATATTCTACGGTGGGTGAACAAATTATTGTTGAGCAATTAACAGAATTGAGCATAGTTATGAGAATATCTATGTATGATCATGTATATAGGCATCACGTCCGAGACAAGTAGACCGACTCCTGCCTGCATCTACTACTATTACTCCACTCATCGACCGCTATCCAGCATGCATCTAGAGTATTAAGTTAAAAACAGAGTAATGCCTTAAGCAAGATGACATGATGTAGATGGATAGTTTCATGCAATATGATAAAACCCCATCTTTTTATCCTCGATGGCAACAATACTATACGTGCCTTGCTGCCCCTTCTGTCACTGGGAAAGGATACCGCAAGATTGAACCCAAAGCTAAGCACTTCTCCCATGGCAAGAAAAACCAATCTAGTAGGCCAAACCAAACTGATAATTTGAAGAGGCTTGCAAAGATAACCAATCATACATAAAAGAATTCAGAGAAGATTCAAATATTATTCATAGATAGACTTGATCATAAACCCACAATTCATCGGTCTCAACAAACACACCGCAAAAAGAAGATTACATCGAATAGATCTCCACGAGAGAGGGGAGAACATTGCATTGAGATCCAAAAAGAGAGAAGAAGCCATCTAGCTAATAACTATGGACCCCTAGGTCTGAGGTGAACTACTCACACTTCAACGGAGAGGCTATGATGATGTAGAAGCCCTCCGTGATGACGGCCCTCTCCGGCGGAGCTCCGGAATAGGCCCCAAGATGGGATCTCGTGGATACAGAAGGTTGCGGCGATGGAATTAGGTTTTTGGCTCCGTATCTGATCGTTTGGGGGTACGTAGGTATATATAGGAGGAAGAAGTACGTCGGTGGTGCAACAGGGGGCCCACAAGGCAGGGGGCGCGCCCCCCACCCTCGTGACCGCCTCTGTTGTTCATTGGAGTAGGGTCCAATCCTGGATCATGTTCGGTGAGAAAATCACGTTCCCGAAGGTTTCATTCCGTTTGGACTCCGTTTGATATACTGTTTCTCCAAAACTCTGAAACAGGCAAAAAACAGCAATTCTGGGCTGGGCCTCCGGTTAATAGGTTAGTCCCAAAAATAATATAAAAGTGGAAAATAAAGCCCAATATAGTCCAAAACAGTAGATAATATTGCATGGAGCAATAAAAAATTATAGATACCTTGGAGACGTATCAGCAACTAATTTTGCATAAAGGTGGCTGGCGGGAGTCTGTTTCTCCAACTTTAGTTGTATCGAATTTGACTGCGGCCGGTCCTTGTTGAAGGTTAAAACAACAAACTTGGTAAATTACCGTTGTGGTTTTGATGCATAGTAAGAACGGTTCTTGCTAGAAGCCCGTAGTAGCCACGTAAAACTTGCAACAACAAAGTAGAGGACATCTAACTTGTTTTTGCAGGGTTAAACTTGACGAGCCTAGCATGTACAGACATTGCCTCGGAACACTGGAGACCGAAAGGTCGAACGTGAATCATATAGTAGATATGATCAACATAGACATGTTCACCATTGATGACTACTCCATCTCACGTGATGATCAGACATGGTTTAGTTGATTTGGATCATGTATCATTTAGATGACTTGAGGGATGTCTATCTAAGTGGGAGTTCTTAAGTAATATGATTAATTGAACTTAGTTTATCGTGAACTTAGTCCTGATAGTTTTTGTATATCAATGTTGTAGATCAATGGCCCATGCTACCATTCCCTTGAATTTTAATGCGTTCCTAGAGAAAGCTAAGTTGAAAGATGATGGTAGCAACTACACGGACTGGGTCCATAGCTTGAGGATTATCCTCATTGTTGCACAGAAGAATTATGTCCTTGATGCACTGCTAGGTGAAAGGCCTGCCGCAGGAGCAGATGCTGATGTTATGAATGTCTAGCAAGCTTGATCTGATGACTACTCGATAGTTTAGTGTGCCATGCTTTATGGCTTATAATCGGGGCTTCAAAGACGTTTTGAACATCATGGACCATATGAGATGTTCCAGGAATTGAAGTTAATATTTCAAGCAAATGCCCGAGTTGAGAGATATGAAGTCTCCAACAAGTTCTATAGTTGCAAGATGGAGGAGAATAGCTCTGCCAGTGAACACATACTCAAAATGTCCGGGTATCATAACCACTTGACTTAGCTAGGAGTTAATCTTCCAGATGATAGTGTTATTGACAGAGTTCTTTAATCACTACCACCAAGCTATAAAGGCTTCGTGATGAACTATAACAAGCAACAGATGGATAAGACTATTCCCGAGCTCTTCGCAATGCTCAAAGGTGCGGAGGTAGAAATCAAGAAGGAGCATCAAGTGTTGTTGGTTAACAAGACCACTAGTTTCAAGAAACAGGGCAAAGGAAAGAAGGGGAACTTCAAGAAGAATGGCAAGCAAGTTGCCACTCCTGGGAAGAATCCCAAATCTGGACCTAAGCCTGAAACTGAGTGCTTCTACTACAAAGGGACTGGTCACTGGAAGCAGAACTGCCCCAAGTATTTGGCGGATAAGAAGGATGGAAAAGTGAACAAAGGTATATGTGATATACATGTTACTGATGTGTACCTTACTAATGCTTGTAGTAGTGCCTGGGTATTTGATACTGGTTCCGTTGCTCATATTTGTAACTTGAAACAGGGGCTACGGATTAAACGAACATTGGCTAAGGACGAGGTGACGATGCGCGTCGGGAATGGTTCCAAGGTTGATGTGATCGCCGTTGGCATGCTACCTCTACATCTACCTTCGAGATTAGTTTTAGACCTGAATAATTGTTATTTGGTGCCGATGTTGAGCATGAACATTATATCTTGATCTTGTTTAATGCTAGACGGTTATTCAATTAAATCGGAGAATAATGGTTGTTCTATTTATATGAGTAATATCTTTTATGGTCATGCACCCTTGAAGAGTGGTCTATTTTTGTTGAATCTCGATCGTGGTGATACACATATTCATAATAGTAATGCCAAAAGATGCAAAGTTGATAATGATAGTGCAACATATTTGTGGCACTGCCGTTTTGGTCATATGGTGTAAAGCGCATGAAGAAACTCCAAGCGGATGGACTTTTGGAATCACTTGATTATGAATCATTTGATTCTTGCAAACCATGCCTCATGGGCAAGATGACTAAGACTCCGTTCTCCGGAACAATGGAGCGAGCCACTGACTTATTGGACATAATACATACCTATGTATGTGGTCCGATGAGTGTTGAGTCTCGCGACGGGTATCATTATTTTCTGACCTTCACAGATGATTTGAGCAGATATGGGTATATCTAGTTGATGAAACATAAGTCTGAAACATTTGAAAAGTTCAAAGAATTTCTAAGTGAAGTGGAGAATAATCATAACAAGAAAATAAAGTTTCTACGATCTCATCGCAGAGGCGAATATTTGAGTTACGAGTTTGGCCTTCATTTAAAACAATGTGGAATAGTTTCACAACTCACGCCACCTAGAACACCACAGCGTAATGGTGTGTCCGAACGTCGTAATCGTACTTTATTAGATATGGTGCGATCTATGATGTCTCTTACCGATTTAGCACTATCGTTTTGGGGTTATGTATTAGAGACAACTGCATTCACGTTAAATAGGGCACCGTCTAAATACGTTGAGACGACACCGTATGAACTGTGGTTTGGCAAGAAACCTAAGCTGTCATTTCTTAAAGTTTGGGGTTGCGATGCTTATGTGAAAAGCTTCAACTTGATAAGCTCGAACTGAAATTGGACAAGTGCGTCTTCATAGGATACCCAAAAGAAACTGTTGGGTACACCTTCTACCACAGATCCAAAGGCAAGATCTTTGTTGCTAAGAATGGATCCTTTCTAGAGAAGGAGTTTCTCTCGAAAGAAGTGAGTGGGAGGAAAGTAGAACTTGATGAGGTAATTGTACCTTCTCTCGAATTGGAAATTAGCTCATCACAGAAAACCGTTCCCGTGATGTCTACACCAACTAGAGAGGAAGCTAATGATAATGATCATGAAACTTTATATCAAGTTACTACCGAACCTCGTAGGTCAACCAGAGCACGTTCCACACCAGAGTGATATGGTAATATTGTTCTGGAGGTCATGTTACTAGACCATGACAAACCTATGAACTATGAAGAAGCTATGATGAGCCCAGATTTCGATAAATGGCTTGAGGCCATGAAATCTGAGATATGATCCATGTATGAGAACAAAGTGTGGAGTTTGGTTGACTTGCCCGATGATCGGCGAGCCATATAGAATAAATGGATCTTCAAGAAAAAGACCGATGTTGATGGCAATGTTACTGTCTACAAAGCTCTACTTGTCGCAAAAGGTTTCCGGCAAGTTCAAGGAGTTGACTACGATGAGACCTTGTCACCCGTAGTGATGCTTAAGTCTGTCCGAATCATGTTAGCAATTGCTGCATTTTATGATTATGAAATTTGGCAAATGGACGTCAAAACTGCATACCTTAATGGATTTCTTAAAGAAGAGTTGTATATGATGCAACCAGAAGGTTTTGTCGATCCTAGAGGTGCTAACAAAGTGTGCAAGCTCTAGCGATCCATTTATGGACTGGTGCAAGTATCTCGGAGTTGGAATATATGCTTTGATGAGGTGATCAAAGCATATGGTTTTGTAAACACTTTCGGAGAAGCTTGTATTTATAAGAAAGTAGTGGGAGCTTGTAGCATTTATAATATTATATGTGGATGACATATTGTTGATTGGAAATGATGTAGAATTTCTAGATAGCATAAAAGGATACTTGAATAAAAGTTTTTCAATGGAAGGCCTCGGCGAAGCTGCTTATATATTCGGCATCAAGATCTATAGAGATAGATCAATACGCTTAATTGGACTTTCACAAAGCACAACCTTGATAAAGTTTTGAAGAAGACCAAAATGGATCAGTCAAAGAAAGGGTTCTTGCCTGTATTACAAGGTGTGAAGTTGAGTTAGACTCAATGCCCTACCACTGCAGAAGATAGAGAGAAAATGAAAGTCATTCCCTATGCCTCAGCCATAGGTTCTATCATGCATGCTATGTTGTGTACCAGACCTGATGTGTGCCTTGCTATAAGTCTAGCACGGAGGTACCAAAGTAATCCAGGAGTGGATCACTGGACAACACTCAAGAACATCCTGAAGTACCTGAAAAGGACTAAGGATATGTTTCTCGTTTATGGAGGTGACAAAGAGCTCGCTGTAAATGGTTACGTCGATGGTAGCTTTGACACTGATCCGGATGACTCTAAGTCACAAACCAGATACGTATTTATATTGGATGGTGGAGCTGTCAGTTGGTGCAGTCCCAAGCAAAGCGTTGTGGCGGGATCTACGTGTGAAGCGGAGTACATAGCTACTTCGGAAGCAGTGAATGAAGGAGTATGGATGAAGGAGTTCATTTCCGATCTAGGTGTAATACCTAGTGCATCGGGTCCAATGAAAATCTTTTGTGACAATACTGGAGCAATTGCCTTGGCGAAGGAATCCAGGTTTCACAAAAGAACCAAACACATCAAGAGATGCTTCAACTCCATCCGCGATCAAGTCAAGGAGGGAGACATAAAGATTTGCAAAATACATACGGATATGAATGTGGCAGACATGTTGACTAAGCCTCTTCCACGAGCAAAACATGATCAGCACCAAGACTCCATGGGTGTCAGAATCATTATAATGTAATCTAGATTATTGACTCTAGTGCAAGTAGGAGATTGAAGGAAATATGCCCTAGAGGCAATAATAAAGTTGTTATTTTATATTTCCTTATATCATGATAAATGTTTATTATTCATGCTAGAATTGTATTAACCGGAAACTTGATACATGTGTGGATACATAGACAAAACATCGTGTCCCTAGTAAGCCTCCACTAGACTAGCTTGTTAATCAAAGATGGTTAGGTTTCCTAACCATGGACATGTGTTGTCATTTGATGAAGGGATCACATCATTAGGAGAATGATGTGATGGAAAAGACCCATCCGTTAGCTTAGCATATTGATCATTAAATTTTATTGCTATTGCTTTCTTCATGTCATATACATATTCCTTTGACTATGAGATTATGCAACTCCGGGATACCGGAGGAATACCTTGTGTGCTATCAAACGTCACAACGTAACTGGTTGATTATAAAGATGCTCTACAGGTATCTCCGAAGGTGTTTTTTTGGGTTGGCATAGATTGAGATTAGGTTTTGTCACTCCAAGTATCGGAGAGGTATCTCTGGGCCCTCTCGGTAATACACATCATAAGAATCCTTGCAAGCAATGCGAATAATGAGTTAGTTGCGTGATGATGTATTACAGAACGAGTACATAGACTTGCCGCTAACGAGATTGAACTAGGTATGAAGATACCTACGGTCGAATCTCAGGCAAGTAACATACCGATGACAGAGGGAATAACGTGTGTTGTCATTACGCTACGACCGATAAAGATCTTCGTAGAATATGTGGGAACCAATATGAGCATCCAGGTTCCGCTGTTGGTTATTGGCCAGAGAGGTGTCTCGGTCATGTCCACATAGTTCTTGAAACCGTAGGGTCCGCACGCTTAACGTTCGATGACGATTTTGTATTGTATGAGTTATGTAATTTGGTGACCAAATGTTGTTCGGAGTTCCGCATGAGATCACAGTCATAACGAGGAGTCTCGATATGGTTGAGAGGTAAAGATTTATATATAGGGTGATGATATTCAGACACCAGAAGTGTTTCGGGGTGTACCGGGTACATATTAGAGTACCGGGGGGTTACCGGAACCCCCGGGAGGATTAATGGGCCTTATGCACCATAGGAGGGAGCATACCATCCCACGAGGGGTGGCGCGCCCCCCTAAGGAAGGTGGCCGAAGGAGAAGGAGGAGGGGTTTCGGCCCCCCTTTCCTCCCTCCCCCTCTCTTCCCTTTTCCCCCTTCTGGTAAAAAGGAGGGGGAGGGGAGGATTGGACTAGGGGCCCAAGTAGGATTCCTCCTACTTGGGGAGCCCCATGGCAACTCCCCTCCCCCTTTGACCTATATATACATTGGGAGAGGGCGCCTAGAACACACACCAACAATTGTCAGCCGTGTGCGGCGCCTCCCTCCACAGTTTACGCCCCCGGTCATATCTTCGTAGTGCTTAGGCGAAACCCTACGCGGATCACTTCACCATCACCGTCACCATGCCGTCGTGCTAAAGGAACTCTCCCTCGACACTTTGCTGGATCAAGAGTTCGAGGGACGTCATCGAGCTGAACATATGCAGAACTCGGACGTGTCGTACGTTCGGTGCTTGATCGGTCGGAACGAGAAGAAGTCCGATTACAACCGCGTTGTCAAAAGCTTCTGCTTTCGGTCTACGAGGGTACAAGGACACACTCTTCCCCTCTCGTTGTTATGCATCTCCTAGATAGATCTTGTGTGAGCGTAGGAAATTTTTGAAATTGCATGCTACGTTTCCTAACACCTAGCTCTGGCAAGCCTGGTGCGGCGCTTCGTCAACTTCATCTTCATCCGTCTATGCATGCTTGGTGCTGGCAGCACCGATGCAAGGCTTTGTCTACGACGTCTCCCCGGGTTTGGCAAACCCGTCGCGACGCCTCGTCAACACCGTCTTCTTCTCGGTGCACCACTACTTTGACACCACTGCGCCTATGACTAACTTGGCGCCTCCTTGCGCCCGCGGCTCCTCGGCGACTTCCTCTACACCGGCCAACCCGACTCGACGTCGACCACGGCGTTCTTCGTATGGCTACCTTGACCACGACTACCACTCTACGCTCTCGGTTGTCTCGACATCGGCACAAAGGACTACCGCCTTGCTTGAGCAACCTCGCCGGTTTTCACTCCAGCCACGATTTCTGCGATGCATTCGACCGTTACTACTGTTTGGGGGTGTCCATCGGCTTACCTTCGAATTCCTCTCCAGTCTCACTATTTGCGCTACTATCGTTGTGACTCCGGGGGAATGTTGAGTATCATGATTATTTAGGCAGTATAGGATAGCGTAGGATTTGTTCTACCTTGCCTTGTACTACAAGAAGGTCATGTACTCACTGTATATATGCCTATGAGGCTAAAAATATATACATCAATTTCACCAATAGCTCTCTATCCTTTCTAAGCAAGGGCCGGCGGGAGGGCTCCGTTTTTAGTCGTTTTTTTCAATCTTGTTACGGTTTGTGTCCTACTCAGGAAGGCTGACGGCGGCGGCTCCTTGAAGATGGAATAAAGGTCTCCCCGCCTAGCCCCCGTTCCGGCGGTGCGTCTAGCATCGTTGGTGGGCGTGTGGAGGTGTGTCTCCGTCGGATCTATCTTTGGTGGATTTGCTCGGATCTTGTCGTTCTTCGTCTACGTTCGTGTGTCTTCGGTTTGGATCCTTCCGATCTACGTTATTTTTTATCGGCGCCGGTTGCTGTTCTGGGGTGCTGGTCCTATGGGGCCTTAGCACGGCGACTTCCCGACTGTCTACTGCAACAAGTTGTGTCCGGCTCCGGCGATGGAGGGGCGATGACGGCGGCGCGCCTTCGGCTCGCTTCGGTGCTTGTAATCGTCGCTAGGTGGTCTACGAATCTGGATGTAATTTTTATTTCTGGTATTCGTTGTACTGTCATGATTGAAGATGAATAGATTAAAAGTTTTTCCGAAAAAAAATAACTTCATATAAAAAAAGGACCCGGATATGAACTGCCACTCGATGGGGGTGGAACTCCTATCGAATGAATCATTCACCTCCACGGATCTGACCAAGCAAACCTTTTTATTTTTTAGGTGCACCAAGCAAACCTATGTGTTCGCTACGAGAGGAGTTTTCCAGCGATCTCTACTAGCCCAACAAACTATGAACATGCACGAAAAATCAGGCTAGGCCTGCTGGGTTTTTATTTTTTTTTTCTAAATTGTCATCAACAAAAATGTCATGTACAAAAAGTAAATCGTACTAGTAATGTGCAAAAAATGACAGGTTTTAAAAATAAAAAATTTATGCAATTGCTATGAAACCAAAAGGATACAATTATAAAATTGTAATGATTTGATGCAAATAATATATTCTCTACACCCATGGCAATTTTGCCATGGCGTTTTGTGTTATGATTTTTTTGTGAAATTTGTCATGATTCAAAAAATAAATTTGTCATGCCATGATCCAAAAATAATTTTGTTATGCTATGAAAATAAATTCGCCATGGTTCACAAATTAAAATTTCCATGGTTTAAAACTAAATTCTCATGGAAAGTAAAATTTGCCATGGTCTATAAATAAAAATTGCTATGGTACATTAAAGCCATGGTCCATAAATAAAGTTACCATGGTTCAATTTTTTCTCATGATAAATACAAAAAGATTTAATAAAAATGCCATGAACAAATTGAAAAAGATTTTTTAAAAAAATTTCATGTATCTAAAACTAATTTTTGCATATTTTTGCCACCTCGGTAAAAACGGAAAATATAATGTCAATTTACCATGTATCTAAAATAGTTTGTTTCATATTTTGTTACCCTCGCTAAAAAGACAAAAAAAAAGGAAGGTGCGAATTCAAACCCAGATTTCTCAGGTGGAAACTACATGCCCTGGCCAGTGCGATGGGCTTGTGTGCTTGATTAGTAGACGTTCACGTTTCTTCTTTTTCTGCGCGAGAACAAAATCTAACATGTTACGTCCCTTTGCTCCGTGATCTGTGTGTTACATCAAACGATGAAAACGGGGTAAACTGAAATCTGATTTTTAGTAAATCCGAAAAGCACTGTCTTCCCATGCATATAGTCCACTGTCTTCCCATGCATATGGGCCCAGGGCCCCGAATCTATAAAAAACAGTAGTACTACTATTTTATCGTATGATGATAAACCACTGTCTTCCCATGCATATAGTCCATCCGTCCAACTGCTGAAGCTAAAATCGTAGGGATCTTGGTCGCCCTCGCCCATTTCTTGGAGGAAAACAAATATACCAGGAGTACTGCTCGAGACTCTATGGCTAGTTGACATGAGAGCAGATCAGATCAGATCAGAATAGTGAATGCTCTGGCCTTTTGAGTACAACAAGATCATTTTCTTGGATGAGTGGAGAAAGGGAGAAGGAGACGAGAGTCAGAGAAAGGAGCAGCCACATTCAATATTTGCCTGCTCAACCCAGGAGTCAGCTGCTCTCCCTGACGAAAAACCAGTAAAACCCACAGGGCCGGGAAGAAAGGACCCGGAAAAAAGGTTTACCAGGACCATGCGTTTTGCGCCATAATATAGCTCACGCAGGCGCATTCAAGCGGTGCGGCCTTGCATGTTCCCTGACGTGCGGGCCCACCTACAGTACACGAAGTGTACAAACAGGAAACACGTCATGGGGAAAATTGAGGGAAAAACTTCCAAGCCACTGAAACAGTGTGAGATTTTCATCAACTTTTGAAAGAAACTTGCGCTCTACGTGCATTGCCAATGTCCGGAGCTATTAAACTCGTACTTCACCTCAGACGAGATTCCTATCGTGATGTCTGACTATCTGCTTGCTCCTTGCTGCTGGTCCAGCCAACACGCACATTGACCGTGTCAGTAGATCACGAGTTGAATAAACTCGTACTTCACCTCACCTTTTCTTTCTACTGTCGGTTTACTGTTCGGTCTGGGGCTAAATAGCAGTGTACTAAGAAAAATTTGGGTGCTAAATACTACTTCATCTGTAAACTAATATAAAAGCATTTAAATAACTACTTTAGTGATCTAAACATGCTTATATTAGTTTACGAAGGGAGTACAAGTATACCTTCTAGGCTTTTAGAGCAACAAAGTTGTCGTATCGGCCCAATCACTATAATAACAACATACATGACGATTTTGATCAATCAAGTCCCTCTAGACGAATCATGATCCAGCCATGGATCATCATAATTTATGGATGGCGCTCCACATCAAGCTCATGAGGCTTTATATTTGGATACTGTAGGGCGCTGGTTTGGAGCATGTTCCATCCGTGTCATGTGGATGGCAAATTTTACCTCCCTGCTCAGCCCCCCACGCGACCCACCTCCTCTTCCTGCAGTGGAGTGGACAGCTAGACGCCCATGGCATCGCGCAGCGTGACGATCAATCGTGCTTGACATGTGCCCAACCACCCTTTCCGCCAGGTTTTTTTCACTCACACCCACAATTTTGAACACCAATTATGCGAAATATTGTAAATCAAATTTCTTCCCCCGGTGCACAAACTTTGTAATGCAACTCGATTTATTGTTTCGATCTCTCAAATTAAGTGTTTGACTAATGAGCTGGCGCAACATAAAAAGGAAAAATGGAGAAAATATATGAATGCCACAATGTAGCTATTCTGTATTTGCAAAAAAAATCACCTGTGCAACCTCCATAACATTATAGAGTGTTATGGATACTGCTACCAATACGACTCTCATAGAGTTGCATCCAACATACCGTACTTAACCCCCCCCCCCCTCCCCCGTTCACAAGTGCTCCTAGTGTACAATTAAAGTGTTCCTAAACAAATCACCGGGTGAGTAGATGACACGAGAAGAAAGGCTGTATTCAATCCCATTATTTAGAGGCAAATACTCCCTCTGTCCCAAAATATAAGAACGTTTTCAACATTACACTAGTGTAAAAGACGTTCTTATATTATGAGACGGAGGGAGTACTTATTAACACTAACAAATGATTCTGCCTAGTAGTAGTAGGAGTGACAGAGGCCCCAAATATTAATGGAGGCAAATGAGAGTCTTGTTTCATCAATGCCGTTCCCGTCGCGCATTGCTTTCAGCTCCTAGGATGGAGCAATTCCGGAAGTGGCTTGGGGCGGGAGGAAATCCACGTAGCCGAGGCCGAGCAGAGACGTCGCACTCGGGTCTGGTGGCGAGGCCACATCGAGCTTCCGGAAGGGTACGAGGGCAGTGGATCACGTATGGACGCATCGGGTTCTCTTTTCCGGTTGCAGCCCAGACACCGGGCATGCATACGTACTGATGGCGGCGATCAACTTCAGCAGGCGATTCAAAGTTTTTTATTTGCACTAATTAAACACCGAATCACCGAACCACCCTGCTCTGCTCTGTTGGAGACTTGACCTTGAGCGTTGGCTGGGTTTGAATACGATCAAGGGTTTGGTTTATGTTGCCATAGCATAGCTGATCGGACAGTCTACGACGTACATGTTGAGTACGTTCTGCGAGTAATGGTGTAGCTGCCATGAAAAGGCCATGAAGTGTCTCCGACGACGCGCTAATTACATCGACCTGACACAAAACCCTAGACTTTTCCTCGCGGCCGGCCAGGTACTACTAAACAGAGATTGATTCACGCATGCATGCAAAGCTCTGTTCTACAGCTACAGGCTTGGAAAATGGTCAGATGAAAAACCATGGTTAATTCATCGATAAGACGCACATGCCCTCATGCTCGTGGCCTTGTGACCGCGAACGATGCCTTGCCCTCGCTGCTGCTGCTGCTGCTGCCGCCGTGGTCTCATGGCGATTGGCCATGGCCACCACGGGAACATCGGAATAAATTGCAAAAGCCATTCCAGGCCTCGCGATTGCAGGTTGGCAGGATTTACAGAGTGTTCCGCCAGTCTCCCTCCCTACTAGACCGTACCACGTACTGCTACTGACTGCTACGGTACATATACTGTAAGTTTCTCCCTCCGTAGTCTCCGCCAAGCGTTTGCATTAAGGACCGACGGTGGCCATCGATCCGGTTGGACTTGGACTAGTAAGCATTTCGTCCCACGAACTTGATGGCAAGACCAATTGTACATGACCGAATAAGGATGGGAAGAAGGAGAAAAGACTGAGTCCTTCCTCTGTCATTTTTAGAAATGGGCAGAATTCCCCAAGGAGGAAGCTGCTGAAAATGCGTTTCACACTCGCGGAGATGCAGCGAAGGGCGGCGAGGAATTGAATAGAGCACTTGCCCGAAACGAAGAACCGGCTAATTCGAGAAACCACTTAGGCCGCGACGCATAGGGCCCAACAGAGCAAATTTAATCCTCGGCCACCTGCACAATCCGGGACTGAGACGAGAGGAGTCCAGCAGCAGCAGTGCCCCTGGAATGGAAACGGCGGGCGAGCGATCGACCCCTGCAAGTAAGAACTAAGAAAGTAATTAACCAGGAAGGAAGGGAGGAAGGAGACGACGGACGTGAAGAATTCTGAAACCCCAGGCCCGGGAAAGGAAGCGGAGCTGACACGCACCACTTATGGGGCGCGGCACCGAATTGAATGAGTGGAACAAATGGTTTCCCAGAATCGCCGCGACGTTGCCATCAGGTCAATCGTCCAAACGGACGGGGAAAGCCCCCGTCGCCTGTTTCGGCCCCGGGCCATGTTGCACTGTATTGCATGCGCGTCGATAAGGCACGCACAACACGCATCTCCGTCTCCATCGGTCACCGTACGAACCTACAGGACCGCGGTAGCCCCGGTGGCCCCTCCCCGCCGGCCCGCCCGCGCCGTGCACGTTGCCGTTTCGCGCAGCCAAGGCCGTGTCACCAGTTAGATCTTGCGTGCATGCATGCGTTTTTCTAGGGTAAAATTTGCATCCGCCATGGCGGAACCGCGCGTTCGTTTGATCGATGAGGCATGCTACTAGTCAGTTACTGGTAGGAGATTGGATTCGGTTTGCGTGCGCATGTGCGGGAGGTGGCAATGAAAACAGTGTCTCGCGGCGGGGGAGGGGGGGGGGGGGAGGGGGAGGGGCCGTGCGCCATGAAGGCGTGGCGGGGGGTCGGCGATGGGCGCAGGAAGACGACACGCCGTACGCCGTCCACCTCACAGCGCGGAGGGGAGGGGAGGGGGGAGGCCGCAAGCAAGCAACGAGGAGAGGAGAGGAGAGGACCATCTGGGTCCGGCTCCGATCCGATTAAATGCACGCCCTCTGATCGGGTGGATCGCGATTGCCACCCATGGCCATGGCCATGGCTGTGCGCCATCGCCGCGCGAAATCCCGGTCCTGCCCTCGCGCTGCTGACGCCCGGCCCCGCGGCGCAGGCAGGCAGGGTCGCAGCGCCCGAAGAAGATATCGCGCCCGGCCCCACCGCGGGCGGGCACCCCTTCCTCTATTTATGCCTCTACACCGACCGACCTCACACACACACACACAAAGCTAGCCAGCCACACTGCACTGCACGCTACTCGATCGGCGCCTCTCTCTCTACCACTACTAGTCTACTCTGCTCACTGGCAGCACACATTGCTGCTGTACTCGTAGTCACTCACAGTGCCCTGCCAAGAAGATCTCCCGTAGTCAATTCGCTTGATCAGGCCAGGCTACTCAGCACTCACTTAAGCGAGAGGAGAGGAAGAAAAGGGGGAGGAATTCGTTCGTGGGAGCGTGAGGAAGAGAGAGAGAGCTTGTGCTGCGATCGATCGGGCCGGGAAGGGCGATGGGGCGATCGCCGTGCTGCGAGAAGGAGGGGCTGAAGAAGGGGCCATGGACGCCGGAGGAGGACCAGAAGCTGCTCTCCTACATTGAGCAACAGGGCCACGGCTGCTGGCGCTCGCTGCCGGCCAAGGCCGGTGAGCACCCCAACCTCTTCATCCAATTTGCTAGCTCTTGCACCCCAACCTCATCGATCCCCCGGCTGCTCCTCCTGCATTCTGCTTTGCTAATAAGTTGCTTGGGTCATTTCTCACATGAATGATGAAAACGGGTCATGATCTTTGATTTGCAGGGCTGCAGCGGTGCGGCAAGAGCTGCCGGCTCCGGTGGACCAACTACCTCCGGCCGGACATCAAGAGGGGCAAGTTCAGCCTGCAGGAGGAGCAGACCATCATCCAGCTCCATGCGCTTCTCGGCAACAGGTCATCACCCATCCCATCCCATCATGGACGGATCGCTTATTTTGCACCAAAGGTTCACTTAATTCACTGCCTAATTACGATGGAATTTGATCTCTTAATTAGTGGTTGCAACAGTTTTGACTGCCAGTAGAGTAGAGTACGTACGATACCAGTCGCCGACTGCCCGAGTCCGGGGAAGTCAAGAACACGCAAGTTACACCGTAGTCTTCACACATTTATGGGTAGCGGGGCGGTACTTACACTGGGAGAGCCGTGAGATACGAGTAAAACATAGCTGCTGCATGTACTGCTCTTGGCTGAGTCGTAGCGAGTAGCGACGTACACATGTTTTCCCAGCCCAGCATTGCGTGAAATTTACCCATCGCATTGCGATCTCACTAGCACGTAGTACAAGACGAACAATCACCTCTGTTTTAACTGTTACTGTATGTATGTCTGTCCTGCTGTGCAGTACACAACTAGCTAGTGGTAGTGCTGTTCTTCTGCCTCATACAGTACTGTAGAAAAAAGAGAGAGAAGCGTCCATGATTCAGCCCGTAGAACGACTATGCATGAACAGTGAGAGCGTTTTGCCAAAAGGAAAAAAAGAAAAGTAATACTGGTGGCAAGAACGGGTTAATCAATCAATCAATCAATCAATGCACGCATCAGCTTGGGAAAAAGGAGTGAAAAAGCTGGGCCATGTGTGGCTCTCCCCCGAATTTTCCTTTCTCCTTTTACATGATTCGGCATTGAAGCTTGTCATTTATGGATCGTCGTGGACCAAGCCTGGCTTTGGGCCACTGTGGCCACCTGCTCTCTTGCCATTTGACTCCCACGCCTCCTCCTATCATGCATCCCTGCCGTCTCTCTGTACGGAGTACAACGCCGATGCCATGCCCACTCGCACGGTTACTTTTCGAGATGGTCTTATTTTAACCATGATGCAGGTTTGGTTTTCTATCTGAGTCCTGAGATTATTTTTCTTGCGATCGGCGTGTGTGTGTGTGTGCAGGTGGTCAGCGATCGCGACGCACCTGCCCAAGCGCACCGACAACGAGATCAAGAACTACTGGAACACGCACCTCAAGAAGCGGCTGGCCAAGATGGGCATCGACCCCGTCACGCACAAGCCGCGCTCCGACGTGCCCGGCGGCGCGGGCGGCGGCGGCGCCGAGGGCGCGGCCGGCGCGCAGCACGCCAAGGCCGCGGCGCACCTCAGCCACACGGCGCAGTGGGAGAGCGCGCGGCTGGAGGCCGAGGCGCGCCTGGCGCGCGAGGCCAAGCTGCGCGCGCTCGCCGCCTCCACCTCTTCCTCGGCGCAGTACCTGTCGGCGGCCCACGCCGCCGCGCCCGGCCTCGACTCGCCGACGTCCACGCTCAGCTTCGCGGACAGCGCGGCGCTCGCGTCGGTGCTGGAGGCGCACAGCGCCGCGGCCGCCGCGCGCGCCGCCATGCAGCCCATGCAGGCGTACGAGGAGGCCTGCAAGGACCAGAACTGGGGCGACGCCGACGCCGCCGACGCGGGCTTCGCCGAGGCGGCGGGCTTCACCGGGCTGCTTCTCGACGGCTCGCTGAGCCAGAACCCGAGGCCGGCGGCGAGGGACGACGCGGCCGAGGCGGGCGCCGAAGCGCACGAGACGGAGGAGGAGAAGAACTACTGGAACAGTATACTGAACCTGGTCAACTCGTCTGCGTCAGCGGTGGCGCCCGCCGACGAGGCGTACTCGCCGGCGCCAGAGTTCTGAGTGGTGGCGACCTCCGCACATGGTTTGCCTGCATGCACCCAACTCTACCAGGCACACGACACAGTAAATAGTTATTAGTGGTGACCGTGGAATAAGATGGGACTAATGCTAGTGGTACTACTACAGTTAATCGCGTTCTTGGGTTTATCTGACACAGTGCTCTGATTAGACGTGCGAGCAAGAAGGTTTTATCGATCTTGGAGCTTGTTGCCTGCAGCTTCCTTCGGCAAAATTACTTACATGTTCTGTAAAACTAAGACAATGATCTCGGATTTCCTCTTCTTCTTCGAACAATGCCTGATAATTTATCTACTTAACTATTGTAATCTTATATCCACTTTCATCAACTATATACAGTAACGCTAACCAACTAGATATGGAGTGGACTGTCGACTTCTGAATAAGATGGGACTAATGCTAGTAACGGGGTTAATCGCGTTCTTGGGTTTATCTGACACGGTGCTCTGATTAGATGTGCGAGCAAGAAGGTTTTATCGATCTTGGAGCTTGTTGCCTGCTTCTTTCGGCAAAATTTCTTACATGTTCTCAAAGACTAAGACGGTGATCTCGGATTTTCTTCTTCCTCTTCTTCTGCTGCTGCAGAGAACCATGCCGATAATTTATCTACTTGACTATCCGATAAATTATCTTCTTCTGCAATGTAATGAAAGCATACTGCAGCTTTCCATCCTTCAGGTTATATGAGTGAGGTGGGGATGGTGATAGTTAGACATTGATCTAACACTTGTTTTTTTTTTCTTCTTCAAAAAGGAAGATAACTCACGGCCTATACATCCAAGAATAGTTGAGATATCACTAAATTTGTGTTCAAAGGTACTTAGTTGTAACAATGATTTTGTATCATGTAAACCGCAAACCAACTAATAGAAGTAATGCTTGGTCAAAGATTTGTCTTAATGGAACCTATTTTGTCGTGAATACAAGAATGGAGGGAGTACTATCAGATGTCTCCATTAGGGCATCTCGAAGGGTGTACATCAAATCTCCTTTAAATGTCTAGATCGGACGGTCTGGATAATTTTAGCCATCCAATGGGGATACATCAAATGTCGGCGGACTTGAAAAAGTGTCTGAAATCCTACAAATTGATAGCAAACATCGAAGTTATTGGGGGAGCCCTGACACACTACAGACAAACCTAGGACCCACCACAAACCCATTTTTTCCGCCTCCTCCCTTCTCTCTCATCTCTCCGTTGGACAAGGGGTGTACATTTGGTGCACTGGATTGGATGGCAACCCCCTATCCGTTGTCCGCTTCTTTTGGCAAAATTTATTACTTGTTTTGTAAAACTAAGACAATGATCACGAAACTTCTTCTTCTATCTAATATTAGTTTAGCTAATTTTAAGATTACTAGAACAATGCTCGTGCTTTGCTCTGGATATACATATTCTAGTAGGTTAGCATGTGATTTACCTGTCAATAATAATGCGATTGTGTAAATAAATATTCATCAAATTCTGCCAGTGAATTACCTTATATTTTGATTAGAAGTTTGGTAAGTAAATTTAAGTGGAATTGGTTCAGAAGGTAAATAAATTAAGGTAATTGATTATCATATACATGAAAGGTTGGACGAATGGGTGGTGGGAAGAAAGATGAAATGGGAATCTTACGTTCTTTTTAAGTATTAGAGATTAGAGATTTATTTTTAGATAAGTCACGTATAAAGTAGACACATGCATACACATAAGCCAGCCACTATATACACTTACTCACACAACATATAATGGAGATTTGAGTTATAACTTTAATGACAAAGTTCACATTGATGTATCAATATGGACAAGAACATTATCTTCCGCCGAAAAAATTATCTGCCCCACCAAGACACGTATGTCGTCAAATTTTTGGGTATAAAGTAGACACATGCATACACATAAGCCAACTACTATATACACTTACTCACACAACATCCAATGAAGATTTGAGTTATAGAACTTTAATGACAAAGTTCACATTGATGTATCAATATGGACGAGAACATCATCTTCTGCCGAAAAAATTATCAGCCCTACTAGGACACGTATGTCGTCAAATTTTGGGATTATCCATGTTGACAAATGGTGTGAAAAGATATTTCATGACTTTGATCAATGACTCTACTAGATATTTCTTGATATATCTATTAAAAATAAAAGACGAGGCTTTGCACTACTTTAAAATCTGTAAAGCTCAACTAGAGAATCAACTTGCTCAAAAGATCAAGGGGCTTAGGTTGGATCATGGTGGAGAGTATTTATCCAATGAATTCAATTTATTTTCTAAGGTACATGGTGTAATCCATGAAAGGACGACTCCCTATTCGCCCCAGTCAAACAGGGTTGCCAAACAAAATAACCACACTCTAACTAATTTCGTTCATATCATGTTAGACACATCGGGACTTTTCAAGGAATGGCGGGGGATGCTTTGATTACTGCAAGTCATGCCCTAAACATAGCTCCCATGAAGACTAAAAATATTAACCCATTTGGGGAATGAGAAAGGAAAAAGGCTTAAGCTCTCTTATTTACGAACATGGGGATGCTTGGCGAAAGTCAACGTGTCAATTCTCAAGAAGCGTAAGCTTGGATCGAAACCCATTGATTGTGTTTATAACATTGGCTATATGTTATTAGTGGTGAAATCTGGGGTACCTGACATGAATGTTGATACAATTATGGAGTTGAACGATGCAACGTTCTTTAAGAATATTTCTCCTATGTGAGATATGGTTAGCTCATCTAGTTAGAGGTGAGGGATAACTCCTTTATATTTTATTCGAACATTCTGAGCGGCAGCCCACTGAGATTTCTGAGGAGCATGACAATGAAGCTCTTAGAAGGGGCAAAAGATAAATGATCACTGAAAGTGCGTTATATCGACTAGAGGGGGGGGGGGTGAATAGGCGATATTTATGAAATTCTTCACTGAGGAATTTGCTAGTGAGGAAATTCCTTAGCGAATAACTACTTGCAACGGAATAAGTACTCAGAAGTAAACATAACAGAATACATCCATGATCATCATGATGAAATGAAGACTAGCACAGAGTACATGAAGCGTAGTCACAAGATAACACAAGGTGAAGACAAACAGACTAAAGAAATTGAACTGAGGAAATTGAGAAAGTCTTCAGTCAAAGTCTTCAAACACAGATATGATAAACAAGCAGCACAATACTGAGGAAATGAAAGAGTTGAGGAAATGGAACCAGTAAGCTTGGTGAAGACAATGATTTGGTAGACCAGTTCCAACTGCTGTCTCAGTTGTACATCTGGTTGGAGCGGCTGAGTATTTAAACTCGAGGACACACAGTCCCGGACACCCAGTCCTGAGCACGCAGCTCGGGACACCAAGTCCTCACCGTATTCTCCTTGAACTAAGTAAACACAGTCCTCGTCAAATCACTCGTGGTAAGTCTTCAGGTGACTTCCGAACCTTGACAAACTCGGTCACTCAGCGATCCACAGTTCCTCTTGGGTGCTCTAGACCATGACGCCTAACTATCTGGAAGAAGCACAGTCTTCAAAGATAACAAGCGTCGGATCCACACAGGATCAATCTCTTCAGTGATGCTCAATCACTTTGGGTTTGTAGGTGTTTGGGTTTGGGTTTTGGATTTTCCTCACTTGATGATTTTCGCTCAAAGTCCTCAAAGGATGGGTTGCTCTCAAATGACAAGTGTCAGTTTCTCTCGGAGCAGCCAGCCAGCTAGTGGTTGTAGGGGTGGCTATTTATAGCCTAGGGAACAGCCCGACATGATAAGACGTAAATGCCCTTCAATGATATGACCGTTGGATGGATAAGTTATTTTGGGATAGCTGGCGCGTAGCACATCAACGGTCGGAAATTTGAGGTACAAATTCCTCAGGGCTATCATGTTCCTCACTGTGTAGGCAATCCGCACTGGCGAATTCCTAACTCCTCAGTCAGAACAAAGTCCTCAGTGACTAGAAGAACTGCGTCTCTGTCACTGAAGAAATTGATTGAACTGTATGAGATTTCCAATGGCTTCACTCGAAGGGATTGGAAGGTGTAGGATTTGAGTTGAGCATGAAATGGAAATTTTTCCTTAGTATTTCCTCGACCCCCTTTAACAGTACGGTGTTTCCTATGACTCAAGAAAGAGAAAATGAAACTACGAAAACAAAAGTCTTCACGCTTCATGTTCCTCGAATGAATACCAAGTCTTCAAGGTCACACCAATTTCTTCACTTTCAAAGTCTTCAGAAAGTCTTCAGAACATCAAAGTCTTCAGTCGAAGAACTTCATTTTTAGGGGTCGACTTTCTCTGTAAATATCAAAATCCTCATAGACTTATAGACCTGTGTACACTCATAAACACATTAGATCCTTAACCTATAAGTCTTCAATACACCAAAATCACTAAGGGGCACTAGATGCACTTACAATCTCCCCCTTTTTGGTGATTGATGACAACATAGGTTAAGTTTTCAACGGGGATAATCATATGAAGTGTAAATACTGATATTGAGGAATTTGATTGCAAGATATAGAAGAACTCCCCCTGAAGTTGTGCATAGTGAGGAATTTGCTTTTCAAGCAATGCACACTTGAAGAGTTGAATCATGGAGATCTCCCCCTATATCTTGTAATTCATACACGCATGTGATATATAATATGAAGAATTTGAAATGCATGATGAAAAATGGTGACTGACGTATTTCAGCATGCGTGCGATAATATTAATGAGGAATGAGCATGCAGAATAACGTAGCAAAAGTATCAGATCACCATTGGGTTTAAGTTTACAACTCGATCCAATAAAAGTTTCGGAAGAACGAGAGTTGTAACTTAGCAAAAAAACGCCCATATAATAGACCCGCTTGAAGACTAACTCAGATTTCTCCCCCTTTGTCATCGAATGACCAAAAGGATCGAAACTGAGGACTAACGCCCCTGAAGATAATCAGGTTGATGAAGGAGCGCCAGCGTTGTCGGGGTCGGTTGTTGAAGTAGGGCCTGCCGCAGTGTCGTCCAAGTCTTCATGTTCATCAGTGTCACGCGATGAAGAATAGGAGCTGGCCACCAAAGAAGGAACCTTGATCTTCTTGAATTTCTTCGGAGGAGGTGCAGACCAGTCAAACTCTTCTTTGAGACCCATTTTTTTCAGATCTTCAGCGCTGTAAACTTGAGACAGAACAACCCAGGTGCGGTTGAGGGTTTCATGGAGGTAGTAGTGGTTTTTCTTCACTGCATTGTGTGTTGAAGTCATGTTGTGAAGAATTGAACCAAATTGACGCTTGACCCATTTGTGATTGCGATCAACCTTCTGAGGAAGACTGAGGAGTAACTCACGATCAGTCATCACCGTGGGTGCTGTGGCTTGTGGATTTTGCTTGGCATTGTTGGCGGCAGAGTCATGTGTGGCAGAGTCATCATTGGTGGAATAGGATGCAGCCTTGCGAAATTGACCATCCAATGGACGAATGCCTTCATCTATCACAGCAGTTCCCTTACCTTTGTCATCAGCTGAGGAAAATGTCCTTTTGAGGACTTCAATTGGAGGCAAGTAGTTGCAGTGGTTCAGAGTGTCAGCTTTGTAGTTGAGTGAAGACCTTGTCCTGATGAATCTCATAATCCATGGCACATAAGGCTTCAGCTCAAACGGTGACATAGCAATATTGGCTAGAGTCCTCATGAAGAAATCATGGAAGTTGACGGGAACGCCATGAATGATGTTGAAAAGCAGATTCTTCATAATGCCCACGACTTCTTCATCATTTGAGTCATGGCCTTTTATAGGACTCAATGTCTTCGTCAGTATGCGATAGACAGTCCGAGGCACATACAGTAATTCCTTGACGAGGAAATTGGTTCGAGGGGCCTGCCATGGCCTCAAAGGCTTCATCAGAACTTGCATGTAGTGATTTGAAAGCTCAGGTTCACTGTAGACACAACGTGCATCTTCAAGGGGAGGACTTAGTGGTAGGGCACGAAGCAATTCAGACGCTGGTGCCTTGTAGTGAGTGTTCTCTGTCATCCAGTCCAGAACCCATGAATTCACATCTTCAGAATCACATGTGATGTGCAGCGTTGCGTAGAACTGAAGAATGAGTTCTTCATTCCAATCACAGATGTCAGTGCAGAAGTTAAGCAGCCCAGCGTCGTGAAGAACACTGAGGACTGGCTCGAAGCACGGCAGAGACTCCATGTCCACGTGAGGAATATGTGCATGATCGAAGACTTTGTCTTTGTTGAACAGCACTGAGGAATAAAAATTGGCTTGACTAGCAGTCCAGAAACGCCTCTTCCTTATGCGAGCAGAATCATATGGATTGTAATCAGTGAAGAACACATGCTCGCCAAAGAAGTCTTCGGGCTTGAACTTTTGCTTCCTTGAGAACGGATCCGTTGGATTTGGAAGAGGGGTGTCAGTGAGTTGCATCACGACCTCAGGAATCGCGAGCTCAGGTTCATCAGGCTGAGGAATTTCTGGTTCCTCTTCAGGTGCAGTCTGAGTTGTCACATTTTCAGCAGCAGCAGTTTCTTCAGCACTAGTGGCTGGAATGTCTTCACGGACAGATGAGGTGGGATGAGTTTCTTCATAGCCCAATTGAACTGTTGGTGCAGGGGAGTGAGGAATTTGCTGTAGTGGGGTGAAGAGTGGAGAATTGGGATGCTGACTATCCCAAAAGTCATCATTCATCACTGGCGTTGTGCTTCCAATGTCCACGTCTTCATCATCAATTTCTTCAACACCAGCCTCTTCAGCAGTAAACTGAGGCATTGGTGATGATACCACTGGGGTTGAAGGGATTGTATCCACTTCAATTTCCTCATCAATCTACTCTGACGAAGCAGCAGATTGAGTTTCCTCATCAGATCCGCTTGGGATCTCATATTCTTCACCAAAAGGAACAAGGTCCTTTGATGGCATGGTGGAAATCGGAACAACATCGATCGGATTTTCATAAGAGCTGGTCATGGGCTTCATCTTCTTTGGAGCGGAAGATTCTGAAGCACTTGATGCTTTCCTTTTCTTCACTGTAGCTTGCTCTGCAGCCTTGGTCTTCTTCACATCTGATGCAGATGGAAGGATAGGAGTTGGTGTAGGCGCAGGTGGAGCTGAGGAATCTGTTTGTATTTCTTCAGGCGCAGCTGATGCAGTTGCCCTGACTTCTTCAGTTTCTTCAGGCGCACCACTAGTGGATGCCCTGGCAATTTCTTTAGCGGCTGGGATGGAGTCATCAGCCCTGGAACTAGCATTTTCTTCAGCAGCCTGAAAATCATCAGCGGTGCTGGCATGTTCTTCAGTTGGCTGAGCTGAAGCTTCAGCCTGAGGAACTTCTTGTTGTGATGGGGCTGCAACATTTGTGAACTTCTCAGTCAGTTTTACAAACCTGACTTTAGCTCCTTTCCAATCAGCATAGTAAGCATCAAATTCATCACTGAGGGTTTTGATGTCAGCCTGCATCTTGATGAGTTCTTCAGGTGTCATCTTGACAACATTTTTCTTCAGCAGTTTCTCTTTTCCATACTGCGATTTCTTGATCTGTCTGGCCCTATCATACTTCCATTTTTCTTCTTGAATGAAGGCAGTCAAGACGTGACTTTGACCAGGAGTGAGGTTCATCTCCGGCATAGGTGTATTTGGATCTTTGTGCCATAGATATGTGAAATCCAGGATCAACCTTGGATCAATAAGCATTGGCACATTGCTGCCTTTGGCACTAGCGGCCTTAGCTTGCCTATCTCTGATGATTTCGGTAAGTTCTTCTTCATCAGCCTCATCATCGTCAGAGGGCACTTGGAAAGCCACCTGCTTTTTCTTCGGACTAGGGCGAGGACCTCGTCCAGCAGTAGCCTTTTTCTTCAGCAGAGAGGGTCCAGCTGAGGAACTTGGTGCAGCTGAGGAACTTGCTGAGACACCAGAGGCAATTGAGATGCCTGCAGTCCTTTGGCACGTGACAAGCTGCACAGGTGCTGAGGACTTTGTCGGAACAGCTGAGGACTTTGGAGGAGCTGAGGATTTTGAAGGAGCAGGAGCAGCTTGAGGAATTGGTCGTGAAGAATTTGAAGTTCCTGGCCGTGAGGGCGCAGCTGAGGAACTTGGCCATGAGGGCACTGTTGGTGAAGCACTTGGCTTACGAGCAGGCTTCTTAGGCATAGATTTTCTCGGCTTGACAGAGGCCTCAGTGGCAGCAGCAGCAGCAGAATCTTTGTTGAATTTCCTCACTGCTTCTTTGGCTTGTCTTGCCAATTTGGCTTGCCGTCTGGCCCATTCTTCAGGAAAGTCCTCACCGCGTTTGACGCTAGTGGGATCAGCCACTTGGCCAGGTGCCAATGGGGCTCTTGGGCATGGAGGATTGAGAGCGAATTTATTCATATATTTTGGAGTAACATATCTGTACTCCCTCCATTCTCTTGCCCATCTCCGTTCTATACTCTGAATGCGCACCTTGCGCTGATTTTTGTTTTCTTTGCCAAACTTGGCTTCATCAGGCGTGCAACACTCTTTGTAAATGTCCTCAGGGATCTCAAACGCAGTCATAACCTCAGGTTTCTTTCCTCCTTTCTGCGGCTTCTTGCCATCTGCCATATTCTTCAGCTGAGGAATTTGAGCAGTTGAATTTTCTGAAGAAGTATGTAGTTTTTCTTCGAGGAACGCTGCAAATGAGTTAAGTTGATGAGAACCTAGTGATTCAGCAGCGGACATGTGTACCTATGAACAGAGTATAGTTGCGAGGAATTTGGAGAGGTCATATGTGTTCTCAGAGGGTTTTTAAAAAAGGACAAGTTTGAGGAATTTGACTAGATGCGTCTTGAAGAATTTCACTAAGCGCGCTTTATATTAGGTTCCAGAGTTGTATAGATCGAAGATCCACACAATTGAGGAATCTTGAAGAAAATGATGCTTAGGGAAATGAATCAAGAACAGATGACATGTGAGGTGTTTAGTGTGTGAAGATTTGAAGAATAAACACCTTTGAAGATTTTGTAGAGAAACTTCGAATCAAAGAGGGCAGTAAAAGTAACTTTTAATTACCCTGAATGAAGAACACGACGAACAATGAGGTGAAACAGTGGAGTTCGTGGGTGTAGATCTTCCACGCCCTAACTTGGCGGAGGAAGACGTCTACGGCGGCGGCGGAGGTGAAGATTTCCGCGGTCGGCGCGAGTACGACGGCGACGAGGTCGAGGCAGTGAAGCTCGTCCTCACCGGTGACGATGGAGTAGTGGCGGCGCTAGGGTTTGGAAAGCTCGGGCGGAAGAGAGAGATCGAGCGGAGTAAAGGAAGTGAGGAAGGGGTGAAGGGGTATTTATAGAGGCAGTGAAAAATTGTCCGCCCGAAGATTTGGGACGAACGTGGCCCTGACCCTTCTCCTTCGGACAACATGTGTCACCCACGTAATGTGTAGTGGAGATCGTGTAAGATCGTGGGTGAGTTAAAAAAATTCATCGTGGGATGCGGAACGATTTGAGCGGCAAAACCGAAAATTTGGATAAGATTAGTTTTAAAGTTCCGTTCGCAATTTCTTCAGCTGACAAGGATACAGTGAAGATTTTGAACGAATTTCAAATAGAACGCACATGAAGAATTTGTGAATAGATTGGATTGAGTATAGCATAGAGGGGGAAGGGTCCGATCACATTCACTTAGCAGAAAACACCAACTTGAAGAAATAGCCATAAGTGAATGCTGTAGAGGACATAAACTCATATATATATATATATATATATATATATATATATATATATATATATATATATATATATATATATATATATAACCAATGAAGAAAAACTTCGGAACAAGTGAAGATTTTGCAAAGTTGAAGAATTTGAACAAACTGAGGAATTTTATGGTGGCGTGACCCACCGTATAAGAATGCTGATTTCAGACACCGTGTACAATTATCGTAGGGTTCTGAGAATCAAATTCTTCGTTAATTTCTTCACACTTAGAGTGTTATTCTTCATTGATTGAAGAAAAACGTTTCTTCATGTGTTGCACATCTAAGTCATCAATTTTGCATAAGTGTTAGGATGAGTGCCTTTTCAAAGTACATTCGAAGACTCTAAGATATCTAGCTCACACCACAACTTGCTAAATCTTTTCTCATCCAAGGGCTTAGTGAAGATGTTGGCTAGCTGTTCTTCAGTCTTCACATGCTCAATAGAAATGTCGCCCTTCAACACATGATCGCGAAGAAAATGATGACGAATCTGAATGTGCTTTGTGTTCGAATGCTGAACTGGGTTGTGAGCAATCTTGATGGCACTCTCATTGTCACAGAGGAGAGGCACATTTTTCACGTTGATGCCATAGTCCTTGAGTGTTTGCTTCATCCATAGTAGTTGAGCACAGCAAGAACCAGCAGCAATGTACTCAGCTTCAGCAGTAGACAATGATACGCAGTTCTGTTTCTTCGAGGACCAATAGACCAAGGATCGTCCGAGGAAATGACAAGTACCAGATGTTGACTTGCGGTCCACACGGTCACCAGCATAGTCAGAATCAGAATATCCAATGAGATCAAAATCCGAGCCCTTGGGATACCATAATCCTAGTGTTGGTGTGTGAGCTAGATATCGAAGAATATGCTTCACAGCCTTATGGCGTGATTCCTTCGGTGCAGCTTGAAATCGGGCACACATGCAAACACTAAGCATTATATCTGGCCTAGATGCACATAAGTACAATAAAGAACCAATCATGGAGCGGTATACCTTATGATCGAAGTCAATACCATTTTCATCAGTACATAGTTGACCATTTGTCGGCATAGGAATTTTGATGCCTTTGCAATCTTGCATGCCGAATTTCTTCAGGACATCCTTGAGGTATTTCTCCTGAGATATGAATATGCCATTGCGCCGTTGACAAATTTGAAGACCTAAGAAGAATTTCAACTCTCCCATCATAGACATTTGATATTCTTCACACATCATATATGCAAATTCATCACTATAACGTTGGTCAGTACAGCCAAAGATGATATCATCAACATATAATTGGCACACAAACAATTCACCATCATAAGATTTAGTAAAGATAGTAGGATCGAGTGAACCGGGTGTGAAGCCTTTCTTCATGAAGAACTCCTTCAAAGTATCATACCACGCCCGTGGGGCTTGCTTGAGGCCATAGAGGGCCTTATTGAGTCTGAAGACTTTGTCAGGATTCTTTGGATTTTCAAAACCTGGGGGTTGAGCAACATATACTTCTTCCTCAAGCTTACCATTGAGGAATGCACTTTTCACATCCATTTGATATAAGATGATATCATGATGGTTAGCATAAGCAAGTAATATGCGAATAGCTTCAAGTCTAGCTACAGGTGCAAACGTCTCATCGAAATCTACTCCTTCAACCTGTGTGTAGCCTTGAGCTATTAGACGTGCCTTATTCCTCACCACAAGGCCGTTTTCATCTTGCTTGTTGCGGTAGATCCACTTTGTGCCAATGATATTATGCTTGCGAGGATCTGGACGATTGACCAGTTCCCAGACGTTGTTGAGCTTGAACTGATGTAATTCTTCTTGCATGGCCTGAATCCACTCAGGCTTCAGAAATGCTTCATCTACCTTAGTGGGCTCTATGATAGAGACAAAAGCAAAGTGCCCACAAAAGTTAGATAGATGAGAAGCTTTTGAGCGTGTGAGAGGACCTGGTGCTCTAATGTCATCGATGATCTTCTCCACTTGCACTTCTTTTGCAACGCGAGGGTGAGCTGGTTGTCGTTGAGGAATTTGATCAGCATTTTCTTCAACATCAATTTCCTCAGCATTTTCCTCAGTTGCATCAGCTCGACGTTCTTCACGTTCTGGAATGAATTCTTCAGCAGATTCTTCTGTAGGAATGACATCTTCAGTAGCCTTGTGCCTGATAGAATCCTCAGGTGCTATTTCATCTAACACATAAGGTAGGTGGTCTCTTTGCGAGCCATTAGTTTCATCGAACTGCACATCTACAGTTTCAACAATCTTGTGAAGAACATTGTTGAAGACTCTGTAGGTGTGCGAGTCCTTTCCGTAACCAAGCATAAAACCTTCATGTGCTTTCGGTGCAAATTTAGAGTTGTGATGAGGATCTCTAATCCAGCATTTAGCACCGAAGACTTTGAAATAACTCACATTGGGTTTCTTGTCAGTGAGGAGTTCATAGGCAGTCTTCTTGAAGAATTTGTGAAGATATACTCTGTTGAAGATATGGCATGCAGTATCAATTGCATCAACCCAGAAACGACGAGGGGTTTTGTACTCGTCAAGCATAGTGCGAGCCATCTCAGCAAGAGTCCTGTTCTTGTGCTCCACGACGCCATTCTGTTGAGGAGTATAAGGAGCAGATAACTCATGAGTAATACCAAGTTCATCAAGATAGTCATCGAGACCCGAATTCTTGAACTCAGTGCCATTGTCACTTCTGATGTGCTTGATCTTCACACCAAAGTTGGTTGAAGCCCTCGAGGAAAATCATTTGAAGACTTCCTGCACTTCATGTTTGTAAGTAGCAAGGTGTACCCATGTGTAACAAGAGTAATCATCAACAATAACAAAGCCATATTGAGATGCTTCATTTGAAATGGCAGAATAATGATTAGGACCGAAGAGATCCATGTGAAGCAATTCAAATGGGCGAGTAGTAGTCATGATGGTCTTAGCTGGATGCTTGGCCTTGGTCATTTTTCTAGCTTCACAGGCACCGCATAAGTGATCCTTGAGGAATTTGACATTCTCAATGCCAACGACATGCTTCTTCTTCGCAAGTGTGTGCAAATTCCTCATGCCTGCATGACCAAGTCGTCGATGCCATAACCATCCTTCTGAAGCTTTTGCAAGTAGGCACACGGCTGGTTGTGAATCTGCAGAGAAATCAACAATATACAAGTCTCCTCTCCTAAAGCCTTCGAAGACTTTGGAATTGTCAGCTTCCATAATCACAACACAACGATACTTGCCAAAGACAACAACCATATCAAGATCACACAACATTGAGACAGACATAAGGTTGTATCCTAAGGACTCAACAAGCATGACTTTGTCCATGTGTCGATCCTTTGTGATAGCAACCTTACCTAGACCCAATACCTGACTTTTGCTTTTGTCAGCGAAGATGATATGCTTCAGATGTGATGATGATAAGGGAGCGTCCATCAATAGATTCTTGTCACCAGTCATGTGATTTGTACATCCACTATCGAGGACCCACTCAGTGGCTTTGGGTCGATCATCCTGCAGATGAATTAGTGCAACTTACGGACCTCATATAATTCAGCAGTGAAGAATATGATATCACAATTCATCAGATCAATTTCATCAAGCAGTAAGATAGATAAAGCAGTGTGAGGACGTGAGAAATGAAAATTCATTTCTTCATGATTAGCCTGCGTCCTTTCAGGCAATTTGTCAGGTCCCCAGCAAATTCTTCAGACATTATAGTACGTCTGGAGACCTGACCCTGCAGAAGAGATTAGTTCTTTTTCTTCACCACCCACATCTCAAGGGGTGACAAAGAGTTCATCATTCTGCGAGCTCCATATGAGAATGGTGGAATAGAGGCCAAACCATTACGTTTCACATAAGAGGGGTTAGCGTAAGCATATGAATAAGCAGAGAAGTTCTTCGAGGACTTATGAACATAATGATTAGAATAATAATGCTCATATTCATAGCCCTTGGCTCTTCCCTGCGAAACAGAGTTGTTAGCACGATGATGATCATATGAGGACTTTGATCCTTTTGAGGAATTTGATCCACGTGAGGAATTTGGTCCGTATGAGGACTTGGATCCATATGAAGAATTTGGTCCATATGAAGAATTTGATCTGGGGTTCCTATTCTTCACAGGTGGTGTCATGAGGACATTTACCTGAAGACTTTCAAGGCACCTTTTGGGAACCCAGATTTTCTTCATAGGGGAACCGTTCCTGTAGTTAGTGCCAACATATCTAGCAAATACTTCATCATTCTGATTTTTGAACAGTTTATAGTTGGAGTCAAATGACTCATCAGAAGAATGAGAAGATTCACATGTATAGCCAGATAAATTAGATGGATCAACTGGAGGCCCCTTTGCAGCAACCCATGAGGTTTTGGGGTACTGCTCAGGCTTCCAATATGTACCATCAGCATCGAGTTTCCTCTCAAAGGCAATACCCTCTTTCCTAGGGTTCCTGTTGAGGATCTGCTTTTTAAGCACATCACAAAAAGTCTGATGCCCTTTGAGGCTTTTGTACATGCCTGTCATGTACAATTCCTTCAGCCCTGCATCGTCAGTGATACTAGCAATGTCCTCAGATGAGGAATTAGTGATAGCAGAGGCAGGTGAAGAATTTGTAACATTAGAAGCATTTGAACATTCAGGTGAAGAATTAGCAGATTCTCGTTCAATGCATTTCAAACATGGAGGAATAAATTCTTCCTGAGCAGCGCTGATTTGTTGAGCAAGTAATGAGTCGCGCTCCTTTTGAAGATCTTCATAACTCACTCTTAGCTTTTCAAGATCTTGCTTCTTTTGAAGAAATTCATAAGAAAGCTTCTCATGATCAGACAAGAGAGTGTTATGATGACCTTGAAGGTTGTCAAACCTGGTCTGAAGTCTCTGAAAATTTTCAGTTAAGGCTTTAGTGCGATCCATTTCTTCACCCAACATATCATCACTTTTGTCTAGCATGTTTTGAACCTTTTCAAAAGCCTTTTGTTGTTGCACAGCAATCTTAGCAAGTTTAGAGTAGCTAGGCTTAAGATTTTTATCAGATTCATCCTCACTAGATTCAGAGGAGGCATATTTGAGTACCTTGGCACCTTTTGCCATGAAGCAATAGGTGCGAGCGTAGTCATCACTGCCTTCATCAGCCTTGTTGGTGAGATCACTTTCTTCAGAGTTGAAGATGGACTTGCTGACGAATGCAGTAGCGAGGGCTAGGCTTGCCACACAAGACTCGGAATTTTCAGATTCCTCTTCTTCCTCATTTTCTTCAGATTCAGCCTCAGAGTCCATTTCCTTGACAATGAACGCCCGAGCCTTCTTGGAGCTGCTCTTCTTGTGAGACGAAGACTTCGAGGATTTTTATGATGAAGATTTTGAGGATTTCTTCTTTTTCTTTGCATCATCAGAACTGTAATCCTTGTATTTCTTCTTCTTTGATTCCTTTTCCCACTGAGGACAATCTTGAATGTAGTGTCCAGGCTTCTTGCACTTATGACAAAGCCTTCTCTTGTAGTCAGTGGATGAGGAATCATTGCTCTTTGAGGGTCTTCCAAAGCGACCACGTCTTGAGAACTTTTGGAATTTCTTCACGAGCAACGCTAGATCATGACTTAGTTCTTCAGGGTCGCCGAGGCTGCTACCAGAGTCTTCATCTTCGGATTCTGATACTGCCTTGGCCTTCAGTGCACGTGATCTGCCATAGCTCGAACCATAGAGATCTTTCTTCTCAGCAAGCTGGAACTCATGAGTATTTAGCCTCTCGAGGATATCAGCGGGATCAAGTGACTTGTAATCAGCATGCTCTTGTATCATCAATGCCAGAGTATCAAATGAGGAATCAAGCGATCTCAGCAATTTCTTCACCACCTCATGATCGGTGATGTCAGTGGCAGCAAGTGCTTGAAGCTCATTTGAGATGTCAGTGAGGCGATCGAAGGTTTGCTGAACATTTTAATTGTCGAGTCTTTTGAAGCGGTTGAAGAGATTGCGAAGAACATCAACTCGAGAGTCACGCTGAGTTGAAACTCCTTCATTGACTTTGGACAGCCTATCCCAGATAAGCTTAGCAGTCTCCAAAGCACTCACTCTTCCATACTGCCCTTTGCTCAGATGGCCACATATGATATTCTTCGCTTGAGAGTCGAGTTGCTTGAATCTCTTCACATCAGCAGCATTCAGAGAAGGTGTGACTGAGGGAACACCATTTTCCACAACATACCAGAGATCGTTATCAATTGCCTCAAGATGCATTAACATCTTATTCTTCCAGTAGGGGTAGTTCATCCCATCGAAGGTAGGACAACCAGCAGAAACCTTGATCATACATGCGGTCGACATAACTAAAACTCCAGGCGGTTAAATCAAAATCACACAGAACAAGGGAGTACCTTGCTCTGATACCAATTGAAAGTGCGTTATATCGACTAGAGGGGGTGAATAGGCGATATTTATGGAATTCTTCACTGAGGAATTTGCTAGTGAGGAAATTCCTTAGCGAAGAACTATGTCGGAGTAATGGGCCACGGGTAGGCTAACCCGGGACCCAGAACCTTTCAAGACATCGGGGCCGGCTTCGCCCCTCAAGAACCTCTGGACGAAGGGCCGCCTCTGGGAGTCGGCTGCAACGCAGCCGACTACCCACTCCCGGCCGAGTCTCAGGGACGACAACAAGATGAGCCGACTCCTAGCTGACGGCTTCCAGAGAAGCCGGCCATGGGGAGTCGGCCAGCGACTTCCACCACCTCATGCCCTCGTGGGGAGGGACGGGACCGGGCGTGGCCTCAGTATGGGCCACGCCCGCCCCATACCAAGGGCAGGCATGGCCACAGTGTGCCGTACCAACGGAGATCTCCGCCACGGCGCGGCACTGTCGCCATGCCAGCCCTGACATCAGCTCCCCCGGTGGAACCCTGTGCCCACGTCGGCCTGCCTGTACGGCCCGGAGACGGCGGGCCCCGCTTGTCGGCGGGTGTACAGAAGATGGCGAGAGCACCCCAAGATGGACCCGTGGGAGTCGGCCTCCAAGAGTCGGCCGGCCCCTCCCACGGGCCCCACATGCCATTAACCAGACAAGACACGGAGTGGCAACAGTGATCGCCCGTCGGGCGGCGGCACTGTTGCCATGACCCCGTGACCAAGCCAGCGTCATTAGAAGCGCGGCTACAGTAATCCGCAGCCGGCCAGACCCGCCCACGGCGGACAAGGACTGTCGCCCCCGTACCCGGCCAGTCGGCGGGGCCCACCAGCCAGCGGGCCCCAGAAGTCGCCGGAGAAGACGGCGGCCTGAGAGACAGACGGCTGGGACCCGCGCCCAGCCGGATTACCATTGTACCCCCGGGGGTTAGGCCTATATAAACCCCTGGGGCACCCATGCAAAGGGTTGGATTCCTTTAGCACTAGACCAGAGAACACAAGGGGGAAGAGGGCTAGTCTTGCCTTCCCCTACCTCCAGGAAACAGCTCAAGGAACAACTTTGTATACACTTTGCCATAGTGATCATGCGGAGACCCCGCAGAGCAGCAGTAGGGCTGTTATCTCCTCGGAGAGCCCTGAAGCTGGGTAAGATTCGCCGGCGTGCATGTCTACGCCTCATCCCGTTTCCAGGCACCGGCGACGTTCTACTCGCCCCCACCATGATAAGCCATCCTTTGGCATATGTCGCACCCAACCCCTGACATTTGGCGCCCACCATGGGGCCAGGTGCACCGTCGTCCGGAGACCTGCTCTGGACGGGAACCCTTTTCCTCCCTGGCGAGCGCAGCCAGCCCGGCACGCCAGAGGGAGTTTGCGCCGACGCGCTGCCTCGCCGAACTTGTCGGCGAGGTTCGTCTCTCCGACGAGCCTGCATCCGACGCAGGCACCGGCGGCCCCGAGAGCCTTCTCGCGGGTCTCCTCGACGGACTCCACGTTGCCGGCGAGCCTGCCGCTGACCTCGAGTCCGTAGGCTCCACTGACCCGATGCTGGTAGATTTCGACACCGCGTCGCTCGACGCGTTCCCTACCAACGTGGTAGTCTACGACGAGCCGCTCCCTCGCGCGGAGAGCGGCGAAAGCACCGTCACATAAGTGCTCGTCATCGGCCATGGCGAGCACTCCGACGACGGGGCTCATGACCCGCTCGATGCGGCGCTGCAAGACCTGGATGCGCCCATCCCAGAAGACGCTGACGCCGAGACGCTGGAGGCACGCCGCCTCCAGCTCGTCAAAGGCGCGAAGAAGTTGGCAAGCATGAGACGCTTGTCAGAAGCCTACCAGCGTGAGATGGATCGCGCTGTGGGCGGCTCGCCAGCCCCTGCGGGGCCTAGCCGCCTAGGCGCGGTCCGGCAGCGCGGCGCGGACATCGCCAGCATGTTCGGGGCCAATCGCCCCGTATACGCCACGCCCGCAGAGAACATCCGAGCCGCCCAGGCGGCGGCAGACGAGTTGGACAACCTCGAAGGCGAAGAACGCCGATTGATGACGGAGCAAGTCCAGCGACTCCTCGACGCGGCTGTCGCGCAGAACGCGGCCGGCTGCCGCACCGAGGCGCCGCAACGACAAAACGACGACCTACCGCCCCGCCGAGATCAAGGCGCGACGTCTCGGACGCCGACTGGCGGTGTCCGTGGAAGGAAAGACAAGGATCCGGCTGCCAGTCGCAGTCAGACTCACATCACCGTCGAGCGCGACCAAAATGGCCGCCCAAGGGCAGTGGAGCGGCGGGACGACTATCTGCCTCCTCCACCTCGCAGAGAAAGGCGAGTCTCCCCGCCACCCATTGAGCATCCGACTCTCGGCGACCGCCTTGGTCGCCGAGAGGGAGTCGGAGAAAACGACGCGCGTCACTGAATCGATCGGCTCCACCGATCCCTGGCGCTGGAAGAGGAAGACGAGTTGGGTCCGCCGTGTTTCGGCCCCCGCATTAGAGATGAGCCCTTTCCCAAAGGGTTCACTCTCCCCAGAGATATTCCCAAGTACACCGGCTCCGTGAAGCCGGAAGACTGGCTGGTTGACTATGCCACGGTCGTCGACATAGCAAGCGGCAACAAGCGCGTTGCCGTGAAGTACGTTCCACTCATGCTCCAGGGCACGGCCCGGACATGGTTGAACAGCCTGAAGCCCCGCAGCATCAACAGCTGGGTCGACTCCACCAAAGCTTTCATCCGCAACTTCACAAGCACGTACAAGCGACCTCCCAAGCCTCGCCAGCTTTCCTTGTGCGTGCAGGGTCCCAATGAGTCGACTCGCGACTACCTCACGCGTTGGGCCGAGCTCCGAAACTCCTGCGAGGGCGTGCACGAGGTGCAGGCCATCGAGTACTTCACCGCCGGGTGCAGAGAAGGCACCCTCCTCAAGCACAAACTCCTCCGCGATGAGCCAGAGACCCTGGATGAGCTGCTGATCATAGCAGACAAGTACTCCATAGCCGACTCTTCCATGAAGACAGAGATCCAAGTTAGCACGGCTGGCAAAGTAGCCCCTCAGGCTCCCAGAACTCCGGCTGGAGATGCCAGTCGGCGACAACCGCAGAACGACCACAAGCGCAAGGCCCCGCAGCCGCTTGGCAGGCCGCAAAATTGGTGAGCAGGAAAGGCCGACCACAAGCGCAAGGCCCCGCAGAGCCCATACCATGCGCGGCTTGGCAGGCCCGCTTTGACCAAGTTCATGGCAGTCCCCCACTACGCCTACCTCAAGATGAAGATGCCGAGTACCAAGGGAATTCTGACCATAGCCGGCAACTACAGAAAGTCGTCCGCTTGCACGGCTGAGAGCAGTCGGCTGGCCGAGTCCCTGGTGATCGCAGCTGAGAAGCGTCTTCTTGATTGGGTTGTGGCGATGGTCGGCAAGCAGCCAGATATGTCGCCCAACCCCAAGGAATCGGAAGCTGAGGGCTCGTTCAGGCCAGCCAAAGAGACAAAGAAGATACCCTTGGACCCGGAGCACCCGGAGAGGTACGCTGTCATAGGTGCAAACCTTGACAGCAAATAGGAAGGCGAGCTCGTCGATTTCCTCCGTGAGAATCGGGACATCTTCGCATGGTCCCCCAAGGACATGCCAGGTGTACCGACAGAATTCGCCGAGCACAAGCTACATGTCCGATCTGATGTGAAGCCCGTCAGGCAGCCCTTGCGCCGCCTGTCAGAAGAGAAAAGAAGAGTTGTTGGAGAAGAGATAGCCCGGCTCCTTGCAGCCGGCTTTATCATGGAGGTGTTTTTTCCAGAATGGCTAGCAAACCCAGTCTTGGTGCTGAAGAAGAATAAGTAGTGGCGTATGTGTATTGACTACACAAGCCTCAACAAAGCTTGCCCCAAGGACCCGTTTGCTTTGCCGAGAATCGATCAAGTGATAGACTCCATAGCCGGATGCGAGCTGTTGAGTTTCTTAGATGCCTATTCAGGATATCACCAGATCAAGCTGAACCCGGCGGACAGACTAAAAACCGCCTTCATCACGCCGTTTGGAGCCTTCTGCTACCTGACCATGACGTTCGGCTTGAGGAATGCCGGCGCCACCTTTCAGCGTTGCACGCAGAAGTGCCTCCTCTAGCAACTCGGCAGAAATCCCCACGTCTACGTGGATGATGTGGTGGTGAAAATGGAAAAGCGCGGGACTCTATTAAAAGACCTCAAGGAGACCTTTGAGAACCTGCGCCGATTCCAGATCAAGCTCAACCCTGAAAAGTGCGTCTTCGGAGTACCGGTCGGCCTGCTCCTTGGCTTCTTGGTCTCCGAACGCGGTATAGAGTGCAACCCTGTGAAGATCAAGGCCATCAATAGGATGGAGGTACCCAGCCGACTGTTGGATGTGCAAAAGTTCACTGGCTACCTGGCATCCATCAGCCGGTTCATTAGTCGGCTGGGCGAGAAAGCTCTCCCTTTGTACCAGCTCATGAAGAAGACCAATTTTTTCGAGTGGAACCATAAGGCGGACGAGGCTTTTCTCCAGCTGAAGAAGATGTTGGTTACTCCCCCTGTGCTGGCGGCTCCGACTCCCAAAGAGCCCATGCTCCTGTACATCGCCGCCACCAGCCGGGTAGTCAGCACAGTCATCGTAGTTGAGCGCAAGGAAGAAGGCAAGGCACTACCTGTCCAGAGACCGGTATATTACCTAAGCGAAGTACTGTCGACTTCCAAGCAGAACTACCCCCACTACCAGAAGATGTGCTACGGCGTGCACTTTGCCGCTAAGAAGCTGAAGCCTTACTTTCAAGAGCATCCAATCACGGTGGTCTGCACAGCCCCACTAGCCGAGATCATCGGAAGCCGAGATGCGTCTGGCCGAGTGGCCAAATGGGCCATAGAGTTGGCCCCCTACACGATCTACTATCAACCCCGCACTGCCATCAAGTCACAAGCACTGGCCGACTTCCTCGTCGACTAGGCCGAGACCCAGTACCTGCCGCCAGCACCCGACTCCACCCATTGCCGGTTGCATTTTGATGGCTCCAAGATGCGCACTGGTTTGGGAGCCGGCATTGTCCTCACTTCTCCTAAAGGTGACAAGCTCAAGTATGCGTTGCAGATCCATTTCGCCGCGTCCAACAACGTCGCTGAATACGAGGCGCTCATTCACGGGCTCCGGCTTGCCAAAGAACTTGGCATTCGCCGGATCCTGTGTTATGGCGACTCCGACTTGGTGGTCCAACAGTTATCCGGCGACTGGGATGCCAAGGACGCAAACATGGCAAGCTACCGCTTCCTCGTGCAGCAACTCAGCGGATATTTCAAGGGGTGTGAGTTCCTCCACGTGCCAAGAAACGACAATGACCAAGCAGACACTTTGGCACGAATCGGCTCCACCCGCCAAGCAATACCATCCGGCGTCGCTCTTCAGCACCTCCTCAAGCCGTCTATCAAGCCTTCACCAGAGTCAGATTCCATTTTTGTGCCGGCTCCCCCTGAAGAAGTCGGATCCGACTCAAGATCCCCAGCAGATGGCACAAAAATCCTTGCAGACAACTCCAAGAACGCCGCAGTCAAAGCCGGCCCGGGGACTTCAGAACCCGGCCCGGGGACTGCGGCGACCAGACCGAAGACTCTAGAGCTCGGCCCGGGGACTGCACCAGTCGGCCCGGGGACTTTGTTGATCCAGCAAGCGGCCGCGGACTCCAGCCCGCCGCCTCCCAGCCCAGCCGCCCTCGTCCAAGTCGCAGCTCTGGCAGTCGAAGAAATAGCAGCACCCTCATGGGCGCAACCCATCCTCAAATTCCTGGTGAATAAAGAGCTGCCAACTGACGAAACATTGCCTCGGCAAGTGCAACGCCGGGTGGCAGCGTACACCATAATCAACAGATAGCTGGTCAGGTGCAGCGTCACTGGTGTCTACCAGCGTTGCGTCGAGCCAGAGCAAGGCCAAACAATTCTCAGAGACATCCATCAAGGCGAGTGCGGCCACCATGCGGCCTCAAGGGCACTCATCGCCAAAGCTTTCCGGCACGGTTTCTTCTGGCCGACTGCCCTGGAAGAGGCCAAGGATTTGGTCCAGAAATGCAAGGGGTGCCAGAAATTCCGTTCCAAGCCGCATCAGCCGGCTTCAGTGCTCAAGACTATCCCAATCGCCTGGCCCTTCGCAGTTTGGGGCCTGGACATGGTGGGACCATTCAAAATGGCACGAGGTGGCCTAACTCACCTACTTGTCGCGGTGGACAAGTTCACCAAGTGGATAGAAGTAAAGCCCATCAAGAAGTTGAATGGTCCGACTGCCGTGACCTTTATCTCCGAGATCACAATTCGGTACGGCATACCGCACAGCATCATCACCGACAACGGCACCAACTTTGCCAAAGGCGCCCTAGCCCGTTTTTGCGTGACGCAGGGCATCCGACTGGACTTAGCGTCCGTTGCCCATCCGCAGTCAAACGGCCAGGTAGAGCGGGCGAATGGCCTCATCCTGTCTGGCATCAAGCCTCGGCTGGTCGAACCGCTAGAGCGTTCGGCCGGCTGTTGGCTCGACGAGTTGCCAGCCGTCCTCTGGAGTCTGCGCACGACTCCGAACAAGTCGACCGGCTTCACGCCCTTCTTCCTCGTCTACGGTGCTGAAGCCGTCATCCCAACGAATATAGAGTTCGACTCCCCGCGAGTCACGATGTACACCAAGGAGAAAGCAGAAGAAGCACGACAAGATGGCGTCGATCTGCTGGAAGAGGGCCGGCTATTGGCACTCAGCCGGTCCTGCATCTACGAGCAGAGCCTACGCCGCTACTACAACAGGAAGGTCAGGCCGAGATCTTTCCAGGAGGGCGACCTTGTGCTCCGACTGATCCAGCGGACAGCCGGCCAGCACAAGTTGTCGCCACCCTGGGAAGGCCCCTTCATCATCAGCAAAGTGCTGGGCAACGACTCCTACTATTTGATCGACGCTCAGAAGCCCCGATCACGCAAGAGGGACGACTCCGGCAAGGAGACAGAACGGCCATGGAATGCAAATCTTCTCTGAAGATTTTACAGTTAATGCAGTATGTACCACGCTCCCCTTTTGTATTAGAAGCACCAAGACTTCGGGTCCCCCGAGACGAGCTCGGGGACTGCCCTTTTTTGTTATCTGTATGATAAGAATTATGCCTTCGAGTATGTTACTCTTTGTTATGCCGCTTGGCACCGGGCTCGACTAATCGGCCCGGGGACTCGCCGCCTTGCGCTATGAAATGCTTCCTGCAGTCGGACAAGTAGTGTGTGGTGCCTAAGCCATCTCCTGTCAGAAGCCACAGCTCGCAGAGCGACTGTTGGTGGGCAGGAGTAAGGAAGAATGGGCACCCACACGAAAAATGGCCAAGGATTCAAAGCATAAACATAGCTCAAGCCGGCTTTCCGACCTTTCTTCGCAAAAACCGACTCTTGAGCAGTCGGCTTGTCTCCTTCTATTAAACTTGCTAAAAAGACCCTAAAAAGGGCTGAGTACTTGCCTCCCCAAATGTAGCCAAGCACTTGACCCAGCGGCAGTCCGCAGAGCGGCTGTCCGACTGGCAAAGACAACAACTAAGGGAAGGCGGCGAAGGAAAAAGCCAAGAGAGTGATAAGCGAGAAACGATAGAACCCGGATAATATTTACATAATATAGGCCCTTGGCCGAATCTTCGAACGGAAGTTCAAAATACATCCCGTGGGTGGAATTGTGCGAATTAACAAAGTTCTTCAAAGACTACTAAAGCAGATAAGATAAAACAAGGCAGCAGCCTAGGAAGCAGCAGACGGGTTTGGAGGCTCGGAGGAGATGGCGGTGTCAGATGTAGGGGCGGCCGGCTGAGCAGTCTCGGCTTGATCGCCTCCGGCGGCAGCCGGCTCGGTTGGGCGTGGCTCGTTGCTGGAGGCACGGTCGAGCTGAGGCTGGCCGCCCGCTCCGTCTTCTGGCGCTTCCGTCTCATCTCCGACCTTCGCCTCGCTTCCCTCCTCGGCGCTGGAGCCGATCACCTCCGCCGAGTCCTCGTCATAATCCGGGTTCATCCCGAACCACTCCGGAGGTGCCTCCTCACCGTCGTCAGCACGCTCAGGAATGAAGACATTAGTATCGGCGTACTCGGCGATCGCCGCGGCGCGCTTGACAAGGGCGTCTTCCACGGCTGCCAGCTCCGGCTGGGCCTCTGCCCGGAGCGTGGCTAGCTGGTCCAGCCCGTGCCGAGGAGCCCTTCCAAGCCTCAAGACGGCCGGGTGCGACCTCCAGCCAGTCGGCAGTCCGGCTGGGGGTGCGCAGAACCGGCATGTCTGGCCATAAGGCAGCAATCGCCTGGGCGCCGACACGTTGAAGCCAGTGCAGCATCCGGTGGGCCGGCCGCACGCGAGCCTCGATGCTCAGAAGCTGTTCATCAAGGGTCCGGGGGGCATTGGCGGCAACCTCCTCGCCAGCTGCTCTCCGCGCCTCGCGATCGGCCTCGATGGCTTGGGTAGCAGCTTGCGTGTGGCCCTGGAAGAAGTCTGCCAAGACGAAAAGAGGCAAGTCCGAAAAGCCGGAGTCGGCTCGACCTACGGTCGGCGGCTCAAAGAAAGAAAGTAAAGAAGACTCACCATCGACGATATCCTCAATCTCATGAAAGACGGAGGTCAGCATCGCCTCCTTGTCGGTCCAGGAGGAGCGCTCAGTCTCGAACTCGGCCAGGAGCGCAGTCTCTTTCCTCTCCGCCTCCTCCTGCGCCTTCTTGAGCAGCTCCTTTTGCTCCGCCAGCTGCATAGCCAGCAGGTCGCGCTCTGCGACGAGCTTGACGCACTCCGCCTCCTTGGCACGTATGGCGGTGTTGGCTTCGCCCAGCTGCTGCTCAAGAACGACGTTCGCCTCTGAAGAAAGAAGAAAAAAGACGCAAGTGGTCAACAAAGAAGGTCGCTGGGAAGATCCGGCCCGACTGCTCAGCAATCGGCCCGAATCTCGGGGACTACAGCCCGCGGGTGCGCCAGCGCGCCCCCGTGAAGAAGGAAACCTTACTCCGACTCTCCGACAAGTCAGCAGTCCGCTTGCCCAACTCTTCAACATTACGGTTGAAGGTGGTGACCCGGAGGTTGTGATAATCCTGTGATAAACATTTCAAACAAGAGTAAGTATTTGGAACTCGCCAGTGGAGTTCCGACCCGCCTGCTCAGCAGCCGGCCCGGAACTCGGGGACTACACCCAGTGGGTGCGCTGGCGCGCCCCCACAGAGAAGAGCAAGAAAAAACAAAGTCAGAAGAAACATACCCGGACGGCTGCTCGCGACGCCAGATACGCCTTGGTGCAGTTCTGGATGGCGTCGCCCTCAGCTCGCAGCTTCGCTTGGACGTCCAGGAGCGCCTTGTTCAGCGGACCCATGCTGCCTCCTCGCACCCACCCGACGGGCGCGGCGCTCGTTGCCTCGACGTCTGGGATGGCCGAGCTGGCGGCGCCGGCCTCCAGCGGGCGTGGCGCTGAAGTCGCCTTTTCAAGACGGCGGCGCGTTGGCGAGGCGACTTGGAGGAGCAGCTGCGCCACGGCCTCATCGTTAGTCGGCGGCACCGGAAGGTCCACCGGCTGTTCACCCCGCGCGCTCCCAGACGGCGGTGGAGGCGGCGGTGGCTGCACGACCCTGTCTGACTCGGAGGCCTCGCCGCCTTCCTTCTCCATGATGGGATGATCGCCGCCGGCTTTCCCGGTCTGCTCCGTGAAATCCTGAGGCGGCCGCGCCGAGTTCAGCGGGATGACGTACAACGCCGACTGGCGGCGCGCGGCTTCTTCGGCCAGCTGTTTTGCCGCGACGGCGGCTTCGGCTTCCTCCAGCTTCTTCTGAGCAGAGGCAGCCGCCTTCTCGGCCTCCGCCTTCTCCCGGCGGGCGGCTTCGTCCTCGTCGCGCTTCTCCTGCGCGTTCCGCTCCGTCGCCTCCCGGAGGTCGGCGGCGGGGTCAATGCGCCGAGTGGCGGCAGATGACTCTGCCGACCCCTTGATGGAGGCGGCGGTAACCCTCCCGAGGGCGAGGGGAGCCCTGGAACAGGGAAAGCATATAAAAGATTTGGACAAAATCCACCAGAAGAAAGTAAAACAAGACGGAAGCACTTACGCAGAAGTCAGTGGCGGTTTCTTCACTTCCTTGCGGAAGCGTTGGGCCCTCGCGACCGCCTCTTCTCGCTTGGTCGCGGCGCCCGCCCCCTTGAATTTCTTCTCCCGGCCGCCAGTGGAGCTCGGCCCGGCCCGACGTTTCCTCGCGCCGCCTAGACCGCCCAAGGCGGCGGACGAGCTCGCGCCGTGGTGGCCGGCTCTTGCTTGGTGGCGCGGGGCGACTTCTCCATCGTCATCGACGGGCCAGTCGGCAAAGGTGGCCGAGGGCCTGAGGCCGCCTAACTCTCCTCCACCGCCTCCGTCGGCGTCGGCCTCCATCACCGCCGCCCCCAGGTCGGGGTCGTCAACGTCACTCTCCGCTCGGTCGGGGGCGAACTGGCGGGCTGGCCCCACGGTGCCGGCCGAGGGCTGGACGAGAGGATTCTGATTCAAAGGCTAAAAAGATCAGGAGTCGGATTCGGCTGAAAAAAGGAAACAGAAGAAGAGAGACAACTCACAACCGGCGGGGGGTTGGCGCGCGAGTACGGCTCTTTGCCGAACTGCCAGTCCTCTGTGAGACCGCAGTTCGCGACGTAATTCACCGTGTCCGCCACCTCTGCGTGGGGCATGTCTTTGGAGCACATCAGACTGGGGTCCCGGTGGCCGCTCATCTGACAGATCATATGAGGCCGGCCTTGGAGCGGGAGGACTCGGCGCGCCACGAAGGCGGCCAGCAAGTCGGCCCCAGTCAGACCCTCCGACTGCGTCAGCACTCGGAGTCGCGCAACGGCAGCAGCAACGGCCGGAGTCAGCGTCTTGGCCCGGTGGGACCAGCTGGGGAGCCTTCCCGCTGGCGCGCCGACTTCGTAATGTGGCAGGTTGACCCAGTCGCCCTCCGGGGCGATGTTCTTCACGTAGAAGTAAGAGCGCTGCCACATCTTCACCGACTTAATCAGCGAGATGGCGGGGAATGGGTTGTCGGCCACCGACCTCCGCATCGCGATGTAGGCGCCGCATTGAGCCGGCACGCCGGCGACGTGCGTGCCAAGCTTGGAATGGAAGAATCCCCCCCCACAGCTCGATGGTGGGGAGGACGCCGAGGAAGCCTTCGCACAAGGTGGCGAAGGCAGCCAGCAGCACCGCCGTATTCGGAGTGAGGTGGTGGGGCTGGAGGCCGTGGAACTCCAGGAACGAGCGGAAGAAGCCGCTCGCCAGCAGCCCAAGGCCGCGCATGAAGTGCTAGCGGAATACGACCCGCTCGTCCTCCTCCGGCGCCGGCGACACCTGCTTCGCCGGTGGGGCGCGAGCCCGCACTAAGTGCGCGCTGGGGAGGCGGTGCGTCTTGCGGAGGAACTCGATGTGGTCGTCGTCGACATCGGAGACGTCCCACGCGCGGGAGCGCGCGGCGGCGGGCACGGCGGCAGAAGAAGAGCTCATCGCTGCAGGCGCGGCGCAGTGCGGCGCGGCAGCGGCGGAAGGAAGAAGAAGCGAAGAGAAGCAAAGAGAAGCAGGGGAGAGAGGGTGCGCGTGCTTCGCAGCCCGCTCCCCCCACCTACTTATAGGACCGTAGGCTGAGAGGCCATGGGGGCGTCGTGGGATTAACTGCGCCCAGGCCCCCACAACCCCCACGATTAACCACGCGCAGTTACTGCGCGTAGTTACTGCGGGGGGATCCCAACCGTTCGCACGGCCGCAACGGATCCGTTCAAAGGCCGAGGCACGGAAGTGGCGGGCCCCGCCTGCGGGCCTGTCCCGTCGCGCGCGTGGGCGGGCAGACTGGCCCGGCCACGTGGCGCCGCCTGGCGGGTCCGCAACGGGCGGCTGCTGGGAAGCTTATCAGACACGCCGTCTGAAGCCCGCCGCGACTTTCAAAACTCTTTCAAGGAACGAGATGGTCTTCGACGAGTCCGACTCCGGATAGTCGGCTTGCTTGAGATGGCCTGAGCAAGATCGCCTCCCAACAGTCGGCTTGAAGGAAGACGGCGGGCGAGGCCTGGATCCAGCCACCGGAAGGAAGAAACTGCTGAGGCTCCTCGACATGTCTCCCTCGGCACCTCACCAGCTTCGGGGACTACTGTCGGAGTAATGGGCCACGGGTAGGCTAACCCGGGACCCAGAACCTTTCAAGACTTCGGGGCCGGCTTCGCCCCTCAGGAACCTCTGGACGAAGGGCCGCCTCTGGGAGTCGGCTGCGGCGCAGCCGACTGCCCACTCCCGGCCGAGTCTCAGGGACGACTACAAGATGAGCCGACTCCTAGCTAACAGCTTCCAGAGAAGCCGGCCATGGGGAGTCGGCCCGCGACTTCCACCACCTCATGCCCTCGTGGGGAGGGACGGGACCGGGCGTGGCCTCAGTACAGGCCACACCCGCCCCTTACCAAGGGCAGGCATGGCCACAGTGAGCCGTACCAACGGAGATCTCTGTCACGGCGCGGCACTGTCGCCATGCCAGTCCTGACATCAGCTCCCCCGGCGGAACCCTGTGCCCACGTCGGCCTGCCTGTACGGCCCGGAGACGGCGGGCCCCGCTTGTCGGTGGGGGTACAGAAGACGGCGAGAGCGCCCCAAGACGGACCCTATGGGAGTCGGCCTCCAAGAGTCGGCCGGCCCCTCCCACGGGCCCCGCATGCCATTAACCAGACAAGACGGGGAGTGGCAACAGTGATCGCCCGTCGGGCGGCGGCACTGTTGCCATGACCCCATGACCAAGCCAACGACATTAGAAGCACGGCTACAGTAATCCACAGCCGGCCAGACCCGCCCGCGACGGACAAGGATTGTCGCCCCCGTACCCGGCCAGTCGGCGGGGCCCACTAGCCGGCGGGCCCCAGAAGTCGGCGGAGAAGACGGCGGCCTGAGAGACAGACGGCTGGGACCCGCGCCCAGCCGGATTACCATTGTACCCCCGGGGGTAGGCCTATATAAACCCCCGGGGCACCCATGCAAAGGGTTGGATTGCTTTAGCACTAGACGAGAGAACACAAGGGGGAAGAGGGCTAGCCTTGCCTTCCCCTACCTCCAGGAAACAGCTCAAGGAGCAACCTTGTATACACTTTGCCATAGTGATCATGCGGAGACCCCGCAGAGCAGCAGTAGGGGTGTTATCTCCTCGAAGAGCCCTGAAGCTGGGTAAAATTCGCCGGCGTGCATGTCTACGCCTCATCCCGTTTCCAGGCACCGGCGACGTTCTACTCGCCCCCACCATGATAAGCCATCCTTTGGCATATGTCGCACCCAACCCCCGACAAACTACTTGCAGCGGAATAAGTACTTAGAAGTAAACATAACAGAATACATGCATGATCATCATGATGAAATGAAGACTAGCACAGAGTATAGGAAGCGTAGTCACATGATAACACAAGATGAAGACAAACAGACTAAAGAAATTGAACTGAGGAAATTGAGAAACTCTTCAGTCAAAGTCTTCAAACACAGATATGATAAACAAGCAGCACAATACTGAGGAAATGAAAGAGTTGAGGAAATGGAACCAGTAAGCTTGGTGAAGACAGTGATTTGGTAGACCAGTTCCAACTGCTGTCTCAGTTGTACATCTGGTTGGAGCGGCTGAGTATTTAAACTCGAAGACACACAGTCCCGGATACCCAGTCCTGAGCACGCAGCTCGGGACACCAAGTCCTCACCGTATTCTCCTTGAACTAAGTACACACAGTTCTCGTCCAATCACTCGTGGTAAGTCTTCAGGTGACTTTCGAACCTTGACAAACTCGGTCACTCAGCGATCCCCAATTCCTCTTGGATGCTCTAGACCATGATGCCTAACCGTCTGGAAGAAGCACAATCTTCAAAGGTAACAAGCGTCGGATCCACAAAGGATCAATCTCTTCAGTGATGCTCAATCACTTTGGGTTTGTAGGTGTTTGGGTTTGGGTTTTGGATTTTCCTCACTTGATGATTTTTGCTCAAAGTCCTCAGAGGATGGGTTGCTCTCAAATGACAAGTGTCAGTTTCTCTCGGAGCAGCCAGCCAGCTAGTGGTTGTAGGGGCGGCTATTTATAGCCTAGGGAGCAGCCCGACATGATAAGACGTAAATGCCCTTCAATGATATGACCGTTGGATGGATAAGTTATTTTGGGATAGCTGGCGCGTAGCACATCAACGGTCGGAAATTTGAGGTACAAATTCCTCAGGGCTATCATGTTCCTCACTGTGTAGGCAATCCGCACTGGCGAATTCCTAACTCCTCAGTCAGAACAAAGTCCTCAGTGACTAGAAGAACTGCGTCTCTGTCACTGAAGAAATTGACTGAACTGTATGAGATTTCTAATGGCTTCACTCGAAGGGATTGGTAGGTGTAGGATTTGAGCTGAGCATCAAATGGAAATTTTTCCTTAGTATTTCCTCGACCCCCTTTAACAGTACGGTGTTTCCTATGACTCAAGAAAGAGAAAATGAAACTACGAAAACAAAAGTCTTCACGCTTCATGTTCCTCGAATGAATACCAAGTCTTCAAGGTCACACCAATTTCTTCACTTTCAAAGTCTTCAGACCATCAAAGTCTTCAGTCGAAGAACTTCATTTTTAGGGATCGACTTTCTCTGTAAATATCAAACTCCTCATAGACTTATAGACCTGTGTACACTCATAAACACATTAGATCCTTAACCTATAAGTCTTCAATACACCAAAATCACTAAGGGGCACTAGATGCACTTACAATCGCAAAAGTCATTTGGTGAGTATTTCATTGTGTATCTCATGATGAACAAGAATAAATCATATTGTAGTTGTTAGGTACCATTAGTCCTATATGATCGCGTTTTGGGGCAAGCACATTGGTTGTTCCCTCTTGTTTCTTTATTAGTTTATTTACTGTATGTAGCTGTTTCTTTCGGGTTTCTCTTATTTTCTTCGTTTTTGTATTTTTTTTTCTTTTGTTGTTCATTTCTTTCTCGATTTCCGCCGACTTTTCTAGCTTTCTTAATTTACCCTTTTGTTTAACACATATCTACATTTTTTATATACACCAAGAACATTTTTATGCATGTTTAATATTTCCTAATAAATGATTAACATTTTTTAAAATAAATGTTCGTTTTTTTTCATACACATTATACATTTTTTTAATATATCTAAAACATGTTTTATACACGTTTTACATTTTTCAAATATTTTATTAACAATTTTCTAACACATGTTTTGATCATGTCTTAAATATTTTTGAAAAAAAATTCAATTACATGTCAATACATATTTTTAAAATGATATATATATTTTTAAAACAATATGAATTTTTTTGTGTAATGTATAATTTTTTTAAGAGGTCATGAACATAGTTTTGAAATGCGTGCGCATTTTTGAAAGGCAAACAGTGTCATTTTGAATTACAAAACGTTTTTCTATATTTTTTAAAAATGTCACATACATTTTTCAGACACGTGCACATTTTTTAAATGGCTGAATTTTTTTTGAATGCTAATAACCTTTTTTAGTTAAGGTAACCAACTTTTTACACCGTGTTAACCTTTTTAATATTTTGAAGCAAACTGTTTGGAGTATACATCTTACAATATTTTTTGAAAAAAAAACAAAAGAAAAAAATTACCAAACCTGTCCACTAAGCAACACAAGAAGTACTATATTAGCACTACAAAAACAACGTACTTCCAGCGAGAGCTGAGCACGCACAAAAAATGGATTTGCTGGACTGGTCGACTAGTTAGGTCCTTTAACGAGCGGTACGTATAGCTCGCAGTAGACGAGTCATACAGCCCCACTCGCCCTACACGCATTAGGGCATGGTTGATATATAGCCCAAGGGCGATGTCTTGTGTTCCATGTAGGATTGGATATTAGGTAAAATAGGTTTTGATAGGGAAGTAAGATCCTCTGCAGGAGGCAGGTATTTGGAGAGAGAAAATGCGGTTTGGTGTAAAAAGCTGAAAAATGTTGGAGTGAAGAGTAGAGATGCATGTGTACTAGAGTTTTTATTTTCTACTCTGTAGTTTTTGATAAGTCTCACTAGTGATAGCTTGCATTGAGGAAAAAAATAAATGTAGGTGCCTCAAACATCTTCTATCGTTTTTTTAGACAATTTTTTTGAGTGTTTTTTTCGAGTTCTTTTTTAGAACTTTTTTGAGGGGTAATACTTCTATCTTTAGTCACGATACTATGGCGCCCGATAAGTCTCAGTGGTGGGCCTTACATGGGTCAGCCCATAAACCATCACAGCCTGGGTTTTATCACTCGCAGAGAGAGAGCTGAAAAGGCAGAGACAGGAAGAGGTGTGGTGGCAGTGGCATCATCGTCTTCCTCCTCTCTTATCCGGAAGTACACCATGCTCCCGATGTCCGTCCACCCCGCTACTACGCCGGCACTCGCGTCGCGGCCCCGCGTCTCCCTGCCCAGACCTTGCACATCCGCTTCCTCCTCCTCCTCCAGCCTCGCCCCCCTCAAGAGCAGGAGGCTACCCCTTCGCTCGCTCCGCATCCTCGCCGCCGCCGCCGCTGCCGGCGCCGTCGAAGCGGGGGAGCCGTACGTCGGTTTGGGGGATGACGAGCCACTTGGCGGAGAAGTAGATGCGGAAGCCGTGGCGGAAAGCGAGGAGGTAATGGTCTTTTCAGCTGCTCTGAACTTGGGTCATTTTCTGTCCGTGCGATAAATCATGCTAGTTCCTTAAGTACCGGCTGTAGCTCAGTCCGTGGAAGTTGGTACATTGTTTTTACTACATAGAAGGAGTTCAGTTAGATTCCGTCGCAAATGTACCGTCCTCTTGTTCACTGAAATTTATTAGGCTGTCCGTTCCCACTGAAGAATTGAGTTGGATGATGTCGCAAAATAAAATTGGAGAAGTCTAGTTTTGAACTTTTGTACGGTCTTTAGTGCATACTGCATACCATTTTTCGCACTTGGCTCAATGTAAGCAGGAAATAGAATGTTGTAAAATAGGCATATGCTGTGGACCTTTGCTCATAATATGAATGTTTGCTGTGTGTGGTTGAAATCAAGTGACAGTTGTATATGCATAGATGGGCCTCCTCTCATCATTTAGTTAGAATTGACCTCAGATAATATTTTTGAAGACGAATAGCATACGAAAACAGCACCCTAGTCCCAAAGTGTAATACAGAAACTGAAATTGACCTCCTCTCATCATTTACTGAAATTGACCTCAGATAATATTTTTGATGACGAATAGCATACGAAAACAGCACCCTAGTCCCAAAGTGTAATACTGAAACTGAAATCCTGAAAATCATAACCACATTACAATACAGCACAAGCTTGTGGAAGTGATGTCGGACATGAGAAAGTCGACAGTGTAACAATAGTTTTTGGCTGTAGACCATTTTAATTTTGAGCTGTGCTAAAACTGCATAACTGGATTCATTAGGTAGGCAAAATTTGCAATACCAGAACGAAATTTGAGATAATTTGAATTGTGCATGGCAGTACAAGGTGGAGGTGCCTGAAAAGCAGGACCCGATGCTGGTACTCAAGTTCATATGGATGGAGAAGAACATCGGCATAGCGCTTGACCAGATGGTTCCGGGTGTTGGTAGCATCCCCTTGAGCCCGTACTACTTCTGGCCACGGAAAGATGCATGGGAGGAACTGAGAGCGAAGCTGGAGGAGAAAGAGTGGATCTCGCAGAAGCAGATGATCATCCTTCTCAACCAGGCCACTGACATCATCAACCTCTGGCAGCAAGGCGGCGGCAGCTTGTCGACATGAGGGGCTCTCTCTTCTCCCATCCTCACGAGCTGTTTAGTGTCTTTCTTCTCGCTTTGTTGTTCATTAATGGTAAAGCCACAATGCCACATGGTACATGATCCTGTAGATCGATTCAATCTGTTCTCGTATGATTCTGTTTGTGGGAAATGAATTTTGCTTAATCCTCGCAAGGGTTGTGCGTTTGGATTCGGTTATTGGCAAGGACGGTGTTTAAGATGATCGACCGTGAACGGTTCTATTTTACTTTTTTTTTTTTGAAATGGAGGTTGGGCCCCCGGCCTCTGCATCAATCGATGCATGCAACCATCTTTATTAATTATTCCACAAAGGTCTGACAAGAAACATACATCAAAACTCCCGAAGCCACCAGTCACACCTACAAATTCGATAATAAGGAGTGCTCTCACTCCCCATATCTACAACCAGTGTCGTCGTCGATCCATCCACATAACGTACCGGGACTAACAACCGGTGTAGCGGACCTAAAGCGCACACCATCTGCACACGTTTTAGAAGCCGCCATCTTCATCGGACCACTGACCCATCTTCAGGAGATAAATCCGTATCCTCCTTGCCAGTCCGGACAGCCATCGACGCCACCACGGCGCCCAACGGCGCCACCGCCTGCGCTCGTCCGTCCAGACGCGAAGACTCTGGAAGAGCTGTCGTGCGTAGCACCTGCCAACTAGGCATGACTCAGCGTAGCACCTGCCGGCCAGGCATGACTTGACAACTCCACCGAAGCTCCGTGCAAGACGGAGCCGCTCCGCCTCCTGCCTGTGTCTTCTAGCGCTGCTCCACAAACGATGCTCCCCGGAGAGAAGCGGCACCGCAATACCGCCATCGTCCGATCTGGAGGACCAGATCCTAGGGTTTCCCCCGAAGCAGTGCCCATCACCAGCAACCGTCAAGGACCCACATAGTGCCCACCACCACTCAGCCCTCAAGGCGACGCCTTCAGGAAGGTCACGGCGTCAAGGACGCCGCCGCCGCCCACCAGAGTTAGGGTTTTCACCCGAGAGGCGGAGAGGGGGGAATGCAGGAGCAGACATAGACCGACGTCTCCAAGAAGAAAAGCGGCGCCCTTGAGCGTCGTCGTCAGTGCGGCCGACCGGGGCCGACCAAGGGGTTTCCCCCAATCTGGATCTCCTCCACCAGCTTCACCCGCAGCCAGGGTCCCGGCAACCACGCCGACACCGTCAGGAACCCACAGGAAAGAAACCCACTGATCAGGGCCGGATGACTGCGGCCAGATCTGGCGCTAGAACCCACCGCCCGCGCACACCGGCAGCCGAACAAGCCGACCCCGACAACGTCGGCCACAGATCTGGCCACACCCAGATCCGACGCACCCGCCGCGCTGACGACCACCTCCACACGCCGGAGTGGAGAACCACCCCGGACGCGCAGCCAAGCGCCGGCGACACCACGGGCCGCCACCACCCACAGCAGGACGAATCTGGACAGGGGGCGCCCAGATCCGCCGCCACCGCGCGCCATGGCTGACCACCACGCTGCCCCGACAGCCATGGAGGCGCAGCCCCGCCGACAAACCCTGGAGCCGCCGCTCCAACGTCCTATCTCCGCCGCCACGCCAGACGCCCAGGGTCGCCGTCGCGCGCAGCCCGAGTCCGCCCTCAGGAAGAAAGGCGAGCCCGCCACCGCCGTTCGCCGGACGAGCTTTGCTCGCCGGCTTCCTCCGGTGGCGGCGGGGGAGGATGGGTCAGGGTGAGTTGGGGGCGGCGGCGGCTAGGGTTCGCCCGAGCCGCCCCCCTGGGGGCTGCGCGGGCGTCAGGGCAAGGGGCAAGCTATTATGATATGAAGCGTTGCCTACCATTCTCTCGCGAAAAGAAGCAGCTACCTGCATCGGAGTACCACTGGATGGGCATATGACCAAGATTCTGCCGGATTGCTTTGATCCTGGGCTACTATGCAATTTCAGCAGTCAGGAGTCAACACCCCTGCCAAACCTAGCTACAAAAAAAGTGCGATTTCGGGCGTCCAGCTTCGCCGTTGTTAGCTTAAATCAGAGAAAGAAGAAAAAAGAAGCTCAGGCCGACTTCATTGGTTTAATAACGGCGAAGCTTCATTCGTTTCTTTCATTTTTCTTTGGTTTTATTTATTTTTTCTTGTTTTTCATTGGTTTTTTGTTTTCTCTCGGGTTTTCATTGTTTTCTTTGCACATTTTGGGTACATATCTAATACATTTTTGATGCGGTGCATCCCTCGTTCATCCACATGGACACGCCATCACCATCGCAAGCACCGAGAGGACCGGTGACAAGGGCACGTGCACGCAACATCGACAACGAGGTCACTTCTTTCCTCTTCAAGTCTTGTTCGGAATCGCATATGAATCGGGTCCTACCTCAAACGGAGATGTTATGCATTCTTAGGTACTTGGGAGATCGTCACGAGGAAGCACGGAGGGAAACACCAAGTTCACCCGGAGACACACGGAGGAAGGAGAAGGAAGATGGGCACGAAGGAGTGGAGCCTCTGGACACCCCGGGTGCCCGGCCCCTGCGTCCCCGGGTGCTCGGCCGCCGGCTGTGTTGGGCCTGGCCGCCCCAGCCTTGGCATTGCCCGCTGCCCCGGGTGCCCGGCCACACCGCTGGGCGCTGGCCCTTGCCACCGGGTGCCCGGGCCGCGACCCCCAGGTGCCCGGCCTCGCCACTGGGCTGCACCATCAGCACCCCCCGGGTGCCCGGGCTGCCAACCCCCGGGTGCCCGGCCCCCTACAGCCACCTCTCGGGTAGAGGCCCTGACCGGTCCGGGTGCCCGGTCGGTTTGCCCCCGGGTGCCCGGACCCCTCCGTATGTGTGCGTGTATTTTGTGGTCTTTGACCATTGTACCCCTCTCTCCCTCATGTTTTGCCCCTAGAATAAGTACCCCCACCTAGCTCTTTAGAAGGGGGAGCAAAGTATATGATAGACATTTGTAAGCTTTGCTCCATGGATCCACTCCACTAGGAGATCAAGACCTCCTCTTGGAGTGACCAAACTCAAGACCCCCTTGAGGGAATGATCTACCTAGATCATCTAGCCCTCATCTCCTTCATAGGATTTGGGATGAACTCTACCATGTATCTTGTTTCCCTTTGATTGTTCATGTACCTTGTGGATCTTGTGTGTTTGTTGGTTTAGTGGATGTGTGATTGGACTTGTTCTTGAGTGTTCCTCTTATTTCCTCTCTTGTGCTCATCTTGTTCCTGGGGATTCCCCCTCCAATTCGTGAAAGATCTTCACCTAGGGTTCCACCCTACAACATCTTGATATCATGAGCCATGGTTTCTCATGAAATTGGAGCCCCCATTCTTGTTCTCTAGCCTAATTTTATTGTGTTCTTCCCCAATTTCGAAAATTCCCCACCAAAAACAGCCCCAATTTTTTTTGTGATTTGTTGGTTTGATGAGGTTTTGTTGGATTTGATCCATGGATTTGCTTGGTTTCAAGTGGATCTAGCATTCCCCCATCCATATCCACCTTTCCCTCCATGAAATCCATCAATTTCCTGCATCCTCCCACGATTTTCCGCCCAAATCCGACACCCCCGGGCACCCGGATCTCAAACCCCGGGCACCCGGACCCCCCCCCACGTCCCCCCGTTGACCACCCCGGGTGCCCGCACCCCAAACCCTGGGCACCCGCACCCCCCGGCTGTTTGCCTCGGACCACCCCGGGTGCCCGCACCTTCCACCCCCAGGCACCCGACCTTCCAGTTTCAGCCGCGTGCACTTTATCATTTCGGCCATAACTTTCACTCCCGGAGTCCGATTTTCGCGTTCTTTAGCTCGTTGAGTAGCTATTGACATCCCCCATCCATCTAGATAGGTTCCAACATCATTTGACTCCATCAAAAATTTGGCTTTTTGGCATCTTTGCATAGGCCATCCACCATATCATCCACGCAAAGCACCATAACTTTCCGCAACCTAACCCATTTTTACTCCATATAGCATTTGTGGTTGCTTGAGTGGTGAATTGAGTCTCCTAAGGTCTTTCGGCTACTTAGGGACGGTCACCTCGTCATCACCCACCACCACCACTTCCGCATTGCTAACTCCGGAACCACCAACGCATTCCACCACCACCATTTGACATTTGCCTTTGGAGATTTTGAGTTTGCGGTTTTTACCGTTTCCTAAGGTGTTTCGGCTACTTAGGGACGGGTCTACATCATCTTGGTATCTACATCAAGAATACCGCCACTCATCATCGCCACGAGGTCGTCTTCGACATCGACCACTTCACCAATTTGACACCCTAACCATAAGCAAGAACGATAACCTCCATATCACCTCGGTATCGTGGTATCCCTTCATTGTACATTCTTGCCATTACATTGTTAACCCCTTAGCCCATTTTTGCGTCACTTGCCTACAAGACTAGCCTTTGAGTATTGCCGGCAACGTTACTTGTGCACATTAGTGATCCGTACCTTCCATTGCATATATACCATATCATATTGGTATCATCTTGGTATCATCATACCATCACTTGTGTCACAAGATTGTTCCCGCATATACAAAATTGCTATCTTGGTTTGTGCATTTCGCATAGTGGCCATAAAAAAAGAATAAGCTTTTAAGCAAAAAGGAAAAGAGAGCAAAGAGCTTGTGAGCAAGAGCCATAGCATCATACAACATTGCACATAAGATTGTCATATCCGATCATCTTGGATCATCTTGAGAAACACTGGAACATCATACACATAGCATACTTGGGATAGAAAGTTGATACATTTTGCATCTTCTAGGTTGTGCACAAGTGTCGTATCCGCCTATTGAGCAATCGTGCTAGCGTCTCTCTTGAGTTGTGCAACACGAGCGTTTCCATGGATCCCACATTTTGTGCTCATTCCTTGGTTGCATGACCCCATTTATCTATCCGTGTGTGTGTTTCCGCGTGCCACATATTGCTATTGTTCTACTTGTTTCACTTGCGAATTTGTGAATCTTTTCCAACATTATTGACTCTTGCTAACATTTTGCATCAAATTTTTGTGCCACTATTCTCACCGAGCTCCACCATAAGCTTTACTTGATAGGTGTGGGTGAACAAGTCCGGTACCAATTCCACTATTCTTTCATCTCACATTGAGTGAAACGGGATACATCCTCAACTTTGGGAAAAGGTAACTTGGTATTGTTTATCTCATTTCCTACTCACCTCTACTCGAGTCTTGTGATGGATAGGCAAGGCATTTCACCTTCCGTCTACAACAACAACGACGAGTTCGATGTCACGAGCAACTCTAACGACGCCAAGATGCATGCTCAAATGGAGGAGATCAAAGCCCTCATCAAGTCCTACAAGCGATCTTCCTCATCTTCGAGAAGACGCTCAAGAGCACATGCTTCCGAGCTACCATCTCCGGCAAGATCACTTCGGCATCGACACCATCACCACCAAGAACGTGAAGGTCAAGAGCTCTACACCAACAACCGCTCTATGGCTTCACCATATCACTTGGCATCTTCGCCAAGCAACTACAAGGCATCTTCGCCTACGGACATACGGCATCTTCGCCAACAAGCACCTCAAGACTACGCTCAAGAGAAGCTCCCCAAGCTCAAGTCCGCGACTTCCACGAGCTACTACGACCTCGACATCGACCACAATATTCCTTTCTGTGAGACTCAAGAACCCGAGGAGTATCTCGAGTGGGAGCACTTAATGGACGACTACCTCAAGCTACATCAAGTTTCTCCCGAAGATTAAGTGAAGTGCACCACAAGGAACTTCCACGACTATGCATCCACATGGTGGCTTCACACACCTTCGGAGGGCTATGACATGAGTTGGCCCAAGACGAAGAGAGCTTTGCGGCGAGAGTCCGTGCCTCCAACCTACAGGGAACATCTTCTACGCCAATTGGAGAACACCATCCAATGATCCAAGTCCATCGACAAGTACTTCAAGGAGATGAAGATTGCCTTGCGACGAGCCGGCGTGGACGACCCCATTTTGATGAAGTTCCACTTTATGATGGGATTGAACAACGACATTTCCAAGACTATCCTCCTCGAGAACTACAAGTCCCTCGACGACAACTACATTGGTGCTCTCAAGGCGTAACAAGAACTCATGAAGGCCAAGGTTTCTCCACCCCAAGCTCATTCGCGACGACGAAGCTCCACGAGATGATCGAGCATGGGATTTTCCCTTCGGTCTTGGAGGAGAGCGATGATGTGCCATCTTCGGCCTTCATCCATGGCGACGACGACGAGATGGTTGAGCATGGGATTTTCCCTTCGACCACGGCGACGTATGATGACTTGAGTGACTTGTGCCACCATATTGAGAGTGAGAGTGACTTCACCACTAGCCCCATATATGATGAGTTGCCACAATTCCCATGGGAGGAGAGCCACAACTCCCACCACTTGAGTGAGACAAGTGACTCCACCATATGTGACATTGAGTGCACCTACCTTGAGGGAGTGAGTGAGCCACCACCATATAGAGAGAGTGAGGTCATTTTGATTTCTAACAACTTAACCTCTACCCCTATTGTGTATTCTCATTTGGTGCTAGGTCCCATTTTTTATGACGCGCCGATTCGCGATGACTTCGTCCTTCCTATGGACAAGACGATGGCCATGGTGGAATTTGATGCACCCCCACATGGTTCCATCATGATGATGACGTTGACCACGCTTTGGTCTTTCCCACCTCACCTACACCACTTGAGTGGAACGAGAAAGGTAACATAGGTGAAGGTGATGCTCTTGTCCCACTAGTGGACGTTCTTGACATTGATTGCTTGCATGATGTTGCTCCACCTATTACCTTGCTTCATGCTAGTATGATTTCTCCATGCGATGATTTACCCATTTATGATGAGTTTGATGATTGCCATGAGGAGTCTATTAGTTGTGATGCCATGTTACATAGGATTTCTTGTAATAATTCTCTTGGTCACATCATGTTTGACAATCCGCTTGCCTTGTCATATGCTATGCATGAGATCAACAATATGGCATATTTGCAATCTCATCGTAGTGACTATGCATATGCCATCAACATAAACCCAATTTGCACATATGGCATAGATGACAAGCCCATGGTTATTGGCATTTGTTTTTCTTGTGATGATATTGATATGCTTCCTTTGCATCATTTATCCTATATGCCATGCCATGACCACCTAGCTTCCGATATGCATTGTTTTGGATGTAGTTCATATTCTCCATATGATGTTTCCACTATTGCTCATGAGGAGACCCCCATAGTTTCCTCATACATATTAGGAGATTTTGATGCATTCCATACTTTGCATGATCCCATTACTTGTGTGCACAATATGCTTCCCATGAATAAAAATGATATTGATGTGCCATATACTTGCATTCTCAATTAGTGTCCCCATCATGTCATACATAACAATTATTCTTTCATGGTGGATGACATGTTCTTATACCATGCATCAAATTTCTTTGACCGATGCTTATCTTGTGGTAACTCACACATGCACATACACATCATGATGGATGATGTGTACATTTACCACGAACACAATTTCTTTGGTTTGTGTCTCTTTTGTGTAGGTACCCATGAATACTTGTCATCCTCACAATCCCATGAGTTGACAAAACGAGCTCTAGAGAGCAACGATGACTTGGGATCACATGGATTGCCTTTCCCACCGCTCTCTTCGCGCAAAGACTTCGTGCATTTCTTCTACATGGCTCTCACAAGGTTATGGGCTATCGTCAATTACATATTATATGCCCATCTTGCCATGTTCACTTTGCATGATATGCTCATTTCTATGACTTTACCATGCATTTGTGACCCATGCTTTGTATTGCACTTGATGATTGATTCTACTACGTGTATGTGTATTTGCAAGCTTGGTGGAAATATTGCTTGTTATGGCCATGTTCCATTTAAGCCACATTCCTATGATGATATCTTGCTTTGTCATCGTGCTTGTGATATGCCATGTGCATTGACTATGCCTACTATTTGCTCTCATGACTTGATTGCCTCGCACATGTCGCAAAATTGCTATATCATTTGTGTTGAGTGCCTCACTTTCTTCACTATACCATATACATATTATGCTTGGATTGTCTTACACTTGCCCCATGTGTTTAGACATTTCATTTCTCTTGGTGTTGTGCATGACTCTTATGCCTACCATAGACCGTTCATTGAGAGTCTTATACATGCTTGCTATGAACTTGAGGTAGATGCTTATTCTCTTGTCACACATATGTGCATCTCTACCTCACATTTACATGCTTGTTTCCACGATGTCCTTCGTTGTGCTAAGTTTATGTGCTTACATGCTATGCAACACTCCCTTGTCACACCATATGCTATGCTTGATAACGACACTTGTTTGGTGAATCACCTCTTGAATGCTTGGTTTTGCTCTAATGCTAACCACATTTGTTTTTCCAAGTGTTTGTTGTACTTGCTCCTTTTGAAGGAATCACTAGACGGTGCGACTTTGGAGAGTACCCATTTCGAGCTTCAAGATGACAAGAGCTTGGTGGTTGTCCACTTCTACACGGCGACGCCATCTCTTTCCCATGGTGATGAGGATCACGATCTGTGGACGGATCTCTCCCAGGGGGGGGGGGAGATGATGCGGAGCATCCCTCGTCCATCCACATGGACACGCCATCACCAACGCAAGCACCGGGAGGACCTGTGACAAGGGCACGTGCATGCAACATCGACAACGAGGTCACTTCTTTCCTCTTCGAGTCTCGTTCGGAATCGCATATGAGTCGGGTCCTACCTCAAACGGAGACGTTATGCATTCTTAGGTACTTGGGAGATCGTCACGAGGAAGCACGGAGGGAAACACCAAGTTCACCCGGAGACACACGGAGGAAGGAGAAGGAAGATGGGCATGAAGGAGTGGAGCCTCTGGACACCCCGGGTGCCCGGCCGCCCCAGCCTGGGCGCTGCCCGCTGCCCCGGGTGCCCGGCCAACTGGCCCCGGGTGTTCGGCCACACCGCTGGGCGCTGGCCCTTGCCACCGGGTGCCCGGCCTCGCCCTTGGGCTGCACCATCAACACCCCCCGGGTGCCCGGGCTGCCAACCCTCGGGTGCCCGGCCCCCTACAGCCACCTCTCGGGCAGAGGCCCTGACCGGTCCGGGTGCCCGGTCGGTTTGCCCCCGGGTGCCCGGACCCCTCCGTATGCTTGCGTGCATTTTATGGTCTTTAACCATTGTACCCCTCTCTCCCTCATGTTTCGCCCCTAGACTATAAGTACCCCCCACCTAGCTCTTTAGAAGGGGGAGCAAAGTATATGATAGACATTTGTGAGCTTTGCTCCATGGATCCACTCCACTAGGAGATCAAGACCTCCTCTTGGAGTGACCAAACTCAAGACCCCCTTGAGGGAAGGATCTACCTAGATCATCAAGCCCTCATTTCCTTCATAGGATTTGGGATGAACTCTATCATGTATCTTGTTTCCCTTTGATTGTTCATGTACCTTGTGGATCTTGTGTGTTTGTTGGTCTAGTGGATGTGTGGTTGAACTTGTTCTTGAGTGTTCCTCTTGTTTCCTCTCTTGTGTTCATCTTGTTCTTGGGGATTCCCCCTCCAATTCGTGAAAGATCTTCACCTAGGGTTCCACCGTACAACAATTTTTCTCTTACATGTTTAATAATATTCATATTTAAGATTAACATATGTTCAGTGCATGGTCAACATTTTTTCTATATACATTTAACATTTTTCAAATGCCTGATTAACATTTTTCAAATACTAGATTAGTAACATTTTTTGGATACAAGGTCAACATTTTTTCTACACACATTTTACATTCTTTTTCAAATGTTTGATTAACATGTTTCGAATACAACTTTAACATTTTGTCAATGCATGGTCAATTTTTTTCTATACACATTTAACATTTTTTCAAATGCTTGATTAACATTTTTCAAAATACTAGATTAACATCTTTTGAATAAATGGTCAATATTTTTTCTATATAGATATAACCTTATTCGAATTCTTGATTATTTTCTTTCCAAAAATAGTTTAGCATTTTTTTAATATATGGTCTACATTTTTTCTATACAAATTTAAAATTTATCAAATTCTTGATTAAAAATTTCCGAATGCAAGTTTATCACTTTTTGAATACATGGGCCACATTTATCTATACAAATTTAACATTCTTTAAATGCTTGATTAATTTTTTCTAATACTTGTTTAATATTTTTCAAATGATTGAATTAACAGTTCTAAGTACATGATAAACTTTTTTCACACACATTATATATTTTTTGTTTGCATTTTCATATACATTTAACATTTTCAAATGCTTGGTTAACGATTTTTAAATATTTTTTTAGAATATTTCGAAGTATAAAAAAATTAAAAATAGAAGATAAAAAAATAAAACAAAAATTATTTGAAAACAATTTTAAAAAAATGAGGCGGTGGCCTTAATTGCACTGGGCTGGCCCATATGCTCGCGCGGCTGTAAAACAGGTTGCCTCGCTAGAATTGAGGTATAGCCGGGCCCGCGCTACACTACCCATGGCTCCAGCCCGAGGAGGTGGCATTTCCTAAACGGCGCCCGTAGCGCCCGTTATAGGCCTAACAGTACAGGGCGCACACCCCATGCACCGCCCTGGGCTGGCCCACGTTACTTTTTTTTTTCTGTTTTAGAGGCGCAAAAGAGAGGGTGTGCAAGGTGACTCGAACTACCAATCTCCTGGCATAGTGTTCGTTGTCACAACAAACAAGCCACCCTCCTTGACTAGTTTACTTAAAGCTTTTTCCTTCTTATACTCTTTGTTATTTTTCTTTTTTTCCTGGAATGCTTCCGTTCGGGTTTTTTCATTTTTCTTTTTTATTTCCTTTTCCGTTTTCTGGAACAGTTTTTTTGCTAAACTTTTTTAAAATACATTTTTTAACATTCATGAACTTTTTTCGAATTTGATGAACCTTTTCAAATTCAATGAACCTTTTTTGAATTTGTTGAACTTTTTCAAATTCAATGATTTTTTTCAAATTATATGAATTTTACAAATTCCACGAATTTTTTTCAAATTCAATGAACATATTTCAAATTTGGTGAAATTTTCTCAAAATTAGTGAACTTTTTTTCAAACTTGATGAACTTTTTAAAAAACTTCGATGAACTGTTTTTTAAGTTACAAAGAAATATTCGTAAACTTTTTTCCAAAATCGATGAACCTTTTTCCATTTTTGATGAACTTTTTTCATGATTGGTGAACTTTTTTTGAATTCGTGAACCCTTTTTGAAAATCCGTGAACTCTTTTTCAAATCGATGACCTTTTTTTCAAAATCGATGAACCTTTTCAAACTTTATGAAATTTTTTTCAAACAATTAAACTTTTTTTGAATTCATGAACCCTTTTTTGAAAACCTGTTAACTCTTTTTCAAACCGATGAACTTTTTTTCAATCTTGCTGAACTTTTTTCATGATTGGTGAACTTTTTTTCAAAAAAATTGAACTTCTTTCGATTTTATGAACCCTTTTTGAAAATATGTGAACTCTTTTTCTAATTGAATGGTTTTTTAAATCTGTGATTTTTTTTTCAAATCCGATGAACTTTTTTTACAAATCGATGAACCTTTTCCAGATTTGTGAACTTTTCTCAAAAATGATAAACTTTTTCTAAAGTGATGAACTTGTTCAAGTTCACGGTTATTTTAAATAATTCAGAAAACTAAGTACATTAAATAGCGCGGCCACGTGTCCATATATTATTGATACTTTCCTCATCCACTAGAGTCGAGTAAGTCTACTGGTTATGTGCGCTAGTACGTGAAGTTAACGTCTCGAGTTCGAATCCTAGACCGGGTGACCTTTTTTTGCGCTTTTTCGCTCGTTCAGGTTGTGGCAACCGGGCGCATCGACTTTGTTGGGCCAGGCCCAGGTGGGCAGCGCGCGGGCGCCGGTACCTGTTAACGGCGCCAAAAGTGCTGCTTAGGAGCTCCCCGAGGAGGTCCTCCTATTCTCGAGTGAAGCTACCTATAGGGCGCCCTCTGCTCTCGTTCCTTCGATCTATGCAAACGGGCGCACACCCCCCACGCCGAGCTGGCCTGGCCCATATTCCCTTCCTTTTCTGTTTTAAACTGGCGCAAAAAAGAGGGATCGGCAGCATTCGAACCCCCCACGTCCTCGTGCAAGCTAGCTTTGATGGCCAACTACACCAATCCGAATGATGTGGTGATCTGCAACCTTTTTACCATTTTGTTATTTCCTCCGTTTTTTTCTTTTTTCTTTTTCTCTTTCCTTTCTCTAATTCAATTGAAAAAGTTCATCGAATTGATGAACCTTTTTTCAAATCTGTTAAATTTTTTCAAAAATCGATGAACCTATTCATTTTCGATGCACTTTTTTCAAACCCGATATCGGTGAACTCTTTTTTTTTCAAATTTGGTGAACTATTTTTTAGTTGTGAACGTTTTCTCAAAATCGATGAACTTTTTTCAAAATTGGTGAACTGTTTTTCAAAATCGATGAACTTTTTCAAATTTGATGATCAATTTTAGAAAACCGATGATTTTTTTACTTGTGAACATTCTTGAAAATCGATGAACTTTTTCCAAAGTCGGTGAACTTTTTTTCAAAATCAATGAACTTCTTTCAAATTTGATGAACTATTTTAGAAAACCGATGATTTTTTTACTTGTGAACGTATTTTGAGAATCGATGAACTTTTTTCAAAATCGGTGAACTTTTTTTCAAAATCGATGAACTTTTTTCAAATTTGACGAACTATTTGAGAAAACCGATGATTATTTTTACTTGTGAATGTTTTTTGAAAATCGATGAACTTTTTTCAAAATTGGTGAACGTTTTGTGAAAATCGTTGAACTTTTTTCAAATTTGATGAACTATTATAAAAACCGATGAACTTATTTTTGGAAACGGATGAACTTTTTTTTTCGTACTTTTTTTGAGTGGAGGACGAAGCGTACATTTGTTTTTGAGTGAAAGAACGAAGCATAGTTTTTTAAAAAGTGAACGAAGTGTACGCAAGCGTGAGCTGGCGAGCGATTCACTGAATTGCCTCATGATGGGCTGGCCCATACCAGGTGCTACGTGGGCGCCAGAAACTCCAACCGGCGCTGAAGGCGCCGGTTAGGAGCTCCCTTGGTTTGGACTGCGAGTGGGCGCTCGGAGCATTTCTGCTGTTATCAAGTAGTGCGCCTAGCCGCCGTCATTTATTGCATGTTGGGTGCATCCGTAAGAGCATAGTTTTTTTTCATTCGCTATTTTTTCTTGGATTTTCCTAGCGTTTTTAAAAGCACATTTTTCCTGCATGAAGCATATTGTGTCAAAAACATAGTTGTGCTTCTCGTAAAGTGAAAAATATAGTTGTGCTATTGTGTTTTCGTGGAAGGCGCAGTTGTGATTTCGGTTCTCTTATTTTGTATTTTTTGGTTTGGTTTTTTTCCAAAAAATGTTCAAACTTATTAACATGAGATCGAGTTTCAAGATCGTGACGCACGCAACACAACAGTAAAAGCAGTTTATGATTCTGGCACATGGTTTAAGAGATAAAACATTTAGAAAAACAAATCTATAAAAAAACACTCAGGTTGTGACATGTGCCGCACATGCAATGCATCGTTTGTCACCACCAGAAAAGATCATTAAAAGGTGGGAGCGATATTTGCAAAGGTTACCCCTACCTTATTTAGTAGTTTCACCTATTCTCTCTCTCACGCCTTCTATGGCGAACTTTTGCTATAACGCCTCAATGGTGATCGTAAGTTCCAGCCCATTTAGCTCCCAGGACTAGCTACCTGAAAATCGGCGGCTGCTGTGTGTTCGCCTCCACATGGAAAACTGGCTCATCGCTCCTTGTCTAACAAAATGAATTGCCATTTTTCTTATAAATTAATAAAATTCATGAAATTAAAAAATACTCATGAACTAAAAGAGATTTTATTTTAAAAAGATCATGATTCAAAAAAGTTAAGGACTTTCAAAATACTATTGAATCATAAAAAATGTTCACAAAATAAAAAATTCTTCATTTTCTAAATATTCATGCATTTAAAATATTAAAGAATTACTTGGGCTCCACTATGTGCCCGCACGAGCACATTTACTTGGGTTGCTGGGCTGTCGTTGTCTGTCACCCGCCCACGTGGAATCGGGCCGCCAGGAGATGTGTGTCGGTTCATGTCAACTCCAATTTGACGTTTCAGGTGCCATTTATAGGCTTAACGGTACAACCAGTTCACTTTGAAACAGGATGGCCCATTAGCAAGCATAACTTCCGGTTTTAGGAAGCTTCTGGAAATTTTGGGTCGTTTTGTTTTTCCTTTTTTTTGTTTCTAGTTTGTTTGGGACAAGTTTTTGTCTTTTTTTGTCCTATTTTTTTTATCAAATTCGTGAAATTTTTTGAATTCGAGATTTTTTAAATCAATGTACGCTTTTTCTTAAATTTATGTACTTTTTTGAAACCTTGATATATTTTTCAAATTTATCAACTGTTTCAAAAATTGTGATTTTTTTTGCAAATCCATGATTTGTTTTCAAATTTCTGAACTTTTCTAGAAAAAATCAAGAACGTTTTTTAAAATCCGCCAAAAATAATCAAATGTGTGAACTTTCTTCAAAAATGATGAAGCTTTTTCAAGTCAACTATTTTTTGTTCAATTTTGTGTTTTTTTCAAAAAGTCAATGATCAACTGGTTAACCGAACAAGTGAACAGGGGGGCGACCCAAGGGAGTTAGCAACTCATGTTGGTCGGCCGTCCAACTCAAGCGGGGCATGTGATCTCCAGTTTCCTAGCCAACGCATCTCTGTGGCTCCATGCCTCCTGCCTGAGGAAGTCTGAAGGGTGATTGTAAGTGTCGGCCCATTTAGCTCCCATGACTAAGCTATGATCTGGAAGATCGGACATTGATGCATGTTCGCCTCCACCCTCCACATGCTATACTGGCTCTTTGCTACACACACATGACTACCAACCCTAGAGACCACTGCCACAACTTCCCTACACGCCGTCGCCTCGGCCCCCCACCTTTTTCCCGTCCAGCGTCCTCATCGACTGCAAGAGAAGTGGGGACCCATCCGTCTTCTTTTCTTTTCCCTTAGGTTTTTGTTTCCCTTGCAACATCGATGAGGTGGTGGCGGTGATGGCGTGTTGGAATAATGTTTCTCCGGTCTCTCCCTATCTCGATGTCATACGATTCGGCGTTGACGAAGGATCTGTGAGAGTTTGAGTCTCCAGATTTGTTGGTTCCATTCAGATATTGTCAGTTTGTGTATCTTTCAAGGAGAGCTAGTGGCTAGCTGTTCGTACGGCTAATTCAACATCTTCTTGCGTGTTGTTTTGTGACATGTTTGGTTTCTCTAACCAACTGAATAGGTGTTGATGGATTGCAAGTCTGTACTGTGTGGGATGATACTCCAAACAATGTTGTTTCAGCGATCTACATATCTCATCTCAAGAGGTGAGTGACTAATGCGGTCTTCAAAGCCTTGTATGGTGAAGGCAATTGTTAGGTGTCCCTTTACTTTACTGCTGGTTCAATGCAATTTCCAATTTCCGGCTTGAGGTGTACAGTCGAAGGAAGAAGAATGGTACTATGATTTTTAATGTTATTTTGTTTTCACTTCTCATTTTGCCCACCTGTATATCCAATGTAATGGTGTTTGTTCTTCTTGATGCTAATCAGATCTAAGATGCTCCTTGGGTGTCTTTATTAAAATAAGTGTTTATCTCCCATCTAAAAAAATGATGACAATTTTCTGTAATTTAGAAAAAAATCTAAGAAAATACTGTTCTTAATATAAAAGAAAATTATTCTTTTGAAAAGTTCGTGATCGAAAAAATTGTTCAAGGATTTTCGAAAATAATCATTAATTTTATACAAATTTAAAAAATCTTCATTTTTAAACATGTTCACGAATTTTTGAAATATGTAAGAATATGAAAAAATGTTCCTAAATTTTATTTTTTGGGGATTTTAGAAATTTCCTGAATTCAAATGGAAAATATTAAAAACATAAATAAGAAAAACTATAAAATATCAAAGAACAGAAAAAAATAGAAAAACAAAAGAGAACTGGTATAAGCGGCAAAGGAAAACGAAAAACAAGGAACAAACAAAAACTGGGTCAAACCTTCTAGAATGTTCTTAAAACTGGGAAAACCAGTCCCGTCACATGGGTCGGCCCATTAACTTAGGGGTGAAACTTTGTATGAATGAGCTACTATTCGGCGCAGTAGGCGTGAAACAGGAAATGTCACAGCATGAGTAGTCTATTCAGCACATATTTAAGTTATTTATAAAATTACGATGATATAAGAAAATATCATTTAGTGGAATATAGTAAGTGTTTACTTTGTTTTTACTTCAATTTTTTCTCCAATTTTGTTCTTATATTTTGTGAGTTTTGTTCTCATATATTAGAAAATTCCACGCTCGTTGTTTTAAGAGTTCCTTAGAACTATACAACTATTTTATGCCATGATTAGTATTTGTTATATTAGTCCAATTTTAGGCTGATCAAATAAATACATTTTTAGGATGTTCATATATCTCAAAACAAATGTTCATGACTTCGGCACATATTTGCCACAAGAAATATTCATGTATTTTAGAACACATGTCAGTCAATTTGAAAAAAAAAGTTATGGCTTTAAAAAATATTCATGTATCTCAGAAAAAATCTTCATATATTTGCCATAGGAAAAAGAAAGGAAATATGAGAAATGGAAATTTAAAAGTAAATAAAGAAAAGTGAAAAGTGGCACAATAGAAAATGTCAAAGGGAAATAGAAACGGATCAAAGGCAAACAAAAAACAACAGAAAGGATATAAGAGAACAAATTAAACTTGAATAAATATGTTTTACAAGGAAAATTGAAAAAACAAATGAAAAGAAAAATTGAGCAAAACATTTTTAAGGGGGAATTGAGCAAAACAATCAAACAACAATAACTCTCACTCAAACATGTTCGCCCGGGCCTTGCTGGTGGGGCGCTACATGAAGGTGCCATATCCCCGCAATGAGAATAGAATAAAAGATCCAGTCTAGTTGGCGGCAACCTTGCCCGAGAAAACCCGATGGTTGCCAAGCGGAAATGAGTGTACATTTTGAGATGAGAGATGCAACCTCACCCACCTTGGGAAGCATTTTTGCCTTTGCATTGCCATTTTGTTGTGAAAGGTATAGCTCCTACATCAACCGTTTCCTATGAAAAAGATTGGCAATTGTTGAGGATATTGGTCAACAGATCAAGTAACCAGATTATCTTGTACACGATTAGTATTATGATAAGTTTCCTTCAAAACCTAGAAATATTATTTTATGAAAAAGGATCTATTACCTTTTTAGCAAAAATTGAGACAATACTTATTTACAGGGTCATAGGCTCATAGCCACATGCAAGCAGAAAGGAAAGTCTCTTCCCATCGGTGTTTTAGCAACTTGACATATGCATCTTAAGATTCACCATAGTATGACATCTTAATCATGTATTTTTCTCGTTTCTGCATTTTAATTGTGTCATCTGTATCAAATGGGCTATAATAGTAAAAATAATGTAGCAAAACCTTTTGTACACGTATTATGGAGATTTGTTGGCATATAAATGATGGGGCTGCATTCATTTTGATTCTAAATTCTTCTACACTCTCAATGATTTTTTTGCTCATGTTGTTTCACTTTAGCATCTTAGTAATGTCATTTAGTTGTGTGTTCGAGGTGTGCATGATTTGCATTTGAACACCGAGCATCACCCGACAAACTGCCGACGCGCAGCTGCCTCCAGCTTGGCCTGGAGTAGCAGGTAGGCCAGGGTGTGGTTCTCGAAAGTATAGGAAGCACTACACACACTTTTTATCATCTCGACCACTGGCAAGCACATGAATGAGTTGTTCCTCTTAGTAAAAGTGGTACGAACACATCTTTGTTTATAGCTGGAGCAATCCTGAGGTGTGAAATGACCAATAGGGGCACTAGCCACCTAATGGACAACCGACACATGGCGCAACAGTCGGATTTCAAACGCGGCCTATGACTTGCTTGTGGAATAGGTCAAGTTAACTCAACTTTTCACTTGATTTTTCCTCGGAGTCCCAAAGAAAATCATCTCGGACTCAGAGAAAAAAAATCACAAAGCACGAAGATATTTCCAAGTCTTCACTCGAAGATATAGGTTTTGATTGGGCATACATCGAAGATCTAAATCTCAATCTGCCCTATGGCTCAAAAAGAGAGAGATGAAAGTGGAGAACAAAAGTCTTCACTATGCTTCATATTCCCCTACCTCAATTTTTAGGGGTAATAACTCTCATGTTAAACCAATTCCTCTAGGACATTCACCTGCGTGTACTCAGAGACACATTAGTTCCTTAACATTTCATTAATCATCCAAAACCCTTAGGTGAACTAGATGCACTTACAACTTATCGTAATGGAGTATAGTAATTATTTACTTTATATTTTAGTTTTAAAAATTATTTCTCTATTTTAGTTTTGTTCATATACTTTGTGAGATTTGTTCCCATATATCAGAAAATTACATGCTCGTTATTTCAAAAGTTCTATTAGAACCATATGACTATTTTATGCCATAATTAGAATTACTTCTTATATTAGTACAATTTTAGGATGTTCATATAGATACAATTTAAGGATTCTAATATATCTCAACAAATGTTCATAACTTCAACACATACTTGCCACAAAGTAATATTCATGTTTTTTTAATGCATGTGGATGAATTTGAAAAAACTTTATGATTTTCAAAAAATATTGGGAATGCCAGAAAACTACATATATTTGCCGCATGGAAAAAATAAAGATGAGAAATGACAATTAAAAAGTAACCAAACAAAAGCGAAAAGGGGGAAATAGAAAACATCAAAGAAAGATAGAAGAAAAGGGAAAATACAAAAGGAATAATATAATAAAACATATTAAACTTGAATAAATATATTCACAATGGAAATGGGAAAAGCCAAGGAAAACAAAAATTGAGCAAAAGCAATAAAATAGTAAAAGCTCTCGCGTGCACATGTTTGGCAAGACCATGCTGGTGGGTACTACCTGGAGGTACCGTATTCTGTTCGATGAGTATAGGCTAGAAGATCCGCTTTATTTGGCGGCTGCCAGGCAGAAATGGGTGTATGTTGACGAGGAAGGATGCAACCTTACTCACTTGCGGATTGCCATTTTGTTAGGAGAGGTATAGCTCCTACATAATTTGTTTCCTACAGAAAAGATTGGCCAATTGTTGAGGATATAGGCCAAGAGGTCAAGTAACCAGATTATCAAGTACATGTTTAATATTATTGTAAGTTTCTTTCAAAGCTTGGAAATGTCCTTGTACGGAAAATGGTCTATTGCATTATTTGCAACACAATTTTGAGATAATACTATTTATTTACAGGGTCATAGTCTCAAACAAATAGAAAGGAAGGTCTCTTCCCGTTCCTGTTTTAGCAACTTGACATATGCATCTTAAGATTGATCATAGTATGACATTTTTTTTTGCGGGAATCATAGTATGACATTTCAATCATGTGTTTTTCTCACTTCCACATTTTAATTGCATCATCTGTATCAGATGGGCTATAGAAGTACAAAAGAATGTAGCAAAACCTTTTGTACATCGTATTATGTGTATTTGTTGGCATACAAATTGTTGGAGCTGCATTCGTTTTCAGTTTGATTCTAAATCTTCTACACTTTGTGAATTTTCGCTCATGTTTGTTTCAATTTAGCCTCTTATTAATGCCATTTAGCTGTGTGTTTGAGGTGTGCATGACTTGCATTAGTATCACCCGACAGACCGCCGACGCGCGCACCGGCCTCCAGGTTGGCCTGGAGCTGGAGCAGCGTAGGAAGCACCGCACGCACCTTTTATCATCTTGGCCACCGGCAAGCACATGAACGGGCTGTTCTTCCCAGGTACGATTCGTACGAACACATCTTTGTTTAGCCGGCACAAGTACTGACCCGATAGGATTGAAAAGTCGCGCTTCCCCGAATAACACTTGCCAACAAAGTAACATGCCACTTTGATGACGCAGGAACTTCCCCATGAATTTGTTCCCGGGAGCCGAGGCCTTTTTGCCACTATAAAAAACCCATAAAAAATGATAGATGCACCTGAAAAGGACGAGGCTGCGTACCCCCATTTGGAAATGTCCTGCACGACCCCAATCTCGTCATCTTGCCGTTTTCGCCCATCCGATGATTGACACTTGTGGCTGCGGCGACTAGACTATTGGGAATACGAGGGAGGATCGATCAGGTGGTCTTTGGCTCTAGCTCATCGCTTTCTGGAGTGAGTGGTGGCTGAGTTAGATGGCCGTGCATCACGCCTGGGTCGTCGCGAGGCACTGCGGCTTGGGTGGCATCGCCGTGTGGTGCTCGCGTGCATGATCTGCAATGCACTGCACCACCGCAAGTTGGACCTGAAACCCACTTGTTTTGTTATGTACGGGCTGCTACGTTTAGTAAAAGAAAAAAGGTCTGGTGTACGGAATGGTTCCACGGATTGATCCAGTAGGAGTAGACCTGGCCATGGGCAGCCCGGCCCGGCCAGCCCGGCCCGAAAAAGCCCGACCCGGCCCGACGCTGCCCCCGGGCCAGGCTCGGGCCTAGATTTTGAGCCCGGTGGCCGGGCCGGGCCCGGGCCCGGGCCCGTCATTTTTCCAGTTTTCTGAAGGTCGGGCCGGGCCAGCCCGAGGCCCGGCGGGCTTTTGCATGTTCGGGCCGGGCTCGGGCCCAGAAAACAGGCCCGATGGCCGGGCCTGGGTTTTTTCGTCGGGCTTGGCTAGGCCCGGCCCGAAGCCCGGCCCGGCTCGAGGTTTGGCCAGGTCTAAGTAGGAGTATGTTAGTAGTAGGGAATAACAAGCAATGACCACACTAATTTTTTTCTTGAAGCATATAGGTATGATTCCACAGTTATCAAAGTTAGCCAGTAGTTAAAAAAGTCTCTTGTTTTGATTTTTTTGCTTGTCAAATAGTTATGTCAAAACTTCAAAAAAAAAAAGTTGCGGGCAAAACATCAATATATGCAATAGTAAATTTGAATTGTGTCATGAATGAAACCTATCTTCTTGCAAAAATAGAACGAAACTTATCGACTCGTAGTTTGGAACAATACACAAGGAAACATTAGAGGTTGGAGGCCCAACATGTATGGACTCGGCCTACAGGCTCAACAAACTAACTAGCCGGTTGGATTCCGACTTTTCACCCGAAATATAATATGTTGAAAAATATTGGGGTGAAATGCGTTACAAGTCCAACAACTCGCAAATTATTTGGTTTAGGCTGTAAACTCGTTGATTTGATCAAATAAGGGCAAAACCAATTCGAGAGGGAGAAAACTTGGCGACGTGGCTCTCATGTCAGCGTTCCTTTGACTGGTCACGAACTATTTTTTTTACAGGGATCTATTTAGAAACTGGCTGGTTTCTTCTCACACACCATGATAACGACGTATGGAGTCAAAAAAACTATAAATCTTGCGCTGCCTGGCACTCGAACCCAGGACCTTTGGGGTTGCCAAGCATCTTACTGACCACTAGAACACAAACTAACTATTTTTTACAGAGATCTTTTTACAATCTGGTCATTTTTTTTTCACAAACCATGCTAACAATGTATGGAGGAAAAAAATATAGTTCTTGTGCTCGCTGGCACCCGAAACCAAGATTTTTGGCGTTTCCTGGTTTATGTAATAAGTTGCGGTCAACTATATATTCACACAAAATCAGGACATCCCACGCGAGCCCACCCAGTCTATTTAGATTTTCTTATGTTCACGATCGTATCAAGTACCTATTAGCTCATTTCCCACTTTCAAATTATTTGTTTTGAACGCACAATTAACAAAAAATTGAGTCTATGATGCATTGGGCAGGGCTTGAACCCACGCCCTCAGGCAAGGAGCAAAGCATGCTGACCGTTAGAATGCAAAGTTTTATATTGTCCTAAGGAAAGGAGCAAACTAGAAATTATGCTTATACAGTCGCCTCTCCCTAGTTAATGAGTATTTGAAACATGTGATTAGCAAAATCAAAATTATGCGGTTCCTTCTCTCCTCATGATGCAACTTATCTCAATTTTCAATTCAATGGTAAATGTTATAAACGGCGGAAAGCGGGTGCATTTGTATATTGGTTTGGGAGTACTTTGGTCCTACGTCTTTCTAAATTGACCATATAATAGTAGTAAAACCTACCACCATCATTTTTCTGATCACCCCTTTATGACAGTCAAAGAAGGTATAGGTGCATTTGTGTGGGGGGCATAATCAAGATTAAACGAATATTGGCCTATCAAAATGGGTAAACACTCATTACCAGAGCAAAAATAAGCATCTTTTTGTAATGTATCTTTTTTTTGTGAATAATGTATCTTTAAAAGCAAAGACAACAAAGGAAGGCAAGACAATGGCACAAAAAGGAAAAAGATCCATTATATGTCATCTTAATCTCATAAATTGACGATGACCCCAATACATGTCGATAAAACTTGAGAAGATTCGCGATGATATTTATGTGTCGTCTAAAAAAAGTATCGACAACTCGAATCTCCAGCACACGATTGATAATATTCGCGATGATATTTATGTTATCCTTCGTTGTCGTGTATGGTAGAGGCACATGCGTAGCAGTTATCTTTTAGGCCAGGAGACTTCCCTTCCACGTCATCTTGTTAGCTATACGCGGTTGAACGGTGTGCAAAAGTCCAAAGCTTATCTCGAACTCTCAAACCTAGATGGTACAAATTCATTTGTTCATAAGGTTTACTTTAGTTAGTAGAAAAACAGTCAATAGTTTATTTTAACTAGCCATCATGATGATATATTTAATTCCAAAATACTCCCACACTGTCCAGTTTTAACGTTACCAATACTAGAGACTTATTTTTTGGGTAATCAAACGTGTAAAAAGGAGAATGCTCACTCTTGTACGTTAGGCCTATATGCATAGCAGTTCGCAACAGACCTTAATCGATGGTTACTTTGCTAGACAAGATCTTGCTTTGCCATGTGGCATGTATAAGATGATTGACACTTGGAATCCACAAGACTTTGGCATGCCCAAAAGGTGATGGCTTCCGATAAAGCCAAGTTGTACTTGGATGATCAAGCTACGATGTGCATGTTGCTGCTTGTCCCATTGGAAAGGGTGCATTCTATGCTCGTATGCAAGTATTGTGTGGCAGCATGAGGCAGTATGATATGCTCCTACACATTTTCATTTTTTGAAGTCTGCACGACTGCCTACCATAGTTTAGGTGCCATAGGCCGAGGTTAGTCCCGTTTCGTGAAGAAGCCGTAGCTCGTGGTGCTCTTCCTATAACTCATATAGTTAATGTAGTTATCATTTTTAATGAGTTAAACTACTCATCTCGTACAAGTACTTATTTATATGTTTGTATGAATCAGAGGATAGTTTCAACATGCTACTAGAGTTACTGGTAAAATATCCGATTATTCTAGAAATGAAAACCTTGCTACATATATAGCCAATGGTAGTACAATAACGACATATCACCTTACATAAATAAAATAGATTAAAAAGCGGCCAATAAGGTCCGTCTACATAAGGTTCGGGTACAGTGAACCACATGAAATGCATTTGATTGGTAGTGTAATTATTAAATCTATCTAGGTGTCCCCGAGTGGTTACGTCTTTGATTGATGCTTACTTTAAACGCTACATTATAATATATCAATATTTTAATGTCATTTGTAAGGAAGAATTGGGTTGATTTTTCGTCGGATTTTGAAGGTATAACTTGACTGAAAATTAAGTAATCCAATCAAAAATCAAATTAATTTAGAAATCCTGTAAATCACTTAGCACGGCTTAATTCTCCATTTGACTTTTATCTAAGCAACAACCTATACCACAAGACCATGCATGCACCCGACAAGATACAGATATACACTACCTGCACTGATGCGAAACCTATTTGTTCACATAGCGGAGATCAAATCTACATATGATGTTTTTCGTTTGTCCAACAAGAGTTTTTGGATCGACGGGTATCGAACACGGGCTCGCTAGCAGTGCTCACGTGCATGCCTGATGTTACGGCCGGCATTTCCTCGTACTACGCACCTGGTGTTTCCTTCTCGGCTCCTGCAAAAACTCCAAAACTTTTATTTACTCCAAAAGGCGACCCTAGCGCTTTTCCTACGACTACGACTAGACTTCTTGTCCTCTCGAAACAGGGCCAATAAGAATTCTATATAGCAAATTACCAAAAAGGGTGATCCTCACCACTTCTAATTATGTTTTTTGTGTGGGAAAAAGGAGTTTTATTTCAAAATTATACTGGCAAGAGATCCTTGATACACGGAAGGCCTCTCTGAAGCCAAACAACAGTACACGATTCTGTACGACTGTAATTAATCAGACAATCTGCTACCCTATTTTGATCCCTACAAATATTCCGGGGAATAAACTCCCCGTCCTTCATCAGGGCTTGATCTCAGCTACCAAGTGCCCATAAGTTGATCGTGAAAGATCCCCATTTGATAAGATGAACAAAACCTTAATTGAATCTGACTAGACGATGACATGCAGTTCTATGTGTTGGAGAGCTAAAGCCATGCCTTGCATAACATAACATAGTTAGATTCGTGTAAGAACCTGAACCTCCTCAGAGCTCCGAGCATTCCGGCCGTCCGATCCGACACTTGATGCGATTCAACTTCAGTGATTCTTGGCTGTTAATAAAAATCATAGATGGAGCAGTGAATACTATATTTTTCACTCGGCAATTGTTCGCTTATCATGGACTACGCGGCCTCCGAGTCCATGGGCCACGACGTCATCTGCTGTGGCTGGGAGGGTGCACAGTGCCGACTTTTCGCGGTGAAAACAAGATGGCCCCGCCTATCGTTTCCACCACCCGCCGAGGGCATTTAAGGTATTGCATGTGCTGCCCCCTTGTTGTGTGTTGTGTGTTGTGTGTTGCTAGGGTGTGGAGGTCGAATGTTGAGTATATGTGTTATGTGCATATTGTGTATTGGGTCCGCCTCCTAGTTCTTTGTATAGTTGAGGTCCATGGCTCACCTCTGTACATCATATATACGTGCCTATGCACAAGAGCAATGTATCGTGCAATCATAATCTCATACATGATATCGGTTTTTTAGGTTTTAATCTCGCCTTCCGCTGCCGCCGCCGCCGCACACTTCCTCACGCGCCGCCGCGGCAGCTGTCCGCGCGCCATCTCCCGCGCCAGCCGCTGCACCCCCGCTCCTCCGCCCGCTCGGTAAACTGCCGATCGGTCCGCCCGCCTGCATCGCTAGCTAGCTACCCACCCCGTGCCCGATTCCATCAGCCGCCAAGTCACGCCCGTGTCCGCTCGCCTCCATCGCCCGCTTTGCCAGCTCACTGCCTCGCTAGTTCCATCCGCTGCTGCCTGCCACGCATCGCTCCACCCGCTGCTGCCCCGCTGCCTGCGCCGCGTCGCATCACCCGCCAGCCGCCAAGACGCCTCCAGTCGCAAGCCGCTTCGCTGCTGCAGTTTGCTGTCTGCCGCCCGAGCCGTCCGCACTGTCCCGTCCTAGCTATGTCGTCCGTCACCTCCTCCGCGTCCACCAACTCCAACCCGTTCGCCGACGCCAACCCTCCCAACGTCAACGACATCCGCAAACTCAACATCTTCGAGCGGGTGCCGGTTCGTCTCTCGCAGACGGACTCCTCCTACTACACGTGGAAGACATACTTTTCCCTCGTGTTTCGGGAGTATCACCTCATCGACCACGTGGACGGCACCGTCGACTCCATCCTCGTCCTCGAGTTCCATGACTGGTCCACCATCGACACCACCATCATCCGCTGGTTCTTTCTCACCATCTCGCCGGACCTCTTTCAGACGGTCGTGGCGGACGGTGACGATGCCTGCGCCGTATGGACCAAGCTGAACGGGCTCTTCACCGACAACCAGCTCCCGCTTCGTGTTTTTTTGCAGCAAGAGTTTTTCGGGTGTCACCAGGACAACACATCCGTCGACGACTATTGTCGCCGCTTAAAGACTCTCGCTAACGAGCTCCGCGATATTGGCGCGAAGATTGATGATGACCTCCTCCTCAGCACGCTCACCGCCGGGCTCAACAAGGACTTCGGCAACGCCGCGGCGAACCTCAGCCTCATCCCCAACCCGTCCTTCGCCCAGTTCGTTGCGTACCTCCGCTTGGAGGAGCGGCGGATGAAGCAGGTGAAGGCGTGGGCCATCCACACCGCTCTCGCCGCCGACACCACCCGTGGTGGGCCCTCGACGCCTCCCGCTGCTCCGGCCGCGCCCCCGCCGCCGCGCCACCTGGCGCTGCCAACGTACCCGGCGCCCCAGCAGCCGAGGCTGCTTCCGCTGCCCTATGGGTCGCCCGCCCCTCCCGTCCCTCCCGCCGAACGGCGCCGTGGGGGCCGCCGCGGCGGTCAGCAGCAACAGTTGCAGGGCACCGGCCCGCCCCGTCAGTAGCAGACATAGCAGCAGCAGTTCCAGGTGCCCCCCTCCGTGGGCCTCCGACTACAACCCATGGACCGGTGTTGTTCATGCCTACACCATGCCGGTTCCACGGGCTCCTGCACCGACCCTTCCCATGCCGCGCCCGCCGGCGCACCAAGCGTACTACGCAGCCCTGCAGCCGTACGGAGGATACCCACCGCCGCAGCCGAGCGGCCCCTACGGTCTCCCTGCGGCCCCGCCGCCGCCCCCGCCAGCCCTGCCGCCGACACCTTGGGATCTGGCGCTCCTCGCCGCGCTGCACACCGTGCCTACGCCGAACAACTACACTGGAGGCGGTGATTGGTACATGGACACCGGGGCTACGGCTCACATGTTTGCTCATCCTGGTAATCTTGCCTCCTTCACTCCCGTCACCACCGACCACCGCATCATTGTCGGCGACGGTTCTACACTTCCTATTACACATGTCGGGCACACTTCTTTTCCTTCCACTTCCATGCCTATTACTTTGTCTAACATACTTGTGTCACCTCATCTTATTAAGAACCTTATTTCCGTTCGTTGTTTAACTCGTGAAAATCCTGTTACTGTTGAATTTGACGAGCTTGGTTTTTGTGTCAAGGACGCTCGAACCAGGATGGTACTTCACCGCTGTGACAGCCTTGACGAGCTCTATCCGGTGCATCCGCCGTCCACCACCACCACCGCACCGGTTGCTCTTTCCGCTGGCGTCGATCTCTGGCACGCTCGTTTGGGTCATCCCAACCCCGTCACACTTCGTCATATTCTTAGGAGTTTCAGTTTTAGTTGTAATACGATAGAGGATCACACCTGTCATGCCTGTCGTGTCGGCAAACATGTTCGCCTCCTGTTTAATAACTCCACCACCATAGCTTCTTTTCCTTTTCAGTTGATTCATAGTGATGTGTGGATCTCTCCGGCTCCTAGTAATTTGGGCTATTTATATTATCTTGTTATCCTTGATGATTATTCTCACTATGTGTGGACCCTTCCTTTACGATGAAAGTCAGATGCACTCTCCACTTTGACGGCTTTTTACTCCTATGTCAGCACACAATTTGGGCGCCCCATCCTTGCACTTCCGACCGACAATGGAAAAGAGTTCGACAACCTTGCTTTCCGCACTTTTCTGTCGCACCACGGCACAATTTTTCGTCTCACATGCCCGTATACTTCACAGCAGAACGGTCGAGCCGAACGCGTCCTTCGCACTCTGAACGACTGCGTCCGCACGCTCCTGTTCCATGCTAATGTGCCACCTCATTTCTGGCCAGACGCACTCGCTACTGCTTCACTTCTCCTTAACCTTCGCCCCTGCCGCCCACGATGGAACTATGCACCTCACCATCTTCTCTTCGGTACGCCCCCATCTTATGATGGCTTGCATATTTTCAGGTGCCTTTGCTATCCTAGCACTGCCGACTCCGCTTCTCACAAACTCGCACCTCGTTCTGCCGCTTGCATCTTCATTGGCTACCCCTCTAACTCCAAGGGATATCGGTGCTACGATCCCGTCTCCCACCGTGTGCTCACTTCTCTGCATGTTTACTTTGATGAGCATGTGTTTCCGTTTCAGCAGGTACCCCCGCCTGCTCCTCCCGCCACCGGTGACGCGGGCTCCTCGACGCCTCTCCTCGGGCGCTCGCGTGCCTCTCTTGGCCCGCCCCCTGGCTTTGAGGCGCGCCCTTGCATGCGGCTCCTCCTACAGCCGCGGCGCAAGCGCCCCCGACGTTGGCGCCCGCGGTTCCCGCGGCCCACCCGGCACCCCCGGCGCCCGCGGTGCACGCGGCCCCCTCGGCACCCCTCGCGCCCGTGGCCGGTCCGGTCACCCGCGCCCGTACGGGCGTTTTTCGCCGAGCTCGCGCTACGCCGCGGATGGCTACGTCCATGCGGCATCCACCTCTGAGCCATCGCCGTTGCCGTCCTCCGTTCGAGCAGTTCTTCGTGACCCGCTCTGGATGGCTGCGATGCAAGAGGAGTTTGACGCCCTGTTGCGCAACCGGACATGGCAGCTTGTTCCCCGTCCCCGGCACGCCAACGTGATTACCGGGAAGTGGGTCTTCAAACACAAGCTCCGTCCCGATGGTACCCTTGATCGCTATAAAGCACGCTGGGTCGTTCGTAGCTTCCGACAGCGTGCTGGCATCGACTTCACCGACACCTTCGCTCCGGTCGTCAAGCCCGGCACGATACGCACGGTTCTCCACCTTGCGGTCTCCCGGGATTGGCCGGTGCACCAGATGGACGTCTCCAACGCCTTCCTCCATGGTCACCTCGAGGAGCAGGTCTTCTGCCAGCAACCCACCGGGTTTGTTGACCCGACGCTTCCCGACCACGTGTGCCTGCTTTCGCGGTCCTTGTACGGACTCAAGCAGGCTCCGCGTGCCTGGTACCAGCGCATCATGGCGTTCCTCCACCAGCTTGGGTTCCGCTCTACCCGCTCGGACGCCTCGCTCTTCGTCCATCATCAGGGCTCTGACACAGCCTACTTGCTGCTCTATGTCGACGACATCATCCTGACGGCATGTACGGCTGGTCTCCTCAGTCAGCTCACGACTCGTCTTCGCGCTGAGTTCACCATCAAGGACTTGGGTCCTTTGCACTACTTCCTCGGTGTCGAGGTGGTGCGTCGTCTGAATGGCTTCTTCCTTCATCAGCGGAAGTATGCTCATGAGCTCCCGGAGCGCACCGGCATGCTTAACTACAAACCCGCCGCCACGCCTGTTGATACGAAGGCCAAGCTTTCTGCCACGGATGGTTCTCCTGCTTCGGATGCTGCTTTCTATCGGTCTATCGTTGGTGCTCTCCAGTACCTCACTCTTACTCGGCTGGAGATCCAGTATGCCGTGCAGCAGGTGTGTCTTCATATGCATGCTCCTCGAGACGTTCACTGGGCTGCCGTCAAGCGGATTCTCCGCTATGTCTGTGGCACTATGGATCTTGGCATCATGCTTCACGCCTCCACCGACACCGCCCTCACCGCCTACTCCAATGCAGACTGGGCGGGCTGCCCTGACACTCGTCGCTCCACCTCGGGCTATTGTGTCTACCTTGGACCCTCACTTATCTCGTGGTCGTCCAAGCGGCAGCCTACGGTCTCTCGTTCCAGTGCTGAGGCTGAGTATCGTGCGGTGGCCAACGCCGTCGCCGAGTGTTCGTGGCTTCGCCAGCTGCTTCAGGAGCTCTCTTGCCCTATTGACCGTGCCACAGTGGTCTACTGTGACAACGTCTCGGCGGTCTACCTCTCCGCTAACCTGGTGCATCATCGACGGACCAAGCATATTGAGTTGGATATTCATTTTGTTCGGGAACAGGTAGCCCTTGGCCATATTCGTGTTTTACACGTCACTACTTCCCAACAATTTGCAGATATCATGACCAAGGGCTTGCCTACGACATCATTTGAGGAGTTCCGGTCTAGTCTTTGCGTCAGCCGCGGTGCCGCTTCGACTGCGGGGGGGGGGGGGGGGGGGAGGGGTGTTGAGTATATGTGTTATGTGCATATTGTGTATTGGGCCCGCCTCCTAGTTCTTTGTATAGTTGAGGTCCATGGCCCACCTCTGTACATCATATATACGTGCCTATGCACAAGAGCAATGTATCGTGCAATCATAATCTCATACAACGGTGATAGGGCCGCGACTGCCTTGTCATTAGAATTGTTGTAACCGTTAGATTTATTAGCTTGATTCGTCCAATTTATATACAAGAATCATCTATCATGTAGCATGCATTGATGCATTTTAAAGACGTCTCCAACACTGACCCGCAAATTTGCTCCCATATCCATCCGTGGACACTGATGCAGGAGCCGGCCATCCGACACTGCCCGCATATATTTCAAATCACATTTGAACTAATCGGACGAAATTCATGCAGACTTGGCAGATTTTATAAAAGTTCAGACATAATTTACATAAAAGGTTGATATTCGATCGTTTAACTAAAAACTAGAAAGAACAACTAAACGCTACACCGTATGATCACCTCGTGCGCGTGGCCGTCCTGTCCTGTCGCACCGCCATCATCATCCGTGCCGTCGTTGTCGTCGTCCATCCAGTGGCTGCTCGCTGCTCGCGGAGGAGCTGCTCCACCTCCTGTTGCACGGTGCGGAGGGCCGCCACGGCCAATGCCAACTACACTGGCGGAGCCTTGGTGGTGGCCTTGCCCCTACCGGCGTTCACGGAGCAGTCGCTAAGCGACTACTCCTCGCCATCAAGGCGGAAGCAGTGCTTGGCGGCTGTCTATGCGGTGGTGATGGAGCGGTCGAGGGCCCACACAGCAGTGAGGTTTGGGTCATTACAGACCTATTCCGGCGCAACATCGATCCTGGCAGACGCGAAGCGGCGGGCGGTGTTGCGTCAGTCGTACCGTGCCTACTACTGCGCCACGCACTCCTCATCCGAGACGATGACCCTCAGCCGAGGGACCACCGACAAAACCGCCTCCGAGGTAATGGAGGAGGAGACCCTATGCCTTTTTTTATCGCGGGCGTCAGCTCCTCCTGATGAGGCGGCGGTTGCGACAGGCGGCATGGCGGGCACGTCAATGCGGGCGTACTGGCTGTGTGCTGGTGGCGCCGCGGTCTCGTCCTTGACGCAACATCCAATCTGGACGCCATGGTTGCGCGTTGGTGTGGCCGGCTCATCCTTGACACGACATCAAATCTGGACGCCACCACGGTTGCAGGGGGGAGGGGGCAGGCTGGTTCCTCCTTGACCCGTTGGAGTGGGAATGCTGACTCATGCTTGGTGTGCTAGCACAGCGGGGATGATGGCTCCTCCTTGACCCGCGCTGGCAGCGGTGGCATCAGGACCATCTGACAGACAAACTCTTCGTTTGTCAGAGCCGCCTCTACGAGAAGGCATAGCCACTGCTCCGGCTGCTGGTCCTGCTTGTCGCTCGAGGACGTGATGATCTCCTCCTTGCCGGAGGATCTGGCCGCCGTGGATGCCCAGGATCCCGGAGAGCAAGGGCAGCAGCACCAAGATCCGCCTGATGATGAACTACCGCCGCCACTGCCTCCGCCTATAGGTGCGGAGAACCAAGACTTCAGCACCGCCACCGAAGTTGGAGGGGCTCGAATAGGATGAGGAGGGGCTCGGAGAGGAGGAGGAGATAAGGAAGTGTGGATGTGCATCACCGGTGCACGGGTTAAATAGTTGTGGGCAGGCTATGCGAAGGGCCGGTCAACCCGCTTCAATGTGGCTTAGCAGCCAGAGTTAGTTTCTCGGGACGCGGTGTCTGCATTGAAGCGGTGACGCCCGAGATGTCACGTCCATTAGCACCACCTTCACATCTGATCGCTTTGCTCAACATCAACGCTGGCCGTTGCATGCTCTGGGCCGTCATGAATGTGGCGCGGCAAGCGGCGCAGACATTGGATGTAAAGCGCGGGAGAGGCGGGTTGGTGTTTCGGGTGGACCAAGGCGGTCAGACGCGGACATGGTAGCGGTCTGGACGCCCACAATGCCCCCCACTTTGTCTTGGTTTTGCGGGAGAAAACATGTTTGGACCGCTCGACAGACTGATACATGACTGCGTTGGATGGCAAAACACATCTGAACCCCGCGGTTTCACTACTGCAGAAAATGCTAGTGGCGGCGTGTCATCCACATGCCACCAATACCGCATCACTGATAAAAAATAGCGGTGGCGTGTGGGCCCCCACCCCACCAGTAACATATATGTTGATGGCGTGCCATGTGGATGGGCCCAAACCACCAGTAATATTTATCACCAATAACATGTTTTGTTGGTGCCATGCCACCAACTTGAATTTTACACATAAAAAGTTGCACAACGACATTTTCCCAGCCAAATGACAATATATTTTGTTTAATAGTAACGGCCAAATCTTATAGCACTTAAGTTTGACATTACCAAGTAGAAGCAAATGATGGTATTTAGGTTCAACAAAATACTAACTAACATAGTATGACTAGTAGCAAGCATCTATAACACATGTTCAAAGAAAGTTCAACAAAATACTACTCCCTCCATCCCGAAATAAGTATCTCAAGGACGGAGTGAGTAGCATATTATGAGTATATATATCACGCCTGCTAATTAGATTCTAGGAAAGTTGGAATCAGGGTCGTAGTTAGGAGTATCCATGAGCTCCTCATGATCATACTCGTGGTAGAACGTGACGCTCTCCCCAACTTCCACCCTGTAGGCATGTGTAAGGTCTCTTCAACCAGGGCAGAGGAAACATGTTTGGTGTGCCTTGTTGGTTACAAGACAAGTGCAGTTCTAGGTCGTCTACATTTTCATGAGGGCACACTGGAATTTGATGGTTGCATCAAGTCGAATGTCGAACCTTTTTGTGAAATGACGCTTTTTGCCGAAAGGGATGATCTGAGTAAAATTGAAAGAGGGTGTTAATTAGACAATTTTGGGCACAACTATGAAACTCTGTCACAACGTGTTTAACTAGAACATACCGTTGTAGTTAGGAAGTCATCCGGAAGATCTACAAGGAACTTCTTGTCTTTCTAGCATCCAACGACGCCATAGATGGCACAAGAGGGATCCATTGTCCGTATTCATGTTGACGAAATAAACATACATCATGATGAGGAACACACACACACGCACGCACGCACACACGCACGCACGCACACACAATTCATTGGAAAATTTAAACACTCTGATAGTAATTAAACACTGCTACCCCGCGTCGCCTCGCCCAGGGCGGCTCGGGCGTCCCTTGCCAAACCCTAGCGCCGCCACCCTCCTTCCCTCCACCTGCTGCCGCGCCGTCACCGGAGGACGCCGCTGGGCGAAGCCTGTGCGGCTGACGGCGACGGCGGGGCCTCCTCTCGCGGCGGCTGAGGGAGTCTTGGATTAAGGGGTCCTCGGGCACCCGGCCTGCTCTCCATGGGACGGACTGATGGGCTGTGAAGACATGAAGGCCAAAGACTGCACCGTGTCCGGATTGGACTCTACTTGGCGTGGAGGGCAAGCTTGGCGACCAACTATGAAGATTCCTTCTTATGTAACCGACTCCATGTAAACCCTAGACCCCCCCCCCCGGTGTCTATATAAACCGAAGGGGTTAGTCCGGAAAGGACATATTCATTACCATATTCGCATAGGCTAGGCTTCTAGGGTTTAGCCATTACGATCTCGTGGTAGATCAACCCTTGTAACACTCATATTCATCAAGATCAATCAAGTAGGAAGTAGGGTATTACCTCCATAGAGAGGGCCTGAACCTAGGTAAACATTGTGTCCCCCATCTCCTGTTACCATCGATCCTAGACACACAGTTCGGGACCCCCTACCCGAGACCCGCCGGTTTTGACACAGACATTGGTGCTTTCATTGAGAGTTCCACTGTGCAGTCGCCAAGAGGATTGATTGCTCGCCTTGTTCTCAAGGATAATATCATCTTCGGAGGAACCCTGGCCCCAGGCCAAACCCTCCGGCTGGGCGGCTTCGTCATGACCGGCGCGTCGACCCTTAAGCCGACGATGACCTCTCAAGTCATCGAAAATCGCCTCCGTGTTGATCCCGAATACTCCGCTCGGATGGATCCAATGGAGTTATCGTCATTGAACAAACTCCTGTTACCATCGATCCTAGACACACAGTTCGGGACCCCCTACCCGAGACCCGCCGGTTTTGACACAGACGTTGGTGCTTTCATTGAGAGTTCCACTGTGCAGTCGCCAAGAGGATTGATTGCTCGCCTTGTTCTCAAGGATAATATCATCTTCGGAGGAACCCTGGCCCCAGGCCAAACCCTCCGGCTGGGCGGCTTCGTCATGACCGGCGCGTCGGCCCTTAAGCCGACGATGACCTCTCAAGTCATCGAAAACCGCCTCCGTGTTGATCCCGAATACTCCGCTCGGATGGATCCAATGGAGTTATCGTCGTTGAACAAACTCCTGGATCGCATGGCCGCCTTGGTGGTCGCTACAGACTACGATCAGGTTGGGCTTAAACCCAACCAGAGAGAAATTAAAACTCCGCTGATCACCCACCAGATAGCGGTAGTCGAGGAGCGGAGCAACTCTTCTACTATATTGAAGACGAACTATGTCCGGATATCCGATCTTGAAGGGCCGGATATTCTCCGGCAGAAAGGCATGCCCCGTTCGCCGAACATGGAGTTGGACGATGAGCCTAAAAAATCAGTCGATATCTCAGAACCCGAACTGCCAGGGCCGATAGATCTTCAAACTCCGGATCCAAAATCGGGTCAGGGTTCGGATTTCGTTCCACCCACCCACCCGGACACAGAGGCTCTCATGAGCATAAAACATCAGTCTCAGGAAAAGGTCCACCACTTCTGGGCCAGATTCCTCCTTGTCAAGGACAAGGTAAAAGATTTCCGTGATGAGGATGCAATATCAACGTTCTACAAAAAATGCGCGGGCGAAGGAATCCTCAACGCCATCAATCGCCGTCGGATACTAAAATTTGCTGACTTAGCAACCATCATACAAAAATACTGAGCGATGGGAAGCGCCTGGGAAACTCGGGCAGCTCGCTGGGAACCACCAGCCCCAACCCAACTTCCCCTACAGGCTCTTCACCCTCGGGGCACGCCCAGTCCAACAGTCAAAAAGCACATAGCCGCTATACGACACAACACCGTTCTGGAGGGATGGCTTAATGGCCCGTGCAAAATACACACGACGCCGGATACCGTGGCAACCCATAGCCTTAGAGCATGATGGATACTTCGGCAGGTAGCCAAGAGCGGCGAAGACATCCTTATCAAGGACACCCCAGAACAGCACCCTCCAGCAAACGAAGACACTAGATTATTGACAGTCTTCGAGACATTCACTTCAAACAATAAGCGTAAAAGGGCACTGCGTGATCTCGCCGAAGTTTGCCAGGTCACCACAATTGACCTTTGAAACGACACGGCCATAACCTTTAATGCCAGTGACGAACCCAAATACAGAACAGTCCGAGCGCCAGCTGCATTAGTCCTCAGTCCCATCATGGACGGTTTTCGACTTACAAAGGTCCTCATGGACGTCGGCAGCGGACTAAACCTCATCTACGAGGACACGCTCAACAAGATGGAAATAGACAGGAGCCGCATCGAGAAAAGCAACACGACCTTTCGAGGTATCATTCCCAGTCGGGAAGCGCGGTGTGCGGGAAAAATTACACTCGATGTGGTATTCGGCACGCTGGAGAATTATCGACCCGAAGAAATAACTTTCCAGGTGTCCCCTTTCAATAGCGGATACCACGCCCTGTTAGGGCGAGAGGCCTTCATGCGCTTTCAAGCCATACCCCATTATGGGTATATGAAGTTAAAAATGCCCGGGCCTAATGGAATAATCACCCTCGTCAGCGATCCGGATATAGCACTCCGCGCCGAGAACAAAACTGCATCCTTGGCCCTCGAGGCATTATCTGAGGCCCTTGCGGCTGAAGAACTAACTGCACTACGCTCCACTATGGACAGATACGATGTTATCCTGGACAAACGACCCAAATCTACCTCCTTCAAGCCAGCAGAAGAAACAGTCAAATTTCAGGTCCATCCAACAGACCCAAAGAAGACAACCTCTATCGGAGCGCAACTCAGCCCCTCAGTAGACGTAGCACTGCGAGACTTCTTGCGTGAAAACTGGGATATATTCACCTGGCACCCATCAGATATGCCAGGAATCCCACGTGAGTTGGCCGAACACAACCTCAACATACTAAAGGGATATAAGACGGTCAAACAAACCCTGCGGCGCTTTTCCGAACCCAAACGACAAGCTATGGGGGAGGATCTAGCCAAACTCATCAAGGCCGGATTCATCAAAGATATTAAACATCCGGACTGGCTGGCAAACTTGGTAATGGTACCAAAGAAGGATAAATCCTGGCGCCTATGCGTCGATTTCAAAGACCTTAACAAGGCTTGCCCTAAAGATCCCTTCCTCCTTCCTCGCATTGATCAAATCTTTGATTCTACCGCAGGACACGACTCGCTATGCTCCCTCGATGCATATTCCGGATACCATCAAATCAAAATGAAGGAGTCCGATCAAGCTGCAACAGCATTCATTACACCATACATGCCGTTTTGCTTCAACACCATGCCTTTCGGGCTCAAGAACGCCGACGCCACCTACCAGCGCATGATCCAAACATGCCTCGAGAAACAGATCGGCAAGACAGTGGAGGCCTACGTGGACGACGTCGTCATCCAAACTAGACACGTCGAGACACTAATAGACGACTTGCGTCTAACATTCGACAAGCTCCGTGCATACGACATCAAGCTTAACGCGGAAAAATGCGTCTTCGGCGTCCCCGCCAGTAAACTATTGGGCTTCATCGTTTCCAACAGAGGAATTGAAGCAAATCCAGCCAAAATCCGAGCTCTGTCGCAATTGGCCACGCCAACCGAACTCAAACAGGTCCAAAAACTTGTCGGGTGCGTGGCAGCGTTAAGCCGCTTTATCTCCAGGTTGGGGGAAAAGGCGCTGCCCCTTTATCGCCTTCAGCGGCGCACCGATAACTTCGAATGGACAGACGCAGCAACAGCCGGACTGGAGGAAATAAAAGCCCTTTTGGCAAGCAACCCAATCCTGGCCGCGCCAAACGTCGGCGAACCAATGCTCCTATATATATCGGCAACACACCAGGTGGTGAGCGCCATACTTGTCGTCGAACGAGAACAAGATGAACACAAATTTCCGCTCCAGAAGCCGGTATACTACGTATCCACCATCCTCACACCATGCAAGTCCCAGTACCCTCACTATCAGAAGATAGCATATGCAGTCTTCATGGCATCTCGAAAATTGCGACACTACTTTCAGGAGTGTTCGATCACGGTGGCTTCCGAAGTACCCCTCAATGATATAATCAACAACCGGGATGCAACGGGCCAGATTGCCAAATGGGCCATTGAGCTCCTGCCATTCGACATCACGTACAAACCACGTCGAGCTATCAAATCCCAGGTACTGGCTGACTTCGTCGCCGAATGGACAGAGGCCGAACTCCCTAAAGAGTGCGGCGCATATTCCAACTAGGTCATGCATTTTGACGGCTCCAAAATGCTGGCAGGGCTAGGGGCAGGCGTCGTATTAACATCCCCCACAAGAGATATCGTCCAGTACGTACTCCAAATATTATACAAAGACTCCAACAACGCAGCCGAATACGAGGCCTTGCTACATGGCCTTCGGATGGCCGTATCAATGGCATACAACGCCTGGAGGTGCGCAGGGACTCAAACCTCGCAATATCCCATATTAATGGAGACTTTGGTGCCAAAGATCCAAAGATGGCAGCTTATCGCAATGACGTCTTGAAAATGTCGGCTCGGTTCGAGGGGCTCGAATTTCATCAAGTTGCCCGCGAAAGTAATCAGGCGGCAGACGTCCTTGCTGGCATCGGCGCTAAGCGCGACCCCATCCCACCTAAAATCTTCCTCGAAAGGCTCTTTAAGCCATCCGTGGTGTGGCAAGGGGGAGATATCAACGACAGTCCCGTTCTGAACACAAACACAGATAGCGAACACACCGATATCATCGAAGGCTCAACCACCGAAATAACACCATCGGCCCACCTCATCATGGCAGTAATTGCCCCGTGGACCGAAGCATTCTTGGCCTACTTTAATAGGAAGGAGCTCCCAGAATATCAGAACGAGGCTCGCCGCATCATTTGGCGTTCGAAGGCCTATAAAGTTCACGAGGGAGAGCTCTACAAGAAAAGCACTACCGGAGTCCTTCAAAGGTGTATCTCGGAGGAGGAGGGGCAGCAACTCTTGGCAGAAATTCACGCCTGTCTCGGTGGGCATCAGGCCGCAGCCCGGGCACTTTTCAGCAAGGCCTTTTGGACAGGATTCTATTGGCCTACGGCCCGAGCAGACGCACATGACCTTGTCCAGCGTTGCGTTGGATGCCAACTCTTCGCCAACCAAAGCCATATGCCCCCAACCGCCCTACAAACAATCCCCATTACATGGCCCTTTGCGGTCTGGGGCTTGGACATGGTTGGACCCCTTAAAGTGGGAAGCCATAAGAAAAAATATCTGCTGGTCATGGTGGACAAATTCACCAAGTGGATAGAGGCTAGACCAGTTAAAACGGCCGAGTCCGGACCGGTGATCGCATTTATATCCGATGTGGTGCACCGTTATGGTGTACCGCACAACATCATCACTGATAACGGTTCCAATTTCACAACTGATGAGGTGAAAACCTGGTGTGCTAATCTGGGCATTAAGCTCGATTACGCCTCTGTCTACCACCCGCAAACAAACGGTCAAGTCGAGCGAGCTAATGGTCTTATTATGAGCGGCATCAAACCGAGGCTAGTGCGATCGCTGAAAGAATCAGACAAACACTGGGTCGAGGAGCTTGACTCCGCACTCTGGGGGCTGTGGACCACGCCCAACCGTACTACCCGATACACACCTTTCTTCATGGTGTACGGTGCAGAGGCTGTATTGCCCCGCGATATTATACATGACTCACCTCGAGTGCGTTTGTACGAAGAGAAAGAGGCCGAGTTGGATCGGCAGGACAGCCTAGACGCCCTGGAGGAGGAGCGCGACGTCGCCAAAGCCCGTTCAGCATTTTATCAGCAGCAGGCTCGAAGATATCAATGCAGAGAAGTACGGGCCAAGACTTACAATGTTGGTGAACTCGTTCTACGCTTGCCGGAAAAGAAAAAGGACAAACTCAAGCCCAAATGGGAGGGTGCCTTCATAATTGACAAAGTTCTTACCGGAGGAGCGTACCGTATTCGTGACGCTTCAGACAATCGCCTAGAGTCGAACCCCTGGAACACGGCGAGACTCCGAAGGTTCTATGCCTAGCACCGAACTCTTTGTTATTCTCCTTCTCCCCTATAGTTTCCATTACCTTTTCTCCCTTTTACAAAATTCTTTTTTCGCTTTAAAGCTCTCATTCGGCTTGACTAAACACTGCGGACGTACACATTTTTACATTTGTACACCCATCATACCTGGGGGTTTCTTTAACAGAAGCTTGTTAATACTATTTTCCGAGCATCAAGCTCATCATACATACGCTTTCTTCCCGTATGTCTTTTCTTCACCATTATATGCATCGATATGACTTAAGTTTTGGCCAAGCTGGGTTGCCTGGCTCCTGTGCTTACCCCTACATTCCCGATTGTTCAGCTAGGTGGTAAAGGGAGCACCACTGTGATTGTTACTGCCGGGTCATCCGGATGTGTACCTCAGACTAGGTGAAGCCGAAAGCTAGCGTTCTTAAGGGAATATTCGGTCGGTGGATGAAAATTTTTCTTTGTACTCACTCTATTGTGAACCCCCAGAAGCTATACACACTGTGATTTTTACAAAACAATTCGGACATGTCTACTAATGCATGCACACCCAGGGAAAGGAACCCTTAACGGAACTATTCTCCCTGGAAGACGTTTCTTACAATCTCAATGTAATATAACATAACTAGCCGGATACAACTTGTCTGTTCAAGCAACTATGACCCCTACGCTTAATTTTCCACGCATACCCCGGCCTGTTCGGTTGTAACGGTATTCGGAAACACTCCACACCTTCGGGTACGGAGGTTGAAGGAAAAGGTCTACCATGACAAATGATATATAATTCAGCTAGAATTTCACATGGTGAGGAAAGTACATAGTCACTTGGACTCAAACACTTCCTCCTCTATACCATCCAACAGGCAGTCTAGCTTATAATCCTGTTGGGAATATTTTGTGGCCACCTCTACTTGGTCATATACTAAACTAACAGGAATTTGTTCCCCATCTGACCCTAGTGGTCCGACCCTGGCCATTTGATTCGGGTCTAGCTTGGTATATCGCGTTTTCACCATGGCCCAGGCTTCCCGCGCACCCTCTCGGCAGGACGATATCTTCCATAGCCGGATACATCGCCGTGCTCCCTTGAACAGCTCTACAAGCTCCTCCATACTTCCTGGAGGGGAGTCGGACGACCATAAGGCCTTAGCCACACTCCGCATGGCTAGCCGAGCATGCTTGTGCACTTCTGACAACCTCTGCAGCAGATCACTTGCTGATCCGGACAGCTCCTCTTCAGGACGGCCTGTCAATATACCTGCAAGCATAGTTATATCAGTTCCATTTATCTCTGAACTACTAAAAAACAACAAGTTCAGAAACATACTGAACATGCCGCCCCGCAGCTTCTTGTTCTCCTTTACGGAGTTGGCTAGCTGGGCCCGCACATCTTTCAACTCTTCATCCAACTTAGTGTTGGAATCCTGTAGCTTCTTTTTCTTGTCCCTGATGCGGGTCAGCACACGCTCGCTTGCGGCGTGTTGCCTCTTTGCCTCCTTTTCTCCCTCTTGGGCGATCTTCAAGTTCTTCTCAAGTTGATCAGGCGACCCTATTACACGATCAGTGGCAGTATTAGCACAGTTAGTATACATTTACTGTTCCTCGATGGAGGGGAACGTTACCAGTGGACAACTTCTTCCAGTTTTCTAGTTTGGCGGTAGCAGCATTTAGCTGCGCCTAACACTGGTCTAGCTCTTGGGCTAGCAAACTATTCTTCTCCATGAGGACCTGGTTGTTCAACAATCCTTAAAACAGTTGTGCCAACTGCTTTCAGTCTTGGGGGCTACGGGTATATGGCTATCCTTTTTTGACAAAGAAAACTTATCTGCACATCTGTCAGATATTGCCTTGTGGCTTTTCTAAGCCCGTCTCGAGCAGCTCGGATGTATGCGTCTCCCGAGCTAAAGGCATTAAATGCCTCGTCCAAGAACTTTGGGTCTCGTAAAACAGCTCTGCAGCGCCGATGATTCATGGCGCTCTCTACTTCCGAGTTGGTAACAGACATATTGTCCGAACCCTCGGCCGAAGGGCAGTCCGGCTTTGTTCCTACATCGGCTCCCGTCTTCCCGACTGGATCTAAATCTTGGTTGTTGGGAGCGCGGCCGGCCGGACCCCCGGGCACAGTTCACCGAACCTTTTTCCTGTAATCAAATAGGCGCATAGGTCATAGTTGGACACGGCCACTGAAAAATATATTTATCCGTACCTCCTCGATGAGGGCCTGGCGGTGCCTTCACCAGCCTCCCTCTTCGAAGGCCTGCCCGACGTAGGAACCGATTTCCTCGGTATCGTCAAACGCCTCCCCTGTAGAACGCGCGACAATCCGGTGGCTGAGGCAGAGTACAAGCACCCTTTCAGAGGAGGCATTTCTTGATTACTTACATGTGAAGCAGGAAGAAGACCAGGGTAGTCGGCGATGATGGCCACTTCTGTGCCATCATAACTCGTCTGGTAAAACACCCCCTCCGCGAGCACCAGAAACATATCCGGATCCTCCTCAAACCCGGGATCAAGCTCCCAGTTGTGGTCCTCCGGCTATGGGGCGGGACTATAAAATCCCTCGGTGACCTTTTGCTAGTGCTGTCATAAGCAAACAAACTAGAAATTTATCAAAGGCAATTCGGAGATGGAAGGAGTAAAAACAGAGGGGTTGGGCCTTACCCAACTGGGAGGGTCATACATAGAGTACCCGTCTATGGGTTTGATGCGAAGAAATTCCTTTTCCTCCCCTTTGAACAGTTCGGCTAATATCTTAGCCAAAGCGGCAAGGGTATTCGGACCTTTCCGACCGCAGCGAGAGGCGTCGACCTCCCCATTGTAGTGCCACATTGGAAGCCCTATGTATTGGAGCGACTGAACCCCTCGCGCTATGGAGATCGCCATAACCTCGATTACTGTGAGTCCGGACTGAGTGAGCTCTTTTATCTTGCTCATCAGCTGGCGAACCTCCATGCCATCTTCCTCTTCAAGACTCCGGGGATGCCAACTGTGGCGTTTCTTCAGCGGGACGCACACAAATTCAGGAAGACCCTTTCGAACCGGGTCGGGAAGCGCAACGTCCTCTATATTAAACCATTCGGAGGGCCATTCATCAGGTGCTTTCCTTAGTGTGCCGGATGGATATCCAGTATCGGCGACGCACCATACTTCGTCTCCGCCCACTTCAAATATTGACCCTCCGTGATTGCACGGGACGAGACAGAACAACTTCCTCCACAACTCAAAATGAGCCTCGACGCCCAGGAATAGTTCGCATAGAGTGACGTAACCCGCAACGTGCAGAATAGAGGCCGGAGTGAAGTTGTGCAGCTGGAGGCCGTAGTACTCCAGAAGCCCTCGGAGGAACGGATGGATTGGAAATCCAACGCCTCTCAGCAGGTAGGGGACAAAACACACTCGCTCTCCCCGGACGGATTGGGGAGGTCCTCTGCCTGAGTCCCCTCATTGAAGGAAGGTAGCCCGTTCGAACAGGGACTAGATCTGCACGGGGAAGGAATCCCTGCGTTTGCAACTTCGTCAATCAGCTATGAGACACAGAACACCTCTCCCACTCGCCTTTCTCTGGGCCGAGACGAGTGGAGGAGCTGGGAACACTAGCCATGCTAGAATGGTTTCTCCTAAGCAGTCTCTGGGGATTTCTTCTGCGTAGCACTGAATGGATCTGCGATCCAATCTCTTCAAATAGGTGCTCTTCCTCGCGTGGATGGGGTGTTATTCGCAAAAATACCCTGACTTTCCACATTCGCTCGACACATGGAGGACGAAGATTATTTAACGCGCAAAAGCCAAGGAGGCGACATTGGATCAATGGCCGAATATAGTACTTGGAGATCATTGAAGGGGGAACCTGCCTTGCAATGCCGAAGACAATATGTGTGCCGAGCACCTCGCTATTGAAGACTGGTTCGGGGGCTACTGAGGCAGTCCTGGACTAAGGGGTCCTCGGGCGTCTGACCTGCTATCCATGGGCCGGACTGATGGGCTATGAAGACATGAAGGCTGAAGACTGCACCCTGTCCGGATTGGGCTCTACTTAGCGTGGAGGGCAAGCTTGGTGACCAACTATGAAGATTCCTTCTTATGTAACCGACTCCATGTAAACCCTAGACCCCCCCGGTGTCTATATAAACCGAAGGGGTTAGTCCGGAAAGGACATATTCATTACCATATTTGCATAGGCTAGGCTTCTAGAGTTTAGCCATTACGATCTCGTGGTAGATCAACCCTTGTAACACTCATATTCATCAAGATCAATCAACTAGGAAGTAGGGTATTACCTCCATAGAGAGGGCCCGAACCTAGGTAAACATCGTGTCCCCCGTCTCCTGTTACCATCGATCCTAGACGCACAGTTCGGGACCCCCTACCCGAGATCCGCCGATTTTGACACCGACAACGGTACCCATATTTGGTGGGCACAGATGAGGGCGGCGCATCGGCGCGTGCTGGGACACGAGATCCTGGCGGGCTCGGCAGCTTGGTGGACACGGGCGACTGTCCCTGGCGAATGGTAAAAGTGCAACTATTCCTGGGTGGTTTTCGTAATTCCTAACAACATATAGCTCATTGAGCTAATGCTATTTCAAGATAAATATTTCAAGGAAAGCTCAATGATTGGCATGGCATGGATTAGAAAGTGGACCCCTCAAAATGCTAAGGACAAAAGATTGGCTCAAGCTCAAAGCATAAGACAATACATTTTACTTTTAGTGATACAAGATCACATTGAGTCCATAGGAAAATCCAATATTATTAAAAGGGGGTGAGGTGTTGCTTAATGAGTTACTTGCTCAAAATGCTTAGTGATATGATCCAAAAACCCTCAACTACTTTATCATATCCACATATGTCCCAAACCAAAAGTCAAACTTGGCCCCACCAAAACTTTCTATCCGGCGCCACCGAGTTCACTTGACATAGCCACTGTCACAAACCCTAGTCACTTCGGTCTCACCGATAGGGATCTCGTTCTCACTGAGATGGGATTGCATCCTCTCCGTTTCCCTTCGTAACGTTTCGGTCCAACCGAGATAATTGATCAGTCCCACCGAGATTGCAATGTGAACTCTCTGTTTCCCCTTCGTAACGTTTCGGTCTAACCGAGATGAGCGAATCGGTCCCATCGAGTTTGCCTGACCAACTCTCTGTTTGTCTATTACCAAAATTGGTCCCACCGAGTTTGTGTAATCGGTCTCACCGATATTATGTTATGCCCTAACTCTAACGACATCGGTCCCACTGAGTTGACTTGTCGGTCCTACCGAAAATCCTAACGTTCACATTTTGAACTAAATCGGTCTGACCGAGTTTTATAATTCGGTCCCACCGAGTTTGGTGATTTGTGTGTAACTGTTAGATTTTGTGTGGAGGCTATATATACCCCTCCACCCACTCTTCATTCGTCAAGAGAGCCATCAGAACATGCCTACACTTCCTACCTACATTTTCTGAGAGAGAACCACCTACACTTGTGTTGAGGTCAAGATATTCCATTCCAACTACATAAATCTTGATCTCTAGCCTTCCCCAAGTTGCTTTCCACTCAAATCATCTTTCCACCAAATCAAATCCTATGAGAGAGAGTTGAGTGTTGGGGAGACTATCATTTGAAGCACAAGAGCAAGGAGTTCATCATCAACACACCATCTATTACCTTTTGGAGAGTGGTGTCTCCTAGATTGGCTAGCTGTCATTTGGGAGCCTCCATCAAGATTGTGGAGTTGAACCAAGGAGTTTGTACGGGCAAGGAGATCGCCTACTTCATGAAGATCTACCCTAGTGAGGCAAGTCCTTCGTGGGCAATGTCCATGGTGGGATAGACAATGTTGCTTCTTCATGGACCCTTCGTGGGTGGAGCCCTCCATGGACTCGCGCAACCATTACCCTTCGTGGGTTGAAGTCTCCATCAATGTGGATGTACGATAGCACCACCTATCGGAACCACAGATAAAAAATCTCCGTGTCTACATTGTGTTTGCTCCCTCCAAACTCCTCCCTTTACCTTCATATGCAATTATTTTACATTCCGCTGCTATACTCTTAGAATTGCATGTGTTGGTTGAATACTTGATTTGTGCTAAGTTGCTAAAATCTGCCAAGACTTAAAATTGGGAAAAGGCTAGATTTTTATTTGGTCAAGTAGTCTAATCACCCCCCTCTAGACATACTTTCGATCCTACAAGTGGTATCAGAGCTTTGTTCTCCATTTGCTTTGATTTCCATAGCTTTTGGTGATCATAGCCTTGGTTCCACAACCTAGGAGAGTATGGCGTCTAGTGAGGGAAATTACCACCGTAGAGGTCCTTACTTTGATGGTACTAATTTTGCTAGTTGTAAGCATAAGATGAAAATGCATATTCTTGGACATAACTCTGCCGTTTGGGCTATTGTGTGTATTGGCTTGCAGGGTGAATTCTTTGATGGGAGAGAACCGAACCGTGAAGCTACCGCGGAAGAGTTGAAGATGCTGCAATACAATGCTCAAGCTTGTGATATTCTCATCAACGGATTGTGCCCCGAAGAATTCAAAAAAATCAGCCGTCCTGAGAATGCAAAGGAAATTTGGGATACTTTGATTGATATGCACGAAGGTACCGACTCCGTCAAGGAATCCAAATTGGATGTGCTTCAAAGTCAACTTGACAAGTTCAAAATGAAGGATGGTGAAGGTGTCGCTGAAATATACTCTAGGCTTGCTCTCATCACAAATGAGATTGCCAGCTTAGGAAGTGAAGATATGGCCGATAGATTCATCATCAAGAAGATCCTAAGAGCCTTGGATGGAAAATATGATGCCGTGTGCACATTGATCCAAATGATGCCCAATTACAAAGGTCTCAAGCCAATGGAAGTAATTGCAAGAATTGTTGCTCATGAGATATCACTTAAGGATAAGGAAGAGCTCCACAACAAGTCAAGTGGTGCTTACAAAGCCTCATGTGAAGCTCCCACATCATCAAGTGAGAAACAAACCTTCAATGAAGAATTGAGCCTAATGGTGAAGAACTTCAACAAATTCTACAAGAGTAGAAGCAAGGAAAGAAGCTCCAAGTCAAGGTCCTACAATGACAAGAGATCTTCAAGTCGTGAAGAGAATTGCTACAATTGTGGAAGACTCGGACACTACTCAAATGAGTATACGGCTCCCTACAAAAGAAGAGAAGATTCTCCTAAGAGAAGAAGTAGAAGAGAAGAATCACCGCCAAGAGAGATAAGGAGTAGAGATGATCGTTATGAACGAAGACCCTCTCGGAGAAGCAAGGATTTGGAGAGGAAGGACAAAGCATCAAAGAGCTACACAAAAATAAGACATCAAGCTCATGTTGGTGAATGGGTATCCGGCTCCGACTCCGACCATCACTCCGAAAGAAGTTATCACTCCGACTCCGAATATACTCAAGATGAAGGTGTTGCCGGTCTAGCACTTGTGTCAACCAACTCCTACGACATATTTGACTCACCAAATGAAGTAATTGGAAGATGCTTCATGGCTAAAGGTCCAAAGGTAACACACCCCGAGTATGTTGATTTTAATACTGATGAAGATGATTTGCTAGGAGATGATGATTTACTTGTTGCCAACTCTAGTTATGAAAACTATGATGAACTTGCTATTAATCATGATAATCAAGCTAAAAAGAATGACGATGATAAGAAGGAGATTGATCGTCTAACTAAAGAACTAAACACTCTTAAGTTAGCTCATGAAACTACCTTGGAAGATCATCGAGAACTTTTAAAGACTCATGAGAAGCTACGCTTTGAAAAGCTCAACCTTGAGCAAGAGCATGAGTTCTTAAAATCAATCAATGATGATCTTCGCAAGAAAAGTTCTTCTTACAGTGCCAAGCGTTTACTCTTGTCTACTTACATGCCACAAGTTAAATCTAGCAACAAGAACAAGAAAGATTCTTCCTCTAGTAGTAACAACAATCATGCTAAATCCAATGTTGTTGTTTCTAGTAGTTCTCTTGATTCCACTAATGATTCTCTTAGCCAAGTTACACTTGAGCAAGAAAATAGCTTATTGAAGGGAATTATAGAGAAAGGTGTTTACAAGAATCTTGCCGGAAGTAAGCAATTTGAGGAAATTGTACGCAAGCAAGGAAGACACCGGAAGAATCAAGGTGTTTGTTTTGAATGAAAGTTCAATGCCAATGGAGTTGAGTGGGAAGAAGATCAATACCCCAAGACGAAGTTTGTTCCTCAACAAGAGAAGTATGATCCTACTTCTTTCCAAGGAACACAAGCTCAAGATGATCTTCCACCACAAGACCACAAGCTAAAAGGCAAGGACAAGCTTCAAGAGGAGATTGATGCATTTGAAGAAGCACCTAATGCCTTGGTCAATTGGGTTCCCAAGACTACATCAAGTTCCACTTCATCAAGTACGCCTACAACTCCAAGGATTCCCATCAAGATGGTGTGGATCCCTAAGAAGAAGAACTAGAGAGTTCTTGAGGGTGACTCCGCCAACATACTTCACTCTTATCATCTTGGCAAGGACAAGTGCAAACAACTTCCATATCTTGCACTAGTTCAAGGAGTCACAAACCCTCTTGTTGGTAAGACAAGGGACAAGGTAACCTAATGCATTCATGGACATCATCTCATGTGAATATCACTCTATGTCTGTGGATATCCTTGTTTGTTCCTTGTGGGACTAACCCATGTAGGTATTGAAAGTGCAGCTCACTCCAAAGGATTGCTCAGAATGATCTACATCAACATTGAGCATCTACATCTTCAACACCTAGATGAAGTCATCATCGACAAAACCCAAGGTTAGTTCATCCCTTTTAGGGGGGATATCACATCTAGGGGGAGCTTTACTCTAATCAATTGAGCTAAAGCAACTCTAATGATGTGAGCACAACAATGCTTTATGTAAAAGTGGCAACCCCACTTGTGCTTAAACGATGAGTATGACCTATGATCAAATGTTCTCATTTGACTCCTAAGTCAATATACTCATATATAGATGACCTAGTCTTCGCCAAATTTCTTGATAGATGCTAGAGTGATTGTGCATGCTTTGTCACATATCTCATTTGTCATTTTATTGTGTGAGCATGTTGGATGCATATTTTACTCATTCGAGGACATCCATTTGTTGCTTTGATTGTTTGGCTTTTTATATTTTGCCAAATGGATGGAGAAGAATGCCTAAGAACTCCCTCTAGCTATCTATGCTTTTCTCCTCTCAAACTCTATTCATTACATCACAAAGTTTGATCAAGTCAGATTCGAACCACTCTGTGTGAGGGGCACTCGGAGTCCCCGATTCGTCATAGACTTAAACTTCCAAAACCTCTTTGTGCATTTTGGTATGACCGAGTCATCCATTTCGGTCACACCGAGACCACCAAGTTGATCTAGGTTTTCAATCTCGGCGCAACCGATTTGAACTTTTTGGTCACACTGAGTTGCAGTAACCGCCTGCGATTCTGCATCTCGGTGCCACCGAGTTGTTCCACTCGGTCACACTGACATGGTCGGGATATATAAACCCACGGGTGAGATTTGGGAAATTTCTTTTAAACCTCTCAGCCCGCGCATATCCTGCTCTGCCGCCTCGGGTCTCCGCATCGTCTTCTCGCCGCCAGCGACCTCTCGCCGCTGGTTTCCATCAACGTCAACGGAATTCTGCCCCTCCCTTGCCGCCGTAGCAAACTCCGCCGAACTAGGGTACGAGTTCGATCCTTCATGCTATTCTTTTACCTCTGATTCGTAGCACATTGTTCTCCATGATCATCACCACGTATGCAAACACTCTATCCACTGAAAACATTGCTTAGGTTAGGTTTGATTTGAAAATTTAGGGTTAGGTCTCCGCCGAACTCATCTCGGACCGACCGAGTTGTAGAAATCGGTCTCACTGATTTGGCTTAGGCCATTGCACTTGCACTTTCGGTCTGACCGAAAACTGCAAATCGGTGTGACCGAGTTTGATTCTTTGTGAAACCCTAGCAGTCTCGGTGCCACCGAACTGTGACTCGGCCTGACCGAGTTCACTATTTTAGGTTCCAAAAGCTGCTACGGTATCACCGAGTTTACAAATCGGTAGCTCCAAAATGCTTTCTGTGGAGAACTAAAACTAAGTTTTTAAGTCATCTATTTTGCAAAAACTCTGCACTTTGTGATGCTCATCCACTCTACCTCATCTATATCTATTCACAGGGTCTGCTGTCAGTAAGTTTGCAGAGATGTCTGATCAAAGTGACAGTCAGAACAGGTCTGAGGAACAGGTGTAGATGAGTGAGGGCTCAGATCCCTCTAGCACTTCTGATGATGGCAGTAGGAGCACTCCAAGCAACTTGCCAAAGGCAGCCACCAGAACCAGGAAGAAGAGAACATCAGAATCCGAGGATGAGGATTATGTTGCCACTAAGGAGGAAGTAAGCTCCAAAAAGAAGGTGCTGAAAAAGGAGTATGGCACAGTTGCTGCAAGTAAGCCAGGGCTGAATAAGAAGGCACCAGCAAGGAGAATTCCTATGTCTAAGGCCAGAGTCTCTACTCAATAGACAATGGAGTTCACTCTTGAACCCAAAGAAGGTGGTGAAGGCAAGAAGAGGAAGGAAAGGTTCAAGAAGACCATTGCCAGAGTTATTGGGAAGTCCTCCATGATGAGAGATCCCTCTGAAGAAGAGGAAGAGGAAGAGGATGCTGCACCAGCACCCAAAGCTTAGAAGCTTATGGGAGATGCTATAAAGGCAAGGGCTGCTCCATCTAAGCCAAAGTTTGCTTCCAAAGCTCCAGCTCAGAAGCCCCCAAAACCCAAGAGGAACACCAGAAGTATACCTGCTGAGGAAAAGAGCAAGGCCCCAGTGCCTCAAGCTGAAGAAGAGGAAGATGATTCACTTGTTTTGAGGAAGTTGAATCCCAAAATTCCTGACCATAATGATGCTCATCCAGTAGCTGAAGACATGCGTATCAGAAAGGATGCTGGACTGAGATTGTGGAGACAGTCTAATCCTTATGCTGTAAGGAGGAGGACAACAATTGATTACAGGTTTCACACAAAGAAATAACAAGACTTTTATGAAACTATTTTGCTTGACAAGAAGCCCATTGTATGTGACATGAAATGGATGGATTGGGAATACATCAAGGAAGAAGAAGATCACTATCCAGGTGTTTATGACAGCTTCAAGGCATGTGGAGTTGACAAATTTGTTGGGCAGAAGCTTACCAAATGGAATGATGAGCTGATCATGCAGTTTTACTCCACTGCCCACTTCTATCAAGATGGAAGGATAGTATGGATGTCTGAGGGTACAAGGTACCAATCCATAGTTGAGGAGTGGGCCAAGCTGATAAATGCCCCTGAAGAACATGAAGATGACTTGGATGTGTATGCCACCAAGATGAAGGACCACAACACCATGGCAAACATGTACAAGGAGATCCCAGATAAGGCTTTGGAGACTCACAAGCTTGGATCTGTACATTTCTTGTTGTTTGGTCTGCCTACAATCAACACAATCCTTGGGCAAACTCTGTTACCCAAGTCAGGAGATCACAAGATGATCAGAGGGCATTCTATCAACTTGATCCAGCTTTTTGATGTCCCTTAGAAGTTCAAGGTTATGAGTTTGATTGTAGAAACAATCAAGAGTACAACTGCTGATCAGAAGAGAAGCTGTGGGTATGCTCCACACATTCAGAAGCTCGTCAACTCCAAGATGGGCACATGAACATATCTGTTGGATAAGGAGCATCTACCCTGACATCCTAATTTTGAAGACAACACTATTGTGATGCACGAGGAAGACCCCACATCCGAGCAAGTACAGGAGAAGAGAGCCAAAACAAAGGCTGAGAAAGCCGCCAAGATGCCAAGTGTTGAAGAGGCATCTCAAGTTTTCCTGAAGAGCAAGCAAGATCAACTTGGATATCTGATCCAGTCTACACTAAGGATTGAGAAGGGCTTGGCCACCCTGACTCAAAACCAGGAGAGCTTGGAGAGGATCATAGAAACCAAATTTTATGATCTTGTTTTGAAGGTAACTGAGATTCAAACAGCAGTTGAGCAGCTTCAGGAGGAAGCAGAAGAGAAGAGAGGCAAGGCAACTACTGATGCATTTGAGCGAGTGCCTAGAGGACAGAGGTCCGCTGCAGTGCCAGTGAGAGATTCTAGAGCTACAACATCAGCACCAGCAGCTACAGCTCCAGTGCCACCTCCAGCAGCCACTCCACCAGCTCCAACTACATTCACAGATGCCTTTGTCCTTGGAGTTCTCTCTACACCACTTCCCGAAGACCTAGCCTGAGAGACGCATAGCACTATGCATATTTGAACTTTTTGGTAACTTGTTGCCAAAGGGGGAGAAATATGTATAGATCATAGGCTTCGAGAGAGTGAGAGTGTTTTGCTTCTTTGCCTTTGGTTGAACTTTATGTCCTTGTGTGAGATATCTATTTTATCATGCGGTTGATCATTTGCTACCTTAATGCTTGTTTGGATGATACTATCTTTTATATCTTATATATGATCATTCACTTGCTTGGTGATGAGTGCATGCTTTTAATTTCTATCATTTTGAGCGCTCCACCAAGATGTATGTGACATGGAAGAGTAACCCATGATCCTAATTGATTGTGCATTTTCATTCAAAAGCAAATTTTAAATAATGCACAAATTTAGGGGGAGCTCTTGCTTATCACATACTTCTCAAGGCGACGATGTTTTTCAATCTTATGATCATTTGTCAAAGCTTTGATCTATATGTTGTCATCAGTTACCAAAAAGGGGGAGATTGAAAGCACAACTATCCCTGGGTGGTTTTGGTAATTCCTAACAACATATAGCTCATTGAGCTAATGCTATTTCAAGATAAATATTTCAGGAAAGCTCAATGATTGGCATGGCATGAATTAGAAAGTGGACCCCTCAAAATGCTAAGGACAAAAGATTGGCTCAAGCTCAAAGCACAAGACTCTACATTTTACTTTTAGTGATCCAAGATCACATTGAGTCCATAGGAAAAGCCAATACTATTAAAAAGGGGTGAGGTGTTTCTTAATGAGTTACTTGCTCAAAATGCTTAGTGATATGCTCTATAAACCCTCAACTACTTTCTCATATCCACATATGTCCCAAAACAAAAGTCAAACTCGGCCCCACCGAAACTTTCTATCCGGCGCCACCGAGTTCACTTGACATAGCCACTACCACAAACCCTAGTCACTTCAGTCTCACCGAGATGGGATTGCAACCTCTCCGTTTCCCTTCGTAACATTTCGGTCCAACCGAGATGAGCGATCGGTCCCACCGAGATTGCAATGCAAACTCTCTGTTTCCCCTTCATAACGTTTCGGTCTAACCGAGATGAGCGAATCGGTCCCACCGAGTTTGCTTGACCAACTCTCTGTTTGTCTATTACCAAAATCGGTCCCACCGAGTTTGTGTAATCGGTCTCACCGAGATTACGTTATGCCTTAACCCTAACGACATCGGTCCCACCGAGTTGACATGTCGGTCCCACCAAAAATCCTAACGTTCACATTTTGAACTAAATCGGTCTGACCGAGTTTTATAGTTCGGTCCCAACGAGTTTGGTGATTTGTGTGTAACGGTTAGATTTAGTGTGGAGGCTATATATACCCCTCCACCCACTCTTCATTCCTGGAGAGAGCCATTAGAACATGCCTACACTTCCTACATACATTTTCTGAGAGAGAACCACCTACACTTGTGCTGAGCTCAGGATATTCCATTCCAACCACATAAATCTTGATATCTAGCCTTCCCCAAGTTGCTTTCCACTCAAATCATCTTTCCACAAAATCCAATCCTATGATAGAGAGTTGAGCGTTGAGGAGACTATCATTTGAAGCACAAGAGCAAGGAGTTCATCATCAACACACCATCTATTACCTTTTGGAGAGTGGTGTCTCCTAGATTGGCTAGGTGTCACTTGGGAGCCTTGCTACGTCTCCGTCGTATCTACTTTTCCAAACACTTTTGCCCTTGTTTTGGGCTCTAACTTGCATGATTTGAATGGAACAAACCTGGACTGACGCTGTTTTCAGCAGAATTGCCATGATGTTGTTTTATGTGCAGAAAACAGAAGTTCTCGGAATGACCTGAAACTTCACGGAACATCTAGTTAAAAATAATAAAAAATCATCGCCAAAGATGAAGACCAGGGGGCCCACACCCTGTCCACGAGGGTGGGGGGTGCGCCCCCATAGGGCACGCCCCCTACCTCGTGGGCCCCCTGGAGCTCCTCCGACGCCAACTCCAACTCTATATATTTGCTTTCGGGGAGAAAAAAAATCAAGGAGAAGAAATCATCGCGTTTTACGATACGGAGCCGCCGCCAAGCCCTAAAACCTCTCGGGAGGGCTGATCTGGAGTCCGTTCGGGGCTCCGGAGAGGGGGATCCGTCACTGTCGTTATCATCAACCATCCTCCATCACCAATTTCATGATGCTCACCGCCGTGCGTGAGTAATTCCATCGTAGGCTTGCTGGACGGTGATGGGTTGGATGAGATCTATCATGTAATCGAGTTAGTTTTGTTAGGGTTTGATCCCTAGTATCCACTATGTTCTGAGATTGATGTTGCTATGACTTTGACATGCTTAATGCTTGTCACTAGGGCCCGAGTGCCATGATTTCAGATCTGAACCTATTATGTTTTCATGAATATATGTGAGTTCTTGATCCTATCTTGCAAGTCTATAGTCACCTACTACATGTTATGATCCGGCAACCCCGAAGTGACAATAATCAGTACCACTCCCGGTGATGACCATAGTTTGAGGAGTTCATGTATTCACTATGTGCTAATGCTTTGTTCCGGTTCTCTATTAAAAGGAGGCCTTAATATCCCTTAGTTTCCATTAGGACCCCGCTGCCACGGGAGGGTAGGACAAAAGATGTCATGCAAGTTCTTTTCCATATGCACGTATAACTATATTCGGAATACATGCCTACATTACATTGATGAATTGGAGCTAGTTCTGTGTCACCCTATGTTATGACTGTTACATGATGAACTGCATCCGGCATAATTATCCATCACCGGTCCAATGCCTATGAGCTTTCCATATACTGGTTTACGCTTATTTACTTTCCCGTTGCTATTGTTACAATCACTAAAAAACACCAAAAATATTACTTTTGCTTTCATTACTCTTTTGTTACCGTTACCACCACTATCATATTACTTTGCTACTAAATACCTTGCTGCAGATATTAAGTTATCCAGGTGTGGTTGAATTGACAACTCAGCTGCTAATACTTGAGAATATTCTTTGGCTCCCCTTGTGTCGAATCAATAAATTTGGGTGAATACTCTACCCTCGAAAGCTGTTGTGATCCCCTACACTTGTGGGTTATCAAGACTAATTTCTGGTGCCGTTGCCAGGGAGCATAACTCTATTCTTTGAGTCACTTGGGATTTATATCTGCTGGAAACTATGAAGAACTTGAAAGACGCTAAGACAACAATTTATCCCTCAACTACGAGGGGAGGTAAGGAACTGCCATCTAGCTCTGCACTTGATTCACCTTCTGTTATGAGTAAGCTTGCGACACCTAAACCTGCTTCTGCTATTCGTTCTGATATGTCGCATGTTATTGATGATGACACTTCTGCTATGCATGATACTTATGATGAATCTACTTCTATGCTTGATACTTCTGTGCCACTTGGTGGATTTCTTGATGAACAAATTGCTAGGGCTAGAGAGAAAGAAATTATTGAAACTGATACTATTGATGAAAGTGATGATGAAGATAGGCCTGTTATTCCTGAGGTTTATGTTTTTGATATGGAATCTTCTGCCGCTATTCTAGCTTGCAAAGATAGTTATGAACTCAAGAGGTTATTAGTTAAATGGAACAAGGAATCTCTTAGAGATAGGATGAAACCTGACCCTGCTTTTGCTACTTCACCTATTTGGGTTGACGATAAGGATTATGAATTCTCTGTTGATCCTAATATAATTACTTTGGTTGAATCTGATCCTTTTCATGGCTATGAATCTGAAACTGTTGTGACACAACTTACTAAATTAAATGATATAGTCACCCTGTTCACTAATGATGAGAGATCTCACTACTTTTATATCCTTAGAATATTTCCGTTCTCATTAAAGGGTGATGCTAAGATATGGTTTAATTCTCTTGATCCTGGTTGTGTGCGTAGTCCCCAGGATATGATTTATTACTTCTCTGCTAAATATTTTCCTGCTCATAAGAAACAAGCTGCTTTAAAGGAAATATACAACTTTGTGCAAACTGAAGAAGAGAGTCTCCCACAAGCTTGGGGAGGCTTCTCAAGCTACTTAATGCTTTGCCTGATCATCCTCTTAAGAAAAATGAAATACTTGATATCTTTTATAATGGACTAACTGATGCTTCCAGAGATTACCTGGATAGTTGTGTTGGTTCTCTTTTCAGGGAAAGAACACCAGATGAAGCTAAAATTCTATTGAATAATATGTAGACAAATGAAAATAATTGGGCACTTCCTGAGCCAGCTCCTGCTCCAATTACTGAGCCTATTCCTGAACCAACTCCGAAGAAGAGAGGTGTTCTATTTCTCGGTCCCGAAGATATGCAAGAGGGAAATAAATCTATGAAAGAAAAAGGTATTAAGGCCGAATATGTTAAGAATTTACGTCCTATTGAAGAAATACATGGTCTTAGTTTACTGCCTGTTGAAGAAACATATGATCTTGATCCATTACCTATTGAAGAACCTCCCGATCTTGATAACCCGACACAAGTAGTAAAGGTAAATTCCCTCTATAGATATGATAAAGCTGAAGTCCCTCCTACTAAAATTGCTAGTCAGTGTTTGGATGAGTTTGATAACTTTATGTTCAATCAAGAAGATTTCAATGCTTATTTTGGTAGACAATTAAAACAAAATACTTATATGATTAAACACTTGGGTGATTATATGGCTGATGTTAGATGTGAACTTAAACTTGTTATCAAACATGCTTCTATGGTTACCACACAAGTAGAACAAGTACTTAAAGCTCAAAATTATTTGCTCAATGAAATGAATAGTAAGAAAAATGATTATGCTGTTAGAGTGGCTACTAGAACTGGTAGAATGACCCAGGAACCTTTGTATCTTGAAGGCTACCCTAAGAGAATTGAGCAAGATTCTTAGAGAAATAATATTGATGCACCTAGTTCTTCTAAAAGGAAGAAAAAGAAAAATGATAGGACTTTGCAAACTTCTAGTGAACCTATTGCTGAACCACCTGAGAATCCAAATGATATATCTATGTCTGATGTTGAAACACAATCTGGTAATGAACATGAATCCAATGAAAATGTTAATGATGATGCTCAACCTAGTAATGATAATGATGTATAAATTGGACCTGCTGTTGATCTTGATAACCCACAATCAAAGAATCAATGTTATGATAAGAGAGACTTTGTTGCTAGGAAACATGGTAAAGAAAGAGAACCATGGGTTCAGAAACCCATGCCTTTTCCTCCCAAACCATCCAAGAAAAAGGATGATGAGGATTTTGAGCGCTTTGCTGAAATGATTAGACCTATCTTTTTGCGTATGCGATTAACTGATATGCTCAAAATGAACCCTTATGCTAAGTATATGAAAGATATTGTTACAAATAAAAGAAAGATATCGGAAGCTGAAATTTCCACCATGCTTGCTAATTATACTTTTAAGGGTGGAATACCAAAGAAACATGGAGATCCAGGAGTACCTACTATACCATGCTCCATTAAAAGAAACTATGTTAAAAATGCTTTATGTGATCTTGGAGCCAGTGTTAGTGTTATGCCTCTCTCTTTATATCGTAGACTTGATTTGAATAAGTTGACACCTACTGAAATTTCTTTGCAAATGGCTGATAAATCAACTGCTATACCTGTCGGTATTTGTGAGGATGTGCCTGTTGTAGTTGCAAACGTTACTATTTTAACGGACTTTGTTATTCTTGATATTCCTGAGGACGATAGTATGTCTATTATTCTTGGAATACCTTTTCTGAATACTGCAGGGGCTGTTATTGATTGCAATAAAGGCAATGTCACTTTTCATGTTAATGGTAATGAGCATACGGTACACTTTCCGAGGAAACAACCTCAAGTTCATGGTATCAACTCTATTAGAAAAATTCCATCGATCATTATTGGAGGTTTTGAATTTCCTCTTCCTACTGTCAAGAAGAAATATGATATTCTTATTATTGGGGATGTGCATATCCCCGTTGAGGTAACATAGTGTTATTCGAAATTTCTCTAGTTTCATGTTATTCGGAATGAGTTTGTTAACAAGACCTGATCAACCTTGTTAGTGGATTCCTTTTGATGAGCATGAGATTGATGAAACTAGAAGGCACAACCTTCTGTACCCTCTTTATACTTTCTATTATTTAGTTAAAATAAAGTAAAAATAGTATTTTTCTGTGTGTTTCCTGGTTTATTCATGCAATATAAAAATACCCTGAAAATAAAAGTTCTCCAAATGCCATGCCAATTTAATATGATTTTTCGGAAATATTTGAGGATTTATGGAACTAAAAGCACCACGGGGGGAGCTGCCACCTGGCCACGAGGGTGGAGGGCGCGCCCCCCTGCCTCGTGGGCCCACGGTGGCCCTCCTCCACTTATTCCTGCACCCATCCTCTTCTTCTTCCTCCCACAAACACGAATAACCAACTCAAGCACGAGTTCTAGCTCACTTTGCTGTGATTTTCGATCTCCTTGCTCAAAGCACCTCTCACAAAACTGCTTGGGGAAATTGTTCCTTGGTATGTGACTCCTCCATTGGCCCAATTATTTTTTGTTCTAGTGCTTTATTCATTGCAAATTTGTGCTGCATAGGTGACCATGTTCTTGAGTTTGCATGTCAAATTTATATGGTTCCAAGTAGTTCTAATGCTTGATATAGACTCTAGGCACTTGTAGGAGTAGTTACTATCAATTTTGTTGAGCTTGGTTCACTTTTGTTTGAAGTTACTAAAAATTTCAGAATTTTTTCACAGAAAAGCAATATGCTTAGGAAAATGTTCCAAGATGGTTCTTCAAGGAAGCAAGGCCCCAGGCTTGCAATGCGTGATGCTGATGAGGATCCCCCAAGGGACGCTCCAGTGCGGCCCTGTGGATGGCAGTCAGAGTTTTCTTCATCTCAGTACGACCCCAACAACACCTATGGGTATCCGCCAGGCTATCCCTGGCAATAGACCAACTTAGGCCAAAAGCCTAAGCTTGGGGGAGTACGTATTTCTCACAGACATTACATTTATGTTCACACACTCATTGCTAGATGTCGGTGCTCATACTCTTTCACTGTAATATCCATGCTAGTTTATTTTCTTTTTCCCGCTTTCTTCTTGTGTGTTTAATAAACCTTAAGAAAAAAAAATAGTAGTAGTTTACTTCTCTGCAGTAGTAGTAACAATTAAAAAGAAAACCCAAAAATATTTCCCGTTCTTCTTTTGCTTGTTGGGAGCTTTCCCGTGTAAATAGTTTTATTTCTTTTCTTTTCTTTGGGGGTCGATAGGAGAAGACCATAATTAAATAGTTGAAGTGGCTCTATATGCATTATTGTTGATTTAACCAAGATCCCATATTGCTTTGTCTTCTCCTGTTTAATGAATGCTCGCAGATTCCAGCTTAGTCCAATGCATGTGCACTCTTATTATTATTCACATCGTTCGGTCGTGCAAGTGAAAGGCAATTATGATGATATATGATGGACTGACTGAGATGAGAAAAGCTGGTATGAACTCGACCTCTCTTGTTTTTGTAAATATGATGAGTTCATCGTTCTTGATTCAGCTTATTATGGATAAACATGTTTGCAATGACAATTAGAGATCATAGTTGCTTGTGCCATGCTTGATTAGCTATGAGTTATAATGGTTTACCTTGCGTGCCAACATGCTATTGAAATGGTTATGATGTGGTATGATAGGGTGGTATCCTCCTTTGAATGATTTAAGTGACTTGACTTGGCACATGTTCACGCATGTAGTTGAAACAAAATCAACATAGCCTTCATGATATTTATGTTCATGGTAGATTATATCCTACTCATGCTTGCATCCAATGTTCATTAATTTTAATGCATGTTCATGGCTGTTGTCGCTCTCTAGTTGGCAGCTTCCCAGTCTTTTGCTAGCCTTCACTTGTACTAAGCGGGAATACTGCTTGTGCATCCAATCCCTTAAACCCCAAAGTTATTCCATATGAGTCCACCATACCTTCCTATATGCGGTATTTACCTGCCGTTCCAAGTAAATTTGTATGTGCCAAACTCTAAACCTTCAAATAATCATTCTATTTTGTATGCTCGAATAGCTCATGTATCAACTAGGGCTGCCCTTATCTTCCATGTTTGGCGGGTTATTCTCAAGGGGAGTGGACTCCGCTCCTCACTCACGAGAAAATGGCTGGTCACCGGGATGCCCAGTCCCATGCTTTATGCAAACTAAATCAAATTAATTGCAAACAAAACTCCCCCGGGACTCTTGTTAGTTGGAGGCACTCGTTGTTTCGAGCAAGCCATGGATTGATGCTTGTTGGTGGAGGGGGAGTATAAACTTTACCATTCTGTTTGGGAACCGCCTATAATGTGTGTGGCATGGAAGATATCGCCGTCTCTTAGTTGTTATGTTGACAATGAAAGTATGCTGCTCAAAATATTATTTATCTCTATTTCAAAACCGAGCTCTGGCACCTCTACAAATCCTTGCTTCCCTCTGCGAAGGGCCTATCTATTTACTTTTATGTTGAGTCATCACCCTCTTATTAAAAAGCACTAGCTGGAGAGCACAACTGTCATTTGCATTCATTACTATTAATTTATATTGGGTATGACTATGATTGGATCTCTTTTACCATGAATTACAATATCTAGTCAGTCCTTAATCTTTAAAGGTGCTCTGCATTTATGTTTTGCGGTCTCAGAAAGGGCTAGCGAGATACCATCTTGTTATATCATATTATGATTGTTTTGAGAAAGTGTTGTCATCCGAGATTTATTATTATGGCTCGCTAGTTGATTATGCTATTGATATGAGTAATCATGAGACCTGAGAATTATTGATGTGGTTAGTTATAATCTTTGCTGAAAACTTGAATGTTGGCTTCACATATTTACAACAACAAGAGCAAACAAAGTTTGTAAAAGTTTTTCTTTATCACTTTCAGTTTGTCAACTGAATTGCTTGAGGACAAGCAAAGGTTTAAGCTTGGGGGAGTTGATACGTCTCCGTCGTATCTACTTTTCCAAACACTTTTGCCCTTGTTTTGGACTCTAACTCGCATCATTTGAATGGAACTAACCCGGACTGACGCTGTTTTCAGCAGAATTGCCATGATGTTGTTTTATGTGCAGAAAACAAAAGTTCTCGGAATGACCTAAAACTTTATGGAACATCTAGTTAAAAATAATAAAAAATCCTCGCCAAAGATGAAGACCAGGGGGCCCACACCCTGTCCATGAGGGTGGGGCCCCCCAGGGCGCGCCCCCTACCTCGTGGGCCCCCTGGAGCTCCTCCGACGCCAACTCCAACTCTATATATTTTCTTTCGGGGAGAAAACAATCAAGGAGAAGAAATCATCGCGTTTTACGATACGGAGCCGCCGCCAAGCCCTAAAACCTCTCAGGAGGGCTGATCTGGAGTCTATTTGGGGCTCCGGAGAGGGGGATTCGTCGCCGTCGTCATCATCAACCATCCTCCATAACCAATTTCATAATGCTCACCGCCGTGCGTGAGTAATTCCATCGTAGTCTTGCTGGACGGTGATGGGTTGGATGAGATCTATCATGTAATCGAGTTAGTTTTGTTAGGGTTAGATCCCTAGTATCCACTATGTTCTGAGATTGATATTGCTATGACTTTGCTATGCTTAATGCTTGTCACTAGGGCCCGAGTGCCATGATTTCAGATCTGAACCTATTATGTTTTCATGAATATATGTGAGTTCTTGATCCTATCTTGCAAGTCTATAGTCACCTACCATGTGTTACGATCCGGCAACCCCGAAGTGACAATAATCGGGACCACTCCCGGTGATGACCATAGTTTGAGGAGTTCATGTATTCACTATGTGCTAATGCTTTGTTCTGGTTCTCTATTAAAATGAGGCCTTAATATCCCTTAGTTTCCATTAGGACCCCGCTGCCACGGGAGGGTAGGACAAAAGATGTCATGCAAGTTCTTTTCCATAAGCACGTATGACTATATTCGGAATACATGCCTACATTACATTGATGAATTGGAGCTATTTTTGTGTCACCCTATGTTATGATTGTTACATGATAAACCGCATACGGTATAATCATCCATCACCGGTTCAATGCCTACGAGCTTTCCATATACTGATTTACGCTTATTTACTTTCCCGTTGCTATTGTTACAATCACTACAAAACACCAAAAATATTACTTTTGCTTTCATTACTCTTTTGTTACCGTTACCACCACTATCATATTACTTTGCTACTAAATACCTTACTGCAGATATTAAGTTATACAGGTGTGGTTGAATTGACAACTCAACTGCTAATACTTGAGAATATTCTTTGGCTCCCCTTGTGTCGAATCAATAAATTTGGGTGAATACTCTACCCTCGAAAGCTGTTGCGATCCCCTACACTTGTGGGTTATCAAGCCTCCGTCAAGATTGTGGAGTTGAACCAAGGAGTTTGTACGGGCAAGGAGATCACCTACTTCATGAAGATCTACCCTAGTGAGGCAAGTCCTTCGTGGGCGATGGGCATGGTTGGATAGACAAGGTTGCTTCTTCGTGGAACCTTCGTGGGTGGAGCCCTCTGTGGACTCGCGCAACCATTACCCTTCATGGGTTGAAGTCTCCATCAACGTGGATGTACGATAGCACCACCTATCGGAACCACGGATAAAAAATCTCCATGTCTACATTGTGTTTGCTCCCTCCAAACTCCTCCCTCTATCTTCATATGCAATTGTTTTACATTCCGCTGCTATACTCTTAGAATTGCATGTGTAGGTAGATTACTTGATTTGTGCTAAGTTGCTAAAATCTGCCAAGACTTAAAATTGGGAAAAAGTTAGATTTTTATTTGGTCAAGTAGTCTAATCACCCCTACTCTAGACATACTTTTGATCCTACAACTGGTCTTGGATGGCAACGGTGTGCGCTCACAAGCCTGGATGGACGGGCGCTAGATGGGTGATGCCGCTGGCGAGGCCATGGATTTGTTCCCGTGATGCGTGGAATTGTTCCAGAGAGTATGGCTGCATGCATCCTCACGTGTGGGCATGCACTTGTTTCGGTCTGGCCTCCCCTCGCCAGCGGACGGGCACTCAGGTGGTGGTGGTGATCTAGATTTTGATCGGCCTGTTTGGTGGTCGATGCAGACTGCGCAGCTTTGACCTCCTGCGGCTCCATGGCGGCTGTGGCCACTGAAAATCTTTGTGAGGGTTCATCTCTCCAGATTCGGTGCTTCGCCGATGAGATGCAAATTATGAATGGCAGCTTGACGCAGAGGAATGGTTGTGCAGCGGCAGCGTTCGTATCGCGTGTAGCTGCTCGGATTGCGGAAAAGTGGTGGCGACGTCACATGAATGACTACAATGGTGGTGCTTCTCGAGCACCTAGTATCGAGCTCTGGGGTGAAAGCCCAGGTCTGACCCGAGTTAGTTATACCTGGCAATGACGATGTTCATACGTCATTACCTTGTTGAAGGCGTTGCTTGGATATGCTCGGACCGTTTCTTCAGGGTGAAAACCTAGATTCTATACTTCGGTGATTGGATCCGGTGACGCAGGCGCCTAAGCGTCGCTCCCTTTGTGAAGGCGTTGCTGTTGAAGAATCTCGTCGTTCACGTGTTGTCATGAGATGGTTGGTGCGGATATGGTCTTTCCTATAGTTTGCCAATCAAGGATCCGATCACTTAGTTTTTTTTGCCTCGCCTATGCATAGCTTTGGTCTTATATAACTTTGCTATTTGCATGCGTGTGCTTTTGTGTGTGTTAGTGTTGGCTGTGTGCATTCTAACTATGCAGAGGCCGGTTGTGTGCTCATCATGTTTGTATTCTCTTGATACTTTGTTTTGAGCCAATAAAATCCGCCCTTTATCGAAAAAATTAAACAGTGCTACCACTATTCATATAGTTCAAACATAAAGCACATATAGCTAGCTAGGTTTATCGGATAATGTAAACACTGCAACTATACGGTGCTACAACCATGCATATGGTTCAAATATAAGACACATATAGCTAGGTTTATTAGATAGTTTGAACACTCCGGTAACTAAACAACGCTACAGCCATGTATAATTAAACAATCTAGTAATAAAGTTAGACAGTATGTTGGATAAACAAAAAATAATAACTAATTAACTAAACTAGCTACGGCAACTAGCGTTCCTCACCTAGCTAGTGGGAGTCACACTCTCACAATCTGCCTAGTCGAATCGTCACCCTCACGCCTGTAATGCCTCGGACACACTTACCGGTTACTGGCTGTTACTACTAGTGGGATCTAGACCGGCCCCACAGTTTAACACTGGTCCTTTCTATACACTTTGTTGTCACCCGTGTGCACCTGGGAACAACTTTTTAGTCGGGCATCCATCCTGAAATTGCTGTAAGCTAAACATGCTTAACTTGTTGATATGAGTAGTCTATCATTGTTATTAAACCAGTCTCTCACATACACCTCACTCAAAGAAACTGACGTCCTCGTGGACCCACAGGAATATTATCAACGAAATGTAGTAGAAAAAAAATTGCCCTATAATACTCAAGAACAGTATGAAGATGTGGTTTGGATCGTATCGTTACCAGTTCCGAATTGCAGCAGAAGAAGAGTCCATGTAGAACGTTCTTGAAGTTTCTCGAACTGTAGATGAAAGATCTCTCAAACTGCCCATGAACTGTCCCTCGAAAGATGGTCTGGTGCTGGAGCAGCGTAGGAAGCACCATACGCATCTTTTATCATCTCAGCCACAGGCAAGCACATGAATGAGCCGTTCCTCCCAGGTACGAGTGGTACGAACACATCTTTGTTTAGCCGGCACAAGTACTGACCCGATAGGATTGAAAAGTCGCGCTTCCCCGAATAACACTTGCCAACAAAGTAACATGCCACTTTGATCACGCAGGAACTTCCCTATGAATTTGTCCCCGGGAGCCGAGGCCTTTTTTGCCAGTATAAAAAACTACTCCCTCCGTTTCATAATGTAATATTTTTTTAATATTTATACTAGAGTCAAAAAACGTCTTATATTTTAAGACGGAGGAAGTAGATATGCACCTGAAAAGGATGAGGCTGCGTAAACCCCCATTTGGAAATGTCCTGCACGACCCCAATCTTGCCATCTTGCCGTTTTCGCCCATCCGATGATTGACACTTGTGGCTGCGGCGATTAGACTATTGGGAAATACGAGGGAGGATCGATCAGGTGGTCTTTGGCACATCGTTTTCCGGAGTGAGTGGTGGCTGAGTCAGATGGCCGTGCATCACGCCTGGGCCGTCGTGAGGTACTGCGGCTTGGGTGGCATCGCCGTGTGGTGCTCGCGTGCATGGTCTGCACTGCACCACCGCAAGTTGGATCTGAAACGTCCTTGTTTTGTAACGTACGGGCTGCTATGTTTAGTAAAAAAGGTTCTGGTGTACGGAACTATACCCGTATGGTTCCACGGATTGACCCCTTTACGGAGGAGTATGTTTTTTCTTTTCTTTTTTTTTTGCGGGGGAAAGCATATCATTTAATCAACCAGGGCCTTACAATCGTTTGAAATGATAATACTAATCTTTTTTGGGGAGTTTGCTAACCAACAAGCAGTGTGTTGGTGACTACGACCTAGAGCTGCCATAGCATGAGCAGCATTATTTTGTGACCTACAAATTTTCTAGAAATATACAGGTCGTTCCTTAGCCGTCTCAGCAATCTCAGCCACCTGATACATGTTACTAGAGCGATATGTAGGGCAAGAGTTAAGCAGCTTGATGATTTCGGAGCAATCCGTTTCCACCTGAAGCGGTAGTTGAGTCCAGTGTAGCGCCAGTCGCAGGCCCTCGTCACACGCTGCAAGCTCAGCCTCAAGAGCACCCGAGCAGTTCAAGAGCGACCTGCAAGCCGCATAAATTACCATACCTTTGTGGTCTCTGAGTATCATTCTAGTGCCCTCCGTTCCGTCCGCTTGGACGAAGGATCCGTTGATGTTTAGCTTGGCAACACCACATGGTGGGGGAATCCAATTTACAATCTCCACTGCCGTCGTCCTAACTCCCTTATGACTTGCCTGGCCTGAGAAAATAACAGCCTGTTTACTCTTCAACACATCCACCTCCTGGTGTTGTTTAATCAGTAGCGACGATTCCATATAGCTGCATAGGAATTTCTTCGAGGCCTCAACTGGGATGATTGGCTTGTTATGGGTAAATTCATTACGGACATGCCATATACGCCATAATAACATGAGGAACAACATCCTTTGTGTCGCATTGATCTGCTGAATACACAACAGCAACCATTCTGGTTCTGTACCTTTGAGAAGATCATCAGCTGGAAGGCCCCAGACCGATCTTATGTCAGTCCATAAGTTACGAGCATGTGGGCATCGAACCAGCGCATGAAAATTTGACTCTGTTTCCTGACCGCATATGGTACAAATCCCATCATGCTCCAATTGTCTACGTCGTTTATTTTCCTTTGTAGCCAACACCCCCTTGCTGCCTTCCATGCAAACACACACACCTTTGGATGAGCACCACAACTCCATAACATTTTCCACGCCGGTCTTGACCCATCTGGTCGTACACTTGATTCACCTACACCCTCCACATCCATAACTCTATCACGAGCCATGTTATAAGCCGACTTGACAGAGAAAATTCCGTGCTTATCTGGGTACCAGGCAATACAGTCATCGTTCATTCTTCTCGAGGCCTTGACTTTCAGAATCTCATCTACGTCAGGAAAAAATGCTTCCTGAGTAATGGAACATTCCATGCTCCATCAGCCACCAAAAAATTTGCAACCCATTTAAGTCTGCATCTATGCTTGGGAGTGATCGGCCTACAGGTCGGTCCTCTAGGGATCCAGGGATCTCTCCAAACACGGATACTTGCCCCATTCCCTACCCGGCATATGTACCCTTGTTTGACCAGCTCGAGTCCATGCTCAATAGCCTGCCAAGTTGTTGATCCGTTACCTGTAAACACAGTATCTGTAATCACACCCTCAGGGTAATACTTGGCTCGTAAAACTTGTGCGCATAAGCTGTCCGGGTATTGGATCAAACGCCAGACTTGACGCGCAAGAATCGCTTGGTTGAATAGTCTAAGATCCTTGAAACCCATACCACCTCTCGCCTTGTGACGCAACATGATATCCCATCTAATCCAGTGTGTTTTTCGTTTCCCTTTTTCAGCACCCCACCAGAACCGACGTATCATTTTAGTGAGGTCATCACACAGCCCGGCAGGGACTTTAAAGACACTCATTATGTTAGTATGTTAGTAAGGATTAGGGAACAACAAGTAATGACTACACTAATTTTTTTCTTGAAGCATATAGGTACGATTCCAGAGTAACCAAAGTTAGCCAGTAGTTAAAAATGCCTCTTGTTTTGGTTTTTCTTGTATTCCATATGTCAAAACTTCACAAAAAAAGTTGCGGGCGAAACATCAATATATGAAATATTAAATCTGAATTGTGTCATGAATGAAACCTATCTTCAGGCAAAAATAGAACGAAACCTACCCACTCGCAGTTTGAAACAATACACAAGCAAACATACGAGGTTGGATGCCCAACATCTATGGACTCGACCTACAGGCTCAACAAACTAACTAGCCGATTAGATTCCGACCTTTCACCCGAAATATAATATGTTGATAATATCAAAGTGAAATGCGTTACAAGCCCAACAACTCGGAAATTATTTGATTTAGGCTGTAAACTCGTTGATTTAATCAAATAAGGCCAAAACCGATTCGAGAGGGAAAAAACTTGGCGACGTGGCTCTCATATCAGCGTTCCTTTGACTTGCCATGAACCATTTTTTACAGGGATCTATTTAGAAACTGGCTGGTTTCTTCTCACACACCATGATAACGACGTACAGAGAAAATAAATCCTTGTGTTGCCTAGCGCTCCAACCCATGACATTTGGGGTTGCCAAGCATCTTATTGACCACTTGAACACGAACTAATTACTGTTTTACAACCATCTATTTAGAAACTAGCTGGTTTCTTCTGACACACCATGATAACGACGTATGGAGTCAAAAAAAAACTAAAAACCTTGCGCTGCCTGGCACTCAAACCCAGGACCTTTGGGGTTGCCAAGCATCTTACTGATCACTAGAACACAAACTAACTATTTTTTACAGGGATCTTTTTTACATCTGGTCGATTTTTTCTCACAAACCATGCTAGAGACGCATGGAGGAAAAAAATAGTTCTTGCGCTAGCTGGCACCAGAAACCAAGATTTCTCGGGTTTCCTAGTCTATGTAATAAGTTGCAGTCAACTATATATTCACACAAAAATCAGGACATCCCACGCGATCTCACCCCATCTATTTAGATTTCCTTATGTTCACGTCCGTATCAAGTACCTGTTAGCTCGTTTCTCCCTTTCAAATTATTTGTTTTGAAAGCACGATTAACAAAAATTGAAGTCGACGATGCATAGGGCAGGGCTTGAACCCACGCCCTAAGGCAAGTAGCAAAGCATGCTGACCGTTAGAACGTAAAGTATTTATATTGTCTGAAGGAAAGGAGCAAACTAGAAATTATGCATATACTGTCGCCTCTCCCTAGTTAATGAGTATTTGGAACATGTGGTTAGCAAAATCAAAATTCATGTAGAATTCATATTGTTAATGAATATTTGTGATACTTGTATGCGGTTCCTTCTCTCCTCATTATGCAACTTATCTCAATTTTCAATTCAATGGTAAATATTATAAATGGCGGAAGCGGGTCCATTTCTAAATTGGTTTGCAAGTACTTTGTTCCTACATCTTTCTAAATTGACCATATAATTGATGGAAATATGCCCTAGAGGCAACAATGAAGTTGTTATTATTATATTTCCTTATTCATGATAAAGTTTTATTATTCATGCTAGAATTGTATTGATCGGAAACTTAGATACATGTGTGGATACATAAACAAATACGGTGTCCCTAGTGAGCCTCTACTAGACTAGCCTGTTGATCAAAGATGGTTAAGGTTTCCTAACCATAGACATGTGTTGTCATTTGATAACATGATCACATCATTAGGAGAATGATGTGCTGGACAAGACCCATCCGTTAGCTTAGGATATGATCGTGTAGTTTACTGCTATTGCTTTCTTAATGTCTAATACATATTCCTTCGATTATGAGATCATGCAACTCCCGGATAGCGGAGGAATACCTTGTGTGCTATCAAACGTCACAAGGTAACTGGGTGATCATAAAGATGCTCTACATGTATCTCTGAAGGTGTCTGTTGAGTCGGCATTGATCGAGATTATGATTTGTCACTCTGAGTATCAGAGAGGTATCTCTGGGCCCTCTCGGTAATACACATCACAAGAAGCTTGCAAGCAAAGTTACTAAGGAGTTAGTTATGAGATGATGTATTACGGAACGAGTAAAGAGACTCGCTGATAACGAGACTGAACTAGGTATGAAGATAGCGATGATCAAATCTCGGGCAAGCAACATACTGATAGACAAAGGGAATTACATATGTTGTCATAATGGTTCGACCGACAAAGATCTTCGTATAATATGCATGAACCAATATGGGCATCCATGTTCCTCTATTGGTTATTGATCGAAGAGGTGTCTCAGTCATGTCTATATAGTTCTCGAACCCGTAGGGTCCGCACGCTTAACGTTCGTTGACGATATAGTATTATATGAGTTATGTGATTTGGTGAACGAATGTTGTTAGGAGTCCCGGATGAGATCATGGACATAACGAGGAGCTCCGGAATGGTCCGAAGGTAAAGATTGATATATAGGACGATGCTATTTGAACACCGAAAAGTTTTCGGGTTGTACAGGGTAACCATCGGATCACCGGAAGGGGTTTCGGGAGGCCCCGAGAGGTCTGTGAGCCTAATGAGCCAAGGGGAGGCACACAACAGCCGACAAGGGGGCTGGCGCGCCCTCTCCCTGGCCGCCGGCCCTAGGGGAAGAAAAGGGGGAGGGTTGGCCCCTCTTGCCTTTCCCTCCTCGTGAGAGAAAGGAAAGAGGGGGGGGGGGGGAGATCCCCCTGCCTTCCTCCCGTGCGCCAATAAGGAAGGGGGGGGGGGCAAGGGCAGGGGCCCAAGGGGGATTCGTCCTCCCTTGGGGCGCCTCCTAGCAGCCTCCCCTCTCCCAAGCTATATATATGTGGGAGGGGGCGCCACACAAGGACACGACAATCTCTTAGCCGCGTGCGGCGTCCCTCTCCACAGTTTGTCCCTCGGTCATATTTTCGGAGTGCTTAGGCAAAGCCCTGCGGAAATAGCATCACTACCACCGTCACCATGCCGCCGTGCTGCCGGTACTCATCTACTACTTCTCCCATCTTGCTGGATCAAGAAGGCGAGGACGTCACCGAGCTAAACGTGTGCTGAACGCGGAGGTGTCGTACGTTTGGTACTTGATCGGTTGGATCGCGAAGAAGTTCGATTACATCAACCGCGTTAATAAACGCTTCCGCTTACGGTCTACGAGGGTACGTAGACACACTCTCCCCTCTCATAGCTATGCATCTTCATGGATAGATCTTGCGTGTGTGTAGAAATTTCTTGTTTTCCATGCGACGTTCCCCAACAATAATAGTAGTAAAAATTACCACCACCATTATTCTCATCACCCCTTTATGGCAGTTAAAGAAGGTATAAGTGCATTTGTGTTGGGGGCATAATGAAGATTAAAACGAGTATTGTTCTATCAAAATTGGTAAACACTCATTACGAGAGCAAAAAGAAGCATCTTTTTGTAATGTATCTTTTTTTTATGAATAATGTATCTTTAAAAGCAAAGACAACAAATGAAGGCAAGACAATGGCACAAAAAGGAAAAAAAATCCATCATCTGTCATCTTAATCTCATAAATTGACGATGACCCCAATACATGTTGATAAAACTTGAGAAGATTCGCGATGATATTTATGTGTCGTCTAAAAAAAGTATCGACAACTCGAATCTCCAGCACACGATTGAGAAGATTCACGGTGATATTTATGTTATCCTTTGTTGTCGCGTATGGTAGAGGCACATGCGTACTAATTATCTTTTAGGCCGGGAGACTTCCCTTTCACGCCATCTTGTTAGCTATGCGCGGTTGAACGGTGTGCAAAAGTCCAAAGCTTATCTCAAACTCTCAAACACATATGGTACAAATTCATTTGTTCATAAGGTTTACTTTAGTTACTAGAAAAGTAGTCAGTAGTTTATATTTAACTAGCCATGATGATGATATATTTAATTCCAAAAAATTCTCACACTGTCCGGTTTTAACGTTCCAATACCAAAGACTTAATTTTTGGGGAATCAAACATGAAAAAAGGGGAATACTCACTCTTGTGCGTTGGGCCTATATGCATAGCAGTCTGCAACAAACCTTTACCGATGATTACTTTGCTAGACAAGATCTTGCTTTGCCATGTGGCATGTATAAGGTGATTGACACTTGGAATCCACAAGACTTTGGCATGCCGAAAAGGTGATGGCTTCCGATAAAGCCAAGTTGTACTTGGATGATCAAGCTACGATGTGCATGTTGCTGCTTGTCCCATTGGAAAGGGTGCATCCTATGCTCGTATGCAAGTATTCTGTGGCAGCATGAGCGCGTATGACATGCTCCTACACATTTTCATTTTAAGTCTGCTTGACTGCCTACCATAGTTTAGGTGCCATACGCCGAGGTTAGTCCCATTTCATGAAGAAGCCATAGCTCGTGGTGCCCTTCCTATAACTCATATAGTTAATGTAGTTAAGATATTCATTTTTAGTGAGTTAAACTACTCATCTCGTACAAGTACTTATTTATATGTTTGTATGAATCAGACGATAGTTTCAACATGCTACTAGAGTTACTGGTAAAATATCCAATTATTCCAAAAACGAAAACCTTGTTACATATATAGCCAATGGTAGTACGATAACGACATATCACCTTACGTAAATAAAATAGATTAAAAAGCGGCTAGTAGGGTCCGTCTACATAGGGTTCGGGTACAGTGAACCACATGAAATGCATTTGATTGATAGTGTAATTATTAAATCTATCTAGGTGTCCCTAGGGCTGCAAGAAAAGCTCGAGGCTCGTGAGCCGCTCGAGATCAACTCGTATTTTAGTTCGATTCGAGATCGACTCGAAAAAAATGAGTCAAGTATGAACACTTTATGTAGCTCGATCGAGAAAGGAGCCGATCTTGAGCCAGCATTGGCTCGCTCGATTTTAGCTCGATGGCCCGATATCATAAAAGTATATTGAATAACCTACTCCCTCCTTCCATCTATATAGGGTCTAATGCATTTTTCAAGGTTAACTTTGACCAAGTGTTAGAGCAATAATATATGACATGCAAGTTACACAAAGTATATCGTCAAATTCGTACGTGAAAGGAGCTTCCAATGATATAATTTTCACATAATACATCTCATGTATTATTAATCTTATCAATAGTCAAAGGCGGTCTTGTAAAACACATTAGGCCCTATATAGATGAAAGGAGGGAGTACATATCTATTGCTAAGAATTAGGATCATTCATTTTCATATATGTTCTGTATAAATTTTTATCTTCACTTTACCTATTAGCAAACATGGAAATTAAGCATGCAGAAAATTTATTCTCATCACGTGGCCAACCATGTGTTCAATATCTTACTATTTTGGTCAAAGTTTGAGAGCCGGCGCACCTTCGTCGCCTTCTATCCATTGTTATTAAATACTAGTGTTCACTTGAGAAAGAATAAGTCGAACTTATAGTGATTTTTATGTTATTGTTGTGGTCTATCTTACTTTAAAATTTGACTTAAAATGATTTTAAAAATGTTCTTATTGAGCTTGAAACTAGCTCGAGATCGACTCGAGATCGTTACAAGCTGAGCACGAGCCACTTTCTGCAGCTCGACCTTGAGCTTCGTATATTTTGAGCTCGCTCGAATTTTAGTATGAGTTGAGCTGAGCCTAGACTGACTCGCTCAAACTCGACTCGTTTGCAGCCCTAGGTGTCCCCGAGTGGTCAAGCCTCTGATTGATGCTTACTTTGAACGCTACATTATAATATATCAATATTTTAATGTCATTTGTAAGGAAGATTTGGGTTGATTTTTGGTTGGATTTTGAAGGTATAACTTGACTGAAAATTAAGTAATCCAATCAAAAATCAAATTAATTTAGAAATCCTGTAAATCACTTAGCACGGCTTAATTCTCCATTTGACTTTTATCTAAGCAACAACCTATACCACAAGACCATGCATGCACCCGACAAGATACATATATACACTACCTGCACTGATGCGAAACCTATTTGTTCACATAGCGGAGATCAAATCTACATATGATTTTTTTTTCTTTTGTCCAACAAGAGTTTTTGGATCGACGGGTATCGAACGGGGGCTCGCTAGCAGTGCTCACGTGCATGCCTGATGCTACGGCCGGCATTGCCTCGTACGCACCTCGGCACCTGGTGCTTTCTTCTCGGCTCTTGCAAAATCTTGAAAACTTTTATTTACTCCAAAAAGGCAACCTAGAGCTTTTCGTACGAATACGACTAGACTTCTTGTCCTCTCGAAACAGGGCCATAGGAATTCTATATACCAAAATACCAAAAGAGTGATCCTCATCACTTCTAATTATGTTAACATACATGCTTTCACATAACATAACATAGTTAGATTCGTGCAAGAACCTGAACCTCCTCAGAACTCTGAGCATTCTGGCCCTCCGATCCGACACTTGATGCGATTCTACTCCTGTGATTCTTGGCCGTTAATAAAGTTCATAGATCCCCCGCAAAAAAAATAAAAAAAATTCATAGATGGAGCCGTGAATACTGTTTTTTTTCACTCGGCAAAGGTCGCTTAGAGCATCTCCAACAAGTGCCCTAAACAGGCGCCGCGTCGTAAATAGACCCACATTAGCGCGCGCGCAACCCGGCGGATGGCTCCAGCGGGCGCGCAATAACCGCGCGCGCGGTATAAGCAGTTGGGCGCGCGGCAGGAAGCGGTACCCCGCGCGGTGTATTTGCGGCGCCCACTTCCGCGCACGGCACACTCGCTCGCTCTGTTTTCTCCCGCTCCAAAGCCCCGCGCGCGCCGGCGCCGGCGACCCGCACCCATGGACGCACGCGCTGGCACCCCGCTCACCTCGTCCTATAGCCGCGAACCCCCCCTCCCCCACCCGCCGCCGCCGCCACAAACCCTAGCCCGGGTGGCGTTGGCCTCGCCTCCGCCGGAGCTCCTCCGACCATCAGCCTCGCGCGCGGCCTCTTCATGCCGCCGCGGATGACCTCGGCGGCGGGTGGCGTCGCGCCGGCGCCGGCCCGAGCCGCCGCCTCCTCCTCCTCAAAGCTCCCCAATGCGGCGCCGCCAAAGAAGGGCAAGACATCGGCGAAGAAAAACAAGGCGGCGGACGGCTCCGGCACCTCCAAAGCGAGGAGGAAGAAGCTTGCGGGGCGTGCGACGGGTGCGGCGGCTGCCGAAGCGCCGACGAGCTCACTCGTTGAGCCGGCGGCCGGGCCGCACAACATGTTCGACGAAATGCCTCCAAGGTAAAAAAATTCTGACTTTTCATTTTTTTGTTATTTTCTGAATGCATTCACATATAGATAGCTTATTTGCATTGTGCAAAAAAAATTATAGTCTCAATGATGATGCATACATGTCCACGATGAGTGTTGGCTCCAACAATTCGCATTGGTCTCAAACCAATGACATGCATTTCAAAAACCATGAGTTCGAGGTGGACGAGGAGGGTGAGGGCATTGTCGACGCACCGAAAGGAAGAGCGGGCAATTACAGGAACGCCGATGACATCTTACTATGCAATACTTGGTTGCAAGTGTCGAGGGATCCATCCGTTGGAGGTGATCAAAGTAGAGATGCTTATTGGCTTCGGATGAAGGAACACTTTGATGTTCGCAACGTGAGTGGAATTGACCGCTCCGACCGATCACTTAGGTCCCGGTGGTCGACAATCAACTCGGATTGTCAAAGGTGGGCAACCTATCAAAAGGCGGTTGACAAGTTGAACCCAAGTGGCACAAATGAGGACAATAGAGTAAGTGACATTTCATACATGTTCATCATACTTGTTGTTGGTGCTAACTTGCTTTGTTTTCATGTAGTACAACATTGCGCAAAACTTGTTCATAGAAGAGGAGAGGAAAACCAAGAAGGGGAAGATCAAGACAGGAAGGGTATTTACTTTGCCTCATTGCTATGAAGTGTTGAAGTTTCCTACGCACACGCAAGATCATGGTGATGCATAGCAACGAGAGGGGAGAGTGTTGTCCACGTACCCTCGTAGACCGATAGCGGAAGCGTTATGACAACGCGGTTGATGTAGTCGTACGTCTTCACGGCCCGACCGATCAAGTACCAAAACTACGGCACCTCCGAGTTCTAGCACACGTTCAGCTCGATGACGATCCCCGGACTCCGATCCAGCAAAGTGTCGGGGATGAGTTCCGTCAGCACGACGGCGTGGTGACGATCTTGATGTTCTACCGTCGCAGGGCTTCGCCTAAGCACCGCTACAATATTATCGAGGATTATAGTGGAGGGGGGCACCGCACACGGCTAAGAGAACGATCACGAAGATCAACTTGTTGTTTCTATGGGGTGCCCCCTGCCCCCGTATATAAAGGAGTGGAGGAGGAGAGGGCCGGCCCTCTCTATGGCGCGCCCTAGGGGAGTCCTACTCCCATCGGGAGTAGGATTCCCCCTTTCCTAGTACAACTAGGAGTCCTTCCAAGTAGTAGGAGTGGGAGACAAGGAAGGGAAAGAGGGAAGAGAAGGAAGGAGGGGGCGCCGCCCCTCCCCCTAGTCCAATTCGGACTAGTCAATGGGGGGGGGGGGGCGGCCTGCCTCTCCCTCTCCCCTGAAGCCCAATAAGGCCCATATACTTCTTCCCCCGTATTCCCGTAACTCCCCGGTACTCCAAAAAATACCCGAATCAGTCGGAACCTTTCCGATGCCCGAATATAGTCGTCCAATATATCGATCTTTACGTCTCGACCATTTCGAGACTCCTCGTCATGTCCCCGATCTCATCAGGGACTCCGAACTCCTTCGGTATATCAAAACTCATAAACTCATAATATAACTGTCATCGAAACCTTAAGCGTGCGGACCCTACGGGTTCGAGAACAATGTAGACATGATCGAGACACGTCTCCGGTCAATAACCATAGCGGAACCTGGATGCTCATATTGGCTCCCACATATTCTACGAAGATCTTTATCGGTCAGACCGCATAACAACATACGTTGTTCCCTTTATCATCGGTATGTTACTTGCCTGAGATTCGATCGTCGATATCTTAATACCTAGTTCAATCTCGTTACCGGCAAGTCTCTTTACTCGTTTCGTAATACATCATCTCACAACTAACTCATTAGTTGCAATGCTTGCAAGGCTTATGTGATATGCATTACCGAGAGGGCCCAGAGATACCTCTCCGACAATCGGAGTGACAAATCCTAATCTCGAAATACGCCAACCCAACATGTACCTTCGGAGACACCTGTAGAGCTCCTTTATAATCACCCAGTTACGTTGTGACGTTTGGTAGTACACAAAGTGTTCCTCCGGCAAACGGGAGTTGCATAATCTCATAGTCATAGGAACATGTATAAGTCATGAAGAAAGCAATAGCAACATACTAAACGATCGGGTGCTAAGCTAATGGAATGGGTCATGTCAATCACATCATTCTCCTAATGATGTGATTCCGTTAATCAAATGACAACACATGTCTATGGTTAGAAAACATAACCATCTTCGATCAACGAGCTAGTCAAGTAGAGGCATACTAGTGACGCTTAGTTTGTCTATGTATTCACACAAGTATTATGTTTCCGGTTAATACAATTCTAGCATGAATAATAAACATTTATCATGAAATAAGGAAATAAATAATAATTTTATTATTGCCTCTAGGGCATATTTCCTTCAGAAGGATGATGAGAAAATGCCATATGCAATGCACCGGCGAGTCGCGCACGTTGCATTTTTGCGCGATGCTGGAGCGGGGCGCGCGCGCTGCATTTCAGCGCGGCTGCTGGAGCGGGCGCTGCGCGCCGTGCCAAACTAGGTGATGCGCGCGCGACAAATCTGTTTTTTGTGCGCCGCGCATCCGGCGCCTGTTGGAGATGCTCTTATCACGGACTACCTAGCCTCCGAGTCTATGGGCCACGGCTATCATTCGCCGTGGATGGGAGGGTGCACGGTGCTGACTTTCCGTGGTGAAAACTGGATGGCCCTGCGTATGGTTTCCACCGCCCGCCGAGCATTTGATGGATTCCACATGCTGGCCCTGTGTTGTGTGTTGTGGGTCGCTTGGGTGAGGAGGACGGCGATAGGGCTTCGACTGCCTTGTCATTAAAATTGTTGTAACCGTTAGATTTACAAGTGGATCAACTACAGGCCTCCAGAATGGACTGCTGACGGCCCAGTTAACCACAGGCCTTCCTTTTGGCCCTTGGAGCAGCAAGCCATAGGACATCTGGGCCAGTTGCGGGAGAGATTCCTTTACACAGTAGATCTGACGGCCAAAATTGTCCAAATCGCGAAAACGGACGGCCGAAAATTCAAATCGCTGTGAGGGTTCGCTTTAGGTGCGGTTATACTGTCCTTAATTAGCTTGACCCACTAATATTCGTGCAATCTACATATGAGAATCATCTACCATGTAGCATGCATTCATGCATTTTAAAGACATCTTCAACACTAGCCCGTAAATTTGCTCCAGTATACGTCCGCTGACAGGAGGGACCAGTCCGCGTACACTGATGTAGGAGCCGGCCATCCAACGCTGCCCGCATACAGTTCAAACCACATTTGAACTAACCGGACAAAATTCATACAAACTTGGCGGATTTTATAAAAGTTCGGACATAATTTACATAAAGGTCGATATTTGACCGTTTAACTAAAAACTAGAAAGAAAAACTAAACCCTATACCGGACGACCATGTCATGCGCATGGCCACCCTTTCCTGCTGCACCGCCATCATCGTCCGTGCCGCCGTCATCGTCGTCCATCCATCGGCTGTCTGCCGCTCGCGGAGCAGCCGCTCTGCCTCCTGCTGCGCGGCGCGGAGGGCAGCCGCAGCCAATGCCAACTGGGCTAGCGGAGCCTTGGTGGCGGCCTTGCCCCTATTGGCGTTGGCGGAGGAGTCGCTAGGCAACTACTCCTCGCCATCAAGGCGGCAGCGGCCGTCTCTGTGGTGGTGATTGAGCGGTCGAGGGTCCATGCGATGGCGAGCTCTGGGTCACTGCGGACCCATTCCAGCGCAACATCGATCTTGCCAGACGTGGAGCGGTGGGCGGCGTTGCGTCGGTCGTACCGCACCTGCTACCGCGCCGCACACTCCTCATCCGAGAAGACGACCCTCGAGCCCAAGGGACCATCGACAATGCCGCCTCCGGGGTAATGGAGGATGCGACCCCACACTTTGTTATTGCGGGCGTCAGCTCCTCCTGACAAGGCGGTGGTTGCGGCGGGTAACATGGCGGGCCCGTCAATGCGGGCGTTCCGGCGGTGCGCGGGTGGCGATGTGGGCTCGTTCTTGACGCGACATCCGATCTAGATGCCACGGCTGCGAGTTGGCGAGGCCGGCTTGTCCTTGACGCGATATCCAATCTGGACGCCACCGCAGTTGCACGGGTTAGGCGGGTTCCTCCTTGACCCGCTGGAGCGGGAACGCTGACTCGCGCTTGACGTGGTATAACACAGAGAGGATGGTGGCTCTTCCTTGACCCGCGCTGGTGGTGGTGGCATTGGGCCCATCTGGCGGACAAACTCTTCGTCCGTCAGAGCCGTCTCTGCGAGGAGGCGTAGCCGCTGCTCCGGATGCTCCTGCAGCTTCTGTTCCTGCTCGTCGCCGGAGGAGATGACGATCTCCTCCTTGGCGGAGGAGCCGGCCGTCGTGGATGCCTAGGATCCCGGAGAGCGAGGGCGGCGGCGCTAAGATCCGCCTGATGATGAACTATCTCTGCCTGTCGGCACAGAGAACCGATACTTCGGCATCGCCGATGGAGTTGGAGGGGCTCGGATAGGAGGAGGAGGGGCTCGAAGAGGAGGAGGAGAGAACAAAGTGTGGACATGCATCGCCAGTGCACGGGTTAAATAGTCGCGGGCAGGCCATGCGAAGTGCCGGTCACCCCGCTTCAATGCGGCTCAATGGCTAGAATTAGTTTCTCAGGACGTTGTGTCTGCATTGAAGCGGTGACGCCCGAGAGGTCACGTCCGTCAGTGCCACCTTCACATCCGACCGCGTCGCTCAACATCAACGCTAGCCGTTGCATGCTCTGGGCCATCATGAATGCGGCACGACAAGCGGCACATGCATTGTCTATAAAGCGTGGGAGAGGCAAGTGGGTGTTTCGGGTGGGCCAGGGCGGTCATACGAGGACGTGGTAGCGGTCCTGACGCCCACAATGCCCCCTACTTTGTCTTGGTTTTGCGGGAAAATATATGTTTGGACTGCTCGACAGAATGATACAAGCCCGCTTTGGATGGTAAAGCACGTCTGAACCGCACGGTCCGTACATATGCGGGCGGTTTGAGTGTCGGCATTGAAGATGCCCTAAGTAGGTTTTAATCACATTGCATTTAATTGTGGCATGCACAACTTTTTATGTTAAGATTTATAGATAAAATTTCACTAGTGCAGAAAATGCTAGTGGTGGCGTGTCATCCACATGCCACCAATATGGTGTCACTGATAAAAAATAACAGGGGCGTGTGGGCCCCCACCCCACCAGTAACATATATGTTGATGGCATGCCACGTGTATGGGTCCATGCCACCAGTAATACTTATCACCAGTGACATGTCTTGTTGATGCCATGCCACCAATTTGAAGTTTACATATGAAAAGTTGCACGACGACATTTTTTCAGCCAAATGACAATATATTTCGTTTTAATAGCAACGACCAGATCATATAACACTTAAGTTTGACATTACCAAATAGAGGTAAATGACGACATTTAAGTTTAACAAAATACTAACTAACACAATATGACTAGTAGCAAGTATCACACTTGTTCAAAGAAAGTTCAACAAAATACTAGCATATTATGAGTATATACCATGCTTGCTAATTAGATTCTACGATAGTTGGAATCAGGGTCGTAGGTAGGAGTATCCATGAACTCCTCATGATCATACTCGTGGTATAGAACATGACCCTCTTCCCAACTTTCACCCGGTAGGCATGTGTAAGGTCTCTTCAACCAGCGCAGACGAAATAGGTTTGGTGTGCCTTGTTGGTTACAAGACAACTGATTTCTAGGTCGTCTGCATTTTCATGAGGACGCATTGGAATTTGATGGTTGCATCAAGTCGAATGTCGAACCTTTCTATGAAGTCATGATTTCCCCCGCAAGGGATGATCTAAGCAAAGTGAAGAAAGAGATAATTAGACAATTTTGGACACAACTATGAAACTCCGTCACAACATGTTTAACTAGAACATACCCTTGTAGTTAGGTAGTCATCCGAAAGATCTACAAGAAACTTCTTGTCTTTCTGGCATCTGAAGACACCATAGATGGCACACGGGGGATCCATTGTCAACATTCATGTTGATAAAATAAACATACATCATGATCAGGAACACACACACACACACACACACACACACACACACACACACACACACACACACACACACACACACACACACACACATGTTGGGAAACATAGCATGCAATTTCAAAAAAATTCCTACGCTCGCGCAAGATCTATCTAGGAGATGCATAGCAACTAGAGAGGAGAGTGTGTCTACGTACCCTCGTAGACCGAAAGCGGAAACGTTTAACAATGCGGTTGATGTAGTCGAACTTCTTCTTGTTCCGACCGATCAAGCACCGAACGTATGACACCTCCTAGTTCTGCACACGTTCAGCTCGATGACGTCCCTCGAACTCTTGATCCAGCAAAGTTTCAAGGAGAGTTCCGTCAGCACGACGGCGTGGTGATGGTGATGGTGAAGTGATCCAGGCAGTGCTTCGCGTAAGCACTACGTGAATATGACCGGAGGCGTAAACTGTGGAGGGGGCGCCGCACATGGCTAAAAATTGTAGGTGTGTGTTCTAGCCGTGCCCCCCATATATATATATATATATATATATAGGTTGGAGGGGAGGAGAGGCAGCCAAGGGGGCGCCCTGATACATCCATTTTGCATCATGTTTTCTTACTATTATTTATAATGTTTTATCCATAATAATGCTTTTTTGAGTAATTCTAATGCCTTTTCTCTCATAATATGCAAGGTATACACAAAGAGGGAGAATTCCGGCAGCTGGAAATCTGGACCTGGAAAAGCTACGTTAGGCCACCTGTTCGGCACAACTCTAAAGAAGCTGAAAGTTCACGGAAATTTTTTATTGGAATATTGGAGGAATATTGGAGCAAATAACTACCATAGGAGGCCCACCAGGTGGGCAAAACCCACATGGGTGCGCGAGGGAGCCCAGGCTCGCCCTGGTGGGTTGTGCACACCCAGGCCCACCTCTGGTTCCCATCTTCTGGTATATAGGTCATCTTGACCTAGAAAAAAATAAGGAGAGGACTGTCGGGACGGAGCGCCGCCGTCTCGAGGAAGAACTTGGGCGGGAGCACTTTTGCCGTCCGGCGGAGCGATTCCGCCAGGGGAACTTCCCTCCCGGAGGGGGAAATCATCGTCATCATCATCACCAACAACTCTTCCATCTTTGGGAGGGCAATATCCATCAACATCTTCAACAACATCATCTCATCTCAAACCCTAGTTCATCTCTTGTGTTCAATCTTGTTACCGGAACTATAGGTTGGTGCTTGTGGGTGACTAGTAGTGTTGATTACATCTTGTAGTTGATTACTATATGGTTTACTTGGTGGAAGATTATATGTTCAGATCCAATATGCTATTTAATACTCCTCTAATCTTGAGCATGATTATCCTTTGTGATTAGTTACTTTCGTTCTTGAGGTCACGGGAGAAATCATGTTGCAAGTAATCATGTGAACTTGATATGTGTTCGATATTTTGATAGTATGTATGTTGTGTTTCCCTTAGTGGTGTCATGTGAGCGTCGACTACATGACACTTCACCATATTTCGGCCTAAGGGAATGCATTGTGGAGTAGCAATTAGATGATAGGTTGCGAGAGTGACAGAAGCTTAAACCCCAGTTTATGCGCTATTCTGTAAGGGACCGATTGGATCCAAAAGTTTAATGCTATGGTTAGAATTTATTCTTAATACTTTTCTCTTAGTTGCGGATGCTTGCGGGAGGGTTAAGCATATGTAGGAGGCTTGTTCAAGTAAGAACAACACCTAAGCACCGGTCCACCCACATATCAAATTATCAAAGTACCGAACACGAATTAAACCAACATGATGAAAGTGACTAGATGAAATTCCTGTGCACCCTCAAGAACGCTTTGCTTATTATAAGAGACCGTTTTGGCCTGTCCTTTGCCTCAAAAGGATTGGGCTACCTTGCTGCACTTTTGTTACTACTATCGTTATTTGCTCGTTACAAATTATCTTGCTATCAAAATACTCCGCTACTTACAATTTCAGCACTTGCAGACATTACCTTGCTGAAAACCACTTGTCATTTCCTTCTGCTCCTCGTTGGGTGATGGCAGCTGGAACTACGTCGGTATTTCCTCGGAGAGGGAGGGATGATGTAGCACAGCGACGGTAGAGTATTTCCCTCAGTTATGAAACCAAGGTATCGAACCAGTAGGAGAACCAAGCAAAACAACGTGAACAACACCTGCACACAAATAACAACACCTCGCTACCCGACGTGTTAAAGGGGTTGTCTATCCCTTTCGGGTAACGGTGCCAGAAATTGGCAAGTTGACGGGTGAAAGCTGTAATAGATTGATAGATCAAACGTCAAATAAAATAAATAAAGATAAAACACAGCAAGGCATTTTTGTATTTTTTTTGGTTTAATAGATCTGAATAAAAATGCAAAGGAAAATTAGATCGCAAGGCAAATATATGAGAAGAAAGACCCGGGGGCCGTAGGTTTCACTAGTGGCTTCTCTCGAGAAAAATAGAAAACAGTGGGTAAACAAATTACTATTGGGCAATTGATAGAACTTTGAATAATTATGACGATATCCAGGCAATGATCATTACATAGGCATCACGTCCAAGATTAGTAGACTGACTCCTGCCTGCATCTACTACTATTACTCCACACATCGATCGCTATCCAACATGCATCTAGTGTATTAAGTTCATGAAAAAACGGAGTAATGCAATAAGAACGATGACATGATGTAGACAAGATCCGTTTATCTATATGGCGGTAGATATAGATCCCATCTTTTTATCCTTCGTAGCAACGATACATACGTGTCATTTCCCCTTCTGTCACTAGGATCGAGCACCGTAAGATCGAACCCACTACCGGGCACCTCTTCCCATTGCAAGATAAATAGATCAAGTTGGACAAACAAAACCCAAATATCGGAGAAGAAATACGAGGCTATAAGAGATCATGCATATAAGAGATCAAAGAAACTCAAATAACTTTCATGGATATAAAAGAGATATGACTGATCATAAACTCGAAGTTCATCTGATCCCAACAAACACACCGCAAAAGAGTTACATCATACAGATGTCCAAGAGATCATTGTATTGAGAATTCAGTGAGAGAGAGAGAGAGAGAGAGAGAGAGAGAGAGAGAGAGAGAGAGAGAGAGAGAGAGAGAGAGAGAGAGAGAGAGAGAGAGAGAGAGAGAGAGCCATCTAGCTACTAACTACGGACCCGAAGGTCTACAAAGAACTACTCACGCATCATCGGAAAGGCACCAATGGAAGTGGTGAACCCCTCCGTGATGGTGTCTAGATTGGATCTGGTGGTTCTGGACTCTGCGGCGGCTAGATGAATATTTCCACGCTTGTTCTAGGGTTTCTGGAATATTGTGGTATTTATAGAGCAAAGAGGCGGACCGGGGGGCACCCGAGGTGGGCACAACCCACCAGGGCGCGCCTGGGCCTCCTGGCGCACCCTGGTGGGTTGTGCCCACCTCAGGGGACCCCCAGGTGCAACCTGCAGGCCCATTGCCTTCCTTCTGGCCCATAAAAAATCATCGTGGAGTTTCGTGGCATTTGGCCTCCGTTTGATATTGATTTCCTGCTATGTAAAAAAGATGGAAAAAACAGCAACTGGCACTTAGCACTATGTCAATAGGTTAGTACCGAAAAATGATATAAAATGACTATAAAATGATTATAAAACATCTAAGATTGATAATAAAACAACATGGAACAATAAAAAATTGTATCAGCATCCCCGAGCTTAATTCCTACTCGTCCTCGAGTAGGTAAGTGATAAAAACAGAATTTTTGATGTGGAGTGTTGTTCATCAAGTCATAACATATTCTTTTCTTTATAGCATGGACAATTTGACTTTTATGCGAATCAAAGCAATAGTCTAGTTTTGACATAATAATTTAGATACTCAAGCATATCAACAAGCAACCATGTCTTTCAAAATATCAACGCTAAAATAAGTTATCCCTAGCCTGTTATGCTCAAACATTGATCCATTCATGAAACCCACTCGAATATTAACTACACCCAATACTTGAGCACGATCATATTGCCTCCTAGTTAGTGCTTTTTATGAGAGAGGATGAAGACTCAAATTTAAAAATAAAAATTGCATAGAGTCAAAGAAAGGCCCATTTGCAGAGGGAAGTAGGGATTTGTAGAGGTGCCGGAGCACAAAGCGAAAAATTAGAGATAAAAGCATTTTGGGAGGTGTATCCATCCCACCAACAAAAATGACTTAGAGTTCCGAACACTTTCCATGCTAGATATGCCATAGGCGGTTCCCAAACAGAAAATAAAGTTTATTCCTTTTTCCACCATTCTTTCACTTTCCATGGCTAGTCGTATCCACGGGTGCCCACCATCCCAACACTTTCCAAGGAATTTATTATTGACAACATAAAGTAAATTCATTTTTTTTTGCATTTTGGGACTGCGCATCCTTAAAACATTTGCCTTACTCTCGTGCAATGACAAGTGAATAAACACTCATCTTGAGAATAACACATCTAGCATGGAAAATATTAGCCACCCGTTACCGTTCCGCGAGCGAAACAAACACACAAAAGAGAAGTTTATTTTGAAAAGTAGAGATGGCACATGAAAATTTGCTTAGAACGGCAAAAGAATATCGCATATAGGTAGATATGGACTCGTGTGGCAAAACTGGTTTAAAGGATTTTGGATGCACAAGTAGATGTCATACTTAGTGCAAAATGAAGGCTAGCAAAAGATTGGGAAGCGACCAACCAAGAAACAAATAATCTCATAAGCAAGCATTAAGCATAATTAACACCGAATAATGCACCACAAGTAGGATATGATTTTCATTGCATGATTATTGATTTTCATGCATGCATAGGGAATCACAAACCTTAACACCAATATTCTTACTAGAGCACAATTACTCATCAACACAACTCACATATCACATCATCATATCTCAAAACTATTACTAAGAATCAAGTTTATTTTGTCCAATGATCTTCATGACATTTTCTCTTACTTCATCCTTCTTGGATATCTATCACTTTGGGACTAATTTTCATGTGTTGCTTTTCACAAGCTCAAACAAATATAAGTGAAGACCATGAGCATAACATAACAAATTTTCTTTCTCTCAAAATAATTTAAGTGAAGCAAGAGAGAATTTCTTAAAAATTTTACTAACTCTCAAATAAATCTAAGTGAATCAAGAGAGCATTTCTTCAAAAATAAGAAAGCACACCGTGCTCAAAAAGATATAAGTGAAGCACTAGAGCAAGTCCTAGCTCATAAAAGATTTAAGTGAAGCATAGAGAGCAATTCTAACAAGTCATGATATAATTTTGGCTCTCTCAAATAGGTGTGTCCAGCAAGGATTGATGACTTAAAGCACAATATAAAACAATAAAAGACACAAACCATACAAGACGCTCCAAGCAAAACACATATCATGTGACGAATAAAAATATAGCCTCGAGTAAAATACCGATAGTTGTTGGAAGAAAGCGGGGATGCCACTCGGGGGCACCCCCAAGCTTAGTTGGTTGCTCATTCTTGGATAATAGCTTGGGATGCCGGGGCATCCCCAAGCTTAGGCTCTTACATCCTTCCTTCATCCATCGTAAGATAACCCAAAACTTGAAAACTTCAATCACACAAAACTCAGCAAAACCTTCGTGAGATCCGTTAGTGTAAGAAAAATAAATCACTACTACAAGTGCTGTATCAAACCAACTATTATTTTGTTTTTGTATCATATCTACTGTATTCCAACTTTTCTATGGCAAAAACTCATCAAAGAAAACCATAGATACATCAAATAAGCACACAACACAAAGAAAACAGAATGTGTCAAAACAAAACAGTCTGTAGCAATCTGATTTTTTTGAATACTTCCAGAACTCCAGAATTCTGAGAAACTAGGACAACCTAGATAATTTGTATATTGATCTTCTGCAAAAATAATTTGCATTTTATCACCTTCTAGTGAATTTTAACAATTATTTTCGTGAGCACAAAGTTTCTGTCTTTTTCAGAAAGATCAAACAACTATCACCCAAGAAGATCATATTGGTTCTACTTGGCACAAACACTAATTAAAACACAAAAAACACAATCATAACAGTAGCATAATTGTGTTAACACTAAAGAACATAAAACAAAAAGCAAAAAAATAAATTTTATTCATTGGGTTGCCTCCCAACAAGCGCCATAGTTTTACGCCCTTAGCTAGGCATAAAGCAAGGATCTAAGTTTTGTCATCCTCCGAAATTTTGGCAACTTTTGTAAGGGTTTTATCAAACCCGGGAGGCTCTTTACGCTTCCCTAAATTCTCTGAAAAAGAAACCATCTTAAGATCAAAAATATCCAATCGCTTGTTGCAAAGAGTAATCAGGGTATTCATGCGATTGATACTACCATTGAGGTGTTTGAGGGGTTCATTGTATTTCTGTATTTCAACCATATGTTTGTGCAAATCACCAAGTTTGTCCAGCATTTGAGCTCCCTCGGGGGTAAAATGAAAACTCTTCTTTTGAGGAGGAATTCCCAAAATTCCCTCTAAGATTTCATAGGCAGCATTGGCCTCAAGTTCAATAAAATTTCCTTTAGCGGTAAAATAAAGAAGTTGTCTATGATGCAAAGCCAATCCTATGTAAAAAATACGAAGCAAAACCTTGGCGTCCCCCTTTAAGTTGGAAATACGATATGATTCCATAAGCCTATACCAAGCATCTTTCAAAATTTCTCCTTGTATTTGCTTGAAGTACAAGACTTCAAAATCTGGTGGCAAAGGAGGAGTAGGGACGCTAGCCATTGGGACTAGAAAGCAAGAGAAAGGAGAAAAGAAAAAGAGAGGTGAATAAAACGGAAAATTTTTGTGAAGTGGGGGAGAGGAAAATGAGAGGCAAACGACAAATAATCTAAATTGCAAGGAGATGACATTTGTGATTAGGAACCTGGTTATGTTGAAGATCCTCCCTGGCAACGGCGCCAAAAATTCTCCTTGATGGCAGTTGGAACTACGTCGGTATTTCCCCGGAGAGGCAGGGATGATGTAGCACAACGACGGTAGAGTATTTCCCTCAGTTATGAAAGCAAGGTATCAAACCAGTAGGAGAACCAAGCAACACAACGTAAACAACACCTGCACACAAATAACAACACCTCGCAACCCAGCGTGTTAAAGGGGTTGTCAATCCCTTTCGGGTAACGGCGCCAGAAATTGGCAAGTTGACGGGAGAAGTTGCAATAGATTGATAGATCGAATGCCAAATAAAATAAATAAGGATAAAATGCAGCAAGGTATTTTTGTATTTTTTTGGTTTAATAGATCTAAATAAAAATGCAATGGAAAAGTAGATGGCAAGGCAAATATATGAGAAGAAAGACCCGGGGGCCGTAGGTTTCACTAGTGGCTTCTCTCGAGAAAAATAGCAAATGGTGGGTAAACAAATTATTGTTGGGCAATTGATAGAACTTCAAATAATTATGACGATATCCAGGCAATGATCATTACATAGGCATCACATCCAAGATTAGTAGACCGACTCCTGCCTGCATCTACTACTATTACTCCACACACCGACCGCTATCCAGCATGCATCTAGTGTATTAAGTTCATGGAAAAATGGAGTAATGCAATAAGAATGATGACATGATGTAGACAAGATCCGTTTATCTATATGGCGGTAGATATAGATCCCGTCTTTTTATCCTTAGTAGCAACGATACATACGTGTGGTTTCCCCTTCTGTCACTACGATCGAGCACCGTAAGATCGAACTCACTACCGGGCACCTCTTCCCATTGCAAGATAAATAGATCAAGTTGGCCAAACAAAACCCAAATATCGGAGAAGAAAAACGAGGCTATAAGAGATCATGCATATAAGAGATCAAAGAAACTCAAATAACTTTCATGGATATAAAAAGATATGACTGATCATAAACAAGAAGTTCATCATATCCCAACAAACACACCGCAAACGAGTTACATCATATGGATCTCCAAGAGACCATTGTATTGAGAATTCAGCGAGAGAAAGAGAAAGCCATTTAGCTACTAACTACGGACGAGAAGGTCTACAAAGAACTACTCACGCATCATCGGAGAGGCACCAATGGAAGTGGTGAACCCCTCCGTGATGGTGTCTAGATTGGATCTGGTGGTTCTGGAGTCTGCGGAGGCTGGATGAACATTTCGATGCTTGTTCTAGGGTTTCTGGAATACTTTGGTATTTATAGAGGAAAGAGGCAGTCCGGGGGGCACCCGAGGTGGGCACAACCCACCAGGGCGCGCCTGGGCCTCCTGGCGTGCCCTGGTGGGTTGTGCCCCCCTAGGGGCACCCCCTGATACGTCTCCAACATTTCTATAATTTTTTATTATTCCATGCTATTATATTATCCGTTTTGGATGTTTAATGGGCTTTACTATACACTTTTATATTATGTTTGGGACTAACCTATTAACCCAAGGCCCAGTGCAAATTGCTGTTTTTTTGCCTATTTTAGTGTTCCGCAGAAAAGGAATATCAAACGGAGTCCAAACGGAATGAATCCTTCGGGAGCATTATTTTTGGAACAAACGTGATCTAGAGGACTTGGAGTGGACTTCAAGAAATCAACGAGGAGGCCACGAGGCAGGGAGGCGTGCCAGCCCCCTGGGCACGTCCTCCACCCTCGTGGCTCCACCGACCTACTTTTTCCTCCTATATATACCCATGTACCCTGAAACCAACCAGGAGACCATGAAAACCTATTTCCACCGCCGCAACCTTCTGTACCTGTGAGATCCCATCTTGGGGCCTTTTCCGGCGCTCCGCTGGAGGGGGAATCAATCACGGAGGGCTTCTACATCAACACCATAGCCTCTCCGATGATGTGTGAGTAGTTTACCTCAGACCTTCGGGTCCATAGTTATTAGCTAGATGGCTTCTTCTCTCTCTTTGGATCTCAATACAAAGTTCTCCTCGATCTTCTTGGAGATCTATTCGATGTAACTCTTTTTGTGGTGTGTTTATCGAGATCCAATGAATTGTGGGTTTATGCTCAAGATTATCTATGAACAATATTTGAATCTTCTCTGAATTCTTTTATGTATGATTGGTTATCTTTGCAAGTCTCTTCGAATTATAAGTTTGGTTTAGCCTACTAGATTGATCTTTCTTGCAATGGAAGAAGTGCTTAGCTTTGGGTTCAATCTTGCGTTGCTCGATCCCAGTGATAGAAAGGGAAACAACACGTATTGTATTGTTTCCATCAAGGATAAAAAGATGGGGGTTTATATCATATTGCTTGAGTTTATCCCTCTACATCATGTCATCTTACCTAATGCGTTACTCTATTCTTATGAACTTAATACTCTGGATGCATGCTGGATAACGTTCGATGTGTGGAGTAATAGTAGTAGATGTAGGCAGGAGTCGGTCTACTTGTCACGGACGTGATGCCTATATACATGATCATGCCTAGATATTCTCATAATTATGCACTTTTCTATAAATTGCTCGATAGTAATTTGTTCACCCACCGTAATACTTATGCTATCTTGAGACAAGCCACTAGTGAAACCTATGGCACCCAGGTCTATTTTCCATCATATTAATCTCCCGTCAACTAGCTATTTCAGGCGCCGTTTATTTTGCAATCTTTACTTTTAATCTTTATCATAAAAATACCAAAAATATTATCATCTCTATCAGATCTCACTTTTGCAAGTGGCCATGAAGGGACTGACAACCCCTTTATCATGTTGGTTGCAAGGTTCTTATTTGTTTGTGTAGGTACGAGGGACTTGCGTGTGTCCTCCTATTGGATTGATGCCTTGGTTCTAAAAAACTGAGGGAAATACTTACGCTACTTTGCTGCATCACCTTTCCTCTTCAAGGAAAAAACCAAGGCATGCTCAAGAGGTAGAAAGAAGGATTTCTAGCGCTGTTGCTGGGGAGTCTACGCACAAGTCAAGACATACCAAGTACCCATCACAAACTCTTATCCCTCGCATTACATTATTTGCCATTTTCCTCTCATTTTCCTCTCCCCCACTTCACCCTTGCCGTTTTGTTCGCCCTCTCTTTTCGTTCGCCTCTTTTTCGCTTGTTTCTTGTTTGCTCATGTGTTGGATTGCTTGCTTGTCACGATGGCTCAAGATAATACTAAATTGCGTGATTTTGCCAATGCCAACAACAATGATTTTCTTATCACTTCGATTGCTCCTCTTACCGATGCTGAATCTTGTGAAATTAATGCTGGTTTGCTGAATCTTGTCATGAAAGATCAATTCGCCGACCTTCCTAGGGAAGATGCCGCTACCCATCTAAACAGCTTTGTTGATTTATGTGATATGCAAAAGAAGAAAGATGTGGATAATGATATCGTTAAATTGAAGCTATTTCCTTTTTCTCTTAGAGATCGCGCTAAAACTTTGTTTTCATCTTTGCCTAAAAATAGTATTGATTCTTGGAATAAGTGCAAAGATGCTTTTATCTCTAAGTATTTTCCTACCGCTAAGATCATTTCTCTTAGAAACGATATTATGAATTTTAAGCAACTTGATCATGAACATGTTGCACCATCTTGGGAGAGGATGAAATTAATGATACATAATTGCCCTACACATGGTTTGAACTTATGGATGGTTATACAAAATTTTTATGCCGGATTGAATTTTGCTTCTAGAAATCTTTTAGATTCGGCCGCGAGAGGCACTTTTATGGAAATCACTTTAGGAGAAGCTACTAAACTCCTAGATAATATTATGGTTAATTATTCTCAATGGCACACTGAAAGATCTACTAGTAAAAAGGTGCATGCAATTGAAGATATTAATGTTTTGAGTGGAAAGATGGATGAACTTATGAAATTGTTTGTTAATAAGAGTGTTTCTTCTGATCCCAATGATATGCCTTTGTCTACTTTGATTGAGAATAATGAATCTATGGATGTGAATTTTGTTGGTAGGAACAATTTTGATAACAACGCTTATAGAGGAAACTTTAATCCTAGGCTGTATCCTAGTAATTACTCTAATAATTATGGTAATTCCTACAACAACTCTTATGGAAATTTTAATAAGATGCCCTCTGATTTTGATACTAGTGTTAAATAATTTATGATTTCTCAAAAGAATTTCAATGCTTTGCTTGAAGAAAAATTGCCTAAGATTGATGAGTTGGCTAGGAACGTGGATAGAATTTCTCTTGATGTTGATTCTTTGAAACTTAGATCTATTCCACCTAAGCATGATATGAATGAGTCTCTCAAATCCATGAGAATTTCCATTGATGAGTGCAAAGAAAGAACCGCTAGGATGCGTGCTAAGAAAGATTGCTTTGTAAAAGCGTGTTCTTCTACCTTTCATGATAATAAGGATGAATATCTAAAAGTAATTGATGTGTCTCCTATTAAATCTTTGTTTTGCAATATGAATCTTGATAATGATGGGATTGGAGATGAGTCAACTTTAGTTAAAAGGCGTCCCAATGATTCAGAGTTTTTAGATCTTGATGCAAAAATTGGTAAAAGTGGGATTGGAGAGGTCAAAACTTTGCATAGTAATGAACCCACTATTTTGGATTTCGAGGAATTTAATTATGATAATTTTTATTTAATAGATTGTATTTCCTTGTTGCAATCCGTGCTAAATTCTCCGCATGCTTATAGTCAAAATAAGGCTTTTACTAAACATATCGTTGATGCTTTAATGCAATCTTATGAAGAAAAGCTTGAATTGGAAGTTTCTATCCCTAGAAAACTTTATGATGAGTGGGAACCTACTATTAAAATTAAAATTAAAGATCATGAATGCTATGCTTTGTGTGATTTCACTAAAAAAAAGACACATCCATGACATTTTGGGCCGAACGAATTTTTTTTCTGTCATACATATGACACTTCTATGACGATAATTGTGACAAAACCCGGTATCATCATAGATGTGGTGGGATCCTACTTCTATGACAAAAAATCATGACAGAAAATGGGCTTTTCGTCCTGGGCGGGCCGGAGACACAGCTGCATGACATTCCTTGGGCCGTCCATGATGGAAAAAACCGTGGTAGAAGCGAGGGGGAGGAAAATTTCGGGGAGTTCCCGGTTACGGTGGGAGGTCGGGGGCCGAGCGATGCGCGTTTCTCTCGTACACGTACGCGCGTGTGTGCGAGGCGTTGGCTCTAACTGAACCCAAGCGAGGCGTTGGGCTCTAACTGAACCCGAGCGATTGCACTGCAGGCTACGCGTTACTAAACCCGAGCGATCGATCGATGGCTGTTAACTGAACCCGATCGAGCGATTCCTTCGCTACTGCTGCTAACTGAAGCCGATCGATGGGATGAACAGTGAGCGTTGCGAGGGGGGTTTGGGTGAACAATGAGCGGTGGCGTTGCCTCTGGATGAATAGGACCCCGTGGTGTGGTGGAGGGCTGGATGAACAGTAGACGGTGGAGGGGTGCCCGTGGAGGGGTGGATGAACAGGACCCCGTGGTGTGGAGGGCTGGATGAACAGTAGACGATGGAGGGGTGCCCTTGGAGGGGTGGTTGAACAGGACCCCGTGGTGTGGAGGGCTGGATGAACAGTAGACGGTGGAGGGGTGGTTGAACAGTAGCCGGTGGAGTAGCGCGTGGTGGAGGCTGGATGAACATGAGCCCGTGAAGGGTGGAGGACGTCGACGGTGGATGAACAGTAGTTCGTGGAGGGCGGAGGGGGTCGACAGTGGAGATGAACAATATCCCGTGGAGTCCCGTTTTGCGGTACGCCACACCCATCCCGATGAACAGGACCCCCGTTTCGACCGTAGCGCTCCAACACAAGTCCGTTTCCTCCGTTTTGCGGTACGCCACACCCCTCCCGATCAACATGACCCCCGTTTCGACCGTAGGAGGTCCATTTCCTCCGTTTTGCGGTACGCCAGACCCCTCTCGATGAACAGGATCCCGTTTCGAACATGGCCGGTCGAACACAAGGCCGTTTCCTCCGTTCTGCGGTACGCCAGGCCTCGTTTCCATCGCATGTTCCGTCCAAGCCCTCCCGATGAACACGACGCATTCCGTTGCCTCCCCATGAACACGACGCATTCCGTTGCCTCCCCATGAACACGACGACGACGCTGTTTCTCCGTTCCGACCCAGCCATGTCAACGAGCCCTCGCCGTACGTATGCGCGAGTAGGCGTTCGAGACCCCGCCCGTATGTACACATACGTGGCCGTATTTTCTTTCTTGCACCCTGGCCGCCTCTACTACGACACATGTGCGCCTCTACATCCACCTGTATATATGTACGTACACGTTCGCGACCAGAATGACAACGCTACGTACGCTTCGACCAGGTGGGTCTCGACTGTCAGGCACTTCCTTGCGTGCGAAGATGTAGCTGGTGGGTCCCAGCAGTCAGGGGCAAACGTTTTTTTTCACAAAATACGGTGGCCCGTCCGGTGGGTCCCCACTGTCAGGTGGAGGAATAATTATTTTGCACGTAATAAGGAGGCACTTCCTTGCTCCGGCCGTGGACCCAGCTGTCAGCCTCTCCACGTACAGTCCATGTCTGATGGAAGCCGTTCCTTGACCACATTGACCACGCCACGCCGAGAGCACCAGGGCGGTGGACGACGGCGAGGCCTAGGAAGGGGACGACGCGGAGCCGGGGAAGACGCGGCAGTGGATGCCCACGCGTAGAGGAGTACGAGGGTTCACTGGTTCGCTGCGTGTGAGGCTGCCGTTGCTGCAGAATAACAGGGGGTGTGGGTGACTAGAGGGATGGCCTGGCCAGCTGTGGGAGTAGTAGGGGGCGGTGAGGCCTCCGCCGCATCGCAGCCGGCCATGGGAGGCAGGAGTACGAGGCACGACCGGCGCTGGTTTGGGCGGCTGGAGCAAGAAGACCAGAGGTTGAAGAAGCACTACGGCCGTTGGATGGACATCGTACGGTCACTAGAGCTAGAATCATGCATATTGACTAAGTTGACAAAGCCCTCCGTCCCCGTCAACTTAGTAGGCCCACAAGTCAGCCTGCCACCAAGGTGGGTCCCAGCTAACATGGGGAGTATTCATTTTTTTGTGCGTAATAAGGAGGCACTTCCTTGCGTGCGAAGATATAGCTGGTGGGTCTGAACTGTCAGCGGCAGTAACGTTTTTTTCACAAAATACAGGGGCCCTTTCGGTGGGTCCCTGATGTTAGGTGGAGGAATAATTATTTTGCGTGTAATAATGAGGCATTTCCTTGCGTGCGGCCGTGGACCCAACTGTCGGCCTCTCCACGTACAGTCCACTTCATATGCATGTCGGTCGTTGACCACGTTGACCAGGCCGCGCCGAGAGCACCAGGGCGGTGGACGACGGCGAGGCCTAGGAAGGGAATGACACAGAGGCAGGGAAGACTCGATAGTTGTTTCCCACGCGGAGGGGAGTACGACTGTACGAGGGTTTACTGGTTCGTCCGCCGTCGCCGGAGAATAACAGCAGGTGTGGGCGAGTAGAGGGATGGCTAGGCCAGCAATGGGAGTACGGTGGGGCGGTGAGGCCTGCGCAGCAGCACAGCCGGCCGCGGGGAGTAGGGAGCAGGTAGTCCCGCCGGCGCTTGTTTGAGCGGCTGGAGCAGGAAGAGCAGAGATTGAAGAAGCACGACGGCTGTTCGATGGACATCCAACAGTCACTGCTTGTGCGTCAACCTTTTTTAGGAAAGCCTCAAATCTGTGGAAAACAGCATACAACCCATCTTCCATTATTTCTAATAATTTACAGCGCATTTGCTAATTCTTAAGGTTTTTTTGGAGCCCATGTTCTTTTTGTTAGCATTACAGCCCATATTGTGGCCACGTTTAAAAAATTAACGAAATTTTGCATATTACGGTGCGGTCCGAACTGTTTTTAATCCCAAAATTTTGACTCACATTCAAACTGATTTTAAAAATAAATGTATATCAATATAAAATCCAACAAATTCTCCACGCATAAAAATTAATGTAATTTAAAATATCGAAATGAAAACATATTTTAAACTAATTGCCGGGTTGATGTGTTTTAAAAATGTACACCCCATTTCTCATTACTGATGGGCCATTTTCTCGGCCAGCCGAATGAAGCTCTCCTCGTCTTGAAAGATTTGCAGCCCAACAGGCCAGACAAAGCGACTTACTTGGCAAATCACAAAAAACTGGGCTATGGCCATGGACCCAGCTGTCAGCCTTTCCACGTACAGTATTCTTCCGATGGAAGTCGGTCGCTGACCACATTGACCCCGCCGCGCTAAGAGCACTACCGCGGTGGACGACGGTGAGGCGTAGGAAGTGGACGACGCGGAGCCGGGGAAGACGCGGCAGTGGATGCCCACGTGGAGAGGAGTACGAGGGTTCACTGGTTCGGCTGCGTTGTGAGGCTGCCGTCGCCGCAGAATAACAGGGGGTGTGGGTGAGTGGAGGGATGGCCTGGCCAGTGGTGGGAGTAGTATGGGGACGGTGAGGCCTCCACGGCAGCACAGCCGACCACGGGAGGCAGGAGCATGCAACACGACCGGCGCTGCTTTGGGCGGCTGGGGCAAGAAGACCAGAAGTTGAAGAAGCACTATGGCCGTTGGATGGACATCGTTGACCACGCCGTGCCGAGAGCACCAGGGCGGTGGACGACGGCGAGGCCTACGAAGGGAAGGACACGGAGCCGGGGAAGACATGGCAGTGGCTGCCGATGCGGTGAAGAGTACGAGGGTTGACTGGTTCAGCTGCCGTCGCCGGAAAATAACAGGAGGTGTGGGTGAGTAGAGGGATAGACAGGCCAGGGATGCGAGTATGATGGGGCCGTGAGGCCCTCCCAGCAGCACTGCCGGCCACGGGAGGCGTGAGCAGGCGGTTCGGACGACGCTGGTTTGGGCGGCTGGGGCAGGAAGATCAGAGACTGAAGAAGCACGATTGCCATTAGATTGACATCTAACGGTCTCACGCTGGTAGAGTCGATTGTTGACTAAGTATCTTTTTTGAGAAACCTTGTGTACGCATGAACTTAGTAGGCCCACAAGTCAACCTCCAAATCTGTGGTAGACAACATAAAGCCCATTTGCTATTTTTTATAATTTGCAGCCCATTTGCTAATTCTTAAGTAATTTATTACAGCCCATTTTCTGCCCAGGACCATGGTCAAAAAGTCCAACCTTATTTTGCATATTTTGGTGGAGTCGGAACTGTTGTAATCCCGTAATGATAAACATTTTTTAAGAACTTATTGATTTGCCAAAAAATCGTTTTGTTTTTGTAAGCAAATAAGACGTGGGACAATTTAGTTGGTTTAAGGGAAAACCAGTGGTAAAAAAAATCAGCGCTGGGTGGGAAAAACAACAAAAATAAGGATGTAAATATGAAAAGGGAATTTTATGTGTTTTCAATATAATGATACGTGTATATGAACTAGTAAAACTATAGGTAGAGATTAGAAAACGGATGTAGGACATGCGTTTCAAGAGGAAAATAGAACTGAGCTGTGTGTTCGATTCAGTAAAAAAACTGCCTGCGGATGTTGTAAGACAAAATATAACTAACGCTGGCAGGCCAGAGGCCAGTAGATACCTGCGGGATCTTTGTGCCCCGTTGTCGTCATGGGCTGGGCCTATTAAAAACAAAACAACGCTGGGCAATCTACGGCCCAGTTGAAACTTGCTCGACCTGAAAAAACAATATACGTGCTCAATAAACGAGAGGATTCTGCAAGTACAGACTGATAACTGGGATGCAGCACGGATATTGTTTTTTTATCGTGATAATAAGTGCGTGCACTTGTTTTGAAAAAATTGGAGAACTGGGAATTCGAACGGCGGGTGCTTATGCTACCCATCAAATAAAAATCAGGTGCCTGCAAATTCGTTTCGAAACAAATGATTCAACTTTATATCCATGTCGACCCTCGGCATGATGGTTGGAAGCAAATGCAAGTTCATACCAAAAGATCGTTAACAACAATACCAACTTGCGGATGACAAGGTAGTACAACTACCAATACCAAACTAACTTATAATCTTTTTACTCCTGGCCCTAGTGTTCGTCTGGTAGAAAATCTTGCAGAGGACCAGCTCCCGCTCCTTCTCTTGTTCCACGTCCCCGAGGTGGTACTGGTGCATCACCCAGTTGGTCCTCTGCTGGTCGAAGTTCTTGTTGGTGTGCAACACCAGAACCTTTTTTATTGCCCGTCTGCCGGCCGTTGACCATCACCGGCAAGGTATTGCCGGTCTTGTGCCACATCGCGTGCATGCCGCACTCCGACTGTATCTTGCGACGCGTCCACGCACCCCTTTTGAACGCCCTGGAATTGCACTGAAAGAAATGCTTCCTTAGGCCACTCAGTGTGATACGTGCAGTATTGTGGAATACAGGTTTTAGTGTACCTAGTTGGCATTTTCATAACATCTTTGGCATGTTGCAGTCAGTTGTTTCACTTTTTATTAACTGTCAAATTGTAATTGCTTCACCAGGTCTGCGTCTAAAAAGAAAAATAGAGCTATAGACAAAGGAATATGTTTGTGCAAGTAGACGGCCGATCAGTGTCTTACCTAGAAGTTTCTCAGGTTGAGTGTAACATATGCCGTGCTCGCTGTCGATGGTTGGTATGAACAAATCGATGAGAGACTGAAATCTCGCGCTGTCAGCACTCACTTTGGCCTCAAGGTGCTCGATCAGCTCCTGATCCGTGGGATCGAACTTGACGCCAGCCGGCAGCACGGGCCAATCCTTCTTCGACTTGCATCGGTAATTCCAGTTATATGGTACTCAATGTATGAGTGAATGATGAAAGATTTCGACAGATAAGTGGTACTCCAAATCTGAAGTCCAGAATACCCGAACACGCTGCCGGGATTCTTGTGACACCTCACGCGCAGCGTGTTGTCACGTCAATTCAATGTGTGGACATGATGAATAATTTGACCAACGTATACTAGTACTGCTACTGTAGTACTTACTAGTCGTATTTAGTGTCACAATTTATACGTAGGTTTAACTAACAAGTACGCGCTTGAAGCCTAACTGATATATATATATATATATATATATATATATATATATATATATATATATATGGCTTCTGCACAACATCTCCATCATCATTATCAGTACATCCTACGCAGGTGAGTTAGGATGCACTTGATCCCAGGAAGGTATCTATCCTTCAAACCAGAGGAGTGCTTCAAACTAACAACAGTACATAATATCCAACAAAAGAGGGTCGTGTTACAATAGCAAAATACATGGTTCAGTCTAGATATCAGCACGAATCAAGTTGTACATATTTGCTGTTCGCATGAACCACATCGCCGCATGTCGGGTTTGCAAAAGCCATCCATCGCATGGAAGCTTGATGCCTTTCACACACTAAAGATTATCTGGCAACAAGCTGTGTCTACGAATCTTTGGATATGGTGATTCATGAAACCCATGGTATGATGTGTAAACACAGCCCCCCCTCACGAATGGAAGTTGCATAGCACAGTAATCATCGCCGGTGATATGATCGATGATTGGTTGGATGATCGGATAATTGAGCCCGAGGAACAAGGACTGGTTGCCGAGGCTGTAAACCCGCCTCTAGTTGAATACGTCTGGCCCAACGGAGCTGGGATCTTTCTCGAACACGAAGCAGCCATAACCATCAATGTCACGAACGCCCCACCATTGTACTGCATGTGGTTTGATGTAATGGTTTGGTCAATTTGGTACGTGCGAATGAGCATCAAATGACCGCCGTCAGCTGAACGAGCGATAAACCACCACCCATCGGCTGGTATGATTCCAGGTCCTAGAATCATGAAGGCCAGCGCATTTGCGTCTGCCGCAACAATTCAAGTTGGAGACCAAAAGGACGAAAATAAACAATCATGTTCAGAGTATGTGTGGAATTAAGATTATTATAACAGTGACACATATCATAGAGAGAGAATTGCAATGCCGTGGTCATAATCATACCCCAAGTTAAAAAAATAAGCCAAGGACTTTCATATTCTAGCAATATGTCATGGTTCAAACATCATGTAACAATGAGAGGAAAACAACTATGACAGCTCCTACTCATATTCTACCATAGCACTTACTACTACTGTTCTCATATCAACTCTAAGCAATAACATGAGTTTTTATAAAAATCTTGTAAACAAGAGTAACATATAGCAATCATGATGTTATGATCATAATATGTATTCTAACAATCATTAGATGCCAATTGTTCTCATATCAACTCTAACAATAACATGTGTGGTCATAAAAATCTAGGAAATGAGAGGAACATATAGCAATGGTGTGGTTATAGACATGCTATGCATTCTAAATTTGTAACAAATGAACAGGCTGTCATATTCATAAGGTAAAGATGAGATGAGATAGAACAATTACACGACGATAGATTCCACCAATATAGGTAGCCAATCTGTGCGTCGACCGCGTAAACGATGCCATCGTGCACTATAGCATCAGACAGAAATTTTTCCTCAACAGGATTGATGATGAGCCATAACCATGTATGGCGACCGGATTCCAGATAGACTAATCCCTTGTTGAACAAGGCAATGAGCTTGTAATCCATGTAGTCTTCTGATGGTGTGGGCACTTCACAGATTACAATTTTCTGCAAACAGAGGTCGAGCCAAAAGCTTGACGTGTTCATGCGTAGTAGGCAGGAGTGTCCGGCGGGCCGCGAGGCTTGATGGCGGCGGTATCCAAAGATGGAAGGGTGATCTCTCGCTGGGTGTAGATATCCACGAGACGCCATGGACTACCAGATTGGTGGATGAGGACGATCCAGTTGGCCTTCATGCCCGCCCAGTAGTGGCCGCCATGAAGGGCAGGTGGACGGGTAGTGGTAGCATGTCGAGGGGCACCACGGCAACCTCCGTAGGATCGTCAAGTCGGTGTCTAAGCCACCTGCGAGGATCGAGCATCAGCAAGCAGGGTGTCTTGAAAAGAGCCGGCCGGTTGCAGACGAGTAGACGGTACAAAGACACCAAGCATGCGGCCAGACGGACGGTGCTGGGTAGGTCCATACGACTACAGATCTGCTCCAAGAGAACATCGGGGAGGGAATTCCAATCGCGGCTCTGCGTGTCAGTCGATTCTGCCATTGGGGTTTTCGGTGCCTGCGAGCCAGCGGGGAAGTGGATTCGGGCGGGCGAGCAAAGTGGGTTCTCCTCGTGTGGCCGAGCAGTGAGCGGGGGATATCGTACGCGCGAGCTACCAAGGAAGATGGCGCGGGCGGGCGAGCAGTGAGCGGGGGTAAATGGTGTGCGGCCGACGATGGGGAAGAGATGAGGAAGAAGAAGAGAGGAGGAAGAAGAGTGGAAGATGGGGAAGAAAGTGCATTCAATCTCAATTCTACTATTACTACTACCAGGATATACCGTCCTTCGGAGTGTAAATAGTTACACCGATGACATGTGGGTCTACCACAACAGGGCCCATATGTCAGTTAATGGAGGACAGAGGTGCGTAGGCGTATTTGCAGAAGCATGCTCTACTGGCAAACATGATGGCAGTACTGGGTAAGGCTGATTTAGTAACACCAACACGCTGGTTTAGCTTATTAATTACGTGTCCCATCTGCTGCAGCGTGTATTGTCACTTCACTGCGAAGACTAGTTGAATAGTTCTCTCTGACCGAGATGGGGAATAAATGGATCGTGAGGACTTCCTTTCTACAGTATCCCTATGCCTCGACACTCACTTCACTCATTTTGCTCCGTACCTAGTCACTTGTTGAAATCGGTACAAAGACAAATACTCCGTATTTGGGAACAGAGGGAGGCTTTTACTCCGTACTATTTGGGAACAGAGGGAGTATCACCATATGGAGGGAACAGACGAAGCTTGAAATATGAACATGTCAATGGGAGGGAGTAAGCCCCATGCATGCATGCATGCAACATGCAACACTCACACGTACACATGGACGCACGCAACACTCACACACCCATGCGGCACACAGCACACGACACAACACACACGCTCACGCTCAAGTGCTCAACCTACTCCCTACGTCCGTGAAAGACTGTACATTTAGAGATTTACACATTGACCAGGGCATAATTAACGCCCAAAAGTAGCAGACTTATGTGTGCATGCGACCATTGAGATAAGAAGATTAAATGAAGGCCATTGCATGGTATAATTAAGGATAGACATGTAGCCTATACCTACAGCACAAGTTTGTACATTAGTCAATCAATATCGATTTAGATTAAAGGCTAAATGCATTGGAAGTGTAGACGTACATCATGTAGTACACTCTTTGTTGGAAGACCGAGGGAGGACACGTGCATGCACTCACATACACAACCAGGGCGCTTCGCGCGCAAGGGTTGGACTCGTGTCGTACCTGCGTAAAGTTTTTTTAACTGATTTCTTTGCTCTGCCAACTGACAGGTGGGACCCAGAAACCAGGTGACAATTTAACCAGTCAACAAAGTGCCACGTCGACTATGTGGCCGGTCAGTAGGGTGCAATACAATGCTCTACGATGAGCTAGTGATTGCATAGTTGCCGCAAAACTATATATATTGACCGTAAAGAGCATACTGTTACATACGTTGACCGCCAGTGTATTTTTCTCATTTCAAATTAAGCCATATTAATCGGAAAGGACGCAGTATGGACTACTACTACTACTACTACTAGTACTAGTACTGCTTTGATGTGTCCCGTCAACTCGCCGAATGAGGAGAAGCTTGCTTACTACGCCTCTCCCTCGCCCACACGCGCGGTGGTTCGCATGACGAGGAGAGGGTTTTGACTACAGCGCCCTCGCCCTCTCCCTCTCCCTCTCCCTCTCCCTCGCCCTCGCCCTCGCGGTGGACGTGCAACAGTTCAATCGGTGTCAGATTTCCAGAAGCATATTGTACTGTAGTATCATCATTGTTGGACCTTCGGAAGAGGCGAAGAGCCAAGCGCAAGGTTTTATAGGAGTTGTCGTCCTAGTAGGAGTGTACTAGTACAACTATAGCGAACAATGCTACTGTATGATTCCGCCACGTCACGTATATCCAAAGCTGTGCCACCTTTTTTTCTCAAAGAGCGTGTTGGAGCCCGTGCAACAACCACACAAGTTGCACGTACACATAACACATTTACTAGTAATAAATTCTAAAGGACAAATGCTAGTATACCACACAAGTTCATCTCCAACTCATGTGATAAATTTGTGCATGACTAGTCTACATATATTCACAGTGCTACCGTTCACAATTACCGTACTCCACTTACACGTTATAGATGGGCTACATGTCCTCCTCCAGGTTCGAGTCCCAGGTGTTCTTCATGGATGGCACGATCCATAGCGGTGGGCAACGGAAATCATTGTCGCAGCTTTCTAGTCCGGTTCCACACGATGGAGACTCATCCAAGATGAAGCGGCATAAATCAGGGATAGCGTGTCCCAGCATGTTGTTCATTCGGCAGTGCGCACTAAAGAGACAACCATGCTTCTTGAACGGCAGGCCTTCCGTGTCGTGCACGGAAGGTGGCATCCACTTCACAATGGGGTAGCTGTCCCCGATGAAAAGCGAGTACTCTCGAAGAGTGTTCCTCGGCACCCACGTAGCATCACGGGGGTCGAACTCGGCGCCGTTCATCTGGTACACGCGGCATACCAGATCTGGACACATGGTGACGTACATAGTCAAGGTCCATGCATAATAATGTTGTGCTCAAATGTGGCGGTCAGTAATACTGTGCAGCAAATAGTACTACTCCGGTATAGAGGAAGTAAAATAACCGGCTTATTATATATAACCACTCTTGGCTACATGGATGAGATAGTAAGACATGGAAAAACAAAAATGGTGGCAGCTAGTGGGTTCAAGTCTTCAAGGGCCTAGCTAGCTATACGCGTCCTCCAAGGTAAAAAGTACTCCTACAAGTACTACTCCCTCCATTCTGGTTTATAAGGCTCAATTCAAAAATCTCACCAACCAAGGTAGATGGTGAGTGGTGGAATACTTTTTGTAGTTTGCAAAAAGCACCCAATTAATGCTCTTGTTTTCCTCCAAAAAGTATGTTTACCAATGCATTAATTGCAATGCATAGCATTGGTCAATTTTCTCTTAATACTTGCATGCAATGATTTAATGCACCTTGGAATCTGAACATGTGATGGGAAACAACCAAATTGAGCCTTATAAAATGGAAAAACTAAAATTTTCAGATAAGCCCTGTAAACCGAAAAGGAGGGAGTACAAAGGATACTACTAGTACAACAATGAAATAGAAGGCGAGAGGGTTCAAAAATGGAATACCTGGGTAGACGGTGACGGTCCGATCGTGGTAGATTGTGTGACCATGTTGCACATCAGTGGTACCATGGGTAACGACTGCTAAGATAGTTGATCCTAATATGCCAAAGTAAGCTACAAGGTTCCAGGTTAGACCGAATCACGGATGCAAATGCATATCCAGGATCAGCGATCTTATTTTGATGGGGGGATGACTGGTGCCTGCAAAACAATGGAGTACCGTTAGGGATGCAAATGATGGTTTGTGCATTTTGTTTGTAATCTCCCATACCATAGGATGTCAACCAGATGAAACAAGTCCCCTGGCTTGTCACCGCAAAGATGCGGCCTAGATGGCGCACGGCATCTTCGAACGTGTAGGGGTACAAATTTGCTGCCGTTACTGCCTCCTGCATTGATGGCAACCCTTATGTCGAACACCGCGATGAGATAGTAATCATCGTAGCCGCGTCGCTTTGTCGGCGGGTCCGCAATTGCTATCTTCTTCAGTCTCATGTAGGCATCATCATACGTATTCTTGCCCAGCCAGTCCGGAAGGCCGATCCCAATGGTAGAGAAGGGGTTTACCGAAACGGTCGCACTACTATGGATGTTGTGCAAAATCATGGTTGTATCCGGCCGAAGGTATGCAAGCCAATCTTCGTTAGCACCGACCCAGACCTATATATAAGACGGTGGGCAGCGGAGAAATTACGGGATGGAAATGGAATAACTAAGTACTACATGATCAAACTCCATTACTGACCTGCTCATCAGACAAAATCCGACTACCTCTCAACGTCGTCAACTCTAGCGGAGTCAACGTGCAACCATGGCCAGGGAGCGGTGGACTGTTCGAAGAATTGTCCCATAGAGGAACCTTCTCCTCGAGGACGCATGGAAGACCAACAAGCATGGCCTTTTCCCAAGCCTGTTTAAGCAGCGTCTTGAAAAAGTTGGTGCACGAAGCACCGAGTCTTGCGGCGGTGATGACGTTGGAGCGGTTTGCAATTTCTCCGAGAGAATCGTCGTCCAAGGTCTCCCAGCCCCGACGAGGAGGAGAACCGCCTGGCGAATCCATGGGAGCAGCGACGAACTGCCTTCTCTTCGGGGGGAGGGGAACTGGCGAGGAGGAGATAAGAGTGTAGTAACTGCAGGGGCTCATCCCTTCCAACTGTAGATCGTTCCTCAGCGAAGGGGTGAGGCTATTATTTACTACTCTAAATAATAGCAATAGTAAGAAATTTTTGGCACTAGGTAGTTGTTTTTGGTACCATGGAGTACTAGTACTAGCATTATGGAACGTTATGGGATTGCATTATACTGTAAATAATAGCACTAGTAAGAAACTTTTGGCACTAGGTAGTAGTTTTTGGCGTGGATTAAGAAATTTTGGGTATGTTTTTGCCATTTTTTGTACATGCCAACTAGTGTCAAAAAACGTCGTACATTATGTGACGGAGGAGTACGTACTCGTACTGTAGCAGTACTAGTACTACTTTTCTCAACTAGTAGTGCGATGTACTGTACTTCTAGTCTAGTCTTGTATAGTGCACCAATTTTTAACTCTTGAATCTCAGGGCCAAGGAGCTACAGTTGGAAGTGGAGGGTGCTACTGTTCTCTAGAACCATCGCTGTACTATCAATGCAGGGGAAGTACACCTGCGTAGTGGCCTAGTGGGTACTCTCGGTGCTCTATTCAGCCGCTCCTCTCATGTAGCTGGCCTACTCAGCCGCTCCTCTCACGCACACACTAGCAGCCTGTTCATCAGCGACAGTTACTGTGGGGGCATAACATTTGAGTTATTTGATATAGCGAGACTAGGGTTTTTGCTTCCATTTGTGGAGGTGTAATGGATCTCGTCGAACTTTGTTAGTAGTTCCTTCTTTATGAATGAGATGAAGCAAAGCTTTTGCCTCTGTTTCAAAAAAAACATGTCAAGAGGAATTTCTTTTATAGTAGAGCCGATAATGGAGTGAAGTCCATGCATGCAACGCCACAAGCTACATAGTAGTAGTAGAGCACTTTACGTACAGAGCCATATTGCACAGTTCCCAATGCCCCGCCAGGCTTTTTCGGCTCCTCAGGCTTAATTGGGAGGCGCTAGTTTAAATATGCTACTAGCTGGAAGCTGCAAGCGTGGTGCGGCTAGGGCGAGCACGCGAGCCACGGGATGCTGGGAAGGAAAACCCGTTCACGTGGCTAGGCTGTCCAGTGCACCAAGATTGTGGGGGCGCACGACTGTTTGACTTCAAAACTCAAACTACCCATGTAAAATATTGGCTCGCAGCGAAGTGTAGTAGTATACTATTTTCAAAAAAGGCCGCCCTGCGTTAGGCCGGGATCGAACCCACAAAACGAGGTATACACTCCCGCAACCACTAGTAGTACTCGTTGGAGTACCACTCCCGCAACCACTAGTAGTACTCGTTGGAGTACAACACAACCTAGAATCGCCTTTTGTCGCTAGTAGTACGTACATTGTTCCTTACAAGAAACTCCTAAGAGCATGGTTAATAGTATAGCCAGCTGCTGGCTATAAGCTAGTGCCATGTCATCTACAGCCCATCTTATAGCCAACATGTAGTAGTAGTTTATTTCTTATAGCCCGCTGACTCAGCTATATTGTACTTGCTCTAATAATGCAAGAAACCACTAAAATGCCAAGAGACTACTACCACTTGCATACATGGCAGACTTAAGATAAGACTACCTTATCAACCGTTGTACATACTCTTACCAACAAAAATCCTCGAATGACCTCCTACCTCCGGCCCGTCGACCTAGTCATCCTCGGCCATGGGATGCAGCTACCGCCGCCGGCCGAAGGTGAGGTCAAAACCACCGGCGGCACAGAGCCATGCTGCGGCTGCCCGGATGCCAGCTCCGTCCGGCGCTCGCAGCCGCTAGCTAGCCAAGATAGCTCCGTCCAGCTGCTTGTCTGCAAGGTTTGCTAGCTAGATTGGCACGGCAGCGCGGCGGCTTGCTCACGCGCATCGCGCTAAGGCTAGCCATCTGGCTCGAGCGAAGGCCAGCGCGGTGGCTTGCTCGCTCGTGAGTCATGCTCGGGCCAGCCTGCCAACCCGTGCGGAGGCCAGCGCGGTGTCCGGCCCGTCCGCCGGAGCGGCGGCCAACTCGCTCATCACCGGCGCCACCGGCGAACACGCATCAGTACTGTTTGAAGTAATGTTCAGGAAAAATAACGATTTGAGGGGGAATGATAGGATAGAAGGTCAGATGTGGGTCCCTCATGTCAACGGTCAAACAAAATGTGTTGGTTTAAGCTGCTCGTCAGCACGGACATGTGGGCCAACCCTGTCATAAATGGGTTTAAACGAACCTAATCGGTAGGAGTACTAGGTAGTTTTTGGCGTGGATTAAGAAATTTTGGGTATGTTTTTGCTATTTTTTGTACAATAGATTCCTCCTAGGGCTGGTTGAAAGTGGTAGTTTTTTGTTAAATACTCTACATATTGTAAGTAGTAGTGAAAGTTAAGCTTTGGAAGCCAATAAGCAAGGCTAGTTACATAGTGCATATGTGTACATGATTGAAAGTAAATATCAACCATGAGTGACTAATATCTTGATGGAAAACTCGAAACTATGGAATACTAGGAAAAGAAATGCATGGTTGGAAATACTAGAAATGTTCATGTCCGTTGCAACGAATCATAATTAGAATAATACTTATTCACAAACTTGGTACAAAACACTCTAACTTTGATATACATATGTCACTAGAGATATATTATGTTTCAATTAGAATATATTCCTTGGGCTGTTTTGGCGAGGTCAGGGAGGGATGTGGTTGGTTTTAAGATACTAATTATGGGTTTTTGTGCAAATTGGTAGACAAGTGGGATGTTGGTGAGAGAAGGCAACAACTTACCTCACAATCGTTAGATGTAGATCTAATGGTCAGAAACGACGGATGGCAGACACACCAGCATCACCAACTTAGTCTTGTGTAGGAGTACTAGCAAGATCCGTGCATTGCACGGAACATCAAGATGCATTTTTTTTATAAAACACTTATTGTGATTGACCCTTGCGGGAGTAATCCCATGTGTAAAAACTAATGATATCTCGAGAAATATGAGATAAGGTGAAGAGAAGCGGGGTGTGGTGGTCGTTGGTGGTCGGACTGAGCGGAGGCATGGGGATTGACGACGCCGGCAGAGGCCACCAGGCCAGTTTGTTCCAGAGGATTCCTTTCTTAATTTCTCAACAATGAGGTTTGTTGGAGATAAGGATGAACGAGGGAAGGCCTTGTCTGAAAATGTGGAGAGGGGTGTGGGTATCTTTTAGTTTAATTTCCATCCGTCAGATATAGATCGGACGGTCTAGATTGCAAGATGGCACACGTACCATCATCACCAACTCGGTTTTTTATAAGGGAAGAAATATAAGTATGGAGATACAAACGTATTATCGATACTTGCTTCCGTAAACTAGCATCTACATTCTATTCAACGCCTCGGCATGTGGGGCCTTAGCACAATGACTTCTTGACTGTGTAAAACGAAGATTTTCCCGTCGCCGACAAGGAGGGGGTGACGGCGGCACGCTTTTTGGCTTGCTCTAGTCCTAGTAGTCATACTAGGTGGTCTAAGCACGTGTAGATTTATTCTTTTTCACGTCTCGTGTTCGCCGTACTGCCATGACTGTTCATGAATAGACGGTAAGTTATTCACGGGGAAACCCTTGTTGAGCGTGTTTGCGAGAGAGAGAGAGAGAGAGAGAGAGAGAGAGAGAGAGAGAGATAGAGAGAGATAGTACGTGTGTGATATGTTAGAGACCGAGGCAATGATAACAGATTCTTTGTGTCTATGTGTGTGGAGGATAGAGAGAGACATGTACATGAGGCTTTGTATTGTGTAACGTGGAGACATGTATACATAATTAGAGAGTGAGTGTGTGAGATACACATGCGGACATGAGGAGAGATGAGGATCCAGGTAAATGGTTGTTTGTGCGTGTCTGCGTGTGTTTGTGCATGCGTTTGTGTGTGAGAGGGAGAGAGTGTATGTGGAGTAGAGAGACCACTGATGATGTAAACCTAGTATAAGGTAAGGGGGAATGGTCTGACATGTGTAGTAGCGAAATAGCACGGGTGCGGGCGGGGGGAGCAGACTATTTGGAAGAGACATCGAGTGTGTGTGTGTGGGAGAGGGGTGTGAGAGCGAGAGAAAGAGAGAGCTAGCGATGGAGAGAGAGAGAGAGAGAGAGAGAGAGGGGGGGGGGAAGAGAGGGGGCGAGAGGGGTCGTTTGTGTCCATAAATGGTGTATAGATAGGGAGACAATGTTGATGTTGTCCGAAATTGGCCTATGAACGGAGACGCAAGGGAAGCGAGTCATCGTGTGTGTGATAGGGACTTCATGAGAGATCTAGAATAGATGGTGTAGAGAACAATGTGCGAAATCGAGAACGATAATACTTTAGGGAGCTATGCAAAGAGTCACGACATATATGTATACATGGAAGGATCTGGGGCGGGTCCGCATGTGGGAGAGATAGAAAGAGGAGAGTGGTGCACAAGGAGACAAAGTGTGCTTGTTTGTAGTGGGGGTGGTGTGTGAGGTGAGTGCGCGAGAACCACATAACTAGGGAGATAGACGTTTGGGGGCGACGTTTTGTGTGTATGGGAAATATACACTCTACATAGTGCGTGTGCTTGGGTAAGAGAGATAGCGGGAGACCTAGAGAGTGAGGGAAGAGATGTGTGCATGCCCGAGAGACAAAGTGATAAAGACCTATGTTGGGGTCCGGACTTTACAAGAGAGAGGGGTGTTAATGTGCTCGTGTGTTGGTGTTTGGGGGAGAGAACGACTTCTCTCTCTCTCTCTCTCTCTCTCTCTGTGTGTGTGTGTGTGGTGGGGGGGGGTTGACTTCAGATAAAGAGTGAGGTGTCTATATTTGGGGGACTTTAGCGTAATTGAGATATTGTGAACTCATGGTTGATCAATTTGTTTCACAGTTTGTACTATGAGATAACGATACTTTTGAACATGCGTGATATACCTTGATGTACCAGAATTACAAACCTAAGATTGGAATTTTGGAATTCGACTCCATCATTAGCTTTTGTAATTCATTTAAACGGAGGTACATTTTTTAAACCGGGATTTCGTGATTTCAAATTCATATATCAAACCTAGAGATATACACATACGGGCATGTTTAAAATTTATAATCATCCACTTTATTCATACACATACACATTTTTTCTTTTGTCATCATATTTAGGATAAACACATTTGGAATTTCATTTGAATTGGACCGTATGATGGTATTTGCTTGTAGTAGCTCAATGATCCATATTTGAATTGAATGGACAATCTAAGTTTCGAGTTGGAGACATTGATTTTCAAAACATGCACATTTTTTGCGTGCAAAACAAACAAATTATCGGCCATGATATCATAGTCGGCCGTACGAGAGCAGAATACTTATAATTTTAGGTGCCAAAAGCTTTCAAACTTCCCGCTCACATCGAAATATCACGCGCCCGAAAGTTTAGCCCTGCGATATTCCTGTTTTACCCCTGCCACATGAACAGAAAAGGGATGCTTTGGTAACTCCATTGTTTTCCCCTCTTTGCCCCCAACATTCTTCCCCAGAGCCCCTCCCCTTCCCCTCCCCGACCCCCAACCACGGCAAGCCGCCGAATCTAGTCCTCCACCGTAGCGGTGGACCTCACACCCCGCCGGATCTACCTTCCGCACCTTGGAACCCCCAACTGCCAACTCACCACTTCACCGGAGCCGCTTGAGCGACTGGCTTGTCCACCGCTCCAGATCTCCTTGATCGCCATCATGGTCCACCGCACCGGATCTGCTTAACCGGCTCCCTCGTCCACCATAGCGTAGGCCCTTCACTAACTCCCTCGTCCGCCCCTTCGTTGGCCCTTCATACAAGCCCTCGTCCACCGCAACAGATCCGCCTCACCGAAAGCACTATACAACGCGCCCAACGAAGCCTTCGTCCACTGCACCGGACCTACTCCAGGGATGCCATATTCAACTCCACCGGCCCTGCTTTACCGACGCCAAAGCCTCATCAGGTTATTTCGATTTGTACTCCTTCAATTTTTCTCTTTATCGTGCAACTGTTCACTTACCACAGATGAGCTTTCTTGTATGTCGACAGGTGCCGCAACCGTAGTACCGGAGCCGGTTCAGCATCGGCGACAGCCGGCCCAAACTCAACCGCAACACGAGGCCCATCGACGATCCTTAGCTATCAAGTATGAAACCGATACCCATGCGCCGTCGAGAATCAGGTACTATTATCCAACGGCCGGCGCCTACGTTCACTTTCCTAGCATAAGCACCACACCTTTGAATTTGTTCAGGGCATCATTTGGTTTTTCATGAGACGCGTTATTCTGCTTGCACCTGTAGGGCCATACTTCTGGCAGTGAACATGTTACATGTGCTAAATTACATACCAGTGCACATATAGTTAATATGCTTTAGTTTTGTTCTGATGCCACCTGTTGGTTCCATCAAACTACTTAATGTTCTCTATGCTTAATTACACATCAGCAAACTAGCATGTGGTTCCGCTACTTTTTGTTCGTTTTACCCTACATTTTCTGATGGTAGCTATTACATCACTGCTCCGAGCCTCTGTTCATTACTTCTTTGTGTGTTCTTGATCTTCCCAAATTGCATGACTAATTTGATACTTCTATTAATTATGGAGCTGCCAACCCCATCAAGCAAAATATTTGTTCTTTTGGGGCTGGCACCTCGAACAAGCATAAAAATAGAGGGAAGCAGATACACTCCCTCCGATTGTATTTACTCTGCGCATAACTCTTGACCCGCATACCAAGGAGGGCACTGGTTTAGTTTTTCTGGACTAATTTGCCAATTAATTAGGGAAGAGGCAGATGGGGCGGGGCACAAAAGGAAACCAGCGCTAGGAATCGGCAACGCGTAGACTAATACGAGAAAACTGAGAAAAAGTTATACGCAAAGTAAAAAAAATCTGAGGGAGTATTGTCGTGTATGCACACACCCTTCTTTCATTAGTTTAGATGAACCACTGATGATCAATTCGGACCAGTGCATGCGATTAAAATTAATTTTACCTAAATAGATGGTGCAGAATAAGCCAGTGTGGTAAGCCAGTGTGTTTTAGTACATGTGAAATGTAATGCGAGTGGGCTGCTTTCTTGGCTTGTGCCCTCAACGTGTAATCCTACCGAATTACAAATAGTTCAGTTGTCTGCTTTGCTGTATTGCTTGATTCGAATGCTTATTTGTTGTTACGCTATACCTGAGTTGGCCAATATGTCAGCAGTGCCTGTTGTACTATCGTAAAGAAATGCATGCCTATTTCATTTGAGTCCTTAACTTTTCCTCTCAACATCATCACAAGACTGTCTTCGTAGTTTATATGAGGCCACATTGTTAAGTGCTTTCTGAGATTATTTCAACTGCTTAGATGTCTTGGCAACTGAAATATAGCGGTTGTACACTCCCTTTCAACTAGGGATGTCAACTGGGTCCGGTTTAATCCCGATTAAGGTCCACTAGTGGTATGATAGTTCAAAAGAGTTTTTGTTTTTTTGAGGAAAATGAACTAGGGAGGTAGCAAAAACTAACTAGATGGGACTGGCGGATTTCGTTTATTTTCCACTTACATACCTAGTTTCATCTTACCATTTTAATTTCTTTTCGGCAGATGCTGCTTCGAACCATTTAAATATAGTTTACCATGCTCGGTAGTAATTCATCCGTCATTTACCATGTAAGCTTACTGCCTGGATCATACGATAACTATCTCTTACTGATGTCTAGCGGAAACCTTTCAGGATGCCGTTCACACTAGGACACAATGTACAACCCCAGAATCTATTTGTGGAAGCAGTGCGCCATCCATGTTACCAGATGGTAGCAGTTCAGAGGCAACACCACCGGAGAGCAGTCTGAGCACCGATATTATAGTGTTTGAGGCTCTACTAGAGGGAGAAAGAGATGGTGTGTCTGCCATGAATGAGGTAATCATTATCTTGAGGTTGGAAATTACGGAATTAGCGGCACACATTATGCAAGCAACCCAAGAATTGGAGGAAGTAAGAATGTTGCATTTGAGGATGGAGGAGGTCCTGCTGTTTCTGCTATCTGAAGCCCAAGATAATCTCGGTTCTTCTTTAGATAGCAGTTGAAACTTTCATTAGATTATTGTACTTGCATGTTGTGTCATGTCTCTATATGGATTATGTTGCAAGACCCCCTATGTTGCCCATGTGTTGTAATGATCCGAATTTTTTAGGCGAGGTAATCCTCAATACTTGTATGATTGACATAAGGTGAACTGTTTTTCGTGTGAGCATATTGTATTGGATGAAATAACTGTTTGACTCAGAGTGTATTCCAACCTACTGAATTCGAAGATCACGGCATTTCTAAATCATAGTCATATATAAAGGTGGAATAAATCTTTGTTGTGGTTTTGAAGAAATAAATAACAAAACGTATAATTATCTGTGGATATTCGTAATTGAATACAAATTGGATTTGAATTTAGTTTGCCAGGTCCCAGGGCAAACGTGAATGATAATTCTCCCAAGTTTTGAACGAAGCGGCTATACACCCACTATAATTTGTGGGCTGCCCGAAGCAAGTGTTTGCGAGATGGAAATTACTGTCTACCCCTGACACTTGACATCCTTATCGACGGGATTTACACTGTTGTTGATAGGGGTAGACTAGTAACTTCAATCAAACGTGACACGATGGCCTCTGAGCCCATTCAGACACGGTGGGCGCCAAACGTGGGCGGCAAAACACATTTGATTCAAGCTCGTCCGAAAGACATGTGTCTCTTCCTCCGCTTCCCCATTCATACACGGTGGGCGGCAAAACAAACTCTCCTCGTCCGAAATCGATGTAGGCTTATATTTTTAAATAGGGGCAGATGTGTAACTTCCATCAGACGTGACACAACCGCCCTACCTCTCAGCCCCGTTCATACACCGTGGGCGCCAACCGTGGGCGCAAAACACCCTCTCCTTGCACGAAATCGATGTAGGCTAATATTTTAAATAGGGGCAGATGTGTAACTTCCATCAGACGTGACACAACCGTGCTACCTGTCAGCACCATTCATACATCGTGGGCGGCAAAACACCCTCTCCTCACCCGAAATAGTTACCGGCAAATATTTGGGAGATGCGAGATTACCGTCCTATCCCCAACCGACGCAATGTCCGAAATTTTAAACGGGTGATAAGTTCGTAACTTTCCCCCATTTCAGAGAAGCGCGTCCCAAAGTTTGAGATCCCCTTCCCCTCCATTTCCCCATTCCTACACCGTCGGCGGCACGACAACCTCCGCACTGCGGCCAGCCTCTTCCGTCCGCAACCCCATCCTCCACCTTGCCGGAGCCGCTACCCCTACCCCGTCGTCCACTGCAAGAGATGGATGTCTCTCATCCACGGCGCTGGACCAGAATCCTTTCATCGCCTCCTCTCGCTTCATCGGCGCCGTCGTCCACCTTGCCGTTGCCGCTCCTACGACCGCCTCGTCCACGGCAAGAGGATATATCCCCCGACCCGGCCATCTGCAGTCTAAAGTCTTCTTCCCCGCCGCCGACATCCATCGCACCCGCAGCACCCTCAACGTATCAGCATAGGCCTACACGGTGTTGCAAGAGAGGTGGTACTCTTCCATATGTTCTTAAGTTATTGATCTCACCCGGAAATAGATCGTAGTTTGTTTACTGTATTTTTCTTGTCCGTACCAAATCGTAGTGGCTAGTTGAAAGCAAACATTGGTTGCGAAGTAGCTTTGTCCGGTTTGCACCTTCAGATCCGCCATGGCATGGGCACTATGCTCGTAAAGCTTATGGTTTCCCCCCTTTATATTCACTACCATCATCGTAGGTGCTTCGTGTCGTGCTAGCACTGCTCCTCAAGACCTCAACCCAAAGCTTACGTGTTGAAATACGAATCTGATATGATGCTCATATCACTAAAACAAAGAACGTTTAATTGGTCACCTAATGTTCCTATATTCGTTTCCGAAAGCATGTGCACCACCCACTGGTCCAGCTAGTTCCACTTTCCTGATTTTTCTCTTGATGCTTAGGGTTTTCCCCTTTTATCTACTCTACTATGATCTGCGTAGGTGCTTTCTGTCGTACTAGCATTACTCCACCCTTCAAGCTAAATAACACAACACTCAGAATTCGAAAGCTTAGTTGTTCAAATATGATTGTGATATGATACTGATATTAGTTAACCGACACATTTAATTGGTTAGCTAAAGGTCCCACTTGAGTTTCCAAATGCATGTCGCGACATATAGAGAGACAGCATAATTGCATTTCTTTGTCACTTGTTGACTGTACTTTCTTGTCCATACCAAATCTTAGTTGTTATTTCAAAGCAAACATCGGTTGCTAACTACCCTTTGCGCGGTTTGCAGCTTCAGATCTGCCATCCCACTGCCATGATCAACGCTGTACTCATCATGCTTATGTTTTCCCCATTTTATGATGACCACAATCAGCCTACGTGGTTCGTGTCGTAATAGCACTGCTCCACCCATCGAGCTAAACAAGCTTAGTTGTACAAATTCATATATGATATTATTTCTGATATTAGTAAAACTGAGAGATGTTTAATTGGTTAGCTAAATGTTCCTACTTCAGTTTCGAAATGCATGTGAGCCACATATGGAGAGACCGGAAAGAATAGTATTTCTCTGTGCGCTCTGGTTCATCATGGGTGGCCAACCAACATTGTATTAAAAGACTTGTAATATCTTCAATCTGCTTGCTCTTCTGCTCTTCTTTAAGATGATACTCTTCTCTTGCGGTCGACTGGTCAGGTCGAGTTGTTCTCCCTTAGTATATTTTGAATCTGTCAGGTCAGGTCGACTTGTTCTTCTTTACTATATGTTGAAGCTATCATCTGCAAAGTGTCATCACTTCTGGAGCTCTCATATTTTGAGTAGTAGGCCACATTTTTTTAATGCACACAACAAATTATAGCATGCATGGAATTTTTTAAAAGAATTGCAGAGATAGCACAAAGGGGTTTACAGGGAGGCAGTATTGGATTAGAATCACTTCTGCATTACAAAGAAAATCTCACTTGTTTTTATGTTTTCATGCATGTCAGATATTGAACATTATCAAAATGAATATGAGAATGGGCGCACGAGAGGAATATTGTGGAACGATCCACTGCCTAACAAACTTGGCATGGTGGAGGATGGCCTATCTTATTCACCCATCAAGGTGCTTGCTATAACTTTGCAAAGTTGTATTGGTCGCACATATTTTGCTTCCGACCTCTTGCATTACTTCTACTTTGTTACACCATCTGCTTAGTTTAAGCATCATATATGAGTATATGCCATACCTATCCATTTTCTGTACCTATTCCATGTGCCGTCACACTATGGTTTTCAGTCAAATGTTGTTCTTTTGTAATAGATGTCCAAAAGGAAGAGGGTGAGTGCAGATCCTCAAGGAGTACAAACTAGGTATTTGGAAAAGGTAGTGATACCTGTTAAATCAGATAGATCAGCAGCCACAGAAAACACAGGCCCAACTGTACCACACTTTACCCCTACTCTAGTGGCCAAGCCCCTATTAGAACTGCTGGGAGCCCAGCGTCAGGTACTGTCTATGATATGATTTCAAAATTTGAACTCCTTAATTTCTGCTTGTGCCTTACCTTCTCTCTTGTATGAAAACTAATTTCAGATGAATCTCCTTGCTCAAAGGATCATACGATCTCAAAACAATAATGGGCTCTGCATTGCTCTTGTCAGCACCTCTCTCCCTTTTGCCTTGTAACGCTGTACTTAATTAATTACTATTTGATTATGTATCATCAGTCTGCACCTGAGCTTCGTGATCCTCTGTTTCTTCCAATATTATTTGATCTATATTTACTCTTTGCAAAATGTAGAATAATGGCAACGCTTATAAAGAATTTTCTTTGGGGAATTTATTGAATTATCCTTCCATCAACATGGAGAAGGGCTTTGTCCAACCCGTGTTAACATGTAATGTAAGTTCATCTTTCTCAAGCCTTCAAACTTTGTTCTAGTATAGATTAGGATAGGCATCATTTCCTCCACTGCTGTTTGCTTTGCTGTTTACATCTGATTGGATGTTTGCAACAACTACCAGTTTCAAATTGTAGTTGTAAAAACATGTTCCTTATGCAGAATAGATCCATTTATTTGCTTATATAATTGTGAAACCTGTTACGTGTCTCCTTGTTTCTCTTTCAGACTCATATCTCTCACGCCAGGCAGAACTTTAGGGGAGATAGTGAGCCAAACCATCTTGAGGACAGCGAGATGACCCCAAGGTCCTGTCTTGATGAAGACAATGAGTTGAAGCTACTCACCGGTAGGTGTGAGACAACCTCTGTGCCGTCGCTGCCTCAATCAGTTCGACTTCTTCAATCTCAACTTAAAGCGGAAAGGCTTGCTTTAGCTCAGCTCCGACTTGAAGTCAAAGATGCAATGAAGATGTCAGAGGACTGCCATGCGCACCATCATGCCTTAAATCTAGTGTTGATGCATCTATCGTTGACACAACTGAGGTCTACTCAGCTTCTTCAGCTGTTTGGGGGGGGGGGGACCTGGCCAGGCCTAGTGCCTTCTGAAGTGCTCTCAGTTTTGTATATTCTTTTGTCGGCGCGTTTATTTGCACTGGTGGCGAACTTTGATGCCCAGTGGATGTAATATGTGTGATAGCCATGATAGCCTAGCGTAGTTTCTTGCTTATTTATTTCCTTGTTGTCTTGTTTATTTGTTTGCTTCTAGTCATTGCAGTTATTTTTCCGCGGTTTGCTAGTGGCTGCAATAACCTATTTTTTAAAACTAGGCCACAATAACCATGGGCTAATATTTACTGTAGTGACACTGGGTCTCCTACGGGCCGTAGAAACAGTGGGCCTTCTACGGGTCGTAGAAACAATGGGCCTTCTACTAGCCGTAGAAACAATGGGCCTTCTACGGGCTGTATCATCAATGGGCCTTATACGGGCAGTATGAACGATGGCCAAACATGGGCCAATAACATGCCGCATTATGGCCGTAAACGGGCTAGAGTTGGAATCATCCGTTCATGGGCCGACCATAATGGGCCATCATTAATAGGCCATATTTGATGACGCTATGAAAATGGCCCAACGTATTGATGGGCCACAAACGGGCCGACTGTAACCACAGGCTGAATTTGGCCCACAAGCAAAAAATGACAGTAACGGGCCGTAAGTAAACGAATGCTGGAAATGAGCCCAAGAATAAATGGGCTCTGAGAAGGCCGAAAGATAACATGGTCTGGAAACGGCCCAATGGAACAACGGACTGTTAATGGGTATAAAGTGATACACTGTTCATTATGGGCTAGTTTCACCACGGGCCGTTAATGGGTGTAAAGTGATACACTGTTCATTACGGGCCAGTTTCACCACGGGCCGTTAGTAGGCCAAGAGTTACATAGGGCCTCATATGGGCCGAAAGACGTCATGGGCCATACATGGGCCAGAAGTGAAAATGGGCTGGAATCATATTGGATGGCCCAGATGACGCTACTGGGCCTAATTCGGATAGGGCGTAATGGGCCTTGGGTTAGCGGCTGTAAACGGGCTATACGCGAACAGGCCCTTAACATGCTTTCCATGGGCCGGCCCGCCACCTTTTGACCAAGTCAAACGGGTCGGCCTTTTCACAGGAATGGGCCTCTGTTGGGCCGTGCCACGTGTCGACGTATCATAGGCACCTATCTGACCCACTGACGAGCTGACACGTGTTTCGTCCGGCCAATAAGAATTTTACACGTGGAAATTTCCCATTGGTCGGGGCTGTTAACGGGTTATCGGATCCAAAACCCGACCTGATAGCTTAACGGCGTTCCGTTATGGTGGATGCCACATGTCGGTCACCCTTGACGAAAGCACTTCTATGACGCGCGATTTATCGTCATGGAAGTGGACACTTCCATGATGATAATTTTGGTAATGTCATGGAACACTTCTACGACAGCACAGGTATGACTATCCTGATTCTGTCATAAATTTGTCATGGATGTACATGCATGACAAAAAACGCGACCTACTGTGACAAACACGTATCATGACGGAAGTGTATTTTTTTGTAGTGTTTGGGTGCTACTGTTTCCACAATTCCAAAAACTTTGTGTGATATGTTGGGTTTTCGTGAATTTGATAATTGTTCTTTAAACTTGCACCTTGCGGATTCCACCATTAAGAAACCTATGCGAAGAATTAATGATGTTCTTATTGTTGCAAATAGGAATTATGTGCCCGTAGATTTCATTGTTCTTGATATAGATTGCAATCCTTCATATCCTATTATTCTTGGTAGACCTTTCCTTAGAACGATTGGTGCAATTATTAATATGAAAGAAGGGAATATTAGATTCCAATTTCCGTTAAGGAAAGGCATGGAACACTTTCCTAGAAATAAAATCAAATTACCTTATGAAACTATTATGAGAGCCACTTATGGATTGCATGCCAAAGATGATAATACCTAGATCTATCCTTGCCTTTATGCCTAGCTAGGGGCGTTAAACGACAACGCTTGTTGGGAGGCAACCCAATTTTATTTTTGTTTCTTGCTTTTTGGTTCTGTTTAGGAATAAATCTTCCATCTAGCTTCTTTTTAGATGTGGTTTTATGTTTTAATTAGTGTTTGTGCCAAGTAGAACCTTTGGGAAGACTTGGGTGAAGTCTTTTTGATCTTGCTGTAAAAAACAGAAACTTTAGCGCTCACGATATTAGATACAATTTTTTTGGAGAGTGCTATTTATTTGATTCTTTTTGAAGATGATTAATAGATAAATTACTCACGTCCAGAAATTTATTTTAGAATTTTTGGAGTTACAAACTATGCGTTTGATACAGATTACTACAGACTGTTCTGTTTTTGACAGATTCTGTTTTTCGTGTGTTGTTTGCTTATTTTGATGAATCTATAGCTAGTATAGGAGGTTATGAACCATAGAGAAGTTGGAATACAGTAGGTTTAACACCAATATAAATAAATAATGAGTTCATTCCAGTACCTTGAAGTGGTGTTTTGTTTTCTTTCGCTAACGGAGCTCACGAGATTTTCTGTTAAGTTTTGTGTTGTGAAGTTTTCAAGTTTTGGGTAAAGATTTGATGGATTATGGAACAAGGAGTGGCAAGAGCCTAAGCTTGGGGATTCACAAGGCACCCAAGGTAAAATACAAGGACAACCAAAAAGCCTAAGCTTGGGGATGCCCTGGAAGGCATCCCCTCTTTTGTCTTCGTCCATCGGTAACTTTACTTGGAGCTATATTTTTATTCACCACATGATATGTGTTTTGCTTGGAGCGTCTTGTATGATTTGAGTCTTTGCTTTTTAGTTCACCACAATCATGCTTTCTGTACACACCTTTTGGGAGAGACACACATTAATCAGAATTTATTAGAAGACTCTATGTGCTTCCCTTATATCTTTTGAGCTAAACAATTTTGCTCTAGTGCTTCGCTTATATCTTTTAGAGCACGGTGGTGGTTTTATTTTATAGAAATTATTGATCTCTCATGCTTCACTTATATTATTTTGAGAGTCCTTTAGAACAGCATGGTAATTTGCTTTGGCTATAAAATTAGTCCTAATATGATAGGCATCGAAGATGGATATAATAAAAAACTTCCATATAAGTGCATTGAATACTAGGAGAAGTTTGATACTTGATGATTGTTTTGAGATATGGAGATAGTGATATTAAAGTTGTGCCAGTTGAGTAGTTGTGAATTTGAGAAATACTTGTGTTGAAGTTTACAAGTCCCGTAGCATGCACGTATGGTAAACGTTGTGTAACAAATTTGAAACATGAGGTGTTCTTTGATTGTCATCCTTATGAGTGGCGGTCGGGGACGAGCGATGGTCTTTTCCAACAATCTATCCCCCTAGGAGCATGCGCATAGTGCTTGGTTTTTGATGACTTGTAGATTTTTGCAATAAGTATGTGAGTTCTAATTAATGTTGAGTCCATGGATTATACGCACTCTCAACCTTCCATCATTGCTAGCCTCTTCGGTATCGTGCATTGCCCTTTCTCAACATGAGAGTTCGTGCAAACTTCGCCGGTGCATCCAAACCCCGTGATACGATAACCTCTATCACACATAAACCTCCTTATATCTTCCTCAAAACAACCACCATAGCTACCTATTATGGCATTTCCATAGCCATTCCAAGATATATTGCCATGCAACTTTTCACCGTTCCGTTTATTATGACACGCTTCATCATTGTCATATTGCCTTGCATGATCATGTAGTTGACATTGTATTTGTGGCAAAGCCACGATGCATATTATTTCATACATGTCACTCTTGATTCATTGCTCATCCCGGTATACCGCCGGAGGCATTCATATAGAGTCATATTTTGTTCTAGTATTGAGTTGTAAATAAATAGAAGTGTGATGATCATCATTAATAGATCATTGTCCCAAATAAAAAAAGGCCAAAAAAAGAAACGCCCAAAAAAAGGAAAAAGAAAAAAATAGAAATAAAAAGGGACAATGCTACTATCCTTTTTCCACACTTGTGCTTCAAAGTAGCACCATGATCTTTATGATAGAGAGTCTCTTGTTTTGTCACTTTCATATACTAATGGGAATTTTTCATTATAGAACTTGGCTTGTATATTCCAACAATGGGCTTCCTCAAATATCCTAGGTCTTCGTGAGCAAGCAAGTTGGATGCACACCCACTTAGTTTATTTTGTTGAACTTTCATGCATTTATAGCTCTAGTGCATCCGTTGCATGTCAATCCCTACTCCTTGCATTGACATCAATTGATGGGCATCTCCCTATCCCGTTGATTAGCTTCGTCAATGTGAGACTTTCTCCTTTGTTGTCTTCTCCACACAACCCTCATCATCATTATTCTATTCCACCCATAGTCCTATATCCATGACTCACGCTCATGTATTGCGTGAAAGTTGAAAAAGATTTGAGATTACTAAAGTATGAAACAATTTCTTGGCTTGTCATCGGGGTTGTGCAAGATGAGAGCATCTTGTGTGACGAAAATGAAGCATGGCCAAACTATATGATTTGTTAGGGATGAGCTTTCTTTGGCTATGTTATTTTGAGAAGACATAATTGCATGATTAGTATGCTTGAAGTATTATTATTTTTATATCAATATTAAAATTTTATCTTGAATCTTTTGGATCTGAACATTCATGCCACAATAAAGAAAATTACATTGAGAAATATGTTAGGTAGCATTCCACATCAAAAATTCTGTTTTTATCATTTACCTACTCGAGGACGAGCATGAATTAAGCTTGGGGATGCTTGATACGTCTCCAACGTATCTATAATTTTTGATTGTTCCATGCTATTATATTATCCGTTTTGAATTTTTAATGGGCTTTACTATACACTTTTATATTATTTTGGGACTAACCTATTAACCCAAGGCCTAGTGCAAATTGCTGTTTTTTTTGCCTATTTCAGTGTTTCGCAGAAAAGGAATATCAAACAGAGACCAAACGGAATGAAACCTTTGGGAGCGTGATTTTTGGAACAAACGTGATCCAAAGGACTTCGAGTGGACATCAAGAAATCAACGAGGAGGCCACGAGGCAGGGAGGCGCGCCTGCCCCCCTGGGCGCGCCCTCCAACCTTGTGGGCCCTCGTGGCTCCCCTGACCTACTTCTTCCTCCTATATGTACCCATGTACCCTGAAACCAACCAGGAGCACCACAAAAACCTATTTCCACCGCCGCAACCTTCTGTACCCGTGAGATCCCGTCTTGGGGCCTTTTCCGGCGCTCCACCGGAGGGAGAATCGATCACGGAGGGCTTCTTGAAAGGATCGAGAAGAGGTGTCTTGAGGGGGGTGATTAGACACTAAGTGCCAAAAGTTACAGTTTTTATAATTCTTAAGTTTAAGTGGAGTTTAAGCACAAGTTTAACAAACACAATACATATCAAGCAAGCATGCAATGAGTATATGAGCAGCGGAAAGTAAAGCATGCAACTTGCAAGAAAGTAAAGGGAAGGGTTTGGAGTATTCAAACGCAATTGGAGACACGGATGTTTTTGGCGTGGTTCCGATAGGTGGTGCTATCGTACATCCATGTTGATGGAGACTTCAACCCACGGAGGGTAACGGTTGCGCGAGTCCACGGAGGGCTCCACCCACGAAGGGTCCACGAAGAAGCAACCTTGTCTATTCCATCACGGCCATCGCCCACGAAGGACTTGCCTCACTAGCGGTAGATCTTCACGAAGTAGGCGATTTCCTTGCCCTTACAAACTCCTTGGGTCAACTCCACAATCTTGTCGAAGGCTCCCAAGTGACACGTAGCCAATCTAGGAGACACCACTCTCCAAGAAGTAACAAATGGTGTGTTGATGATGAACTCCTTGCTCTTGTGCTTCAAATGATAGTCTCCCCAACACTCAACTCTCTCTCACAGGATTTGAATTTGGTAGAAAGAATATTCCAGTGGAAAGCAGCTTGGGGAAGGCTAGAGATCAAGATTCATATGGTAGGAATGGATTATCTTCAGCTCAACACAAGTGTAGGTGGTTCTCTCTCAGAACATGTGTATTGGAAGTGTAGATGTGTTCTGATGGCTCTCTCCACGAATGAAGAGTGGGTGGAGGGGTATAGATAGCCTTCACACAAAATCTAACCGTTACACACAATTTGCCAAACTCGGTGGGACCGAATGGTTAAACTCGGCCGGACCGATTCAGCAAACCTAGTGACCGTTAGGATTTTCGGTGGGACTGAGATGCAACTCGGTGGGACCGATATGGTTAGGGTTAGGGCATAACGTAATCTCGGTGTGACCGATTACACAACCTCGGTGGAAACGATTTTGGTAATAAGCAAACCAGAGAGTTGGTTAGGCAAACTCGGTGAGACCGATTACACAAACTCGGTGGGACCGATTTTGGTAATAAGCTAACCAGAGGAGTTGCATTGTAATCTCGGTAGTACCGATTGCTCAAACTCGGTGAGACCGATTTTGGTAATGGACATACACAGAGAGATTACAATCCCATCTCGGTGAGACCGAGATCCCTATCGGTGAAACGATCTGCTAGGGTTTGTGGCAGTGGCTATGACATTTGAAACTCGGTGGCTCTGGATAGAAAGAATCGGTGGGGACGAGTTTGACTTTTGGTTTAGGTCATATATGGATGTGGGAAGGTAGTTGAGGGTTTTTGGAGCATATCACTAAGCACATGAAGCAAGAGGCTCATTAAGCAACACCTCATCCCTCCTTGATAGTATTGGCTTTTCCTATAGACTCAATGTGATCTTGGATCACTAAAATAGAAAATGTAGAGTCTTGATCTTGAAGCTTGAGCCAATCCTTTGTCCTTGGCATCTTGAAGGTGTTCCACATCCTCTAGTCCATGCCACTCCATTGTTGAACTTATCTGAAACATACTAGGTAAAAGTGTTAGTCCAACAAGAGATATGTTGACATTAATTACCAAAACCACCCAGGGAGCACTTGTGCTTTCAATCTCCCCCTTTTTGTTAATTGATGACAACATACATCAAAGCTTTAGATAAAGATACAGAGAATAGCAAGTAAAGCTTTGGAAAGACATGTAACATGCATAGGCTCCCCCTACATGTATGCAATCATGTGAATATTGAACATAGGAGCATGTGAATGCATAAGCATGACAGAGTAAGCAATGTGTTACATGTATCTTGGCTATATGCATCAGAGCAAATGATGTGAATATGAGAAATGTACCTTCATGCTCATGAGTCCTTCTTGCAAACAGTATGTATATCAGCAAGAACTTCTCATTCACATGACTGTGATGCATATATTTACCTTGTGATCTTGAGTTGGCTTAGGATGGGATGAACCTGCGCAAACAAGGTTAGATAACACAGATACACCTACTGACCAAAGCAAACAAGAGAAACCACAAGAGAACCAAGACTGGGGTGACATGTAGAATGAGTACTAAGTACCACATTAGATATAGACATGTCCCCAAAGGTAAAGATATGCAATAAAATTAGAGATTTCCTTTTCTTAGATGTCTTGCTCCCCCTGAATCTGCATGGGATATTGGGAGAAGATAGGGAATAGAAAATCAGAGCAACAGAAAAGAAACAACAAAGCTTGAGCTAAAGCAAGCAAGCAAACATGTCTTTCCCCTATTAAAGACATGTGACATCTCTCCTCTTGAACACCAAGCATCTGGGGTCCTTGTTGAGCAACTTTCTCCCCCTGAGTATTCTCTCTTTCTCCCCCTATAGGAAAGATTAGGATTTGATGTGATCTCTCTCTCCCCCTTTGACATCAATTTCCAAGAAGGGCTCTTCTGGACATGTGATACAAATGGGTTGGTCCTCGAGTCACAGAGCAAAGCAGCATGTCTAATATGATGCTGGTAGAGGACAAGAATCATTGAGTGGAGCTGGAGCAAACAGAAATCAGGAATAAGTGGCAAGTTGGTTTTCCTGTGATGGAATCGGTGACTCCGAGTTGTATGCTTCGGTTGCACCTAAAGATTTCGGTTAGACCGAAGAAAACAAACCGGTTTGACCGAGTTCATCAGAGTGAAACCACTTGTCACCTCAGCTCACTAGACAAGTAAGATCTCACAAGGATTTGCAAGGAATTAACTGAAAGATTTGAAATGAATTGGATGCAGAAAATGCAGAACACAAAGCAAAAAAGTTCTAGATGAAAGGGGAAACTATTATGCAAGTGACAAATGCAATAACATAGAGAACACCAGAGAACTTCATCTAGAGATGGTCGGCGACAATGTCACCTATGTTAGAGTATATTGACTTAGGAGTCAAGTGAGAGCACTTGACATAGGTCATACTCATTGTTTGAGCTCAAAATGGGGTTACCATTTTTCGTTTAAGCATCTTGATGTATTCACATCTTGTCGAGTTGTTTTGACTCATGACTTGGAGTAAAGCTTCTCTAAGATGGAATAACATACCTTGGGTGGTGGTGTTGATCTTGCACATGTAGTCGAACTTGTGTGGGTTGCTCAAGGTTGATGTAGTTCATCAAGTGTTGGGAGCACCACTTGGAGTTTGAGTTCATCTACCTACATGGGTTAGTCTTGCAAGGAAGAGCACTTGTGTATCCAAAATGACTATCATGAGACTCAACATAGAATTTGTCAAAGGATATGTTTGAATGATTTCGTGCTTCCTTGTCTTCAACCACCATTGTATAGAGACTTGGTGATGTACAAATTGCTCAAGATGTGAGTGAGTTGCAATCTCATATATTTAGATTCATCCAAGTACCTACGCGGGTTAGATAACATGCAAGGTACAAATATATCCAAGACATATGAATAGCATCATAAGAGAAATATCGAGGATTAGTCATAGGCTCATGCCCCGCATGTATCAAATGGAGTTCCTACTCCAAGTTTGAAGCATCAATGATGTTCAATTCACCTCTCAACCTGCAAAACACTTTCTCATCAAGTGGTTTAGTGAATATATCCGCCAATTGCTTATCGGTGCGAACATGCTTAATGTTAATGTCCCCTTTTGCAACATGATCTCGAATGAAATGATGACGAACTTCAATATGCTTAGTTCGAGAGTGTTGCACGGGATTGTGAGCAATCTTAATAGCACTTTCATTGTCACACAACAATGGAACATGTTTCACAAATATCCCATAATCTTTAAGATCTTGGGTCATCCAAAGTAGTTGATCACAACATGAACCAGCGGCAATGTATTCCGCTTCGGCGGTGGATAAGGATACTGAGTTTTGTTTCTTGGAAGACCAAGATACAAGAGATCTACCAAGGAATTTACAAGTACCCGAAGTGGACTTTCTATCAACCTTGTCTCCGGCATAGTCCGAATCGGAGTAGCCGACAAGATCAAAAGAGGACCTCTTAGGATACCAAATGCCAAAATTTGGTGTATGGATTAGGTATCTCACTATCCTTTTCACAGCCTTAAGATGACATTCTTTAGGAGCAGCTTGATATCATGCACACATGCACACACTTAGCATAATATCAGGATGTGAGGCACATAGATATAACAATGAACCAATCATAGAGCGATAAACTTTTTGATCAACCGGTTCACCATCTTTGGTCAAATCAAGATGTCCACTAGTAGGCATGGGTGTAGTCATACCTTTGCATTCTTGTATATTGAACTTCTTGAATAAGTCCTTGGTACCTTTGTTTGAGAGACAAAGGTACCTTCCTTAGTTTGCTTGATTTGCAAACCGAGAAAGAATTTGAGTTCACTCATCATAGACATCTCAAACTTCTCCGACATTAGCTTTCCAAACTTTTCACTAAAATGAGGGTTAGTTGAACTAAATATGATATCATCAACATAAATTTGGCACACAAATAGTTCTCCATTAACCCTTTTAGTAAAAAGAGTAGAATCAAGTTTACCAATTTCAAAGCCTTTTTCAGTAAGGAACTTGGTCAAGCATTTATACCATGCTCTAGGAGCTTGTTTAAGACCATAAAGGGCCTTGTGAAGTTTGTAAACATGATTAGGTTTCTTAGGATTGACGAAGCCGGGAGGTTGCTTAACATAAACTTCCTCCTCAATTTTGCCATTTAGAAAATCACTTTTAATGTCCATTTGGTACAAGGTGATATCATGGTGATTAGCATAGGCAAGTAAGATGCGAATGGACTCAAGTCTAGCAACGGGAGCATATGTCTCACCATAGTCCATACCTTCAACTTGTGTGTAGCCTTGGGCGACGAGACGTGCTTTGTTGCGAACCACTTGTCCATCTTCATCTTGCTTGTTGCGAAACACCCATTTGGTACCAATGATGTTGTGGTTGTTTTCGGGCTTCTTGACCAATGTCCACACTTGATTTCTCTCAAAGTTGTGTAGCTCTTCATGCATAGCATTTATCCAATCCGGATCCTCCAATGCTTCTTCAACCTTCATAGGTTCAATGCTAGAGATGAATGAGTAATGTTCACAAAAGTTAGCTAAACGAGTTTTAGAGCGAGTGATTCTCCCGGTTTGGATATCATTGTAGATTTGCTCGACAGGATGATCTTTGGCAATTCTTGCTCGAACTCATTAAAGCTTTTGCTTGGGTAGGGGTGGAACATCCTCTTAATCTTGTTCTTCTTATTGGCCTTCTTCATTGTTGACGTTGTCGTTCTCTTGTCATGGTGGAGAAGGAGATTGTTGATGTTCATCTTGGTGTACTTCCTCGTTTTCTTCATCTTGGCTTGTCCCACTTGTGGATGCTTCTGTATCAACTCTTGGTTCACCTTGTCGTGAGGTAGAAGCTTCCACTTGGACGGACGAGTTACTATCCTTCATTTCTGTTGGACGAATCTTGCCAATGGACAAGTCTTGAATTGCTTCCGAAGGGTCTTTGTCTCCTACATCAATTGGCAATTGCTCTACTTGCGAGCCGTTAGATTCATCAAACTTCACATCTACCGTTTGTTCAACCTTTCGGGTGAAATTGTTGTAGACATGGTAGGTGTGAGAGTTTGAGCCATAACCAAGTAGGAAACCTTCATGAGATTTAGGAGCAAATTTAGAACGATGATGCTTATCAAGAATGTAGCACTTTGAGCCGAATACTCGAAAGTATCCAACTTGGGGTTTGTTACCGGTGAGGAGCTCGTATGCTGTCTTGCCGAGTAGCTTGTGAAGATATAAGCGATTTGTTGCATGACAAGCTGTCTCAACCGCTTCCGCCCAAAAGTGCTTTGGAGTTTTGTACTCATCAAGCATCGTTCTTGCCATCTCGATAAGAGTCCGGTTCTTCCTCTCAACAACTCCATTTTGTTGAGGTGTGTACGTAGCCGAGAACTCGTGTGAAATCCCTTCTTCATCAAGAAAGGTGTCCACATTTGCGTTCTTGAACTCCGCTCCGTTGTCGCTCCGAACTTTCTTGATCTTCACGTCAAACTGATTTTGGGCCTTCCTAGCGAAGTTTTTGAAGATCTTTTGGACCTGCGATTTGTCATCAAGAAAGAACACCCACGTAAATCTTGAAAAATCATCAACTATGACTAGACCAAATGAGTTACCACTGAGACTCTTGTAGGCATTTGGACCAAAGAGATCCATGTGAAGTAGCTCGAGTGGTCTTCTTGTGGTCATGGTGTTCTTCGCGCGGTGACTTCCTCCAACTTGTTTCCCTGCTTGACAAGCACTACAAAGTCTATCCTTGTCAAATATGACATCTTTTATTCCAAGGATATGATCACCTTTAATAAGCTTATCAAGATTTCGCATTCCAACATGACCTAGTCTTCTATGCCACAACCAACCTTTAGAAGATTTAGCAATTAAGCAAGTTTTAGGTTGAGCCCTTTTAGTGAAATCAACAATGTAAAGATCTCCTCTACGTATACCGGTAAAGACCATTTTATAATTGTCTCTATGAAACACTTGGCAATCTAGTTCAGTGAATAAGACATTGAAACCAAAATCCGCAAGTCTAGAAACTAAAAGTAAATTGTATCCAAGGGATTCAACGAGCATGACATTTTGTATGGAGCTATCATGTGAGATGGCCACCTTACCAAGACCAACCACCTTACCCTTTGAATTATCACCAAAAGTGACATATTTTCGAGGGCCGTCGTTTACAGCAAGCTCACGGAACATCTCTTCATCTCCGGTCATATGATCAGTACATCCACTATCAAGGACCCATTCCTTCTTTTTTTCGGGTCAACTGGCACCGCCAGGGCAGATCTCCCACAAGCCCCTCCCACTAGCCCCTCCCACTAGCCCCTCCCACTAGCCCCTCCCGCCGGTGGCCACTCCGGCCCCGGCGGCCACACACCTTACTGCCGGTGGCCACTCCGGCCCCGGCAGCCACCCTACTTCCTGCCGGTGGCCACTCCGGCCCCGACAGCCACCCACCTTCCTGCCGACGGCGCAACCACCTTCAGATCCGCGATGGCTCTTTTTTCCCTCAATTTTGAGCGTGGGAAGAAATTCCAGGCAGATATGAGATCCAAGTTTGGTCATCCGGTGGTTTTCTCTCCGGGCTTTCGACAAAAGGAGTTCACCATGGTGGTTTCTTTCTCGCGAGCATCGTTCAAGCTTGATGTTCACACGGTTAGTGTCTCTCTCCTTGCTACGTTTGGAGGCTATACGCAAGGATTTAGAGTCCGTTTCTTACGAAATAGATCTTACAAATTTTCGGTGGCTTCAAAGTCAGTGGGGTTCGAGATCTACAATGCGGGCAAAATTGTGGAAAAAGACTTTGAGATGGTTTTTAGTCTTTGGAATTTTGGTGGTCCTAATTGGATTAGAGAAGAGCGTGCTTATTATGCTGAACTTGACAACGAATGAACTCTAGTGGGTAAAAATGGGCGTGCCGTCGTCCCTAACCCCGGTGATCACCGGAGTTACAACTCGGTGGTCCAACATGGCCGGTCAGTGTTCGAGCGTTTATCAGGGCCTATTCATGACAGTATTATTTCAGCAAATTCCGCTTCTTCATCACAGCCTAATCATGGTGTTAAAGAGCCTCCAACTGAACCTCATTACTCTGCGCGTATGCATGGGAGAACGTACGTTACGTGCCATGCATGCGGCGACTCGGGGCATTTCGCACGTAATTGTACCACCCCAAACCTTCCTGGGCTGTGGCCCTTCATTCATTTTGATTCTTTCCCTAGCCCACCGGACGAAGCCTGGGCCGAGGGTGCCGTTGAGGCCTGGTTCCATTGCATTGGGCCAGAAGCACCAATAAGGCAAGCCTCGTCATTTAAGGAGCTGGTCAAGGAACATTTTCCAAATTTCCAACCGAGACCGACGCTTGCCTCCTCGCATTCCACTACACCTACCAACTCTGCTTCTTCCGCTGCTACCACCTTGACAAACCCGCCTGGTTCGTCCTTGTCGCCGGCGAGGGCTGTAGTTGCCACTTCAGCGGTGTGCAATCTGATGGCCAACATTCCGATAGACCCTCTCCCGTTTGTGCCAGAAGGGTTTCAGATACAAGAAATCGAGGGAAGAACAGGGGTTTCGCGAGCCATTCTTCCACACCGACCACGACGACATGAAGATTGGGCGATAGCCTCCATCTATCCGCATCCTAATGAGGTATTCTTCCCTAATGTCCGTGATGTCCTAGAGGAATTCTTTCAAGAGGAAGCGCATGTTGGGTTTAGAGAGATCCAACCCTGTCCCTTCGGAGAAGCATACGTGCAGTTCTTGCATGTCAGAGATAGAGACAGACTCATTAGACAAAGTCCGCATGCATTCGGAGATGTCTTTATTTCCTTTACAAAACACAACGAGGGAAGAAACTGGCGTAGGCTCAATTTCAATAGGACTTGTTGCCTCCTGTTTGTGGGTGTTCCGTTTGATTTCTGCAATACTGATGACATAGCTGCTGCAATTTCCAAATGGGGAAGAATCATAAGCTGGGAAAGAGAGGACACTTTAAGAGGGAAGATTCTGGTTAAGGCACGAGTGACTGATCTTATTGAAATACCCAAAAGTATAAGGTGGTCTGAGGGTGAGAGATTTGAGGAGGAATCATGGACTAGTTCAGTTGAAGTGCTCTTCGAGGAAATGCTGGGAGGGGGCCCAGCAGATGAGGATCCTATTCCTCCAGAGGGTGTGGACCCTCACCCTGTGCCACAGCATGCTAATGACTTCCCAGGTTTCCAACCCTTGCCAGTGCACAATATTAACATTCCAAATGAGGGTTGGGGGGCCTGGGAGGATCCGATCGAACAAGAGGAGCAAGAGCAGCATTGGGCTTTCCCACAGCAAGATCTGGTGGTGCCAATGCAGCAACAAATGGAAATTCCTATGCAGCATGATGATGGACACCCAAATAGCAGTATCACTACGACTGTATCTCTGTCTGATGGATTACTGTCTCTCACTCATTCAACAAGTGAAGAGGTTAATCAGGCAGTGCAAGTACAACCTATGGCTTTGGGTCTGCTTAACATTGCTCTAGCTTACCAGGAAGATGATGAAGAAGAAGATCCTCAGTTAAATAACAACTTGCTAGCTCAGGATGGGCAACAGAATCCTTTAGCAGAGCCACAGGTTGACTCTGAAGCTCCTATCCAGCCTCTTGTTGTACAAAGGGGTGAACCATCTTCTACTGTGCAACATAATCAGCTGGAGCAGCCACTGACAGTTGAGAAGATGGATGTTGTTCCCACAGAACAAGTTTCTGCTACTGCTGCTCACATTTCTGCTCAAGCACCTGTTTCTCAGCCACTGGTTTTGTCTGCTTCAGACAAAGGGAAAGAGGATGTGCCAGTCCATCAGGGAGGATCATCATCCAATTTCAGTACTAGAGGTATTGCAGAGAGGACTTTTCCTTCTACTCCCTCCCATATGTTTGATTTTCACTCAATTGCTAAGCAACATGCTTTGGATATTATTGATGGTTCTCACTTAATTTCTGAAGAAGGTCTGGACCTTTGGATACAAAACTTTGCCCCTGCTACTCAAGGAAACAAAAGTACTTTCAAGATTGAAATACCTGTAAGTTGGTTCAATTTCATAATACACCTGTTACTGACACCAGATCAGTTTGGATGGACAATACACCTGCTTAAGTCTAATTTGTGGAATTTGCTTACTGAAAACTGTCATAATGAAGAGACATTCCTATTCCATATTCCTGATGGCTGCTTAACCTCACAGGCCATAACATGTAAAGAGATATTATAGTATGTGGGTAAGGAAAATGAAGGGAGTAGTCCAGCTGCCCATTCTTCCAGTGGAGCTGGCAGCCCCTTACTGCAGGTGTCACCCAACAAAGTCATCCTATTGCCTCCTGGAGAAGCCACTTCCAAAAAAAGGAGAGAGAAAGAGCCATTGGTAGAAACTCAGGTAAGAAGAAGTGACAGAATTAAGAAAGATAATAATGGCTATAGGAGGAAAACATGTGATGCTAAATCTTGCTTACCCTGTAATGCCATTCCTCCTATTATTCCCAATAAAGTGGTTAAGAACTTGACAAAATCTTTCTTTAAGGTGTCTGAGGATGAGCTCTAGGAAAAATTATCCAAGAGACCCAAAAACAAGGGGCTAGAGGAGGTGGCCAAGGTGTCCAAAGCCACTGGAGCTGAAGCACAACCAAGATTTGATTAATGATAGAGTGCTGCAATAGTTATAGTCCCTGCTGTTGCATTTTGTTCTGGTATCCTAAGACTGCATGTGTTATGTGTGCTGGATGTAGTAGCTTTTGTAATGTGAGAAATTCTGGACCTATGAGACATCTTTTGCTGCAAACTGAATCCTGTCACTACAGTAAATCTTATGAGACTAAGTTACTTGTCAGTATGGTTCCTTTCAAATGGCTGTATGTGATTCATACATTATGGATGTTACATGGAAAAATTCTATGCACTACTGCTTCACAATTATGCTTACTATCACAATGCATGGCTCATGAGGATATCAAGAGATGGATCTTGATAAAGGAATATAACCCCCTCTTGGTTAAACATGAATAACAACAGATCTTGGAACATTCTTAACTGGAACATTAGAGGCATTAATGCCCAAGACAAATGGCTGGCAATTAGACAGAAATTGGAGGAAAGTGCTGCTGGTGTAGTTTGTATTCAGGAAACAAAAAGGGAAAATTTTGACCTTGCATACCTTCACAACTTTTGTCCACAGAGATTCAACAAATTTGAATTCCTCCCTTCCATTGGAGCATCTGGTGGCATCCTCACTACCTGGAATTGTGCTTTGTTCACAGGAGAGCTACTCTTTCAAAACAAGTTCTCTATTTCCATTCAATTCACATGTAATATTTCTTCAAACAGGTGGATCCTCTCAAACATATATGGGCCTTGCAGACATGAGGAAAAGATTGAATTTATTGACTGGTTTAGCAACATTCAAATGCCCAATGATGTGGATTGGATAATCATGGGTGACTTTAATTTTATCAGAACACCAGAGAATAGAAACAAACCAGGTGGAGATGTCAATGAGATGCTATTATTTAATGAAGCCATCAGTAGCTTGGGACTGATTGAGCTACCTTTGAAAGGAAGACAATATAGCTGGAGCAACATGCAGGAATCCCCCCTCCTTGAAAAATTGGATTGGTTCTTTACCTCTGCTTCCTGGATGACAAGCTACCCTAACTCCATGGCCCTTCCTTTGGCAAAGCCAATTTCTGATCACCTGCCTTGCATGATAAAAATTTGCACAAATATTCCTAAATCAAAGGTGTTTAGGTTTGAAAACTACTGGTTAAAGCACAGCTCCTTCAAACAAGTTGTGCAATCAGCTTGGAACATTCCAGTAGGTTATACTGATCAAGCCAAAAAGATTAATGCTAAGTTCAAAAATTTAAGAAGAGCTCTGAAGTTATGGGCTAGAAGTCTGTCCTGCATGAAAAAACAGATTGAGGATCTCAATGCATGCATATTCTTTTGGGACTGGGTTGAAGAATTCAGAAACCTCTCCTTATTTGAGGCCAACTGCAGATGTATGCTCAAGGAATACTTGTTGACTATTCTGAATAATCAGAAGATTTACTGGAAACAGAGAGGCAAAATAAAAGGGGTTAAGTTTGGAGATGAAAATACCAAATTTTTTCACACAAAGGCTTCCATTAATCATAGGCATAACAAAATTGCAATGTTGCTAAATTCAGATCAAGTGGAAGTTACTGAACATGAAGGAAAAGCTGCTATCCTATGGGATACTTTCAAAAGAAGATTGGGACAATCTAATGGACACACTATGCATTTTGATCTCCATGATTTATATAACCAAGCAGTGGATCCTGCCATTTTTATTCAATTAGAGGAACAGTTCACCAGGGAGGAAATTGAGGAGGTTGTCAAAAACCTACCATCAGATAAATCACCAGGACCTGATGGTTTCAACAATGAGTTCATTAAAGCTTGCTGGGATATTATTAAGGAAGATATTATTGACCTCATCATGGCCTTCCATGCTGGTACTGTGAACTTGGAGAGTATAAACACATCTTACATTACTCTGATTCCAAAAATTGAAGTTCCTATAACACCCAATTACTTCAGGCCAATCTCTCTGCTAAATAGGGTTCTTAAAATCATTACAAAAATGCTGGCTAATAGATTACAAAAAATTATCCTGAAATTGGTTCACATCAACCAATATGGATTCCTCAAGGACAGAGTAATTCAAGACTGCCTAGGATGGGCATATGAATATATACACCAATGCCATAAATCAAAAGAGGAACTGCTGGTTATTAAACTAGATTTTGAAAAGGCATTTGACACAATTGAACATCAAGCAATCATTGAGATTTTTAGAGCAAAAGGATTTGGAGAAAGATGGATCACATGGATGCAGATGCTATTTACTACAGCATCCTCTGCTGTCATGCTCAATGGAGTGCCTGGGAAGAAATTTTATATCAAGAGAGGAGTGAGACAGGGAGATCCTTACTCCCCCTTGATCTTTGTTCTTGCTGCAGATCTACTTGAGAGTATTTTGAACAGGGCCATGAGACTGAATGTTATTGCATCTCCACTACAGGTCAATTCCTGCCCAGATTTCCCAATTGTTCAGTATGCAGATGATACTCTGGTCATCATGCAAGCTAATGCCAGGCACCTAGTGTGTCTCAAAGCACTTTTAAATACTTTTGCTACAGCTACTGGACTCAAGGTTAATTATGCAAAGTCTATAATGGTACCTCTCAACATTAGAGAAGACAGAGTGGAGATTTTCACTAACACACTGCAATGTGCTAGGGGACAGTTCCCTTTTACATACCTAGGGCTACCTTTGGGCATTCATAAACCAACTGTAGAGCTGTGTCTACCTCTTGTTTACAGAATTGCAAAAAGGCTTGCAGGCCTCTCTACTTTCATGACCCAAGCAGGCAAAGTTCTCTTGGTCAAATCAGTCCTCTCCTCATTATCCATCTTCTTCATGAGCTGCCTAGACATTCCTGTAACCATTAAGAAACAGATTATTAAGTACTTGAGACACTGCCTTTGGAGAAGCTCTGACATGGAGGATAGAAGACCAGCTTTGGTAGCTTGGCACACAGTTTGCAGGCCAAAAAATCAGGGAGGTCTGGGCATTTTAGACATTTACACTCACAATAAAACACTTTTGATGAAGAATCTGCACAAATTCTTCAATAGACATGATATACCTTGGGTAAAACTTATATGGGAAAGTTATTACTCTGAAGGACAATTACCAGGAAATAATATGATTGGCTCTTTCTGGTGGAAAGCAAACTTGGCTCTTATAGACCAATACAAAGCCCTGGCAAGATGCAATGTGGGAGATGGAAGAACTGCTTTCTTCTGGGATGACTTGTGGCATACTTCAATTCTCAAACATTCTCTACAACACTTACACTCCTTTGTCAGAAACCCACATACAACTGTACAAACAGTTATCAACACAGAATACCTCCAGGACCTGTTTCATCTACCACTCACAACTGAAGCCTATGAGGAATTCTTGCAAATGGAAGACATATGCATCCAAGCAAGACAATCTGAACATATAGATGCCCTGGACACCTGGAGTTACATTTGGGGGAATGAATTCTACTCCTCAATCAAGGCCTACAAAGTACTGATTGGACACAAGCAAGTCCCACCACACTTCAATTGGATCTGGAACTCATCCTGTCAACCAAAACATAAGGTATTCTTCTGGAAGCTACTTCATGATAGAGTAAATACAAGGAATCTGCTAAGGAGGAAAAACTTTGTGTTGGAAGTTTACAACTGTGCTGTTAGAGATTGTCAACAGGAAGAAACTCTGCATCATCTGTTTTGGGATTGCCCCTTTGCTCAACAATGCTGGAACTACATCTGCCCTACTAGGACTCTAAATTTATCAGTCCTCGAAGCCTTCCAAGACCTTAAGAATAAGCTACACTTCCCTTTCTTCATGGAGATCATAATTCTTGGATCATGGGCCATCTGGATATCCAGAAACAATAAGATATTTGAGAATATTACTCCAACTTTCCAAGGCTGGAAGTGCATATATTTAGAGGAGCTCAAACTTCTAAAATTTAGAATGAAGACTAAGCATGAGAGAATGTTCTCTAACTGGCTGGATTCTCTGCTGTAATCTCTTTTACTTCTTCTTTTGTCTGTAGTTTTTTTAGTTTTTTTAGTTTTTTTAGTTTCTTTTCTTTTTCTTTTCTTTTTCTTTCCTGTTTTTTTGTTTTCCTAGGCTTACCTCAAGCCCATAAGACTACTCTGTTTCATCTACCTTAATAAAAGTTGCAGTGGGGTGTTTACCCTACTGTTTATAGTTCAAAAAAAGGACCCATTCCTTTCCTCCAACCATGTAGCCACGAAGATTTGCCATAAGAACAAAATGCCTCATTGCATCATCAAGATCATAGTCACTATCATCATCTTCATCATAGTATCCATGTTCAACATCATCTTGTGATTGATCAATTCCTAGAGAGGGTAATTCATTAGATAAATGATCATCACAATGGTTACCTTTATGAAATCTAATAGCTTCGGATACGGTATTGCTAATGATTCCAACGTTTCCTTTAGCATGCATGAGATTGGTAAGCTCAAATAGACAATCACCAAAATTAGGGTCACTAGAGTTCATCTTACCCAAGGCAATAGACTTATGGAGAATTTCGTCTAAGTTTTTCAAGGAATAACTTGGAAATCGTTCCTCCAGAAATTTCCATATAGTATAGGCACAATCAAGAGTAGGCAAACTAGCAATCAAATTCTTGGGCAATCCTCTTATGATAAGATTGATGGTTCTAAGATTGCGAATCATGTCAAAATCTTCATCTAGGGTAGGGTGCAAAGGATCAATATGAGGTGCACAAGGGCTAGCAATGTACTTGTTCAAATGATATTCATTGAAAATCTCAAGCATTTCATTTTTCCACTCATGAAAATACTCTCCATCAAGAATAGGCACTCTATGTCTAATACTTCCCAAAGTAGACACATCCATCTTCCTCCAAAGGTGTTTAAACCATGGCAATGGAAACCAAAGCTCTGATACCAATTGAAAGGATCGAGAAGAGGTGTCGAGAGGGGGGGGTGATTAGACACTAAGTGCCAAAATTTGCAATTTTTAATATTCTTAAGTTTAAGTGAAGTTTAAGCACAAGTTTAACAAACACAATACATATCAAGCAAGCATGCAATGAGTATATGAGCAGCGGAAAGTAAAGCATGCAACTTGCAAGAATGTAAAGGGAAGGGTTTGGAGTATTCAAACACAATTGGAGACACGGATGTTTTTGGCGTGGTTCCGATAGGTGGTGCTATCGTACATCCATGTTGATGGAGACTTCAACCCACGGAGGGTAATGGTTGCGCGAGTCCACGGAGGGCTCCACCCACGAAGGGTCCACGAAGAAGCAACCTTGTCTATTCCATCACGGCCATCGCCCACGAAGGACTTGCCTCACTGGTGGTAGATCTTCACGAAGTAGGCGATCTCCTTGCCCTTACAAACTCCTTGGTTCAACTCCACAATCTTGTCGGAGGCTCCCAATTGACACCTAGCCAATCTAGGAGACACCACTCTCCAAGAAGTAACAAATGGTGTGTTGATGATGAACTCCTTGCTCTTGTGCTTCAAATGATAGTCTCCGCAACACTCAACTCTCTCTCACAGGATTTGAATTTGGTAGAAAGAAGATTTGAGTGGAAAGCAACTTGGGGAAGGCTAGAGATCAAGATTCATATGGTAGGAATGGAATATCTTGAGCTCAACACAAGTGTAGGTGGTTCTCTCTCAGAACATGTGTATTGGAAGTGTAGATGTGTTCTGATGGCTCTCTCCACGAATAAAGAGTGGGTGGAGGGGTATATATAGCCTTCACACAAAATCTGACCGTTACACACAATTTGCCAAACTCGGTGGGACCGAATGGTTAAACTCGGTCGGACCGATTCAACAAACCTAGTGACCGTTAGGATTTTCGGTGGGACTGAGATGCAACTTGGTGGGACCGATATGGTTAGGGTTAGGGCATAAAGTAATCTCGGTGTGACCGATTACACAACCTCGGTGGGACCGATTTTGGTAATAAGCAAACCAGAGAGTTGGTCAGGCAAACTCGGTGAGACTGATTACACAAACTCGGTGGGACCGATTTTGGTAATAAGCTAACCAGAGGAGTTGCATTGTAATCTCGGTAGTACCGATTGCTCAAACTCGGTGAGACCGATTTTGGTAATGGACATACACAGAGAGATTACAATCCCATCTCGGTGAGACTGAGATCCCTATCGGTGAAACCGATCTGCTAGGGTTTGTGGCAGTGGCTATGACATTTGAAACTCGGTGGCTCCGGATAGAAAGAATCGGTGGGGCCGAGTTTGACTTTTGGTTTAGGTCATATATGGATGTGGGAAGGTAGTTGAGGGTTTTTGGAGCATATCACTAAGCACATGAAGCAAGAGGATCATTAAGCAACACCTCATCCCTCCTTGATAGTATTGGATTTTCCTATAGACTCAATGTGATCTTGGATCACTAAAATAGAAAATGTAGAGTCTTGATCTTGAAGCTTGAGCCAATCCTTTGTCCTTGGCATCTTGAAGGGGTTCCACATCCTCTAGTCCATGCCACTTCATTGGTGAACTTATCTGAAACATACTAGGTAAAAGTGTTAGTCCAACAAGAGATATGTTGACATTAATTACCAAAACCACCCAGGGAGCACTTGTGCTTTCACTTCTACATCATCACCATAGCCTCTCCGATGATGTGTGAGTAGTTTACCTCGGACCTTCGGGTCCATAGTTATTAGCTAGATGGCTTCTTCTCTCTCTTTGGATCTCAATACAAAGTTCTCCTCGATCTTCTTGGAGATCTATTCGATGTAACTCTTTTTGCGGTATGTTTGTCGAGATCTAATGAATTGTGGGTTTATGATCAAGATTATCTATGAACAATGTTTGAATCTTCTCTGAATTCTTTTATGTATGATTGGTTATCTTTGCAAGTCTCTTCAAATTATCAGTTTGGTTTGGCCTACTAGATTGATCTTTCTTGTAATGGGAGAAGTGCGTAGATTTGGGTTCAATCTTGCATTTCTCGATCCCAGTGACAGAAAGGGAAACGACACGTATTGTATCGTTGCCATCGATGATAAAAATATGGGGTTTATATCATATTGCTTGAGTTTATCCCTCTACATCATGTCATCTTACCTAATGCGTTACTCTGTTCTTATGAACTTAATACTCTAGATGCATGCTGGATAGCGTTCAATGTGTGGAGTAATAGTAGTAGATTCAGGCAGGAGTCAGTCTACTTTTCACGGATGTGATGCCTATATACATGATCATGCCTTGATATTCTCATAATTATGCACTTTTCTATCAATTGCTCAACAGTAATTTGTTCACCCACCGTAATACTTATGCTATCTTGAAAGAAGCCACTAGTGAAACCTATGGCCCCGGGGTATATTTTCCATCATATTAATCTCCATTAAACTAGCTATTTATGGCGCCGTTTATTTTGCAATCTTAACTTTTAATCTTTATCATAAAAATACCAAAAATATTATCATCTCTATCAGATCTCACTTTTGCAAGTGGCCGTGAAGGGATTGACAACCCATTTTTCGCGTTGGTTGCAAGGTTCTTATTTGTTTGTGTAGGTACGAGGGACTCGCGTGTGGCCTCCTACTGGATTGATATCTTGGTTCTCAAAAACTGAGGGAAATACTTACGCTACTTTGCTGCATCACCCTTTCCTCTTAAAGGAAAAAACCAACGCATGCTCAAGAGGTAGCACACCCTAGGTGCAACGAGGGCCCATTGCCTTCCTTCTGGCCCATAAAAATCATCGTGGAGTTTCATTGCATTTGGACTCCATTTGATATTGATTTCCTACGATGTAAAAAACATGGAAAAAACAACAACTGGCACTTGGCACTATGTCAATAGGTTAGTACCAAAAAATGATATAAAATGGCTATAAAATGATTATAAAACATCCAAGATTGATAATAAAACAGCATGGAACAATAAAAAATTATAGATACATTGGAGACGTATCATTGGGTTCGACACTCTTACTTATCGAAAAGAGCTAAAATTGATCCCTTATACTTGTGGGTCGTCAAGGCTATTTTCTAGCGTCATTGCCGGGGAGTGACGCGCCTTTGGTAAGGAAACATTTATATATTGTGCTGAAATTTATTGTCACTTGTTACTATGGAAAACAATCCCATGAGGTTTTTGTTCGGGGTATCTTCACCTCGACCGGAACCACCATTAGCTACCCCTCAACCTACTGCACCTACTGAAAATATTGAATATGAAATTCCTTCGAGTATGATAGAACAACTACTAGCTAATCCTTATGCAGGAGATGGAACCGAACATCCTGATATGCACTTGATATATGTAGAACAAATTTGTGGATTGTTCAAGCTTGCAGGTTTACCGGGAGATGAAGTTATGAGAAAGGTTTTCCCTTTATCTTTGAAGGGAAAAGCATCGGCATGGTATAGACTATGCGATGATGTTGGATCTTGGAATTGGAATCATTTGAAATTCGAGTTCCACCAAAAAATTTATCCTATGCATCTAGTTCATCGTGATCGGAATTTTATATATATATATATATATATATATATATATATATATATATATATATATATAATTTTGGGCCTCGTGAAGGAGAAAGTATCGCTCTAGCTTGGGGGAGGCTTAAGTCAATGTTATATTCATGCCCCAATCATGAGCTCTCAAGAGAAATTATTATCTAGAACTTTTATGCTCGGCTTTCTTGTAATGATCAAACCATTCTTGATACTTCTTGTGCTGGTTCTTTTATGAAGAAGACTATTGACTTCTGGTGGGTTCTATTAGAAAGAATTAAACGCAACTCTGAAGATTGGGAACTCGACAAAGGTAAAGAGTCAGGTATTAAACTTAAGTATGATTGTGTTAAATATTTTATGGATACCGATGCTTTTCAAAAGTTTAGCACTAAATATGGACTTGACTCTGAGATAGTAGCCTCCTTTTGTGAATCATTTGCTACTCATGTTGATCTCCCTAAGGAGAAGTGGTTTAAATATCACCCACCTATTAAATAAGAAATTAAAGAATCGGTACGAGTTAAAGAAGAAACTATACTTTACAATGTTGATCCAGTTGTTCCTTCTGCTTATATTGAGAAACCATCTTTCCCTGTTAGGATAAAGGAACATGCTAAAGTTTCAACTGTGGTTAACAAAAGCTATTCTAGAACACCTAAACCTGATGAACAAATTAAAGTAGAACCTAGTATTGCTATGGTTAAAGATCTCTTGGAAGAAGATATGGATGGGCATGCTATTTACTTTTGTGAAGAAGCTGCTAGAATTGCCAAACCTGATAAAAAGGATAAACATAGACCTGTTGTTGGCATGCATGTTATCTCAGTTAAAATAGGAGATCATTGTTATCATGGTTTATGTGACATAGGTGCTAGTGTGACTGCTATTCCTTACACCCTATATAAAGAAATTATGAATGACATAGCACCCGCAGAAATAGAAGACATACATGTTACTATTAAACTTGCTAATAGAGACACTATATCACCAATTTGGATTGTTAGAGATGTTGAAGTCTTGTGTGGGAAAATAAAATACCCAACTGATTTTATTGTTCTTGGTTCCCCACAAGATGACTTTTGTCCCATTATCTTTGGTAGACCTTTCTTGAACACCATTAATGGTAAAATATACTATGAGAAACAAACTGTCGGTGTTAGTTTTGGCGACGAGTCTCATGAGTTTAATTTTTCCAAGTTTAGTAGAAAGCTTCATGAAAAAGAATTGCCTAGTAAGGATGAATTAATTGGTCTTGCTTCTATTGTTGTGCCTCCTACTGATCCTTTAGAACAATATTTGCTAGACCATGAAAATGATTTACATATGCATGAAAGAAATGAAATAGATAAGATTTTCTTTGAACAACGTCCTCTGCTTAAGCACAATTTGCCTATTGAAACTCTAGGAGGTCCTCCTCCACCTAAAGGTGATCATGTGTTTGAATTAAAACAATTGCCAGACACTTTGAAATATGCTTATCTTGATGAAAAGAAGATATATCATGTTATTATTAATTCTAACCTTTCAAAACATGAAGAAAGATTATTCAAAGTTCTAAGGAAGCACTGAGCTGCTATTGGATATACTCTTGATGATTTAAAGGGCATTAGTCCCACTCTATGTCAGCACAAAATTAATATGGAACCTGGTGCTAAACCCGTTGTTGATCACCAACATCACTTAAATCCGAAGATGAAAGAAGTGGTAAGAACGGAAATATTAAAACTTCTGCAAGCAGGTATAATCTATCCTATAGCTAATAGTAGATGGGTAAGTCTTGTTCATTGTGTCCCTAAGAAAGGAGGTATACCTGTTGTTCCTAATGATAAGAATGAACTTATTCCACAAAGAATTGTTACAGGCTATAGAATGGTAATTGATTTTAGAAAATTAAACAAAGCAACTAGAAAAGATCATTACCCTCTGCCTTTTATTGATCAAATGCTTGAAAGCTTATCTAAGCACACACACTTTTGCTTCCTTGATGGATGTTATGATTTTTCACAAATACCTATTTCTGAACCTGATCAAGAAAAGACCACTTTTACTTGCCCCTTTGGAACCTATGCTTATAGACGTATGCCCTTCGGTTTATGTAATGCACCTGCTACCTTTCAAAGATTTATGACTGCTATATTCTCTGACTTTTGTGAAAAGATTGTTGAGGTTTTCATGGATGACTTCTCTATTTATGTGAAGTCTTTTGATGATTGTTTAAGCAATCTCGAGCGAGTTTTGTAGAGATGTGAACAAACAAATCTTGTCTTGAATTGGGAGAAGTGCCACTTTATGGTTAATGAAGGCATTATCTTGGGTCATAAAATTTCTGAAAGAGGTATTGAAGTGGACAAAGCTAAGGTTGATGCAATTGAGAAAATGCCATGTCCTAAAGATATAAAAGGTATTCATAGTTTCTTAGGTCATGCTGGTTTCTATAGGAGATTTATCAAATACTTTTCTAAAATTTCTAGGCCTCTTACGAGTCTTTTGCAAAAGGATATTTGATGTCTACTACACAAACCTTCTTCTTGTAGACGTTGTTGGGCCTCCAAGTGCAGAGGTTTGTAGGACAGTAGCAAATTTCCCTCAAGTGGATGACCTAAGGTTTATCATTTCGTGGGAGGCATAGGATGAAGATGGTCTCTCTCAAACAACCCTGCAACCAAATAACAAAGAGTCTCTTGTGTCCCCAACACACCCAATACAATGGTAAATGGTATAGGTGCACTAGTTCAGTGAAGAGATGGTGATACAAGTGCAATATGGATGGTAGATATATGTTTTTATAATCTGAAATTATAAAAATAGTAAGGTAACTAATGATAAAAGTGAGCGAAAACGGTATTGCAATGCGTTGAAACAAGGCCTAGGGTTCATACTTTCACTAGTGCAAGTTCTCTCAACAATAATAACATAATTAGATCATATAACTATCCCTCAACATGCAACAAAGAGTCACTCCAAAGTCACAAATAGCGAGAACAAGCGAATACATTATTGTAGGGTACGACACCACCTCAAAGTTATTATTTCCGATCAATCCATTGGGCTACTCCTATAAGTGTCACAAACAGACCTAGAGTTCGTAGTAAATAACACCTTAAGACACAGATCAACCAAAAGCCTAATGACACCTAGATACTCCAATGTCACCTCAAGTATCCGCGGGTATGATTATATGATATGCATCACACAATCTCAGATTCATCTATTCAACCAACACAAAGAACTTCAAAGAGTGCCCCAAAGTTTCTACCGGAGAGTCAAGACGAAAACGTGTGCCAACCCCTATGCATAAGTTCACAAGGTCAATGAACTCGCAAGTTGATCACCAAAACATACATCAAGTAGATCACGTGAATATCCCATTGTCACCACAGATAAGCACATGCAAGACATACATCAAGTGTTCTCAAATCCTTAAAGACTCAATCCGATAAGATAACTTCAAAGGGAAAACTCAATCCATTACAAGAGAGTAGAGGGGGAGAAACATCATAACATCCAACTATAATAGCAAAGCTCGCGATACATCAAGATCGTGCCATAACAAGAACACGAGAGAGAGAGAGAGAGAGAGAGAGAGATCCAACACATAGCTACTGGTACATACCCTCAGCCCCGAGGGTTAACTACTCCCTCCTCGTCATGGAGAGCGCCGGGATGATGCAGATGGCCACCGGTGATGGATCCCCCCTCCGACAGGGTGCCGGAACATGGGCCCGATTGGTTTTTGGTGGCTACAGAGGCTTGCGGCGGTGGAACTCCCGATCTAGGTTATTTTCTGGAGGTTTGGGGATTTATAGGAGAGGTTGGCGTCAAGAACAAGTCAGGGGGCCCCATGGAGAGTCCACGAGGCATAGGGGCGCGCCCTCCACCCCTGTGGGGCCCACGGGACTCCCTTCCGGTAACTCTTCGTTCCAGTATTTTTTATGTTTTCCAGAAAAAAATCTCCGTTGATTTTCATGGCATTCCAAGAACTTTTATTTCTGCACAAAAACAACAGCACGGTAGTTCTGCTGAAAACAGCGTCGGTCCGGGTTAGTTCTAACCAAATCATGTAAAAATATTATAAACATGGCATGAATACATCAAAAATTATAGATACATTGAAGACGTATGAGTATCCCCAAGCTTAATTCCTGCTCGTCCTCGAGTAGGTAAATGATAAAAACAGAAGTTTTGATGTGGAATGCTACCTAATATATTTAGCAATGTAATCTTCTTTATTATGGCAAGAATATTTAGATCCACAAGATTCAAAACAAATGTTTAATATTGACATAAAAACAGTAATACTTCAAGCATATGAACAAAGTAATCATGTCTTCTCAAAATAACATGGCCAAAGAAAGTTCATCCCTACAAAATCATATAGTGTGGCTATGCTCCATCTTCATCACACAAAATATTCAGATCATGCACAACCCTGATGACAAGCCAAGCAATTGTTTCATACTTTAGTATTCTCAAACTTTTTCAACTTTCACGCAATACATGAGCGTGAGCCATGGACATAGCACTATAGGTGGAATAGAGTGGTGGTTGTGGAGAAGACAAAAAGGAGGAAGATGATCTCACATGAACTAGGCGTTTAATGGGCTATGGAGATGTCCATCAATAGATATCAATGTGAGTGAGTAGGGATTGCCATGCAACAGATGCACTAGAGCTATAAATGTATGAAAGCTCAACAAAAGAAACTAAGTGGGTGTGCATCCAACTTGCTTGCTCACGAAGACCTAGGGCATTTTGAGGAAGCCCATTATTGGAATATACAAGCCAATTTCTGTAACAAAAATTCCCACTAGTATATGAAAGTTACAAAATAAGAGACTCTCTATCATGAAGATCATGGTGCTACTTTGAAGCACAAGTGTGGAAAAAGGATAGTAGCATTGCCCCTTCTCTCTTATTCTCTCATTTTTTTGTTTGGCTTCTCTGGCCTCTTTTTTTTCATTGGCTTCTTTGGCCTATTTTTTTTCCTCACACGGGACAATGCTCTAATTATGATGATCATCACACTTCTATTTATTTACAACTCAAGGATTACAACTCAATACTTAGAACAAAATATGACTCTATGTGATTGCCTCCGGCGGTGTATCGGGATGTGCAATGAATCAAGAGTGACATGTATGAATAAATTATGAATGCTAGCTTTGCCACAAATACGATGTTAACTACATGATCATGCAACGCAATATGACAAAGATGGAGCGTGTCATAATAGACGGAACGGTGGAAAGTTGCATGGCAATATATCTCGGAATGGCTATGAAAATGCCATAATAGGTAGGTATGGTGGCTGTTTTGAGGAAGGTATATGGTGGGTGTATGGTACCGGCGAAAGTTGCGCGGCACAAGAGAGGCTAGCAATGGTGGAAGGGTGAGAGTGCGTATAATCCATGGACTCAACGTTAGTCATAAAGAACTCCCATACTTATTGCAAAAACCTATTAGTTATCGAAAGAAAGTACTATGCGCATGCTCCTAGGGGGATAGATTGGTAGGAAAAGACCATCGCTCGTCCCCGACCGCCACTCATAAGGAAGACAATCAAAAAATAAATCATGCTCCGACTTCGTTACATAACGGTTCACCATACGTGCAAGCTACGGGACTCACAAACTTTAACACAAGTATCTCTCAAATTCACAACTACTCAACTAGCTTGACTCTAATATTACCATCCTCATATCTCAAAACAATCATGAGGAATCAAACTTCTCATAGTATTCAATGCACTTTATATGAAAGTTTATATTATATCCCTCTTGGATGCCCATCATATTATGACTAAATTCATAACCAAAGCAAATTACCATGCTGTTCTAAAGACTCTCAAAATAATATAAGTGAAGCATGAGAGTTCATCTATTTCTTCAAAATAAAACCACCGCCGTGCTCTAGCAAGATGTAAGTGAAGCACTAGAGCAAACGACAAACTACTCCGAAAGATATAAGTGAAGATCAATGAATAGTTGAATAATTATGTAACTATGTGAAGAATATCTAACATTTAAGAATTTCATTTCTTGGGATATTATTCAAACAGCAATAAAATCAAAAGAAAATGAAATGACGCTCCAAGCAAAACACATATAATGTGGTGAATAAAAATATAGACTCAAGTAAAGTTACCGATAGATGAAGACGAAAGAGGGGATGCCTTCTGGGGCATCTCCAAGCTTAGGCTTTTGGTTGTCCTTGAATTTTACCTTGGGGTGCCTTGGGAATCCCCAAGCTTAGGCTCTTGCCACTCCTTATTCCAAAATCCATCAAATATTTACCCAAAAACTTGAAAACTTTACAACACAAAACTTCAACAGAAGATCTCATGAGCTCTGTTAGTATAAGAAAATAAACCACCACTTTAAGGTACTGTAATGAAATCATTGTTTATTTATATTGGTTTTAAACCTACTATATTCCAACTTATCTATGTTTCACACCCCTCGATACTACTCATAGATTCATCAAAATAAGCAAACAACACACGAAAAACAGAATCGGCCAAAACAGAACAGTCTGTATCAATCTGATTTGTTCGAATGCTTATGGAACTCCAAAAATTCTGAAAAACTAGGAACACCTGGATAATTTGTATATTAATCTTATGTAATAAGAATTGGCATTTTATCATGTTCTGGTGAATTTAAACAATTATTTTCGTGAGCACAAAGTTTCTGTCTTTTTCAGCAAGATCAAACAACTATCACCCAAGAAGATCCTATTGGTTCTACTTGGCACAAACACTAATTAAATAAAACCACATCTAACCAGAGGCTAGATAGATTATTTATTACTAAACAGGAGAAAAAACAAAAAACAAAAATAAAATTGGGTTGCCTCCCAACAAGCGCTAACGTTTAATGACATAGCTAGGCATGATGATTTCAATGATGCTCACATAAAAGATAAGAATTGAAACATAAAGATACCATCATGAAGAATATTACTAGCACATTTAAGTCTAACCCACTTCCTATGCATAGGGATTTTGTGAGCAAACAACTTATGGGAACAAGAATCAACTAGCATAGGAAAGCAAAACAAGCATAGCTTCAAGATTTTCAACACATAGAGAGGAAACTTGATATTATTGCAATTCCTACAAGCATATGTTCCTCCTTCATAGTAAATTTCAGTAGCATCATGAATGAATTCAACAATATAACCATCACATAAAGTATTCTTTTCATGATCTACAAGCATAGAATTTTTATTACTCTCCACATAAGCAAATTTCTTCTCATGAATAGTAGTGGGAGCAAACTCATCAAAATAACTATCATGTGAGGCATAATCCAATTGAAAATTAAAATCATGCTCACAAGTTTCATGGCTATCATTATTCTTTATAACATACATGTCATCACAATAATCATCATAGATAACAACTTTGTTCTCATAATAAATTGGAACCTCTTCCAAAATAGTGGAATCATCACTAAATAAAGTCATGACCTCTCCAAATCCACTTTCATAATTATCACAATAAGATTCAACACCCTCCAGAATAGTGGTATCATTACTTCCTAAAGTTGTCACTCTTCCAAACCCACTTTCATCAATATAATCATCATAAATAGGAGGCATGCTATCATCATAATAAATTTGCTCATCAAAACTTGGGGGACAAAAAATACCATCTTCGTCAAACATAGCATCCCCAAGCTTGTGGCTTTGCATATCATTAGCATCATGGATACTCAAGGAATTCATACTAACAACATTGCAATCATGCTCATCATTCAAATATATACTACGAAACATTTTAATGCATTCTTCTTCTAACACTTGAGCACAATTTTCCTTTTCATCATTTTCACGAAAGATATTAAAAAGATGAAGCATCTGAGGCACCCTCAATTCCATTTTTTGTAGTTTCCTTTTATAAACTAAACTAAAAGATTCAATTGCAAGATCTAAATATATACCTTCAAGCACACCTCCCTGGCAACGGCGCCAGAAAAGAGCTTGATGTCTACTACACAACCTTCTTCTTGTAGACGTTGTTGGGCCTCCAAGTGCAGAGGTTTGTAGGACAGTAGCAACTTTTTCCCTCAAGTGGATAACCTAAGGTTTATCAATCCGTGGGAGGCGTAGGATGAACATGGTCTCTCTCAAACAACCCTTCAACCAAATAACAAAGAGTCTCTTGTGTCCCCAAGACACCCAATACAATGGTAAATTGTATAGGTGCACTAGTTCGGCGAAGAGATGGTGATACAAGTGCAATATGGATGGTAGATATAGGTTTTTATAATCCGAAATTATAAAAACAGCAAGGTAACTAATGATAAAAGTGAGCGAAAATGGTATTGCAATGCGTTGAAACAAGGCCTAGGGTTCATACTTTCACTAGTGCAAGTTCTCTCAACAATAATAACATAATTAGATCATATAACTATCCCTCAACATGCAACAAAGAGTCACTCCAAAGTCACTAATAGCGGAGAACAAATGAAGAGATTATTGTAGGGTACGAAACCACCTCAAAATTATTCTTTCCGATCAATCCATTGGGCTATTCCTACAAAGTACCCAAGCTTATGAAAATGCAAAATTATTCGAAGAAAAACTTAAAAGATGGCATGACAAAAGAATCCAAAAGCGTGAGTTTAAAGTCAGAGAATATGTTCTTTTGTACAGCTCTCGTTTCAGATTCTTTGCAGGAAAACTCCTCTCAAAATGGGAAGGCCCCTATGTTATCGAGGAGGTTTATCGGTCTGGAGCCATGAAAATAACTAATTCTGAAGGTACTAACCCGAAGGCTGTCAATGGGCAATGAATGAAACATTATATCTCAGGTACCACCATTAATGTTGAAAGTAGTATTATCCAAACTTTGACACCGGAAAAACACATAAAAGAGTCCTTCCGGAACACTCCAGAATCGTGAAAATAAGGAGTTACGTGATACGGTAAGTAAACAGACTCCGAAAAATCCGCAAAAATATTTTTTTATCAGTTTTGGAATATTTAGAAAATTGAGAAAATAAGAAACTTCCAGGAAGCGTACCCTCGTGGGCACAAGACACCAGGGCGCGCCTAGGTGGGTTGTGCCCACCTGGGACACCTTCTAAACTCTGCTTTTTTACATCTTGCTTGTTTCCCAAGATAAAAAAAAATTATATATACTTCCCGAACCTGTTAACCACCGTATCATGGAGAAATCCTCTATTTTCTTTTCCTTGTTGTTTTACGTCACATCCCATCTACCATGCCTGCTTCAAGCTCTTCCAAGGACAAGTTTTTCAAGAACGTCATCAACCCATACCTTCGGGAGGTGGTGCAGCACCCTCAGGTCATCGAGATACATGATGGGGTGCTTCACCTCTGCGATGTGCCATGTCCCAAGGGGACGGGAACCGTGGAGGCCAGGATTGAAGCTATGGAACAAGACGTCTTCCGGTGCAAGGGGATGGTGGAGCGTGGATGCAACGCCAATCACCTTATGATCACGGACCTCTCCCATGATCTCAAGGTGGATGGCAAGCCCATGAAGGACATCGTCTTCACCCTCAACAAGCAAATCAACTTCCTGCAAAGCCAGATCTATGACCTCCAAAATCAAGTCTTTGAATATGAGGCGAGGTTTAAAGGTATGAGTTTGGCTGCTAGTTGCAGGACCCGTGAAACTCACTCCTGTTCTTATGATGGTGGACCACTACCATGGAAATCCGAGGACAAGATCCCTTCTTCATCACCAACATCATCTTCTTCACCACCAAAACAGAACTGAGTATCGGGTATGGGCACTCCCTTGGCTTCCTCCAAGCTTGGGGGAGTTGCCCCAGTATCGTATCAGCCCACTATCTTTTTGCTTTTACTTATTTTAGTTTGATCTTTTGCTTTAGATAAATAAAAGTTTAGTTCGATCCTTTCTTCTTTGAGAGTTTGCTTAGTGATCTATCCTTGTAATCATGTGCAAGTTATAAAATAAAGTTTAGTTTGAGTTTTTTTTGCTTTCTTTACTTTCATGTTGCAAATAAAAGAAAAGAAATAAGAAAGAAAAAGAGAAAGGAAATAAATGGAGAAAATATCATATACTAATCTTATGGTAGGTGATGACACCACATAAGGAAAAGTACAAGTATAAATTTTTATTAGAGATTGACAAACATAGCATTAGTCAATGATGCAACTCATGAAAGAATTAATAAGGGAAGATTCACATATAAATATACTATCCTATAAATCTTTTGTGATTGTGAGCCCTCAACAAAATATTATATGCCAAACTTGTCGACGTTGGACAAGGAAGACAACTTAATGGTTTATGCTTGTTTATATTCACATAGAAGTCATATTGTCGTAGATCCTTTAACATGTGGTGCTTGTCCCTATCTTTGCTAGCCAAAAATTCCGCATTAAGTAGAGATACTACTTGTGCATCCAAAAAACCTTTAAACCCAAATAATATTTTCAAGTTTCCACCATACCTACTGATGTCTACTACGCAACCTTCTTCTTGTAGACGTTGTTGGGCCTCCAAGTGCAGAGGTTTGAAGGACAATAGCAAATTTCCCTCAAGTGGATGACCTAATGTTTATCAATCCGTGGGAGGCGTAGGATGAAGATGGTCTCTCTCAAGCAACCCTGCAACCAAATAACAAAGAGTCTCTTGTGTCACCAACACACACAATACAATGGTAAATTGTATAGGTGCACTAGTTCGGCGAAGAGATGGTGATACAAGTGCAATATGGATGGTAGATATAGGTTTTTGTAATCTGAAAATATAAAAACAGCGAGGTAGCAAGCGATAAAAGTGAGCGTAAATGGTATTGCAATGCTAGGAAACAAGGCCTAAGGTTCATACTTTCACTAGTGCAAGTTTTCTCAACAATCATAACATAATTGGATCATATAACTATCCCTCAACATGCAACAAAGAGTCACTCCAAAGTCACTAATAGCGGAGAACAAACGAAGAGATTATGGTAGGGTACGAAACCACTTCAAAGTTATTCTTTCGGATCGATCTATTCAAGAGTTCGTACTAGAATAACACCTTAAGACACAAATCAACCAAAACCCTAATGTCACCTAGATACTCCAATGTCACCTCAAGTATCCATGGGTATGATTATGCGATATGCATCACACAGTCTCAGATTCATCTATTCTAACCAACACAAAGTACTTCAAAGAGCGCCCCAAAGTTTCTACCAGAGATTCAAGATGAAAACGTGTGCCAACCCCTATGCATAAGTTCATGAAGTCACGGAACCCGCAAGTTTACATCAAGTAGATCACGTGATATCCCATTGTCACCACAGATAAGCACATGCAAGACATACATCAAGTGTTCTCAAATCCTTAAAGACTCAATCCGATAAGATAACTTGAAAGGGAAAACTCAATCCATTACAAGAGAGTAGAGGGGGAGAAACATCATAATATCCAACTATAATAGAAAAGCTCACGATACATCAAGATCGTACCACCTTAAGAACACGAGAGAGAGAGAGAGATCAAACACATAGCTACTGGTACATACCCTCAGCCCCGAGGGTGAACTACTCCCTCCTCGTAATGGAGAGCCCCAGGATGATGAAGATGGCCACCGGAGAGGGATTCCCCCTCCGGCAGGGTGCCAGAACGGGTCTAGATTGGTTTTCTGTGGCTACAGAGGCTTGCAGCGGCGGAACTCCCGATCTAGGTTTATTTCTGGAAGTTTGGGGTTATATAAGAGGTGTTGGAGTCGGGAACAAGTCAGGGGGGGTCCCCGAGGCAGCCACGAGACAGGGGGGCGCGCCCCAACCCTCGTGGTGGCCTCGGGACTCTTCTAGCCCACTTCAAGTACTCCGTGGACTTCTTGTGGTCCAAGAATGATCTCCGTCAAATTTCAGCTCAATTGGACTCCGTTTGGTTTTCCTTTTCTGGAAGGCTCAAAAACAAGGAAAAACAGAAACTGACACTGGGCTCTAGGTTAATAGGTTAGTCCCAGAAATCATATAAAATAGCATATAAATGCATATAAAACATCCTAGATGGATAATATAATAGCATGGAACAATCAAAAATTATAGATACGTTGGAGACGTATCAAGCATCCCCAAGCTTAATTCCTGCTCGTCCTCGAGTAGGTAAATGATAAAAACAGAATTTTTGATGTGGAATGCTACCTAACATATTTATCAAAGTAATCTTCTTTATTGTGGCAAGAATATTCAGATCCATAAGATTCAAGACAAAAGTTTAATATTGACATAAAAATAATAATACTTCAAGCATACTAACCAAGCAATTATGTCTTCTCAAAATAACATAGCCAAAGAAAGCTCATCCCTACAAAATCATATAGTTTGGCCATGCTTCATTTTCGTCACACAAAATGCTCTCATCATGCACAACCCCGATGACAAGCTAAGAAATTGTTTCATACTTTTGTATTCTCATACTTTTTCAACTTTCACGCAATATAAGAGTTCGAGCCATGGACATAGCACTATGGGTGGAATAGAATATGATGATGGGGATTGTGTGGATAAGACAAAAAAGGAGAAAGTCTCACATCGATGCGGCTAATCAACGGGCTATGGACATGCCCGTCAATTGATATCAATGCGAGGAGTAGAGATTGCCATGCAACGGATGCACTAGAGCTATAGATGTATGAAAGCTCAACAAAAGAAACTAAGTGGGGGTGCATCTAACTTGCTTGCTCATGAAGACCTAGGGCATTTGAGGAAGCCCATTGTTGGAATATACAAGCCAAGTTCTATAATGAAAAATTCCCACTAGTATATGAAATTGACAAAACAAGAGACTCTCTATCATGAAGATCATGGTGCTACTTGTTGACACATGAACACGTCACGTGTACCCTCGACGCCAGGGGTGATGCACCGCAACTCACGTCGAAGGAGACCCGACCGACAGCGCGATACGCAAGACAGTCAGCGGGCGCTTTTGTAGACCCGAAGCCCCGCTTGCCCGGGAGGGACCCCGTCAGGGCTTGCGGCGGCTATGGGCTGCTCCAGGTCGATTCGCTCGCCCCTAGAGCCTCGTGGATCCGCAGCCCTCCAGCATGAAGAACTAGCGAAGAACGAGAAGAAAGATACAAGGGAGAGATAAAAAGTAGATGAACACAAAAAAATAGTAGATTGATTTGTTCGATTGGGTGTTGTTTCAATCGGTCGTCACCCCCAACATATATAAGAGGCGGCTGGACTTCCCGTACAAGCAAAGGATTTATCTAGCCTTTCCTTACAAGAAAATTACATCAATTCACGTCCAAAACCCTAGTCAAATTCGGACTGGTTTTATCCGAACTTCCCAAAACTGTTCGGTTTAAACTGGCTGCACCTTGCGGGTCCTTTTTGCGGTGGTAAACGATCTCGGATGAAAACAAGCCCAAAAGCAATCTTGACTGTTTCGACGATACGAACAACTTTCACGTTGAAGGGTTTTCGATCAGAGATCATCTTGAGGGTCAAATCGGTCTCGCAACACAGGTATCTCCTCGCGCTACCCGTCAGACATGTGTCTGGTGGGGCGCGCCACATCTCGCCTCGTGACAGGGCTGCACTCCAAATGCTCTAACTTTTGCATACGAACTCGGATTTGAACGATTTATATATCAAAACCGATCGCTTCGACGAGACGAACAACTTTCTTGTTGAACGTTTTTCCATCCGAGGTCATCTGAATAACCTTTTGAGGCCATCTTCAACTTCTCGTCCGATTGACTATCACAGCCTCCAACCTGGCAAGTTTTCTATCCGAGTAAGCTTTCCACACCGACAATGTTTCTACCCAGCAAGCTTTCACACCGGCAAGGTTTCACTCCGGCAAGGTTTGTACTCCGGCAAGGGTTTCACTCCGGCAAGGGTTTCACTCCGGCAAGGTTTGTACTCCGGCAAGGGTTTCACTCCGGCAAGGTTTGTACTCCGGCAAGGGTTTCACTCCGGCAAGGTTTCACTCCGGCAAGGTTTCACTCCGGCAAGGTTTCCATTCAGCCGGCAAAGACCAAATACTTTCTCACTCAGGGCCGGCTCGTGAAGTGTTGCCTCTAACTTTTGCATACGAACCCGGATTCTTAACCATGCCAAAATCCGGTGTCAACACATGCCCCCTTGTTTTTCGGCAAAGTTTGTGTGCCGAAAAATAACTTGTACCAAGTTTGTTCTAAGGACGATGTCAACACTCCATCGGCCATTTATATGTTCTTAGGACGATAAGTATATATCGGCCATGTCTTGTGTGAACTTTCTGATACAAACTTGGGTGAATCCTTCTTAGCTTCGTTAACAATCTGGTGATAAAGTTCCATAGATATGTATCCCAATGTCATCCTCCGAACCATATTGTTCACCCTTTTGATAGGATTTTGTAGATACTCAACAATAAACTCTCTCGAATCCTTACTTTTGCCTGCATAAATTTTTTATTAGTGGCCGAAGCGGTGGGCTTTGGTTCGGCCTTACCTATGTTGACAAGACCTAGCATCGGCTATTGATAGAAATGCAATACACCATGGTTAACATAGTAGCCGAATGCTTGCTGTGCCAACTCTTTCGAATTGTCATATCTGGATATATGCACAATTTTAAAGCAACCCAATATAAACTATAAGTGATTTGTCAAAACATTGATAACTTCTCATTGTCGTACTACTCATAACAAATCACCGAAAGCCTCAATATGTATAGCACCTATAGCAAGGAAAAGCTCCAATCCGAATAACAATGCATATTCGGCTTTGATCATTTGCACATAAATATTTTAAGCGGCATGAGGTTTCACAAAATAGCACCATAAGGAGATATATAAACAACACCAACACCTTGGCCATTGCTACAAATTTGACCATCAATATATAACCTCCATGGTACTAGAGAGATCAAGCTAAAACCAATATTATGCATGATGTCAATATGATGCTCAATAATAAAATCAACCATGATTTGGCCTTACATAAATTCTGAATACTAATAAGCCAAAGCACACCCAATCAAAACATAAGTTCACTTTGCAATCTTGGTGAATTGGTCTATGCATAATATCTTCAATGGCATCAATTTGACAAATTCCTTTAAAAGCACTTATCTCAAACTAAGGATGATGTTAGAATACCACACCGGCCATTCTTAGATATATTCTTAGGGCAATAGATAAATATCGGCCATTACAATGAGGTCCATGTAGTATTCACCCACCAAAGTATGTATAGCCGAAATAAACAAATGAAATAACAATAAGATATTTCGGCCCCTTTGTATTAGCAACAAAAATGTAATTAACCAAATGTATAGTGATTTGGTAATACTCTGTCATGATATAGAAAATTATGTTGCATCCATGGATCAAAATAAGTCCATGGAGGGTAACTGATCATACCTGTGGATGAATTCCATGGCAAAGGCATCAATGGTATTGTTGAAGAAAATGGATGATGTGCTAACCGAAGATTTTGATGTTGTGATCCACACCTTCGGCCTAATTGTTTGTTGCTTCCATTCTTCTCTTTCTTCACTTTTATTGTACTTGTTGCAATAGAAGCATGCACATCATTTTTGTTATGAATAATCCCCTTGGGAACCCATGCCATGTTCTTCTGTCTCAGCTCTTGTGCACTATGATTTTGTAATTCCTTCTTTTGCCAATACGTTAAGCCGAGTGGGCATCTCGACTGTAATTCTGTTTTGACCAATGGCAGTTCCTTTTGGCCTTATGCACTCTCAACTTCTTTTCTTCAGATTTGGCACTTTGACTCTCAATAATTGGTTGCTTTGTCTCATTGCCTTTAGTAGCCAATATTAATAATTTAATTGGCTCTTTTTCATTTGAGATCAAATCTGAAGTTACACTCTTACGACCATCTCTTTTAACACGGTAAACTTGCTTGAACACCTCTTTCTTCATCCTTGAGCTCTGGACCGATTCCTTATGATTGAAACGGTCTTTAACATGTGATTGTTCAGATATTGATCTTCTCGGAGCTACATAATATTGGTCAGATGGTTTAAAATAAGATGGAGGATGTGCCCTTGTATCATACATGTCCCATGATGGATATGGATCTATATGAGCATAGGGAGGCATCCACGGCATTGGCATTGGCGGCCCAAAATAAGGATATGAATATGTTGCATTAAAATTCTCACTTTGCCAATACCGATCCTCATATTTGCGCCTTGGGGGTGATCTTGGTTTCTTTGCATGATTGGGCTGATAAGCATTCTTCTCTTCACTCTTCTTTTGATATTTATCCAATAGTTCAGCGAAGGTGATTTTTGATCTCTTACACTTGTGCTTATTTCGGCCTTTGTTTCCTTTTGGTTTGCTTTCATCGATCATTGGATTTACTTGCTGCCCCCCAGCCCTTGGCGTCTCCATTGTAGCTTCGATGGAATTCTCACCCTCAAGACTATGTTCATCATGCTCTTCAACAACTTCTTTACTTGAAATCTTGATCCCATCACCTGCAGTTTTTACCTTCTCTTTAAATGGATCTGCTTGAAGTAGCCGATGCAAAAACTTTTTGCCATCAGGACCAATCGGAATAGACTGGTCATCTCTTGGTGTTTCAACAAACTTCAATCGTCCTTTTTCAATGGTCGATTTAACTATTTGACGAAACATGTTGCAATCCTCAAAATTATGCTTGGACGAATCATGCAACTTACAATACATTCGTCCTTGGATTGCTAGCTTAACATGGTGATCAAGAATTATAATGTAGTTATTTTTCAACAACAAATCAAAGATTTGATCACACATGTTTGAATTAAAGGTAAACCTTTTATTTTCTAGCCGATCTTGCTGTGAGAATGGCTTTGGAATTAAGCAAACGAATGGTTCAGATTTTGCACCACACCATTCGGCTATGCATTGTGTTTTGCACTCTATTTCCGATGTCTTTGGGTAAGATATTATACTAGCATTGGTTTTCTCAACATAATTTAACCTTGGCTTTAAATTTCTAAAACGAAAATAGTTAGAACATACATGTCTCAATTGAGACCAAGTGCAAGCCAAGTATGAAATAAGCAAAGCTACCCAAATAGATATGAACTTTAGATAAAGCAACGGGGAAAGCTTTGGCTGTAATAATAAGTCACTATCGGTCTTTATAAATGGCGTAATGGGTTGACCGATATGCTCAATAACAACTTTATTGCTAGCAAGTAAATTACCCTTCTTCATTGGTCTTTCAAAATTACTTATGAGGATTTTTCTAATAGATGCATCAACAATAAAGTCCTGACCAAATCTGAAAATAGGTAAATTACTTGCTAAACATACCTCTTCAAATATGTTGGGAGAGCACGATGGTGGTGTGACTTGAACAATATCTTGCTCCGCCTTTGGATGGCTCCCCAATGCCTCTTCATCATCTTTTTCTTGATTCCGTGCATCATTACATTGAAGATTTTTGTCGGCCGAACTTTGTTCGGCTACTTGTTCTTGTCCCTGAAGTTCAATTTCTCTGGCACGAAACTCATAGGGCAGGAAGTAGGTTCCATTAACTTTAGAAAAATCAAGTATGGTCGCTTTGCTATGCTTTCCATGCCCTTTCTCAATAATGCTTGCCTCTTTGCATTTGATGGATTCAGAATATATACTTCTTGATTCGGCTCTTTTAACCAGAGCACCTTCATGTTCTGAATCATCTTTCTTTACATTGCTTCTACCAATTGGCAATGCTTCTTTCACTTGAGCCAATTCTGTTTCTTTTTGTTTTTGGCGGCGAGCGGCGAAATTGGCTTTAATCTTTTTCTCAATTTCAGCCCACTTCGGATACGATTGCCCCCCAATGCTTTTAGATTCTTTCGGCAATGGCACATGGGTGTTGCCGAAACTTTGCAATTGTGTAGGGGTTGTATAATATGATGTAGTATTAGGTGAAGGCATATGCATTGTTGTAAAACCATATTTTTCCTCGCCAATTTTATCAATTGGCAAAGATTCATCTTCTTGCAAAACTATAGCTTTTATTGCAGCATAATCAGGAAACAACCCCTTTTCATATTGTTCAAGGCAAAGGGCACTAATCCTCTTGTTTTGTGCCAGGCTCTTTTTTAATGCAGCTACAACCGCTTCTGGAAGGGATTGCTCTGCAACGCTTTCAGATTCTTTCGGCAATGATTCGTGAGTGTTGCCGAAATTCTTGAATTGCGTAGAGTATGCATTATATGCTACAGTATTTGATGACGGCACATGTGTTCCTGTAAAATTTTCACTTATTCGGCTGTGACCATGAAGATGCGGGGCCGAATTATGAACATCTACAGTTGCATACGGTGCTGAAAAATTACTAACATGAGGTGTAGCATATGATGGTTGAGAGTAACTGGCCGAAGAGCTAGTAGTAGAATGGCCAATTTTCCCATCCATTGGCAAAGTTGAATTTACATATTGCAAATCAGTTGCCGATGAATAAAAAGGTGAAACACTTTCTTGTATGCTATTGGAAATTTTAACATGAGGTGTTTCAAATTGATTAACCAAACCCATCATGTTGTTCATCGGCATATGGATTTGTGGGGTTGCCGATGCATGAGAGTTTGGATACATATGTTGTACATTGCTAAAATCATAAGAATTTGAAGCATAAAAATTGTTTTGCACCGGCCCTTGCGCATAATTAGATGCATGATTGATAAAACTAGGGCTAGCCGATACATTATGCTCATTAGGTGATCCAGCAACAACATATGAATTATTTGCATCTACAAAGGGGAATTCGGTATTCATATTACCTTTGTAGATTTCAGCAACTTGATGACGATCTCTTCGTAGCAAGAACGGGCCAGAGACAGTTCGAAACTTCGTCCCCAGCGGAGTCGCCAAAAAGTGTGTTGACACACGAACACGTCATGTGTACCCTCGACGCCGGGGGTGATGCACCGCAACTCACGTCTAAGGAGACCCGACCGACAGCCTGATACGCAAGACAGTCAGCGGGCGCTTTTGTAGACCCGAAGCCCCGCTTGCCCGGGAGGGACCCCGTCAGGGCTTGCGGCGGCTATGGGCTGCTCCAGGTCGATTCGCTCGCCCCTAGAGCCTCGTGGATCCGCAGCCCTCCAGCATGAAGAACTAGCGAAGAACGAGAAGAAAGATACAAGGGAGAGATAAAAAGTAGATGAACACGAAAAAATAGTAGATTGATTTGTTCGATTGGGTGTTGTTTCAATCGGCCGTCACCCCCAACATATATAAGAGGCGGCTGGACTTCCCGTACAAGCAAAGGATTTATCTAGCCTTTCCTTACAAGAAAATTACATCAATTCACGTCCAAAACCCTAGTCAAATTCGGACTGGTTTTATCCGAACTTCCCAAAACTGTTCGGTTTAAACTGGCTGCACCTTGCGGGTCCTTTTTGCGGTGGTAAACGATCTCGGATGAAAACAAGCCCAAAAGCAATCTTGACTGTTTCGACGAGACGAACAACTTTCATGTTGAAGGGTTTTTGATCAGAGATCATCTTGAGGGTCAAATCGGTCTCGCAACACAGGTATCTCCTCGCGCTACCCGTCAGACATGTGTCTGGTGGGGCGCGCCACATCTCGCCTTGTGATAGGACTGCACTCCGAATGCTCTAACTTTTGCATACAAACTCGGATTTGAACGATTTTTGTATCAAAATCAATCGCTTCGACGAGACGAACAACTTTCATGTTGAACGTTTTTCCATCCGAGGTCACCTGAATAACCTTTTGAGCCCATCTTCAACTTCTCGTCCGATTGACTATCACAGCCTCCAACCCGGCAAGTTTTCCATCCGAGTAAGCTTTCCACACCGACAATGTTTCTACCCGGCAAGCTTTCACACCGGCAAGGTTTCACTCCGGCAAGGTTTGTACTCCGGCAAGGGTTTCACTCCGGCAAGGTTTGTACTCCGGCAAGGGTTTCACTCCGGCAAGGTTTCACTCCGGCAAGGGTTCCATTCAGCCGGCAAAGGCTAAATACTTTCTCACTCAGGGCTGGCTCGTGAAGTGTTGCCTCTAACTTTTGCATACGAACCCGGATTCTTGACCATGCCAAAATCTGGTGTCAACACTACTTTGAAGCACAAATGTCGAAAAAGGATAGTAGCATTGTCCCTTTTATATCTCCTTTTTTTATTTGGCCTTTCCTCTTTTTTAATTGGCCTTTATTTTTTATTTTTTTTATTTGGCCTTTTTTTCTTTCTTTTTTTCTTTTTTTTCGGGACAATGCTCTATTAGTGATGATCATCACACTTCTATTTATTTATAACTCAAAGATTACAACTCGATACTAGAACAAAGTATGACTCTATATGATTGCCTCCGGCGGTGTACCAGGATGGGCAATGACTCATGAGTGACATGTATGAAATTATGCATGGTGGCCTTGCCACAAATACAATGTCAACTACATGATCATGCAGGGCAATATGACAATGATGAAGCGTGTCATAATAAACTAAATGGTGGAAAGTTGCATGGCAATGTATCTCGGAGTGGCTATGGAAATGCCATAATAGGTAGGTATGGTGGCTGTTTTGAGGAAGATATAGGGAGGTTTATGTGTGATAGAGCGTATCATATCACGGGGTTTGGATGCATCGACGAAGTTTGCACCAACTCTCAAGGTGAGAACGGGCAATGCACGGTACCGAAGAGGCTAGCAATGATGAAAGGGCGAGAGTGCGTATAATCCATGGACTCAACATTAGTCATAAAGAACTCACATACTTATTGCAAAAATCTACAAGTCATCAAAAACCAAGCACTACGCGCATGCTCCTAGGGGATAGATTGGTAGGAAAAGACCATCGTTCGTCCCTGACCGCCACTCATAAGGAAGACAATCAATAAATCACCTCATGCTTCAAATTAATCACACAACGTTTACCAAACGTGCATGCTACGGGACTTGCAAACTCTAACACAAGTATTTCTCAAATTCACAACTACTCAACTAGAATGACTCTAATATTACCATCTTCATATCTCAAAACAATCATCAAGTATCAAACTTCCCATAGTATTCAATGCACTGTATATGGAAGTTTTAATTATACCCATCTTGGATGCCTATCATATTAGGACTAATTTATAACCAAAGAAAATTACCATGCTGTTATAAAAGACTTTCAAAATAATATAAGTGAAGCATGAGAGTTCATCTATTTCTTGAAAATAAAACCATCGCCGTGCTCTAAAAGATATAAGTGAAGCACTAGAGCAAATGAAAAACTACTCCGAAAGATATAAGTGAAGATCAATGAGTAGTTGAATAATTATGTAACTATGTGAAGACTCTCTAACATTTAATAATTTCGGATCTTGGTATTTTATTCAAACAGCAAGCAAAACAAAATAAAATAAAATGACACTCCAAGCAAAACACATATCATGTGGTGAATAAAAATATAGCTCCAAGTAAAGTTATCGATGAACGAAGACGAAAGAGGGGATGCCATCCGGGGCATCCCCAAGCTTAGGCTCTTGCCACTCCTTATTTCATAGTGCATCGAATATTTACCCAAAACTTGAAAACTTCACAACACAAAACTCAACAGAAAACTCGTAAGCTCCGTTAGTATAAGGAAATGAATCACCACTTAGGTACTGTTGTTAACTCATTATAAATTCATATTGGTGTAATATCTACTGTATTCCAAATTCTCCATGGTTCATACCCTCCGATACTACTCATAGATTCATCAAAATAAGCAAACAACACATAGAAAACAGAATCTATAAAAAACAGAACAGTCTGTAGTAATATGTATCAAACATATACTTCTGTAACTACAAAAATTCTGAAATAAATGGGTAGACCTGAGGAATTTGTCTATTAATCTTCTACAAAAATAATCAACCTAAAAGCACTCTCCAGTAAAAATGGCAGCTAATCTCGTGAGCGCAAAAGTTTCTGTTTTTTACAGCAAGATCGCAAAGACTTCACCCAAGTCTTCCCAAAGGTTCTACTTGGCACAAACACTAATTAAAACATAAAACCACATCTAACCAGAGGCTAGATGAATTATTTATTACTAAACAGGAGCAAAAAGTAAGGAACAAAAATAAAATTGGGTTGCCTCCCAACAGGCGCTATCGTTTAACGCCCCTAGCTAGGCATGATGATTTCAATGATGCTCACATAAAAGATAAGAATTGAAACATGAAGAGAGCATCATGACGAATACGACTAGCACATTTAAGTCTAACCCACTTCCTATGCATAGGGATTTTGTGAGCAAACAACTTATGGGAACAATAATCAACTAGCATAGGAAGGCAAAACAAGCATAGCTTCAAGATTTTAAGCACATAGAGAGGAAACTTGATATTATTGCAATTCCTACAAGCATATGTTCCTCCCTCATAATAATTTTAAGTAGCATCATGAATGAATTCAACAATATAACCATCACATAAAGCATTGTTTTCATGATCTACAAGCATAGAATTTTTTATTACTCTCCACATAACCAAATTTCTTCTCATGAATAGTAGTGGGAGTAAACTCAACAAAATAACTATCATGTGAGGCATAATCCAATTCAAAAATAAAATCATGATTACAAGTTTCATGGTTATAATTATTCTTTATAGCATACATTTCATCACAATAATCAACATAGATAGCAACTTTGTTCTCATAATCAATTGGAACCTCTTCCGAAATAGTGGAATCATCACTAAATAAAGTCATGACCTCTCCAAATCCACTTTCATAATTATCATAATAAATTCAACATCCTCCAAAATAGTGGGATCATTACTTTCTAAAGTTGACACTCTTCCAAACCCACTTTCATCAATACAATCATCATAAATAGGAGGCATGCTATCATCATAATAAATTTGCTCATCAAAACTTGGGGGACAAAACATATCATCTTCATCAAACATATCATCCCCAAGCTTGTGGCTTTTCATATCATTAGCATCATGGGTATTCAAAGAATTCATACTAACAACATTGCAATCATGCTCATCATTCACATATTTTATGCCAAGCATTCTTTGTAATTCTTCTTCTAGTACTTGAGCACAATTTTCCTTCCCACCATTTTCACGAAAGACATTAAAAAGATGAAGCATATGAGGCAACCTTAATTCCATTTTTTGTAGTTTTCTTTCATAAACTAAACTAGTTATAAAACAAGAAACTAAAAGATTCGATTGCAAGATCTAAAGATATACCTTCAAGCACTCACCTCCCCGGCAACAGCGCCAGAAACTGCATGATGTCTACTACACAACCTTCTTCTTGTAGACGTTGTTGGGCCTCCAAGTGCAGAGGTATGTAGGACAGTAGCAAATTTTCCTCAAGTGGATGACCTAAGGTTTATCAATCCATGGGTGGCGTAGGATGAAGATGGTCTCTCTCAAGCAACCCTGCAACTACAATAGTAAATTGTATAGCTGCACTAGTTCGGTGAAGAGATGGTGATACAAGTGCAATATGGATGGTAGATATAGGTTTTTGTAATCTGAAAAAATATAAAAACAACATGGTAGCAAGTGATAAAAGTGAGCATAAACGGTATTGCAATGCTAGGAATCAAGGCCTAAGGTTCATACTTTCAGCAGTGCAAGTTCTCTCAACAATAATAACATAATTGGATCATATAACTATCCCTCAACATGCAACAAAGAGTCACTCCAAAGTCACGAATAGCGGAGAAAAAACGAAGAGATTATGGTAGGGTACGAAACCACCTCAAAGTTATTCTTTCGGATCGATCTATTCAAGAGTTCACACTAGAATAACACCTTAAGACATAAATCAACCAAAACCTTAATGTCACCTAGATACTCCAATGTCACCTCAGATTATACGATATGCATCACACAATCTCAGATTCATCTATTCAAACCAACACAAAGTACTTCAAAGAGTGCCCCAAAGTTTCTACCGGAGAGTCAAGAACAAAATGTGTGCCAACCCCTATGCATAAGTTCACGAAGTCATGGAACCCGCAAGTTTACATCAAGTAGACCACGTGATATCCCATTGTCACCACAGATAAGCACATGCAAGACATACATCAAGTGTTCTCAAATCCTTAAAGACTCAATCTGATAAGATAACTTCAAAGGGGAAACTCAATCCATTACAAGAGAGTAGAGGGGGAGAAACATCATAAGATCCAACTATAATACCAAAGCTTGCGATACATCGAGATCGTACCACCTTAAGAACACGAGAGAGAGAGAGGAGAGAGAGATCAAACACATAGCTACTGGTACATACCGCCAGCCCCGAGTGTGAACTACTCCCTCCTCGTCATGGAGAGCGCCAGGATGAGGAAGATGGCCATCGGAGAGGGATTCCCCCTCCGGCAGGATGCTGGAACGGGTCTAGATTGGTTTTCGGTGGCTACAGAGGCTTGCGGTGGCGGAACTCCTGATCTAGGTTTCTTTCTGGAAGTTTGGGGTTATATAAGAGGTGTTGGAGTCAGGAACAAGTCAGGGGGTCCCCGAGGCGGGCACGAGGCAGGGGGGGTGCGCCCCCACCCTCCTGGTGGCCTCGGGACTCTTCTGGCCCACTTCGGGTACTCCGTGGGCTTCTTATGGTCCAAAAATGATCTCCGTCAAATTTCAGCTCAATTGGAGTCCGTTTGGTTTTCCTTTTCTGCAACACTCAAAAACAAGGAAAAAACAGAAACTGACACTGGGCTCCAGGTTAATAGGTTAGTCCAAAAAATTATATAAAATAGCATATAAATGCATATAAAACTTCCTAGATGGATAATATAGTAGTATGGAACAATAAAAAATTATAGATACATTGGAGACGTATCACCTACCTAATGATTGAGCAACATCCCTCAAGTAAGTTTTCATTGGTGCAAAAAGGCAATAAAAATTGCTTCTAAATGTGTGAGATCATTAGTGTAAGTGAAAATTGAGCGTTGCATGAACTTGTGATGGTGAAGAATAGAAGTGTTAAGACGGCATAATAAAGGTCGCTATCACAAGGGGCAATGCAACGTGACATTCTTTTGAACTAAGGGGTTGAGCATACAAACAAATAAGCACATGGCAACCTCTGCTTCCCTCTGCGAAGGGCCTTTATTTTACTTCTATGTATTAACTTTTATGCAAAGAGTCAAAGTTTTCCCTCTATTCCTTTTTATTTTTCTCCTTTGGCAAGCATCATGTGGTGAGGAAAGATCTAGGCACATATGTCAAGTTGAATATAGATAGCATGAGTTATTATTGTTGACCTCACCCTTGAGGTGAATACGTTGGGATGCGAAACTATAAGCCCCTATCCTTCTATGTGTCTGGTTGAAAGGTTTTGCTAATGTGTACGCAGTGATTGTTAGCGATCATAGAAGACTATATGATGGTTGAGTATGTGCACTTGCCTAAAGGCTCCGATACGTGACCCTTCCTGAAAAGATGATGAATTGTAGTTGCACAGTTGACTAAGAACATAGTTTGTTGGGTTTTAAAAGAGTTTTTGCTTTATACTTAAATTGTGTAATGAATTGTTACTTATTCATGAGAAGTATATGATAAAGGTTCTATGATAAAAGTCTTATGTTTAAGTTTGTTGTTGTTATAATAATCTACATGATGCTTCTATGTCCGTATTTTGTTTTTATCGACACCTCTCTCTCGAAGCATGTGGACATGTTTTTCGATTTCGGTTTTCGCTTAAGGACAAGCGAGGTCTAAGCTTGGGGGAGTTGATATGTACATTTTGCATCATGTTTTCTTACTGTTATTTATAATATTTTTATCCATAATAATGCTTTTTGGAGTAATTCTAATGCCTTTTCTATCATAATATGCAAGGTATACACAAAGAGGGAGAATTTCGGCAGCTGGAAATCTGGACCCGGAAAAGCTACGTCACGCCACCTATTCTGCACAACTCCAAACAAGCTGAGGGGGCCCACCAGGTGGGCACAACCCACCTGGGCGCGCGAGGGAGCCCAGGCGCGCCCTGGTGGGTTGTGCTCACCCAGGCCCACCTCTGGTGCCCATCTTCTGGTATATAGGTTGTTTTGAACTAGAAAAAATAAGGAGAGGACTTTTGGAACGGAGCGCCACCGTCTCGAGGAGGAACTTGGGCAGGAGCACTTTTGCCCTCCGGCGGAGCGATTCCGCCGGGGGAATTTCCCTCTCAGAGGGGGAAATCATCGTCATCACCATCACCAACAACTCTCCCGTCTTGGGGAGGGCAGTCTCCATCAATATCTTCAACAACACCATCTCATCTCAAACCCTAGTTCATCTCTTGTGTTCAATCTTGTTACTGGAACTATAGGTTGGTGCTTGTGGGTGACTAGTAGTGTTGATTACATCTTGTAGTTGATTACTATATGGTTTACCTGGTGGAAGATTATATGTTCAGATCCAATATGCTATTTAATAATCCTCTAATCTTGATCATTATTATCATTTGTTAGTAGTTACTTTCGTTCTTGAGGTCACGGGAGAAATCATGTTGCAAGTAATCATGTGAACTTGATATGTGTTCGATATTTTGATAGTATGTATGTTGTGATTCCCTTAGTTGTGTCATGTGAACGCCGACTACATGACACTTCACCATACTTGGGCCTAAGGGAATGCATTGTGGAGTAGCAATTAGATGATGGGTTGTGAGAGTGACAAAACCTTAAACCCCAGTTTATGCGCTATTCCGTAAGGGACCGATTGGATCCAAAAGTTTAATGCTATGATTAGAATTTATTCTTAATACTTTTCTCATAGTTGCGGATGCTTGCGGGAGGGTTAATCATAAGTAGGAGTCTTCTTCAAGTAAGAACAATACCTAAGCACCGGTCCACCCACATATCAAATTATCAAAGTACTGAACACGAATTAAACCAACATGATCAAAGTTACTAGATGAAATTCCCGTGTACCCTCAAGAACGCTTTGCTTATTATAAGAGACCATTTTGGCATGTCCTTTGCCTAAAAAGGATTGGTATAACTTGCTGCACTTTTGTTACTACTATCATTATTTTCTCGTTACAAATTATCTTGCTATCAAACTACTCCGCTACTTACAATTTCAGCACTTGCAGACATTTGTCATTTCCTTCTGCTCCTCGTTGGGTTCGACACTCTTACTTATCAAAAAGAGCTACAATTTATCCCCTATACTTGTCGGTCATCACGCCCCAAGTAGAAGGAATCCTACTTGGGCGCCACCCCAATTCGGCCTCCCCCCTTCCATAAGTTCCGGAGGGGGGAGGAAGGAGGAGGGAGGAGGGAAGGAAGGGGTAGACCGAATCCCTCCCATTCCTTCTCTCTTCCCCTCTTTCCTTCTCCTCCTATTTCGGCCTATATGGGGGTGCACCAGCCCCTTGTGGGCTAGCATATCCCTCTCTTGGCCCATAAGGCCCATATCTTTGCCGGGGGTGCCCGGAACCCCTTCCGGTGACCCGATATGTACCCGGTACCCCCAGAACACTTCCGGTGTCCGAATACTATCGTTCTATATATCAATATACCTCTCTACCATTTCGAGACTCCTCGTCATGTCTGTGATCTCATACGAGACTCCGAACAACATCCGATCACCAAATCACATAACTCATATAATACAAAATCGTCATCGAGCATTAAGCGTGCGGACCCTACGGGTTCGAGAACTATGTAGACATGACCGAGACACTTCTCCGGTCAATCACCAATAGTGGAACCTGGATGCTCATATTTTCTCCTACATATTCTACGAAGATCTTTATCGGTCGAACTGTTATGACAACATATGTTATTCCCTTTGTCCATCGGTATGTTACTTGCCCGAGATTTGATTGTCGGTATCTTCACACCTAGTTCAATCTCGTTACCGGCAAGTCTCTTTACTCATTTCGTAATACATCATCCCACAACTAACTCATTAGTCACTTTGCTTGCAAGGCTTCTTATGATGTGCATTACCGAGAGGGCCCAGAGATACCTCTCTGATACTCGGAGTGACAAATCCTAATCTCGATCTATGCCAACCCAACAAACACGTTCTGAGATACCTATAGAGCATCTTTATAATCTCCCAGTTACGTTGTGACGTTTGATAGCACACAAGGTATTCCTCCGGTATCCGGGAGTTGCATAATCTCATAGTCGAAGGAATATGTATTTGACATGAAGAATGCAATAGCAATAAAACTGGACGATCAATATGCTAAGCTAACGGATGGGTCTTTTCCATCACATCATTATCCTAATGATGTGACCCCGCTCACAAATGACAACACATGTCTACGGTTAGGAAACTTAACCATCTTTGATTAACGAGCTAGTCTAGTAGAGGCTTACTAGGGACACAGTGTTTTGTCCATGTATCCACACATGTATCAAGTTTCTGGTTAATACAATTCTAGCATGAATAATAAATATTTATCATGATATAAGGAAATATAAAATTACAACTTTATTATTGCCTCTAGGGCATATTTCCTTCAACACACACACACACACACAGTTCATTGGAAAATTTAAATACTCTGATAGTAATTAAACAGTGCTACCACTATTCATATAGTTCAAACATAAAAGAACATATAGCTAGCTAGGTTCATGGGATAATGTAAACACCCTAACTATACGGTGCTACAACCATGCATACAGTTCAAATATAAAACACATATAGCTAGATTTATTGGAACACTCTAGTAATTAAACAACGCTGCAACCATGTATAATTAAACAATCTAGTAATATAGTTACACGGTATGTTGGATAAACAATAGATAACAACTAGGGCATGTTTGGTTGCTTTCGCTGCCGGGCCTGGCTGAGAGGAGAAAAACGAGCGAGGCTGACCAGGGCCTGGGGATGCAAAAACAGGGTCGAAAACGTAGATAACCAATTGACTGGTTGCCTGCATTGGGGGTCTTGTCATCGAGATGCAATTTTCACCCGACGTTTGGTTGCATACATGTATATGATTACTAGCGTTAACAATAAAACTTAACACCCATCAGGTTGGGCCTGACATTTCGTCAAACACTTTGAGTGCGCCAGAGCTTCCACTGCCCATCGTGCCCACCACTAGCTCTCGGCGACCGTGGACGCGCCCGACTCACTGCCGTGGCCGTGGTCGCGCCTGGTTTGCCATGGTCGTGGACGAGCTTGAGCTGGCCGCCTCATCTTCACTACCTCCCCCCACTGCCTCATCTTCCGGTGACCCGATATGTACCCGGTACAGCCCAGAACACTTCTAGTGTCCGAATACTATCGTCCTATATATCAATCTTTAACTCTTGACCATTTCAAGACTCCTCGTCATGTACGTGATCTCATCCGGGACTCCGAACAACATTCGGTCACCAAACCACATAACTCATATAATACAAAATCGTCATCGAACGTTAAGCATGCGGACCCTACGGGTTCGAGAACTATGTAGACATGACCGAGACACTTCTCCAATCAATCACCAATAGTGGAACCTGGATGCTCATATTGTCTCCTACATATTCTACGAAGATCTTTATCGGTCGAACCGTTATGACAACATACATTATTCCCTTTGTCCACCGGTATGTTACTTACTCGAGATTCGATCGTCAGTATCTTCATACCTAGTTCAATCTCGTTACCGGCAAGTCTCTTTACTCATTTCGTAATACATCATCCCGAAACTAACTCATTAGTCACTTTTCTTGGAAGGCTTCTTATGATGTGCACTACCAAGAGGGCCTAGAGATACCTCTCCGATACTCGGAGTGACAAATCCTAATATCGATCTATGCCAACCCAACAAACACCTTTGGAGATACCTGTAGAGTATCTTTATAATCACCTAGTTACGTTGTGATGTTTGATAGCACGCAAGGTATTCCTCCGGTATCCGAGAGTTGCATAATCTCATAGTCGAAGGAATATGTATTTGACATGAAGAAAGTAATAGCAATAAAACTGAACGATCAATATGCTAAGCTAACGGATGGGTCTTGTCCATCACACCATTCTCCTAATGATGTAATCCCGTTCATCAAATGAAAACACATGTCTATGGTTAGGAAACTTAACCATCTTAGATTAACGACCTAGTCAAGTAGAGGCTTACTACGGACACAATGTTTTGTCTATCTAGCCACACATGTATCAAATTTTCCGGTTAATACAATTCTAGCATTAATAATAAACATTTATCATGATATAAGGAAATGTGAAATAACAACTTTATTATTACTTCTAGGGCATATTTCCTTCAGTCTCGCACTTGCAGTAGAGTCAATAATCTAGTTCATATCGCCATGTGATTTAACACCAATAGATCACATCGTTATGTGATTAGCACCCATAGTTCACATCGCCATGTGACCAACACACCCAAAGGGTTTACTAGAGTCAGTAATCTAGTTCAGATCGCCATGTGATTAATACCCAAAGAGTAGTAAGGTGTGATCATGTTTTGCTTGTGAGAGAAGTTTAGTCAACCGGTCTAACACATTCATATCCGTATGTATTTTCAAAATTTCTATGTCTACAATGCTCTGCACGAAGCTACTTTAGCTTATTACTCCCACTTTCAATATGTATCCAGAATGAGACTCAGAGTCATGCGAATCAGTGTCAAAGCTTGCATTGACGTAACCCTTTATGACAAACTCTTTGTCACATCCATAACCGAGAAACATTTCATTAGTCCTAAGGATAATTTAGACCGCTGTCTAGTGATCTACTCCTGGATCACTATTGTACCCCCTTGCCAAACTCATGGCAAGGTACACAATTGGTTTGGTATACATCATGGCATACATTATAGAACCTATGGCTGAGGCATAGGCAATGACTTTCATTATTTCTCTATCTTCTACCGTGGTCGGATTTTGAGTCTTACTCAACTTCCTACCTTACAACTAAGGCAAGAACTCCTTCTTTGACTGATCCATTTTGAACTCCTTCAAAATCTTATCAAGGTATGTACTCATCAAAATTTTTATCAAATATCTTTATCTATCTCTATAGATCTTGATGCCTAATATGTAAGCAGCTTCACTGAGGTCTTTCTTTGAAAAACTCCTTTCAAATACTCCTTTATGCTTTCTAGAAAATTCTACGTCATTTCTGATCAACAATATGTCATTCACATATACTTATCAGAAAGGTTGTAGTGCTCCCACTCACTTTCTTGTAAATACAGGCTTCACCGCAAGTCTGTATAAAACTATATGATTTGATCAATTCATCAAAGAATGTATTCCAACTCTGAGAAGCTTGCACCAGTCCATAGAAGGATCGCTGGAGCTTGCACATTTTGTTAGCACCTTTAGGATTGAAAAAACCTTCTGGTTGTATGATATACAACTCTTCTTTAATGAATCCATTAAGGAATGCTATTTTGATATCCATTTGCCAGATTTCATAAAATGCAACAATTGCTAACATGATTCAGACAGACTTAAGCATCGATACGGGTGAGAAAATCTCATCGTAGTCAACACCTTGAATTTTCGAAAACCTTTTGCGACAATTCGAGCTTTGTAGATAGTAACACTACCATCAGCGTTCGTCTTCCTCTTGAAGATCCATTTATTCTCAATGGCTTGCTGATCATTGGGCAAGTCCACCAAAGTATACACTTTGTTCTTGTATATGGATCCTATCTCAGATTTCATGGCCTCAATCCAGTTATCAGAATCTGGGCTCATCATAGCTTCTTCATAGTCCGTAGGTTCATCATGGTCTAGTAACATGACTTCCAGAATAGGATTACCATACCACTCTGGTGCGGAATGTGCTCTGTTCAACCTACGAGGTCCAGTAGTAACTTGATCTGAAATTTCATGATCATTATCATTAGCTTCCTCTCTAGTTGGTGTAGGCATCATGGGAACAGATTTCTGTGATGAGCTACTTCACAATTCGAGAGAAGGTACAATTACCTCATCAAGTTTTACTTTCCTCCCACTCACTTCTTTCGAGAGACACTCCTTCTCTAGAAAGGATCCAGTTTTAGCAACAAAGATCTTGCCTTTGGATCTGTGATAGAAGGTGTACCCAACAATTTCTTCTGGGTATCCTATGAAGACGCACTACTCCGATTTCGGTTCGAGCTTATCAGGCTGAAGTTTTTTCACATAAGCATCACAACCCCAAACTTCAAGAAACGACAGCTTAGGTTTCTTGCCAAACCACGGTTCATACGGTGTCATCTCAACGGATTTAGATGGTGCCCTATTTAACATGAATGCAGCTGTCTCTAATGCATAACCCCAAAACAATAGTGGAAAATCGGTAAGAAACATCATATAATGCACCATATCCAATAAAGTATGGTTACAACGTTCATACACAGCATTACGCTGTGGTGTTCCAGGTGGCGTGAGTTCTGAAACTAGTCCACATTGTTTTAAATGAAGGCCTGATACGTCTCCGTCGTATCTACCTTTCCGAACACTTTTGCCCTTGTTTTGGACTCTAACTTGCATGATTTGAATGGAACTAACCCGGACTGACGCTGTTTTCAGCGGAATTGCCATGGTGTTATTTATGTGCAGAAACAAAAGTTCTCGGAATGACCTGAAACTTCACGGATATTATTTTTGGAAATAATAAAAAATACTAGCGAATGAATCAAGGCCAGGGGCCCCACACACTTTCCACGAGGGTGGGGGGCGCGCCCCCTGCCTCGTCGGCCCCCTGGAGCTCCACCGACCTCAACTCCAACTCCATATATTCGTGTTTGGGGAGAAAAAAATCGGAGAGAAAGATTCATCACGTCTTACGATACGGAGCCGCCGCCAAGCCCTAAACTCTCTCGGGAGGGCTGATCTGGAGTCCGTTCGGGGCTCCGGAGAGGGGAATCCGTCATCGTCGTCATCATCAACCATCCTCATCACCAATTTCATGATGCTCACCGCCGTGCGTGAGTAATTCCATCGTAGGCTTGCTGGACGGTGATGGGTTGGATGAGATTTATCATGTAATCGAGTTAGTTTTGTTAGGGTTTGATCCCTAGTATCCACTATGTTCTGAGGTTGATGTTGCTATGACTTTGCTATGCTTAATGCTTGTCACTAGGGCCCGACTGCCATGATTTTAGATCTGAACCTATTATGTTTTCGTGAATATATGTGAGTTCTTGATCCTATCTTGCAAGTCTATAGTCCCCTACTATGTGTTATGATCCGGCAACCCCGAAGTGACAATAGTCGGGACCACTCCCGGTGATGACCGTAGTTTGAGGAGTTCATGTATTCACTATGTGTTAATGCTTTGGTCTGGTACTCTATTAAAAGGAGGCCTTAATATCCCTTAGTTTCCGCTAGGACCCCGCTACCACGGGAGGGTAGGACAAAGGATGTCATGCAAGTTCTTTTCCATAAGCACGTATGACTATATTCGGAATACATGCCTACATTACATTGATGAATTGGAGCTAGTTCTGTGTCACCCTATGTTATGACTGTTACATGATGAACCGCATCCAGCATAATTCTCCATCACCGATCCAATGCCTACGAGCTTTTCACATATTGTTCTCTGCTTATTTACTTTTCCGTTGCTACTGTTACAATCACTACAAAACCCAAAAATATTACTTTTGCTACCATTACCGTTACTTCCATACTACTTTGCTACTAAATACTTTGCTGCAGATACTAAGTTATCCAGGTGTGGTTGAATTGACAACTCAACTACTAATACTTGAGAATTTCTTTGGCTCCCCTTGTGTCGAATCAATAAATTTGGGTTGAATACTCTACCCTCAAAAACTGTTGCCATCCCCTATACTTGTGGGTTATCAAGACTATTTCCTGGCGCCATTGTCGGGGAGCATAGCTCTATTCTTTGAGTCACTTGGGATTTATATCTGCTGGTCACTATGAAGAACTTGAAAGACACGAAAACAAAAATTACGAGGGGAGGTAAGGAACTTCCATCTAGCTCTCCAATTGATTCACCTTCTGTTTTGAGTAAGCTTGCGACACCTAAACCTGCTTCTGCTATTAATTCTGATATGTCGCATGTTATTGATGATGCCACTTCTGCTATGCATGATACTTATGATGAAACTACTTCTATGCCTGATACCACTGTGCCACTAGGTGAATTTCTTGATGAACAACTTGCTAGGGCTAGAGAGAATGAAATTATTGAAACTGATAATATTGATGAAAGTGATGATGAAGACTCTCCCAATAAATATGAATTGCCTGTTGTGCCTGAGGGCTATGTTATGGATGAAGAAACTGCTAGAAACTTTCTTGCTTGCAATGATAGAAGTGATCTTAAGAAATTATTAGCTAAGCTTAAACAAAAAAACTCTGAATTCTAGAATGAAATATGATCCTGCTTATGCTACTTCACCTATCTTTGTTACTGATAAGGATTATGAATTCTCTATTGATCCTGATATAGTTACTTTGGTTGAATCTGATCCTTTTTATGATTATGAATCTAAAACTGTTGTGGCACATCTTACTAAATTAAATGATATAGCCACCCTGTTCACTAATGATGAGAGAACTCGCTACTTTTATATCCTTAAAATATTTCGTTCTCATTAAAGGGTGATGCTAAGATATGGTTTAATTCTCTTGATCCTGGTTGTGTGCGTAGTCCCCATGATATGATTTATTACTTTTCTTCTAAATATTTCCCTGCTCATAAGAAACAAGCTGCCTTAAGGGAAATATATAATTTTGTGCACATTGAAGAAGAGAGTCTCCCACAAGCTTGGGGGAGGCTTCTCCAATTACTTAATGCTTTTCCTGATCATCCTCTTAAGAAAAATGAAATACTTGATATCTTTTATAATGGACTAACCGATGCTTCCAGAGACCACCTGGATAGTTGTGTTGGTTCTGTTTTCAGGGAAAGAACACGGGATGAAGCTGAAATTCTATTGAATAATATGTTGACCAATGAAAATAATTGGACACTTCCTGAGCCAACTCCTGAACCAACTCCTAAGCCAACTCCGAAGAAGAGGGGTGTTCTATTTCTCAGTCCTGAAGATATGCAAGAGGCAAAGAAATCTATGAAATAAAAAGGTATAAAAGCTGAAGATGTTAAGAATTTACCTCCTATTGAAGAAATACATGGTCTTAATTTACCGCCTGTTGAAGAAATATATGATCTTAATTCATTAACTATTGAAGAAACACATGGTCTTGATAACCCGACATAGGTTGTAAAGGTAAATTCTCTCTATTGATATGATAAAGCTAAAATCCCTCCTACTAAGTTTGCTAGCCAATGTTTGGATGAGTTTTATAACATTATGGTTAAGCAAGAAGATTTTAATGCTTATTTTGGTAGACAATTAAAACAAAATGCTTATATGATTGAACACTTGAGTGATTATATGTCCAAAATTAAAGGTGAACTTAAGCTCATTAGCAAACATGCTTCTATGGTTACCACTCAAGTAGAACAAGTACTTAAAGCTCAGAATGATTTGCTCAATGAATTGAATAGTAAGAATAATGATTTTGCTGTTAGAGTGGCTACTAGAACTGGTAACACTACTAGGAAAAGGGCTATAGATGAAATTGACACTAATGGCGCACCAGAGAAGAGGTGCGCCACTACTATATACTAATGGCGCACCATGAGGTGATGCGCCATTAGTGTGGAAGACACTAATGGCGCACCAGGCATAAGGTGCGCCACTACCCACTAGTAACATTTTTTTTTCATTTTTCCAAACATACTAATGGCGCATCCAGGTGAAGTGCGCCATTAGTAGTTCTAACTAGTAATGGCGCACCAGCCAAAGAGTGCACCACTAATATTTTTTTATTCCTTTTTTTTGCAAAACTACTAATGGCGCACCTTGGCACAGTGCGCCATTACTAGTTTAAACTAGTAACGACACACTATGCCACGGTGCGCCATTAGTATATATTTTTTAACTATTTTGCAAAACAACTAATGGCACATGGCCAGGTGGTGCGCCATTAGTATGTTGGGTTACTAATGGCGCATGGCCAGGTGGTGCACCATTAGTAACCTAGGACCAGCTAGATATTTTGGACAGCCACACCTACACACTCACTTTCCCCGCTTCATTCCCTCCACCTCCTTCTCCAAGCTTGTCGGATGCCTCCTCCTCCTCACCTCATTTGCACCATAGATTCATCAAAATTAAGTGGTGAAATTACCTTTTTTGATAGGTAAGTAAGGGGAAAGCTATCTTCATGTTGTAGATCTACTTTTTTTTATCCCTAGCTCGCTCCAACAACGTGCACATGCACTTTTTGTGGCCTAACTAGATCTATGTATGTTTGTGGTGTTGCATATGTTTGCGGTGTTGCATATATGTTTGTGTTTGCAGGTACCGATATTTGAAATGCGATAGTTGCCAATATTTTGCCGGAATGTTGATTCATTTCCATTTCGGCGAGAATTTTGGCACTATGCATTCTTTTTGGTCCTATATTTAGGGAAACTCATGCCAATTTTTTTCTTGGTTCTAAAATATCGTTTTGCTCTACCCCGTAGGCAACCATGGTCCGCACGATGACCGAAGGCATCGTGAATAGGTTTTTCAGCTCCGTGAAGGCCGAGATGCTTCAAAAGAACGAGACGGAGATAAGATGTCCGTGTCGAAGATGCAAGCTGAAGAGCCTTATTGCGGACCCGGATTCCGGGCAGGTGTGGGACCACCTGCTCTTGCGTGGTTCCATGGATGGCTATCGGTGGCAAGGTGATGAAGATGACTATAAAGTCGTCCATGGGGGCCGGGCAAGAAATGAGGAAGGGCAGCAAGACAACCGGCGCGGCTCAGGCGGGCGAGAAGACGAAGAATCTCCAGGACATGATCACGACGGTGATGCTGTACACTGTCATCATGTAGAAGATGCCGGAGCAGACGAAGGGCATGATCATGAAGATGAAGTGCCGGCTGAGTAGATGACGATGGGCCATCGATGGGTTGGGTGCAGGACCCTCATATTCAAGAGTTGCTTCTCAAGCAGACAGATAACGCAAGAGCTGCCACCCGAGAGAAAGCCAAGCTGGATCAACTGGAGATAGAGGCGGTTAATCCATTGTATGAAGGATGCAGGCCCGAGGATACCCGCCTGAAAGTAACGCTCATGGCTCTGGAGATGAAGGTAAAACACAAAATGACCGACGCATGCTTTGACGAGAACTTGTCATTCTGGCACGAACGTCTTCCCAAGGGGAACAAGTGCCCGACCAGTTTCGAGGAGGCAAAGAAAATCGTGTGTCCTCTGGATTTACCGCATGTGAAATACCATGTGTGCATGAACAATTGCATCATTTATCGGGACGAGCACGCGGAGTCTACCATATGTCCGGTGTGCGGCGTCACTCGATACAAGAAGAGGAAGAAAGCTCCTCGAAAAGTGGTGTGGTACTTTCCGATCACTCCTCGTCTGCAGCGCTATTTCGCGGACCCTAAGGTAGCAAAGCTCCTGCATTGGCACGCAGATAGGGAGGAGAAGAAGCGAGAAGATGACGCAAATGACCCGAAGATAAATAAAAAAGACAAGATGCTGAGTCACCCAAAGGATGCGAGCCAGTGGCAAGCATTGAACTTCGAACACCCAGAATTTGGGAAGGATCCAAGGAATATTGTGCTGGGCGCGAGCACCGATGGAGTCAATCCGTTTGGCAGCCAGAGAAGCACACATAGCACCTGGCCTGTGTTTGTGTGGATGTACAACCTTCCCCCTAGTTGTGCATGAAGAGGAAGTACATTCACATGAGTATGCTAATTGAAGGGCCGAAACAACCAGGGAACGACATCAATCTGTATCTGGGGCTGCTGAAATAGGAGCTACACAAGCTGTGGAAAACGCCAGCCAATACGTGGGACGCCGCAGAGAAAGAATATTTCCCTATGAGAGCCGCACTACTCACGACGGTGCACGACTATCTCGGTTACGGATATCTCGCGGGGCAGGTGGTCCACGGATTTTCTGGATGCGTCAGGTGCATGGATGACACAACGTATCGCCAGCTAGATAGAGATCCCGGGTCTTCAAAAACCGTGTTCATGGGACATCGAAGGTGGCTTTGCGACGATGACCCGTGGAGGAAATGCAAGGATCTGTTTGATGGTGAAACCGAACCCCGAAAACGCCCGCGTACGAGGAGCGGCGAGGAAATAGACCAGTTGTTGAAAATTTGGAAAGATTGCCCACTACCGGGAAAGAAGCAAAAGGCGCCAGAGCCGGGAAAGAAGCGAAAGGCGCCAGAGCCGTTGCTGAAGGTATGGAAAACGAGGTCTGTTTTCTGGGACTTGTCGTACTAGAAGATCCACCGTGTGCCTCACAGCCTAGATGTCATACATATCATGAAGAACGTGTGCGAGAGTCTGCTTGGTACCCTGCTCAACATGCCAGAGAGGACCAAAGATGGGCCGAAAGCAAGGGCAGACTTGAAATCAATGGGCATCAGGGAGGAGCTTCACGCTAATGATGATGATGATGATGAGGCGAAGCAGGACACGGAAAGTCGTCGCAAAGGCAAAAAGGCCAGGAAGACCGGAAATGACTACCCTTCCGCGTGCTTCACTCTAAGTCAGGAGGAGATCGAGCAGTTTTTCACCTGCCTCGTAGGAGTAAAACTTCCTTACAGTTACGCGGGGAAGATAAGCAGATACGTAGACCCAGCGAGGCAGAAGTTCAGCGGGATGCAGTCTCACGACTGTCACGTGCTGATGACGCAGATACTTTCAGTTGCAATCCGTGGGATCATGGACGTGCACGTTCGTGAAACGCTATTTGGCCTATGCAACTTTTTCGCCGCATCTCTCGGAAGTCGGTTGGCGTGAGGCAACTCAAAAGGCTACAGGAAGAGATCGTGGTGATACTATGCGAGCTTGATATGTACTTCCCGCCCGCATTCTTCGATGTTATGGTGCATCTGCTGGTCCATATCGTGGAGGATATCATCCAACTCGGACCGACGTTCCTGCACAGCACGATGCCGTTCGAAAGGATGAATGGTGTCATCAAAGGATACGTTTGCATCATGTCATGTCCAGAGAGAAGCATAGCCAGGGGCTTTCTGACCAAAGAGTGCATCTCCTACGGCATGAATTATCTAGGCATCGAGGACCCCGTTGGTCTGCCCGTCAACAGGCACCTCGGCAGGCTCGCTGGATGGGGTCACCGTGAGGGTCGCCGCGAAATGCATGTCGACTTCGAGGGTCGACTCGCCGACTTTGAAAGAGCAAACCTAGTCGCGCTACAACACATAGACGTGGTCGATCCTTGGGTGGTAGAGCACAAAACCTTTATTGAGAAGATGTACAATGACCGAGGCCAACAGAGGACGGACGGAGATATAATCAAAGAGCACAACTCATGTTTCATGCGTTGGTTCAAGCAGAAGCTTCTGTCGTACCCTTTACATGAGGATTCTTCCTCGGAAGAACAACTCATATTCGCCTTGTCACAGGGCACTGAGCACAACCTGATGACCTATGAGGCGTACGATATCAATGGCTACACATTCTACACCGGGGACAAGGACATGAAGAGCGATGGTTATCAGAACTCCGGGGTAACGATGGAATTCTACACCGGTAACGACAAGGACAGATACTACGGAAGGATCGAGGAGATCTGGGAGCTGAGCTACGCTGGAGAGAAGGTCCCGATGTTTCGTGTCAGATGGGACAAGAGCGTCCTAAAAGAAGACCGGCATTTCACCACCATGGTTATACCCGAAGCCAAATCCAAGACCGCGGGCGCAAACATCACCGCAAAAAATGAGCCATGGGTACTGGCTTCCCAAGTGGACCAATGCTTCTTCATTACCGACCCATCAAAGCCCAGTCGTGTTGTCGTGAGGAGAGATAAAAGGAAGATCATCGGAATGGATGGAGTAGCCAATGAGCAAGAATTCGACAAGTACGCCGACCCGAAGATCGAACATGACGACGACGATGAAGTAGCAGCATACACCACAAGAAGAAGCAGGACCACCCTACCTAAAGGACGTCCGTTCCACAGAAGAACTCCATTTGCGAAAAAGAAGGGCAAGAAGATTGTGAATAGATAGCTAGCTAGCTAAGATCGATTGTATTTAAATCGTAGTCTTCATTTCTCAATTGTATTACATGGGCACTTTTTGAACTCATGAATAGTTTTGAATTTCATGGGCACTTTTTGAAATCATGAATATATTTTCAAATTTGATGAATATTTTTAAATCTCGATCGCTATCACCCTCCATCTCAATCTCGATCCCCAGCCCTCTCCACCGCCGCCGAGCACCCACCGCACCCTCCCCTGCTCCACCGCCGCCGCCGACCCACCGCATATATGTTACTCCCAAAAGCATATAAAGTTTGTCAAATTTGGAGCTATGGATATTTAGTTATGATTTAAACAAGTTTGAACATATTTAAACACAAATAAATATCAAACAACATTTTAAATGTTGTTAACATGGCAACAAACTGCATATTATTTTTCTACATGAAATTCTGAGCATCTAGCATATGTGACATGTTATATTTGGATGCATGCATAAAAAGATATGTGCAAAGAAGAAAATGCATAAAAACAAAAATTGGGGAGCCTGGGAATCGAACCCAGGACCTCCCAGTGTGTGTGCTGCGTGCTGACCAGTCGGGCTAGTGTGTGTGTTCTGTTTCGGATACGGTTAGGTGGAATATAACCTGAGTGCTCGAACTGTAATAAAATTTTTTTTGATGGTGCAGCGGGGGGAGGTGCGCCATTGCTGTCGTCGTACTTATGGCGCACTAGGGGCAGGTGCACCATTGTTAACCCTCCCCCACTCCACCTCTTCCCCTCTGGCCTCTCTCCTTCCCTCACCAGATCCCCCACTAGACCTAACCTCGCCGCAGCCGCCCACGCGCCCCCGCCGCCTCCCTCTCCCCTTCGCCGCCTCCCTCCCGAGCCCCGCCTCCCCTCGAGCGCCGCCTCCCTCGCCTCGGAGCCGCCCCACGTCCACCAGGAGAGGAGGCCCCACATCCACCAGGAGAGGAGGCCCGCGACCTCCCCGCCATGTATCCCCGCCTCCCCCAAGCTCGCCGTCTCCGCCCTCCATCGTCTCCGCTCCGGCCACCACCTCATCGTGGTCAGGTAACCCTCCTCCCTCTACCTCTCTTCTCCTCTCTTCCTCCTCTCCTCCCTCCCGGCCATGCCCTCTTCTTCTCTCTTTTGCTAGGTTTAGGTCAAATCCCTCTCGAATTTCGGTCAAATTAGGTTCAAAAAATTATGGAAGTAGTGCCTAGCAAACATGCATATTTAGTACTCCATGTGCACTGGAGTACTTGGTACCTGCAAGATTTGGACACACTGAAAAATTGCACTGGACACACTGAAGAAAAATTTTGTGTCAAGTAAGATTAGAGAAAATTTTGTGCTAATTGTGTGCTGGTAGAACACGCAATTTTTGTTAGTTCGTTGCCATGTCATGATAGGACATTCAGTTGTTTCTGTTGTTCACAATTCTCTGAATTTGTGTGCCAAAGAGAGTTTTCTCTGAATTTGTTGTTCACAATGCTCTAATGGTTTGTCAGTGAATGGTGGTGCAATGTCACGATATTTCTCTTTGTTTTCTAGATTATGTTGGCTTATGTTGTGAGAGTTGGCTCAGTAGCTTGTAAGGTTGTTCTTGAGTCCACCAAGTTAGCCCTTCTCTTTAATCTTTTGAGAAACGCAGTCAATATCCTTGGTTTTAGATTACGACAAACAGGGCTGGTGTGGCCTCTGTTTCAAATATTTCAGCAATTACTTGACCATAAATAAGAAAGAAGAATTGGGGATGGTAACTCATATTAAATTTAAAATAGTGAGGGTGTCATTTTCATCCAATCATCTCTTTCTCTAGCTTGTCTAAAAGTTATGTTTACAATATTGCTGCATTTTCTAGAACAGCCACCACACTATAATATTTCATAAGATGATGATATAGTTAAGAATATTACTTAAGGTATGCTTCTGAATATTGTTGTCCACAATGTCTTCTCGCCAAACGCTTATCCATTTAGGAGCCATGGTAATAAGAAGTCTGCTTGAGGGTGGTCTTCCACAACATATGGAATTTATCCATCTAATGTAGTCAATAGATGTTGTCAAGTGATTGTGTCATGGTTTTGGTTCTGAATTGACAAAAAACATAGCTTTTGCTATCTCTGAGGCAAAACTTGCTACTCCATATACAACTAATACTACTACTAGACAAGATACTACTCCATATACTACTAATACTACTACTGTATTTCATTTCAAATTTCAAAATGCTGGTACTGAGATTTTCATTTCCAATGAGTGATGTTTTTCCTAGCAGTAGAAAAAACATAGCAATTTCTCTGATTTTATAAAGTTGTTCTTATATGGGTGAAACTTAAATTGTTTTTAGGCTAGTGCAGGGTGTTGCTTCTTCTGTATGGGCCAACTATGTCACAAATAAATTGTTCCTTCTTTTGTGTATTTGACAAGTAATGTCTTGCAAAGATGATGATCATCTTGATAATGATGATCATCTTTCTAGTTTGCTGGGTTTTGTCTCCGACCATTGTGTCATGATGAATTTGCAGGTACCCCGAGAGGCCCTTGAGTTTGCCGGAATGTCGATTAACTTCCGTTCCAGCAAATTCGGGTACTCCATATGTCCTATTTTCAGCAAAGGTCATGCTGAAATTTTCCGTGAATTTTAGCATGACTTTGCTAAAAATAGGACATATGGGGTACTTGCGACTAATGTTGATTATCTTCTGCTCAAAATTTATGCTACTATAATGTTGTATGATAATGTTGTAAGGGTACTAATTGGTCTCTTCTGCTGCTTATCAGAGATGGGGGGAAGCAGCCACCGCCGCTCTGCCTCACCGGAGTACGAGTTGGATGCTTTCGAGTTCTTCACTATCATACTTTCTTCTTCATTATCAGCCACGAGGCAGGTATATAAAACGAGAGATCTTCCCTTCACCCATCTCATTATGATAACTCTGTTGTTTGCTACATCACTCCTTGTCCCAAATTGTAGAGGCCGCCTGACGCTTTTATGAAGATGTTGGGTGAAGATCCGCCAGATAATGTGAAGCTCCGACAGGCCGGCAGCGGGGTTCGCAGGCTGTGGGACATGGAGTTGGTGATCGAGGAGTGCCACATGTACCTGTGCCGTGGCTGCGAGAAGTTCTACAGTGCCTACGACCTGCGGACCGGGTACTTTCTTCTCTCGAGGTACAACGATGACGCCACAATGCTCATCATGAAGGTTTTCAACGCGACTATGTGTCGCATGCGCTACACTGACGACGAAGATGCCAGTGTGTTCTGCCTCTTCTTATTCATCTACATTTGGTTTTGTCTCACATCGATTGTTAACGGTCATTGTTGCATTTGGACAGGCAATGGGAGCAGCAGCAGCGACACTGGCTACAGCCGAAGCAGTAGCGATTATGGCTGTAGCAAAAGCAACAACGATTCTGGCCTTAGCGAAAGCAGCAACGATTCTGGTAGCAGCGAAGACAACAAGAAGGATGATCCGGACTGGAGTGGGGGAGAAGAGGAGCAGAGTGGGGATGAGGAGCTGCAGGATGACGATGGGCATCAGGCTAAGGATGACCTAGCGCTGGTGGTGGCTGACCAAGGGCAAGAGATGGTGGTGGCTGACCAGGTGCAAGAGATGGTGGTGGCTGACCATGGGCAAGAGATGGTGGTGGCTGACCATGGGCAAGAGATGGTGGTGGCTGAGGGTGGCCTCGTGATGGTGGTGGTGCCTGACAATTACCACGCACCGGTGGTGGCGCCGGCGATCCCACAGCTGGGCGACATGACCACGCCAATTGTGGTAGAAGACTACATCCCACAGCTGCCTCCACCGCCTCGCCGCTCTTGGCGCATCAGGCTGAGGAAGGAGAAGGAGAAGAACAATGAGAACTGAACTATGTCAGGTATGTCAGATCTCCAAAATGATATATATATATATATATATATATATATATATATATATATATATATATATATATATATATATATATATATATATATATATACTTGGTTACCTATGTTATCTCTAATATTCTTAGTTTCCTATAGGTTAGCTCCAAAATTACTTATGTTAGCACAAAATGATCAAGTTTACATAATAAGCTTATAGTCTTCTTCTTATTCTTCTTCTTTTCCAAAATGACATATGTTAGCTTCATTTTACCTAAGTTGGCTCTAATATGCTAACTTAGAGCTCATATGCTTAGTTTCCTATAGGTTAGCTCCAAAATAACTTATGTTAGCACAAAATGATCAAGTTTACATAATAAGCTTATAGTCTTCTTCTTATTCTTCTTCTTATCCAAAATGACATAGGTTAGCTTCATTTTACCTAAGTTGGCTCTAATATGCTAACTTAGAGCTTATATGCTTAGTTTCCTATAGGTTAGCTCCAAAATTACTTATGTTAGCACAAAATGATCAAGTTTACATAATAAGCTTATAGTCTTCTTCTTATTCTTCTTATTCTTCTTCTTATTCTTCTTCTAGTCTTCTTCTTCTTCTCTTCTTCTTCTAACTTCTTGTTTATCATTTTACAGATTTGATTTAATTCACGGAAGCTTGCATGGATGGAGCGCTTCTTTTCCATTTGTGTTTTTATTTTGTATCAATGTGAAACTTTTGTGATTTGATGGATAACGGTGTTGAATGAACATTGTGAAACTTTTGTAATATATAACGATGGAACCATGTGTTGGCTATGTATGTATATATGATGAAACTTGTGTGTTGGATATGATCTGGTGGACGCAGGTAACATCGTTACATATGGCCCCTTGTATGTAAGCTAAGCAGATCTGTGTTGTATGTTATCTCTAATATTTTGTAACCTATGAAAATATCAGAAATGAAAAAAAATTCCTAATATTCATACTAGTGGCGCACCACACAAGACACTAATGGCGCACTGTGATAATCACACTAATGGCGCATCACCCACTGGTGCGCCATTAGAATGCCAAAGCACATGGGTACATATGGCCCCCTGGGAGGCATTCTAATGGCGCACTGAAGGCTATACTAATGGCGCACTACGTGGTGTGCCATTAGAACACCAGATACTAATGGCGCACAGGACGTGCGCCATTAGAATTTAATTCTAATGGCGTGATGCCAGTGGCGCACCAGTAGTGCGCCATTAGAAGGCAAAACTGGTGCGCCACTAGCATGCCTTTTCCTAGTAGTGTAAGATGACTCAGGAACCTTTGTATCCTGAAGTCCATCCTAAGAGAAATTAGCAGGATTCTCAGAGAAATAATATTGATGCACCTAGTCCTTCTAAAAAGAAGAAAAAGAAAAATGATGGGACTTTGCATGCTTCTAGTGAACCTGTTGTAGACACACCTGAGAATCGCAATGATATTTCTATTTCTGATGCTGAAACACAATCTGGTAATGAATATGAACCTAATGATGATGTTCATGTTGATGCTCAACCTAGTAATGACAATGATGTAGAAACTTAACCTGTTGTTGATCTTGATAACCCACAATCAAAGAATCAACGTTATGATAAGAGAGACTTTGTTGGTAGGAAGCACGGTAAAGAAAGAGAGCCATGGGTCCAGAAACCCATGCCCTTTCCTCCTAAACATTCCAAGAAAAAGGATGGTGAGGATTTTGAGCGCTTTGCTAAAATGATTAGACCGATCTTTTTGCGTATGCGTTTGACTGATGTGCTCAAAATGAATCCTTATGCTAAGTACATGAAAGAAATTGTTACTAATAAAAGAAAGATACCGGAAGCTGAAATTTCCACCATGCTTGCTAATTACACTTTCAAGGGTGGAATACCTAAGAAACTAGGAGATCCAGGAGTACCCATTATACCATGCTCCATTAAAAGAAATTATGTTAGAACGGCTTTATGGGATCTAGGAGATGATGTTAGTGTTATGCCTCTCTCTTTATATCGTAGACTTGATTTGAATAAGTTGACACCTACTGAAATATCTTTGCAAATGGCTGATAAATCAATTGATATACCTGTCGAGGATGTGCCTGTTGTGGTTGCAAACGTTACTATTTTAACGGACTTTGTTATTCTTGATATTCCCGAGGACGATAGTATGTCTATTATTCTTGGAAGACCTTTTTTGAATACTGCAGGGGCTGTTATTGATTGCAACAAAGGCAATGTCACTTTCCATATTAATGGTAATGAGCATACGGTACACTTCCCGAGGAAACAACCTCAAGTCCATAGTATCAATTCTATTGGAAAAATTCCATCGATTATTTCTGGAGGTTTTGAATTTTCTCTTCCTACTGTCAAAAAGAGATATGATATTCTTATTATTGGGGATGTGCATATCCCCATTGAGGTAACATAGTGTTATTCGAAATTTCTCTGGTTTCATGCGATTCGGAATGAGTTTGTTAACAAGACCTGATCAACCTTGTTAGTGGATTCCTTTTGATGAGCATGAGATGGATGAAGTTAGAAAGCACAACCTTCTGTACCCTCCTTTTACTTTCTGTTATTTAGTTGAAATAAAGCAAAAATAGTATTTTCTGTCTGTTTTCTGAATTATTTGTGCAATATAAAATACCCCGAAAATAAAAGTTTTCCAAATGCCCCGAAATTGAAATATGATTTTTTTTTTCTAGAATATTTGAGAATATCTGGCACTGAGAACACATCAGGGGGAGCAAGCACCTGGGCACGAGGGTCCAGGGCGCGCCCACCCCCCCTGGGCGTGCCCCCTACCTCATGGGCCCATGGTGGCCCCCTCCACTTATTCCTGCACCCACACACTCCTTCTTCCTCCCAAAAAAATCACCAACCAGCTCAAGCACGAGTTCTAGCTCATTTTGTTGCGATTTTAGATCTCCTTGCTCAAGGCACCTCTCACAAAACATCTTTGGGGGATTGTTCCTTGGTATGTGACTCCTCCATTGGTCCAATTAGTTTTTGTTCTAGTGCTTTATTCATTGCAAATTTGTGCTGCCTAGGTGACCATGTTCTTGAGCTTGCATGTCAAAATTATATGGTTCCAAGTAGCTCTAATGCATGATATAGGCTCTAGGAACTTGTAGGAGTAGTTGCTATCAATTTTGTTGAGCTTGGTTCACTTTTATTTGAAGTTACTAAAAATTTCAGAATTTTTCAGAAAATGATGAAGAGATTTTTGAGGGGCTCATCGAGCCAAAGCTCGAAGGAAAAGCAAAGTGAAGAAGAAGAGAGGCCCAAGTATAATCTCCCTCGCACCGCGGAAGTTCGGTCGTGTGAATGGCCTTGTGATGATTTCTTGAGAGCAGCCGGGATTTATGATGATTTTTATGAATTGGCCGAGAATGCAGGCCTCACCGACTTCCTCCGCGACCAACGCGAACAGTATCTCTTACTCACCAACACCATTGTGCAAAATTTTCATTTCCATTCTAGGAGATCACCACCTATGGTGTATTTTTATTTATATGATGAGCATAAGGAGATGACTGTAATGCCCTCGATGTGGCTATATCTCCCACGTGTCGAGGCACGACTTAGCGGCATAACCGCATTGAAAGCAATGTCGCAAGTGAGGTAATCTTCACACAACCCATGTAATACATAAGGGAAAGATACATAGTCGGCTTACAGTCGCCACTTCACACAATACATAAATAAACATTCATCATCCAGATTACACTCAAGGTCCGACTACGGAACCAAAATGAAAGAAGACTACCCCAAATGCTACACAGATCCCCGAATCACCCCAACTGGGCTCCACTACTGATCATCAGGAAAAGACACATAGTAACGGCCACGTTCCTTGTCGAACTCCCACGTGAGCTCGGTCGCGTCATCTGCACTGGCATCGTTGGCACCTGCAATTGTATTGGTAGAATCTGTGAGTCACGGGGACTCAGCAATCTCACACCCGCGAGATCAAGACTATTTAAGCTTATAGGTAGGATAGGGATGTGAGGTGGAGCTGCAGCAAGCGACTAGCATATATGGTGGCTAACAACGCAAAAGAGAGCGAGGAGAGAAGCAAAGCACGGTCGTGAAGCTAGAAGTGATCAAGAAGTGATCCTAGAACAACCTACGTCAAACATAACTCCAACACCGTGTTCACTTCCCGGACCCCGCCGAGAAGAGACCATCACGGTTACACACGCGGTTGATGTGTTTTAATTAAGGTCAACTTCGGGTTTTTCTACAACCGGACATTAACAAATTCCCATCTGACGGGTCAACGAAGGATATTCCTTCTACCGGGAAGACCCGATCAGTCTCGGAATCCCGGACTACAAGACATTTCGACAGTAACAAAACAAGTCCAGCAAAGCCGCCCGATTGTGCCGACAAATCCTGATAGGAGCTGCACATATCTCGGTCTCAGGGCAGATCCGGATGAGCAGTCCGTACAACTAAAACCAAGTCTCGGGTTGCCCCGAGGTGGCGCTACAAAGGGCTCTAGTTTGGACCAGCAATCGAAGGAGAACTGGCCCGGGGGGGTGTTAAAATAAAGATGACCCTTGAGTCTGCAGAACCCAAGGGAAAAAGGCTTAGGTGGCTAATGGTAAAACCAATGTTGGGCCTTGCTGGAGGAGTCTTATTCAAAGCAAACTATCAAGGGGGTCCCATAAATCACCCAACCGTGTAAGGAACGCAAAATCAAGGAACATAACACCGGTATGACGGAAACTAGGGTGGCAAGAGTGGAACAAAACACCAGGCATAAGGCCGAGCCTTCCACCCTTTACCAAGTATATAGATGCATTAATTAAAATAAGAGATATTGTGATATCCCAACAAGTAAACATGTTCCAACAAGGAACAACATCTCCATGTTCCAACAAGGAACAAACTTCATCTTCACCTACAACTAGCAACGCTATAAGAGGGGCTGAGCAAAGCGGTAACATAGCCAATCAACGGTTTGCTAGGACATGGATGGTTAGAGGCTGACATGGCAATATGGGTGGCATGATATAGCAAGTGGTAGGTATCGCAGCATAGGCATAGCAAAAGAGCGAGCATCTAGCAAGCAAAGATAGAAGTGATTTCGAGGGTATGGTCATCTTGCCTGCAAGGTTCTCAGAGTTGTCGAAAGCTTGGTCCTCGTAAGCGTTCTCAATAGGTTCCTCGTTCACGTACTCGTCTCCCGACTCTACCCAAGACAAGAACACAAGCAAAGGGGACAAACATCAATCACGATGCAATGCACAAACAACATGATGTAAAACATGGCATGATATGCGAGATGTGGTATGCAATGCATATGCATGCTTCGGAAGGAAAAAGATGAACAAGGCATAATCTTGGCAAACCAAGTATGCCACTGGAAATGTGAGGTGATTTCGGTTGAAATCGATATAAAGATCACCGGAATCGGATGCACGGTTTGCAAATGACAAGCAAAACAAGAACGACAAGATTCTGCCATTAACAGCATGATGCTACTTAGCGAGCAACAAGGAATTAAGCTACTACACCCAAACATATTAACAAAGCATATGGCAGTGACCTACTCAAGATGCTTGACAAAAGATGAACACTGAGCTACGGCGAAATCACACCACAAAAGGTTCAAACAAGCATGGCATAAGTGCAAAAGATAACAGGTTCACGGACTTAGTGAAAATAACATGCCAGAAACTAACGTCAGGATGACATGTTTAGAGCAAGCAAAGAACATGCTACAGGAGCAGGACATAGCAAAATAAGGCATGGCATAAATCTACTCAAGGCACGTAACAAAAGTCCCTTACTGACAATGAGCCAAAAAGGATCAGAAAATAATAACACCCATGTCAATTAAGCAAGTTTCGTTACAAGTTTCAGACTTGGCAGAAAACTGGACATGTCAAAAACAGATAACAAGTAGGCATGTTTACAAGCTCGATGCACTCACTACAGAGCATTACATGATAAACTAAGCATACATCCATCAAGAATACATGGCATAGAAGCTAGACATAGCAAGAATAACATCATAGCATGCAAGGATCAACTACAACAAGCTTGGCAAAATCGAATAACATGTAAACAATCTGTCAGAAACATTTTATAGCAAAAGTAGAGCTCGATTGACTCAAGCTAAGGCACTCCATAAATACAAAAAAGGGCATGGATGGATAGAGAAAATCCATATTCTCAAAACATCCTTACTGATCATGCTCAAAAGAGGCATAGATCTCTCTGAAACAACATGAACACATGGTATAAAAATAACAGCAGGCAAGGACTTACTAAGTCTCTGAAATCAGCAACATTATGTACCCTAGTTTGCATGCTTGTGCTAGTCACCAAAAAGATCACACAAAATACATGAAATACACCTATGGAAAGATGGCATGGCATATTTCAAAACACATGTAGGACTCAACTTCATAGGATGCACACATCAATCATGGCAAAAATGACAAAAGTGCAAGTTATGAAACAGATCTGAAACTAACATCACATAGCCCTCTTCTAACATCATTTCGGGCATCAAGATGAGCTCAAATAAAAATGATGCAATGATATGAAATGATGTACTCATCGAGGCGAACTATTTGATATGCTATACGCCCAAAACGGATCCACGGATGCAGAGTTATGATGCGATGAACATGGCATAATTATGCAACAAAACTCGGGACTTAGTGAAATAAACGGGTCAACCTGCGAGATCCGGATCTGGATCTGGATCGGGAACGGGCCCGGCGACGGCGGCTCGCCGGAGGGAGGCGATGGCGGGCGGAGGCGAGGTGGCGGAAGGGCGCGGGGTCGCCGGAGGGAGGCGGCGCGGGACGCGCGGGAGGCGGCGGCGGCGACCGACGCGGGACGAAGCTGCGGCGGTGCCGGGCGGCGGTGCCGGGCGGCGGCGCGGAGCGCTGGGCGGCGGGGTCGCGATGGGCCGGGGAGGGCCCCGCACGGGCCTGGCGGCGGCGCGCGGAGGAGACGCGGCGGGGACACGTGGCGTGCTGCGGTTGGTCCGGTGGCGGCAGGCGGACGTGTCCGGCCGGATCCGGACGCGTCCGGCGACGCCGAGAGGAACGGGACTAGGTTTAGGGTGGTTTTGGACCCGGGATTCCGGGGGAGGGGGTGTATTTATAGGTAGACGGGGCTAGGAAGCTCCAAATGGAGTGCGGTTTTCTCCCACACGATCGTGATCGAACGGCGATGGACATGGGAGTGACTTAGATGGGTTATTGGGCTGTTTTGGAGGGGTTTTGGGCTGCAACACACACGAGGCCTTCACGGTTACCCGGTTAACCGTTGGAGTATCAAACGACCTCCGAATGACCCGAAACTTGACAGGCGGTCTACCGGTGCTATACCAAGGCTGCTTGACAAACCTCGGTCCATTCCGAGAAGGTTTAATACCCGCACACGAAGGAAATGTAAAAGGGGACGCTGGGGAACATAGGAGTGCCGGATTGCAAAACGGACAACGGGGAAAATGCTCAGATTCACGAGACGAACACGTATGCAAATGCGATGCACATGATGACATGATATGAAATGCATGACAAGGACAAAAATGCAAAAAGAAGGAAAACCCAACCACGGAGGGAATATCATATCACATAGCCGAAAATGGCAAGAGTTGAGGTTACAATTATGGCAAGTTACATCCGGGGTGTTACAATGACCCTTCAAGAATTCTGTGTGGGGTGCAAGTTACCTTTTCCCGATTTCATAGAGGAACCACATAGTAACGATGTGGAGGGGTTTATTGATACAATTGCTGTAGGGGAAACGAGGAAGGTTTCTGACGCACGAATCACTAGCATACATTTTCCTATTCTATGTTACTTTGCTATATTTGCTAGTAGATGCTTAATTGGTCGCGGAAACTGTGGAAACCTGAGTGTCCCTGATATTATTATTTTGTGCCATGCCTTGTTTCGTGATGACACATTTAGTATGGGCGCTATTGTTGCAAAGCGGTTAAATCTTAACCGTACTAAGGGCCCTATCTTGGGAGGCATCTTCGCCTCGCGCCTCGCTGCATACTATAACATACCTATTAGGCATTATGAGAAAGAAGAAAAATTGCTGCCTACTGTTTATTTAGATTATAAGAGTATGGTAGCGCATGATTTTATTGTTAAGAATAGGGAAAGGGCGCTTAAATACAAATTGTTATTTGATAAAAGTCACCCCGAGACTATTACCTTGCCTGCTCCTTCCTTGTTTGATTTATTTGCAGGCCAGTATCTCGTTCCGCTAGCGACCATCCAAGCGTACCGGAACCCTACATCAGCCCCAGAGCCAGAGCCGGAACCACAATTTGATCCTCCACGACAGTCTAATTACTAGTGGGATCCGGAGGCGATTGCCAACCAATGGCAAACAGAGGCTTCTTCATCTCGGTACGACTCCAACTATAACTTTGGATATCCGCCAGGCCAGCCGTGGCAATAGACCAACTTAGGCCAAAAGCCTAAGCTTGGGGGCGTACGTATTTCTCACGACATTACATTCATGTTTACACACTCATTGCTAGATGTCAGTGCTCATACTTTTTCACTGTAATATCCATGCTAGTTTATTTTCCTTTTTATGCTTTATTCTTGTGTGTTTGAAAAATCTTAAGAAAACAAAAAAAATTGTTGTAGCTTTTAGTTAGTTTACTTTCTTGTTGTAGTAGTAATAATTAAATGAAAACCCAGAAAGATTTCCTGTTCTTCTTTTGCTTGTTGGGAGCTTTCCCGTGTAAATAGTTTTATTTCTCTTCTTTTCTTTGGGGGTCGATAGGAGAAGACCATGATTAAATTGTTGAAGTGGCTCTTATATGCATTATTGTTGATTTAACCAAGAGCCCATATTGCCTTGTCTTCTCCTGTTTATTGAATGCTTGCAGATTCCAGCTTAGTCCAATGCACATGCACTATTATTATTATTCACATCATTCGGTCGTGCAAGTGAAAGGCAATTATGACGATATATGATGGACTGATTGAGATGGGAGAAGCTGGTATGAACTCGACCTCTCTTGTTTTTGTAAATATGATTAGTTCGTCGTTCCTGATTCGGCCTATTATGAATAAACATGTTTACAATGACAATTAGAGATTATAGTTGCTTATGCCATGCTTAATTAGCTAGGAGCTTATAATGGTTTACCTTGCGTGCCAAAACGCTATTAAAATGGTTGTGATGTGGTATGATAGGGTGGTATCCTCCTTTGAATGATTCAAGTGACTTGACTTGGCACATGTTCACACATGTAGTTGAAACAAATCAACATAGCCTTCACGATATTTATGTTCATGGTGGATTATATCCTACTCATGCTTGCACTCAATGTTCATTAATTTTAATTCATATTCATGACTGTTGTCACTCTCTAGTTGGTCGCTTCCCAGTCTTTTGCTAGCCTTCACTTGTACTAAGTGGGAATACTGCTTGTGCATCCAATCCCTTCAACCCCAAAGTTATTCCATATGACTCCACCATACCTTCCTATATGCGGTATCTACCTGTCGCTCCAAGTAAATTTGTATGTGCCAAACTCTAAACATTCAAATGAAATTCTGTTTTGTATGCTCGAATAGCTCATGTATCAACTAGGGCTGTCCGTATCTTCCATGTTAGGAGGGTTATTCTCAAGGGGAGTGGACTCCGCTCCTCACTCACGAGAAAATGGCTGGTCATCGGGATGCCCAGTCCCATGCTTTATGCAAATAAAATCAAAATAATTGCAAACAAAACTTCCCCGGGACTGTTGTTAGTTGGAGGAACTTGTTGTTTCGAGGAAGCCATGGAATGATGCTTGTTGGTGGAGGAGGAGTATAAACTTTACCATTCTGTTTGGGAACCGCCTATAATGTGTGTAGCATGGAAGATATCGCCATCTCTTGGTTGCTATGTTGACAATGAAAGTATGCCGCTCAAAATATTATTTATCTCTATTTCAAAATCGAGCTCTGACACCTCTGCAAATCCCTGCTTCCCTCTGCGAAGGGCCTATCTATTTACTTTTATGTTGAGTCATCACCCTCTTATTAAAAAGCACCAGCTGGAGAGCACCGCTGTCATTTGCATCCATTACTATTAATTTATATTGGGTATGACTGGATATCTTTTACCATGAATTACAATGTTTAGTCAGTCCTTGATCTTTAAAGGTGCTCTGCATTTATGTTTTGCATTCTCAGAAAGGGCTAGCGAGATACCATCTTGTTATATCATATCATGATTGTTTTGAGAAAGTGTTGTCATCCGAGATTTATTATTATTGCTCGCTAGTTGATTATGCCATTGATATGAGTAAACATGAGTCATAAGAATTATTGTGAATATGGTTAGTTCATAATCTTTGCTAAAAACTTGAATGCCGGCTTTACATATTTACAACAACAAGAGCAAACAGAATTTGTAAAAGTTTTTCTTTATCACTTTCAGTTTGTCAATTGAATTGCTTGAGGACAAGCAAAGGTTTAAGCTAGGGGGAGTTGATACGTCTCCGTCGTATCTACTTTTCCAAACACTTTTTTCCCTTGGTTTGGACTCTAACTTGCATGATGTGATTGGAACTAACCCGGACTGACGCTGTTTTCACCAGAATTGCCATGGTGTTATTTATGTGCAGAAACAAAAGTTCTCGGAATGACCTGAAACTTCACGGAGATTATTTTTGGAAATAATAAAAAATACTGGTGAATGAATCACGGCCAGGGGGTCCACACCCTTTTCACGGGGGTGGGGGCGCGCCCCCCTGCCTCGTGGGCCCCCTGGAGCTCCACCGATCTCAACTCCAACTCCATACATTCGTGTTCGGGGAGAAAAAAATCAGAGAGAAAGATTCATCGCGTTTTACGATACGGAGCCGCCGCCAAGCCATAAACTCTCCTGGGAGGGCTGATCTGGAGTCCGTTCGGGGCTCCGGAGAGGGGAATCCATCGCCGTCGTTATCATCAACCATCCTCCATCACCAATTTCATGATGCTCACCGCCGTGCGTGAGTAATTCCATCGTAGGCTTGCTGGACGGTGATGGGTTGGATGAGATTTATCATGTAATCGAGTTAGTTTTGTTAGGTTTTGATCCCTAGTATCCACTATGTTCTGAGATTGATGTTGCTATGACTTTGCTATGCTTAATGCTTGTCACTAGGGCCCGAGTACCATGATTTCAGATCTGAACCTTTTATGTTTTCATGAATATATGTGAGTTCTTGATGCTATCTTGCAAGTCTATAGTCACCTACTATGTGTTATGATCCGGCAACCACGAAGTGACAATAATCGGGACCACTCCCGGTGATGACCATAGTTTGAGGAGTTCATGTATTCACTATTTGTTAATGCTTTGGTCCGGTACTCTATTAAAAGGAGGCCTTAATATCCCTTTGTTTCCGCTAGGACCCCGCTGCCACGGGAGGGTAGGACAAAAGATGTCATGCAACTTCTTTTCCATAAGCACGTATGACTATATTCGAAATACATGCCTACATTACATTGATGAATTGAAGCTAGTTCTGTGTCACCCTATGTTATGACTGTTACATGATGAACCGCATCCGGCATAATTCTCCATCACCGATCCAATGCCCACGAGCTTTTCACATATTCTTCTCCGCTTATTTACTTTTCCGTTGCTACTGTTACAATCACTACAAAACCCAAAAATATTACTTTTGCTACCATTACCGTTACTTCCATACTACTTTGCTACTAAATACTTTGCTGCAGATACTAAGTTATTCAGGTGTGGTTGAATTGACAACTCAACTCCTAATACTTGAGAATATTCTTTGGCTCCCCTTGTGTCGAATCAATAAATTTGGGTTGAATACTCTACCCTCGAAAACTGTTGCGATCCCCTATACTTGTGGGTTATCAAGGCCAAACTCGTAACTCAAATATTCGCCTCTGCAATCAGATCGTAGCAACTTTATTTTCTTGTTTACGACGATTCTCCACTTCACTCTGAAATTCTTTGAACTTTTCAAATGTTTCAGACGTGTGTTTCATTAAGAAGATATACCCATATCTTCTCAAATCATCTGTGAAGATCAGAAAATAACGATACCCGCCGTGAGCTTTAACACTCATCGGAACGTATACATCGGTATGTATTATTTCCAATAAGTCATTAGCTCGCTCCATTGTTTTGGAGAATGGAGTTTTAGTCATCCTGGCCATGAGTCATGGTTTGCAAGTATCAAATGATTCATAATCAAGTGATTCCAAAAGCCCATCTGCATGAAGTTTCTTCATGCGCTTTACACCAATATGACCTAAACGGCAGTGCCACAAGTATGTTGCACTATCATTATAAACTTTGCATCTTTTGGCATCAATATTTTAAATATATGCATCACTACAATCGAGATTCAATAAACCATTTATATTGAGTGTATGACCATAGAAGTTTTTATTCATGTAAACAGAACAACAATTATTCTTTGACTTAAATGAATAACCGTATTGCAATAAACATGATCCAATCATATTAATGCTCAACGCAAACACCAAATAACATTTATTTTAGGTTCAACACTAATCCCGAAGGTAAAGATAGTGTGCGATGGTGATCTTGTCAACCTTGGAATCACTTCCAACACAAATCGTCACCTCTCCCTTAGCTAGTATATGTTCATTTTGCAACTCCTGTTTCGATTTACAAATATTAGGAACTGAACCGGTATCAAATACCCAGGGGATACTATGAACACTAGTAAAGTACACATCAATAACATGTATATCAAATATACCTTTGTTCACTTCGCTATCCTTCTTATCCGCCAAGTTTTTGGAGCAGTTCTGCTTCCAGTGACCGTTTCCTTTGCAGTAGAAGCACTCAATTTCAGGTTTGGGTCTAGCTTTGGGCTTCTTCACAGGAGTGACAACTTGCTTGCCATTCTTCTTGAAGTTCCCTTTCTTTCCCTTTCCCTTTTTTGAGAAACTAGTGGTCTTGTTAACCATCAACACTTGATGCTATTTCTTGATTTCTACCTTCGCCAATTTCAGCATCGCGAAGAGCTTGGGAATCGTTTCAGTTATCCCTTGCATATTATAGTTCATCACGAAGTTCTAGTAACCCAGTGATAGTGACTAGAGAACTCTTATCAATCACTATCTTATTTGGAAGATTAACTCCCACTTGATTCAAGAGATTGTAGTACTCAGACAGTCTGAGCACATGCTCACTAGTTGAGCTATTCTCCTCCATCTTGTAGGCAAAGTACTTGTCAGAGGTCTCATACCTCTTAACACAAGCATGAGTCTGAAATATCATTTTAGATCTTGGAACATCTCATATGCTCCATGGCGTTCAAAACATTTTTGAAGTCCCGGTTCTAAGCCGTAAAGCATGGTGCACTAAACTATCAAGTAACCATCATACTGAGCTTGCCATACGTTCATAACGTCTGCATCTGCTCCTGCAACAGGTCTGTCACATAGCGGTGCAATAAGGACATAATTCTTTCTATGCAGCAATGAGGATAATCCTCAGATCACGGACCAATTCCGCATCATTGCTACTATCACCTTTCAACTTATTTTTCTCTAGGAACATATAAAAAATAAATGGGGAGCTACAACACTAGCTATTGATCTATGACATAATTTGCAAATACTATCAGGACTAATTTCATGATAAATTAAGTTCAATTAATCATATTACTTTAGAACTCCCACTTAGATAGACATCCCTCAAGTCATCTAAATGACATGTGATCAAAATCAACTAAACCATGTCTGATCATCACGTGAGATGGAGTAGTCACCAATGGTGAACATCTCTATGTTGATCATATCTACTATCACCTTTCGGTCTCCAGTGTTCCTAGGCCATGTCTGTACATGCTAGGCTTGTCAAGTTTAACCCGAGTATTCCGCATGTGCAAAACTGTCTTGCACCCGTTGTATGTGAACGTAGAGCTTATCACACCCGATCATCATGTGGTGTCTCGCACGACGAACTTTCACAACGGTGCATACTCAGGGAGAACACTTATATCTTAAAATTTTAGTAAGGGATCGTCTTATAATGCTACCGCAGTACTAAGCAAAATAAGATGCATAAAAGATAAACATCACATGCAATCAAAATATGTGACATGATATGGCCATCATCATCTTGTGCCTTTGATCTCCATCTCCAAAGCACCGTTATGATCTCCATCGTCACCGGCTTGACACCTTGATCTCCATCGTAGTGTCGTGGTCGTCTCGCCAACTATTGCTTCTACAACTATCGCTACGCATAGTGATAAAGTAAATCAATTACATGTTGTTTGCATTTCATAAAACAAAGAGACAACCATAAGGCTCCTGCCGGTTGCCAGTGACTTTTACAAAACATGATCATCTCATACAATAACATATATCACATCATGTCTTGACCATATCACATCACAACATGCCCTGCAAAAACAAGTTATACATCCACTACTTTGTTGTTGCAAGTTTTACGTGGCTGCTACGGGCTTCTAGCAAGAACCGTTCTTACTCACGCATGAAACCACAACGGTGATTTATCAAGTTTGCTGTTTTAACCTTCAACAAGGACCGGCTGCACTCAAATTCAATTCAACTAAAGTTGGAGAAACAGACACCCGCCAGACACCTTTATGCAAAACTAGTTGCATGTCTGTCGTTGGAACCGGTCTCATGAACGTGGTCATATAAGGTTGGTCTGGGCCGCTTCATCCAACAATACCGCCGAATCAAAATAAGACATTGCTGGTAAGCAGTATGACGATCACCACCCACAACTCTTTGTGTTCTACTTGTGCATATCATCTACGCATAGACCTGGCTCGGATGCCATTCTTGGGAAACATAGTATGCAATTTCAAAAAAAAATCCTGCGCTCACGCAAGATCTATCTAGGAGATGCATTGCAACGAGAGGGGAGAGTTTCTCTGTGTACCCTCATAGACCGAAAGCGGAAGCGTTCGAGAAAATGGTTGATGTAGTTGAACTTCTTCTCATTCCGACTGTCAAGCACCGAACGTATGGCACCTTAGAGTTCTGCACACGTTTAGCTCGATGACGTCCCTTGAACTCTTGATCCGGAAAAGTGTTGAGGGAGAGTTCTGTCAGCACGACGGCCTAGTGACGGTGATGGTGAAGTGATCCGCGTAGGGCTGCACGTAAGCACCACGTGAATATGACCGGAGGCGTACACTGTGGAGGGGGGCGCCGCACACGGCTAACAATTGTTGATGTGTGTTCTAGCGGTGCCCCTCCCCACACACACACACCGGCGCGCACACACACACCATATATATATATAGTGACACTATTCTGATCCCAGGATCAGAATAGTTATTTGGATCACGTTCAGCCCTATAAGGGCGCGATCGGAGATGTTGCTGAGATTAGAAAAAAAACTAACAAACCCTCCCCCCGCGGGCACCTTCTTCCCCAATCCCCACCCGCATCCACCTTCTTCCACCAACCGCGCTGACCGCTCCCGCCCCTGAAACCGGCCGGCGCGTCGCCTCCGCCCCTAGATCTGGCTGTCACGCCGCCTCCGCCCCCGGATCCGGCCACCGCGCCGCCTCCGCCCCCGAATCTGGTCACCACGAGGTCTACCGCGGGACTACTCCCGTTACCGTCGCCAGGGAGGTCGGCCGCCTCCCTCGCTTTGCTGCCCCGTTCCACGCGCGGATCCTGCCGTCGCGGCCAGGACCTCCACGCACCGGATCCCGCCGGCGCAGACAGGTTCCCCACGCACGGGATCCCGCCGCCATACCGGGCTCCATCTCCAACCCGCCGTCAGTACTGTCCGGCTCTTACCTCCGGCGGCTGGCCGCCCTCCTTTTCCATGCCCCCACCGCGAGCGCACCGCCTACCATCACCTGTTGCGGTAGGCGTTCCCCTGGTTCTCCTCCCAAGTTCAGGCCAATAAGCGCGAGCGGCGAGCGGAGGAAAAGGTTCTCCCAGCGCCCCTGGAGTTCCAGCACATTGTGCAGTTTCCTGTTGTGGCTCCCTTCCTGGAAGCAGCCGTGCATCTCCCCGGCAGTCCTCTACACACCTGCGGCCGTTGGTCACCATGCGCCCCTACCCGACCTTCATTGGGTGCCAGACCCGACCTTCATCACGTGCGTCCGAGCACATGAAAAACTACAGGGGACGGCGGCAGAGGTGAAGTTGCCCTAGAAGAGGACAACCGTGCCTTGCCCGTGCCATGGGTGTGGCCCTTGCAGAGGTGCAGCTCCCCTCCCCTTCGCCCAGCTCCATCTCTGTGTCACTACCACGACCCAGCCTCCATTTGCCAGTCGCTGCTAGCTTCTATTGTTGCGGCAGCCTCACCCACTAGCTGATGTTGGTGCGCTACTGCTGAAGTTCAAATAGAATGCTAGAGAGAGATTTATGTGAGAGTTTAGCTACTATAGTCCTTGGTTTTGTGTTTGAACTTGTTGTCCATGGTTCAAAATTATGATGTTGCTTTTCTACAGATGGTCTTTCTGTAGATATATCATTCTCCATCCTCTTGGAAAATACAACATTCTGAATGATCAAAACAAAAGCAATATAATCTTAGTGTGCTGCTACTTATGTATGTTGGTACTAAGCTTGCTGATGTGTTGGTCGTGCATGTAGCACACGAAGTGTATATATATAGTTGTGTGTAATTTTCTTGAATTTCAATAGCACGTGAAGTTCACGTTTTCGAAATTACTAAGTTCACGTGTACCACATACTGAAAAAATTCATCAAATGAAAAAAAGGGACTGCCTAGGCCAATTCACCAACAACAAAAAAATGCCTAAAATGCCTAGTAAGTTCGTAGAAAGTGAAAAAAATGCCCTCCCCTCCGACCTGAACTTCCCTCCCTTCAGACACGACCTGCCGCGCTCACCTGCAACGCACCTTCCTCCTCCCATCCAACCATGAGCAATCTCTCTCCAGGACGCCCTCCGAGTAAAAAAAAAGTGAAGTTCAGGTTTTAGAAGTATGTAAGCTCAAATACATAAAGTAGATAAGTGGAGAGGAAACAAGAGTTTCATAAAAAAAGACCATGTTTGAATTTTCCTGAAGAAAATTTGATGAATGTGGTTTGAAAGAAGCAAAATAAAAACTTAAAAGTGCAAATTAAAAGAAACAAAGCAATTCAATGTTTGTAAAAAAGGATTTATCTCTCTTTTTTAAAACAAAGAAGTTCAAAAAATTAAAACACATAGTAGTTCAAAAATATATTTAAAGAAAGCATTTTCCATGTTTCCAAAAAGAAATTAGAGGTTCAAATTTCACAAACTGGTGGACACCTTCTTGGTCGCTGGCGGAGCTGCCATCGTCTTCTTACACTTGCCGGTGGAGCTCGATGGTGCGTCCTTGGCGGTAGCGCAGCACTCCGAAGAGGTGCGCTTGCACACACGGTGCCGAGCGCTGTTGGGCCAGGCCCAAAACAGGGCACGGGCACGCACGGCCTGGGTCACGTCGCACCTTGCTCCGCATCCACCGCGCCCTCCCCGAACGGCACGCGTCGATTGTGGCGTCGTGGGAGAGGTCGTGGGTGGTTTCTTTATTCGGAAAAAGAAAACGCCCGCCTCCTGGCGGTTCGTATCTTCCTCATAAACGGAGGGAGGCGTGGAGGCGTGGTCTTCGAGGCGTCCACCCCCCACGATCACGAGGTGGGGAGAGGTCGCCTCATCCGTCGCCTCAACTCTGCACTCCTGCCACGCGGCCTCCATGCGCTTGGAGTGGCGAACGGTGGAGGCGGGAAACCGGGTCGCCACGGGTCGAGGCAGTGGGTCGGGCCCAGTTCCCTGCGTCTTCTGCGTCTCGATTGGCTGAGCGGGGCGGCCGAGCCCCCACCCCGCTCCTTTATAAGGAGCGGGGTTGATTCTTCAAGATAAAGCGCTGGCGCCCTGAGTTTTAGCATGCATGCTGAGTCGAGTCTCGTCCTTGGTTAGGGTTGACAGTGCTTAGTAGCGGCTAACCCCTAACTTGGAGGTCGAGTGTGCGTCCTTTTGTCGTTCTTTCGTTTCCCTTGGTTCGCAGGACTCGCACGCCCTGACCGGACCACTTAAGGACGAAAAGAAGAAGACGGACGGACCAACACCCGGACCCCGGCAAGCCAATGTTGCCGGGGGCTGCGATCTCAGATAAGTTTTTTCCATCCCTTATCATGCATTCTCTTATGGGCTAGGGTATGCGAAACCTCGTTTCTTCCTAAAAGCTACCGTGCTCCCTTAACTCTAGGCCGTCGGGCTCGTTCCCCGGGCCAGATTTGGTCGTAGTCGCGGCAGCAAAGGGACGAAGCGAGGAGCCTGAACCCGCCTCCTCCCTGCCTCCGCCAGAAGCGTGAGAAAGGGCGAGCGATGTGGGAAGAAGGCAGGGCCTGCTGCCGGGAAAAGAAGTGTTTATCTTAAAGATATAAAGGATTCGCTCCTTGACGTGGGTCCACCCGCGAGACAAGTGACCCGGCAAGCATCCCCTTTTCATTAAAGAGCATTCCACTCAGGTACAGTTCATAAGAGGATGAAAAACATGAATAATGGGATTACAAGCTTTAAATGCAACTAAGGCCCGAGGGCTTACAAATTAAAAAGAGATAAGGTGCCCGTAATCCCTCTCTTGTCCCTCTCTTCAGGAGGCAGGTCAAGGAGGCGAAAAGGGCAAAAGGGGCGCCTAGACGAGCTACGGGTGGCAGAAGACACCAAGAGAACGTCTCGGCGGCATGGTGATGACGGTGCCGGAGGCAGAGCTCGAAGACGAGGCGGCAGGACGTCAGCACGCTGTCGAGGGCATCGTGCCCTCGTACTCCGAGTTGACGGCCTTGCCGCCTGCCCTCTTCCTCTTCCGTAGCCTCCCTACGCCAGCCGCCCAAGGAGACGACCCCGAGAAGCTCCAGGAGCCAGCGACGCGGATGATGGGGTCGTCGGTGCCACGCGGAGCGGCGCCCGACACCTAGTCGGACCCGTCATCCCGCCGCCCGCCGCCCTCGTCGTCGCTGGCGCTGTCCTCCTCGTCACTCCCGCCCGAGGAGGAGTCTTCGCTATCGGAGGAGCTCTCCACGCAGCACCGTGCCCGAGTCCCGAAGCACCCGAAGACCTTGACGGAGAGGAGACCGCCCTCCATCAGCTTAAAATGGAGGGTGAGCCCCGCCGTCAAGCTATGGATGCGGGTGAGCGTCTTCCACCCTCGACCAAGATACATCACATTAGGGGCCGGGAAATCAACGCAGACTCGCATACCACTGATTCCAGAACCCCTCATGTGCAACCTCAGTGTCTCGGTCGGATCCAACTCCATTTCGCTCGCAAACGGAGTCAGGAGACGAAGGTGACGACGAGGCGGCCGACGCAGCCTGACGAAGAACTCGCAAGGGTCGTCCCCGATATGGTCCGCCACGAGGAGAGGATCTGCTAGCGGAGGCGAGGCCGGCGGACTGCCTCGCCCACCTCTTCCCCAACCGCCTCGGCCTCGCCCTCGACCTCGACCGCGGCCTCGTCCCCTCCCTCTTCCCCTTGCAGCTGGCTCTGCCACCACGGGTGCGGGGGGAGGAGGGACGCGTTGCCTAGCGGCAACCCTCGTCGCCACCGTCGAAGGACCAGGGTTCCCTTTCTCCATGGCGAATGAGAGAGAGGGGAGCAGAAGCTGAAGAAAGGAGGAGATGAGAGAATGCGGGTTTTCCGTCCCCCCTATCCCGCTCCTTATAAAGGAGCGGGGTGGGGGCTCGGCCGCCCCGCTCAGCCAATCGAGACGCAGAAGGCGCAGAGAACTGGGCCCGACCCACTGCCTCGACCCGTGACGACCCGGTTTCCCGCCTCCACCGTTCGCCACTCCAAGCGCATGGAGGCCGCGTGGCAGGAGTGCAGAGTTGAGGCGACGGATGAGGCGACCTCTCCCCACCTCGTGATCGTGGGGGGTGGACGCCTCGAGGACCAAGCCTCCATGCCTCCACGCCTCCCTCCATTTATGAGGAAGATACGAACCGCCAGGAGGCGGGCGTTTCGTTTTTCTGAATAAAGGAACAACCCACGACCTCTCCCACGATGCCGCAATCGACGCGTGTCGTTCGGGGAGGGCGTGGTGGATGCGGAACAAGGTGCGACGTGACCCAGGCCGTGCGTGCCCGTGCCCTGTTTTGGGCCTGGCCCAACAGCGCTCGGCACCGTGTATGGCCCAGGCCCGGGGGCTCCTGTCGGTGTACTAAAGTAGGGGTACCCTAGTATCCCGAACTTGTGCACGGGCAGTCGCAGCACCCCGTGGCAAGGCCCGCCAGGTGATCGCCAAGGCTCTCTATGGTTCTTTTGGAGCCATTCGAGAACAAAGTATTTAAGCCAAGGAGCCAAGTCCCCGGCAAGAGGAGCTTGCCGGGAAGGCCGATCGAGGCACAAGACCCCGGCAAGAGGAGCTTGCCGGGAAGGCCAACCAGAGCATCTCAAAGAACCTGCCACGACGCGCCACACTTCCCGGAAGGACTCGGCGAGCGACAAGCTCCCGGACGCAGGAAGACAACGGCCGCGGCAAGCCACTTGCCGCGGCGGGCAACCACTCTGTACCCGCGCTCCAGCTCACCCACCTATGTGTCGCTCCGGGACCCTTCCTGGCGTACGTGGCGGGAGGCTGTGCAGCCAGGGGTACACGGTGGCATGCAGCGCTGACAAGATCGCCATCGTGGCAAGCGGTGGCGCCCCTGACGGTCCCTTTTCTGCACCGTCTGGGCGACGTAGATAGGCATTTAATGCCTTTGTCCCCTGCCGTCAGGGTTAGGTATGACACACTGTGTAGGTAGCTGTACCTACCACAGCATATTTCCATTTTTGCCCTTACCTACGTTGCCACCTATTGGAGACCCCTTGAACATATAAAAGGAGGCCCATGCACAACGTAGAGGGGGAGGGGCCCCCGGAGAGTGATCTCTGAGAGGAAAACAGAAGAACGCTCGGTCTCGTTAGCTGCTTGAGTGTACAGTAGCACTCAGCGCTCCCGAGCAAGAACTCAATACAATCCACAAAGCAGCAGTAGGAGTATTATCTCTCCGGAGAGCTCCGAAGCTGGGTAAAAACCCCCCGCGTGCCTCGCCTCGATCCGCTCTTCGCGCGACCTCCGCCCCCTGCCGAACCGAGAAGGGGCTCCGTCCCCATAGGTGCTCGAGGAGCCAGAAAACCCAGGCATCTTTGGAAGGGGCTCCGTCCCCATAGGTGCTCGAGGAGCCAGAAAACCCCGGCATCGGGGGGCGGAGGTCGCGCGAAGAGCGGATCGAGGCGAGGCACGCGGGTTTTTTTACCCAGCTTCGGAGCTCTCCGGAGAGATAATACTCCTACTGCTGCTTTGTGGATTGTATTGAGTTCTTGCTCGGGAGCGCTGAGTGTAACAGTACACTCAAGCAGCTAACGAGACCGAGCGTTCTTCTGTTTTCCTCTCAGAGATCGCTCTCCGGGGGCCGATCCCCCCCCTATGTTGTGCATGGGCCTCCTTTTATATGTTCAAGGGGTCTCCAATAGGTGGCAATGTAGGTAAGGGCAAAAATGGATATATGCTGTGGTAGGTACAGCTACCTACATAGTGTGTCATACCTAACCCTGATGGCAGGGGACAAAGGCATTAAATGCCTATCTACGTTGCCCAGACGGTGTAGAAAAGGGACCGTCAGGGGCGCCACCACTTGCCACGTTGGCGATCTTGTCAGCGCTGCATGCCACAGTGTACCCCTGGCTGCACAGCCTCCCGCCACGTACGCCAGGAAGGGTCCCGGAGCGACACGTTGGTGGGTGAGGTGGAGCGCGGGTACAGAGTGGATGCCCGCTGCGGCAAGTGCCTTGCCGCGGCCGTTGTCTTGCCACGTCCGGGAGCTTGTCGCTCGCCGAGTCCTGCCGGGACGCGTGGCGCATCGTGGCAGGTTCTTTGACATGCTCTGGTTGGCCTTCCCGGCAAGCTCCTCTTGCCGGGGTCTTGTTCCTCGAGCGGCCTTCCCGGCAAGCTCCTCTTGCCGGGGACTTGTCTCCTTGGCTTAAATACTTTGTTCTCGAATGGCTCCAAAAGAACCATAGAGAGCCTTGGCGATCACCTGGCGGGCCTTGCCGCGGGGTGCTGCGACTGCCCGTGCACAAGTTCGGGATACTAGGGTACCCCTACTTTAGTACACCGACAGGAGCCCCCGGGCCTAGGCCACACACGGTGCCGAGCGCTGTTGGGCCAGGGCCAAAACAGGGCACGGGCACGCACGGCCTGGGTCACGTCGCACCTTGCTCCGCATCCACCGCGCCCTCCCCGAACGGCACGCGTCGATTGCGGCGTCGTGGGAGAGGTCGTGGGTGGTTTCTTTATTCGGAAAGGCGAAACGCCCGCCTCCTGGCGGTTCGTATCTTCCTCATAAACGGAGGGAGGCGTGGAGGCGTGGAGGCGTGGTCTTCAAGGCGTCCACCCCCCACGATCACGAGGTGGGGAGAGGTCGCCTCATCCGTCGCCTCAACTCTGCACTCCTGCCACGCGGCCTCCATGCGCTTTGAGTGGCGAACGGTGGAGGCTGGAAACCGGGCCGTCACGGGTCGAGGCAGTGGGTCTAGCCCAGTTCCCTGCGCCTTCTGCGTCTCGATTGGCTGAGCGGGGTGGCCGAGCCCCCACCCCGCTCCTTTATAAGGAGCGGGATAGGGGGGACGGAAAACCCGCATTCTCTCATCTCCTCCTTTCTTCAGCTTCTGCTCCCCTCTCTCTCATTCGCCATGGAGAAAGGGAACCCTGGTCCTTCGACGGTGGTGACGAGGGTTGCCGCTAGGCAACGCGTCCCTCCTCCCCCCGCACCCGGGGTGGCAGAGCCAGCTGCAAGGGGAAGAGGGAGGGGATGAGGCCGCGGGCGAGGTCGAGGGCGAGGCCGAGGCGGTCGGGGAAGAGGTGGGCAAGGCAGTCCGCCGGCCTCGCCTCCGCCAGCAAATCCTCTCCCCGTGGCGGACCATATCGGGGACGACCCTTGCGAGTTCTTCGTCAGGCTGCGTCGGCCGCCTCGTCGTCGCCTTCGTCTCCCGACTCCGTTTGCGAGCGAAATGGAGTTGGATCCGCCCGAGACACTGAGGTTGCACATGAGGGGTTGTGGAATCAGCGGTACGCGAGTCCGCGTTGATTTCCCGGCCCCTAATGTGATGTATCTTGGGCGAGGGTGGAAGACGTTCGCCCGCATCCACAGCTTGACGGCGGGGCTCACCCTCCATTTTAAGCTGATGGAGGGCGGTCTCCTCTCCGTCAAGGTCTTCGGGTGCCTCGGGACTCGGGCACGGTGCTGCGTGGAGAGCTCCTCCGATAGCGAAGACTCCTCCTCGGGCGGGAGTGACGAGGAGGACAGCGACAGCGATGACGAGGGCGGCGGGCGGCGGGATGACGGGTCTGACTAGGTGTCGGGCGCCGCTCCGCGTGGCACCAGCGACCCCATCATCCGCGTCGCTGGCTCCTGGAGCTTCTCGGGGTCGTCTCCTTGGGCGGCTGGCGTAGGGAGGCTGCGGAAGAGGAAGAGGGCAGGCGGCAAGGCCGTCAACTCGGAGTACGAGGGCACGATGCCCTCGACAGCGTGCTGACGTCCTGCCGCCTCGTCTTCGAGCTCTGCCTCCGGCGCCGCCATCACCATGCCGCCGAGACGTTCTCTTGGTGTCTTCTGCCACCCGTAGCTCGTCTAGGCGCCCCTTTTGCCCTTTTCGCCTCCTTGACCTGCCTCCTGAAGAGAGGGACAAGAGAGGGATTACGGGCACCTTATCTCTTTTTAATTTGTAAGCCCTCGGGCCTTAGTTGCATTTAAAGCTTGTAATCCCATTATTCATGTTTTTCATCCTCTTATGAACTGTACCTGAGTGGAATGCTCTTTAATGAAAAGGGGATGCTTGCCGGGTCACTTGTCTCGCGGGTGGAACCCACGTCAAGGAGCGAATCCTTTATATCTTTAAGATAGACACTTCTTTTCCCGGCAGCAGGCCCTGCCTTCTTCCCACGTCGCTCTACCTTTCTAACGCTTCTGGCGGAGGCAGGGAGGAGGCGGGTTCAGGCTCCTCGCTTCGTCCATTTGCTGCCGCGACTACGACCAAATCTGGCCCCGGGAACGAGCCCGAGGGCCTAGAGTTAAGGGAGCACGGTAGCTTTTAGGAAGAAACGAGGTTTCGCATACCCCAGCCCATAAGAGAATGCATGATAAGGGATGAAAAAAACTTATCTGAGATCGCTGCCCCCGGCAACATTGGCTTGCCAGGGTCCGGGTGTTGGTCCGTCCGTCTTCTTCTTTTCGTCCTTAAGTGGTCCGGTCAGGGCGTGCGAGTCCTGCGAACCAAGGGAAACGAAAGAACGACAAAAGGACGCACATTCGACCTCTAAGTTAGGGGTTAGCCGCTACTAAGCACTGTCAACCCTAAGCAAGGACGAGACTCGACTCAGCATGCATGCTAAAACTCAGGGCGCCAGCGCTTTATCTTCGCTTAGGGTCTGCGCCTGGCTTTGTACAAAGGATTACATGCAACAGCGGCAAGACTTGTACAAAATGGTGGTTGCCGGACAGGGTCCGACAACCGCGCCTTACGGGTAAAACTTACGAAGATGCTCGATGTTCCAGGAGTTGCTCACCGGAAAGCCATCCTCGGTCTCAAGGCGGACAGCGCCAAGCCTAGTGACTCGTTTCACCCGGTAAGGGCCTTCCCACTTTGGCGTCAACTTGTTGGAATTCTTGGCGGAATGAACGCGCCGAAGAACAAGGTCGCCTTCCTCGAGACTTCTGGCTTTAACTTTGCCGCTATGGTAGCGGCGCAAACCTTGCTGTTATCGAGCAACTCATACAGCAGCCTGAAGACGGTCTTCCTCAAGGAGCAGCGCGTCATCTTGTCGCAGCTGCTCTTGCTCAAGCTCATCATAAGCGAGCACTCGAGGTGACCCGTATACGAGTTCCGTGGGGATAACTGCCTCTGCTCCATAGACTAGAGCGAATGGTGTCTGGCCAGTGGCTCGATTTGGCGTCGTCCTGATCGACCAAAGAACCACCGGCAGCTCCTCGATCCAGTTTCTTCCGCACTTGTGCATCCTGTCGAAAGTCCGGGTCTTGAGTCCATGCAGCACTTCAGCATTTGCCCTCTCTGCTTGACCGTTGCTCCTGGGGTGAGCAACAGAAGTGAAGCAGACCTTGGCGCCAAGGTCTTGGGCGTACTGCATGAAGGTGCGACTCGTGAATTGTGTACCGTTGTCGGTGATGATCCTATTAGGGATTCCGAAGCGGCAAAAAATCGACCTGAAGAACTTGACTGCTGACTGTGCTGTCACCTTCCTCACTGGTTCCACTTCCGGCCACTTTGTGAACTTGTCGATTGCGACGTACAAGTACTCAAAGCCCCCGACTGCTCGGGGGAAGGGGCCAAGGATGTCGAGCCCCCAGACTGAAAATGGCCAGGATAAAGGGATCGTCTGGAGAGCTTGAGCTGGCTGGTGTATCTGCTTGGAATGGAACTGGCACGCTTCACACTTGGTTACTTGTGCAGCTGCATCCTGGAGGGCTGTCGGCCAAAAGAAGCCCTGCCAGAATGCTTTGCCGGCAAGCGCTCTTGCGCCAATGTGGTGACCACAAACGCCTCCATGTATCTCTGCCAACAGCTTCTGTCCATCTTCCCGGGGGATACACTTCAATTTCACTCCGTTGAGTCTTCTTCTGTACAGTGCGTTGTCAACGAACTGGTACATACTAGACTGTCGGGCTACTCTTTCCGCTTCTTCTGGCTCTTCGGGAAGTTCTCCTGAGTGGAGGAAACGGACGATCTGTTGTGCCCATGCTGGAGCCTCTGGCTCGACAACAAGGACTAAAGGCATATCTGCTGCTGCGGGAACATCCGCTTCTATGGCGAGAACCTGCGGTTCAGCCGGAGCTTGATGATCCCCGGCAAGCTTGCCAGAGCGAAACTTGTCGGGAGCGTCTGCTTCAACGAAACAAACCCTGGGGCTTGTCGGAGCAGACTGCTCCTCAGCACTCTTGGCGTTGATCTTGTGGACCTTCTTGGCGGCGGCTTCGGGAAGCTCTGCCGGAAGATAGTCACCAGAAATCAACTTCCACTTCTTGCTCTGTCCAGTTGATGGCGTCACGGATGGTTGAGTCAGCTTGAGCACAAAGATCCCTGGTTCCACAGGTAACTTAAATGCCGCGCACTTTGACAGGCCGTCAGCGATGTCGTTCTGAGCTCTTGGAACATGTTCCATCTGTAGGCCGACAAGGCACTCTTGCAGCTTCCTCACTTCATCAACGTGAGCTTCCATCAACGGACTCTGATAATCCTTGTTCACTTGGCGGACGACAAGCTGTGAGTCACCCCTAACAATGAGTTGCTTGATCCCAAGGTCTGCCGCGATCCTGAGACCGGCGAGCAATCCTTCATACTCTGCAGTATTGTTTGTTGCTTGCTCCTTGGGAAAGTGCATCTGGACCACGTACTTGAGGTGCTCTCCGGTGGGTGCGACAAGCAGCACGCCAGCACCGGCGCCTTGCAGCGAGAACGCACCATCAAAGTACATCAGCCACTCTTTGTTTGCTTCCTTCACGGGGATGCTTGTCTCTGGAGTTTCTTCGTCTGGTGTTGGCGTCCACTCTGCTATGAATTCTGCCAATGCTCTGCTTTGAATAGTTGAAGTGCTCTCAAACTTGAGGCCAAAGCTTGACAGTTCCAGTGCCCACTCGACAATCCTGCCTGTTGCTTCTGGATTCTGCAGTATCCTCTTCAGCGGAAAGCGAGTGACAATTGTGATCTCATGTGCTTGGAAGTAATGGCGCAGCTTTCTCGAGGCCATAAGAAGGCCGAAAAGCAACTTCTGCACGCCAGAGTACCTTGACCTAGCCCCCTGCAGAAGGGAACTGACAAAGTAGACTAGGCGCTGCACCATTTTCTTCTTCGGTATCCCTTCGCACATCTGCGCAGATCCATCTTCGTCGGGACCAGAGCTCGTCGGGGAAGCCCCCTGCTTGTCGCTGGATGTGTTTGCCGCGGTTACTGGCTCATCATCTGCCTCTCTCTCCGCTACTAACGCAGCACTAACCACTTGATTGGTTGCCGCCAGATATAGCAGCAACTTCTCTTGTGGTTTAGGTGCGACAAGTATTGGAGTGGAGGACAGGTATCTCTTCAAGTCCTGCAGCGCAGCCTCCGCTTCCGGAGTCCATTTCATTGGACCTGCCTTTTTCAGGATTTTGAGAAACGGCAGGGTGCGTTCAGTAGACTTAGAGATAAACCTGCCGAGAGCCGCCATGCAGCCAGCAAGTTTTCGTACATCCTTGACGCGCTTCGGTGCTTCAGTCTGCTCAATGGCCTTGATCTTGTCGGGATTTGCTTCAATTCCCCTCTGAGACACAAAGAATCCGAGAAGCTTGCCGGACGGGACTCCAAACACGCACTTCTCGGGATTGAGCTTGAGGCTGATCTTGCGTAGATTTGCAAAAGTCTCTTCTAGGTCTTGAATCAGAGTTGCTTTGTCCCTGCTCTTGACCACTATGTCATCCATGTAGGCTTCCACATTTCTGTGTATTTGCGGCTCAAAAGCAGTATGGACTACCCTTGCGAATGTTGAACCAGCATTCTTCAAACCGAAAGGCATTCGTACGAAACAGTACGTGCCACATGGAGTGATGAACGCGGTTTTCTCCTCATCCTCTTCTGCCATGAAGATCTGATGGTATCCTGAGTATGCGTCAAGAAATGAAAGCAAGTCGCATCCGGCTGTGGAGTCGACAATCTGGTCAATGCGTGGCAAGGGAAATGGGTCCTTGGGACAAGCTTTGTTGACATCGATGAAGTCGACGCAAAGTCTCCATTTCCCGTTTGCCTTGCGCACGACTACAGGATTGGCCAACCACGTAGGATGGAGCACAACTCTGACGAGGCCTGCTGCTTCCAACTTCTTGATCTCTTCGGCGATGAACTCTTGGCGCTCCACTGCTTGTTTCCTGACTCTCTGCTTGACGGGCCGCGCATGAGGACAGACGGCAAGGTGGTGCTCGATTACTTTCCTGGGAACGCCGGGGATGTCAGACGGTTGCCACGCAAACACATTGACATTTGCCCGCAGGAAAGCAACGAGCGCGCTTTCCTACTTAGGGTCGAGAGTGGCACTAATGGTGAAGGTACCACCAGTGCCGTCCTCCTTGGTGGACACCTTCTTGGTCGCTGGCGGAGCTGCCATCGTCTTCTTACACTTGCCGGTGGAGCTCGATGGTGCATCCTCGACGGTAGCGCAGCACTCCGAAGAGGTGCGCTTGCCAGAGTGGGCATCAGAGCTCTTGCCGGACTTGGTCTTCTTCTTCCCCCCGGGAGCTTCAGCGGCAAGTGTCTCGCGATCTGCGGCGGCTGCTGCTTCCCGCTAGATCTTGTCGGCACAGATAAGAGCGTCTTTCTTGTTGCCATGTACAGAGATGACACTTATCGGGCCTCGCATCTTCAGCATGTCGTACGCGTGGTGAGAGGCCGCCATGAACTTGGCGAGCGCTGGACGGCCGAGAATTTCATTATAAGGCAATGGAAAATTGGCAATGTCAAAAGTGATCCTCTCAGTCCTGAAGTTCAGCTCGCTGCCAAATGTCACTGGCAGCGTGATCTTCCCCTTCGGCTTGCTCCTTCCCGGTTTGATTCCTTGGAACGTGCCCGTCTCTTCGAGCTCGCTGTCAGGGACTTGGAGTCTCCGGAGCACAGCAGAGGAGATCAGGTTCAAGCCAGCCCCGCCGTCAACTAGCATCTTAGTGACCTTGAGGTTGCGGATAGTTGGTGAGACCAACATCGGCAAACACCCGATAGCAGTTGTGCGATCAGGGTGGTCCTCAATATCAAAGAAGATAGGCGTGCTGGACCATTTCAGAAGCTTGCGTGACTCAACGGGTGGTTCTACTGCATTGACTTCCCGCACCCACTGCTTGAGTTGGCGGTGTGAGGTATGCAGAGAAGCACCACCGTCAACGCACAAAACTTCTGTGGCTTTCTGGAACTCCTGCTCGCTGGTCTCGGCGTCATCCATGTCTTCGTCGTCTTCGTCATCTTCATCCTTGTCGCGGCCGTGGGGAGGTCTGTCGCCTTGCCGCTGCTTGGCGTTGCCGCGGCGTCCCCCCCGGCCGGTGCGCTTCGTACCGGATCCTCCAGCACCTCCTTGGGCCTTCTCCTTGTCGCGTCGCTCGTATTCGGCCTTTTGCAGCTCAACGAGCTGCTCGACCTTCTTGCAGCTCTGGAGGTCATGGCCTTTGGTGCGGTGAATCTTGCAGTACTGCTTGTTGGTGCCGTCCTGCTTGTCGGCGGCCGCCACAGCCTGGCAGTTGGCGCATGCGGCAACCTCCTTGCCGGAGCTACCAGTCTTTGCTGTCTTGGCGCCACCTTCGTTGCCGGACTGCTCGACAACTAGCACATCTTTGCCTTTCCTCTTCCTGTTGTTCCGCCGCAAGTTTTTGCTTGCCGGGGCGGCATCATCGCTGTCGGATCCTCCTGTTCCTATGTTCTCTCCGGGGAGTTTCCTTCCTTCGTCAGCACGTGCACATCTGTCGGCCAGGGCATACAGCTCACTGACGTCTCTGATCTTGCACATCGCCATCTCCTCCCGCATCCTGCGGTTACGCATGTTCTGGTGGAGCGCACTGACGACCGCGGCAGGGTGGACGTCTGGGATGTTGCGTTGCACTTGGCTGAATCTCTGGATGTACTTGCGTAGAGGCTCCCCTTCCTTCTGGGCAAGCAGGTGAAGATCACTCTCATGGCCATGAGGTTTGTGGCCGCCTATAAAGACGGCGACAAACTGATGGCATAGGTCTGCCCAGGAAGATATGGAGTTTTCCGGCAAGTGCATGAGCTAGGACCTGACGTTGGGCTTGAGCACCAGAGGGAAGTAATTGGCGAGGATCTTGTCGTCTCACCCCCCGGCAGCCTGCACCGCGATGGTCTAGATGCTGAGGAACTCCGACGGATGCAGCCTGCCGTCGTACTTCTCTGGTACGTCTGGCTTGAAATTCTTCGTGCTGGGCCACTGGACTTGCCGCAGCTCACGAGTAAACGCAGGGCAACCTACCGCGTACGGCAGGTCACCTGGTTCCCCTGGCGCTTGCATGTCGACAGCGGGGCCAGCGCGTCGGTCTGATTGACGCCGCGTTTCTCTTCGGCGCTCGATGCGGGTACGAGCGTCTTCTTGCTGCCGTTCGTGAAGAACGTGGCGCTGATCGCGACGAGTTCGCGGATCTGAGGAAGCAGTGGAGTCGCTGTCGTGGCGGACCCGGCGAGTCGGCGACCTTGGCCTTTGGGGTGGAGAGTGCACGGTGGTTGCACCCCCACCGGCTTTGTCGCCATCGGCTCGCACTTGGCTGGCCTGCCGCGGCTGCGATGTGGTCGCCGGCCGTGGAGTGTCGCCGTTGGCGAAGCCGATGAGACTGTGAATGGTGGCCCTCCAGTCGTCGATCTTGTCTGGCGTTGGAGGGAAGTCTAGGAGTAGTTGAGCTCGTGCCAAAGCTTCTGCTGGAGTGGCGGGTAGCGGTGGAGAACGGTGCGAGGAGCGGGATATGCTCGGACTTCCAACGATGTTAGAAGGAGCAGTATTCCGTCCAGGCGACCGAGCCTCGCTCGCGCCAGCACGTTGGCGTGCATGTTGGCCTTGAGCATCCCGTGATCTGCCAGCTCGATTTGGGTCCAGGGAGCGTATGGTACCGTGAGTACCACGACGCTGCCGGTCCTGCGCCTCTTGAGATGGGCGCGGTGCGTCTACGGACGCTCGATCGTCGTGGGAGCCGACTACGCCGCCGACGGGCAGCGCGGTCTTATCCTTGGACTTGGTGGCACCGTGGGCTCCCTCGTCGACGCCCGTTCTTACGCCGGCGTCCTCCCCACCGGCCGTTTGCTGCGGCGGCGGTGGATTCGACGCGGACGGCGCAGCTGCCTCCGAAGCCTTCTTCTTCGGCGGCATGTCGATGAAATCGATGAAGATTTTGCTCGCGTAAACGCCGGATTAGGTTCACACAACCTCGACGCCCCCTACCTGGCGCGCCAAAGATCTCGGGGTTTTCTGGCTCCTCGAGCACCTATGGGGACGGAGCCCCTTCTCGGTTCGGCGGGGGGCGGAGGTCGCGCGAAGAGCGGATCGAGGCGAGGCACGCGGGGTTTTTTTTACCCAGCTTCGGTATCGTATTGAGTTCTTGCTCGGGAGCGCTGAGTGCTACAGTACACTCAAGCAGCTAACGAGACCGAGCGTTCTTCTGTTTTCCTCTCAGAGATCGCTCTCCGGGGGCCGATCCCCCCCTACGTTGTGCATGGGCCTCCTTTTATATGTTCAAGGGGTCTCCAACAGGTGGCAACGTAGGTAAGGGCAAAAATGGAAATATGCTGTGGTAGGTACAGCTACCTACACAGTGTGTCATACCTAACCCTGACGGCAGGGGACAAAGGCATTAAATGCCTATCTACGTCGCCCAGACGGTGCAGAAAAGGGACCGTCAGGGGCGCCACCGCTCGCCACGATGGCGATCTTGTCAGCGCTGCATGCCACAGTGTACCCCTGGCTGCACAGCCTCCCGCCACGTACGCCAGGAAGGGTCCCGGAGCGACACGTAGGTGGGTGAGCTGGAGCGCGGGTACAGAGTGGTTGCCCGCTGCGGCAAGTGCCTTGCCGCGGCCGGGAGCTTGTCGCTCGCCGAGTCCTGCCGGGACGCGTGGCGCGTCGTGGCAGGTTCTTTGAGATGCTCTGGTTGGTATTCCCGGCAAGCTCCTCTTGCCGGGGTCTTGTGCCTCGAACGGCCTTCCCGGCAAGCTCCTCTTGCCGGGGACTTGTCTCCTTGGCTTAAATACTTTGTTCTCGAATGGCTCCAAAAGAACCATAGAGAGGCTTGGCGATCACCTGGCGGGCCTTGCCGTGGGGTGCTGCGACTGCCCGTGCACAAGTTTGGGATACTAGGGTACCCCTACTTTAGTACACCGACATAAACATAGAGGTTCAATGTTTATTACAGAACCAAGATAGTCAAATTAGAAATACAAAGACGTTCAACTTTTTAAAAATAAAGGGGTTATATAAAAAACTACAGGTTCAAATTTAAATAACTGAGAAGTTCAATTTTTAGTACAAAACCAAGATGATCAAGTTAAAAAAAACAAAATCTAAAAAAAGAAGTTCAAATTAAAAAGACTAAGAAGTTCAATGCTTATTACAAACCAAAAGAAGGTCATTAAAAGAAGCATCTAAAAAAATTTATAAAAAATATTAATAAATCTAGAAGTTCAAATTTAAAAACAGAGCGGCTCGATGTCTATCAGAAAGTAGGTTGTTTTCCGTTACTAAGAGATATAAAACCTGGAAGTCCAAATTAGAAAGATGGAGAAGTTCGATGATTACAGAAAACTAAGATTTTCCTCGTTACTAATGGATGGAAACAAGAAGTTCAAAAGTTAAATAACAAGAAGTTCAACTTTTAATAATAGAGCACTTCAAAATTTCATAAAAAGGATTAAGAAATAAAACCAGGAAGACCATATTAAAAAGATGAAGAAGTTCGATGATTATAGAACACTTAGACTTTCCTCGTTATTAAAGAATGGAAACAAGAAGTTCAAAAATAAGATAACAAGAAGTCCAATTTTAAAAGTAGATCGCTTCAAAATTTCATAAAGAAGGATTAAGAAATAAAACCAGGAAGTCCATATTAAAAAGATGGAGAAGTTCGATGACTATAGAAAACTCAGATTTTCCTCGTTAGTAAAAAATGGAAACAAGAAGTTCAAAAATAAAATAACAAGGAGTTCGACTATTAAAAATAGAGCAATTAAAAATTCATAAAAAAATAAGAAACTCAGATTAAAAATTCATAAAAAACTCAAAAAATATTTTCATGTAACCGAGAGAAGTTCAGGTTGATAACTGCCAGAAGTTCATGTACTACACGGTGTGCATTTTGTATTAAAAAGAATAAAAAAGAAAAGGCTATCTTTTTGTTGTCATAATTTAAAGTCCTTCGTTGGAGAAATTTAAAAAAAATTGTGTGAGAAATTTGTACAAAAGGAATATCATTTTTGTAACATTGACGAATGGATGAGAATACAAATGAAAATACGTCACAGAAGTTCAACTGAAAATAGCAGGAAGTTCAGCTACTACACTGAATGAATATCAGATGAAAAACTTTTAAAATCGTCGTGAGTATGAAAAAATGATCAACACAGGGAAGTTGCGTGTTTACAACAGCTTTCCATCGGTATATCACTTGCTCAATTTCGGTGAGTGGATGGAGAGCTACGAGCAGTGGATGGAGAGCCACGGGCAAAAAAATCACGTGAAAAACAAAGTGAAGTTCAGGTACACGCACCGAGAAGTTCAGGCTATTCACGCGGTGCATTTTCGAAGAATCTGTTTCGCGATAAAGGAAGAACGAATGATCTCGCCATTTTCGAAATTACTCGAAAACGGCTTGGAATCACAGACAACCATCAACATGAAAAAGTTTTGCATTTTCCTTAGCTTTTCAGCGGTGTATTAGTTGCTTCATTCCGATAAATTTTGTAGAAATTACAGGGAAAATACCTTTTTAGCCATTTTCAAAACTGACATAAAACAGTAATGAATTAGGAGAAATAACGTATACCAAAAAGTTTCGTATTTCCTCAAGCTTTCCAATGCCATATCATTTGCTGCATTCAGACATACTATTAAAAAAATAGATCAAAAATACGAACTCGATGGAACTTGTACCGTTTTCTAAATTACTTTTAAACCGTTCAAAATTAGAAACAACTTTTAACATGAAAAAGTAGCGCATTTTCATAATATTTCCAACGCCATATTATTTGCCTCAATTGGATTAGCATTTAGAATGACATCGAAAATACGAACTCGACTGTTCGGTTCGCAAAATTCTATGATTTTCCAAATTACTCTTTAACCGTAGGGAATTAGAGAAAACTTTCAACATGTGGAAGGAGAGGTTTTGTAGCAGCTTTCCAACGCCATATTATTTGCCTCATTCCGATAAATGGTTTAGAAATACGATCGAAAATACGATTCATGTTTTTTGTATAAAAACGGTTTTCAAAACTGCTCTTAAACCGCTTACATTTTGCCAAAAATTTAACTTGGGTCATGATACTGGTGTCCATAGCTTTCCAACGGTATATCGCAAGCCCCATTTGGACACCTTTTAGCTGAAGTTCAAACTAGTACTCGGGGAAGATCAGGCGCGTTACTCGGGCAGTTCAGGTTGTGATCAGAATGTTATTCTGATCCCGTGATCAGAATAGTGTTTATGTGTGTGTGTGTGTGTGTGTGTGTGTGTGTGTTGGATGGGAGGAGAGGCAGCCAAGGGGGCGCCCCAAGTAGGAGGAATCTGATGACCCACAAGTATAGGTGATCAATTGAAGCTCTTTTCGATAAGTAAGAGTGTCGAACCCAACCAGGAGCAGAAGGAAAGGACAAGTGGTTTTCAGCAAGGTAATGTCTGCAAGTGCTGAAATTGTAAGTAGATGAGTAGTTTGATAGCAAAATGATTTGTAACGAGCAAGTAACAATAATAGTAACAAAAATGCAGCAAGGTAGCCCAATCCTTTTGAGGCAAAGGACAGGCCAAAACGGTCTCTTATAATAAGCAAAGCGTTCTTGAGGGTACGTGGGAGTTTCATCTAGTCACTTTCATCATGTTGGTTTAATTTGTGGTCGATACTTTGATATTTTGATATGTGGGTGGACCGATGCTTAGGTGATGTTCTTACTTGAACAAACATCCTACTTATGATTAACCCTCCCGCAAGCATCCACAACTACGAGAGAAGTATTAACAATAAATTCTAACCATAGCATTAAACTTTTGGATCCAATCGGTCCCTTACGGAATAGCGCATAAACTGGGGTTTAAGCTTCTGTCACTATCGCAACCCACCAACTAATTGCTACTCCACAATGCATTCCCTTAGGCCAAAATATGGTGAAGTGTCATGTAGTCGACGTTCACATGACACCACTAAGGAAGGGGAGGGATTCGGTCTACCCCTTCCTTCCCTCCTCCCTCCTCCTTCCTTCCCCCTCCGGAACTTATGGAAGGGGGGAGGCCGAATTGGGGTGGCGCCCAAGTAGGATTCCTTCTACTTGGGGCGTGATGACCGACAAGTATAGGGGATCAATTGTAGCTCTTTTTGATAAGTAAGAGTGTCGAACCCAACGAGGAGCAGAAGGAAATGACAAATGTCTGCAAGTGCTGAAATTGTAAGTAGCGGAGTAGTTTGATAGCAAGATAATTTGTAACGAGAAAATAATGATAGTAGTAACAAAAGTGCAGCAAGGTATACCAATCCTTTTTAGGCAAAGTACATGCCAAAATGGTCTCTTATAATAAGCAAAGCGTTCTTGAGGGTACACGGGAATTTCATCTAGTCACTTTCATCATGTTGGTTTAATTCGTGTTCAGTACTTTGATAATTTGATATGTGGGTGGACCGGTGCTTAGGTATTGTTCTTACTTGAAGAAGACTCCTACTTATGATTAACCCTCCCGCAAGCATCCGCAACTATGAGAAAAGTATTAGGAATAAATTCTAATCATAGCATTAAACTTTTGGATCCAATCGGTCCCTTACGGAATAGCGCATAAACTGGGGTTTAAGGTTTTGTCACTCTCACAACCCATCATCTAATTGCTACTCCACAATGCATTCCCTTAGGCCCAAGTATGGTGAAGTGTCATGTAGTCGACGTTCACATGACACAACTAAGGGAATCACAACATACATACTATCAAAATATCGAACACATATCAAGTTCACATGATTACTTGCAACATGATTTCTCCCGTGACCTCAAGAACGAAAATAACTACTCACCTATGATAATCATGCTCAAGATCAGAGGGGTATTAAATAGCATAATGGATCTGAACATATAATCTTCCACCAAATAAACCATAGAGTAATCAACTACAAGATGTAATCAACACTACTAGTCACCCACAAGCACCAATCTATAGTTTCAGTAACAAGATTGAACACAAGAGATGAACTAGGGTTTGAGATGAGATGGTGATATTGAAGATGTTGATGGAGATTGCCCTCCCCAAGATGGGAGAGTTGTTGGTGATGATGATGACGATGATTTCCCCCTCCGGGAGGGAAGTTCTCCTAGCAGAATCGCTCCGTCGAAGGGCAAAAGTGCTCCTGCCCAAGTTCTGCCTCGAGACGGCGGCGCTCCATCCCAAAAATCCTCTTCTCATTTTTTCTAGGTCAAAAGGACCTATATACCAGAAGATGGGTACCGGAGGTGGGCCTGGGTGAGCACAACCCACCAGGGCGAGCATGGGCTCCTTGGCGCGCCCAGGTGGGTTGTGCCCACCTAGTGGGCCCCCTCTAGTAGTTATTTGCTCCAATATTCCTCAAATATTCCATAAAAAATCTTCGTGAAGTTTTAGCTTGTTTGGGGTTGTGCAAAATAGGTAGCGTGACGTAGCTTTTCCAGGTCCAGATTTCCAGCTGCCGGAATTCTCCCTCTTTGTGTATACCTTGCATATTATGAGAGAAAAGGCATTAGAATTACTCCAAAAAGCATTATTATGGATAAAAACATCTTAAATAACAGTAAGAAAACATGGTGCAAAGTGGATGCATCAGAATGCTACTTGGGCGCCTCCCCAATTCGGACTCCCCCCTTCCATAAGTTTCGGAGGGGGAAGGAAGGAGGAGGGAGGAGGGATGGAAGGGGTAGGCCGAATCCCTCCCCTTCATTCTCTCTTCCCCTCTTTCCTTCTCCTCCTATTGCGGCCTATATGGGGGCGCACCAGCCCCTTATGGGCTAGTGTGTCCCTCTCTTGGCCCAAAAGGCCCATATCTTTGCCTGGGGTGCCCGGAACCCCTTCTAGTGACCCGATATGTACCCGGTACAGCCCAGAACACTTCTAGTGTCTGAATACTATTGTCCTATATATCAATCTTTAACTCTTGAAAATTTCAGGACTCCTCGTCATGTACGTGATCTCATCTGGGACTCCGAACAACATTCGGTCACCAAACCACATAACTCATATAATACAAAATCGTCATCGAACGTTAAGCATGCGGACCCTACGGGTTCGAGAACTATGTAGACATGACCGAGACACTTCTCCGGTCAATCACCAATAGTGGAACCTGGATGCTCATATTGTCTCCTACATATTCTACGAAGATCTTTATCGGTCGAACTGTTATCACAACATATGTTATTCCCTTTGTCCATCGGTATGTTACTTGCCCGAGATTTGATTGTCGGTATCTTCACACCTAGTTCAATCTCGTTACCGGCAAGTCTCTTTACTCATTTCGTAATACATCATCCCACAACTAACTCATTAGTCACTTTGCTTGCAAGGCTTCTTATGATGTGCATTACCGAGAGGGCCCAGAGATACCTCTCTGATACTCGGAATGACAAATCCTAATCTCGATCTATGCCAACCCAACAAACACCTTCTGAGATACCTATAGAGCATCTTTCTAATATCCCGGTTATGTTGTGACGTTTGATAGCACACAAGGTATTCCTCCGGTATCCAGGAGTTGCATAATCTCCTAGTCGAAGGAATATGTATTTGACATGAAGAACACAATAGCAATAAAACTAAACGATCAATATGCTAAGCTAACGGATGGGTCTTGTCCATCACATCATTATCCTAATGATGTGACCCCACTCATCAAAAGACAACACATGTCTACGGTTAGGAAACTTAACCATCTTTGATTAACGAGCTAGTCTAGTAGAGGCTTACTAGGGACACAGTGTTTTGTCCATGTATCCACACATGTATCAAGTTTCTGGTTAATACAATTCTAGCATGAATAATAATCATTTATCATGATATAAGGAAATATAAAATTACAACTTTATTATTGCCTGTAGGGCATATTTTCTTCAACACACACACAGTTCATTGGAATATTTAAATACTCTGATAGTAATTAAACAGTGCTACCACTATTCATATAGTTCAAACATAAAGAACATATAGCTAGCTAGGTTCATGGGATTATGTAAACACTCTAACTATACGGTGCTACAACCATGCATAGAGTTCAAATATAAAACACATATAGCTAGATTTATTGGAACACTCCAGTAATTAAACAACGCTGCAACCATGTATAATTAAACAATCTAGTAATATAGTTACACGGTATGTTGGATAAACAATAGATAACAACTAGGGCATGTTTGGTTGCTTTCTCTATCGGGCCTGGCTGAGAGGCGAAAAACGAGCGAGGCTGAGCAGGGCCTGGGGATGCAAAAACAGGGTCGAAAACGTAGATAACCAATTGATTGGTTGCCTGTATTGGGGGTCTTGTCATCGAGATGCAATTTTCACCCGACGTTTGGTTGCATACATGTATATGATTATCAGCGTTAACAACAAAACTTAACACCCATCAGGTTGGGCTTGACATTTCGTCAAACACTTTGAGTGCGCCAGAGCTTCCACTTCCCATCGTGCCCACCACTAGCTCTCGGCGACCGTGGACGTGCTCGACTCACTGTCGTGGCCGTGGTCGCGCCCGGTTTGCCATGGTCGTGGACGAGCTTGAGCCGGCCGCCTCATCTTCACTGCCTCCCCCCACGCTCTCTTTGTCATTGCCGGCGACAACAGAAACTGTAGCGTGGTCCAGCTCGGGCGTGGCGCTGGCGCCGGCTCCGGCCGGCTCTGGACGGGACACAAATCATGGTGTACGACACAAGAAAGGGAACCACGAGCACCAGAGAAGATATCGACAAGCAGAACTCGCCGTGGACAATGGAGGAGAGGAAGGAAGGAACGATCGAAATAGTCGAGGTCGTCATTGTCGCTGCGCAGAGGAGGAGGAGTTGGAGGAAGGAGACGGGATCCTATCGACCGCCTAGAGCATGTCCTTCATGGCGGGCTTCTTGCTAGGCGCCGCGGCGTAGCACGCGAACCCCAGCCTTAGGCAGCTCGCCAGCGTCTCCCCCTTGCCCTCCATCTCCCCCCGTAGCGCCGCGTCGGCCAGCAGGAACAACTGCTGCCCCCTGTCTTCCAACGCCACCCACTGGAAGAGCTCCAAGCTCGTCAGCGCGCGCCCGGCCACCAGTTCCAGCAGCACCATGACAAATGAGTACACGTCCCACTTGGCGCTCGGTTTCATCGGGTTCTTGGCCGCCTCCGGCGCCTGGTAGCGCGCGGCCGCGTCAGCGGAGGAGGAAATCCCAGCGCCGGCCAACGGGCTCGCTGCCCTACTCTACGAGGTGCTGGATCCAATCCCCTGCTCCCATGGCGGACGGGATCGACGAGATCACACTGGATTAGAGTGAGAGAGATAGAGGGGATTGAGGATTAGGGAGAGAGAGAGGGATTAACTCAAGACACATGCCTCTAGAGAGTCACCCACGCGCGCCTCGAAGCATCGCTCAGGCCTGGCTCTAGGGAAACTACCGATTCGGCCGTTCCCAACGGGCCAGGCCCAGGGGTGCTTTAACACCATGCTATGCGCGCTGAATAGTGTATGCGAGGAACCAAACAACCAAGGTCCAAAAAGATGCTGCTGAAGGAAATATGCCCTAGAGGCAATAATAAAGTTATTATTTTATTTCCTTATATCATGATAAATATGTTTATTATTCATGCTAGAATTGTATTAACCAAAAACTTGATACATGTGTGAATACATAGTCAAAACAAAGTGTCCCTAGTATGCCTCTACTAGACTAGCTCGTTAATCAAAGATGGTTAAAGTTTCCTGACCATAGACATGTGTTGGCATTTGATGAACGGGATCACATCGTTAGAGAATGATGTGATGGACAGGACCCACCGTTAGCTTAGCATTATGATCGTTGAGTTTTATTGCTATTGCTTTCTACATGACTTATACATGTTCCTCTGACTATGAGATTATGCAACTCCCGAATACCGGAGGAACACCTTGTGTGCTATCAAACGTCACAACGTAACTGGGTGACTATAAAGATGCTCTACATGTGTCTCCGAAGGTGTTTGTTGGTTTGGCATAGATCGAGATTATGATTTGTCACTCCGAGTATCAGAGAGGTATCTCTAGGCCCTCTCAGTAACGCACATCACTATAAGCCTTGCAAGCAATGTGACTAATGAGTTAGTTGCGGGATGATGCATTACGGAACGAGTAAAGAGACCTGCTGATAACGAGATTGAACTAGGTATGATGATACCGATGATCGAATCTCGGGCAAGTAACATACCGATGACAAAGGGAACAACGTATGTTGTTACGCGGTTTGACCGATAAAAATCTTCATAGAATATGTAGGATCCAATATGAGCATCCAGGTTCCTCTATTGGTTATTGACCGAAGATGTGTCTTAGTCATGTCTACATATGTAACGCCCTCGATGCGGCTATATCTCCCACGTGTCGAGGCACGACTTAGAGGCATAACCGCATTGAAAGCAATGTCGCAAGTGAGGTAATCTTCACACAACCCATGTAATACATAAGGGAAAAATACATAGTTGGCTTACAATCGCCACTTCACACAATACATGAGTAAAGCATTACATCATACAGATACAATCAAGGTCCGACTACGGAACCAAAATAAAAGAAGACTACCCCAAAAGCTACACAGATCCCCGATCGACCCGACTGGGCTCCACTACTGATCAACTGAAACGAAACAACACAATGAACAAGATCTTCATCGAGCTCCTCCTTGAGCTCGGGTGCGTCACCTGCACGGTCTCATCGGCACCTGCAAACTGGTTTTGGAAGTATCTGTGAGTCACGGGGACTCAGCAATCTCACACCCGCGAGATCAAGACCATTTAAGCTTATAGGTAGGGTAAAAGGTATGAGGTGGAGCTGCAGCAAGCGACTAGCATATATGGTGGCTAACATACGCAAATGAGAGCGAGAAGAGAAGGCAAAAGCACGGTCGACCAACTATGATCAAGAAGTGATCCTGAAACTACTTACGTCAAGCATAACTCCAACACCGTGTTCACCTCCCGGACTCCGCCGAGAAGAGACCATCATGGTTACACACGCGGTTGATGTATTTTAGTTAAGATCAACTTCGGGTTTTCTACAACCGGACATTAACAAATTCCCATCTGCCACATAACCGCGGGCACGGCTTTCGAAAGTTCAAACCCTGCAGGGGTGTCCCAACTTAGCCCATGATAAGCTCTCGCGATCAACGAAGGATATTCCTTCTCCCCGGGAAGACCCGATCAGTCTCGGAATCCCGGCTACAAGACATTTCGACAGTAATAAAACAAGACCAGCAAAGCCGCCCGGATGTGCCGACAAATCCTGATAGGAGCTGCACATATCTCGGTCTCAGGGCACACCGGATGAGCCAGACGTCGGGTTGGCATAGACCCTGATTGCCCAGGGGGCGCCGGACATCGCTCGGTTTGGACCAGCACTCGAAGGAGAACTGGCCCGGGGGGCTAAAATAAAGATGACCCTCGGGCTCCGGCAACCCAAGGGAAATAAAAGGGCATAGGTGAGGCAAATGGTAAAGCCAATGTTGGGCCTTGCTGGAGGAGTCTTATTCAAAGCGAATTGTCAAGGGGGTCCCATAAATCACCCGACCGCGTTAGGGACGCAAAATCCGGGAACATAATACCGATATGACGGAAACTAGGGCGGCAAGAGTGGAACAAAACACCAGGCATAAGGCCGAGCCTTCCACCCTTTACCAAGTATATAGATGCATTAATTAAATAAGATATAGTGTGATATCCCAACAAGTAAACATGTTCCAAACAAGGAACAACATCTCCATGTTCCAACAAGGAACAAACTTCATCTTCACCTGCAACTAACAACGCTATAAGAGGGGCTGAGCAAAGCGGTAACATAGCCAACAACGGTTTGCTAGGACAAGGTGGGTTAGAGGCTTGGTTTAACAATAAGGGAGGCATGATAAGCAAGTGGTAGGTATCGCAACATAGGCATAGCAAAAGAGCGAGCAATCTAGCAAGCAAAGATAGAAGTGACTTCGAGGGTATGGTCATCTTGCCTGAGATCCCGCTAGGAAGAAGAGCGAGTCCATGAAGAAGACAAATGGATGTAGTCGAACGGATCCTCACAACTCCGGAACGAAACCGAAGCTAACGGGAGAAGCAACCCGGAAAGAAACAAACAACATAGTAAACAACCACCACATTCACATGGCATGATGCACAACCAAGTATGATGCGTGTCCGGTTTAATGAGGCATGGCATGGCAAAGTGCACCAACAATACTACAAATTAAGTGGAGCTCAATATGCAACGAGTTGCATATTGATGGAACACCACAACAATTATCTAGTTCTCTCTCGTTTAGGTACCCACCAATATTAAATGTTGTTCAACATGGCAAGGGGTGAAGCATAATTAAACTAACTATTTAGGCAAGTTTAAATGAGGCCAGAAATAAGAAACAACAATTCCGGTAAATCCCCATATGTCATATAGCAATTTAATGCAAACACAATTTAAACATTTTAATTGTTGTTATTATGATGTGGATGACATGAACAAGTTTATGCATTTTTTAATGAAAACGTTGACATGAGCATGTTATGAAGCATTTGTCACCGTGGTGGAAGAAAGGGGTGCCACGACAACGAATCCGAAAATGATGCCACGGCAACATATCGGTTCCGGTAGCTCATGAAGATACCGGTGCAAAAGGAAGCGTGCGGATGTGCGAAACATGCTAGAGATGGTGGGGTGCTCCCGACTACCGGGTTCCCACGGGTTAGTGGCATGGAAACGAGTGACAATTCGGACACGGTGCAAACACAAGCATCTCATACAACATGCATTCGTTCACGGCGGTCGTATCGGCGGTTATACCTTCGAAGCGTGCATTCTCGAGCGGTTCGAGTTCGTGGAGGAAGTGGTTGTTCGCGGGTCGTCGAGGGAAGTAGTGGTACTCGGCGATGGTAGAGGAAGTAGTGGTCCACATGGCGGCGGTAGTGGTACACGTTTTCGAAGAGGAACTTGACGACTCCAACGTCTTCGGGGCGACGGTAGTGGTACACGCGACGTCGGGTACTTTTCGGACTGGTCTTGGCGATGTAGATGTACTTGTCGGGGAACTTGTCACATCATCGGGTGTAGTTGTACTAGACGCAGGGCGCGGTCAACGCTCGAGGGCAGCGTGCGATCGTCGCGGGACGGGCCTCGGAGCAGAGGAGGTCGCAGGCGGGCGAGCGACGCAGAGGCGCGGTCAACGCACGCGCGATTCAGGGGAACCTGGCGCGACTCCGGCGAGTACGTACGGAGTGAGGAGGAGCGGATGCGGCCTGCACCGGGCCTTGGCAACACGCGGGTTAAGGAATTAGGAGATCGAGCCGGCGAGGTCCTCGCTCGACGCCTCGAGTGCGTGGACGAGGACGACTGCGGCGCTGCTGGCGGCTTGCTCGCCGAGGATGGCGCGGGCCGCGGCAGAGGAACAAGGGCGCGGCAGCGGGACTCGGCAGGAACGACCAGAGGGACTGGGCGCGAGGGTCGGCCTGCAGGTGGCCGGAGGCTGGCCAGGGTGGCTGCCGGCAGCGTGGAGGAGGCAGAGGGGAACGGGACAAGGGTGCCGTGCTGGTCTCTCTCTCTCCGACGGCGCATCGAGGGAAGAGGGGATCGAGCAGGGCTCTCCCTTCCATCTAGGGTTAAGAGGAGAGGGTGGCTGGGCCTAGCGGATGGGCCTAGGAGGTCCAAGTGGCCAGCTGCGCTGCTGGGAGATGCAGCTGGCTGGGCTCTCTTCTCTCTCTCTTACTCTCATTTTCTTTAGCAGAAAACAAATTAGAGAGAAGAAAAAGAAAGACAGGGTTAAGGAAACAATTTGCGCACGGGGGTAATTTTCACGGACTCGTAAAAATGCGCACGGTCCATGAAAAATAGGAGTGGCAAGATTGCAGGAATAAAATTCAAACTCATTTGAATTTAATTCAAATGGGTTTGAACTAGGACTAGGTTTGGTGTAGCCAAAAATGTTGAGAATTTTGGTAGAGCTCCGGAAAAAGGATGAAAGAATAGAAGACAAGGTTAGAGGTCGAGAGTTGTGATAACAAAGGCATTGGGATTATTTTGCAAGTGGGTTATGGTTAATTCCAAAAGAATGAAATATTTAATAATAGCTCCATAATTATTAGGAGGATAGGTTATAAAGAGAAGTCACCCTTCCCTTGATTTAAATGGATCGAAGATCCATACAATTTATTTAGAAGAGGTTTTTAAAAATTAAATGACACGCTGTCATGAAGACATGATGCAATGCACATGATGCAAGGAACCAAACCGAAATCACCCGACAACACTCAGAAACATGGAAGGCATCTGAATCTCCGGTATTGGGGCGTTACAACACTCCACCACTACAAGAGGATCTCGTCCCAAGATCTAGGATGGCACCGGAGAGAAAACGGAAGAGAAAGAGAAGAGGTAAAACTAAGTTGCTTCTTTGACAAAAGAGTGAAACCAAAGAACCTTGAGAGGTCGCAAAGCTTGAAGAAAGGACACGACAGAGGTGAACAAAATCTAAAACACTCCTCTCAGCAAGAGGAACAAGGAACATTGCGAGAACCTTGGAGGTTGAAGGACATGAAACAAGAGCTTAATGGATCAAAATTAATATGAAAGCACACCGGTAGAAAATGGAAGGAATTAACATGAACTTGAGAAGATGGGATGATACTTGACGAAATCAACAACACACTGCCTCGAAAACAATTATAAGAATGACACAAGGGGTAAGTAAGATTTCAGACAGCACTCCGGTTGAGAAGGGGGGCAAAACTTGATAATATGAAAGAACTTGAATGAGAGCACAACACTCCGGTTAAATGGATAAGCAAGGAAAAGAACATGATCTTGGCAAAACGAGATGATGAGTGAAAAGAGCAATATCACAATGCCTCCGGAAGAAATAATAGAAGCTAGATGGTTGGAAGAAAAGAAGGCAGAAGATAATGACAACTTCAACCACAATTAAATTTGGGAAGCACCCTTCCAAGAAGGTTAGGACGGAGTTGTTGGAAAACCAACAACGAAAAGAATAAGCTTGATGTGGGCTTATAGAAGACATCTCAAAATTATGAGGTGAAATTCTTCCACTAAGGGAAACAACAGATTGGGTTGATATCAACAAGGAGATGAAAACTTCTTCACCAAGATGAGAAGGAGAAAATTGGATCATTGATAAACACCACAAATAGCAACAATCCTTAGGGAAGGCTTTAGGTGAAATATGACACAAGATGACTCCAACGGAGAGATAGATTGGTTGAAAAGATCTCTTGAACGAAGAGAAAATGATGGATTTAAATATCTCATTCTTAACAACATGTGAATCATGAGACATGAACTCAAATTATCAAGAATGGCATAATACCACCTCAAAAGATAAGATAGAAAGAATTGCACTTCGGAATGCAAGATGAAAAAATGCTTGAACTCCTCAAAACAAAACATGTGATGAGCACCATGTTTATTTTGAAGTATGGCTTGATGGATCATAACTCCAAGAGAAAACTTGATGAACAATTGAAGAATGAAAAGAATCCTTGACGAAGCACCATGTAGAACCTCCATGAAGAACTCCGGTAATAACAGGATGATAGAAAGAAAGAGAAGTTGAAAACACAAGGTGAAGCCTTGCAATGATTTAGATGGATCTTCGTGGTGATGAGAGCTTGGAACTCCGGGAAAAGAAAAGATGAGACAATTGAAACCGAGAATTTTGATGAACCTCCGGAATAAGGAATTGAGTTAACTCGATGAAACAAGAATAAGAATTACATTATGCTTATCCTTCACCAATTAAATTGATGACAAGCAATGGATTTGGCATACTACTTATTCTCGTAGAAAGGATTAAGATAGATATAGCGTAAACTTGGGAAGGTCTTCAACGAACCACCGGTAGGGTTGAAACAACGATTGAATTGATATGATAACCAAGAAAAGAGAACTCTTGAACGAACCACCATAAGAATTGAAAATGAAAGTAGCAAAGGCACAATTCACCGGGAAGAATTAGAAAACGAATGAAGATACTAGAGAGATTTTGGAAACAAGTGAACGAATAGATCACGAGCTAATTAGAGGATACTTGAACGATGCACCGGTAAGATTTGGAGAATGAACGAAGAGACATCAATTTAGAATAATTGGAGAACGAAGCTGAAAACTTAGAACGAATAAATCTGAGATGATGGGCTCCGGAGAATCAAACTGAAAAGACTTCTGAAATGCTCCGGATGGGTGAAAAGAATTCTCACAATCGAACACAATTATGAGAGGATGGCATCAAGCTAGAACCATGAATCTTGAAGAGTATGGAGCAAGATTTAAGAGAAACTCTTCTTCGGTCTTCAAATGTTGAGAATGATGACGAGAAACACCACCATGAATTGTTGAGGCACTCCGGAATGAAAATTAGAAAGGTTGAACCAACGATGAAAGAATTCAAGGATCTTGGAGAAAGATATTTGACTGATGGTACTTCATTCTTACGTCAAACTTTGAAAAGAATTTTAGAAGCTCCGGGAAAATTAGAAGAGTCAGGTAAGATCCTGGAAAAAGACCTGTGGGTTAGGGCCCACTCAAAAGAACCACCGTTAAAAAGGTAGCTTGGAAGAGAGATTGCATCAGTTGATTTAAATGGCTTGAATGAGATAACATCCTCAAAAGAACTTGAGTGAATTGAGAATGGAAACTTGAATCTTCTGAGATATCTTCAATACTCCAGAACAAATGAATAGCGAGAGGTGAATGATTAACAGGTGCACTGGTACGAGAAAACATTAGAAACGAGGAAAAGATATGATCGATAAAGCTTGAATTGGAACCACCGGAGAAGAAAAGAATGACGAATGATGAACTTGAAACTCCTGACCATCTTCATGATAATCACCGGATAAGAACACTGAAGGAAAGAATGAAGAAACTTCCATCAATAAAAAGGATACTTGATTGAGAAATCTGAGTCCTTGAAGAAATAAGGGTGGGAGGGCGGGAAAACAAAGACAACCTGGAACGGATGAAGCAAACACCGTTGAGAAGAACTGATAATTGATCTTGCGAATGTTGAAGTGATCGGATCCACTTGAAGAGGGACACACCGGTTGGAAAAGAATTGGCATGATAATCTTGATGATCAAGAAGGATTAGCACTCCCATAGAAACATGAGAACAACACTTGGAAAAGGTATGGAATCCACATTTGACTTCGAAGCAACTCGAATACCACAAATAAAACAAAACAAAGGATTTGGCTTGCAAAATAAGCCAGAAACAAACATATGATAGAGATTTACCCAATCCCATATCATGCATCTGTCGAAAAGATATTCTAGGAGCTACTTGAATTCCCACCTATAAACTCCCGAAACTTTCTGGTTATGCAATCAGGTGTTGGGGATACAGGGGACATAAAATATATCACCCAAACTAACAATACCTAGATCCAGCTGTATCCATCCTTCAACACATAACCAAGAAACCTTCGGAAATCGTCTACCTCAACCTTCGAAAAGCATCCGTTATACGAGTTATGGCAATACTCCCGCACTCGCCTCAGTACTGGGCTATCAGGGTTATCTCACCAACAACTGTACAAAAGAGATTTTCGATGTCGGCGTACTAAACTCAGGTATTCCAGAACTGCAACAATAAAATTATGACGACAACACCTCGGAGCTCAACTCCCCGGGACACTTCCACTAAACCCCTCCTGACAGGAGGCACCAAGACAATGTTGTCATCATAAAACCATCGGAACGATTCTAAGATACCCGCGTGATCCTAATTTTTTTTGTGAAATATGAGAAGAGAAGAGTCAAAACTCTACGTTAGGATGCCTTACCAGAGCGATGAGGAGACTGGGAAGTAAAAAGAATTCCTAAACTCTCCGATACATAATTCCTAAATGACTCAAAACATTTTTCTAGACACAACTCGGCCGCTAAAAACGATCAATCAGTGGGGGCTCCTAAGGTCGGGGAAGGCTCTGATTACCAACTTGTAACGCCCTCGATGCGGCTATATCTCCCACGTGTCGAGGCACGACTTAGAGGCATAACCGCATTGAAAGCAATGTCGCAAGTGAGGTAATCTTCACACAACCCATGTAATACATAAGGGAAAAATACATAGTTGGCTTACAATCGCCACTTCACACAATACATGAGTAAAGCATTACATCATACAGATACAATCAAGGTCCGCCTACGGAACCAAAATAAAAGAAGACTACCACAAAAGCTACACAGATCCCCGATCGACCCGACTGGGCTCCACTACTGATCAACTGAAACGAAACAACACAATGAACAAGATCTTCATCGAGCTCCTCCTTGAGCTCGGGTGCGTCACCTGCACGGTCTCATCGGCACCTGCAAACTGGTTTTGGAAGTATCTGTGAGTCACGGGGACTCAGCAATCTCACACCCGCGAGATCAAGACCATTTAAGCTTATAGGTAGGGTAAAAGGTATGAGGTGGAGCTGCAGCAAGCGACTAGCATATATGGTGGCTAACATACGCAAATGAGAGCGAGAAGAGAAGGCAAAAGCACGGTCGACCAACTATGATCAAGAAGTGATCCTGAAACTACTTACGTCAAGCATAACTCCAACACCGTGTTCACCTCCCGGACTCCGCCGAGAAGAGACCATCATGGTTACACACGCGGTTGATGTATTTTAGTTAAGATCAACTTCGGGTTTTCTACAACCGGACATTAACAAATTCCCATCTGCCACATAACCGCGGGCACGGCTTTCGAAAGTTCAAACCCTGCAGGGGTGTCCCAACTTAGCCCATGATAAGCTCTCGCGATCAACGAAGGATATTCCTTCTCCCCGGGAAGACCCGATCAGTCTCGGAATCCCGGCTACAAGACATTTCGACAGTAATAAAACAAGACCAGCAAAGCCGCCCGGATGTGCCGACAAATCCTGATAGGAGCTGCACATATCTTGGTCTCAGGGCACACCGGATGAGCCAGACGTCGGGTTGGCATAGACCCTGATTGCCCAGGGGGCGCCGGACATCGCTCGGTTTGGACCAGCACTCGAAGGAGAACTGGCCCGGGAGGCTAAAATAAAGATGACCCTCGGGCTCCGGAAACCCAAGGGAAATAAAAGGGCATAGGTGAGGCAAATGGTAAAACCAATGTTGGGCCTTGCTGGAGGAGTCTTATTCAAAGCGAATTGTCAAGGGGGTCCCATAAATCACCCGACCGCGTTAGGGACGCAAAATCCGGGAACATAATACCGATATGACGGAAACTAGGGCGGCAAGAGTGGAACAAAACACCAGGCATAAGGCCGAGCCTTCCACCCTTTACCAAGTATATAGATGCATTAATTAAATAAGATATAGTGTGATATCCCAACAAGTAAACATGTTCCAAACAAGGAACAACATCTCCATGTTCCAACAAGGAACAAACTTCATCTTCACCTGCAACTAACAACGCTATAAGAGGGGCTGAGCAAAGCGGTAACATAGCCAAACAACGGTTTGCTAGGACAAGGTGGGTTAGAGGCTTGGTTTAACAATAAGGGAGGCATGATAAGCAAGTGGTAGGTATCGCAACATAGGCATAGCAAAAGAGCGAGCAATTAGCAAGCAAAGATAGAAGTGATTTCGAGGGTATGGTCATCTTGCCTGAGATCCCGCTAGGAAGAAGAGCGAGTCCATGAAGAAGACAAATGGATGTAGTCGAACGAATCCTCACAACTCCGGAACGAAACCGAAGCTAACGGGAGAAGCAACCCGGAAAGAAACAAACAACATAGTAAACAACCACCACATTCACATGGCACGGTGCACAACCAAGTATGATGCGTGTCCGGTTTAATGAGGCATGGCATGGCAAAGTGCACCAACAATACTACAAATTAAGTGGAGCTCAATATGCAACGAGTTGCATATTGATGGAACACCACAACAATTATCTAGTTCTCTCTCGTTTAGGTACCCACCAATATTAAATGTTGTTCAACATGGCAAGGGGTGAAGCATAATTAAACTAACTATTTAGGCAAGTTTAAATGAGGCCGGAAATAAGAAACAACAATTCCGGTAAATCCCCATATGTCATATAGCAATTTAATGCAAACACAATTTAAACATTTTAATTGTTGTTATTATGATGTGGATGACATGAACAAGTTTATGCATTTTTTAATGAAAACGTTGACATGAGCATGTTATGAAGCATTTTTGTCACCGTGGTGGAAGAAAGGGGTGCCACGGCAACGAATCCGAAAATGATGCCACGGCAACATATCGGTTCCGGTAGCTCATGAAGATACCGGTGCAAAAGGAAGCGTGCGGATGTGCGAAACATGCTAGAGATGGTGGGATGCTCCCGACTACCGGGTTCCCACGGGTTAGTGGCATGGAAACGAGTGACAATTCGGACACGGTGCAAACACAAGCATCTCATACAACATGCATTCGTTCACGGCGGTCGTCTCGGCGGTTATACCTTCGAAGCGTGCATTCTCGAGCGGTTTGAGTTCGCGGAGGAAGTAGTTGTTCGCGGGTCATCGAGGGAAGTAGTGGTACTCGGCGATGGTAGAGGAAGTAGTGGTCCACGTGGCGGCGGTAGTGGTACACGTTTTCGAAGAGGAACTTGACGACTCCAACGTCTGCGGGGCGACGGTAGTGGTACACGCGACGTCGGGTACTAGTCGGACCGGTCTTGGCGATGTAGATGTACTTGTCGGGGAACTTGTCACATCATCGGGTGTAGTTGTACAAGCGCGACATCGGACTTGTCGAAGAGTTCCCGAACTCTTCGGGGGGGCGTCGTGGTACTTGGCGAATCCGTGGTGTCGTGCACGTTCCAACATCAAGCTTGGAGGGACACTGATGGCGGAAGACGAACTTGGCACCCACGGTCTTGACGTCAACAGTGCCAGGCAGCGGAGAGAACGCACAACAGGGCACGACAGCCACGGGTCATCCAAAGGAGGCAGAGGCCATGGCGCCAAGGATGAGCGGCGCGAAGCAGAGGCAGATGCGGGCGAGCGGGAGGCTCGCAGGGCCTCGGGTGCTCGAGGAGAGGCCGAGGGCGGCTAGACGCGGGCTGCATCTGGCAGCGGTTTGGCTTCGACCGGAGACGCAGGGCGCGGTCAACGCTCGAGGGCAGCGTGCGGTCGTCGCGGGACGGGGCTCGGAGCAGAGGAGGTCGCAGGCGGGCGAGCGACGCAGAGGCGCGGTCAACGCACGCGCGATTCAGGGGAACCTGGCGCGACTCCGGCGAGTACGTACGGAGTGAGGAGGAGCGGATGCGGCCTGCACCGGGCCTTGGCGACACGCGGGTTAAGGAATTAGGAGATCGAGCCGGCGAGGTCCTCGCTCGACGCCTCGAGTGCGTGGACGAGGACGACTGCGGCGCTGCTGGCGGCTTGCTCGCCGAGGATGGCGCGGGCCGCGGCAGAGGAACAAGGGCGCGGCAGCGGGACTCGGCAGGAACGAGCAGAGGGACTGGGCGCGGGGGTCGGCCTGCAGGTGGCCGGAGGCTGGCCAGGGTGGCTGCCGGCAGCGAGGAGGAGGCAGAGGGGAATGGGACAAGGGTGCCGCGCTGGTCTCTCTCTCTCCGACGGCGCATCGAGGGAAGAGGGGATCGAGAAGGGCTCTCCCTTCCATCTAGGGTTAAGAGGAGAGGGTGGCTGGGCCTAGCGGATGGGCCTAGGAGGTCCAAGTGGCCAGCTGCGCTGCTGGGAGATGCAGCTGGCTGGGCTCTCTTCTCTCTCTCTTACTCTCATTTTCTTTAGCAGAAAACAAATTAGAGGGAAGAAAAAGAAAGAGAGGGTTAAGGAAATAATGTGCGCACGGGGGTAATTTTCACTGACTCGTAAAAATGCGCACGGTCCATGAAAAATAGGAGTGGCAAGATTGCAGGAATAAAATTCAAACTCATTTGAATTTAATTCAAATGGGTTTGAACTAGGACTAGGTTTGGTGTAGCCAAAAATGTTGAGAATTTTGGTAGAGCTCCGGAAAAAGGATGAAAGAATAGAAGACAAGGTTAGAGGTCGAGAGTTGTGATAACAAAGGCATTGGGATTATTTTGCAAGTGGGTTATGGTTAATTCCAAAAGAATGAAATATTTAATAATAGCTCCATAATTATTAGGAGGATAGGTTATAAAGAGAAGTCACCCTTCCCTCGATTTAAATGGCTCGAAGATCCATACAATTTATTTAGAAGTTGTTTTTAAAAATTAAATGACACGCTTTCATGAAGACATGATGCAATGCACATGATGCAAGGAACCAAAACGAAATCACCCGACAACACTCAGAAACATGGAAGGCATCTGAATCTCCGGTCTTGGGGCGTTACAACATAGGTCTCGAACCCGTAGGGTCCGCACACTTAACGTTCGATGACGATTTGTATTATGAGTTATGTGATTTGATGTACCGAAGTTTATTCGGAGTCCCAGATGAGATCACGGACATGACAAGGAGTCTTGAAATGGTCGAGAGGTAAGATTCATATCTTGGAAGGTTGCGTTTGGACACCAGAATGGTTCCGAGTATTTCAGGCATAATTCCGGAGTACCGGGAGGTTACTGGAACCCCCTGGGAGAAGTTATGGGCCTTATGGGCCATAAGAAGGAACCACATCAGCCCACAAGGGGCTGGTGCACCCCCCCTTGGGCAGGAGGCCGATTAGGACTAGATTCATTTGAGCAGATATGGGTATATCTACTTAATGAAACACAAGTCTGAAATGTTTGAAAAGTTCGAAGAATATTCAGAGTGAAGTGGAGAATCATCATAACAAGAAAATAAAGTTTCTACGATATGATCGCGGAGGCGAATATTTGAGTTACGAGTTTGGCCTTCATTTGAAACAATCCGGAAAGGTTCACAACTCACGCCACCTGGAACACCACAACGTAATGGTGTGTCTGAACGTCATAACCGTACTTTATTAGATATGGTGCTATCTATGATGTCTCTTACGATTTATCACTATCATTTTGGCGTTATGCATTAGAGACAGCTGCATTCACGTTAAATAGGTGTAGCGACCCTACCTCAGACGGTCAAGTCTTTGTGCTTCAGTGTCATCCCTGGATCGGTAATGCTGAGACACACAGTACTCGAATGGATTTATAACAGAGTAGCAATCACACACTTATTACATCGAATGTCTCAAAAGAGAACTTATTACAATAAATATGGCTTAAGGACATCTAAATAAGATAACAGCAGAAGGCTTGGAAGATAAAGTGAGTCCATCAACTCCAACGACATAGCTGAGTGCGTGACAACGGACTAGCGAACCTTACTCCTCGTTTGAAAAGTCTGCAACATGATACGTTGCAGCCCGAAAATGGGTCAGCACATGGAATATGCTGGCAATATAACACAGTAGAGCAATGAACAGATAAATGCTATCACTACATGCATATATGGCTGGTGGAGGCTCTAAGGTTATGTTGTTTTGCGAAAAGCCAATTTTTTCCTACAACAAAGGAATAGATTTTATTTTAACTATCATGGTGGTTGAAACATCATTGAGAAGGTTCCTCCAACTCAATCCCTATTAAAGTAATCATTAACAACCCAACAAAGTTTATTTAGAGTGATGAGATCAAATCAATAATTTAAGTACCAGATACTCAAGATGTCCATACCCGGGGACACGGCTAACCATGATGAGTTTGTACACTCTGCAGAGGTTTGCGCACTTTTCCCCACAAGACACGATCTCCTCCGTTGGATTTCTTGCACTACAAGGTGTTTGAGAAACGGATGACCGAGACACAGTCTTTCAGAAGCATTAACTCTTTACTCTGGGTAGACAGTTACACCTACTTTCCCTCTACATCTGCTAGCCTACCACTGAAAGAGGTCACACAACATACTCAACTATGCTAGAGCCCATAATGGCTTGTGGCTGCACACGGAAGTTTCTAGCATGAAAAATCTTATGATCCCTTTGAGCCTGGGTGGCGGGCCGTAAGATGATCACACGGGTACTCCGGGATATCCTAGGACAACACTGGATTCTCCAGGTGCCCACAAGCAATCCACCCAGATGTGTATTAAAGTTGCCACCTTAAGTTGAACCATTAATTAATAATCTCACATATGTCATGGATACACTTAAACCCAATCCACGTCTACGAGCATGGCATAGCAATATAAGCATAACGTAGAAGTAACTCCCAAGGGTTTGATAATAAAACAGGCAATAGGTTCTACCTCATCAACTGGTTCCCAAACCCACATGTTAAGAGATCCTACTCATTCAATGTGTGAGGGTTATAACTAATGCATAAAAATTGGGTAATAAAGGGGTATGATCAATGTGTTACTTGCCTTGCTGACGATCTGCAAATCCTAGAGACTCGTAGTAGCACGCTTCGCACTCCAGGAATTCTATCGCAAACAAACAACATCATACATAAGCAATCAAGCAAAGATGCACGGGTAAATCTCAAATAAGAAGATCTAACCAAAAAGTTCAACTGAAGAACTCTGGTTTGCAAAAAGAATCAAATCAAACGGAGTAACAAAACTCAAACTGCAAAAGAAACAAGATCAGATTACTAATCTGGACTAAAGTCAAATTTTTCAGTACCAAAATCTTCTTCAAGTTGGTTAAACAGAAAGAGGGCTTCGAAACAAAGATCTAGGCGCTTGTTTCACCTGATTTGGATAAACGAGCGAAAAGTTATACTAGATCGAAGATTAGGGCAGAAATCGCAAACGAAAATAAACGCGAAAAACCCTCGAAAAAGAAAAACTGATGAACAGGCTAATGAGCGAGCGTTCGCTGTCTGCGGCTAACGGATGAACAGCGTTCGTTAAAACGAACGTACGGACGAACGTCCGCTATTTAACCGAACAAAAAAACCGAAACAAAACCGATCTAAAACAAAAAAACGGGATATAGGGTTTCGAAAGAAAAAACCGAGCGGCTTTCTAAGGAAAACCGGCAGCGGCGGGCGGCTACCTCGGCTAGGTGCGGCGGCTCCGGCGGGGGTGGCGGCGGCGGCGGCGAGCGGATCCGGGGGCGGGGCGGCGGAACGGGGCGGCGGAGGCGCTGCAGGGTGGTGAGGCGAGGCGTCTGGCGGCGGCGGCGCTGCGTGGCGGCGAGGCGAGGCAGCCGGCGGCGGCGGCGGCGTTGCGGATCAGGCGGCGGCTGGCGGCGGCAGTGCAGCACGGAAGTCGAGGCGGGGGGCGACGGCTGGCTAGGGTTTCAGCGGGGCTGGCGGGTCGGGTGGGCTGGCGGGGCGGCTTATAAGGGTCGGGCGGGTCGGAGTCCAGGTCGGACAAGGCCCGATTAGGTCGGTAATTTTTTTAAACGGATTTCGTGGGAAAAATCCTAGAAAAATAAATAAAAATCTAAAAATAGCAAAACAAATTTTCACCGTCTAAATGGAATATTAAGGATGAACATTTTCTTGGCCCTAATATGCAATTTTTAAAAATGCATACTTTTCTAGTTCAAATAAAATTGCAATAAAATCCAAATAAAATTATTTATTTGATTTTAATATTTTTCCTCCAATATTTCCTTATTTTTGTAGAAGTCATATTATCTCCTCTCATATATTTTAATACGAAATTTTTCGGAGAGAAAAATAATTAAAGCCAAAGTGATACTTGTTCAATATTTGATAAAATTCAAATATGAAGAACGTGAAATCCCCAACTCTCTCCGTGGGTCCTTGAGTTGCTTAGGATTTTGAGGATCGCGAAGCGAAATGCAATAATTATAATATGCATGAATGACCTATGTATAACATTCCGAATTAAAAATTTGGGATGTTACAATAGGGCACCATCTAAATCCGTTGAGACGACACCATATGAACTGTGGTTTGGCAAGAAGCTGTCGTTTCTTAAAGTTTGGGGCTGCGATGCTTATGTGAAAAAGCCTCAACCTGATAAGCTCGAACCCAAATAGGAGAAATGCGTCTTCATAGGATACCAAAAGGAGACTGTTGGGTACACCTTCTATCACAGATCTGAAAGCAAGATATTCGTGCTTAGAATGGATCCTTTCTAGAGAAGGAATTTATCTCGAAAGAAGTGAGCGGAGGAAAGTAGAAATTGATGAGGTAATTGTACCTTCTCTCGAATTGGAAGGTAGCTCATCACTGAAATCAGTTCCAGTGATGCCTACACCAATTAGTGAGGAAGTTAATGATGATGATCATGAAACTTCAGATCAAGTTACTACCGAACCTCGTAGGTAAACTAGAGTACGACCCGCACCAGAGTGGTACGGTAATCCTATTCCGGAAGTCATGTTGCTATGATGAACCTATGAACTATGAGGAAGCGATGATGAGCCCAGATTCCGACAGATGGTTGAGGCCATGAAATCTGAGATAGAATCCATTTATGAGAACAAAGTGTGGACTTTGGTGGACTTTCCCGATGATCGGCAAGCCATTGAGAATAAATGGATCTTCAAGAGGAAGACGGACACTGATAGTAGTGTTACTATCTACAAAGCTCGACTTATTGAAAAGGGTTTTTGACAAATTCAAGATGTTGACTACGATGAGATTTTCTCACTCGTATCGATGCTTAAAGTCTATCTGAATAATGTAAGCAATTGCCACATTTTATGAAATCTGACAAATGGATATCAAAATTGCATTCCTTAATGGATTTATTCAAGAATAGTTGTATATGATACAACTAGAAGGTGTTGTCAATCCTAAAGGTGCTAACAAAATGTGCAAGCTACAGCGATCCATCTGTGGACTGGTGCAAGCATCTCGGAGTTGGAATATACACTTTGATAAGTTGATCAAAGCATATAGTTTTATACAGACTTGCGGTGAAGCCTGTATTTACAAGAAAGTGAGTGGGAGCACTACAACCTTTCTGATAAGTATATGTGAATGACATATTGTTGATCGGAAATGATGTAAATTTTCTGTAAGCATAAAGGAGTGTTTGAAAGGAGTTTTTCGAAGAAAGACCTTGGTAAAGCTGCTTACATATTGGGCATCAAGATCTATAGAGATAGATCAAGACGCTTGATAAGATTTTTCAATGAGTACATACCTTGACAAATTTTCAAGTAGTTTAAAATGGAATAGTCAAAGAAGGAGTTCTTGCCTGTATTGCAAGGTGTAAAGTTGAGTAAGACTCAAAACACGACCACAGCAGAAAAGAGAAAGAGAATGATAATTCATTCCCTATGCCTCAGTCATAGGTTCTATGAAGTATGCTATGCTATGTACCAGACCTATTATGAACCTCACCATGAGTTTGGCAAGAGGGTACAATAGTGATCCAGGAGTGGATCACTGGACATCGGTCAAAATTATCCTTAGTGGAATAAGGAAAATTTTCTCGGTTATGAAGGTGATAAAGAGTTCGTCATAAAGAGTTACATCAATGCACGCTTTGACACCGATCTGGATGACTCTGAGTCTCGATCTGGATATATATTGAAAGTGGGAGCATTTAGCTAGAGTAGCTCTGTGCAGAGCATTGTAGACATAGAAATTTGCAAAATACATATGGATCTGAATGTGGCAGACCCATTGACTAAACCTCTCTCACAAGCAAAACATGATCACACCTTAGTACTCTTTGGGTGTTAATCACATGGCGATGTGAACTAGTGTAGGTGTGGAACGACACCTAAGGGATCACAAGAATCCCTACTACGGTTGCCGGGGCGCAGGGTTGCGAGAAGGGCAGGATTAGTAATCAGCACAAGGATCGTTTACCCAGGTTCGGGCCGCAAGGATGCGTAAAACCCTAGTCCTGCTTTGGTGGATGTATTTCAGAGAGTTCTTGAGCTCTGGAACTAGCTATGGTGGGTGCGTGGTTCCAAAGAGCCTAGTCCTTCTCCAGTATGCCATGGGCCTCCTTTTATAGTCGAAAGGGGCTGCCACAGTGGCATACAGGAGGTGGAAAGGCGTATAGTATTCCGAGCTTATCGCTCATATTACAAGACAAGACACATTTAATGCGCCGCTAAGGTGTCCCCTAGCTTTATCGGGGACGGGGGCGAGGCCCGTCCCGTCCGTCGCTGCTCCTCCTCACTTCGACACGCGCCCTGCCCAGCAATGCGTGCGGCGCCATGTAGGCATGCAAGAAGCTGAGGTGGCACGGTGGTGGAGCCTTCACGAAGATCTGCATGCTGCCATCCAGGCGCTTGATGAGTTGGCCTGGGAGCTGCATGTTGCCACGCAGGTGCCTGCCTAGCTGGTTGGGCTGGCAGCTGCATGCGAACGACGATGGGGATTTGGTTGGTGTCGGTGTCAAAACCGGCGGATCTCGGGTAGGGGGTCCTGAACTGTGCGTCTAGGCGGATGGTAACAGGAGACAAGGGACACGATGTTTTTACCCAGGTTCAGGCCCTCTCGATGGAGGTAAAACCCTACTCCTGCTTGATTGATATTGATGATATGGGTAGTACAAGAGTTGATCTAGCACGAGATCAGAGAGGCTAAACCCCAGAAGCTAGCCTATGGTGTGATTGTTGTTCTTCTTCTGTCCTACGGACTAAACCCTCCAGCTTATATAGACACCGGAGGGGGCTAGGGTTACACAGAGTCGGTTACAAGGAAGGAGATCTACATGTCTGTATTGCCAAGCTTGCCTTCCACGCCAAGGAGAGTCCCATCTGGACATGGGATGAAGTCTTCAATCTTGTATCTTCATAGTCCAAGAGTCCGGCCAAAGGTTATAGTCCGGCTGTCCGGATATCCCCTAATTTAGGACTCCCTCAGTAGCCCCTGAACCAGGTTTCAATGACGACGAGTCCGGCGCGCAGATTGTCTTTGGCATTGCAAGGCGGTTCCTCCTCTGAATACTTCATAGAAGATTTTGAAAACGAAGATCGTGTCCAGCTCTGCAAAAAAAGTTCCACATACCATCGTATAGAGAATAATATTTCCACAAATCTAATCTGCTGACGTATCCCGTAATGTGACATCACACCACAACCAAGCCTTTATTCGAATCGTTTTTTACAGCCAGCCTCATCACGTTTTGCGAGGCGGTTTCCTTGGCACGTCTTGTCGAAGCAGAGATCGTGTCCCCTTTATTTACGGGATTCTCATCAACACGGACGTGGGTAACCCAATCGCGCCCGTTGTTTTGACCTCTCGATCGAAGGTAAGTCCCAAACGGTCACGAGGAGGACTCTTGGTATTCAATCTGTTTATAAAGAACCAAGGCCTGTTCTTTTCTTTCGACCTCAATCGAATCTGCCTCCTGCCTCGAGTTCCAACACCCAAAGCTCAGGTTTAGGCGCTTCGGACCTCCGATCATGTCCGGATCCAACCTTCAAGGTCGGTGGATGCCTTCCTCCGTCACGGAGGAGGACGTAATAAAGCTAAGGGAGGCCAGGTACCTGACCGGCGAAATCCCGCATAGGCTGCCTGCTCAAGGGCAAGTTATTCCCACTCCCAAGCCCGGTGAGAGTGTCGTGTTCGTACCTCACTTCCTCCGAGGGCTAGGCTTCGCGCCGGATCCCTTCGTGAGGGGGCTCATGTTCTATTATGGGCTGGACTTCCATGATTTAGCTCCGGAGTCTATCCTCCATTTCATCGTTCATCGTCGTGTGCGAAGCTTTCCTCCATATTACTCCTCACTTCGGATTGTGGCTCAACACCTTCAAAGTGGAGCAGAAGGTGATCAAGGGGCGCCACGCAGAGTGCGGAGGCGCCGTAATAAGCAAAAATGCTGACGCCCCATGGCCCGAGGGCTCTTTCCAAGAGAACTCCAGCTTATGGCAACAAGAGTGGTTTTATATCACAGCTCCCAGGGGTACCAAGTGGGTGGATCCACCTGTTTTTCGCTCGGGTCCCCCACCACGACTAACGTCATGGGTCAACAAGGGGCTAGACTGGGGGCCAGTAAAGGATGTGCCCATATTGCAGAGCCGCATCCGAGATCTCCTAGAGAGAGATGTCAGTCTGGTCGTGGTGACGAAAGTCATGTTAATTCGCCGAGTCCTGCCCTGCAAATGTCGCCCCCTCCGCCCGTGGGAGTTCAATCCGGAGGGACAGCGAGCTCTTCAACATTTTCTTGGCATGACGCCCGCGGAGATGTACAAATTGTTCTTCGGACCACAAATAATGTGTCCGGACTCCACTAAGGATGCAGGTCTGAGCTGCAATTGTCCGGATACCCAAGTAAGTAGCCCTATATCCGAACACACCATCCTTTTATTTATCGCAACACCGCCCTTTAAAAAAGAGCCACTCTTGATCCATGAGTGGATAGCGAAGGCAAAGTTGATCAGGTGTCCGGCCCCCCTTCCTGAGACCTCGCCAGACCCTGTGTTAACCAGGATGCTGGAGATCGCGCCTTATCAAGCGCCTTCGGGAGAAGATAAAGGGGGGAACAAAGAAGCTACCACCTCCATGGAGGAGGTTGGCCGGAAGGGAGGAATCGAAAATTCCTCTCCTCAGGGGAAGAAGAGGACCGCCTCTGAAGACCCGGAGACAATGGTCTCAAAGCGGGGGAAGAAATCTTCGCCAGAGGTTCTTGTACCGGGGGATACCCCGGCCAAACTATGCCCTCAAGGGGATCAGCCCTCCACCAAGCTCTAAGTAAAAGGGTATTTAATAATGAGAAAAAACCTTGCTTTACTCCTGAGGAAAATAACCGAAGCATTTATCTTGCTGTTCGGATCTTAGCCCTTCTCAGCAGAGCTCGTCTTCGGGGGATCTTCTTCCAGAGATGATGGAGAGCGGAACGCCTCCCCCTGCCATACCGCCTCATGAGGCGGGCGATCCCGAGGTGTCGTCGCGGAGGGTTTCTCCTGATCCGGCAAGGCCAGAAGGTAGTCATATGGCCACCCGAAGCCCTCAGTATCCGGCTTTTGAAAAAAGCAATCGAATGAGTTCGGCACCATCTGGTGCGTGGTCGGAGGTACTGAGGGATCTGCTAGGGCGAGCGTGTGTCTCAGAAGAGCACCGTACGTTGATGGGTACGGTGATTGAAAGGATTTCGTCCGCGGAGAGCAGGTTGCATGAAGCTATCATGAGTCTACTGACAGGTTTTGGGGTACGTGAAATGATGTACCTTTTTGGCAGTACCGCATACTTTAAGATGCGCCTTGTGTAGATACTAGCCCCTGAGACTCTGGGTGCTGTCGAAGACGACGACGCGCAGAGGATCATAGTCCCAGGTATAATTTTGCCGCCTTAATATGCAGGTGGCGAAGTGTCCGGTGGCCAGCCGGAGTGATGAATTTGCCGAGTTAAAGCGGCAGCTTGACGTGGCAGATGCCGACATCATACTTGTCAACAAGCGGCTTGACGAGGCGCAAGGTATGTAATTTCTCCAGTGGCACATGATAAGAGGAGGATGATGCCAGTATGTATAACATGTGTTTTGAATGCAGATGGAGCTGCAGCCGTGGAGAACCTTCGGGCGGAACTTGCCCGAGCCAAAGAACAAGCCAAGGAAAGTGATGTGGCTGCCCTAAAGGCAATCGAGGAGCTGAAAGCCAAACAGGCTGCTCACTGCCAAAGCAAGGAAAAAATAGCCAAGACGGCTGTGGAGTTGAAGAATGCCGCTGACCGTTACAAGCTTCTTGAAAAGGAAGATCAAGCGAAGAGGGCGGACCTAGAGAAGGCCATGGTGATGGCCAAACACACCCACTCTGCCATGAGAGCGATGAAGGAGGAGCTGCGTCAGGCCGGAGATATCGCGGCTGGGAAGCCCTTTTTGCTGCGGATGAAGTTCGGTGATCCGAAGTACGCCCCTTTAGACCAGCTATGGAGTTTGGCGGATGCATACCTTGACCTGGCAGCGAGTGCCGCTGATGCGGCCGAGTACTTCCGAGATCAAAAAGGTCTTGAAGTGGAGAAGCTGTTCTGGTCACAGTTTTACGATCCAGAGCGTCCGCTTCCATTGACTGACCGGTTGGCCGAATGAGCCGAGCTGAATAGGTTGTCCGGACTTGCCATGAGGTCTGTTGTGGATCATCTGTGTCCGGAAAGGCCAAAGCCGAACAGTTATTTTAGTATGGTGCAGCAGTTCCTTGGCGCCGTGCCGCATATCATCGCGATGAAGAGGTCGGCGTGCGTAGAGGGTGTGCGGATGGCGCTTGCCCGTGTCAAGACATACTGGGCAGAGATGGAGGACACCGCCATTGCAGCCCAAGACTCGGACCGAAGCCGAGTACCTGCCGAGCACTACTTCCAAGAAGTTCTTGAGGGCGCTCGTTCAATAGAGGCGCAGTGGTCGAAGAATATTATGTTCTAATGACATGTATTCCCATTGAAAACAATGTTTGCTGAAATGTAAAGTCTTTTTTATACTTGTGCCTGCAAGAATTATAATACCTCCTGTGCGGCCGTTTATGTATATATGTATATAACCTGAAAGATGGCAGTCGTCGGCTTCAGCCCCCACGCATATAATGCGGGGGTGCTCGCAGAAGACGCATATTCACACTTGATCCAACGTCTTGGTCCATTAAGGAGGTGATAGTGCAGCGAACTAGGCAATCAGACTATAATGCTTTATCACTTTCACTTAGCCATAAGAGTTTGACAGTGGGGCCACTATATAGCCCCTGGTGGCTCCGCGCTCATCCGAATTCGGGGCGCGTACGTGCCTAGCCGGGAAATGGCCCTTCGTTAAGGCGGAGGAATCCCGAAGATTCCGCTGGGTCATCGAGTGGTTGACCAGTCTCACGCTATATCATGACAGTTAGTTTTCGGCTTTCTCTACTAAGGTGCTCGCTTGGCTGAACCAGGGCACAATCGCAGTAGTTCTCCTGGTGCCGCCTTAGCCGATAGAGCGGAATGTAAGGCAGCAAAACACAGGAGCCGGGCAAATCCAACATTTGACCAAAGACATGATTCGGACCTGATGCATATAAGGCCAAACTCGTGACGCCGAACACTCCCTAAGGTATTCGGTCTTTATGATATAAACCGGCCAAAACGTCGTCCATTGTAATAAGCCCCTGGTGTCCAGGTACGTGCAATAATCTGACGTGGTCACATGCCAATACGTCAGCATCCATCTCAGCTTTACTGGGAACCCGGGGGATGTTTATCAACAAGAGACAGTAAAAAAGGTTTACATAGGGTCTTAATGTGAAGAGAATCCTTGGAACGGGTCCCTGTTGCACGTCTGCGCCTATGTCTCTATTGTGCCGTATCCTGGACGGGTGTAGCACGATGGTCATCTGTAGAAGAGAGGAACTTAGTTGCAAAGTTGTCGTGCAAAATGTATGTTATACTAAATAAATCAAGTATAGTTCAAGATGGGTAGAATTGAGCCTTATTGTCACTTGTTTACACGCGTGGAGCCCCTTGTATTGTTATAGGGGTATAGCCATCAAACCTTTATCAATTATATTGCTACGCCGGACTCGTCTAGCCGCGTCCGTGGTCTTAACAACCTGTAAGATGATCTAGTTTGTGAGGCCGTCTAGTGTGCGGCTGCCAAGGCAGCCGCATGGTCTTCCGCGCACAAGGAGCGCTCAATATTTCCCTTTACTGTAATGATTCCCCGTGGACCGGGCATCTTAAGCATAAGAGACGCGTAAAGCGGTATTGCGTTAAAGCGAGCGAAAGCTTCGCGTCCCAGTAGTGCTTGATAGCCACTTTGAAATGGAGCGATGTGGAAGGTTAGCTTTTCACTGCGGAAGTTATCGGGGAAGCCGAATATAACCTCTAGTAGCAGGGAGCCCGTGCAATGGGCCCCTGGGCCTGGCGTTACTCCTTTAAAGGAAATATTGCTATGAGTAATTTTTGTTGGGTCTATCCCCATTTTGCGGACTGTGTCCTGATATATCAGGTTTAAACTACTACCGCCATCCATCAGGACTCATGTGAAATGGTATCGGTCAATTATCGGGTCTAACACCAAGGCAGCCCATCCTGTGTGCCGGATACTTGTAGAGTAATCCCGATGGTCGAAGGTGATCGGTTCGGCCGACCAGTGGCGGAACTCCGCGGTGATATGTCCTGGGCACGTATCTCATTGAGTGTCGCGTTGTTTTTATTTATCACGTGTAACACGTTTACTGTTTTGACTTCTGGTGGGAATTTCTTATGTTTCCCACATCTTTGCTTGCGAGGCTCGTCCTCGTCTTCGCTTGGTGTATCCAGCCCCTTGTGTTCGGCGTTGAGCTTGCCGGACTGCTTGAAGACCCAACATTCTCTATGGGTATGATTTGCAGGTTTATCGGGGGTGCTGTGGATTTGACATAGTTAGAATTTTGTTTAGGCTAGATAGTTCGTCTATGTTGCCTTTGGAGGGCAGCTTTTGCTGACCTGGCCGAGAGCTTTTGAATCCGACGTTTACTGCAGTGCTCTTCGGGCTTTTTTCTTTATTCCGGCACTGGTTTTTGCTGCGTCGTGGCTTCCCGTTCCCGTCCCTGACTTCGGATGTACTTGGGTCGCTGGTGCTACATCGTGCTAACCAGCTGTCCTCGCTCGCGCAAAAGCGGGCCATGAGGATTGTTAATGCAACCATTGTTCTTGGCTTTTCTTGGCCGAGGTGTCTTGCGAGCCATTCGTCTCGCACGCTGTGTTTGAAAGATGCTAAGGCTTCGGTGTCCGGACAGTCGACTATTTGGTTCTTTTTAGTAAGAAATCTGTTCCAAAGCTTTCGTGCTAACTCTCCGGGCTGTTGAGTTATATGACTTAAATCGTCTGCATCCGATGGTCAGACATAGGTCCCTTGAAAATTTGCCCGAAAGGCGTCCTCGAGTTCTTCCCAACTTCCAATGGTGTTTTCGGGGAGGCTTTTAAGCCAGTGCCTGGCTGGCCCTTTGAGCTTGAGGGGTAGGTACTTGATGGCATGGAGATCATCTCCTTGAGCCATGTGGATATGGAGGATGTAGTCCTCAATCCAGACCCCAGGGTCTGTCGTTCCGTCGTACACCTCTATGTTTACGGGTTTGAATCCCTCTGGAAAATCATGGTCCAGCACCTCATCGGTGAAACATAGGGGGTGTGCGGCACCCCTGTATTTGGGTGTACCGTGGTGTTCGGATTTTTGTTGTGTTGCGGCCCGTAGATAGATCTGGTTGGGCTGTCCTTTTGATGCGAGTCCTCATGTGGATCGTGTGCTGGCTTGTGTGCGGCGTCGTTTGCTGCTCTATGTTGGCCATGACGTCGTCTATCTGACCGGATGGCTGCTTTGGTTTTTGATTGCGGGGGCTCTAAGGCCTTCTCATCAAATTCAGGCAGTAGCTTTCGCTTCGGGTAGCTCTTTGTGTGGCGACTGTTTCCATACTTGTCTGCAGTGTTGAGTACTTTGCTCCATCTGATTCTAAGTGTATCTTCCGCAACCTTGAGGTTTTGCTTCTGCTTTTTCAGGCTCCGCGCAGTGGCGACAAGCCTTTGATGGAGGTTCTTCTGCTCCAGGAGCTTATCCGGCATGAGGTCATCCGGACTATTATCTTCGCCAGAGACGGGTGGTGCGGATTGGATCTCCGTGCTGCCATCGTCGGACGGTTGTTCAATGCCATGTTCGTCGTCCGCCGGCTCACCCTGCTCTATCACTGGGTCTGTATGACCGTTGTTTCTGCCGAGGCGGGATTTGGAGCGGGGCTTACGCCGTCGCTTTGACTGCTTCTCGAGGGAACGATCCTTTTCTTCGTCCTTCCGTTCCTCGTCGTCGTTTTCTTTTGGTGTGTCCACCATACATCATGGGATGAGGTGGCTGTCCAGAGCCCTGTGGGCTGTGGTTCCTATTCGTCTCCTGCGTTGTCGTCCATATGGTCAATGTCTTCGGAGTCGAAGTCTAGCATGTCGGTTAAATCATCGACAGTGGCTACTAAGTGGGTGGTGGGTGGGCGGCGAATTTCTTCGTCATCCGCATCCCATTCCTGCCGGTCATATTCCGGCCAGGACTTCCTGACAAGGAGAGAGATCTTAGAGAGTTCAATATGTCACCGAAGGGCGAGTGTTGAAAGATATCTGCAGAGGTGAACTCCATGATCGGCGCCCAGTCGGATTCGATTGGCAAGGGCGCAGGCAGTCCGGAGTCCGTAGCCGGAGAAGAATCCAGCAACTTGGAGTCATGGCTTTCGTGAAGGTTAAGGTTAGTATTCGGCTCGATTGCCGCTAAGACTGCGGCCTCCGATGCGGGGTCTAGCCACCCGTCCACGGATGGCGCGGCTGGCTCCGAATTGAAGGTCGGAGCGGTTGCAGGTGCGATCTCCGGAACACTGTCCGACGGCAAAGCTAAATCATGCTCATCGTGACGGTGCGGCGCACTCGACAGGGGCTCGAATCCGTTGAAGATCAAGTCTCCGTGGATGTCGGCCGTGTAGTTTAAGCTTCCAAACCTGACCTGGTTTCCAGGGGCGTAACTTTCGATCTGCTCCAGATGGCCAAGCGAGTTGGCCCGCGGTACTAAGCCGCCGAATACGAAGATTTCTCCGAGGAGAAAAGTCTCACCCAGGACTGCATCACTATTGATGACCGAAGGAGCCATCAATCCTAATGATGAAGACTCGGAGGAACTCTCAATGAAAGCACCAATGTCGGTGTCAAAACCGGCGGATCTCGGGTAGGGGGTCCCGAACTGTGCGTCTAGGCGGATGGTAACAGGAGACAAGGGAAACGATATTTTTACCCAGGTTCGGCCCCTCCCGATGGAGATAAACCCTACTCCTGCTTGATTGATATTGATAATATGGGTAGTACAAGAGTTGATCTACCACGAGATCAGAGAGGCTAAACCCTAGAAGCTAGCCTATGGTGTGATTGTTGTTCTTCTTCTGTCCTACGGACTAAACCCTCCGGTTTATATAGACACCGGAGGGGGCTAGGGTTACACAGAGTCGGTTACAAGGAAGGAGATCTACATGTCCGTATTGCCAAGTTTGCCTTCCACGCTAAGGAGAGTCCCATCCGGACACGGGACGAAGTCTTCAATCTTGTATCTTCGTAGTCCAACAGTCCGGCCAAAGGTTATAGTCCGGCTGTCCGGATACCCCCTAATCCAGGACTCCCTCAGTTGGTGTGGGCCTGGCAGTGGCCCTGCTGGCGTCCTTGGTGAGAGCCTTGCCGGGTGGCCTGGCAAGGGTCTTGCCGTGGCGCGCAGTCATCCCCGGCAAGGATCTTGGCGGGGGTCTTGTGGCTCTCCTCGGCAAGGATCTTGGCAAGGATCGTTGTCTTCTAATCCTCATCTGATCTTGAACATTCCTTTTCTTGACAAAGATCTGCATGCCACCATGGAGGTGCCTCCCGAGCCCTAGTTCCACGTGGTTGGCTGAGTTGGAACCCGTGGGCTCAAGGGTGGCTCACTCCGCTGGTGTGGGTGAGCCGCCCCGGCAAGAGTCTTGCCGGGGCCGCTGAGGCTACCCCCGGCAAGAATCTTGATGGGGGAACCTGCTTCGCCTCCCTGCTTCTTTGCGGTCTTGATCTTGGCGTTGCTCTGGCCGTCTTGAGCTTTGGTTTTACCTTGGTGCATCTCCTCCGCTCTGCTTGGTGCGGCCGTGGGCGCGGCTCCGACTGTCCGTGCACAGGTAAAGGGGTACAAAAGTGTGCCCCCCTCTTTTGTACACCGACAACTAGATTATTGAATCTAGTAAACCCTTTGGGTATTGGTCACATGGCGATGTGAACTATAGAGTATTAAATCAAATGACGATCTGAACTATTTGTGATTAAATCACATGGCGATGTGAACTAGATTATTGACTCTAGTGCAAGTGGGAGACTGAAGGAAATATGCCCTAGAGGCAATAATAAAGTTATTTTTTTATTTCCTTATATAATGATAAATGTTTATTATTCATGCTAGAATTGTATTAACCAGAAACTTGATACATGTGTGAATACATAGACAAAACAAAGTGCCCCTAGTATGCCTCTACTAGACTAGCTCGTTAATCAAAGATGGTTAAAGTTTCCTGACCATAGACATGTGTTGTCATTTGATGGGCGGGATCACATCATTAGAGAATGATGTGATGGACAGGATGTGGGAAATATGCCCTAGAGGCAATAATAAATAGGTTATTATTATATTTCCTTGTTCATGATAATCGTTTATTATCCATGCTAGAATTGTATTGATAGGAAACTCAGATACATGTGTGGATGCATAGACAACACCATGTCCCTAGTAAGCCTCTAGTTGATTAGCTCGTTGATCAATAGATGGTTACGGTTTCCTGACCATGGACATTGGATGTCATTGATAAAGGGATCACATCATTAGAAGAATGATGTGATGGACAAGACCCAATCCTAAGCCTAGCACAAGATCGTGTAGTTCGTATGCTAAAGCTTTTCTAATGTCAAGTATCATTTCCTTAGACCATGAGATTGTGCAACTCCCGGATACCCTAGGAATACTTTGGGTGTGCCAAACGTCACAACGTAACTGGGTGGCTATAAAGGTGCACTACGGGTATCTCTGAAAGTGTCTGTTGGGTTGGCACGAATCGAGACTGGGATTTGTCACTCCGTGTGACGGAGAGGTATCTCTGGGCCCACTCGGTAGGACATCATCATAATGTGCACAATGTGATCAAGGAGTTGATCACGAGATGATGTGTTACGGAACGAGTAAATAGACTTGCCGGTAACGAGATTGAACAAGGTATCGAGATACCGACGATCAAATCTCGGGCAAGTACTATACCGCTAGACAAATGGAATTGTATACGGGATTGATCGAGTCCTCGACATCGTGGTTCATCCGATGAGATCATCGTGGAACATGTGGGAGCCAACATGGGTATCCAGATCCCGCTGTTGGTTATTGACCGGAGAACGTCTCGGTCATGTCTGCGTGTCTCCCGAACCCGTAGGGTCTACACACTTAAGGTTCGATGACGCTAGGGTTATAAAGGAAGTTTGTATGTGGTTACCGAATGTTGTTCGGAGTCCCGGATGAGATCCCGGACGTCACGAGGAGTTCCAGAATGGTCCGGAGGTAAAGATTTATATATAGGAAGTATGGTTTTGGCTACCGGAAGTGTTCTGGGCATCACCGGTAGTGTACCGGGACCACCGGAGGTGTCCAGGGGTCCACCAAGTGGGGCCACCGGCCCCGGAGGGCAGCATGGGCCAAGTGTGGGAGGGGACCAGCCCCAGGTGGGCTGGTGCGCCCCCCCACAAGGGCCCAAGGCGCAAGGGAGAGGAGAAGGGGGCAAACCCTAGGGCAGATGGGCCCTAAGGCCCATACTGGTGCGCCTCCCTCTCCCCTCCCCTCTTGGCCGCCACCCTTTTCCCATCTAGGGCTGCCACCCCTCTAGGGGTGGGAACCCTAGAGGGGGCGCACCCTCCTCCCCTCCTCCTATAAATAGTGAGGCCTAGGGGCTGCCCAAAGACACGATCTGATCTCTCCCTGTTGGTGCAGCCCTGCCTCTCTCCTCCTCATATCTCGTAGTGCTTGGCGAAGCCCTGCTGGATCACAACGCTCCTCCACCACCACCACGCCATTGTGCTGCTGCTGGATGGAGTCTTCCTCAACCTCTCCCTCTCTCCTTGCTGGATCAAGGCACGGGAGACGTCACCGGGCTGTACGTGTGTTGAACGCGGAGGTGCCGTCCGTTCGGCACTTGGTCATCGGTGATTTGGATCATGACGAGTACGACTCCATCAACCCCATTCACTTGAACGCTTCCGCTTAGCGATCTACAAGGGTATGTAGATGCACTCTCTTTCCCCTAGTTGCTGGTTTCTCCATAGATAGATCTTGGTGACACGTAGGAAAATTTTAAATTTCTGCTACGTTCCCCAACAGTGGCATCATGAGCTAGGTCTATTGCGTAGATTCCATGCACGAGTAGAACACAAAGTAGTTGTGGGCGTTGATTTTGTTCAATATGCTTACCGTTACTAGTCAATCTTGATTCGGCGGCATTGTGGGATGAAGCGGCCCGGACCGACCTTACACGTACACTTACGTGAGACAGGTTCCACCGACTGACATGCACTAGTTGCATAAGGTGGCTAGCGGGTGCCAGTCTCTCCCACTTTAGTCGGATCGGATTCGATAAAAAGGGTCCTTATGAAGGGTAAATAGCAATTGACATATCACGTTGTGGTTTTGCGTAGGTAAGAAACGTTCTTGCTAGAAACCCATAGCAGCCACGTAAAACATGCAAACAACAATTAGAGGACGTCTAACTTGTTTTTGCAGGGTATGCCATGTGATGTGATATGGCCAAAAGGATGTGATGAATGATATATGTGATGTATGAGATTGATCATGTTCTTGTAATAGGAATCACGACTTGCATGTCGATGAGTATGACAACCGGCAGGAGCCATAGGAGTTGTCTTTAATTTATTTATGACCTGCGTGTCAACATAAACGTCATGTAATTACTTTACTTTATTGCTAACCGTTAGCCATAGTAGTAGAAGTAATAGTTGGCGAGACAACTTCACGAAGACACGATGATGGAGATCATGGTGTCATGCCGGTGACGATGATGATCATGGAGCCCCGAAGATGGAGATCGAAAGGAGCAAAGTGATGATGGCCATATCATGTCACTATTTGATTGCATGTGATGTTTATCATGTTTATACATCTTATTTGCTTAGAACAACGGTAGTAAATAAGATGATCCCTCATTAAAATTTCAAGAAAGTGTTCCCCCTAACTGTGCACCGTTGCGAAAGTTCGTCATTTCGAAGCACCACGTGATGATCGGGTGTGATAGATTCTTACGTTCACATACAATGGGTGTAAGACAGATTTACACACGCGAAACACTTAGGTTGACTTGACGAGCCTAGCATGTACAGACATGGCCTCGGAACACAAGAGACCGAAAGGTCGAGCATGAGTCGTATGGTAGATACGATCAACATGAAGATGTTCACCGATGATGACTAGTCCGTCTCACGTGATGATCGGACACGGCCTAGTTGACTCGGATCATGTAATCACTTAGATGACTAGAGGGATGTCTATCTGAGTGGGAGTTCATAAGATGAACTTAATTATCATGAACATAGTCAAAAGATCTTTGCAATTTATGTCGTAAGCTCGCGCTTTAGTTCTACTATTTTAGATATGTTCCTAGAGAAAATATAGTTGAAAGTTGATAGTAGAAATTATGCGGAAAATAGAAGGCTTATGTCCTTAACGCAACGCTCGGTGTGCTAGACCTCGAACGTGGTATGTGGATGTTGCGAACATTTGACATACACGTTTTGATGACTACATGATAGTTCGGTAATGTTAATGGTTTAGAACTGAGGCACCGAAGACATTTTTTGTCGCGGAACATATGAGATGTTTCGAGGGCTGAAATTGGGATTTCAGGCTCGTGCCCACGTCAAGAGGTATAAGACCTCCGACGATTTTCTTGGCCTGCAAACTAAGGGAGAAAAACTCAATCGTTGAGCTTGTGCTCAGATTGTCTGAGTACAACAATCACTTGAATCGAGTGGGAGTTGATCTTCCAGATAAGATAGTGATGTTTCTCCAAAGTCATTGCCACCAAGCTGCTAGAGCTTCGTAATGAACTATAACATATCAGGGATAGATATGATGATCCTTGAAATATTCGCGATGTTTGACACCGCGAAAGTAGAAATCAAGAAGGAGCATCAATTGTTGATGGTTAGTGAAACCACTAGTTTCAAGAAGGGCAAGGGAAAGAAGGGATACTTCATGAAATGGCAAATCAGCTGCTGCTCTAGTGGAGAAACCCAAGGTTAAACCCAAACCCGAGACTGAGTGCTTCTGTAATAAGGGGAACAACCACTGGAGCAGAATTACCCTAGATACTTGGTAGATGAGAAGGCTGTCGATAGAAGTATATTGGATATACATTATGTGAATGTGTACTTTACTAGTACTCCTAGTAGCATCAGGGTATTAGATACCGGTTCGGTTGCTGAGTGTTAGTAACTCGAAATAAAAGCTACGAAATAAACGGAGATTAGCTAAAGGTGAGCTGACGAGATGTGTTGGAAGTGTTTCCAAGGTTGATGTGATCAAGCATCGCACGCTCCCTCTACCATCGAGATTGGTGTTAAACCTAAATAATTGTTATTTGGTGTTTGCGTTGAGCATAGACATGATTGGATTATGTCTATCGCAATACGGTTATTCATTTAAGGAGAATAATGGTTACTCTATTTATTTGAATAATACCTTCAATGGTCTTGCGCCTAAAATGAATGGTTTATTGAATCTCGATCATAGTGATACACATGTTCATGCCAAAAGATATAAGATAGTAATGATAGTACCACCTACTTGTGGCACTGCCATGTAAGTCATATTGGTATAAAACGCATGAAGAAGCTCCATGTTGATGGATCTTTGGACTCACTCATTTTTGAAAAGGATTGAGACATGTGAACCATGTCTATTGGTATATACGCATGAAGAAACTCCATGCAGATGAACCGTTTGGACTCACTTGATTTTGAATCGCTTGAGACATGCAGATCATACCACATGGGCAAGATGACTGAAAGCTTCGGTTTCAGCAAAATGGAACAAGAAAGCAACTTGTTGGAAGTAACACATTTTGATGTGTGCAGTCCAATGAGTGCAGAGGCACGCAGTGGATATCGTTATGCTCTTACTTCACAGATGATTTGAGTAGATACTGAGCATATTTACTTGATGAAACACAAGTCTAAATTATTGAATGGTTCAAGTAATTTCAGAATGAAGTTGAATATCGTCGTGACAAGAGGATAAAATATCTATGATATGATCATAGAGATGAATATCTGAGTTGCGAGTTTGGTACACAATTGAGACATTGTGGAAATTGTTTCACGACTAGTACCGCCTGGAACACCATAGTGTGATGGTGTGTCTGAACATCATAACTGCACCCTATTGGATATGATGCATACCATGATGTCTCTTATCGAATTACCACTATCGTTCATGGGTTAGGCATTAGAGACAACCGCACTCACTTTAAATAAGGCACCACGTAATTTCGATGAGATGACACCGCATGAACTATGGTTTAGAGAAACCTAAGGTGTCATTTCTTAAAAGTTTGGGGCTGCGACGCTTATATGAAAAAGTTTCAGGCTGATAAGCTCGAACCCAAAGCGGATAACTGCATCTTCATAGGACACCCAAAACAGTTGGGTATACCTCCTGTCTCAGATCCGAAAGCAATAGGGATTGTTTCTCAAATCGGGTCCTTTCTCGAGGAAAAGTTTCTCTCGAAAGAATTGAGTGGGAGGATGGTGGAGACTTGATGAGGTTATTGAACCGTCACTTCAACTAGTGTGTAGCAGGGCACAGGAGTTGTTCCTAAGGCACCTACACCAATTGAAGTGGAAGCGTATGATAGTGATCATGAGACTTCGGATCAAGTCACTCCCAAACCTCGTAGGATGACAAGGATGCGTACTACTTCAGAGTGGTATGTAATCCTGTCTTGGACGTCATGTTGCTAGACAACAATGAATCTACAAGCTATGGAGAAGCGATGGTGGGCCCGAATTCCGATGAATGGCTCGAGGCCATAAAATCCGAGAGAGGATCCATGTATGAAAACAAAGTGTAGACTTTGGCAGAACGGCTCGATGGTCGTGAGGCTGTTGAGTATAGATGGATTTTAAAAGGAAGACGGACAATGATGGTAAATGTCACCATTAAGAAAGCTCGACTTGTCGTTAAGATGTTTCCCGACAAGTTCAAGGAGTTGACTACGATGAGACTTTCTCACTCGTAGCAATGCTAAGAGTCTGTTGGAATTAGCAGGTACTGCATTATTTATGAAATCTTGCAGATAGGATGTCAAAAATATTGTTTCCTTGTTCTTGAGGAAAGGTTGTATGTGATACAACCAGAAGTTTTTGTCGATCCTAAAAGATGCTAACAAGTATGCAAAGCCCCAGCAATCCTTCTAAGGACTGGAGTAAGCATCTCGGAGTTGGAATGTACACTTTGATGAGATGATCAAAGATTTTGGGTTTATACAAAGTTTATGAGAAACTTGTATTTCCAAAGAAGTGAGTGGGAGCACTGTAGAATTTCTTATGAGTATATGTTGTTGATCAGAAATGATGTAGAATTTCTGGAAAGCATATAGGGTTATTTGAAAAGTGTTTTTCAATGGAAAACCTGGATTAAGCTACTTGAACATTGAGCATCAAGATCTATAAGGATAGATCAGAACGCTTAATGGTACTTTAAAATGAGCACATGCCTTAACATGATCTTGAAGGTGTTCAAGATGGATCACTCAAAGAAGGAGTTCTTGCCTGAGTTGTAAGGTATGAAGTTAAGACTTAAAAGCTCGACCACGGCAGAAGAATAGAGAGAAAGGACGAAGGTCGTCCCCTATGCTTTAGTCGTAGGCTCTAAAGTATGCTATGTTGTGTACCGCACCTGAAGTGTGCCAAACCATAAGTTAGTCAAGGGGTACAAGTGTGATCTAGAAATGGATCACAGGACAACGGTCAAGGTTATCCTTAGTAACTAGTGGACTAAGGAAATTTTCGATTATGGAGGTGGAAAAAGAGTTCGTCGTAAAGGGTTACGCCGATGCAAACTTTGACACAAATCCAGATTATTCTGCCAAAGTGTAGACTTTGGCAGAACGGCTCGATGGTCGTGAGGCTGTTGAGTATAGATGGATTTTAAAAGGAAGACGGACAATGATGGTAAATGTCACCATTAAGAAAGCTCGACTTGTCGTTAAGATGTTTCCCGACAAGTTCAAGGAGTTGACTACGATGAGACTTTCTCACTCGTAGCAATGCTAAGAGTCTGTTGGAATTAGCAGGTACTGCATTATTTATGAAATCTTGCAGATAGGATGTCAAAAATATTGTTTCCTTGTTCTTGAGGAAAGGTTGTATGTGATACAACCAGAAGTTTTTGTCGATCCTAAAAGATGCTAACAAGTATGCAAAGCCCCAGCAATCCTTCTAAGGACTGGAGTAAGCATCTCGGAGTTGGAATGTACACTTTGATGAGATGATCAAAGATTTTGGGTTTATACAAAGTTTATGAGAAACTTGTATTTCCAAAGAAGTGAGTGGGAGCACTGTAGAATTTCTTATGAGTATATGTTGTTGATCAGAAATGATGTAGAATTTCTGGAAAGCATATAGGGTTATTTGAAAAGTGTTTTTCAATGGAAAACCTGGATTAAGCTACTTGAACATTGAGCATCAAGATCTATAAGGATAGATCAGAACGCTTAATGGTACTTTAAAATGAGCACATGCCTTAACATGATCTTGAAGGTGTTCAAGATGGATCACTCAAAGAAGGAGTTCTTGCCTGAGTTGTAAGGTATGAAGTTAAGACTTAAAAGCTCGACCACGGCAGAAGAATAGAGAGAAAGGACGAAGGTCGTCCCCTATGCTTTAGTCGTAGGCTCTAAAGTATGCTATGTTGTGTACCGCACCTGAAGTGTGCCAAACCATAAGTTAGTCAAGGGGTACAAGTGTGATCTAGAAATGGATCACAGGACAACGGTCAAGGTTATCCTTAGTAACTAGTGGACTAAGGAAATTTTCGATTATGGAGGTGGAAAAAGAGTTCGTCGTAAAGGGTTACGCCGATGCAAACTTTGACACAAATCCAGATTATTCTGAGTAGTAAACTGGATTCGTCTAGTAGAACAGTTATTTGGAATAGCTCCAAATAGAGCATGGTAACTGCATCTAGGAGATGACATAGATATTTGTAAAGCACACACGGATCTGAAAGGTTCAGACCCGTTGACTATAACATCTCTCACAAGCATAACATGATCAAACCCAGAACTCTGTGAGTGTTAATCACATGGCGATGTGAACTAGATTATTGACTCTAGTGCAAGTGGGAGACTGCTGGAAATATGCCCTAGAGGCAATAATAAATAGGTTATTATTATATTTCCTTGTTCATGATAATCGTTTATTATCCATGCTAGAATTGTATTGATAGGAAACTCAGATACATGTGTGGATGCATAGACAACACCATGTCCCTAGTAAGCCTCTAGTTGACTAGCTCGTTGATCAATAGATGGTTATGGTTTCCTGACCATGGACATTGGATGTCATTGATAACGGGATCACATCATTAGAAGAATGATGTGATGGACAAGACCCAATCCTAAGCCTAGCACAAGATCGTGTAGTTCGTATGCTAAAGATTTTCTAATGTCAAGTATCATTTCCTTAGACCATGAGATTGTGCAACTCCCGGATACCGTAGGAATACTTTGGGTGTGCCAAACGTCACAACGTAACTGGGTGGCTATAAAGGTGCACTACGGGTATCTCTGAAAGTGTCTGTTGGGTTGGCACGAATCGAGACTGGGATTTGTCACTCCGTGTGACGGAGAGGTATCTCTGGGCCCACTCGGTAGGACATCATCATAATGTGCACAATGTGATCAAGGAGTTGATCACGAGATGATGTGTTACGGAACGAGTAAAGAGACTTGCCGGTAACGAGATTGAACAAGGTATCGAGATACCGACGATCAAATCTCGGGCAAGTACTATACCGCTAGACAAATGGAATTGTATACGGGATTGATTGAGTCCTCGACATCGTGGTTCATCCGATGAGATCATCGTGGAACATGTGGGAGCCAACATGGGTATCCAGATCCCGCTGTTGGTTATTGACCGGAGAACGTCTCGGTCATGTCTGCGTGTCTCCCGAACCCGTAGGGTCTACACACTTAAGGTTCAATGACGCTAGGGTTATAAAGGAAGTTTGTATGTGGTTACCGAATGTTGTTCGGAGTCCCGGATGAGATCCCGGACATCACGAGGAGTTCCGGAATGGTCCGGAGGTAAAGATTTATATATAGGAAGTATGGTTTTGGCCACCGGAAGTGTTCTGGGCATCACCGGTAGTGTACCGGGACCACCGGAGGTGTCCGGGGGTCCACAAAGTGGGGCCACCGGCCCCGGAGGGCAGCATGGGCCAAGTGTGGGAGGGGACCAGCCCCAGGTGGGCTGGTGCGCCCCCCACAAGGGCCCAAGGCGCAAGGGAGAGGAGAAGGGGGCAAACCCTAGGGTAGATGGGCCCTAAGGCCCATACTGGTGCGCCTCCCTCTCCCCTCCCCTCTTGGCCGCCACCCTTTTCCCATCTAGGGCTGCAGCCCCTCTAGGGGTGGGAACCCTAGAGGGGGCGCACCCTCCTCCCCTCCTCCTATAAATAGTGAGGCCTAGGGGCTGCCCAAAGACACGATCTGATCTCTCCCTGTTGGTGCAGCCCTACCTCTCTCCTCCTCATATCTCGTAGTGCTTGGCGAAGCCCTGCTGGATCACAACGCTCCTCCACCACCACCACGCCATTGTGCTGCTGCTGGATGGAGTCTTCCTCAACCTCTCCCTCTCTCCTTGCTGGATCAAGGCACGGGAGACGTCACCGGGCTGTACGTGTGTTGAACACGGAGGTGCCGTCCGTTCGGCACTTGGTCATTGGTAATTTGGATCACGACGAGTACGACTCCATCAACCCCGTTCACTTGAACGCTTCTGCTTAGTGATCTACAAGGGTATGTAGATGCACTCTCTTTCCCCTCGTTGCTGGTTTCTCCATAGATAGATCTTGGTGACATGCAGGAAAATTTTAAATTTCTGCTACGTTCCCCAACACAGGACCCATCCGTTGGCTTAGCATTATGATCGTTGAGTTTTATTGCTATTGATTTCTTCTTGACTTATACATGTTCCTCTGACTATAAGATTATGCAACTCCCGAATACCGGAGGAACACCTTGTGTGCTATCAAACGTCACAACATAACTGGGTGATTATAAAGATGCTCTACAGGTGTCTCCGAAGGTGTTTGTTGGGTTGGCATAGATCGAGATTAGGATTTGTTGATTTGTCACTCCGAGTATCAGAGAGGTATCTCTGGGCCCTCTCGGTAATGCACATCACTATAATCCTTGCAAGCAATGTGACTAATGAGTTAGTTGCGGGATGATGCATTACGGAACGAGTAAAGAGACTTGCCGGTAACGAGATTGAACTAGGTATGATTATACCGATGATCGAATCTCGGGCAAGTAACATACCGATGACAAAGGGAACAACGTATGTTGTTATGCGGTTTGACCAATAAAGATCTTCGTAGAATATGTAGGAGCCAATATGAGCATCCAGGTTCCGCTATTGGTTATTGACTGGAGATGTGTCTAAGTCATGTCTACATAGTTCTCGAACCCGTAGGGTCCGCACGCTTAACGTTCGATGACGATTTGTATTATGAGTTATGTGATTTGATGTACCGAAGTTTCTTCGGAGTCCCGGATGAGATCACGGACATGACGAGGAGTCTCAAAATGGTCGAGAGGTAAAGATTCATATATTGGAAGGTTGCATTTGGACATCGGAATGGTTCCGAGTGATTCGGCATTTTTCCGGAGTACCCGGAGGTTACCGAAACCCCCCGCGAGAAGTTATGGGCGTTATGGGCCATAATAGGGGATCACACCAGCCCACAAGGGGCTGGTGCGCCCCCCTTGGGCAGGAGGCCGATTAGGAATAGGAGAAGGGGGCCGACCCCCTCTTTCCTTCTCCTTCTCCCTTCCCCCTTTCCTACTCTGTGTGGGAGGTGGAATCCTACTAGGAATTGGGAGTCCTAGTAGAACTCCACACCTTGGCGCGCCTCCCTAAGGCCGTCTGCCTCTCCCTCTCCCTACTTTATATGCGGAGGCAGGGGGCACCCCAAAGACACACAAGTTGATCTTTTAGCCGTGTGCGGTGCCCCCCTCCACAGTTACACACCTCGGTCATATCGTCATAGTGCTTAGGTGAAGCCATGCGCCGGTAACTTCATCATCACCGTCACCATGCTATCGTGATGACGGGACTCTCCCTCGGCCTCAACCGAGCTGAACGTGTGCTAATCGCGGAGGTGTCGTGCGTTCAGTACTTGGATCCGTTGGATCGCGAAGACGTTCGACTACATCAATTGCGTTACTAAACTCTTCCGCTTTCGGTCTACGACGGTACGTGGACACACTCTCCCCGCTCGTTGATATGCTTCTCCTAGATAGATCTTGCGTGATCGTAGGAATTTTTCTGAAATACTACGTTCCCCAATAGCTGCACCGCGCATGCCTGGTTGGGCTCGATGCGGGCAACCAAACACGCCCCTAATAATTAACTAAACTATCTACGGCAACTAGCGCTTCTCACCTTGCTAGTGGGAGTCACACTCTCACAATCTGCCTAGTCGGATCGTCGCCCCCATGCCGGTAATGCCCCAAACACACTCTCCGGTTATAGGCCGTTACTCCTAGTAGGATCTAGACCGACCCCATAGTTCAACACTAGTCCTTCCTGTGCACTTTGTTCTCACTCATGTGCACATGGGAATAACTTTCCAATTGGGCACCGACCTGAAATTGCTCCGAGCTAAACACACTTAACTTTAGACTTATTTCTGAATGCTCCCCTCCCCAGAAGAGAAGGAATTGCTTGTTGATATGAGTAGTGTAACATCTCTATTAAACCATGCTCTCACATACACCCCTACTCAAAGGAACTGACGTCCTCGTTGACCCACAGGAATATTGCCTACGAAATGTAGTAGTAAACAATTTTTTTGCCATAGATGTGGTTTGGATTAGATCTTTACCAACATCGAGTTGCAACAGAAGAAGAGCCGTGTAGATTGTTTTTGAAGTCTCTCGACTATCCCTCGAGAGTTGGTTTGGTGCTAGAGCAGCGTAGGAAGCACCGTACTCACCTTTTATCATCTCGGCCACCAGATCTCGCGTCGGTGATCTTGTCTCACCGGGCTGATGGTGGTTGGGCACGATGGTGTGAGTTGGGTTCGGGAGAAATCCTTTGGTGGCTTAGCCATCCACGTCGGTGACACTGCCTGCGGGTGCTGCTTCCCCCCTGGAGGCATCGGCGATATTCCTTCTCCCCACCTCCTCTTCTCCGACCCAAGGTTAATTCCTGTTATCCCTTGCGGATGCGGCGACGGCGACGCTCGGTGTCGTTAACTCCATGGGGGCGCCGTTTGGCTAGGAGAAGTTGGTTTGGGGTGCCATGTGGTTAATTCCGTCTCCTGCCCCCACTCCCAGACGAAAGTCCAAAACCCACATGATTGGACGGCGACGATGACTTGAGCGTCGTACCCTTCATGAAGGCGCCGTCTAGGGAGGCTTGGGTGTTCAGGAATGGACTGTTCTGGCGGTGGGATCCGGGTGGCAGGAGGCAGTGGCGGTGGTGCGGAGGTTTGCAGGTGGAGCGGCGTGTCATCTACCGCGTGAAGACGACGAGTTTTGGCGGCATGGTGCAGCTGGATCTCGAAGACATATGCTTCTGGATGGACGAGCGCAGGGCGGTGGCGCTGTTTGGCACCGTGGCGGCGTCGATGGCAGACCTGTCAAGTTCGATGTGTCAACACCTATTCCGAAGATGGATTGGTGAAATATGGTGGTGACGACCCATGAGAGTGTGTCAGACCGGTTTGTGCCCCACACCTGGTATGTGGCTTCGTTTGGGCCTCTGGTTTTAGATGTTAGGCTTAGCTGAGAGGTATGGGTATTTGGCTCAGACTTGCTGCATCCATTCATCAATTGGTTAGGAGTTGCGATAATTGTTGCCAGGATGACGGATTCAGACATATTGATGTATTATCTTATAAGGTCCTTGTGAATTTTTTTTAGAGTGTTGGTAGTTGACTACCAAATTCATTGATCAACAGGGAAAGCCAAGTACAAGGAACAAGAAAAGCCCAAGCAGGCAAGCAGTCGGAAAACAAGACAAGCAAGAGAAAGAAAGAGGGACCGTCTAAATCCTCGGTCCTCAGCCCAGATCGAAATGGATTCCAGCTCCAACCATGTTCCAAAGGATGATTTGATCTCTAATCTTTTGCACCGTCACCGTGAAAGGCAGCGATTGTTACTGGAAGATGCGCCTGTTCCGCTCGCGCCATACTTCCCAGGCAATAAGATGGATCAATGAGAGTGTGCCTTTTTTCTTCCCACTGGGTGCGTGCAAGTGACACCTATTCATCCACACCTTGATGTCAGCAGCATTGCTCTATGTGGCCGGCTGCAGCGATTGGAAATTTGCGAGGGTAGCAATAGAATCCCAGATAAATCTCGTCCACGGGCACACGATTAAGAGGTGGGACGGTGTCTCCAAGCTATGCTTACATAGCGGGCAGAAGTAATTGTTTTCCCAACCTCTTCGAAGCAGTGCATCGACCATCAGAATCTTCCCCAGGATGGCTGTCCATAAAAAGAATTTGGATTTTCCGGTCTTTGTGAATAATTAATAAAAAGACCGCATGCATCTTCCAGAGGTAAAGGCCGGGAGTCATCTTCCTTTTAAAAAAAATCATCTCGGCCACCGGCAAGCACATGAATGGGATGTTGCTCCCCGGTACGAGTGGCGAGTGGTACGAAGACATCTTTGTTTACCTGGAGCAAGTATTGACCCGATAGGATTGAAAAGTCGTGCTTCCCCGTATAACACTTGCCAACAAAGTAACATGCCACTTTGATCACGCAGCAACTTCCCCATGAATTTGTCCCCAGGAGCCGAGGCCTTTTTTGCCAGTATAAAAAACTAGAGATGCACCTGAAAAGGACGAGGCTGCGTAAACCCCCATTTAGAAATGTCCTGCACGACTCCAATCTCGTCATCTTGCCGTTTTCACCCATCCGATGATTGACACTTGTGGCTGCGGCGATTAGTAGACAAACTATGGGAGAATACATCAGGTGGTCTTGGGCTCATCGCTTTCCGGAGTGAGTGGTGGCTGAGTCAGATGGCCGCGCATCACGCCTGGGTCGTTGTGAGGCACTGCGGCTGGGTGGCATCGCCGTGTGGTGCTCACATGCATGCACGGGCTCCACCGCCTTGTTTCTGAAACCTCCTTGTTTTGCTATGTACGGGTCGCTATGTTTAGTAAAAAAAAAGAAACTGTCTGATGTACGGAACTATACCTGTATGGTTCCACACTTCCACACATTGATCCCTTTACCGAATACTCCCTTCGTTTTAAAATATAGTGCGCCCTGAGGTTCAACTTTGACCATAAATTTAACCAACGAGACTGACTGCGGCGGGAGCTAAAATTATATAATTGAAAACTTCTTTTGAATACGAATTCACCGGTATAACTTTTGCTCCCGCCGCAGTCAATCTTGTTGGTAAAATTTATGGTCAAAGTTGAAGCATAGGAACCGAGGACGCACTATATTTTAAAACGGAGGAAGTATGTTAATAGCAAGCAACAACGACAATTTTTTTTCTTGAGGCCTTTAGGTACGATTTCCACATAAATAAAAGCTAGCCGGTAGTTAAAGAAGGCTCCTGCTTGATTTTTTTCTTATACTATTTCATAATTACATGTCAAAACGTCAAAAAAAAATTGCAGGTCAAAACATCAATATGTGCAATAGTAATTCTAAACTGCGTCGAAGCGTATCTTCTCACCAAAAAGAATGAAACCTATTCACTCATAGTTTTACACGATACACAAACAAACATGCGGGATTGAAAGAGCAATATGTATGGACTCGGCCTACATGCTCAACAAATTAACTAGCCGATTGGAATCCAACGTTTCACCCGTAATATAATATGGTAAAATATTGGAGTGAATTGCGTTATCAGTCGAGCAACTCGATTTTTTTATATTTAGGTTGTAAACTCGTTGATTTGATCAAATGATGCCGAAACCAATCCGAGAGGGAAAAAAACCGGTGAAGTGGCTCTCACGTTAGCGTTCCTTTGACCAGTCACGAACAAACTATTTTTTACAGGGCTCTATTTACAAACTGGCTGGCTTTTTCTCACAAGCCGTGCTAACAACGTATGAAGGTGAAAAAACCTTGTGCTGCCTAGCACTTGAACCCAGGACATTTAGGGTTGCCAAGCATCTTACCGAAAAATGGAATACGAAGTAAATAATCTTTACACGGGTCTATTTAGAAGATGGCTGATATTTTCTCACAAACCATGCAGCATGGAGAAAAAAACTAAAAACCTTGCGCTGCGTGGCAATCGAACCCAGGACATTTGGGGTTTCCAAGCATCTTACTAACCAATGGAACACAAACTAAATAATTTTAACATGAATCTATTCAGAAGATGGCTGGTTTTTTTTTACAAACCATGCTAACGACGTATGGAGGAAAATAAGTAAAAACCTTGCTCTGCATGTCCCTCGAACCCAGGACATTTGGGGTTACCAAACATCTTACTGACTAATGAAATACGAGCTAAATAACTTTTACAGAGATCTATTTGAAAGATGGCTGGTTTTTTCCTCACAAACCATGCTAATAGCGTATGGAGGAAAAAAACTAAAAACCTTGCGTTCCTTGGAACTCGAACCTAGAACATTTGGGGTTGCCAAGCATCTTACCGACCATTGAAACACGAACTAAATAATTTTTACATGAATCTGTTTAGATGATGGTCGGTTTTTTCTCACAAACCATGCTAACGACGTATGAAGGAAAAAAAGTAAAAAATTTGCGCTGCCTGGCACTCGAACCTAGCACATTTTGGGTTGTCAAGCTTCTGACTCACCAATGAAACACGAACTAAATAATTTTTATAGGGATCTACTTAAAAGTTCAATAGTTTTTTTCTCAAAAACATTGCTAACGGCGTATGGAGGAAAAAACTAAAAATCTTGCGCTGCCTGCCACTCGAACCCAGGACATTTGGGGTTGCCAAGCATCTTACTGACCAATGAAATACAAAATAAATAATTTTTACAGGGATCTATTTAGAAGATGGCTGGTTTTCTCTCATAAACCATGCTAATAGCGTGCGGAGGAAAAAAACCTTGCGCTGCCTGGCATTCTAACCCAGGACCTTTGGGGTTGCTAAGCATCTTACTCACCAAGGGATCTATTTAACTGGTTGTTTTTTCTTCTCACAAACCATACTAACGACATATGGAGGAAAAGAAATTGTAGTCCTTGCACTGGCTTGCACTCGAACCCAGGACCTTTGGGGTTGCCAAGCATCTTACTAACCACTAGAACATTAGATGATCTATGTAATAATTTGCAGTCAACTCTACGTATTCACACATAACCACTAGATTCCACCTGATATAGTTAGATTTTCTTATGTCCACGATCGTATCAAGTACCTGTTAGCTCGTTTCCCCCTTTCACATTATTTGTTTCGAAAGCCCAATTAACCAAAAATTAAGTCTAAAATGCGTTTGGCAGGGCTAAAACCTACTCCCTAAGGCAAGGAGCAAAGCACGCTGACATTAGAATGTAAAGTATTTGTATTGTTCTAAGGAAAGGGGCAAACTAGAAATTATGATTATCTTGTCGCCTTTCCTTGGTTAATACTCCTCCATTTTTATTCACTCAGCATACTAGTTTTGGTTGAAGTCAAACTTTACAAAGGTTGACCAAGTTCGTAGAAACAGTATGAACATTTACAATAACAAATCCATATGATTTGAAATATAATCAATGATGAATTCAATGGTATTGACTTGGTGGTGTATATGTTAATATATTTTTCTATAAACTTCTTGAAAGTTTATAAAGTTTTGACTTAGGTAAACCTAATATGCAGAATAAATATAAATGCAGGGAGTATTTGTGATACTGGTATGTGGGTCCTTCTTTCCTCCTCGTTATGCAACTTATCTTAATTTTCAATTCAATGTTTTTTTTGAGAAACACCGTCCAACTTTATTGCATAATGTTTTCAAGAATTACTATGATAGACAGAGGGGAAGTGAGCCAAACATGGTGACCCACTCCCGAAGAAAATACAGCTTTAACCAGTTTGCGAGCCTCAAAGTTTGATGATCCCTTCTCGTGCGATAATGGCGCACTACCAAGTAGATGCTCCTTCACTACGAAATCCTTGATGATGACAACATATGCGCAAGGATTGTTCTCTTTGACATTCTTCACCACTTCTATACAATTAGTGAAAACCTGAATATGAGATAGGTTGAGGCCAAGAGCAAGTGATAGTGCTTTGCTGCAAGCTATGGCCTATAGAATCGTCGGATCAGTGAGTCCTTCCATGATAATAGCCGACGCGCCCAGAAATTTTCCTGTTGCATCTCTGCACACAGTCCTGGCAGCTCCCCTACAGCCCGCTCTCGACAGACCGCCATTCACATTAATATTCGCTAATACAGGTTTAGGCGCGATCCACTTCCCTTGTACAACAGGTGACCTGATCGCTGAAGCTTGCTTCTTATGACCCGTTTGAACTGCATCTGTCATCTCAAGATCAACAAGAAATCTTTGGATGAATAAGTAAGTTGACATAGGGTTTTGAAACTCCTTTTCATGGACTGCCTTTCTCTTAGCCTGCCAAATTGCCTACATAGTGACAAGAGCTTTAACAACATCACTATGTGGTAAAGAGTCAATCAAACTAAAAAGCCAAAGCTTCAATTCCTCCTCTTTGGTTGTTGCAATGTAGTCAACAACGCTATCATCCTTCAGTGCCCATACTCCTTTTGCCAAGTTACACACAAAGAGGGAGTGTCGCCATGCATCTACTGCTCCATAACAAACAACACAAGCATCATTGTCTGCCATATTCCTGCAAGCTCGCACATCTCCAGTAGGGAGTGAAACCCTTGCCAATCTCCACGCAAAAACCTTGACTTTTGGAGGTATCTCAATGTTCCACTATCCCTTCTGGATATTACTCACATCAGAACACCCGAGCCTATTTTCCTGCTAGGCCTCCCTTTGAAACTTTGTGTCAATAAGCAGCCTGTACATGATCTGACGGAAAAACATCCAGTTCTCTCATAGTGCCAACCCCAAGTATCCTCATGGTTAACTGTACTCAAGGGGGTGTTCATAACACATTCTGCGTCCATTGGGAGGAGGTGAGTTTGCACCGCCCGCCCGTTCCAAGAGCACGAGGCAGCGTCGATCAAATGACTGACCAGAGAAGGACGTTGCGATGAAGCTGCACACACCAATCTCAATTTAAAATTCTGAGGGATTCAATTCAATGGTAAATGTAATAAAACGATGGAAGTCCGTCCATTTCTAAATTGGTTTCAGACTACTTATTCCTACATGCATCTTTCGGAATTGACCATATAATAGTAGCAAACTTACCACCATCCTTTTCTAACCACCCATTTATGATGGAAGTGCATTTGTATGTGTCTGTGTGTGTGTGGGGGGGGGGGGGCATAATCGAGATTAAACGAATACTGGGATATCAAAATTATTAAACACTCTCATTACGAGGGCAAAATAAGCATTTTTTTCTAATGTATATTTTTTGTGAATAATGTATCTTTAAAAGCAAAAGACAACAAAGGAAGGCAAGCCAATGGCACAAAGTGGGGGGACCATTATCTGTCATTTTAATCTCATAAATTGACGATGACCCCAATACATGTTGATAAAACTTGAGAAGATTCGCGATGATATTTAAGTGTCATCTAAAAAAGGTATCGACAACTCGAATCTCCAGCACTTGATTGAGAAGATTCGCGATGATATTTATGTTATCCTTCCTTGTCACGTATGGTAGAGCCACATGCGTAGCAACTATCTTTCGAGAGACTTCTCTTCCACGCCATCTTGTTAGCTATGCACTGTTGAAAGGTGTGCAAAAGTCCAAAGCTTATCTTGAACTCTAAAATCCAGATGGTACAAATTCATTTGTTCATAAGGTTTAATTTAGCAGTTAATAGTTTATTTTAACTAGCCATGATGATAATATATTTAATTTCAAAATACTCTTACACTGTCCAGTTGTAACATTCCCAATAGCAGAGACTTATTTTTTGGGGGGAATCAGAGATGAAAAAAGGAGAATACTCACTCTGGTGCGTTGGGCCTATATGCATCGCAGTTTGCAACAAACCTTAACCGATGGTTACTTTGCTAGACAAGATCTTGGTTTGCCATGTGGCATTGTATAAGATAATTGACACTTGGAATCCACGAGACTTTGGCTTGCCCAAAAGGTATTGGCTCCCGATAAAGCTAACTTGTACTTGGATGATCAACGTACTGCATGTTGCTGCTTGTCCCGTTGGAAGGATGCATCCTATGCAAGAATGCAAGTATTGTGTTGCAGTGTGAGCGCAGTATGAGATGCTCCTACACACTCCAATTTTTTGAAGTCTGCACAACTGCCTGCGAAATCTTAGGTGCAGTAGGCCGAGGTAAGATCTGTTTCGTGAGAAAGCCATAGCTCGTCATGCCCTTCCTATAACTCATATAGTTAATGTAGTTCGGATAGTCATTTTTTTATGAGAGTTAAACTACTCATTTCATACAGGTACTTATTTGTATGTTTGAATGCATCAGATGATGGTTTCTACAAGCTACTAGAGGTACCGGTAAAATATCTGATAAATTCATAAATGAAACAAACAGTCAACCTTGCTACATATATAACCAATGATAGTTCAACAACGACGTACCACCTTACGTAGATATAATAGATTAAAAAATGGTCAGTAGGGTCCGTCTGCATAAGGTTTCAGTACAGTGGACCCCATGGGATGCATTTGATTGGAAGTGTAATTATTAAACCTATCTAGGTGTCCTCGAGTGGTCACACATTTGATTGATACTTACTTTGGACGCTACCTTATAATATATCAATATTTTAATGTCATTTGTAAGGAAGGTTTGCGTTGATTTTTGGTCGGTTTTTGGAGGTATAACTTGACTGAAAATTAAGTAATCCAGTCAAAAATCAAATTAATTTAGAAATCCTGTAAATCACTTAGCACGGCTTAATTCTCCATTTGACTTTTATCTAAGCAACAGCCTATACCACAGGACCATGCATGCACCCGACAGGATACAGATATACAGTACCTGCACTGATGCGAAACCTATTGTTCACATAACGGAGATAAAATCTACATATGATTTTTGTTTCGTCCAAAGTTTTTGGATCAACAGGGGCTCGCTAGCAGAGGTGGCTCAGGACGTTCTCACGTGCACGTCTGATGCTACGGCCGGCATTGGCTCGTACAACCCTGGTGCTTACTTCTCGGCTCTTGCAAAAACCGGAAAACTTTTACTCCAAAAGGCGAACCAAGTGCTTCTCCTACGACTACCACTAAGACTTCTTGTCCTCGATCACACCTAGGCCACTAGGAATTCTATATACCAAAAGAGTGATCCTTGACATTTCTAACTATGTTATTTTTCTCCAAGAATTTCTAACTCTCAAAATACGCTTTCATCCCGCTATATCAACATAGCAACCACCCGATACAATTGTGAGTTCATTGCTGGGGCACACAACACAATCACGCGAAAAAAAGAAAACAAGAGAAATAATGTCAGCAGCGCCAGATCAATGAAAGTTGCAGTATCCTGCAACCGCTGCGCCCACCAGAGAATTCCACCACACTCCTATGCCACAGTAGTACCAAGTAACACCTTCAAAAAGGACTGCGACGACGACGACGCTGCTGCCCGGATGACTCGTAGGATTTCTCCCGGCACACGGAGAGGAGTGGGGGAGAGGTACACCCGATGCCCTTCAAGAAGGATGGTGGCGCCCACAGGTGTCACAATGTCGGTGCCGGCCAGACCCGACAGAGATTTCTCCCGACCACTCACACCCACACCCCAGGACCAACCGTCGGCTCCACCACGTGTAGCGACCCGACCTTAGATGGTCAAGTCTCTGTGCTCCGGTGTCATTCCTGGATCAGTAATGCTGACACCACACAGTACTTCGAAGGATTTATAGCAGAGTAGCAATCACACACTTATTACATCGATGTCTCAAAGAAAACTTATTACAATAAATATGGCTTAAGGCCATCTAATATCGATAACAGCGGAAGACTTGGAAGATAAGTGAGTCCATTAACTCCAACGGCATCACTGAGTATAGAACCACGACCTAAAAGCACCTTACTCGTCGTCTGAAAAGTCTGCAACATGAAAGTTGCAGCCCGAAAACGGGTCAGCACATGGAATATGCTGGCAATGTAACACATAGAGAATAATGAATGAATAAGCCTATACTACATGCATATATGGTTGGTGGAAAAGCTCTATGGTTACAGTTTTGCATAAAGCCAGTTTTTCCCTACTGCAAAGGATTAAATTTATTTAACTATCTTGGTGGTTGAAACATCGAGAATGGTTGACAGCATTCCGATCCCAATTAAGTGAACAATTATAAACCCAACAATATTAATTAAAGTAACATGTTGAGATTCACATGATATTTAAGAACTAGATACTCAAGATGTCCATAACCGGGGACACGGCTAATCATGATTAGTTTGTACACTCTGCAGAGGTTTGCGCACTTTTCCCCACAAGACTCGATCGCCTCCGTTTGGTTTCTCGCACTACATGGTGTTTGAGAAACGGATGACCAAGACATAGTCTTTCAGAAGGGCTGACACCTTACGTTGTGATAGACCGTACCAACCTACATCCCCTACATCTGCTAGTCTACGACTGTAAGAGTTCGCACGACTTAGTCAGCTATACCAGAGCCCATAATGGCTTGTGGCTGCACACGGAAGTTACTAGCATGAATGATCTTATGATCCCTTTGAGCCTGGGTGGCGGTCCAAAAAGAAACAGGCAAGTCCTGATAGAAACCAGGTGCCTCAATCCACCTAGATGTGTATTCAAGTTGCCACCTTAGATAAACCATTAATTTACAATACTCACATCTGTCATGGATATCACTCACCCAATCCACGTCTACTAGCATAGCATGGCAAAATAAGCAAACGCAGAAGTAACTCCCAAAGGTTTCATAAGCAAACAGGAAATAGTTACTACCTCATCTACTTCCCATCCCACAATTTAATTAGATCCTAATTATGCAGTGTTTGAGGATTTATCTAATGCAGTAAAACTGGGTAGTAGAAAAGGTATGATCAAAGTGTTACTTGCCTTGCTGAGGATCCGCTAAACCTAGAGCTTCGAAATAACAGGCGGCGCACTCCGGGTGATCTATCGCAGACAAACAACAAGCATACAATAAGTACTCATCTAATGCACAGGTAAAACTCGAACAGAAGATCGAACCAGAAAGTTCAACTTAAGAAATCCGGTTGCAAAAGAATCGAATTCGAACAAAGCAACGGAAAACAAACTGCGGAAGAAAACAACTCGGTTCTAGCAATTTGAAACTAGGTCAAATTTTACAGTAGAAAAAACTTGTTTAAGTTGATTAGTCGGAACGGCGGTTTTGAAACGAAACTCCAGGCGCTGGAATCACCTGATTCCGATAAACGAGAGAGAAGATAAACTAAAACGAAGATCGGATCTGAAATCGCGATTGCGGAATAAATCCGACGAGAAGAAAAAGAAGAACGGTTGAACGAACGAACGTTCGTTAACCTAGAAGAATCCGGTGATCACGTTCGTTAGAACGAACGGTCCGGCGAACGGTCTCGAGGCAACTAAATCGGAAAAGAAAACGAATCCAATCTAGGGTTTCGGAAGAGAAAACCGAAATGAAAAACCGATCTAAAAAACCGGAACGGTTTAGAAAAGAACCGGAAAGAAAAGGAATCGTAAGAGAAGAAAAGAATCGGAACGGTTTATAAGAAAAATCGAACCAAGGGAAGAAAAAGAGATGTGGCGCGGCTACCTTGGCGAGGTTCCGGCGAGGGGCTCCGGCGAACGGCGGAGGGGGGGGGGGGGCGGCAAGGTGCGGCGGTGGCGGTGTAGGGCGGCGGCGGCGGGTGAGGGGCTTGGGGTTTGATGATTTAGAGGGGGGGGTGTGGGGGTATTTATATTGGGGAGGGGGGTTTACTTGGAGGAGGGATCAAGGAATAAGAATAGGAGTAGGAAAGATCTAGAAACAAAAACGGAATAAACGGAAGTAGGACAAAAGTTCTACTAGGACGTCCAAAAAGAAGCAGCGGCGGCGGCCTCCTGCGCCTGGCGCGCGGCGGGTGAGGCTTGGCCTCCTGGCCGGCCGGCTGGGCCTTTGGCCCAGGGTGCGCGCGGGATTTTTTTTTAAATCGGTTTCGCGCGCGGAAAAACACAGAAAAAGGAAATCTACCGGACTCCAAAACTAATGAAGTAAATTTTCCCCGACTCCTAAAAATGAGTCGAACAAAATGAACTTTTCTCCGGGCAAAAATGCAATTTTTGAAAACGAGCATTTTTCCCTATCCAAATAAAAGACAAACAAACTCCGACGAAACCAATGATCCCCTTTTTTCGAAATTTGAGAAAACTCAAATATGAAAATAACGAAATCTCCAACTCTCTCCGAGGGTCCTTGAGTTGCGTGAAATTTCTAGGATCGATCAAAAATGCAAGAAAATATGTTATGCATGATGATCTAATGTATAACATTCCAAATTGAAAATTTGGGATGTTACAAACCTACCCCCCTTAAGATGAATCTCGTCCTCGAGATTCGGGTTGGCTAGAAAATAGGTGAGGGTGGTCCTTGAGCAAATCTTCTTCTCGCTCCCAGGTGGCTTCATCCTCTAAGTGGTGGTTCCACTGAACTTTGCAAAACTTGATAACCTTGCTGCGGGTAACTCTGCTGGCATACTCAAGAATCTTGACTGGCTTCTCTTCATACGTTAAGTCATCCTTCAACTGAATCGCTTCAAGAGACACTGTATCTCTTAGCGGTACCTCCGCCATTTTGGCGTGACATTTCTTCAGCTGAGAAACATGGAATACATCATGAACTCCTGACAGTCCTTCTGGTAATTCCAACTTATAAGCGACTTCTCCCATGCGTTGCAAAATCTTATACGGTCCAACGAAACGCGGTGCTAACTTTCCCTTAACTCCAAAGCGCTTTACTCCTCGAAGTGGGGATACTCGAAGATAAACTCTGTCTCCAATTTCGTAAACTGTCTCCTTGCGCTTAGAATCTTCGTAGCTCTTCTACCTTGATTGGGCTACCTTGAGCCTATCGCGAATCATCTTAACTTTCCGTTCAGACTCCTTGATCAGATCGGGTCCAAAGAACTGACGGTCTCCAACTTCGTCCCATGACAACGGTGTCCTACACCTCCTTCCATATAAAGCTTCGAAAGGTGCCATCTTCAAACTGGTTTGGTAACTGTTGTTATAAGAAAACTCCGCATAGGGCAAGTTATCGTCCCAACTAGATCCATAATCTAGTGCACAGGCTCTCAGCATATCTTCCAAAATCTGATTGACTCTCTCAGTCAGTCCATCCGTCTGTGGGTGAAAAGCTGTACTGAACTCTAGTCTGGTTCCCAAAGTTTCGTGCAACTGATTCGAAAACTTTGAGGTAAATTGGGTCCCTCTATCTGATACGATACTCCTCGGAACTCCATGCAAACAAATGATCCTGGTCATGTATATCTTTGCCAACTTAGCACTGGTGTAAGTGGTCTTAACTGGGATGAAATGTGCTACCTTCGTCAAATGATCAACTACTACCCATATCGAGTCATAGCCTGCTTTTGTCCTGGGTAGTCCTGTGATAAAATCCATGCCTATCTTATCCCACTTCCATTCGGGTATCGGCAATGGTTGTAACAATCCGGCTGGCTTCTGATGTTCTGCTTTTACTCTTTGACACACATCACAAACTGCTACATATGCTGCAATATCCTTCTTCATTCCGATCCACCAGAATGTTTCCTTCAAATCCAAATACATCTTGGTATTTCCTGGGTGAATCGAATAGGGTGAATCATGTGCCTCTTGCAGAATCAACTTCCTGATCTCCGGGTCATTGGGCACATAAAAACGGTCCTCAAACCATAGGGTATCGTGCTCGTCCTCACAAAATCCCTTTGCTTTTCCTTCACTCATTTTCTTCTTTATGTCTGCAATCTCCTTGTCAGATTTCTGAGCTTCTCTGATTTTATCCATCAATGTTGACTGAATCTCCAATGCTGCTACATAGCCTCTCGGAACTATTTCCAAACATAGCTCACGAAGATCCTCGGCTAACTCCTTTGGTATTTCTCCCGTCATCAATGTATTGACATGGCTCTTACGGCTCAATGTGTCAACTACTACATTAGCTTTTCCTGGATGGTAATGCAATCTCATATCGTAATCCTTGATGAGCTCCAACCATCTCCTTTGCCTGAGGTTCAACTCCTTCTGTGTGAAAATGTGCTTCAAACTCTTGTGATCCGTGTACACTTCACAATGATTTCCATTGAGGGAATGTCTCCATGTCTTCAACGCATGCACTACGGCTGCTAACTCCAAATCATGCGTAGCATAATTTAGTTCATGAGGTTTCAGTTGTCGTGAGGCATACGAAACAACTCTTCCTTCCTGCATAAGTACTGCTCCAAGTCCTCGACGTGAAGTGTCGCAATACACCTCATAATCCTTAGTCTGATCTGGCAAAATCAACACTGGTGAGGAAACCAATCGTTTCTTCAACTCCTGAAAACTGGCTTCACATTCCTCAGTCCAATTGAACTTAGTATCCTTCTTCAACAATTCAGTCATAGGCTTTGCGATCTTTGAGAAATTCTCAATGAATCTCCGGTAGTATCCTGCGAGTCCAAGAAAACTCCGGATCTCTCCAACTGTCGTGGGTGCTTCCCATTCGGTTACGGTCTCAACCTTGGTGGGGTCAACTGCTATACCTTCTCCGGATATAACATGTCCAAGAAATCCAACTTCCTTCAACCAAAACTCACATTTACTGAATTTGGCATATAACTGATGTTCCGTTAGTTTCTCCAAAACCAAACGCAAATGTTCCTTATGCTCTTCTTCATTCTTCGAGAAAATCAGAATGTCATCAATGAACACTACGATGAACTTATCCAAAAATTCCATAAATACTTTGTTCATCAGGTTCATAAAATAGGCAGGTGCGTTAGTCAAACCAAATGACATAACGGTATACTCGTACAATCCGTATCTCGTGGTAAAAGCTGTCTTGGGTATGTCCTGCTCCTGAATCTTCAACTGATGGTACCCTGATCGTAAATCGATCTTGGAAAACACTTTAGCTCCTTGCAAACGATCAAACAGATCATTAATCATTGGCAGTGGGTACTTGTTCTGCATGGTTACTTCATTCAAACCACGGTAATCAACAACCATCCTTAATGATCCATCCTTCTTCTCCACTAGAAGTACGGGTGATCCCCAAGGCAAAGAACTTGGGCGTATGTAACCTTTATCCAATAATTCCTTAATCTGCTTCTTGATTTCTACCAAATCCTTTGCTGGCATCTGGTATGGTCGCTTCGATATTGGGCCTGTACCTGGCAAAAGCTCAATTAAGAACTCGATATCTCTATCAGGTGGCATTCCTGGCAATTCCTCAGGAAATACATCAGGGTAATCCTTCACCACTGGTACTTCTTCCTGCACAACTCCTGATAAAGAATTCACTTGATTCCTATTTGATCCATGTCGTGATACATACTTGATCCTTCTTCCTTCTGGCGTCGTGAGTAAGATTGTCTTACTAGCGCATTCAATGTTCCCTTCATACTTTGATAACCAATCCATGCCTAATATCACATCCAATCCTTGAGATTCCAATACTATTAGGTCTGAGGGTTTAGAAAAGATGAGAATTAAGAATAGGGTGAGGTCTAAAGAGAAAACACTACCCCAATGCACATGAGACAAATTCACACAAAATCACTTCATTCAATTCAAACAAGGGCTTACAAACGGTCTAGAACTATCGCAAAAGTGCGTGGACTAAAATGTTTACATGGAGAAAATAATGCTACTAATATATGGTGGTCATCTACTAATTTGAATCGGTGGAAGACTCCATGATGTCTGCTCCAGCTTCGTCTTCAAAGTCGGGTTCACTTGGATCCGAATCGGTGTCGTCGATGATGATGTAGTTGCTCGGGCATGCGACGTACTTGTCTTCATTCTTGAATGCTAATCTCCCCTTGAGTTCTTCAATCTCCTTCTTGAGATCAACATTGTGCCTTGCTAGAGCTACGATCTCGTCCATGTAGTCCTTGCGTGTACCCTTCAGTTCTCCTTCTAGCTCGATGATCCTTGCCTTTGCATTCTTCAACTCTATCATATCATTGCACATCTGGTTCTCTTGGCGTCGAATGTGCTGGTTTAACTCCTGGATGAAAGCTGCAATGGATCTATCCTTCTTGATGTTGACTATTTCCCATTCTTCATCTCGGCGTCCGCAAATCTGGTAGATAGTGTCCTTGAGGTCTTCTTGATAAACTTCTCCAATGTGTCCCATGGTGATGTGAGCTGCCATGCTCTTTCCCAGACTCCAGGTTGGTGTACTGAAAACACTATCTATGGGCTTCGTGATTGGCGCGAACGTCCTTCCCGGAACATGAGCTTGAATCTTCCAGCGCCCCTCTTCAGGCAGAGTGGCATTGAAAGTCCCGGTGAAGCTTGGTAGTCCAATGTTCAGGTACTTGGTGACTTCCTTCAAGTGGAATCCAAAAGGTGTGCCTTCATCCGGTTGAGCGTACTTGATCTTCGCGTCCGTCATCCTAAAAGAGTAGAAAAGATGAGGAGTTAGAAAATGAGAGGAGAGTAGTGATCTATGGCTTTAATTTAGTGGTCGTGTCCTACAGTCAGCGTGTGCTCTGATACCATCTCTGTAGCGACCCGACCTCAGATGGTCAAGTCTCTGTGCTCCGGTGTCATCCCTGGATCAGTAATGCTGACACCACACAGTACTTCGAAGGATTTATAGCAGAGTAGCAATCACACACTTATTACATCGATGTCTCAAAGAGAACTTATTACAATAAATATGGCTTAAGGCCATCTAATATCGATAACAGCGGAAGACTTGGAAGATAAGTGAGTCCATCAACTCCAACGGCATCACTGAGTATAGAACCACGACCTAAAAGCACCTTACTCGTCGTCTGAACAGTCTGCAACATGAAAGTTGCAGCCCGAAAACGGGTCAGCACATGGAATATGCTGGCAATGTAACACATAGAGAATAATGAATGAATAAGCCTATACTACATGCATATATGGCTGGTGGAAAAGCTCTATGGTTACAGTTTTGCGTAAAGCTAGTTTTTCCCTACTGCAAAGGATTAAATTTATTTAACTATCTTGGTGGTTGAAACATCGAGAATGGTTGACAGCATTCCGATCCCAATTAAGTGAACAATTATAAACCCAACAATATTAATTAAAGTAACATGATGAGATTCACATGATATTCAAGAACTAGATACTCAAGATGTCCATAACCGGGGACACGGCTAATCATGATTAGTTTGTACATTCTGCAGAGGTTTGCGCACTTTTCCCCACAAGACTCGATCGCCTCCGTTTGGTTTCTCGCACTACATGGTGTTTGAGAAACGGATGACTGAGACATAGTCTTTCAGAAGCGCTCACACCTTACGTTGTGACAGACCGTACTAACCTACATCCCCTACATCTGCTAGTCTACCACTGTAAGAGTTCGCACGACTTAGTCAGCTATGCCAGAGCCCATAATGGCTTGTGGCTGCACACGGAAGTTACTAGCATGAATGATCTTATGATCCCTTTGAGCCTGGGTGGCGGTCCAAAAAGAAACAGGCAAGTCCTGATAGAAACCAGGTGCCTCAATCCACCCAGATGTGTATTGAAGTTGCCACCTTAGATAAACCATTAATTTACAATACTCACATCTGTCATGGATATCACTCACCCAATCCACGTCTACTAGCATAGCATGGCAAAATAAGCAAACGCAGAAGTAACTCCCAAAGGTTTCATAAGCAAACAGGAAATAGGTACTACCTCATCTACTTCCCATCCCACAATTTAATTAGATCCTAATCATGCAGTGTTTGAGGATTTATCTAATGCAGTAAAACTGGGTAGTAGAAAAGGTATGATCAAAGTGTTACTTGCCTTGCTGAGGATCCGCTAAACCTAGAGCTTCGAAATAACAGGCGGCGCACTCCGGGTGATCTATCGCAGACAAACAACAAGCATACAATAAGTACTCATCTAATGCACAGGTAAAACTCGAACAGAAGATCGAACCAGAAAGTTCAACTTAAGAACTACGGTTGCAAAAGAATCGAATTCGAACAAAGCAACGGAAAACAAACTGCGGAAGAAAACTACTCGGTTCTAGCAATTTGAAACTAGTTCAAATTTTACAGTAGCAAAAACTTGTTTAAGTTGATTAGTCGGAACGGCGGTTTCGAAATGAAACTCCAGGCGCTGGAATCACCTGATTCCGATAAACGAGCAAGAAGATAAACTAAAACTAAGATCGGATCTGAAATCGCGATCGCGTAATAAATCCGACGAGAAGAAAAAGAAGAACGGTTGAACGAACGAACGTTCGTTAACCTAGAAGAATCTGGTGATCACATTCGTTAGAACGAACGGTCCCGCGAACGGTCTCGAGGCAACTAAATCGGAAAAGAAAACGAATCCGATCTAGGGTTTCGGAAGAGAAAACCGAAACGAAAAACCGATCTAAAAAACCAGAACGGTTTAGAAAAGAACCGAAAAGAAAACGAATCGTAAGAGAAGAAAAGAATCAAAACGGTTCATAAGAAAAACCAAACCAAGGGAAGAAAAAGAGACGCGGCGCGGCTACCTTGGCGAGGTTCCGGCGAGGGGCTCCGGCGAACAGCGGCGGGGGGGGGGGGCAAGGTGCGGCGGTGGCGGTGTAGGGCGGCGGGTGAGGGGCGCGGGGTGGGGCGCGGCTTGGGGCTTGGGGTTTGATGATTTAGAGGGGGGGGGTGTGGGGGTATTTATATTGGGGAGGGGGGTTTACTTGGAGGAGGGATCAAGGAATAAGAATAGGAGTAGGAAAGATCTAGAAACAAAAACGGAATAAACGGAAGTAGGACAAAAGTTCTACTAGGACTTCCAAAAAGAAGCAGCGGCGGCGGCCTCCTGCGCCTGGCGCGCGGTGGGTGAGGCTTGGCCTCCTGGCCGGCCGGCTGGGCCTTTGGCCCAGGGCGCGCGCGGGACTTTTTTTTTAAATCGGTTTCGCGCGCGGAAAAACACAGAAAAAGGAAATCTACCAGACTCCAAAACTAATGAAGTAAATTTTCCCCGACTCCTAAAAATGAGTCGAACAAAATGAACTTTTCTCCGGGCAAAAATGCAATTTTTGAAAACGCGCATTTTTCCCTATCCAAATAAAAGGCAAACAAACTCTGACAAAACCAATGATCCCCTTTTTTTTCAAAATTTGAGAAAACTCAAATATGAAAATAATGAAATCTCCAACTCTCTCCGAGGGTCCTTGAGTTGCGTGAAATTTCTAGGATCGATCAAATATGCAAGAAAATATGTTATGCATGATGATCTAATGTATAACATTCCAAATTGAAAATTTGGGATGTTACACCACGCCTACCACCCACCAACATGCGCCAACACAGTCACGAGTACACCACCGCCGTCTCACCACAGCAAATGTTGCGAGGCTAGCTGGACCAAAACGAATTCACCGTTGACAGGGAACGGCAGTATGGCAACCATGTGGCAGGGGACAATCTCCACCGGCTCATCCAGTAGCAGACCAAACGCAAGAGCAGGAGCACGCCATGCCAACTGCCCGGCCGGGCTCCGATCGGGCACGCTAAGCTGCTGCCACCGCGCTGCAGCAGACGCATCACAGTCGCCACCGCCCCTATCATCCGTAGCTCGCCAGCCCAGCCGGAAATGACAAGTTAGAATCCAAACCGGCCCCACCTGACCCAGATCAGGCCCAAAGGGCCCAGATCCAGGCCTTCAGCACACCATTGGCCAACACCCGCTGCCACCGCTGCCTCACTATCGCCCGATCGGCACCGAAGCGCCGTCTACCGACTCACACCGGCACCAAAGCACTGCTACCTCTTGATCATGCGTTGGTTTTCCCTTGAAGAGGAAAGGGTGATGCAGCCAAGTACCGTAAGTATTTCCCTCAGTTTTTGAGAACCAAGATATCAATCCAGTAGGAGGTTACATGCAAGTCGCCTCGTACCTACATAAACAAATAAGAACCTTGCAACCAACGCGATAAAGGGTTGTCAATCCCTTCACGGCCACTTGCAAAAGTGAGATCTGATAGAGATAATAAGATAAATATTTTTGGTATTTTTATGATTTAGATTGGAAAGTAAAGATTGCAAAATAAATAACGGAAGAAATAGTAAATTGATAGGAAAATAATATGATGGATGATAGACCCGGGGGCCATAGGTTTCACTAGTGGCTTCTCTCAAGATAGCATAATTTACGGTGGGTGAACAAATTACTGTCGAGCAATTGATAGAAAATCGCATAATTATGAGAATATCTAGGCATGATCATGTATATAGGCATCACGTCCGCGACAAGTAGACCGAAACGATTTTGCATCTACTAGTATTACTCCACACATCGACCGCTATCCAGCACGCATTAGGCAAGATGACATGATGTAGAGGAATAAAGTCAAACAATACGATATAAACCCCATCTTTTTATCCTCGATGGCAACAATACAATACGTGCCTTGCTGCTCCTGCTGTCACTGGGAAAGGATACCGCAAGATTGAACACAAAGGCAAGCACTTCTCCCATTGCAAGAAAGATCAATCTAGTAGGCCAAACCAAACTGATAATTCGAAGAGACTTTCAAAGATAACAAATCATACATATAAGAATTCAGAGAAGAACCAAATATTGTTCATAGATAATCTTGATCATAAACCCACAATTCATCGGATCTCGACAAACACACCGCAAAAAGAATTACATCGAATAGATATCCAAGAGAATCGAGGAGAACTTTATATTGAGATCCAAAGAGAGAGAAGAAGCCATCTAGCTAATAACTATGGACCCGAAGGTCTGTGGTAAACTACTCACACATCATCGGAGAGGCTATGGTGTTGATGTAGAAGCCCTCCATGATCGATTCCCCCTCCGGCGGAGCGCCGAAAAAGGCCCCAAGATGGGATCTCACGGGTACAGAAGGTTGCGGCGGTGGAAATAGGGTTTCGTGGTGCTCTCGGTTGTTTTCAGGGTACATGAGTATATATAGGCCAAAGAAGTAGGTCGATTGAGCCACGAGGGGCCTACGAGGGTGGGGGAGGGCGCCTACCTCCCCTGGGCGCGCCTCCCTGCCTCATGGCTGCCTCGTTGCTTGCTTGACGTCCACTCCAAGTCTCCAGGATTGCGTTTGTTCCAAAGTAACTGTCCCGAAGGTTTCATTCCGTTTGGATTCTGTTTGATATTTCTTTTCTGCGAAACACTGAAATAGGCAAAAAAATAGCAATGTGCACTGGGCCTTTGGTTAGTAGGTTAGTCCCAAAAATAATATAAAAGTGTATAATAAATCCCATTAAACATCCAAAACAGATAATATAATAGCATGGCATAATCAAAAATTATTGATACGTTGGAGACGTATTAAGCATCCCCAAGCTTAATTCCTGCTCGTCCTCGAGTAGCTAAATGATAAAAACAAATTTTTTGATGTGGAATGCTACCTGACATAATTCTCAATGTAATTTTCTTAAGTGTGGCATGAATGTTCAGATCCGAAAGATTCAAGACAAAAGTTTAATATTGACATAAAAATAATAATACTTCAATCATACTAACTGAGCAATTATGTCTTCTCAAAATAACATGGCCAAAGAAAGCTTATCCCTACAAAATCATATAGTTTGTCTATGCTTCATTTTTGTTACACAAAAATGCTCTCATCATGCACAACCCCGATGACAAACCAAGCAATTGTTTCATACTTTAGTAATTTCAAACTTTTTTCAACTTTCACGCAACACATGAGCGTGAGCCATGGACATAGCACTATGGGTGGAATAGAGTATACTGATGGGGGTTGTGTGGAGAAGACAAAAAAAGAGAAAGTCTCACATTGACGCGGCTAATCAACGGGCTAGGGAGATGCCCATCAATTGATGTCAATGCAAGGAGTAGGGATTGCCATGCAGTGGATGCACTAGAGCTATAAATGTATGAAAGCTCAACAAAAGAAACTAAGTGGGTGTGCATCCAACTTGCTTGCTCACAAAGACCTAGGGCATTTGAGGAAGCCCATTATTGGAATATACAAGCCAAGTTCTATAATTAAAAATTCCCACTAGTATATGAAAGTGACAAAACATGAGACTCTCTATCATAAAGATCATGGTGCTACTTTGAAGCACAAGTGTGGAAAAAAAGGATAGTAGCATTGTCCCTTTTATTTCTTTTTTTGGGCCTTCCTTTTTTTGGGCATTTCTCCTTTTTTTATTTGGGACAACGATCTATTAATGATGATCATCACACTTCTATTTATTTACAACTCAATGATACAACTCGATACTAGAACAAAATATGACTCTATATGAATGCCTCCGCTGGTGTACCGGGATGGGCAATGAATCAAGAGTGACATGTATGAAAAATTATGCATGGTGGCTTTGCCACAAATATGATGTCAACTACATGATCATGCAAAGAAATATGACAATGATGAAGCGTGTCATAATAAATGAAACGGTGGAAAGTTGCATGGAAATATATCTCGGAATGGATATGGAAATGCCATAATAGGTAGGCATGGTGGCTGTTTTGAGGAAGATATAAAGAGGTTTATGTGTGATAGAGCGTATAGTATCACAGGGTTTGGATGCACCAGCGAAGTTTGCACCAACTCTCAAGGTGAGAAAGGGAATTCACGGTACCGAAGAGGCTAGCAATGATGGAAAGGTGAGAGTGCGTATAATCCATGAACTCAAAATTAGTCATAAAGAACTCACATACTTATTGCAAAAATCTACAAGTCATCAAAAACCAAGCATTACGCGCATGCTCCTAGGGGGATAGATTGGTAGGAAAAGACCATCGCTTGTCCCCGACCGCCACTCATAAGGATGACAATCAAAGAACACCTCATGTTTCAAATTTGTCACACAACGGTTTCTTACGTGCATGCTATGGGACTTGCAAACTTCAACACAAGTATTTTTTTGAATTCATAACTACTCAACTAGCATGACTCTAACATTACCATCTTCATATCTCAAAACAATCATCAAGTATCAAACTTCTCATAGTATTCAATGCACTTTTTATGAAAGTTTTTAATATACCCATCTGGGATGCCTATCATATTAGGACTAATTTTATAGCCAAAGCAAATTACCATGCTGTTTTAAAGGACTCTCAAAATAATATAGGTGAAGCATGAGAGATCAATAATTTCTATAAAATAAAACCACCACCGTGCTCTAAAAGATATAAGTGAAGCACTAGAGCAAAATTATCTAGCTCAAAAGATACAAGTGAAGCACATAGAGTATTCTAATAAATGCCGATTCATATGTGTCTCTCCAAAAGGTGTGTACAGCAAGGATGATTGTGGTAAACTAAAAGGCAAAGACTCAAATCATACAACACGCTCCAAGCAAAACACATATATGTGGTGAATAAAAATATAGCCTCAAGTAAAGTTACCGATCGATGTAGACGAAAGAGGGGATGCCTTCCGGGGAATCCCCAAGCTTAGGCTTTTGGTTGTCCTTGAATTTTACCTTGGGGTGCCTTGGGAATCCCCAAGCTTAGTCTCTTTCCACTCCTTATTCCATAATCCATCAAATCTTTACCCAAAACTTGAAAACTTCACAACACAAAACTCAACAAAAAAATCTCATGAGCTCCGTTACTATAAGAAAACAAATCACCACTTTAAGGTACTGTAATGAACTCATTATTTATTTATATTGGTGTTAAACCTACTTTATTCCAACTTCTCTATGGTTCATACCCCCTGATACTAGCCACAGATTCATGAAAATAAGCAAACAACACACGAAAAACAGAATCTGTCCAAAACAGAATAGTCTGTAGTAATATGTATCAAACGTATAATTATGTAACTCCAAAAATTCTTAAATAAATTGATGGAAGTGAGGAATTTGTCTATTAATCATCTGCAAAAGTAATCAACAAAAAATCACTCTCCAGTAAAAAATGGCAGCTAATATCGTGAGCGTTAAAGTTTCTGTTTTTTACAGAAAGATCATAAAGACTTCACCCAAGTCTTTCCAAAGGTTCTACTTGGCACAAACACTAATTTAAAACATAAAACCACATATAAATAGAAGCTAGATGAATTATTTATTACTAAACATAAACAAAAAATCAAGGAACAAAAAAATAAAATTGGGTTGCCTCCCAACAAGCGCTATCGTTTAACGCCCCTACCTAGGCATAAAAGCAAGAATAGATCTAGGTATTACCATCTTTGGTATTTGGAAAGGAAAGAAAAAATTTCTTACCTATAGTGTTCATCTTTCTATTTTGAGAAAGAACATGTCCATTAATGGTGGAAGAAAGATTAAGCACTCTACAGAAATTTGCATCTAAGCTAGCCTTCATCTCTTTGATAATTTCATTTTGATAAAAGCACAAAAGAGAGGTGGATTCAACCTTCTCACTCATGGGGTGCCAAATATAGTTTTCATCTTTTCATAGGTATCTATGGGATCCCCCTCAAGAAAAACTACTTCAAAAATAGAATCTAAAACTTGCTTGAACGAAGAGGGTAAGCTAGCATAAAAGCTTTTTAGGTATATCTCAATTTGATATTGAGGCACATAGCTAGCTCGGATCCTTAGTAACCTATTCCGAGCATCTTTTAAAGACTCATCAAGTAAATAACAAAAAATTCCGGGATCATCTTCATTGAAATTATTCAAACCCTCATCTTTCCATAGCATCGCTATTTATGAGCTTAGAGAGGACAGAGGGGCTATCCAAAGTATTAAAACCCAGGAGAGAACCCTTAACCCTTTTTGATTCGGCCATGGCGAAAGAAAACAATCGGGAAAGAGGCGAATAAAATGGCAAAAGTGAAGTGGAGGAGAGCAAAACAAGAGGTAAATGGCAAATAATGTAATGCGAGTGATAAAAGTTTTTCATGGGTACTTGGTATGTCTTGACTTGACTTGACTTGGCGTAAGCCTCCCCGGCAACAGCGCCAAAAATCCTTCTTGCTACCAGAGGGAGTCCTGGATTAGGGGGTGTTCGGGTAGCCGGACTATACCTTCGCCAGACTCCTGGACCATAAAGATACAAGATTGAAGACTTCGTCCCGTGTTCGGATGGAACTTTCCTTGGCGTGGAAGGCAAGCTTGGCGATGCGGATATTCAAGATCTCCTACCAATCGTAACCGACTCTGTGTAACCCTAACCCTATCCGTGTCTATATAAACCGGAGGGTTGTAGTCCGTAGGACAATCAACTCCATACACAACAATCATACCATAGGCTAGCTTCTAGGGTTTAGCCTCCTTGATCTCGTGGTAGATCTACTCTTGTACTACCCATATCATCAATATTAATCAAGCAGGAGTAGGGTATTACCTCCATCGAGAGGGCCCGAACCTGGGTAAAAACATCGTGTCCCTTGTCTCCTGTTACCATCCGGCCTTGACGCACAGTTCGGGACCCCCTACCCGAGATCCGCCGGTTTTGACACCGACATTGGTGCTTTCATTGAGAGTTTCTCTGTGCCGTCGCAATCAGGAAGGATGCCTCTTCCCGTCTTTAAAGATGGCACCGTTACTAAGGGATCCTTGGCTATCGGCCAAACCCTCCGGCTAGGTGGTTTTCTCATGACCGCCTGTTCAGCCGTTGCACCGACGGTGACCTCTCGGGTAATCAAAAGCAACCTTCACGGTAGCTCGGAGCTTGTCGAGCAGCTAGATCCGATGGAGATCTCTTCCGTAAACGAGCTCTTGGATCACATCGCCGCCCTAGGGGTCGCTACGGATTACGACCAGGTTGGGCTTAAACCCGATCTAAGAGAAATTAACTCTCCCTAAGTCACCCACCACGTTGCCGTGGTAGAGGCGCAGTGCGGCGACCCTTCATCTATTTTAAGGACTAACTACGTCCGAATTCCCGACCCCTCCAAGCCGGATACCCGCGGAGGGGAGGATATAACTCAAGACCTGAGCTTAGAATCAGGCAACGGGCTAGATTCATTGGACAACATCCAAGGCTCCGAACTTCATAGTTCGGAAGCTCTTCGGCCTCCGAATCTTGGATTGGGTGAGGTTTCAGATTCAACGCCCCCCGCCCGCCCGAACATAAGCGATCTTTCCCAAATCAGGCAAAAGCCCGAGGAAACAGTACATCAATACTGGGCCAGATTCCTCCTGGTTATGAATAGGATAAAGGATTGCCGCCAGGGAGACGCAATTTCAATCTTTTGTAGTAATTGCACAGACGGGGGAATACTTAACGCCATAAGTCGTCGTGATATTACACGCTTCGCTGACTTGGCGTCCATAGTACAAAAGTACTGTGCGATGGAAAGCGCCTGGAAAACCGAAATAAAATTTTGGGATAATCCGGCCTTGAATAGCAATCCCGTCCGAACTAAGAGGGTGCATCATAGTAAAACACCCGGGTTAAATATCAAAAAGCCAAAACCCTCTACAGGGCATGGAACCATACTGGAAAGGTGGCTTGATGGACCCTGTAGAATTCACAGTACAGAGGACGCCACACCAACTCACAGCCTTAGAGCATGTTGGATACTCCGGCAGGTGGCCAAAATTAGCGAGGACCTCCTAATTTCGGAGGCCACAGAAAGCCAGCCCGAGGACACCAGTACCGTTCTCACAGTCTTCGAGACTTTCGCATCAAATAATATGCGAAAAAGAACACTCCGCAGCCTCGCCGAAGTCTGTCAAGTAGCAACAATAAACCCATGGAGCGACACTGCTATCACCTTCAACGCGAGTGATGAACCTAAATTCCGAACAGCGCGAGCACCAGCCGCATTGGTCCTCAGTCCCATAGTGGACGGCTTTCGCCTTACCAAGGTACTCATGGATGGAGGCAGCGGATTGAACCTCATTTACGAGGAAACCCTCCAAAAAATGGATATAGACTGGAACCGCATCGAGCGAAGCAGCACAACCTTTAGAGGAATAATCCCCAGTCGGGAAGCGCGCTGCACAGAAAAAATCACACTAGATGTGGTGTTTGGCACGCCGGATAATTACAGGTCCGAAGAGGTCACGTTCCAGGTGGCCCCGTTCAATAGCGGATAGCACGCTATATTAGGGCGGGAGGCATTTACAATCTTCCAAGCAATACCCCATTACGGGTACATGAAGCTCAAGATGCCCGGGCCGAACGGAATTATCACTCTCGCTAGTGATCCGGACATAGCACTCCGCGCCGAAAACAACACGGTCGCATTGGCCCTTGAGGCACTATCCGAAGCCTTAGCGGCTGAGGAACTGACTGCGCTGCGCTCCACGGTTAATAGGGATGATGTGATACACGATAAGAGATCCAAGTCCACATCCTTCAAGCCAGCAGACGAAATAGTAAAATTCCAGGTCCATCCAACGGACCCCAATAAAACAGCTTCCATCGGGGCACGACTGAACCCTGATGTAGACGCCGCACTGCAAGAGTTCCTACAAGAGAACTGGGACATTTTCGCCTGGCACCCTTCAGACATGCCAGGAATCCCACGCAAGCTGGCCGAACACAGCTTAAATATCCTGAAAGGATTCAAACCTGTCAAACAAGCCCTTCGGCGATTTTCCAAACCGAAGAGACAGGCTATGGGAGAGGAGCTAGCCAAGTTATTGGAGGCCGGATTCATTAGAGACATAAAACATCCGGACTGGCTAGCAAACCTGGTGATGGTACCAAAGAAGGACAAATCCTGGCGCCTGTGTGTCGATTTTAAAGACCTTAACAAGGCCTGCCCAAAGGATCCCTTCCCCCTCCCCCGTATCGATCAAATTATCGATGCCACCGTAGGACACGATTCGTTGTGTTTCCTCGACGCATACTCCGGTTACCATCAAATGAAGATGGCAGAATCAGACCAAGCCGCAATAGCATTCATCACACCATACGGCCCATTCTGCTTCAACACAATGCCCTTCGGGCTGAAAAACGCCGGCGCAACATATCAGCGCATGATACAGACATGTCTGGCAAACCAGATCGGCAAAACAGTGGAGGCGTATGTGGATGATGTGGTCATTAAATCAAAACATGTCGAATCTCTAGTAGACGACTTGAGGCTTACATTCGATAACCTCCGAAAATACGACATCAAGCTCAACCCGGAGAAATGCGTTTTCAGCGTTCTAGCTGGAAAGCTCTTGGGCTTCATTGTATCCGGTAGAGGAATTGAAGCAAATCCAGCCAAGATCCGAGCTTTGTCACAATTGGATGTCCCAAAGGACCTCAAACAAATACAGAAATTAACCGGATGCGTGGCGGCTCTAAGCCGCTTCATCTCCCGCTTGGGAGAAAAGGCACTGCCCCTTTATCGCCTCCTTCGGCGCACCGAACACTTCGAGTGGACGGATGCCGCCACGGCCGGACTCGATGAAATAAAAGCCATATTGGCAACAAACCCAGTCCTGGCCGCGCCAAACACCGGCGAGCCAATGCTATTGTACATCGTGGCAACCCATCAAGTTGTCAGCGCAATGCTCGTCGTCGAACGGAAAACGGACGAACACAAATTCCCCCTTCAAAGGCCGGTCTACTACGTGTCCACTGTCCTCACTCCATGCAAATCACGGTACCCGCATTATCAGAAGATTGCATACGCGGTATTCATGGCATCCCGGAAGCTATGACACTACTTTCAAGAGTGTTCGATTACAGTAGCCTCGGAAGTACCACTCAATGAAATTATCAACAACCGCGATGCAACGGGCCAGATCGCAAAATGGGCCATTGATCTCCTCCCGTTCGATATAACCTATAAGCCACGTCGAGCTATCAAATCGCAAGTTTTGGCTGACTTCGTCGCAGAATGGACGGAGGCCGAACTCCCTAAAGAGTACGGCACGTACTCAAACTGGATCATGCATTTCGACGGCTCCAAAATGTTGGCCGGACTGGGGGCTGGCGTCGTTTTGACGTCCCCCACAGGAGACACAGTCCAATATGTACTCCAAATTATGTACACGGACTCCAACAACGCAGCCGAATATGAGGTCCTTTTACATGGTCTCCGGATGGCAGTATCCATGGGCATTCAACGCCTAGAGGTAAGCGGGGATCCAAAAATGGCAGCTTACCGCAATGTTGTCCTAAAAATGTCAGCCCGGTTCGAAGGGCTGGAGTTTCACCATATAGCCCGAGAAAACAATCAAGCAGCGGACGTCCTGGCACGCATCGGAGCAAAACGCGATGCAGTCCCCCCCCCCCCCCCAACATCTTTTTGGAAAGATTGTTCAAGCCATCCGTAGTATGGGAGGGGGAACCCGCAATTAACAGCCCGGACTCAGCCGCACCACTCAACGCCGAACAACCTGACATAATTGGAGGCTCTTCCAATGAAATTACACCTTCAGCTCACGTAATAATGGCGGTTATCGCCCCGTGGACAGAACCATTTCTAGCCTACCTTACTAGGCAGGAACTCCCAGAGGACCAAAACGAGGCCCGCTGCATAGTGTGGCGATCTAAAGCCTATAAAGTCCACGAGGGAGAGCTTTATAAGAAAAGCACTACCGGAGTCCTTCAAAGGTGCATCTCCGAAGAGGAAGGGCGAAACCTTCTGGCTGAAATTCATGCCGGACTCGGTGGTCATCACGCTGCTGCTCGGTCCCTTGTTAGCAAGGCTTTCCGTACAGGCTTTTATTGGCCGACGGCCCGGGCAGACGCTCAGGACCTAGTCCAAAGATGCGTTGGTTGCCAACTTTTTGCCAACCAAAGCCATATGCCACCCACCGCACTCCAAACTATCCCCATCACCTGGCCCTTTGCGGTCTGGGGGCTTGACATGGTCGGACCCCTTAAAGGTGGGACCCATAAGAAAAAATACTTACTGGTCATGGTGGATAAGTTCACCAAATGGATAGAAGCCAAGCCTGTTAAAACGGCCGAATCCGGACCGGTGATAGACTTCATATTCGGGGTTGTACACCGTTATGGCGTCCCCCACAGCATCATAACCGATAACGGTACAAACTTTACAGCCGACGAGGTAAAACTCTGGTGCAAAAACATGGGCATCAAGCTCGATTATGCTTCCATCTATCACCCACAAACCAACGGCCAGGTCGAACGTGCAAATGGTCTTATCATGAGCGGCATTAAACTCAGACTAGTGCGGTCCCTCAAGGAATCTAACACGCACTGGGTAGAGGAGCTCAACTCCGTACTCTGGGGGCTGCAGACCACGCCGAATCGCACCACCGGATACACACCATTCTTTATGGTGTACGGCGCAGAGGCAGTTCTGCCCTGCGACATAATTCATGACTCACCTCGAGTGCGCATGTACGAAGAAAGAGAAGCCGAGCTCGATCGGCAGGACAACTTGGACGCCTTGGAGGAGGAGCGTGACGTGGCAAAAGCCCGTTCCGCATTCTATCAACAGCAGGCTCAAAGATATCAAAGCAGAGAAGTACGGGCCAAAATTACAATGTTGGCGAACTAGTTCTACGCTTGCCAGATAAGAAAATGGACAAACTCAAGCCCAAGTGGGAAGGTCCATTCATAATCGACCAAGTCCGGACCGGTGGGGCGTACCGCCCGCGAGATGCGTCGGATAATCGACTCGAGCCGAACCCATGGAACGCCACCCGTCTCTCTGTTCGTCTCCTTCCTCTGTCCATTTTTTGCATTTTTCTGTCTTCAATTTCTCTCCTTCCCCTATTATCTTTTATAGCCCTTAAAGGCTCATTAAGTGACGCGCCACTCGCGCTAATTAAACCTGGGGGCTTCTTTAACATAAGCTTATTTATACGGGCTTCACGCCCAACACATGTGTCAAACTTCCGCATGTACCTTTTTCTTCACCATTATATGCATCGATATGACTTAAGTTTTGGCCAATCTGGGTTGCCTGGCTCCTGTGCTTACCCCTACGTTCCCGATTGTTCGGCTAGGCGGTAAAGGGAGCACCTCTGCGATTGTTACTGCCGGGTCAGCCGGATGTGTACCTAAGACTGGGTGAAGCCGAAAGCTAGCGTTCTTAAGGGAATATTCGGTTGGTGAAATAAAAGATGATCTTTTTTACTAATTTTATGCGCCCCCAGATGCTTTTTCTGCGTCTTTTTATGCAGTCTGGACATGCACTTTAGGGCATGCCTCCCCAGCGAAAGGAACCCCTAACGGAACTATTCTCTGTGGAAGATGTTTCTTACTAACCATGTAATATAACATAACTAGTTGGGCACTTGTCTAATAAAGCACTAATGACCCCTATGTCTGGTGTCCACGCATACCCCGGTTCTTATATAACCACTATGGTATTCGGACACACTCTGGACCGTCAGGTCCCGAGGTTGAAGCGAAAAGGTCGGCAACGACAAACGATCTACAATCCAGCTAGAAGGCATTACACATGTCAATTCAAAATTACATAGTCATTCTGACTGCTTGTATTCCTCCTCTATACCATCTAACAGGCTGTCTAATTTACAGTCCTACTGGGAATACTTTGCGGCCAACTCTACTTGGTCGTATACTAAGCTTACAGGGATCTCCTTCCCGTCAGGCCCCACTGGTCCAACCTCGGCCATGTGGTTTGGGTCAGACTTCGTAAAACGGGTCTTCACCATGGCCCAGGCCTCCCTAGCGCCTTGTCGGCAGGCCGATATCTTCCACAACCGGAAGCGCCGTCGAGCTCCCTTCAGCTTCTCCGCAAGCTCTCCAAGGCCCTCGGGCATGGAGTGGGCAGGCCATAAGGCTTGGGCAACGCCTCGCATCACCTGCCGAATTCGCTCGTGCAGTTGCAGGAGTTCGGGAAGAAGGTCACCCATCGAACCGGGCATACCTGCAGACATTACTCTGTTAATCGACTTCCTCGCCGAACTTTTTTTTAAAGTTCATTCAAGCACTTACTAAATATGCCGCGTCGAAGCCGCTGATTCTCCTTCGTGGAGTCCGACAGCTGGCCACGAACGTCTTTAAGTTCAACGTCCAGCTTGGTGTTGGCATCCTAAAGGTCATTCTTCTCTCGCCTCACCTTTGTCAACGTACTCTCGCCGGCCTTTAGCCGGCGTAAGAGTTGTTGCTTTTCCGGATCAAGTCCGGTGCCATCTGCAATGTGATTTGTCAGATTTGCACCCAAACCACACAATACTAATCTTTCAAAGTGTATCTTACCTGAGGGGGTCCCTTTGGGCTCTCCTGCTGCGGCTAGTGTGGCCTCTAGTTGGGCCTTGCACTTTTAAAGCTCCTGGGACAGTACGGTGTTCTTCTCTGTAAGAACCTGCATATTAAATGATCCTTAAATCAGTTACTTTAACTGTTTCAAGTCTCGGGGGCTACTGGTATATATATATTTGACCAAATTTTTCTTACCCGTATGTCTTTTACATACTACTCCGTGGCTCTGGCTAAACCATTTGAGCGGCACGGAGGTACGCATCTCCCGAATTAAAGGCACCTAAAGCCTCTTGGGAGAAACAAGCGTCGCGTCAAACTGCTCGGCGACGCCTGTGGTTCGTGGCACTCTCCACTTCAGAATTTGTGGCAGACAGCCGGTCCGCATCCTCTGTCGGAGGAGCATCCGGTGCGCGCCTGGTGCTCGCCTCCGCTTCCTGGCCGTACGTTGGAGCCTGGCTGGTGGAGGCGCGATTGGCAACCTCTCCGGGTATAGTCCGGCGAGGTCTCTTCGTTCTGAAGATAGCACGAACGTTAATATGCCCTGACAGAATAACACCAGGGAAACAGAAGGTGTGCTATACCTTTGCGCCGGCATCTCAGTCCGGACTATATTCCTTTTTGCCCCACGGGGCCCTGCTGCCCCTCGTGGGCTAGCCGCCGCAGGTTCGGCCTCCCGCCTCAGAAATCTCCCCTACAAAACACGGTTCTCGTTAGAATCGCCGGAATACGTGAGAATGGAATCTCTCTCAAGGGAATAAAAACTCCGGTTTTTGTCACCTGGGAGGCCGGGATTAACCTGGGGTAATCAGCCGTAATGGCTACCAAGGTATTGTCCTTGCTTAACTGATGGAACACCCCGTCGATAAGCTCCACCGATATGTCCGGAACCTCTTCGGAGTCCGGATCGAGGGACCGTTCTGGGTCCTCGGGCTATGGAGGGCAGCTGTTTATATCCTTTACTTCCTGTCGCAGTCCCTGCATTGAAGTCGTTAGACTACATATCTTACCGTGGGTGTATAAAACAAATGGGCAAACGCCATTGTTCACCTACCCAACTTGGAGGTTCGTACATAGTGAATCTGGCCCGCGGGTTGACGCGGAGGAATTCCTCCTTTTCTCCCTTGTACAAAGAGGATAAAATCTTTACTAGAGTGGCAGCTGAGGCTGGCCCCTTACGACCATAACAGGTGGCGTCATCCTCCCCATTGAAATCACACATGGGGTGGCCTCTATATTGAAGCGGCTGCACCCCCCGCGTAATGCATGCGGCCATGACTCCAATCATGGTTAGGCCGGAATGAGCCAACAGTCTTATCCGGCCCATCAGGTAAAAGACGTCTCTGTCGCTTTCTCTCTGCGAGCTCCGCGGATGCCAGCTCAAGCGTTTCTTCAATGGAGCACTGTTGAACTTAGGGAGACCGATCCGGATAGGGTCCGGTAGCGGGACGTCATCTATGTAAAACCATTCCGAAGGCCAGTCCTCGGACGCCTTCTTTGGGGTTTTGGATAGGTATCCGGTCCCGGCGATGCGCCATACTTCGGCTCCGCCCACTTGATATATAGACCCCTCTTGGGAATGGGGCACCAGGCAGAACAACCTCTTCCACAGCGCGAAATGAGCCTCAACACCTAAAAATAGCTCGCAAAGGGCGACGACACCCGCAATATGCAATACGGAGGCGGGCGTGAGATTGTGCAGCTGGAGGCCGTAGAACTCCGGGAGGCCGCGAAGAAATGGATGAATTGGAAATCCCAGTCCCCTTATTAGATAGGGGACAAGGCACACCCGCTCTCCTTTAGAGGGATTAGGGGTGCTCTCCGCTTGTTTTCCGCCATTGTAGGTGGCGAGACCGGCTCGGACCGGGACCATGTATGCCTGAGGGAAATCCCTTGGCTTGAAGCGACACTAACTCGCTATGTGGGATGGTGCAACTCTCCCAGTCCCCGGGTTTAGGACCGGAGGGGCGAGGGGAGGAGCTGCGACGACTGGCCATGTTGGAATGGACCTTTGCTGGGAGCGCTCTAATGATAACTCGCGGAGAGGAGAAGATGTGGTTTGGATCTGAATCCCCATCCCGTTAAATAGGCGGCTCGTTTCTACGGCTAGGGGTGTGGATGTAAAAACACCCCGGCTTTTCGCATTCGTTTGACATGTGGAAGACAGCCATTATTGGGCGTGGAAGCCGAGGAGCGTTACATTACCAAAATCGGACATTATTCTTACAGGTACACAGGATTTGGAGGAGGAACCCGCCTTGCAATGCCGAAGGCAATCTGCGCGCCGGACTCGTCGTCATTTAAGCCTGGTTCGGGGGCTACTGAGGGAGTCCTGGATTAGGGTGTGTTTGGGTAGCCGGACTATACCTTCGCCGGACTCCTGGACCATGAAGATACAAGATTGAAGACTTCGTCCCGTGTCCGGATGGAACTTTCCTTGGCGTGGAAGGCAAGCTTGGCGATGCGGATATTCAAGTTCTCCTACCAATCGTAACCGACTCTGTGTAACCCTAACCCTATCCGGTGTCTATATAAACCGGAGGGTTGTAGTCCGTAGGACAATCAACTCCATACACAACAATCATACCATAGGCTAGCTTCTAGGGTTTAGCCTCCTTCATCTCATGGTAGATCTACTCTTGTACTACCCATATCATCAATATTAATCAAGCAGGAGTAGGGTATTACCTCCATCGAGAGGGCCCGAACCTGGGTAAAAACATCGTGTCCCTTGTCTCTTGTTACCATCCGGCCTTGACGCACAGTTCGGGACCCCCTACCCGAGATCCACCGGTTTTGACACCGACACTACCTCTTGAGCATGTGTTGGTTTTCCCATGAAAAGGAAAGGGTGATGTAGCAAAGTAGCGTAAGTATTTCCGTCAGTTTTTGAGAACCAAGGTATCAATCCGGAAGGAGGTTACATGCAAGTCGCCTCGTACCTACACAAACAAATAAGAACCTTGCAACCAACGCGATAAAGGGGTTGTCAATCCCTTCATGGCCACTTGCAAAAGTGAGATCTGATAGAGATAATAAGATAAATATTTTTGGTATCTTTATGATATAGATTGGAAAGTAAAGATTGCAAAATAAATAATGGAAGAAATAGTAAATTGATAGGAAAATAATATGATGGAAGATAGACCCAGGGGCCATAGGTTTCACTAGCGGCCACTAGTGCAGAACCGGCCAATAGCACCGGTTCGTAAGGCCCTTTAGTGCCGGTTTAGGAACCGGCACTAAAGTGTGGGCACTAAAGGCCCCCCCTTTAGTACCGGTTCAGCACGAACCGGTGCTAAAGGGAAACCACGTGGCACGAGCCAGCTCTAGGGGCCGGGAGCCCTTTAGTACCGGTTGGTAACACCAACCGGTACTAATGTTTGTGGGTTTTTGTTTTATTTTGTATTTTTCAATTAAATTTGTGTTATCAATTTAATTTAGGATTGTTTTACGTTATAATGAGTTGTAGTCATCATCATCATCATCATCATCGCATATTAATAAATAAATAAACTCTAGCTAGCTAAAAATCATCGTAGTCGTCTAATTACCACTATTTAATCATCATAGTCATTACCGCTAGCTATCTAATCATCACCAATGCTGGCTAGCTAAAAGAGGAAACATTCACTTTGTAACAGAAGCAAAGATATCATCAAGTTCAACATAATCATCACCAACATCGAAGTTCAGGACACGGACATGAGACAAGTACCAATTAAGAGCATGAACTAGTAGCTACTCCTGCTGCTCCCTCTCAGGTACAATAGCATAGAACATGTATAGCTCTCCTGATTCATCATACTGGAGCATGCAGATGAATCTGTCTCCTAATCTTGGGTTGCGCTTCTCCTTGCTGTCCCCTAGTACTTCTCTGCGATCGTTAACAATTTTGCTCCAATCTTTCACTATTAAGCATTCTTCGGTTTCAGAAATCCTGAATGCACACATGTGCAATGTAGGAAATCTTGGTCATAAGCTAACCATTGACATGCGACCTTTTGTCTCGATCCACTGAGGCACAACTGTCATCGGAAGTCCCTGTTGAAGAACATCGTATAGTAATTAATATACTAAGCAATGAAAGTTTAGCTTCAAAAATAATGTATGCAAAAGATGCACTAATTAAGGACAAATATTTAAAATCTTACCATCTTTCGGTTATAGATGTGACCGTAGTTCAATACGATCACCATTGGTCGCACGTTTTGAGTACTAACATTTCTAAGTTCAGGAATTTTTTTTGTCTTGACAGTATTAAGATCCTCAAGCCATGAAACATAATGACTTATCTCCTCGCAGTTTAGTTGAGCCCCGGGGCAGTAGTAGGTCCTGTCTACCAAGCGTCGGACATGTTTGCTTGAACCGAAATAAGCTGACAATACAAATTAGTTGTCAACTATTTTTGAATAAACTGTGTCAAAGACATAAACATATGCATGCATGGTTGAGAAAAACTCACCAAATGGTAGAACTGGAGGCGTTTGCACATCGAACCAGATGTCTATATTACCTTCAATATCATCTTCCGGACGAATATCAAAGGTGATAACCATATCAGGCTCAAATGCATAAGCCTTGCATAGTGCTTGCCAAGTTTTGCATTCAAAATGGGTGTATGTGTCTCCATTATATAATTTGACGTTGAAAGTATACCCATGCTCCGTCTTCAAGTAAACTCTCTTTACCTCCATATCATCTATAGCACTAAAACCTATCTTATCCAAGACAAAAATTCTTGCATGGCAGGGGATGCGCTAGTAGAGTAGTGGAAATTTAAAATTATAAGTTGAAGCAAATGAAGCATAAGTTTTGCATTCAAATAATAATTGACAAAGTGACTTACTGTATCAACTTCGAATGTCTCATCCAGCTTGATGCTGAAGCGCCTACCATCAACAAGGAAATTTCTGTCGCACAGGTCGCGCTGGTCTTCACATTGTTCGCACATAATGAAATCTTTTTCGTCGTCAGATGACATTTCCTATGTTCATATAGGTGAAATATTAAACACCTATATCTAGCCAAATATATATTCATCTAACATTTGACATTAATATATCTAACTATATTCATCTCTAACAATTGACATTACTATATATTTAAGTTTTCTATCTAATTCATCTAACATTCGACATTGATCTAACATTTATATAAACTCAAAATATATAAAAAATTAAATAAACAAAAAAAACTCATTAACAATAATATTTTAATTAGATCATCAAATCCCAGATACCTAAATTTTCTTACTAAAAGTAAACTAGTTATATTAATTATTGAACTAGTTCAAATCTCATATACCTAAATAAACTAGTTCAACAATTTTCTTACTAAAAATAAACTAGTTATATTAATTATTCAACTAGTTCTACTCTCTAGTTCGACAATTTTTCTATCTAGCTAGCTAATTCATCTAACATTCGACATTAATCTAACATTCGATCATCTAATTAACTTTTCTAAAAAAACAGAAAATAAGTTAAAAAAATGCGTGTGTGTGTATGTGTGTATATACGTATATATGTGTGTATGTATGTGTGTGTGTGTGCGTGTGTGGTATGTGTGTGTGTGTGCGGCCCCGTACGCCGCCGCCCCGTACGTACGAGCGGGGGCGCCGGCGTACGGGGCGGGGGCGGCGGCGTACGGGGCGGGGGCGCCGGCGTACGGGCCGGCCGGCCAGGTGCGACGAGACGACGGACGGCGGCGTGGCGGGTACGCGAGGAGAGCGAGATACGTACGTATACGGGACCGTGGCGCGGGACGACGACGGACGGCAGCGCGCGGCGTTTGGGGCGGCGGCGGGGACGACGACGATGACGACAGGTGGCGACGACGGGAGCGGCGCGCGAGAGGTTGAGACGAAAGAAGTGGGTAGATCTAACTGAATTTTCGTACATGTTGTATATATAGGAGAGGCTTTTAGTACCGGTTGGAGCCACCAACCGGTACTAAAGGCCAACTTTGGCCAGGCCAAGAGGCGGAAAGAGTAGGCCTTTAGTACCGGTTGGTGGCTCCAACCGGTACTAAAGGGTGGTCTTTAGTACCGGTTGGAGCCACCAACCGGTACTAAAGTCCTTGCGCTGCCACCCCGCAGTGCGCAAAGTTTAGTCCCACCTTGCCGGGCGAAGGGCAGCCGCACTGGTTTATAAGCCCAGCCGCGGCTGCCTCTTTGAACTCCTCTATATAGCAGGCTTATGGGCCTAATTTCTACGCGCTGCCCTGTGAGTCTGCTGGGCCTTTAGGGCCTGTAATTGCATGCACATTGCGTGCAGGCCCATAGGGCAGCGCCCCAATTTTTTTATATTTTTTTCTTTTATGCTTTATTTTCTTCTACTTATTTCTGCGTAGTTTTTTGTATAGTTTTTTCTTTTATGTTATATTTATTTGTGAGTAGTTTTTCATCTAGTTTGCCAAAATTCAACATTTTGAGAGTTCATTTTGTAGTAATTTTCAATTTCACGGTCATTTTGTGAACGATTGAAAAATAGCAAATATAATTTTTTCTTTTCTGCTTTATTTTTTCTTCTATTTATTTCTGAGTAGTTTTTTCTTTTTTGCTATATTTATTTTCTTCTATTTATTTCTGAGTAGTTTTTTTATATAATTTTTTTCTTTTCTGCTATTTTTTTCTTTTCTACAAAACTTGATGGTCAAAGTCTAGAGTTATAACCAAAGTTTTAAAAAAAGAAATGCCGACGTGTAATGTAATAAGTCCGGAGTTGTAATAAGTTATTAAAAATAAAAAAGAGGTGCAATGCTCGTTAATTTGCTTCAAGCCTTTCGGAATAGTGTAAACTGCAATGCGCGTAGCTCCGTGCAATCTACCATATTCCTGAAGGCTTGAAGCTAAGCAACGTGAGCATTGAGCCTCTTCTTCATCGTCTCTGCACTCAGGGCTTATAAACCGCTCCTAGTCCCTCTCTCTTGGCGAGGTGGGACTAAAAAACAGCTTACTAAGAAACTGTAGTACTGGTCACCCTTTAGTACCGGTTGGAGCCACCAACCGGTACTAAAGGTGGTGCTATGCCTGCACAAAATTTATTGTCATTTAGTTCAAAACAAATCATTGAATGCATGAACAATAGCAAATGAAGGTAGAAATGGTTAAAAGTTGATGGCGTCGGTTTGAATGGTGCATAGTGAATGCACAAAAATTCTGGAGTTGTAATAAGTTTTAAAAAATGAAATGCCTTTGTAACAGATGAGTTTAATTTCGTCAGAAACCTGAATACTTCGAAAGATATTGTCCAGATTGTAAACGAAGTGCATCCAATTTTTTCCGTAACCCTCTCTACCTTTTTGAACAATCTATGTGGGTGAAATGATGATACCATGCCAAGTTTCAACTTTTTTAGAGTTTATTTGTAGTTCTTTTTAATTTCCAGGTCATTTAGTTCTCAAAACAAATCACTGAATGCATGAAAAATAGCAAATGAAGGTAGAAATGGTTGAAAGTTGATGGCGTCGCTTTGAATGGTGCATACTGAACGCAAAAAATATAAGAGCATTTACATCATGATCTTATATTTCTTTACAGTCTAAATTGTTAATATGATCTTATAACATAAAAAATACTTTGATCATCAATGATCTTTGTGTGTACAATCTGAATTGTCAATATGAGTCATCAACGATTTATAAACCGATGAAGACTCATATTGCGGCTACAAATTCTACACATAGAGTTCAATGAAGACCAAGTGCTTGTGATAGTTTGAGAAATAACATATTTATGGTGGTAAAAGGCTTGTTAGGGGAGCGAGGTGGGACTAAAAATAGCCTGCCATAACGTCATTAGTACCGGTTCGTGGTACAAACCGGCACTAAATGGTGAAGGTGGGGCCATAGCCTGACCGCAGGCTGACACAACCTCTTTTGAACCGGTTCGTGGTATGAACCGGTACTAAAGGTTCGCCACGAACCGGTACTATTGATCGCTGCCACGAACCGGCACTAATATACACCTTAGTGCCGGCTCTAATTCAAACCGGCACTAATGTGCTTCACGTTTGACCCTTTTTCTACTAGTGGGCTTCTCTCAAGATAGCATAATTTACGGTGGGTGAACAAATTACTGTTGAGCAATTGATAGAAAAGCGCATAGTTATGAGAATATCTAGGCATGATCATGTATATAGGCATCACGTCCACAACAAGTAGACCAAAATGATTCTGCGTCTACTACTATTACTCCATACATCGACCGCTATCCAGAATGCATCTAGTGTATTAAGTTCATAAGAACAGAGTAACACATTAGGCAAGATGACATGATGTAGAGGAATAAACTCAAACAATATGATATAAACCCCATCTTTTTATCCTCGATGGCAACAATACAATACATGCCTTGCTGCCCCTGCTGTCACTTGGAAAGGACATGATACGTCTCCAACGTATCTATAATTTTTGATTGTTCCATGATATTATATTATCTGTTTTGGATGTTTAATGGGATTTACTACGCACTTTTATATTATTTTTGGGACTAACCTATTAACCGGAGGCCCAGTGCAAATTTATGTTTTTTTTCCTATTTCAGTGTTTCGCAGAAAAGGAATATCAAACGGAGTCCAAACAGAATGAAACCTTCGAGAGAGTTATATTTCGAACAAACGTGATCCAGAGAACTTGGAGTGGACGTCAAGAAAGAAGGGAGGAGGCCACAAGGCAGAGAGGCGCGCGTGCCCCCTGGGCGCGCCCCCACCCTTGTGGGCCCCTCGCAGCTCCACCGACCTACTTCTTCCTCCTATATATACCCATATACCCCGAAAACATCCAGGAGCACCACAAAACCCTATTTCCACCGCCGCAACCTTGAGTAGTTTACCACAGACCTTCGGGTCCATAGTTATTAGCTAGATGGCTTCTTGTCTCTCTTTGGATCTCAATACAAAGTTTTCCTCGATTCTCTTGGAGATCTATTCGATGTAATTCTTTTTGCGGTGTGTTTGTCGAGATCCGATGAATTGTGGGTTTATGATCAAGATTATCTATGAAAAATATTTGAATCTCCTCTGAAATCTCTTATGTATGATTTGTTATCTTTGCAAGTCTCTTCGAATTATCATTTTGGTTTGGCCTACTAGATTGATCTTTCTTGCAATGGGAGAAGTGCTTAGCTTTGGGTTCAATCTTGCGGTGTCCTTTCCTAGTGACAGCAGGGGCAGCAAGGCACGTATTGTATTGTTGCCATCGAGGATAAAAAGATGGGGTTTATATCATATTGCTTGAGTTTATCCCTCTACATCATGTCATCTTGCCTAATGCGTTACTATGTTCTTATGAACTTAATACTCTAGATGAATGGTGGATAGCGGTCGATCTATGGAGTAATAGTAGTAGATGCAGAATCGTTTCGGTCTACTTGTCGCGGGCGTGATGCCTATATACATGCTCATGCCTAGATATTCTCATAATTATGCACTTTTCTATCAATTGCTCGACAGTAATTTGTTCACCCACCGTAATGCTTATGCTATCTTGAGAGAAGCCACTAGTGAAACCTATGGCCCCCGGGTCTATTTTCCATCATATAAGTTTCCAATCCATTTTTACTTTGTAATCTTTACTTTCAATCTGTGTCATAAAAATACCAAAAAATATTTATCTTACTATCTCTATCATATCTCACTTTTGCAAGTGGTCGTGAAGGGATTGACAATCCCTTTATCGCGTTGGTTGCAAGGTTCTTATTTGTTTGTGTAGGTACAAGGCGACTTGTGTGTAGTCTCCTACTGGATTGATACCTTGGTTCTCAAAAACTGAGGGAAATACTTACGCTACTTTGTTGCATCACCATTTCCTCTTCAAGAGAAAAACCAACGCAAGCTCAAGAGGTAGCAAGATGGATTTCTAGCGCCGTTGCCGGGGAGGCTCACACCAAGTCAAGTCAAGATTTGATCTCCCGCCAACGTGCAATTTTTGGTGCCATTGCCGGGGAGATCTATGCCAAGTCAAGTCAAGTCAAGACATACCAAGTACCCATCACAACTCTTATCCCTCGCATTACATTAGTTGCCATTTGCCTCTCGTTTTCCTCTCCCCCACTTCACCCTTGCCGTTTTATTCGCCCTCTTTTTCCGTTCATCTATTTTCGCTTGCTTCTTGTGTGTCCGTGTGTTAGTACTCCCGATCATGAAGTTCTTAATTTTAAACAAAGGGAGGGAGAAAATCTAAAAGATGCTTGGCATAGAATTTGCAATGCTCGGAATAGATCAATTAGGAAGAAATTCACTTCCGTTCTTCTCCGCACTTTTTTTGTAGGCATCACCCCTTGGAATAGATATATTCTTAATACCATTACGAGAGGGAATTTCTTGGGTAGTCATACTTTCGATTCTTATAATGCTATGATAGATTTGTTTGGCCCACCACCTCTTTTGGTTAATGTAACTATTTTAACTTTGGAAAATGTGATGCAAAGGCTTGAATTTATTGAAAATAATGTTGCTACCCAATACGGATCTAAGGTAGGAGTTGCTCTTAAAATTTTTAAAGAAAAGGAACCCATAGTTAACGAAAAGATAGATCAAGATTCCACAGGAAATGATAAAATTGAGGATATTATTACCAACTTAGGGTCTACCTTTTCTTCCGTGAAAAATACTCCAAAACCTCCTAATGCTAAAATTGCCAAACTGATGTATGTTCCTAAAAATAAGGGTGAAACTTCTAGTAAGGAAAATGCGGATCTCAAATCCATAAGTGTTCACCCCAACTTTCTCGCTATCATTAAGGAACCTTTTGCTACAAATGATTTTCTCGATTTCTTGTCTAGGAGTTTGATTATTAATAAAAAGAAGGAAACTCCTAAGGGTTATAAGTGTTCTATTGAAGAATTGCACACCAAAGACGGCAATACCTAGATCTATCCTTGCCTTTTTGCCTAACTAGGGGCGTTAAACGATAGCGCTTGTTGGCAGGCAACCCAATTTTATTTTATCTTCTTGCTTTTTGGTTCTGTTTAGTAATAAATAATTCATATAGCCTCTGTTTAGATGTGTTTTCATGTTTTAATTAGTGTTTGTGCTAAGTAGAACCTTTGAGAAGACTTGGGTGAAGACTTTATGATCTTGTTGTAAAAAACAGAAACTTACCGCTCACGAGATTAGCTACCATTGTTTTACTGGAGAGTGCTTTTAGGTTGACTCTTTTTGAAGATGATTAGTAGACAAATTCCTCACGTCCACCAATTTATTTCAGAATTGTTGGAGTTCCAGAAGTATACATTTGATCCAGATTACTACAGACTGTTCTGTTTTTGACAGATTCTGTTTTTTGTGTGTTGTTTGCTTATTTTTATGAATCTATGGCTAGTATCGGAGGGTATGAACCATAGAGAATTTGGAATACAGTAGGTTTAACACCAATATAAATAAAGAATGATTTCATTACAGTACCTTTTGGTGGTGGTTTGTTCTCTTTTACTAACGGAGCTCATAAGATTTTTTGTTGAGTTTTGTGTTGTGAAGTTTTCAAGTTTTGGGTAAAGATTTGATGGATTATGGAATAAGGAGTGGGAAGAGCCTAAGCTTAGGGATGCCCAAGGCAACCCAAGGTAAAATTCAAGGACAACCAAAATCCTAAGCTTGGGAATGCCCCGGAAGGCATCCCCTTTTTCGTCTTCGTCTATCAGTAACGTTACTTGAGGCTATATTTTTATTCACCATATGATATGTGTTTTGCTTGGAGTGTCTTGTATGATTTGAGTCTTTGCTTTTTAGTTTACCACAATCATCCTTCCTGTACACACCTTTTGGGAGAGACACACATAAATCGGAATTTATTAAAATACTCTATGTGCTTCACTTATATCTTTTGAGCTAGATAATTTTGCTCTAGTGCTTCACTTATACCTTTTTAGAGCACGGTGGTGGTTTTATTTTATAGAAATTATTGATCTCTCGTGCTTCACTTATATTATTTTGAGAGTCTTTTAGAACAGCATGGTAGTTTGCTTTGGCTATAAAATTAGTCCTAATATGATGAACATCCAAGATGGGTATAATAAAAACTATCATATAAAGTGCATCGAATACTATGAGAAGTTTGATACTTGATAATTATTTTGAGATATGAAGATGGTTATTAGAATCTTTCTAGTTAAGTAGTTGTGAATTTGAGAAATACTTGTTCTAAAGTTTGTGATTCCCGTAGCATGCACGGATGGTGAACCGTTATGTGATGAAGTCGGAGCATGATTTATTTATTGATTGTCTTCCTTATGAGTGGTGGTCGGGGATGAGCGATGGTCTTTTCCTACCAATCTATCCCCCTAGGAGCATGCGCGTAGTACTTCGATTCGATAACTAATAGATTTTTGCAATAAGTATGTGAGTTCTTTATGAATAATGTTGAGTCCATGGATTATACGCACTCTCACCCTTCCACCATTGCTAGCCTCTCTAATACCGCGCACCTTTCGCCGGTATCATACAACCACCATACACCTTCCTCAAAACAGCCACCGTACCTACCTATTATGGCATTTCCACAGCCATTCCGAGATATATTGCCATGCAACTTACCACCGTTCCGTTTATTATGACACGCTTCATCATTGTCATATTGATTTGCATGATGATGTAGTGGACATCGTATTTGTGGCAAAGAAACCTTTATAATTCTTTCATACATGTCACTCTTGATTCATTGCATATCCCAGTACACCGCCGAAGGCATTCACATAGAGTCATATTTTGTTCTAAGTATTGAGTTGTAAGTAAATAAAAGTGTGATGATCATCATTATTAGAGCATTGTCCCAAGTGAGGAAAGGATGATGGAGACTATGATTCCCCCACAAGTCGGGATGAGACTCCGGACAAAAAAAGAGGCCATAAAAAATGAGAAAAGGGCCCAAATAAAAAATAAAAAAAGAGAGAAAAAGAGAGAAGGGACAGTGTTACTATCCTTTTGCCACACTTGTGCTTCAAAGTAGCACCATGATTTTCATAATAGAGAGTCTCCTTTGTTGTCACTTTCATATACTAGTGGGAATTTTACATTATAGAACTTGGCTTGTATATTCCAATGATGGGCTTCCTCAAAATGCCCTTGGTCTTCGTGAGGAAGCGAGTTGGATGCACACCCACTTGGTTTCTTTTGTTGAGATTTCTTGCACTTACAACTCTAGTGCATCCATTGCATGGCAATCCCTACTCACTCACATTAATATCTATTGATGGGCATCTCCATAGCCCATTGATACGCCTAGTTGATGTGAGACTATCTTCTCCTTTTTGTCTTCTCCACATCCACCATTCTATTCCACATATAGTGCTATGTCCATGGCTCACGCTCATGTATTGCGTGAAGATTGAAAAAGTTTGAGAACATCAAAATATGAAACAATTGCTTGGCTTGTCACCGGGGTTGTGCATGATTAAATAATTTGTGTGATGAAGATAGAGCATAGCCAGACTATATGATTTTGTAGGGATAACTTTCTTTGGCCATGTTATTTTGAGAAGACATGACTGCTTTATTAGTATGATTGAAGTATTATTATTTTCATGTCAATATTAAACTTTTGTCTTGAATCTTTCGGATCTGAACATTCATGCCAGAATAAAGGAAATTACATTGAGAAATATGCTACGTAGAATTCCACATCAAATATTCTGTTTTTATCATTTACCTACTCGAGGACGAGCAGGAATTAAGCTTGGGGATGCTTGATACGTCTCCAACGTATCTATAATTTTTTATTGTTCCATGCTATTATATTATCTGTTTTGGATGTTTAATGGGATTTACTAAGCACTTTTATATTATTGTTGGGACTAACCTATTAACCGAAGGCCCAGTGCATATTGTTGTTTTTCTGCCTATTTCAGTGTTTCATAGAAAAGGAATATCAAACGGAGTCCAAACGGAATGAAACCTTCGGGTGAGTTATTTTTGGAACAAACGTGACCCAGAGGACTTGGATTGAACGTCAAGAAAGAAGTGAGGAGTCCACGAGGCAGGGAGGCGCGCCCCCCACCATTGTGGGCCCCTCGCGGCTCCACCGACCTACTTCTTCCTCCTATATATACCCATATACCCCGAAAACATCCAGAAGCACCACGAAACCCTATTTCCACCGCTGCAACCTTCTGTACCCGTTAGATCCCACCTTGGGGCCTTTTCTGGCGTTCCGCCGGAGGGGGAATCGATCATGGAGGGCTTCTACATCAACACCGTAGCCTCTCCGATGATGTGTGAGTAGTTTACCATAGACCTTCGGGTCCATAGTTATTAGCTAGATGGCTTCTTCTCTCTCTTTGGACCTCAATACAAAGTTCTCCTAGATTCTCTTGGAGATCTATTCGATGTAATTCTTTTTGCGCTGTGTTTGTTGAGATCCGATGAATTGTGGGTTTATGATCAAGATTACCTATGAACAATATTTGAATCTCCTCTGAATTCTTTTATGTATGATTTGTTATCTTTTCAAGTCTCTTCGAATTATTAGTCTGGTTTGGCCTACTTGATTGATCTTTCTTGCAATGGGAGAAGTGCTTAGCTTTGGGTTCAATCTTGCGGTGTCCTTTCCCAGTGACAGCAGGGGCAGCAAGGCACTATGTATTGTTACCATCGAGGATAAAAATATGGGGTTTATATCATATTGCTTGAGTTTATCCATCTACATCATGTCATGTTGCCTAATGCATTACTCTGTTCTTATGAACTTAATACTCTAGATGCATGTTGGATAGCGGTCGATGTGTGGAGTAATAGTAGTAGATGCATAATCGATTCGGTCTACTTTTCACGGACGTGATTCCGATATACATGATCATGCCTAGATATTCTCATAATTATGCAATTTTGTATCAATTGCTCGACAGTAATTTGTTCACCCACCGTAATACTTATGCTATCTTGAGAGAAGCCACTTGTGAAACCTATGGCCCCCAGGTCTATTTTCCATCATATAAGTTTCCAATCTATTTTTACTTTGCAATCTTTACTTTCAATCTTTATCGGATCTCACTTTTGCAAGTGGCCGTGAAGGGATTGACAACCCCTTTATCACGTTGGTTGCAAGGTTCTTATTTGTTTGTGTAGGTACGAGGCGACTTGTGTGTAGTCTCCTACTGGATTGATACCTTGGTTCTCAAAAACTGGGGGAATACTTATGCTACCTTACTATATCACCCTTTCCTCTTCAAGGGAAAAACCAACGCAAGCTCAAGAGGTAGCAGGACACCGCAAGATTGAACCCAAAGCTAAGCACTTCTCCCATTGCAAGAAAGATCAATTTAGTAGGCCAAACCAAACTGATAATTCGAAGAGACTTGCGAAGATAACGAATCATACATATAAGAATTCAGAGAAGAACCAAATATTGTTCATAGATAATCTTGATCATAAACCCACAATTCATCGGACCTTGACAAACACACCGCAAAAAGAATTACATCGAATAGATCTCCAAGAGAATCGAGGAGAACTTTGTATTGAGGTCCAAAGAGAGAGAAGAAGCCATCTAGCTAATAACTATGGACCCGAAGGTCTATGGTAAACTACTCACACATCATCGGAGAGGCTACGGTGTTGATGTAGAAGCCCTCCATGATCGATTCCCCCTCCGACGGAATGCCAGAAAAGGCGCCAAGATGGGATCTCACGGGTACAGAAGGTTGCGGCGGTGGAAATAGGGTTTCGTGGTGCTCTCGGATGTTTTCAGGGTACATGAGTATATATAGGCAAAAGAAGTAGGTCGGTTTAGCCACGAGCGGCCCACTAGGGTGGGGGCGCGCCTCCCTGCCTCGTGGCCGCCTTGTTGCTTGCTTGTCGTCCACTCCAAGTCTCCTGGATTGCGTTTGTTCCAAAACTAACTCTCCCGAAGGTTTCATTCCGTTTGATATTCCTTTTCTGCAAAACACTGAAATAGGCAAAAAAACAGCAATTTGCACTGGGCCTTTGGTTAGTTGGTTAGTCCCAAAAATAATATAAAAGTGTACAATAAAGCCCATTGAACATCCAAAACTGATAATATAATAGAATGGAACAATAAAAAATTATAGATACGTTGGAGACGTATCACGCCCGCCCGCCAGAGCCGGGTTTCCGTGACAGGTAGAGGAAGGGGGCCGCCACCACCGGCCTCGCGACGACGTAGCATGGGCAACACCCGACCGCACCAGCCAACGGTAGCGATGAGAGGGGAAGGGGCGGCAGAGCGCTAGACGGCGAGTGTGGACGACCCCGGCCGCCCTGCTCGGGGAGGCGACGCGGAGGGGGGGGTTACAGGAGAGAGCTCTAGCCAAATGCGTGTACTCTGGGAATTTCTAACTATGTTAACATACATGCTTTCGCATCCCATAGTTAGATTCATGCAAGAACCTGGCCCTCCAAAGAGCTCAGAGCATTCCGACAGTCCGATTGGGGCTTGATGCGATTCTAACCATCTGATTTGGTCTCCATTGATTCATGTCCGTTAGATAAAAATCGTAGATGTAGCAAAGGATTATTGATTCTTTTTCACTCGGCAATTGGTCACTCATCACGGACTACCGAGCCTCTCAGTCTATGTGCCACGACTGTCATCCATTGTGGTTGGGAGGATGTATGGTGCCGACTTTCTGCGATGAAAGCTGGATGGCCCTGCCTATGGTTTCCACCACCTGCTGAGGGCATTTGCGGGAATCCATGTGCTGGCCCCTTTGTGGCGTGTTGTGGGTGACTCGGGTGAGGAGGGCGCCGATAGGGACGACTGCCTCATCATTAAAACTATTGTAACCATTAGATTTATTAGCTTGATCCACTAACATTCATCCAATCTACATACGAGAATCATCTACCATGTAACATGCATTAATGCATTCTAAATAGGTTTAAATCACATTGCATTTAATTGTGACATGCATAATTTTTATGTTAAGATTTGTTTTTTTCTTATGGAGAAAATTTCATTAGTGCAGAAAACGCTACTGGTGGCGTGCCAAAAATACCCTTGGTGGCGTCTTGACCACACACCATCAATAGTGCCACTAATAAAAAAATATTTAGGGTAACGCATTAGAAAACAAAAAAATCGGTATTATGAACATGCCCAAGACCACTATGAAGGTGCATACAAGATTTGATCTGATCATTCCCAACTCACAGAGGAAGAGAAAGGAGAGTTGGTGAAGATTGTTGGTGCATATGCCTGCAGCTAGGATTTTACAACCTACCAACAACAATTATTTTCTCCCTCGAACAGTCCTTCAAACAGAACCTTAGCCAACCCCTCAAATAGAACATACAATGTACTATCACTCTTCTGGGTTGCACACATCCGATGTCACTTATCCAGCAGCACTTCTCCATCCAGAACTAATCGCTACCAGAGGCTAGGCAGCCTTGCGGCAGAATGGAAGTATTTCACAGAGGACAAGAGAACGAATGGCAGATCATTGCATGCCATTGGTGGTGAAACTTGAGATGTATTGGAGAGCACCTCTCCTCTATTTATAGGGGAAGGAAGGGGTAGAGGAGGCAAGAGATGGCTACCCAAAAGCCCCCTTGCGAACACACCCCACACAATGGGGGAGGTTGCCCCCAAAAAGAAGCCCCAAGGGCCCCTCTCCCAACATGTCTCGACCATTTATGGGGGTTGCCCCCTATGGGCTACCAAAAAACTTCCATCAAAAGGGGGCCCCAGCCAAAACAGCCCCCCCCCCCCCCCGAAAAGGATGATCTGGTCCCCCTTGCAGTAACATAGTGTTTTTGCGCGATCGTCCCCCTCCAAAGAATTTCGGGAGGTCCGAGAACTTTTTCGATACCCTCCTAAAAAATCTAGATGCATTCCGAAACTTTTCTTGTTTGATGGTTTACTCTTGAAATAATTTTTGGTTTTCCGAAACACTTCCGGTTTTTTCTCAGAAACATTTTCAATGCCTTCGAAACTTTTCCGGTGACTTCCCGTCACACCCCTTTCCTATTACTCAGCAGATAGATTACCCTTAAGTGTGCGACCCTATAGGTTTAGTGAAGTATAGACATGACCAGAACATCTTCTGATCAATGATCAATAGCAGAACTATGGTATCAATATTGACCCCTATACATACATGAATGGATAATCGAGTGAACCTTTAGTTACCGTGTGATATTCTTATTGCTTCGTGATATGTTACAAAAACATGAGGTGAGACTTATCGGTATCCCCATGAATCAACAACTTGTTCACTATACTAGTTTCCTCATTACAGGTTTTGTTCTCTTTTATCGTTCCCGTATTTATGCATCCTTTTAATCAAATCACACCGTGTCTGGCCATACAATGATGGATACCATAACACCGAGAGTTCCCCAAGAATAACTCTCCATCATCGTAGGAGCAAATCCCAATCTTGGTCTCTCTATTCCCTTGTCATACTTTTTCGTGAACTCGTAAGTTATTATAATAGCCACCCTATTACAGATGACATTTAACAAACCCCAAAGTTTATGAAGCAAGTATGAAGGATCTCGATACTCTCATGATCTAAGGAATTATGCAAATGTTTAACTTTCTCCATATTATAAACCATTAACTTGTGACGAATGGATCTCGTATCATAACAACAATTGGGTAGGTTCAACACAAGTATCCTTCTAACATTGTGTCCTCAAAGTTGTCGGCATACTCATGCCATGATTAGGAAAAAAGAACCATCGTGCAACACTTGAGCTAGTCTTGTAGGTGATACCAGGGGTACAACGAGCTGTTATACAAACGGTTTTGAACCTCTTTCCGCGATGACATTTTAAACCGTCGCCAGTGTGTGCGATAAGGTGGGTCCTTCCCACACGACACAGAAACCGTTGGTGATAGCGAGCCATGATGCAGACGCGTTGCCAACTGTAATCGTATGCGATGTAGCAACATATCGCACACACCACATTCTGGCACACGTGTGAGATTGGTGATCAGACGTTTCTAATGACGTAGTGAAACCAAACGGTGTTTCATACTGAAGTGTTTGCGAAATAGTATCTAAGGCACATGGGCCATCATATAAATTGTGTGTGATATGTGCCCCATCGCACATGAGTATTCTAAGAAAATCGTCTGCCATGCATGACACCATCACACACGTTTCTCGAATAATTACCGTGTGCGATAATGTGCTATCACAAATGGTTCAAGAGCCCCTTCACACACATACTAGTGTCGTAGATCGTCTGCGATTTGTTGTGTATCACCGACGGTTGAGGTATGAGTGACGTGTGCTTTCTATTCGGGATCGCACATGTTTCCTGAAAAATTTATAAGTGGGATTGCATTTTGCATTGGGCACGGTTTACTGCAAGCTCTCATGTGCGATAATGTGCTATCACAAATGGTTCGGGAGCCCCTACGCACACGTTTAAGTGTTGCAAATCGTCTGCAATCTGGTGTGTATCACCGACGGTTCCGCTATGATTGACGTATGCTTTCCTTTGTGGATCACACACACTCATTTAGTTGAACCATGTGCGCATTAATGGGTACGTTAAAGCAAAAATATCGCATTTGAATCGGCATGCAAAAAGAAAATTCACCACAATATGCAATTGAACAAATAGTGTCCATAGGAAGAACATTCATCAAAATTCGCAACAATTGCAATTGAACAAATGGTAGCTAAATTCCAATGATTTGTCGACATATATGTGCAATACACAATTAATTGTGTACAAAATACGAAGACCTCATCACATGGAAAACAATGGATCCATGCGTATATATTTAGCGGCTAACTCTTACTCATTGTTTCAGGAGAAGGCATGCTGAAATGTTCTTTATCACCAGTGGGCTTGATATAGTGATTCAGACAGAAGTTGCCGATAAATATCCTAATCATCAGCAATTCACCAGCGGGGAGCGGTTCAGGAGTCCACGGTTCAAAGATGAGCTGCAGGATTTCTAAGATCAGAATGCGCCATATGAGTGGAGTATAAAATATTAATTAAGATAGACTTATTGGTACTAATTCGCCAACATCTTCACAATTGTCAACAGATTTACTAGTGGAGATCATGTGTCTGCAAACAAAGTATCCACAAAGGTTGGTCCCTGCTTGTTGCTGAGGACACTGAATTTTTGTGTGCAGAATTAGTCATGTATTTTCCTTTTTAGGAACAACCTAACCGGTGTTAGATGTATTTTTTTCTTTGGACAGAAATAGAAAGAGGTTTATTTAGAAACTTGAACATTTGACTAGCGTAAGAAACGGTATTGCAAACTATTGGATACGTTTTCCGAAAATAAGGGATTTCAGAGTCTTACCGGAGAAACGATCTCGTCTTGTAGTGGTAGTTCCCTCTTGAATAGATTCCCTGGTTTAGTTTTCCACAATGCCAGCACACTACAAATGAAGATGCATTATCACTTACTTGATATGTCTTCAACATATCTATAATTTTTGATTGTTCGATGCTAGTATATTATCTGTTTCGAATGTTTTATATGCATTTATATGCTATTTTATATCATTTCTTGGGACTAACCTATTAACCTAGTGCTCAGTGCCAGTTGCTATTTTTTTCCTTATTTTTGAATTTTATAGAAAACCAATACCAAACGGAGTCCAAACGGAATAAAACTTTACGATGATTTTTCTTGGACCAGAAAAAACTCACGAGAGTTGGAGAGGAGGCCAGAGGAGCCACGAGGAGGCCAAAAGACACCTGACCGTGCCCTGGGGGCGCCCTTAGGGCTTGTGGGGCCCTCAGGACTCCTCGAACCATAACTCCGCAAGTATAAATTCTCAAATATTCCCCATATACCAGGGGGCATACCAAAAATACTTTTCCGCCGCCGCAAGCTTCTATTCTTGTGAAATCCCATCTTGGGGCCTTTTCCGGCACTCAGCCGGAGGGGGATTCGATCATGGAGGGCCTCTACATCAACCTTGTTGTCCTTCCGATGAAGCGTGAGTAGTTTACTACAGACCTACGAGTCCATAGCTAGAAGCTAGATGGCATCTTCTCTCTGTGTGATCTTCAATATAATGTTCTCCTCGATGTTCTTGGAGATCTATTCGATGTAATCTTCTTTTGCGGTGCGTTTTTTGAGACCCGATGAATTGTGGATTTATGATCAGATTATCTATGAATATTATTTGAGTCTTTTCTAAACTCTTTTATGCATGATTGAGATAGCTTTGTATTTCTCTCCGACCGATCTATCGATTTGGTTTGGCCAACTAGATTGGTTTTTCTTGCAATGGGAGAGGTGCTTTGTGATGGGTTCAATCTTGCGGTGCTCAATCCCAATGACAGAAGGGGACGTGACACATATTGTATTGTTGCCATTAAGGATAAAAACATGGGGTTTATATCATATTGCTTGAGTTTATCCCTCTAGATCATGTCATCCTGCTTGAGGCGTTACTCTATTCTTATGAACTTAATACTCTAGATGCAGGCAGGAATCGGTCGATGTGTGGAGTATTAGTAGTAGATGCAGAATCGTTTCGGTCTACTTGTCACGGACGTGGTGCCTATATTCATGATCATTGCCTTAGATATCGTCATAACTTTGCGCTTTTCTATCAGTTGCTTAACAGTAATTTGTTTAACCACCGTATGCTTTATTCAAGAGAGAATCCTCTAGTGAAACCTATGGCCCGGGGTCTATTTTCCATCATATATTTTCAGATCTATAAAACCAAAAACCCAAAAATACCTTGCTGCAATTTATTATTATTTACTTTATTTTGCCTTTTATTTATCTTTTACATCTATATGTATTCACTACAAAAAAGACACATCCGTGACATTTTGGGCCGAACGAAAATCTTTTCTGTCATACTTATGACACTTCTTTGACGATAATTGTGACAAAACCCGATATCATCATAGATGTGGTGGGGTCCTACTTCTATGACAAAAAATCATGACAGAAAATGGGCTTTTCATCCTGGGCGGGCCAGAGACGCAGCTGCATGACATTCTTTGGGCCGTTCATGACGGAAAAAACCATGGTAGAAGCGAGGGCGAGGAAAATATCAGGGTGTTCCCGGTTACGATGGGTGGTCGGGGCCGAGCGATGCGCGTTTCTCTCGTACACGCACGTGCGTGGGTGCGAGGCGTTGGGCTCTAACTGAACCCGAGCGAGGCGTTGGGCTCTAACTGAACCCGAGCGATTGCACTGCAGGCTACGTGTTACTGAACCCGAGCGATCGATCGATGGCTGTTAACTGAACCTGATCAAGCGATTCTTTCGCTACTACTGCTAACTGAAGCCGATCGATGCTGCCTCTGAATGAACAGTGAGCGTTGTTGGGGGGGTTTGGATGAACAATTCCCGGTGGGGGTGGATGAACATGACCCCGTGGCATTGCCTCGGGATGAACAGTGAGTGTTGCTGGAGGGTTTGGATGAACAGTTCCGGGTGGGGGTGGATGAACAGGACCCCTATCGTTCGAGCCGGTTGGGGCTGGATGAACAGGATCACCCCGTGGAGGGCTGGATGAACAGTAGACGGTGGAGGGCTGGATGAACAGTAGCCCGTGGAGGGGTGGTTGAACAGGAGCCCGTGGAGAGGGCTGGTTGAACAGTAGCCGATGGAGTAGCGTGCGGTGGAGGCTGGATGAACAGGAGCCCGTGGATGAACAGTCATAGGTGGAGGCTGGAGGAGGTCAACAGTGGATGAACAGTAACCCCGTGGAGGCTGGAGGGGGTCGAAGATGGAGATGAACAGTATCTCATGGAGTCTCATTTTGCGGTACGCCACACCCCTCCCGATGAACAGGACCCATGTTTCGACCGTAGCGCTCCAACACAAGTCTGTTTCCTCTGTTTTGCGGTATGCCACACCCCTCCCGATCAACAGGACCCCTGTTTCGATCGTAGGAGGTCAGTTTCCTCCGTTTTGCGGTATGCCAGACCCCCCCCGATGAACAGGATCCCGTTTCGAACGTGGTCGGTCGAACACAAGGCCGTTTCCTCCATTCTGTGGTACACCAGGCCTCGTATCCATCGGCTGTTCCGTCCAAGCCGGTTGGCTCCCACGCGTTTCGTTTCCTCCCGATGAATACGACGCATTCCGTTGCCTCCCCATGAACACGACGACGACGTTGTTCCTCCGTTCCGACCTAGCCATGTACACGAGCCCTGGCTGTACGTACGTGCGAGTAGGCGTTCGAGACCCCGCCCGTATGTACGTATGTGGCCGTATTTACTTTCTTGCACCCTGGCCGCTGTATGTACATGTACATGCTACGTGCGCGCCTCTACTATGACACGTGCGCGCCTCTACATCGACAAGTATGTACGTACACGTTCGCCACCAGAATGAAAACGCTATGTATGCTTCGACACGGTGGGTCCCGACTGTCAGGCACTTCCTTTCGTGCGAAGATGTAGCTGGTGGGTCCCAGCAATCAGGGGGGAACATTTTTTTCACGAAATACGGTGGCCCGTCCGGTGGGTCCCCGCTGTCAGGTGGAGGAATTTTTTTTTTGCGTGTAATAAAGAGGCATTTCCTTGCTGCAGCCATGGACACAGCTGTCAGCCTCTCCACGTACAGTCCACGTCCGATGGAAGCCGTTCCTTGACGACGTTGACCACGCCGCGTCGAGAGCACCAGGGCGGTGGACGACGGCGAGGCCTAGGAAGGGGACGACGCGGAGCCAGGGAAGACGCGGCAGTGGATGCCCAGGCGTAGAGGAGTATGAGGGTTCACTGGTTCGCTGCGGTGTGAGGCTGCCATCGCCACAGAATAATAGGGGCTCTGGGTGAGTAGAGGGATGGCATGGCCGGCGGTGGGAGTAGTAGGGGCGGTGAGGCCTCCGCTGCATCGCAGCCGACCATGGGAGGCAGGAGCAGGGGGCACGACCGGCGCTGGTTTGGGCGGCTGTAGCAAGAAGACCAGAGGTTGAAGAAGCACTACGGCCATTGGATGGACATCGTACGGTTGCTGGAGCTAGAATCGTGCATATTGACTAAGTTGACAAAGCCCTCCGTCCTCGTTAACTTAGTAGGCCCACAAGTCAGCCTGCCACTATACTGGGTCCCAGCTAACAAGGGGAGTATTCATTTTTTTGTGCGTAATAAGGAGGCACTTCCTTGCGTGCGAAGATATAGCTGGTGGGTCTGAGCTGTCAGCGGCGGTAACGTTTCTTTCGCGAAATACAGAGGCCCTTTGGGTGGGTCCCTGATGTCAGGTGGAGGAATCATTATTTTGCTCTTAATAAGGAGGCATTTCCTTGCGTGCGGCCGTGGACCCAGCTGTCGGCCTCTCCACGTACAATCCACTTCAGATGCATGTCGGTCGTTGACCACGTTGACCAGACCGCGCCGAGAGCACCAGGGCGGTGGACGACGGCGAGGCCTAGGAAGGGAACGACACGGAGCAGGGAACACTCGGCAGTTGTTTCCCACACAGAGGGGAGTACGACTGTACGAGGGTTTACTGGTTCGTCTGCCATCGCCGCAAAATAACAGCAGGTGTGGGTGAGTAGAGGGATGGCTAGGCCAGCGATGGGAGTACGGTGGGGCGGTGAGGCCTGCTCGGCAGCACAGCTGGACACGGGGAGGAGGGAGCAGGCAGTCCCGCCGGCGCTTGTTTGAGCGGCTGGAGCAGGAAGAGCAGAGATTGAAGAAGCACGACGACCGTTGGATGGACATCCAACAGTCACTGCTTGTGCGTCAACCTTTTTTTAGGAAAGTCTCAAATCTGTGGAAAACAACATACAACCCATCTGCCATTATTTCTAATAATTTACAGCCCATTTGCTAATTCTTAAAGTTTTTTTTGGAGCCCATATTCTTTTTGTTAGCATTACAGCCCATATTGTGTCCACGGTTAAAAAATTATACGAAATTTTGCATATTTCGGTGCAGTCCGAACTGTTTTTAATCCCGAAATTTCGAGTCACATTCAAACTTATTTTAAAAATAAATGTATATCAATATAAAATCCAACAAATTGTCCATGCATAAAAATTAATGTAATTTACAATCTCAAAATATAAAAAAAAGAAATTTGAAACTAATTGCTGGTTTGATGTGTTTTAAAAATGTACAGCCCATTTCTCATTACTGATAGGCCATTTTCTTGGCCAGCCGACTGAAAGCTCTCCTTGGCTTGATAGATTTGCAGCCGAACAGGACTGACAAAGCGACTTACTTGGAAAATGACCAAAAAAACTGGGCTGTGGCCATGGACCCAGCTGTCAGCCTCTCCACGTACAGTACTCTTCCGATGGAAGTCGGTCGTTGACGACATTGACCATGCCGCGCCGAGAGCACCAAGGCGGTGGATGACGGCGAGGCCTAGGAAGGGGACGACGCGGAGCCGGGGAAGACGCGGCAATGGATGCCCACGCGGAGAGGAGTACGAGGATTCACTGGTTCGACTGCGGTGTGAGGCTGTCGTCGCCGCAGGGCCTGGCTAGCGGTGGGAGTAGTAGGGGCGAGGCCTCAACGGCAGCACAGCCGGCCACTGGAGGCAGGAGCAGGCGGTCTCGTCGGCAGTGGTCTGGGCGGCTGGTGCAAGAAGAGCAGCGATTGAAGAAGAAGCAACAGGACCGTTCGATTCAAATCCAACGGTTACTGCTGTTACTGCTGCTAGAATCGTTTGTTGACTAAGTTGACAAGCCCTGCGTATGCGTCAACTTAGTAGGCCCACAGGTCAGCCTCCCAACCGGTGCGCCCCTGATGTCAGTGGGAGGAGTAATTTTTTTCGCGTAATAAGGAGGCAGTTGATTGCGTGCGGCCAGGCCAGCGGAGGGAGTAGGGTGGGCCGGGGAAGCCTTCGCGGCATCACAGCGGGCCACAAGAGGAGGGAGCAAGCAGTCCCGCCGGCGCTAGTTTAGGCGGCTGGAGCAGGAAGATCAGAGATTGAAGAAGCACGTCGGCCGTTGGATGGACATCCAACAGTCACTGCTGCTAGAATCGTGTGTTGACTCACACAGCCTTGCGTAAACAAGTCAGCCTCATATCTGTGGCGTGTGCATCCCATTTGCTATTATTTTTGTAATTTTTACCCATTTTCTAATTCATATGGAATTTATTGCAGCCCGTTTTCCATTTTTAGAATTGCTGCCCATTTTCTGGTCAGTACCAGGGTCAAAAAATTAACTAAATATGTGGGAAATTTTGAAAATTTGTAATTTTTTTGCCGGGGAACAAAATATTCTTAATCCAAAAATTACTAAAACAAATTTAAAAATAAATTAGTACTATGTCATGTTAAATCCAATGAAATACGTATAAGATATCAGTGAAGAACAAAAACAAAAAAAGAAACTAATATCCCATTTGCTATAATTTTTTTGGAATTTTCAACCCCTTTTGATATTACTTTTAACAGACACTGACCATACTCTTTGGCCAGGACGGAATGCATCCCTCCTCGTCTTGAAAGATTTGCAGCCCAGTAAGTTGGAGAAAACAAATAGGCCTAGCTTGGGTATTCTTCAAAAAGAAATACTGGGCTACCTATTTTCCCAAAGAAAAACCTGCTAGGTTGGTCATGTTGTTAGACGGGCCATAGAGACCGCACAACCCAGTTTATAGCCTACTCCTCCGAATTACTACTAAAAAAGTTGTGCAATTCTGTCGTTAATTGACTATACGTTGAAAATGATGTGGGTCCCAGATATCAGCAGGGTGGATTAGAGTAAAAAAACGAGGGGTTCATCTGAGTAGTAAAAGAGGTTCGTTCTTGTGTTCGGGAGTGGACCTGGTGGGTCCGTACTGTCATACTCACAACTACAGTCCTCTCCCGATTCACTATGTTGACAGCGTCGTTTCAAAAAAAAACTATGTTGACAGGGCCGGACGGCGGTGCCGCGGCGAGCGCACCAAGGCGGAGGATAAAGTGTTGTCGCCAATGTGCTAGGCTGGCTTGGACATTCTTATTGAAAAACAAAAATGGACCGGATCTATTTACGACGTTGACTGCAATTTGCATGGGTCCGCTGGTTGCAGGAAGAAAATGCTGGGAGAAAGAAGACTGGTCGCTATCATTGCCAAAGAATAATATCGATTGAATGTAACGACACTATCATCGGAAATAATATCCTCCTGTTAAATCGTGAATTTAAAGAACGGGTGCATGAGCATTTAGCTTTATTTATTTATTTACTTATTTATGTTTAGGGGACCATGAGCATGTACCTCGGCCGGATTCATGTGAGAGCCTCCCTTCCTGTTAATTATGGGCTTCTCTATTGGGCCTTCATCAGTGGGCTACATGTTATCAACAAGTGGAAAATGTGTTCCGTACGAAAAATAGTATGCGCTACGTACGGTACGGGGCACTAAAGGATCGAACCATGCAACGACATCCAAAACATTGTGTTTGTCGTTCTAACAACACATTTATTCAACCAACAGATGAAATATACTACTGATTGTACATTGAGAACAGCAGCAGCAACCAGGGCTGGGGGTGCAACAGAAGCAGTAAGCAGGACAGAAGAGTGAAGACGCAACTCTCTCTTCCAAACCAATCATCAGCCATCATTACAAAAGGGCTACCAAAAATGAACAAGTCTATGCATCAAACTAAATAAAGGTCCTACTACATCAAGTGTATGCATCTAACTAACTGGCTCAGTTAGACGTTACTATTTATTAAGCTGTGGAGAATGGCTGACGGCTTGAACCAGATGGGTGCCTGACGGGGGAAACTCCAGCCAGCAGGTCAAATTCTGATACTTGTGACCCTCTCTCCTACTTTGGGCTGCAGAGCATGGCGGCACATATCAGGGTATGGTGCATGCAGAGATGCATGGTACGCTGTGTACACACAGTTTTGCCTGATGAACGAAACCGCGCTGCCATCATGATCCTTGCCGTCGGTTATCTCTTGGTTAATCGGATAATTCAGTCCGACAAACAGAGAGCATGTACCAAGGCTACTTACCAACCTCCAGTCAAAAATTCCTGAAGGCCCAGAGAAGCTGGGATCCTACTCAAAGACCTTGTAGTGACTGTGATTGTATTCCGCGGAAAAACACGCCCTGTACGTGCGAATGATTTCGTCTGATCGAGCCAGGAACCACCTGCAACTGCCATGCCGCTTTTCTTTGAAAGGTTCTGGGATTAGGAAGGGTAGGGACACCAGGCGGCCTACAACATCATATCAAGTTGGAGTCAAATAACCCTCAAAAAAAAGTTGGAGTCAAATAAAAAAGGGCTCTTGATGTAGTCAATCTTAAGAACAGCATGTTATGAGCATGAATATTTTTTCAGTAAATGTTGCAGTAATATAAGCAAGCCATCATGATATCATAGGAAAGTAACATACTGCTGTAACAACCGTTTTTAGCGATGACTGGAGTAGGCCAGCAATACGTCCAGCCATAGAAGGAGTCGATAGCGTAAATGAAGCCCTTGTGTTCAATGGCATCAAAGAACTATGGAGGATGTATGATCTTGCAATGGACGTGCAGATTTATCCACTTACCGCAGTGACCTGTCAGATAAGCGAGACCGCGGTTGAAGAACGCAATTATCCTGAAGTCTTTATAATTCGCAGATCTTGTGGGCACTTGGCAGATTACAACCTTGAGCAAATCAAACTTGGTATCATGTTGGCTACTATAAGATTCCGAGTATTCTGGGCCGCGGTGCCAAAGCAGTGCAGTGTTAATCGAAGGAAGGGGATCAATCGCCGGGTGTAGACCTCCACGAGCATCCAGCTGCCGCGACCGTCGATGAGCACCATCCAAGACGTGTTCATGCCAACCCAGTACATACCGTTAATGTAGTTGAGGGTGACGGGGATCGGATCACAGTCAAGGGGTTTGATGCTCGCCACCCTATGATTGTTATGTTGCGTGACACACTGTTTCTAAAGATCAGGCGGCATCAGCAAGCAAGGAGCTGGCTTAAAAAGCTCCAGCCTCGACGAGCACGCAGCGAGCGGCATGGTACTGATATTGTCCACATGCGAAACAATGAGCTTGATTACCTCTATGGGGAGCGAATTCCAGCCACTCTTTCGGCGGACGCTGCTCGGTTCTGCCAATGTTAGTGCTTGGGTTTCGGACGAGGGGAGGAGGTGCCTTAGCGGGGATGGAAGAGCGGACAAAGATGGAGAAGCGAATATGTGCTGCGAGAAGTGGACAGGTGATGATGACTACAGCACGCCGCTTGACTTACGAGACATATACCAGCAGCATAGGGTCATATCAAAGTCAGACAACTTGCTTGAGTGATCACAGTAATGGTACTCCCTACAGTACCTGCTACTATGCCCTAACTTGCTTGAGTAGAGTAGTAGTGGAGTAGGACTCTGCTCTACTACTAGCACCGGAGGAGTAGTATGTTCTAATCTAAAATAGTTACAAACTTCAATGCCCGAGCGTGGAACGACTATGAACTGCCATCGGTGCTAACTCCAATCCTACAAGTCATGTACACTGTACTGACAATGGAACCCACAGAGTACTTAGAATACAAGATTCAGGACGCAATTAACTTTTTATAGAGGGAGAATCATACACGTAATTAACTCAAATGGATTGGACATGACTCTATTATTCTCCAACAGAAACCGGCAAATTTCCTCCCGCTGGCCGGAGTAGGTTTCTCGGTTTGCATGCGGGTTTAACAGAGGGGTTTGATGGAGGCGAGGAGGCGTGTTCAGCTGGGCGTGCAGTGGACGGCGCGGTACTATTTGATTTGACAACTACAACTAGTATATTATAAAAAAACAAAGAAGAGTAGTAGAGATAGAGATAAGAATAGAGACAAGGGAGGAGCACCATCTACTGCTTCGTGGGCTACTCCTGCACTCCATTCGGCGGCCGCAATGTCCCCTACATCCACTCCCTCCTACGCTCCATTTGGCGAGCGTTGTTGAAATTTGGCGAGCGCACTCTCGCGACTACTAGCAGCGACGACTTCACCGACGATGACTTCTTCCCCGACCTCGGCAACCTCTTCCTCAACGACATGGGCGACAACCTCAGCGCCGATGGTGCTGCTCCCGTTGCACTGTATGTGTTTCTGTCCTTCCTGTTCGAAATCGTGGTAGAACTCATGTTTCTAGTCTGTGTCCTAGATTCGATCTGTTCATCTACTATGCTAGTCTGCATGATTAGTTTAATCTCTGTTATAGACGTCATGATTTATTTTGTAGTAAATCTCATAGTAACTTGATCATATATTCAACTGGTGGAACGTCCCCTACAGCCACTCCCGTTTCATGGACGGCTTGGTCGATGCCTCCAAGGAGCCCTTCGTCTACTGCTATGAGTGCCGAGTGCCATTTTGGGGCTCGCCGGCGGACATCGTGCATCACCTGACGCTGGCGTGCGGCAATCACTACTGGCCCTTGGCGAAGAACATCAAGTGCGAGGCGTGCTACCCGTTCACCATGCCGGAGTCGTTGGAGGATCAACGCTGCCTGCTAGTCTCGGAGGAGGACGGCAGCGTCTTCCTCTTGATCGTGGCCACCGGCGAGGCCCACGCAGGACGCCGCCACATCTCTGTATTGTGCGTCAGGGGCGACGCCGCTGACGCTGACACTGACACGAGGCCGATGTACGGGTGCGTGCTCACTATTACTAACCCTCAGAGGTACGTGGGCGGCGACGCTAGTTACGCCAAGCATACTTGGACTCTGCCGAGCTGGAACTTTCGTGCCGATGTGGACATGGAAAGAGCACGGTGTTATTTGAACCCCAACGATGTGCACAGGGACTCCAAGAAGATTCACCTGGACATCAGCATTATCAAGTTAAATGTTGATCATTAGTCTTCGCTCAATGTAATCCGCTGTCTAAGCATGTGGAGACTTCCATGCATGATCTTGCTCTATTGGAGTATCGCGCATGAATAAAAGTGTATCCATTTATGGTTTAGTCTAGAATCTTCCATGTATGAATTTTTACTACAGTACTGGTGAAAGAATTATGATGAACCATTTCTTACATATCCTCTGCCCCTTCCAAGTCATCCTGATTTAATCCCTCCGTCTAGGTGTATAAGGGCATGATTAATACTTAAATAGTATAGCCAACTGTTGACTATAAGAAAGTGTTATGTCATCTGTAGCCAACATGTATAACAATGGATACTCAAAAACTAATTCTTGAAGATCATTTCATGCAAAGCACAATAAGAGTTATTTCTTCACAAGTTTTGGATGCAGGTTGAACAGTTGAACGCTTTTGTTTGCAAAAGATATTTTTTTATCTATTTCACCCGGATGCTTGTGAGCTCTAGTGATGAAATAATATCCGAACGAACCTATCGATACCCGTTACACATGAGATGACCCCCACATCCTTTGTCGAAATAAACAACTCCCCGATCAATGCATTTCACTCTTTCGTGCAACGCACGGGCACCTTACTATAGATTACTACAACCAAAAATTGTACTAACATTATATATAGTACGATAAATGATGATGCATGTCACCTAAAATTGTAGGAGTATCATTAAAAACTATGTTCAAATATGAATCCAACGATATTGTTTCTGTTTACATGCACTAACATTTTGTCAGTTAAATCTTCAGTCAAATTCAATGGGGGATAAACCACGACCGATGTAGTCGTACTAGTGTAGAGGGCGGCGCTACATGGGAGTCTCACCCCGCTCGTGGCGCGGCAGTAAAGCCATCGTATCACAAAACCGAACCACTCCTAGTAATAAGCGGCCTGGTAAAATAAACGGACAAGCAACCATCACATCCCGCCGTCTTTTTTGCATTTCATCTCTCTGCATTTACTTTCTCCGGTTCATCTCGCACACTCGATCCCTAGCTACTACTCCTAGGGCCAGTTCTTTTGGCGGCTTCCCCAGCTTTTCCCATAAGACTAGTCACAGTGCATAGTAACATTAAGGCGCCTCACTCATTTATTTGGGCTTCTAAACTACTACTAGTAGTACCTCCGCCCTGGTTTATTCCTCACCATTGTAATTTGTGCTAAATTTTGACCAAAGATTTAACTGATAAAATGTTAGTGCATGTGACATGCACTAAGATTTCATTAGTTAAATTTATGATCAAAATTTGATACAGATTACAATGGGGACCAATAAACTAGGATGGAGGTAGTAGTTATGGGATTACTAATCTAGAACCTAAAAGAACTTGCCCCTGGCACTCCTACTAGTAGTAGTACTCAAGTTGGAATTCCAATTGCACGGCACAACTTGTTAGGCAAAAAATTTGATACAGGGTGTAGGAAGCGGTTTGGGAATTTGCATGCCTTTCCGACTAGTGAGATACTCCATACAAAGTACGACAGAGAAATAACCATAGAGAAGGAAGCTAAAAGTAAACAATCAAACGAGCATTTTTGCATTTGTTTTGCATTGAATCGTTTCACAAGCTTGACTAGTGCTGTTTTTCTACTTTTACAAAAACCGCGTCGTAGTGTTAAAATGTGCATTTGCACGTACATAAGTAATAGTAGTACTCCCTCCGTCTAGGTGTATAAGTCTTCCCTCCTTCTTGGTCACAGTGCACAACCAAAGATGACTTATTGACCTGGACGGTGGGAGTAGCACTGTCTGCAAGCATATATAGAGAGAGACGTGTAGTGCGATAGTATATGGTAAAGTTTGTGCTATATGCACGTACTTACAAAATGCGTACGAATACACAAGGTTTCCAAACTATCCCTTTTACATACTTAATTAAGGACGCTAAAAATTCCTGAACGTTCGGGGTTTATCGTTTGCGTCCCAAAACTAATGAGATCGCCTTACGAAACAAAAATTATACTCCTCCTAAAAGCCACGGCGCTCGCAGGAGCGCTTGCAGCATGCCACGAGTGCCCTGGTGCGTGGCCGTTTCCTAGCGCGCCGACACAACGCCTCTTCCTCAGCCTCGCAACTCGCGAGGTGCTGATTGGCGGCTTGCCGGCGGGCGAGCGCGATCTCACCAGTGTGGTGATCCGGCGCCAACAGGTACTCCTCCTCGCTGGAAGCGTGCACCCGGTCCATGTAACGCCAAGTGTAGATGAGGAGCTTGGGCCCGACTGCACTCAGGGCTTCGGCACGGGCGTCCTCCGCCACCCTCACGGCATTCACATGAGCCTTCTGCCAAAGAGCCAATTGACTGACTCTCTCGAACGCGACATAGGACTCCCAGGCAGCTTGTCCCGCGGTGCGCTTCTCTTGCTCGGCCTTCTTCTCCGCCTTTATTTTGGTGCGCTCTACTGGAGGCAAAGCCTCCCACAAGGCGACATCCATTTCTTTCCAAAGCTCCTCAAGGCTGGGGGGGCTCGGCAGGCGGCGCGGCGTTCTCCTCGTAGCGGGGAGCCGATGCGTCCTACAACGTGCGTGCTGGCGAGGTTGGGAACACCGGCACGTCCACCTCGATGCATCACAGCAAGGAGCGGAACACCGACACGTCCTCCTCGACTAGTGGCGGCGAGGAGCGGAACGGCGACGCATCCACCTCGACGCATCGCGGCGAGGAGCGGAACGCCGATGCAACCTCCTCGACTAGTGGCGGCGAGGAACGGAACGACGACGCGTCGCGGCGCGGCGAGGAGCGGAAAGCCGACGCGTCCTCCTCGACTAGTGGCGGCGAGGAACGGAACAGAGACGCGTGACCGTCTGCGTGGTGCAGCGAGGGGCGCCTAGGGCTTGGGAGGGGCGATGCCATGGTGGTCGACGTGATAGGAAGGGGGAGGAGATAGCGATGTCGTGGGAGGCGCAGTATTTATAGCGAGCAATGGCATACCGACGTAAGATATGGACTGAGCTGCATTGACTTAACTGCAGGTCCAGTTGCGTCACTGACATGTGGGCCAGACCCCTGTTGGGCCCATATGTCAGTGAACCAATGCACCTGCAGTTAAGTAACAGCTACGTGGGCATATTTGTTGGAGTAAATTACGGGGGAGGGAAGGGGTTGAAATATTGCTGGCCACAACGGGTTGGACAAGCGCGGGGAGGAGAGTCATGCATGCAGATTTTTTCCACATGGGGTGGAGTGCTGGGACCGCCGGAGGGAGAAGGAGAGTCTGGCAGGCATATTGTTTCCACACATGGAGAGGAAAATATTTGGAGACGAACGGGATTCCTGCAGGTATGGGGAACGGTGCATAATAAACCTCATTTTGCATGCCGGGCTAGGTATAGTCTCAAGTCATTAAAAACATACACGCCCCACACATGTTCATATTTCAAGGTGCACTAAATTATTGCATGCGATGACTAAGGCTGGCCATAATGGTGGTATCTTAGCTGGTATCATGCACACGGGAATAGCAAACATGCTGATGTGGAAAAGAATTAAAGAAGAGAGGGGTGTTAGAGTAACTAGTGTTCATGCATGCATTGGTAAACACATTTTTTGTGAAAAAAACTACAAAAACTATTCCACCGCCTCTATCTTGCTAAGAGTAGGTCAAAATTTTGAATCGAGCCCTTTAAACTAGAAGGGAGGTAGTAGTACTCTAATAGCTAACCTTGGCCCTGTTTGGAACCATGTGTTAGAGTTAGTTTGGGTTAGTTTGAACTCAACTAACCCAAAAAAATCCAACCCACCCAAGAGGTGCTTTATACTACTCATTATAATCAGTATTGTAGATATTGATATTTTTAGTATAAACGGTTGATGGAAGTAAAAAGGACCAGAGGGAGTATCATGCATGCGGAATACGCAAAAAAATTGCTCATTTATAGCCGGTCGAAGTCTCAAACGGCGCGACCGCGTGAGGGAGGCGAAGGTCGTGGGAGGCGCGACGGTTGACGAAATTAATTGAAGTTACACACAAGCCGGCATGGCGTGCGAACAGGCAGAAGCTATACCGTCAGGCCTACGATATGGGTCTAGTAGACATGACATCTAGTGGGCCTGCATAGTTCTCGAGAACTCTTTGGGGGCTTGCAGCCGTTTATCCACCGGGCAAGCCAGCAACCCCACGCCGTTCGCACGCCCTACTTGTCCCCGTCTTCTACTAGTATAGTACCTTACAAAAGTTCGCTCCCAGTCGCCCCGTCCTTCCACATTACGGCAGTTCCACTAATCCTAACCCTCCTCGCAAATCCATGGCGTCCCAAATCTCCATGATCGGTGGTGAGTACAACATTAGAACCATCACCGGGGATGAGTTCGACGTCATCTACACCCGTTCTTCCGCAACGGTGAAAGAATTCCTTGCTCGCTTCAAACGCATGTTCGAAAACTCAAATGATGAGTGGGTCGCTGGGCTAGATGTTGAGTACACCACAGTCCTGGGAAGTGAGAAGAAACTAAAGGAGGCAGAGAAGAAGAAGCCCGCCGTGATCCAGGTTTGCGTGCATGACTTATGCTTGGTCTACCACATATGACATGCCGACGTTGAGTGCGAGGAATTTAAGAAGTTCCTCAAGGGCGGCTGAGTCAAATTCATTACTGTAGACTTTAGGAACGACAAGGAAATCCTGGGTCGGATAGGCCTCGTTGTAGGCAACCCCTTCGACCTCCAGAAGGAAGGGCTGGTGCTCTCCCTTGATCAGCCTTCAATGCTGACCCTGGCAGGAGCCATGGTTCATCCTTCGTACGGTAAACTGAAGAAACCTCATCACGAGTTTCATCATGCATGGGAGTCAAAGACATTAGATGAAGATCACATCCTGTACGCAACAATGGATGCCTACCTTTGTTTAAATATCTACAAGGGTTGGATGAAGAAGCAGAGCCCAGTGTCCAGTTAAAGCAAAGAAGCGTCGGCGAAGAGGAAGAGGGACGAGGACGAAGTCAAGGACGTGGACTCGGACTCTGAGTAGGTGGCAGTGTCGTCGCTCATGCTGGTTCCACTGCAGTGTCAAGCAGACTAGTTGCTTAGTTTATTTTCAAGGGTGTGTTGTGCTAAGGCCCCAACAGAACTATGTTTATGTTCTTTCTCGTTATTTGAACTCTTTAGTACGTACAGTAGTACTAGTACTATGTCTTACTACTGTTCTTATTGTAGTTGGTACTACTACTCGTATCTTCGTGCTCCTACTGTAGTTAATATGTTTGTACTAGTAGTATAATTTGGATCAGTCGATTTGTGAAAGAAATTCGACGGAGTGAAGGAAGAAGACGGCAGGGTGCCCATGATCTATCTTATGAGTGTTGGGTGTGGAATGCAGTTCGCCAGAAAAAATGGATCGTGCCTGGGGTCAAACGGATGGCGGGGGTGGGGGAGCATGGCGATGGCAGGCGGTTCAGGGGAGGGCGCGGCGGCGGCGGCAGGCGGTTAGGCGTGTGGCGGGCTGAGAAGATGAACCGTGCATCTATTTCAGAGGTTGAAGAACCCCTTCTAGCCATTCATGTTGCATCAAACGGCTCACAAGAGTCGACTGACCCAAATTGCTCCTTCAGATTGTAGGATCCACGTGGCATTCAAGGTCTCGAAGGTAGATTCCGCGTCTGCACCCGATTTCAGGGCTCGACGCGCGCGCGACCGGCTTCCGCCGTGACAGCCACCATCGCGTCTCCTCCGCGCAGGCGGAGACGACAATGACACGCTAGTTCCTCCTCGCCGGCGTGCTAGAGCACGCGCTCGTCCTCCTCTTCGTATGCTGCGTGCATAGACGCGGCTCCACCAGTTGCTCGCGTGCTTGGCAGCGCGGCGGCATCATGAGGAGGGACTGCAGACGACGTGAGCGGGCGAGCCTTCGGCTTGGTGGCGACACGGCGGTGATGGGCGAGAAATTGTTGGCCGGACCAGGCGGGCGTCGGCATGCGCAACGGCGGCGGCGGCATATCGATGAGTGTGCGTATGGGAGCTTAGTTTAGTTTTATACAGGATTGGTAAAACTTAAAAGAAAACCGTACTAGTACACGTAAACATTAGACTTGGGCATCGCTTTTATTAGTTACCATAGCCACGATACGGAATCATGTGCAAGCGCGTGAACCACGGCCGCGCGGTCGATCGAACAGTGTGTCACCGTGTCGCGCTTGAAGGACATCCACCGAACCTTTTTTTGTGTGTGATAACAATCCCCGAATATTACTCTACTTTTTTTTCCAAGAAAAGTTCTTGACGCTACAATATTTCCATATATTTGAATATAGCTCCAGTTCGTGTTTATTTGGATTTGGACGTTTTAGGTGCGCCCTAGTTTTTTTAATACTGATTTTGGGGCTGTTTGGTTCCCAGCCACCATTTGCCAAGCCAAAATTTGGCACCCACAGTTTAGTTGGCATGTGTTTGGTTTTTGCCACACTTTAGCTTGCCACACTTTATTGCCCATATGGCCCACTTGTCATAGAGACAATGTTGCCACACTTGCCTAAGGTTAGTTCTTCAAAATGAGAGCCACAAGTTGGCAAGCCTAAGGGAATCTTGCCACACTTTTTGAGTGTATGTAATGTGGGACCCTAATGTGGCTTGCCTAAGGTGTGGCTTGAACCAAACAACCACCTAAGTTGGTCAAACTTGCCTAACCTTAGGTGTGGCAACCTTAGGCGAACTTGCGGGCTGTTTGGTTTTAGGCCTAGGAATGCCACATTTTGCCACACAATTTTTGCCACACTTGCCTAAGGTTAGTTCTTTAAAATTTGTTTGGTTTGTGACTAAGGGGCTGTTTGGTTTGTAACTAACTTTGCCAAAGATTGCCACACCTAAGGTTAGGCAAGTTTGACCAACTTAGGTGAGTGTTTGGTTCAAGCCACACCTTAGGCAAGCCACACTTGGGTCCCACATGGCATAGACACAAAAAGTGTGGCAAGATTCCCTTAGGCTTGCCAACTTGTGGCTCTCATTTTGATGAACTAACCTTAGGCAAGTTTGGCAAAAATATGTGGCAAAGTGTGGCAATACTAGTCCTAGAACCAAACAGCCCCTAACTTTGCCAAAGGTTGCCACACCTAAGGTTAGGCAAGTTTGACTAACTTAGGTGAGTGTTTGGTTCAAGCCATACCTTAGGCAAGCCACACTTGAGCCCCACATGGCATACACACAAAAAGTGTGGCAAGATTCCCTTAGGCTTGCCAACTTGTGGCTCTCATTTTAATGAACTAAGCTTAGGCAAGGTTGACAAAAATGTGTGGCAAAGTGTGGCAATGCTAGGCGTAGAACCAAACAGCCCCAAGGGAATCTTGCCACACTTTGTGAGTGTATGTCATGTGGGGCCCTAGTGTGGCAAAAAGTATATTGCCTAAGGTAAGGCTTGAACCAAACACCCTCCTAAATTGGTCAAAGTTGCCTAACCTTAGGTGTGGCAAGATGTGGCAACCATAGTCACAAACCAAACATCCTAGTCTCAAACCAAACAACCCCTGTGTGTGTGACTGAGAGAGAATGTGTGTATGTGTCCATATGTGTGTTGTGGCGGAAGGGCAATGTGGAGACGGTGTGCGTGTGATAGAGACATAGAGATGTGTGAATGTGCAAATGATCATGCATGAGTGAGACATAGACAGATTCCGATACGTTGTGTATACATGAGAGAACGGTCTTCTATTTTACTTGTGTGTGTGTGTGTGTGAGAGAGAGAGAGAGGAGCATCCGTAACACAACAACCATCTCTCTCGGTTCGTCCGTCCCTCGCACGATTGCATGTAACACATGCATCAACGCGCACATTTTGACACCCTCACCCGGCCCCTGCCCACCTCAAGGCCCGCACACACAATCTCTTCATGAATACCCTGTTTAGCAAGTAGCTTTCCATCACATACACACACATTTCTCTCCTTAGGGTTGTCTTCTCTCAATATCTGACACACACACACACATCACACATCACACACACCCCTCCCCTGAGCACACAATTCATCCCCATCCAAGGTTATATGGCGACCACTCTCGCTTGTGCTTCTTTGCACCCCGGCATGCACAACACCTCAATCTTCAAAGAGGGCATCGAGGAGATCGAAGACGGCGACCACACTACGCTAGAGAATGCGGGGCCATTTGGAAGCAGGATGATGTGACGACGGCTGACTGACTCCTCCCCCCACCCTCTCTCTCTCTCTCTCGCACAAAATTACCAATCCCTCTCTCCCCCGCACAAATTTATCAATCCCTCAACCCACGAGATCGTTCCCCTCTCGTCCATGTTTTTCCAGATCTCTCATCAAACCTGTTGTCTCTTCTCCTTCCACGTGTACAGAATTCGGATGCACATGCATCTCACGTATATTACATGTCTCCATCTTTCTCACAGACCTAACTTCTTCCTCTCTCTTTCTCATTCTATCTCCCTCTTTCTGTTTTGTTAGGTTTGTCTCCTACTCTCTCGTCCACATACATACAATCTTTCCCACCCTATATGCTCCATCTTCGCAAGCTCTCTCTGCATGTTTCATTCACACATTGGGATGTGTTCAAAATGTTGCTTTTATAATGGCTGATCTAGAGTTATTGTAGGTTTTGTTGCATCCTACAAAGTAATAACTACGAAATGCATTTTGATTGTCATTTGACTGGGATTATGCGAGTTTGAGCATGTTGTGAAGTACTATAGACCTCGTATACATCTTGGAATTCGACAATGATTGTAAGTATTGAATTGTATAGACCATTACATTCGAAGTCAGTAGCCTAATATATTTATTTCACAATCTCAACAAATGATTAATTCACTACATACTAAGAAAACAAATGTGTACACCCTCCGTTTTTATTTAAGTCTACGGATTAGCATTGGTCAAAGTCAAGTTTTGTAAACTCTAAGAAAGTTTATAACAAAAAATATTAGCATATACAATAACAAATAAATACCATTAGATTCATTATTGAATGTTGAGGGAGTCCTGGATTAGGGGGTCTCCGGACAGCCGGACTGTTGGACTATGAAGATACAAGATTGAAGACTTCGTGTTGTGTCCGGATGGGACTCTCCTTGGCGTGGAAGGAAAGCTTGGCGATACGAATATGTAGATCTCCTCCCTTGTAACCGACTCTGTGTAACCCTAGCCCCCTCCAGTATTTATATAAACTGGAGGGTTTAGTCTGTAGGACAACAACAATCATACCATAGGCTAGCTTCTAGGGTTTAGCCTCTACGATCTCGTGGTAGATCAACTCATGTAATACTCATATCATCAAGATCAATCAAGCAGGAAGTAGGGTATTACCTCCATCGAGAGGGCCCGAACCTGGGTAAACATCATGTCCCCTGCCTTCTGTTACCATCCGCCTTAGACGCACAGTTCGGGACCCCCTACCCGAGATCCGCCGGTTTTGACACCGACATTGGTGCTTTCATTGAGAGTTCCACTGTGTCGTCACCCTAAGGCTTGATGGCTCCTTCGATCATCGGTAACGATGCGGTCTAGGTTGAGGTCTTCCTCCCCAGACAGATCTTCGTATTCGGCGGCTTCGCACTGCGGGCTAACTCGCTTGGCCATCTGGAGCAAATCAAAAGCTACGCCCCTGGCCACCAGGTCAGGTTGGGAAATTTGAACTACACTGCCAAGATCCGCGGAGACATGATCTTCGACGGATTCGAGCCCATGCCAGGTGCGCCGCATGATCACGACGAGCGTGATATAGCTCTGTCGTCGGACAGTGTTCGGGAGATCACACCGGCAACTACTCCGGTCTTTAATCCGGAGCAAATTGCGCCATCCAAGGACGGGTGGATAGACCCCGCCATGGAGGTCGTACTCTCAACGGCGATAGAGCCGAATACTGATTTCACCCCTCACGAGAGCCGTGATGCCGAACCACTGGATTCATCTCCGGCCACGGACTCCGAGCCGCCTGTGTCCGTGCCTATCCAATCCGATTGGACGCCGATCATGGAGTTTACCTCCGCGGATATCTTTCAGCACTCGCCCTTCGGCGACGTGGTAAATTGGTTAAGGTCTCTCTCCTTGTCAGGAGAACCTTGGTCGAACTATGTCCGGCTAGAATGGGATGCGGACGACGAAGAAATTCGCTGCCCACCCACCACCCACTTAGTAGCCACTATGGATGATTTAACCGACATGCTCAACTTTGACTCCGAAGAAATCAACGATATGGACGATGATGCAGGAGAAGAACAGGAACCATCGCCCACGGGGCGCTGGACCACCACCTCATCATACGATATATATATATATATATATATATATATATATATATATATATATGGTGGATACCCCCAAAGAAGGCAATGGCGACAAGATAGCGGAGGATGACCCCTCCAAGAAGCAACCCAAGCACCTACGTCAGCGGCGCCGCTCTAAGTCCCGCCATAGCAAAAGCAATGATACAGGCACAAGAGACAATAACACTCCGGACAGTGCCGAAGACGATGACAATCCCCTCCAGCCAGATTTAGAGCAGGAGGATGAACAAGCTAGCCCTCCAGAACAGGCAGCAGATGGAGAAATGGAGGATGACAATTACATGCCTCTCTCCGAATACGAGGTGAGCCTCGGCGACGAAGAATTTATCATGCCTGAGGATCCCATCGAGCAGGAGCGCTTCAAGCGCCGGCTTATAGCCACGACAAATAGCCTGAAGAAAAAGCAACAACAGCTTCAAGCTGATCAAGATTTGCTAGCAGACAGATTGACCGAAGTCCTTGCGGCCGAGGAATACGAACTCGAATGCCCCTCCAAGAGTTACCCAAAACGCAGGTCGTTACTCGAGGAAGCATTGAAACCTACTTCACCAGCGTACGACGCGGCTGACAGGCCACCACGTGGCCGAGATAGAGAGGCGTTCCAGCCTGAAGTTCAGCCTGCACCCCGCCGCCACTCAAACAAAAATACCACGGCCCAGGGCAACACGCGGGACCTGCGAGACGTACTGAAAAGCAAGGCAAAACATGCAAGATCAATATAATGGTCACGGGGGCGCGCACCAACGCGGGACGATGACCGTCACGGCGGACACACTAAAAGTAAATCCGGTCGGGCCGAATATAGCAGACAAGACTCATATGAACTACGTCGTGATATAGCCCGGCACAGAGGCGCCGCACACCCCCTATGCTTCTCTGATGAAGTTATGGATCATGAATCCCCGAAGGGTTTTAAACCAGTAAATATCGAATCGTACGATGGTACAACAGACCCCGCGGTATGGATTGAGGATTTCCTCCTCCACATCCACATGGCCTGTGGTGATGACCTACATGCCATCAAGTACCTCTTTTGTAGCCTGTTGCGACATATGCAACAAGGTGAAGGTAGAACATCAGAAGCCAGCCGGACTCCTCCAACCGCTGCCGGTGTCACAATGGAAATGGGATGATGTTTGTATGGATTTCATTACGGGATTGCCTAAGACTCGGCGAGGCAATGATGCAATCTGGGTCATAGTGGACACCCTAACCAAGGTCGCTCACTTCATTCCAATCAGCACTAGATACAGGGCAGATCAACTTGCACAGCCGTATGTATCCAGAATAGTCAGTCTGCATGGAGTAGTCCGAACTATCACTTCCGACCGAGGTTCCCTATTTACCTCTGCTTTTTGGTCACGCCTCCATCAAGCCTTGGGGACAGCATTGAAATATAGTACTGCTTATCATCCTCAGACGGATGGACAGACAAAAAGGGTAAATCAAATACTCGAAGATATGTTGTGAGCCTGTGCTTTAGCCCAAGGACCGAAATGGGAAGACTGTTTGCCATATGCCGAGTTTTCCTATAACAACAGCTTCCAGACCAGTCTTAAATGTCACCATATGAAGCTCTGTATGGCCGTAAGTGTCGCACTCCTTTAAATTGGTCTCAAACTGGAGATAGCCGTATCTTCGGAACAGATCTCATGATGGAAGCTAAGAAACAAGTTTAGGAAATCATAGACAGCTTGCAATTGGCCAAATCTCAACAGAAAAGTTATTATGATGCAAAGCACCGACAGATAAGTTTTGAAACCGGAGAGCATGTATACCTCTAGGTCACTCCTATGAAAGGAGTCAAGAGATTTCAGACTCATGGAAAGTTGGCCCCCAGATTTATTGGTCCATTCCCGGTTAGGTCTCGAGTAGGTATTGTTGCATATCAATTAGAACTACCCGCTGAGTTGGCAGACGTGCACAACGTGTTTCATGTTTCACAATTGAGACGATGCATATCCCCGCCTGAGAAAAGGACTGCTATGGCTAAGGTAGAGTTGGCAAATGATTTAACTTATGAAGAGAGACCGTTCAAAATTTTGGATCAGATGGAAAGGGTCACTCGCAGTAAAGTAAGGAAATTTTACAAAGTTCAGTGGGAGCATCACACAGAGTCAGAATCAACTTGGGAGCGGGAAGAATTTCTACAGTCACATTATCCAGAGTGGTTTTCCCAAGCAACCGATTCTCGAGGATGAGATTCATTCTAAGTGGGGGAGGTTTGTGTCAGCCTGGTTTTTGCCCTCTCTCATTTGCTTGATTTTTATGTGGATTAAATTTGAAACTTGGAGTTTTTGAATCTTTTCATATCGACTTAAACACTTGGGTACACTTGACTTTCACCCAAGTGCTCCATTTCCCTCTCTAATCATCATTCCCCTTCTGATCCACTCCAAAATAATCTTTGGAATATTTTTCTTAACTGAAAAATATTCATTTTCTCTCAAAAACCCTACCAGATCAGTATGCTCCAAAGCAACCCTAATTTTTATGGCCCAGAAAAATCTAAGATAATTCACAAATATTCCTTTGAACCCTAGGGCACCTTCCTGAGCAAAAAATATTTCATCACTTTTTGGAATATTTTTGCTACAGAAAATATTTTCTGTTCTGGACAGAAATGGTGGTTTCTACAGCAACTACCATTTTACTTGCTCCATTATGCCTGGGTTTTCTTGTGCATTTTCACCTTAATAACTCTTGGCTAACCTCCAAAGCACAGCCTCTAACTCCAAGCCATTTGACCTCAGTAACCTCTCAAAGTTACTGACCAGAAACTTACCTGGCATGTAAAATTTTCCCTACTGCACCTGGATCCAAACCAAAGCGTGGTAACATCTCAAACTACCACGAATAACACGCCAGACATGAAGTTTAGGCTTAGCTTGGCCTGATGTCATAGCCCACGCGGTGACCGCGTTCGTCCAGGGGTGCTAGCATGCGTGTCGACGCGCTCTAAGTGCCGCCGAGTGCTCTGTTTCGCGCGTGCTCGCTTCCCCGACTGCCATAGCGCGCCAAACTTCGCCACCATCTTCGTCTCAACTCCCTTAACTCCCCTCTGGCGCTCGCCAACACCAAAGCTCACCGCAGCGAGCACGGGCACGGTTCGGCCAACCCAACAGTGCGGTGCGCACTGTGCTCGTCGCCTTCTCCTCGTTCCTGTGCTCGTCTCCGTCCGCCAATAGTTGTCGCGTGAGCTGCGTCGCCTTCTTCCCCTCTCACTGACGCCACTTGTTGCCGGGCGCCGTGGACAGGTGTCCACCGGCGGAGCCCGAAACCCCCTAACCGCTCGCCTATAAATGGAGCTGCCCCCAGCCTCCTTGAGCACCATCCAGCACTCCCACACCCGCACAAGCGAGTAGGAAGCCGTAGCCCGGCCGGGCAGGCCTCGGGCCGCCGTCCCCGAGCTCGAGCTCGCCGGCGATCCCCTCTGGTCGCCGCGGTAGCTCCAGTCCCTCCTAGGCCAGGGCGACCCTTCCAGGGCCTCCGCCCCTCTCCGGTGAAGCCGTTCCGCCCCTCTGGAGCCCGTGGAGTTGCCTCTGCTCGCCGTCTTCTTCATCTCCGGCGACCATCGTGTTCTGCCTCCGCTTGTGAGTTTGATTCCGACGCCGTTTGACCGCGCCTAGCTACGCTACGGGTACGGGCAGGTGCGCCTCAACCCCCTCTTGCCATCCCTCCCTCTCGTTTTGGCCAAGGAGTCCTCGTCACCGGCGAGAGCTCCGGCGGAGCTGCGACTCCCTCTGTTTCCTTCTCCCCCTCCTCCTAACCTGACTAGCAGGGCCCGCTAGTCAGCCACTCTGTACGCGCATGAAGCGGTATGAGTGGTGGCGTCCCTGGGCTTTACGCCTTCGACGTCACCCCCCCAGCCTGTTTATTTTTTATTCAAATTCATTTGAATTTATAGAACACTTCAAACAGCCATAGCTCCTCAACCATAAGTCTAAACGAATTGATTCTTTTTGCATCTTGTTCTTTGCAAAGAAATCTAGCAGCTCACCAAAGATGAGATTTTTCTGAGCTGTTTAGAATTTCTGGTGATTTTCAGAATTGTTCTTGATATTTTCTTTTTGTGTTTAAAATTATTTTCAGAGGGTGAGGCTTGTCTTGAGGGTCACCAGAAGGCTTGTGAACCTCATCTACACTAAGGCAAGCCACAACAACATTTTCATGGTGTCATTTCAATATTTATGATTTTCTTACTTGTGTTATTTATATTCTGTTAAGTGTTTGTTAATTAATATGCTTGATTTACAGAATGTGGAAACTAGCTTAGTTGGTGAAGCAAAGCTAGGATCTATTTGTGGTGATGATAGAAATAATTTTTGTTATGCATGTTATTAATTATTTAAAGTTATGTTCTTGCATAAATAAAATGATAAAATTTGGCTAGAAAATATTCTGTTAAGTACTTGTTTAGTCATTTTACTTGACTTACAGAATGTTTGAACCTCACTTGGTTGGTAAAGAAATTAGGATTTGTTTGTGGTAAAATCTTTGTTATTCATGTGAGAAATTAATCGGAGTTACGTTCTTGCATGAGAAAATAACAAAACTTGCTGCAAAATATTTTGGTTAATATGTGAGTTATCTTGATCAGCAAAGTAATATGAGTTGTTGATGTTTATGCTTAGTGTGAATATGGATGACATCGGTCATTTTCGTTATTAAGTGATGCATGTGTAGTTTTGCATTTAATGGCATGCTATGACACCGGTAATTTGCATTTTAAGTTGAACCTGAATATAACTCAACTTGAATATACCGTTGACTGGGTCATGGTGCCGCTGAATCGAGTTTTTCCCAGTGCAACCACATTTGCCTTTGTGGGAAGGCCTTGATTCGGTCCATTGACATTGCCTCTGGTCGGTGCCTCCAACTAGGGAAGGTTATGTCGTGCTTACCCTCGCCTGGTAAGCAGGCATAACCTTGTGTGCCCGTTGTTGAGATTATGGTACCGGGTCCCCGAGTGGGATCGTTTTGGCCACGACGGTGGTTGCTGTGTCTTTGGTAGACACGGGGCCACCCAGGACTAGCCCGTTGGGGATTGGGTCGGAGTGGCCGGGAGAGTGTCATGACAATGGAAGGGTTTCATCGGAATGCCGTTGGTCCACCCGAATGGGAGTGCGAGGTCATGGGTTCCGTGGTGTGGGTACAGTGTGTTACCTCTGCAGAGTGTATAGTCTATCGATAGCTGAGTCCACGGTCACAGACACCTCGTAGTAGGTCCCACCATGAGTCAACATTTAATAAAATTTGCACACTAAGCTATGAACTTTGCATTGTTGAGGATGGCAGAAAGGCCATCAAGATATTCGGGACCGGATATTGGTCGTGGTTGTGATCACCGTAAGGATCATGAGTTACTCTTGTTAAGACCATGTTGGTGGCTTGTTTGTGATCCGAGAATGATCACAGTTGGTAAGTTGTCCCGAGGGACGTTCGAGCATGATCACAGCATGTTAGACATATAGTGTTGCATTATTATTAATTGGTTAAGTATCATGATATTGTTTGCCATTATGATTATGCCTGTTGTGAGCTTGCAAGTACATTCAATGTACTGACATGGCGTGTCATGCCAGATTTCAGGAAAGTCTCGTTGGAGAGGAGCAATGCTCGAGTCTAGACCGTGTCCACATCGGTGTCCCTGTGATAGAGCTTCCGCTACGACGTTATTCCGCTGCCACGTAGTTGTTATGATCGAGGCCCTTTATGTTCACTAAATAATGTACATATTGTTCAGCCGCACCGGGTGTGCCGCTTGCCTCGACAGCTGTTGTAATATAAACTATGTTCTGCTAGCATCAATAAAGCGGTTGTTTTTTGTACCAAGATGTTGTGTGTTGCCAGAAGACATGGTCTCTAGGCTGGCAATGCATGGTAAATCGGTCGCTCTGAGCCGGGGTGCCACAGAGACTTTCTCAATAAATGCATCAATATCGGAATTAAATTCATAATTGGCATAGCAATATTTAAGGATAGCAAAATTTTCAGGTCAATAAACAGCATCATAAAGATTTTCAAACTCTTTGAACATAGATTCAGTTTCATAAGCACCCATAAAAGCAACAAATTCTTCTATTTGTTTCACATCATAGTAATCATATATACCTCTAGCATAAGAAGCCAAGGTTTCATTATCATTAAATTCGCATGAAAAGGGAAGGTGTGGAGCCTTCATCCTAGAGCAACAAGTATAACCATATCTCAAGCATAGTTGCCTAGCATACCAATGCAACATATGAATTTGATCCCATAATAGTTTCCCTTTTTGAGTCAAGCGATAATCCCTAAAGTATTCACGTTGATCCAACGTGTTTCCCATAACATAGTTGAATGGGGTTTTCTCAGGATTATTAAAGTAATACATAATATCTTTCACATAACGAGCATCGAGGGTTTTAGGAGGTTCCCCATCTACATGAGTAGCAAGTACACCTAATTTTTTTGGTATTTCGTGTTCCATATCCATAACTAAAGATAAGAACAACTAAGAACAGCAAATAAAAATTACTTAGTGATAAAGCAAACAAGCACACCCGAGAATATTCACCCCACGCTATGACTCCCTGGCAACGGCGCCAAAAAAACATCTTGATAACCCACAAGTATAGGGGATCAATTGTAGCCTCTTTCGATAAGTAAGAGTGTTGAACCCAACGAGGAGCTAAAGGTAGAACAAATATTCCCTCAAGTTCTATCGACCATCGATACAACTCTACGCATGCTTAGCGTTCGCTTTACCTAGAACAAGTATGAAACTAGAAGTACTTTGTAGGTGTTGTTGGATAGGTTTGCAAGATAATAAAGAGCGCGTAAATAAAAGCTAGGGGCTGTTTAGATAAAGATACAACTAAGTTAGTTTTAGTAAAGAGCTTTTTTGTTATGAGAAAGTTATTTGTCCCTAGGCAATCAATAACTAGACCGGTGATCATTATTGCAATTTTATTTGAGGGAGAGGCATAAGCGAACATACTTTCTCTACTTGGATCATATGCACTTATGATTGGAACTCTAGCAAGCATCCGCAACTACTAAAGATCATTAAGGTAAAACCCAACCATAGCATTAAAGCATCAAGTCCTCTTTATCCCATACGCAAACAACCTACTTACTCGGGTATATGCTTCTGTCACTCAAGCCACCCACCATAAGCAAATCATGAACATATTGCAAACCCTACAGCGGGGATCCCTCACGCTTGTGCGACACGGAGAGCACCACAGGACAGCACCAATAATAAAACATGCAACTCAAACCAATCTTGATCATCAAATAACCCATAGGACAAAATGGATCTACTCAAACATCATAGGATAGCCATACATCATTGGGAAATAATATATAGCGTTAAGCACCATGTTTAAGTAGACATTACAGTGGGTAAGAGAGAGGTTACACCGCTGCATAGAGGGGGGAAGAGTTGGTGATGATGGCGGTGAAGTTGTTGGTGAAGATTGCGGTGATGATGATGGCCCCCGGTGGCACTCCGGTGCCACCGGAAGCGAAGGGGAGAGAGCCCCCCTCCTTCTTCTTCTTCCTTGACCTCCTCCCTAGATGGGAGAAGGGTTTCCCCTCTGGTCCTTGGTCTCCATGGCATGGGAGGGGCGAGAGCCCCTCTGAGATTGGATCTGTCTCTCTCTGTTTCTGCGTTCTGTCCGGCTGCCCTTTCACTGTTTCGTATATATATGGAGATCCGTAACTCCGATTGGACTGAAATCTTCGCCGTGATTTTTTCCTAAAAATTAGCTTTCTTGCGGCCGAAGAAGGGCATCAACCGCCTTACGGGGGGCTCACAAGGGTCAGGGGCGTGCCCAGGGGGTGGGGCGCGCCCTCCTGCCTCGTGCCTCCCTTGGGCACCGTCTCGCGTGGATTTTTCTTCCCATATTCTCCGAATATTCCAAGAATAATCTCCGTCCGTTTTTATCCCGTTTGGACTCCGTTTGATATGGATATTCTGCGAAACGAAAACATGCAACAAACAGGAACTGGCACTGGGCATTGGATCAATTTGTTAGTCCCCAAAAATAGTATAAAAAGTTGCCAAAAGTATATGAAAGTTGTAGAATATTGGCATGAAACAATCAAAAATTATAGATACGACGGAGACGTATCGCCCCTGTAGCGATGCGGTCGTGGGAACAGGACAACCGGTGGAGGAGGGAAAGGTAGGTGGTCGGCTTTAGTTAGGTGGGCTAACAAGCCCAGTAGCTTAGGTCGTCCTCCTTTTCTTTTTCTGTCTTCCATTTTCTCTTTTCCTTTTGCATTTTCTTTTGTACCAAATGAGTTTTGTTATGAACGAAACTTGGCACATAAATCTAACACAATATATTGAGATGGAACAAAAAGTATGGGGGCAAAAAGGAGTTGTGTAACCATTTTTAGAAATTGAAAAGGCCAATTTAAATGCTGCTTGACCAAAAATTAATACCAGGGGCATTTTGGGAATTCAAACGAGGTTGGTTCCAACATGACAAATATCCAGGGATTATTTTCCACCCTTTGAACATTTTAGTTTGCATGTTTGAGAAATTTGAATTTTGGACTTTAGTTTGAACTTGAATTTGGATTGCGATTTGGATCAACCAAGGATTAGCAACAGTAAGAGTGGTGACGTGGCACCATTAACTTGGGATTACTGTAACTAAATTACCCGGGCGTCACATCCCTGGTGTTCCTGCTGACCAGTCTCAACCTGAATGGCCTTGTTCACCAAGGTGGCGAAGTCATGAACCAGGAGCGCGACCTTGATTTCAGGGTGAACTTCATCACGGAACTTTTACTGTCTATGAGCATCAGTAGCAATATCTTCTTCGGCATAGCGGGACAAGTCAAGGAACTCCCGCTGGTAAGCATCTACAGTCTTGTTGCCCTGTGTGAGGTTGCGAAACTCTCGCTTATTCCTGTCCATGATTCCCTAAGGAATGTAGCGGGCACGGAAAGCAGCTTGGAACTCCAGCCAGGTAATGGTTGTTCCAACAGGTTGTGTACGCCTGTGACTGTCCCACCATTGAGCACCTGGACCCTTCAGGAAATATGATGCAAAGGTGACATAGTTGGCAGGGTCAATATTAGCAGACTCCGGCTCATAAGTGATGTCGTGGAGCCAGTCATCAACATCAAGGGGCTGAGTTGAACTGCGGTAAATCGTAGGGTTGAGGAACATGAATTCTAGTAGAGTTGCTGGGACTGGATGCTGATTCATATTGGGTCGTGAAAACTGAGCCATGAGCCCTTCCATAAATTGGCGGTTCAACTCAAATTGTTGAATCATTCTGGCCATATATTGCGGTGGTGGGTCATTGGCACCACGGCCACGACCACCTGGTCTAACCATTCTGCTAAAAGGTAACAGGGGTAGTTTAGCATTGAGCAATTGTAGAGAAAAGGAATCATTCATGAGGCAACATGCGCAAAGAAAGAAGTACGATATATACATCATAGTAGTCAAGCATGGCATACAGATCCATACATAAAGTCGGTTACAAGCTTCGGAAAGGGAAATAATCTAGACCACCTAGGCGGCGCGTGTAACGCCCTCGATGCGGCTATATCTCCCACGTGTCGAGGCACGACTTAGAGGCATAACCGCATTGAAAGCAATGTCGCAAGTGAGGTAATCTCCACACAACCCATGTAATACATAAGGGAAAGAGATACATAGTTGGCTTACAGTCGCCACTTCACACAATACATAAATAAACATCCATCATTCAAATTACACTCAAGGTCCGACTACGGTACCAAAATGAAAGAACACTACCCCAACTGCTACACAGATCCCCGAATCACCCCAACTGGGCTCCACTACTGATCATCAGGAAAAGACACATAGTAACGGCCACGTTCCTCGTCGAACTCCCAAGTGAGCTCGGTCGCGTCATCTGCACTGGCATCGTTGGTACCTGCAACTGTTTTGGTAGAATCTGTGAGTCACGGGGACTCAGCAATCTCACACCCGCGAGATCAAGACTATTTAAGCTTGTAGGTAGGAAAGGGTTGTGAGGTGGAGCTGCAGCAAGCGACTAGCATATATGGTGGCTAACAACGCAAAGAAGAGCGAGAAGAGAAGCAAAGCACGGTCGTGAAGCTAGAAGTGATCAAGAAGTGATCCTAGAACAACCTACGTCAAACATAACTCCAACACGGTGTTCACTTCCCGGACCCCGCCGAGAAGAGACCATCATGGTTACACACGCGGTTGATGTGTTTTAGTTAAGGTCAACTTCGGGTTTTCTACAACCGGACATCAACAAATTCCCATCTGCCTCATAACCGCGGGCACGGCTTCCGAAAGATAATACCCTGCAGGGGTGTCCCAACTTAGCCCATTATAAGCTCTCATGGTCAACGAAGGATATTCCTTCTACCGGGAAGACCCGATCAGTCTCGGAATCCCGGACTACAAGACATTTCGGCAGCAATAAAACAAGTCCAGCAAAGCCGCCCGATTGTGCCGACAAATCCTGATAGGAGCTGCACATATCTCGGTCTCAGGGCACATCCAGATGAGCAGTTCGTACAACTAAAACCAAGTCTCGAGTTGCCCCGAGGTGGCGCTGCAAAGGGCTCTAGTTTGGACCAGCAATCGAAGGAGAACTGGCCCGGGGGGGTTAAAATAAAGATGACCCTTGAGTCTGCAGAACCCAAGGGAAAAAAGGCTTAGGTGGCAAATGGTAAAACCAAAGTTGGGCCTTGCTGGAGGATTCTTATTCAAAGCGAACTGTCAAGGGGGTCTCATAAATCACCCAACCGTGTAAGGAACGTAAAATCAAGGAACATAACATCGGTATGACGGAAACTAGGGTGGCAAGAGTGGAACAAAACACCAGGCATAAGGCCGAGCCTTCCACCCTTTACCAAGTATATAGATGCATTAATTAAATAAGAGGTATTGTGATATCCCAACAAGTAAACATGTTCCGATAAGGAACAACAAGTCCATGTTCCAACAAGGAACAACCTTCATCTTCACCTGCAACTAACAACGCTATAAGAGGGGCTGAGCAAAGCGGTACCATAGCCAATCAACGGTTTGCTAGGACATGGATGGTTAGGGGCTGACATGGCAATATGGGTGGCATGATATAGCAAGTGGTAGGTATCGCAGCATAGGCATAGCAAAAGAGCGAGCATCTAGCAAGCAAAGATAGAAGTGATTTCGAGGGTATGGTCATCTTGCGTGCAAGGTTCTCAGAGTTGTCGAAAGTTGGGTCCTCGAAAGCGTTCTCAACAGGTTCCTCGTTCACGTACTCGTCTCCCGGCTCTACCCAAAGCAAGAACACAAGCAAAGGGGACAACATCAATCACGATGCTATGCGCAAGCAACAAGATGCAAAACATGGCATGATATGCGAGATGTGATATGCAATGCATATGCGTGCTTCGGAAGGAAAAAGATGAACAAGGCATAATCTTGGTAGACCAAGTATGCCACTGGATAGGTGAGGTGATTTCGGTTGAAATCGATATAAAGATCACCGGAATCAGATGCACGGTTTGCAAATGACAAGCAAAACAAGAATGACAATAATCTGCCATTAACAGCATGATGCTACTTAGCAATCAACAAGAAATTAAGCTGCTGCACCCAAACATATCAACAAAGCATATGACAGTAATCTACACAAGATGCTTGTCAAAAGATGAACAGTGAGCTACGGCTAAAACACGCCACAACAGGTTCAAACAATCATGGCAAAAGTGCAAAAGATAACAGGTTCACAGACTTAGTGAAAATAACAACATGCCAGAAATTAACATCAGGATGACATGTTTAGAGCAAGCAAAAAACATGCTACAAGATTAGGACATAGCAAAGTAAGGTGTCGCATGAATCTACTCAAAACACTTAACAAAAGTACCTTACTGACCATAAGCCAAAAAGGATCAGAAAATATAATAACACCCATGTCAATTAAGCAAGTTTCGTTACAGGTTTCAGACTTGGCAGAAAACTGGACATGTCAAAAACAGATAACAAGTAGGCATGTTCGTGAGCTCGATGCACTCACTACAGAGCATTACATGATAATCTAAGCATACATACATCAAGAAGACAAGGCATAGAAACTATACATGGCAAGAATAACATCATAGCATGCAAGAATCAACTACAACAAGCTTGGCAAAATCGAATAACATGTAAACAATCTGCCAGCAACATTTTATAGCAAAAGCAGAGCCCGATTGACTCAAGCTATGGCACTCCATAATTACAAACAAAGGCATGGATGGATAGAGCCAATCCATATTCTCAAAACACTCTTACTGAACATGCTCAAAAGAGGCATAGATCTCTCTGAAACAACATGAACACATGGCATAAAAATAACAGCAGGCAGGGACTTAGTGAAATTACCAAGTCTCTGAAATCAGCAACATTAAGTAACCTAGTTTGCATGCTTGTGCTAGTCACCACAAAGATCACAAAAATACTTGGCATAATTCTATGGAGAGATGGCATGTCATATTACAAAACTCATGTAGGACTCAACTTCATAGGGTGCACACATCAATCATGGCAAAAATGACAAAAGTGCAACTTCTGATAAGAATCAGAAACTAACATCACATAGCCCTCTTCAAACAGCATTTCGGGCATCAAGATGAGCTCAAATGAAAATTATGCAATAGAATGAAATGATGTACTCATCGAGGCGAACAATTTGACATATTATACGCACGAAACGGTGCAATATATAGCAAGTTATGATGCGATGAACATGTGACAATAATGCAAAACTTCCGGGACTTGGCAGATTTTGAGGGGGGAGAAAAGTCAACCGTGCACTCAGATCTGGATCCGGCGAGCTCGCCGGAGCTCGTCGCCGGAGAGGGAGGAGGAGGCGGCGCGGCTCGGATCCGGCGGAGGAAGGCGGCGCGCGGGTGCGGGGGCGAGGCGGCGAGGCGCGGGCGCGACGGCGGCGCGGCGCGGCGTGCCGAGGACGGCGGCGGCGGCGTGCGGCGGCGGGCGGCCGCGGCGGGCGGCGCGGACGAAGGCGGCGCGCGGGGTCCGGCGCCGGCGCGGGGTCGAACAGGCCGCGGCGGGCGCGCGGCTACGGGCTCGGGGGGCCCCGCCTGGGCCCCGGCGGGCCGGCGCGGAGGGAGCGGCGAAGTGGGCGCGGTGCCACGTGGCACGCCCGGATTCGCCCGGTGGCGCGGGCGGACGTGTCCGGCCCGGCGAGATTTCGTCCGGCGGCGGCGGAAGGAGCGGGGCTAGGGTTTAGGGGTGGATTCATCCGCAAATCTCGGGAGAGGGGTTATATTTATAGGTAGAGGGGGCTAGGAAGCTCCAAATGGAGTGCGGTTTTCGGCCACGCGATCATGATCGAACGGCGATGGACATGGGAGTGTCTTAGATGGGTTATTGGGCTGTTTTGAAAGGGTTTTGGGCTGCAACACACACGAGGCCTTTACGGTTACCCGGTTAACCGTTGGAGTATCAAACGACCTCCGATTGACCCGAAACTTGACAGGCGGTCTAGCGGTGCTATACCAAGGCCACATGGCAAACCTCGGTTCATTCCGAGAGAGTTTAATACCCGCACACAGAAAAAGGTAAAAGGGGACGCCGGGGAACATAGGAGCGCCGGATTGCAAAACGGACAACGGGGAAAATGCTCGGATGCATGAGACGAACACGTATGCGAATGCAATGCACATGATGACATGATATGAAATGCATGACATGAACAAAATGCAAACTGATGGGAACCCAACCACGGAGGGAATATCATATCACAATGCCGAAAAAGGCAAGATTACAAATATGGCAAGTTACATCCGGGGTGTTACAGCGCGCTGGCACGTGATGGAGGGATACAACAACGGGACATAGCAATATGCTACATCAACATCGGGGTAAACCTCTTAAGTCAGGTAGCTGCAGGTGACGATGAAGAAGATTACCCTCGAGATAAGGGTCCTACACTCTGTGAACACTCTGGTGCAGGGTCTGGTCCCAGACTGGAAGAAGAGGTCCACGTACAGGGGTACTACCTCCAACAACAGGCCACTCAATACCTGGTGGCAGCTCTATCCTTCGCGGGTAGAGGCTGTACTCTGGATGTATCCTCATGCTGACTGCTGGCAGCATCTATGTCAGAGTGTCAGAGTGACGAGCACGAGTGGCGTACAACTCGACAGCAAGAGCTCGAACAGTGTGATCCAGAGCCTCAATGTACCGAACCATAACCTGAGGGTCATAACGACGGCTCGCGTAGGGGGTACAGATAACAGTGTAGTATGCAGTCACATCCCCAGCTGGGACATATGGGATGTATCTGACCCCAGTCTCCTCCAAGCGGGGGTACTCTCCACGGAGACGGGTGATAGCAACAAAGGCAGCATCATGGATTGTCATCTCAACAGTCACTCCAACACCCTGAAAGGTTTGCAACTCGGTGATGGAGACGTTCTCCCGATCAAAGATAATAACCACAGCATGGTACTGCTCCTGGTCGAACTCATGGTAGTACTCATAAATAGTGTACTGGGGTACTAGCGATATCCCAGCATGGTCAAGAGGTTGACTAGAATAGTCAGGAACTAGTTGCATCAATAGCCATAGTCCGACGTACGATATGCGTTGCGGGATGCATGTGAAACAAAAGAGTTCAAAGATGTGAAATGACAGTGGGTGCATCATTCATTGTACTTTCAAAGAAATAGTTGAAGATAATCCAGCTCTCTAGGAGGATGTGATCACGAGATCCTAATGTTAGAGTTAGCAAAATCTTTAAACCCAAATAGAAGAGAGATCAGAATCCAAGAGTAAAGATGCAGAATAAAAGATCCTAATCCCATCCATTGGTGATGTGGGCCCGTAAGCCACACAACAATGTTAGTAAAATAGTTTTTCAAAGACTAGACTCAACTTAGGCCAAGGAGTTGGAAAGGGGCTTCTTACAGGCAGTTTGCTCTGATACCAACTTGTGACGCCCCAACTTAATCGTTCACTAATCATACAAGCAAGCGCAAGATCAAGATCAGAGACTCACGGGAAGATATCACAACACATCTCTAGACACAAATAAAATAATGCGGGCTTTATATTACAAGCCAGGAGCCTCGAGGGCTCGAATACATAAGAGTTAGCGGAAGCAACAATATTTGAGTACAGACATAAGTAAACAAGTCTGTCTTAAGAAGGCTAGCAAAACAAAGACAACTGGAACAAAAGGGCACAGGCCTCCTGCCTGGGAACCTCCTAACTACTCCTGGTCGTCGGCGGTCTCCACATAGTAGTAGGCTCCGTTGGGTAGTGTAGGATCGAAAGTATGTCTAGAGGGGGTGATTAGACTAATTGACCAAATAAAAATCTAGCCTTTTCCCAATTTTAGTTCTTGGCAGATTTTAGCAACTTTGGACAAGTCAAGCAATCTTAACACAATTCAAGAAAGCATGCAAAGAGTATATGAGCAGCGGAAAGTAAAGCATGCAACTTGCAAGAATGTAAAGGGAAGGGTTTGGAGGATTCAAATGCAATAGGAGACACGGATGTTTTTGTCGTGGTTATGATAGGTGGTGCTATCGTACATCCACGTTGATGGAGACTTCAAGCCACGAAGGGTAACGGTTGCGCGAGTCCATGGACGGCTCCACCCACGAAGGGTCCACGAAGAAGCAACCTTGTCTATCCCACCATGGCCGTCGCCCACGAAGGACTTGCCTCACTACCGGTAGATCTTCACGAAGTAGGCGATCTCCTTGCCCTTACAAACTCCTTGGTTCAACTCCACAATCTTGTTGGAGGCTCCCAAGTGACACCTAGCCAATCTAGGAGACACCACTCTCCAAGAAGTAACAAATGGTGTGTTGATGATGAACTCCTTGCTCTTGTGCTTCAAATGATAGTCTCCCCAACACTCAACTCTCTCTCACAGGATATGGATTTGGTGGAAAGAAGATTTGAGTAGAAAGCAACTTGGGGAAGGCTAGAGATCAAGATTCATATGGTAGGAATGGAATATCTTGGCCTCAACACAAGTGTAGGTGGTTCTCTCTTAGAAAATGCAAGTTGGAAGTGTAGGTTCGTTCTGATGGCTCTCTCCACGAATGAAGAGGAGGTGGAGGGGTATATATAGCCTCCACACAAAATCTAACCGTTACACACAACTTGCCAAACTCGGTGGGACCGAATTGATAAAATCGGTCGGACCGATTCAGCAAATCTAGTGACCGTTAGGATTTTCGGTGGGACCGACATGCAACTCGGTAGGACTGAAATGGTTTGGGTTAGGGCATAACCTAACCTCGGTGAGACCGATTACACAAACTCGGCGAGAACGATTTTGGTAATAAGCTAACTAGAGAGCTGGTCAAGTAAACTCGGTGGGACCGATTCGCTCATTTCGGTGAGACCGAAATGTTACAAAAGGGAAACAGAGAGTTTACATTGCAATCTCGGTGGGGCCGATCGCTCATCTCGGTGGGACCGAAACGTTACGAAGGGAAACAGAGAGATTACAATCCCATCTCGGTGAGACCGAGATCCCTATCGGTGAGATCGATTTGCCTAGGGTTTGTGGCAGTGGCTAAGACATCTGAACTCGGTGGCGCTAGATAGAAAGAATCGGTGGGACCGAGCTTGACTTTTGGTTTAGGTCATATGTGGATGTGAGAAAGTAGTTGAGGGCTTTGGAGCATATCACTAAGCATTTTAAGCAAGAACCTCATTAAGCAACACCTCATCCCTCCTTGATAGTATTGGCTTTTCCTATAGACTCAATGTGATCTTGGATCACTAAAATAGAAAAATGTAGAGTCTTGAGCTTTGAGCTTGAGCCAATCCTTTTGTCCTTAGCATTTTGAGGGGTCCGCTTTTCTCATCCATGCCATGCCAATCATTGAGCTTTCCTGAAATAGCATTAGCTCAATGAGCTATATGTTGTTAGGAATTACCAAAACCACCTAGGGATAGTTGTACTTTCAATCTCCCCCTTTTTGGTAATTGTCGGTGTACAAAAAGAGGGGTACACTTTTTGTACACCTATAACTGTGCACGGGCAGTCTGAGCCAGGGGCACCACCACACTGAGCAAGGCAAGGGAGGTGAGCCAAGGTAAGACCGAAGCTCGAGAGAAGCAGAACGACGCCAAGACCAAGACCACAAAGAGCAAAGGGGACGAAGCGGACTCCCCCGGCAAGATCCTTGCCGGGAGGCGGTTTTAGCAAACCCGGCGAGACCCTTGTCGTGGCAGCTCGCCCCACACCTACGGAGCGAATCACCCTTGAGTCCACTGCCCCCATGGGGCAAGGATTCGGGAGACATCCCCGTGGTGGCATGCAGATCTTTGTGAAGACATTCAAGATCAGATACACACTTTAGAAGATGATGATACTCGGCGGGATCCCAGCCAAGGAGGACCACAAGGCCCCCGGCAAGAGCCTTGCCGGGGATGACAGCAGGCGCCACGGCAAGACCCTTGCCGGGACCCCGGCAAGGCCCTTGCCATGAACACCCGTAGAGCCACCATCAGGCCCACGCCAATCAGACCTCCACCGCCGTTCGCATGCAGCTGCCGACCCAACCAGCTGGGCAGGCACCTGCGTGGCGGCATGCGGATCTTCGTGGAGACCCACCACTGCGCCACCTCAGCTGCCTGCCTGCCTACATGGCACCGCGGGCACCGCTGGCCAGGGCGCATGTCGACGCAAGAGGGAGCGGCGACGGATGAGACAGGGCTCTCCCCCGTCCCCGATAAAGCAAGGACACCTAAGTAAGATGCATTAAATGCGCCTTGTCATGTAATGCGAGGGATAACCTCGCATCACTGTACCCTTTCCACCTCCTGTGTGCCACTGTGGCAACCCCTTTCCCTATAAAAGGAGGCCCAAGGCGACCAGGAGGGGGATTCGGCTTTTTGGAGCTCCTCACGCCCCATTGCTAGTTCAAGAACATAGATAAACAATCCACCAAAGCAGGAGTAGGGTGTTACGCATCCTCGCGGCCCAAACCTGGATAAAGGAACCGTGTGCTATCTGTTTGATCCGCTCTTCTCACGACCCCGCGCCCCGCAACCGTAGTAGGGATTCTTGTGATCCCATAGGTGTCGTTCCCACCGATAGTAATTGATGACAACATATAGATCAAAGCTTTGACAAATGATAATAAGAGTGAAAAACATTGTCGCTTTGAGAAGTATGTGAAAAGCAAGAGCTCCCCCTAAATTTGTGCATAGTTTAAGATTCGCTTTGGACTGCAAATGCACAATGAGTTAGGATCATGGTCACTCTTCCATGTCACATACATCTTGGTGGAGCGCTCAAAATGATAATAATTAAATACATGCACTCATCACCAAGCAAAGTGAATGATCATATGGGGATATAAAATGATAATGTCATCCAACAAGCATTAAGGTAGCATATGATCAAACACATGATCATCCAAGTATCACACAAAAGCATAAAGTATCTCAAACAAGCAAACAACAAAGTTCAACCACCAAAAACAAGGGAGAACAAAGAGCAACACTCTCTCTCTCAAAGCCTATGATCTATACATTTTCTCCCCTTTGGCAACAAGTTACCAAAAAGTTCATAAAAAATGCATAGTGCTAGATCGACTCTCAGGCTTGGTCTTCAGGTGGTGGTGTAGATAAAACTCCAAGGACGAAGGCATCAGTTGATGTAGCTGGAGATGGTGTAGTGGGTGCTGGAGCTGGTGGCACTGAAGCTGTAGCTGGTGCAGATGCAGTTGCTCTGGTGTCTGTAACTGGCATAGCAGCAGATCTCTGTCCTCTGGGCACTCTAGCAAAAGCATCAGTGGTAGACTTGCCCTTCTTCTCCTGCACTTCATCCTGAAGTTGCTCAACAACTCACTGTATCTCAGTGACCTTCACATCTAAATCATAGAACTTCTGCTCCATGATCCTCTCCAAGCTCTCCTGGTTTTGAGTCAGGGTGGCCAATCCCTTCTCAATCCTCAGAGTGGAGGCAATCAAGTAGCCAAGCTGATCTTGCTTGCTCTTCAGAAGATACTGAGATGCCTCATCCATGGTTGGCATCTTTGCATCCTTTTCAGTCCTTGCCTTCTCCCTCTTTGTTTGTGCTTGCACAGAAGATGGTTCATTCTCATCCATTACCACAATGTTATCCTCAAAGTCTGGGTAGATGGGCAGGTGCTCCTTGTCCAAGAGATATGTGCCAGTGCCCATCTTGGAGTTGATTAGCTCCTGAATCTGTGGGGCATACCCACAACTTCTCTTTTGATCTGTAGCTGTTCTCTTTATAGTTTCCACAATTAGGCTCATGACTTTGAACTTCTGTGGGACATCAAATATGTGCAGCAAGTTGATGGAATGTCCTCTGATCATTCTGTGATCTCCTAATTTTGGTAGCAATGTGTGCCTTAAAATCCAATTGATTGTAGGCAGGCCTGATAGCAAGTGTTTTACAGAACCAAATTGGTGAGTCTCAAGATCTGCATCAGGAATCTCCTTGTACATGCTAGCCATTGAGTTGTGATCCTTCTTCTTCTTGGCATAGACATCCAAGTCATCTTCATTCTCCTCGGGAGCATTTATGAGTTTTGCCCACTCTTCAACAGTTGACTGGTATCTAGTACCTTCAGACATCCAGACAATCCTTCCATTTGGGTAGAAATGAGCTGTGGAGTAGAACTGCATAATAAGCTCCTCATTCCACTTTGTGAGCTTCTGCCCAACAAAGTCCTCTACTCCACAAGACTTGAAACTATCGTAGACTCCAGGATAGTGTTCTTCATTTTCCTTGATGTACTCCCAGTCCACCCATCTCATATCACAGACTATAGGCTTCTTGTCAAGCAACATTGTCTCATAGAAGTCCTGATGTTCCTTTGTATGGAACCTGTAGTCCACAACAGTTCTTCTCCTGACTGTATATGGATCAGACTCTCTCCATAGTCTCAATCCTGAATCCTTCCATATTTTCATGTTCTCAGCTACTGGATGAGCATCATTGTGATCTGGAATTTTGGGCTTCAACTTCCTCAAGACATGTGACTCATCTTCTTCTTCTTCTTCCATAGCAGCTTCAGGCACTGGGGCCTTGTTCTTCTCTGTTGCTGGGATGTTCCTGGTGCTCCTCTTGGGTGCAGTTTTGGATTTTGGAGTAGCTTCCTTGGGAGCTTCTTTGGGCTTAGATGGAGCAGCCCCTGATCTTATAGCTTCTCCCATAAGCTTCTGAGCTTTGGGTGCTGGTGCTACATCCTCTTCCTCTTCTTCAGAATCTCTCATCATTGAAGGTTTACCAATTACTCTAGCAATGGTCTTCTTGCCATCTCCAGTTTCCTTGGGTTCAAGAGTGAACTCCATTGTTTCTCCTGTGGCAACTTTCCTTGCCTTAGACATGGGCTGTCTTCTTGCTGGCATCTTAGTCTTCAGACCTGGCTTAGTTGCAGCAGCTGTGCCATATTCCTTTTTCAGAACTTTCTTCTTTGAGGTGGCCTCTTCCTCAACAGCCACATAGTCCTCATCCTCAGAATCTAAGGTTCTCTTCTTTCTGGCCCTGGTGGCTGCCTTAGGCAAGTTGCTTGGAGTGCTCCTGCTGCCTTCATCATAGCTGCTAGAGGGACTAGTGCCCTCACTCATGTGAACTTGCTCCTCAGACTTGTTCTGACTGTCACTCTGATCTGACATGATGCAAACACTAACAGCAGACCCTGTGAATAGATATAGATGAGATAGATTGGATGAGCATCACAAAGTGCAGAGGTTTTTGCAAAAGAGTGGGTCAAAAACTTAGTTTTAGTTTTCCACAGAAAGCATTTCGGATCTACCGATTTGAAATCTCGGTGATACCGAAGCAGTTTTTGGAACCTAAACTGGTGAACTCGGTCAGACCGAGTCACAGTTCGGTGGCACCACTGCTCGGGTTTCACAAAGACTTGAACTCGGTCACACCAATTTGCAATTCTCGGTCAGACCGAGAATCACATGTGCAATGGCCTTAGCCAAATCGGTGGAACCGATTTCAACAACTCGGTTGGTCCGAGATGATTTCGGCGGAAACCTAACCCTAAATTTTCAATCCACAACTAATCTACGGAGTGATTTCGCTGGATAGAGTGATCTCAATCGTGGCAAGATTCATGGTAAAACAATGTGCTAGGAATTGGAGTGAGATTAGCACAAAGATCAAGTCCATACCCTAAGTGCGGCGATGGACCTGCTACGGCGGCAACGGCGAAGATGATTTCCATTGACAGCGGCGGAGACCAGCGGCGGGAGGCAGCTGGCGATGAGGAAGACGATCCGGAGACCCAGGGAGGCAGAGCAGGCTGAGCGTGGGCGAAGGGGTTCGGAAAATTTTCCAAATTTTGGCTCGGTGATATATATAGCATGTCCCTGTCGGTGTGACCGAGTGGAACAACTCGGTGGCACCGAGATGCATAACTGCAAGCAGTTACTTCAACTCGGTGTGACCGAAAAGTTCAAATCGGTTGCACCGAGATTGAAAACCTAGATCGACTTAGTTATCTCGGTATGACCGAAATGGATGAATCGGTCAGACCGAAACGCACAAAGAAGTTTTGGAAGTTTAATTCTATGATGAATCGGGGACTCCGAGTGCTCCTCACACAGAGTGGTTCGAATCTGACTTGATCAAACTTTGTGATGTAGCATGAATAGAGTTTGGGACGAGAAAAGCATAGATAGCTAGAGAAGGTTCTTAGGCATTCTTGTCCATCCACTTGGCAAAAGAAAAAGAAACCAATCAATCACAACAACAAGTGGATGTCCTTGAATGAGTAAATTATGCAACCAACATGCTCACACAATAAAATGGCAAATGAAATATGTGGCAAAGCATGCACAACCAATTCTAGCATCTATCAAGCAATTGGCGATGACTAGGTCATCTATATATGAGTATATTGACTTAGGAGTCAAATGAGAACATTTGATCATTGGTCATACTCGTCGTTTAAGCACAAGTGGGGTTACCACTTTTACATAAAGCGTTGTTGTGTTCACACCATTAGAGTTGCTTTAGCTCAATTCTTAGAGTAAAGTTCCCCCTAGATGTGAGATCCCCCCTAAGAGGGATGAACTAACCTTGGGTTTTGTCGATGATGACTTCATGTAGGTGTTGAAGATGTGGATGCTCAATGTTGATGTAGATCACTTGGAGCAATCCTTTGGAGTGAGTTGCACTTTCAATACCTACACGGGTTAGTCCCACAAGGAACAAACAAGGATATCCATAGACATAGAGTGATGCACATACAAGATGATGTCTATGAAAGCATTAGGTTACCTTGTCCCTTGTCTTACTAACAAGAGGGTTTGTGACTCCTTTAACTAGTGCAAGATGTGGAAGTTGATTGCACTAGTTCTTGCCAAAATGATAAGAGTGAAGTATGTTGGCGGAGTCACCCTCAAGAACTCTCTAGTTCTTCTTCTAGATCCACACCATCTTGATGGGAATCCTTGGAGTCATAGTTGTACTTGATGAAGTGGAACTTGATGTAGTCTTGGGAACCCACTTGACCAAGGCCTTAGGTGCTTCTTCAAATGCATCAATTTCCTCTTGAAGCTTATCCTTGCCTTTTTGCTTGTGGTCTTGTGGTGGAAGATCATCTTGAGCTTGTGTCCCTTTGTAAGAAGTAGGATCATACTTCTCTTGTTGAGGAACAAACTTCGTCTTGGGGTATTGATCTTCTTACCACTCAACTCCATTGGCATTGAACTTTCGTTCAAAACCAACACCTTGGTTCTTCCGGTGCCTTCCTTGCTTCCATACAATTTCCTCGAATTGCTTACTCCCGGCAAGGCTCTTGTAAACACCTTTCTCTATAATTCCCTTCAATAAGCTATTTTCTTGCTCAAGTGTAACTTGGCTAAGAGAACCATTTGTGTAATCAAGAGAACTATTAGAAGCAACAACATTGGATTTAGCATGATTATTGTTACTACTAGAGGAAGAATCTTTCTTGTTCTTGTTACTAGACTTGACTTGAGGCATGTAAGAGGATAAGAGTAAACGCTTGGCAATGTAAGAAGAACTTTTCTTGCGAAGATCATCATTGATTGCCTTTAAGAACTCATGCTCTTGCTCAAGATTGAGCTTCTCAAAATGTAATTTCTCATGAGTCCTTAAAAGTTCTCGATGATCTCCTAAGATAGTTTCATGAGCAAACTTAAGAGTGTTTAGTTCTTTAGTTAGAAACTCAAACTTCTCCTTATCATTGTCATTCGTTTTATCTTGATTAGCATGATTAATTTACGTTTCATCATAGTATTCATCACTAGAGTTGTCAACAAGTAAATCATCATCACCTAACAAGTCATCTTCATCACTACTGAAATCAACATACTCGGGGTGTGATACCTTTGGGCCTTTAGCCATGAAGCATCTTCCAAGTCCTTCATTTGGTGAATCAAATGTGTCGTAGGAGTTGGTTGAAACAAGTTCTAGACCGGCAACACCTTCATCTTGAGTATATTCGGAGTCGGAGTGATAACTTCTCTCGGAGTGATTGTCGGAGTCGGAGCCGGATACCCATTCACCAACATGAGCTTGATGTCTTCGTTTTGAGTAGCTCCTTGATGACTTGTCCTTCCTTTCCGAATCCTTGCTTCTCCGGGATGTTCTTCGTTCATAACGATCATCTCTACTCCTTCTCTCTCTTGATGGTGATTCTTCTCTTCTACCTCTTCTTTTTGGAGAATCTTCTCTTCTCTTGTAGGGTGTCGTACACTCATTGGAATAGTGTTCGGGTCTTCCACAATTGTAGCAGTTTCGCTCTCGACTAGAAGATCTTTTGTCATTGTAGGACCTTGACTTGGAACTTCTCTCTTTGCTTCTACTCTTGTAGAACTTGTTGAAGTTCTTCACCATTAGGCTCAATTCTTCATTGAAGGTTTGTTTCTCACTTGATGATGTGGGAGCTTCACATGAGGCTTTGTAAGCACCACTTGACTTGTTATGGAGCTCCTCCTTATCCTTGAGTGACATATCATGAGCAACAATTCTTCCAATGACTTCCGTTGGCTTGAGATCTTTGTAATTGGGCATCATTTGGATCAATGTGCATACGGTATCATATTTTCCATCTAAAGCTCGTAGGATCTTCTTAATGATGAATTTGTCGGTCATTTCTTCGCTTCCTAAGCCGGTGATCTCATTTGTGATAAGAGCAAGCCTAGAGTACATTTTAGCGACACCTTCACCATCCTTCATTTTGAACTTGTCAAGCTGACTTTGAAGCACATCCAACTTGGATTCCTTGACGGAGTCGGTACCTTCGTACATATCAATCAAAGTATCCCAAATTTCCTTTGCATTCTCAAGACGGCTGATTTTGTTGAATTCTTCGGGGCACAATCCGTTGAAGAGGATATCACAAGCTTGAGCATTGTATTGCAGCATCTTCAGCTCTTCCGCGGTAGCTTCACGGTTCGGTTCTCTCCCATCAAAGAATTCACCTTGCAAGCCAATACACACAATAGCCCAAACGGCGGGGTTATGTCCAAGAATATGCATTTTCATCTTATGCTTCCAACTAGCAAAATTAGTACCATCAAAGTAAGGACCTCTACGGTGGTAATTTCCCTCGCTAGACGCCATACTCTCCTAGGTTGTGAAACCAAGGCTATGACTACCAAAAGCTATGGAAATCAAGCAAATGGAGACCAAAGCTCTGATACCACTTGTAGGATCAAAAGTATGTCTAGAGGGGGGTGATTAGACTACTTGACCAAATAAAAATCTAGCCTTTTCCCAATTTTAGTTATTGGCAGATTTTAGCAACTTTGGACAAGTCAAGCAATCTTAACACAATTCAAGCAAGCATGCAAAGAGTATATGAGCAGCGGAAAGTAAAGCATGCAACTTGCAAGAATTTAAAGGGAAGGGTTTGGGGGATTCAAACGCAATAGGAGACATGGATGTTTTTGTCATGGTTACGATAGGTGGTGCTATCGTACATCCACGTTGATGGAGACTTCAACCCATGAAGGGTAACGGTTGCGCGAGTCCACGGAGGGCTCCACCCACGAAGTGTCCACGAAGAAGCAACCTTGTCTATCCCACCATGGCCGTCGCCCACGAAGGACTTGCCTCACTAGCGGTAGATCTTCACGAAGTAGGCGATCTCCTTGCCCTTACAAACTCCTTGGTTCAACTCCACAATCTTGTCGGAGGCTCCCAAGTGACACCTAGCCAATCTAGGAGACACCACTCTCCAAGAAGTAACAAATGGTGTGTTGATGATGAACTCCTTGCTCTTGTGCTTCAAAAGATAGTCTCCCCAACACTCAACTCTCTCTCTCTCTCTCATGGGATATGGATATGGTGGAAAGAAGATTTGAGTGGAAAGCAACTTGGGGAAGGAGAGATCAAGATTCATATGGTAGGAATGGAATATCTTGACCTCAACACAAGTGTAGGTGATTCTCTCAGAAAATGCAAGTTGGAAGTGTAGATTTGTTCTGATGGCTCTCTCCATGAATGAAGAGGAGGTGGAGGGGTATATATATAGCCTCCACACAAAATCTAACCGTTACACACAACTTGCCAAACTCGGTGGGACCGAATTGATAAAATCGGTCGGACCGATTCAGCAAATCTAGTGACCGTTAGGATTTTCGGTGGGACCGACATGCAACTCGGTAGGACTGATATGGTTTGGGTTAGGGCATAACATAATCTCGGTGAGACCGATTACACAAACTCGGCGAGAACGATTTTGGTAATAAGCTAACTAGAGAGTTGGTCAAGTAAACTCGGTGGGACCGATTCGCTCATTTTGGTGAGACCGAAATGTTACAAAAGGGAAACAGAGAGTTTACATTGCAATCTCGGTGGGGCCGATCGCTCATCTCGGTGGGACCGAAACGTTACGAAGGGAAACAGAGAGATTACAATCCCATCTCGGTGAGACCGAGATCCCTATCGGTGAGATCGATTTGCCTAGGGTTTATGGCAGTGGCTAAGACATCTGAACTCGGTGGCGCCAGATAAAAAGAATCGGTGGGACCGATCTTGACTTTTGGTTTAGGTCATATGTGGATGTGAGAAAGTAGTTGAGGGCTTTGGAGCATATCACTAAGCATTTTAAGCAAGAACCTCATTAAGCAACACCTCATCCCTCCTTGATAGTATTGGCTTTTCCTATAGACTCAATGTGATCTTGGATCACTAAAATAGAAAAATGTAGAGTCTTGAGCTTTGAGCTTTGAGCTTGAGCCAATCCTTTTGTCCTTAGCATTTTGAGGGGTCCACTTTTCTCCTCCATCCCATGCCAATCATTGAGCTTTCCTGAAATATTAATCTTGAAATAGCATTAGCTCAATGAGCTATATGTTCTTAGGAATTACCAAAACCACCTAGGGATAGTTTTACTTTCCGGTAGTAGTAGTCGTCGGCGGGATCAGCTCGCTCCTGGACTCCATCATCTAATCCTAGCAATCGGGAAGTGGGGAAAAGAGGTAGCAAAAGCAACCGTGAGTACTCATCCAAAGTACTCGCAAGACTTACATCAGATCTATACTAAGTATGCATCGGTATCACAGGAATGGGGCTATTTCTTTGGACTAGACTATAAAGATGCAAGAATAGAACAGAAGGCCTAGCCTATCAAAGACTAGCATCTTGAAGCACCTTGTCAGATTAGAAGAGTGCAGATTAACATAACATAAGTATTAAGTATAATGTAGTAACTCCCAGAGATCCTTCCTCGACTCCTTGCAAGAAAGCGATCCCGGAGCCATCATATCCATTTAGTGTCTCTAGTATCTAGTTCTAGTTCTATAGATCGGGATACAACTCCGAGCATCCGTTACCGTTGACACAGCTATTCGAGTAGATTAACTTCCCTGCAGGGGTACACAAACTTACGCAACATGATTGATTAACTCTAGCCGAACACAGTTTTCTTGGTCATGCCAGACCTTGGCTGATCGACACACCATTGTCCTGCCCAGGCTCAGTAGAGAGGCCAGCACACCGGTCTAGATCCTAAATGCGAAGGGGTCATGGGTCAATCGTCCTTTGCAATCCTGAGTGTTGCAATGACAGCGGGGATCAGCCCTGGCCACCTCTTTATACAAAGCAGGTGCTTACGTGGACCACGTGGGCGCGTGCCACTAAAGTGCTGACGTCTGAGAGCTTTCAGAAGAAATGTATGACGCCGAGTGCCCATACTTATTCCCACCTGGTGGTTAGTGCAAAAAGTCCAAAGGCCTATTCGGATCACATATCCAAACCAGTTTTTGTCTTGGGAGCATGTGGAGGCGATCAATGATCCACGATCCGTGGTCCCCTCACCCCGTCGTGCGGACTTACGGCAAGGGCCAAGAATGTCCAGTCATGCCGCGTAATTATCTTGCGGGTACCCTCATGGCCAACCCGACTCAAGTAACTCTCGCGGGTACCCCTCGGGGCCGACCCGACTTCAGTAACTCTCTCGGGCACCCCTCGGGGTTGACCCGACTTCAACATGGTTCCGAGGTAAAGTCAAAGTAACCATGTGTCTATAACATCAAGGGGGAAATCCAAAGAACCACCCTCAATGGATTCCCACTCGATGTAACCATCAAGATGAACTTGGATGAATCACACTTGAGATGTTGCACGACAGAGTCGTGATCGGGAGTGGTGAAGAAGGAATCACCAGTCGTAATCCATGGCCGATTAGCTACACTATAGAGATATAATTAGGAATGCATTACGAGGTATCACCCTCTGCACCCGATAGTACCTCTATAGATTCATGCAACTACGGGGTGTGTGCGGTGACGTGTTGGTTCTGCACATCGATCACGTTGATCGAGTCATCAATAATAAAGCGGGGGCGACAAGGACAAGTAAGGGGTCATTGATGGATCACTAATCAACCTATACTAAGCATATAGGATAACATGTAAGGTAACTATAGCAGGTTACAAAAGTAGGCTATGCACCAGAATAGGAGCAATCGAACAACAGTAGTAAAATCTAATGCAAGCATGAGAGAGAAGGAATGGGCGATATAGGAACGATCAAGGGGGTTTTGCTTGCCTGGAAGCTCTGCAGAAAGAGGTTGGACGTCAGGTGTGTAGTTGTACCCGGGAGCAGCGTCGGTCTCGAGGTCTCCAGAGAGAAAAGGGGGAAGAAACAATAAATATATAGCAATCAAATGCATCAAGATGCATGACATGGCAATATGTTGTGCTAGGGGTGACCTAACGCAGTGCTACACATTACAGACGAAGTGGGAAAATATCTGGGAATGCTTTCCCGACGTTAGGCAGCTATCGGACAGATGAACCGAAAGGGAAGGATCCATGTTCATCATGTTAGAGGCATGTGAGAGATGAGTGGATAGCGTATTTGGATTCTTCAAATTTTTCTGAGCAATTTTCATATATAAATTATTTTCATCTGAGTTATAGATTATTTTATATGATTTTTCTAGAATTTATATTAATTTCGATATTAAATAGCAAAAAACTATATGCACCCAAAATTGTACCCAAATGTACAGCACTGAGGCTGACAGTGGAGCCACTGAGCTGAGTCAGCATCACAGTCACCAGTCAACATTTGACTGGTTGAGTAGTCAAACCTGACCAGTGGGCCCCACTGGTCAGTGAGACAACTAATAAACAGGTTTAAAATAAACCTAATTAACCTAAATAGTTAGTAGGATCCACCTATCACTGTCTAATTAAGTTAAACTAATTAATTTAATTAGTTTTAGTTAGTTAAGGGGTGGGCCCCACATGTCAGTGTCAGGGGGCACAGCCAGCCCGTTGACGATGGTCAACATGGTCAACTAGGGCCAGGGAGCCCACTGGCAGTGACACAGGGGTGGGCCCGAGGCCAGCCACGTCAATGGGTGGCGCCGGAGTTGCTTCGGTGACCATTTCAGCGGCGGGGCGCTCGGGAGCTCGCAGGGTTTCATCTACAGGGTAGTCATTTGGCCCGCGCGATGGCGCGTTTGAACGCGGCGGTGAAGCCGCATCGATCTATGGGGGCAGCGCGAGCTAGGTTGGCCAGACACGAGCCCTACTACGAAGGCACGCGGCGGCACTGTCGGGAGCTTCATGGGGACGGTAAGGCGGGGCACTGATACGTCTCCAACGTATCTATAATATTTTTTATTGCTTCAAGCTATATTATATTCTGTTTTGGATGATTAATGGGCTTTGTTATACACTTTTATATTATTTCTGGGACTAACCTATTAACCAGAGTCCCAGCCCAAATTGCCGTTTTTTGCCTATTTCAGAGTTTCGCAGAAAAAGAATATCAAACGGAGTCCAAACGGAATGAAACCTTCGGGAACCTGATTTTCGAAACAAACGTGATCCAGAGGACTTGGAGTCCACGTCAAGACATCAACCAGGAGAGCACGAGGCAGGGGGCGCGCCTACCCCCCTGGGCGCGCCCTCCACCCTCGTGGGGCCCACATTGCTCCACCGACGTACTTCTTCCTCCTATATATACCTACGTACCCCCAAACCAACAGAAGCATCCACGAAAACCTAATTCCACCGCCGCAACCTTCTGTACCCGTGAGATCCCATCTTGGGGCCTTTTCCAGCGTCCTGCCGGAGGGGGCATTGATCACGGAGGGCTTCTATATCAACACCATAGCCTCTCCGATGATGTGTGAGTAGTTTACCTCAGACCTTCGGCTCCAAAGTTATTAGCTAGATGGCTTCTTCTCTCTTTTTGGATCTCAATACAAAGTTCTCCACGATTCTCGTGGAGATCCATTCGATGTAATCTTCTTTTGCGGTGTGTTTATTGAGACCGATGAATTGTGGGTTTATGATCAAGTTTATCTATGAACAATATTTGAATCTCCTCTGAATTCTTCTATGTATGATTGGTTATTTTTGCAAGTCTCTTCGAATTATCAGTTTGGTTTGGCCTACTAGATTGATCTTTCTTGCAATGGGAGAAGTTCTTAGCTTTGGGTTCAATCTTGCGGTGTCCTTTCCCAGTGACAGCAGGGGCAGCAAGGCACGTATTGTATTGTTGCAATCGAGGATAACAAGATGGTGTTTATATCATATTGCATGAGTTTATCCCTCTACATCATGTCATCTTACTTAAAGCATTACTCTGTTCTTTTGAACTTAATACTCTAGATGCATGCTGGATAGCGATCGATGTGTGGAGTAATAGTAGTAGATGCAGGCAGGAGTCAGTCTACTTGTCACGGACGTGATGCCTATATACATGATCATACCTAGATATTCTCATAACTATGCTCAGTTCTATCAATTGCTCAACAGTAATTTGTTCACCCATCGTAATACTTACGCTCTTGAGAGAAGCCACTAGTGAAACCTATGGGCCCCGGGTCTATTTTCCATCATATTAATCTTCGAACACTTAGCTATTTTTATTGCCTTTTATTTTACTTTGCATCTTTATTATAAAAATACCAAAAATATTATCTTATCATATCTATCAGATCTCACTTTCGTAAGTGACCGTGAAGGGATTGACAAGCCCTTTATTGCGTTGGTTGCGAGTGTCGGCGTTCTAGGAATGGGGGTCCCCAGATGTAACGCCCCGGACCTGATGCGCCAGGTGTCCGTCAGTTATTCGCTGTTGTTGCTTTGTCATTTGCTTGCGTGTCGCATCTTGTCATGTCATCATCCGCATTGCATCATCATGTTTTCGAAACTTGTATCCGCCCCGGTCTCTTTGTTCTCTCCGTTGTCCGTTCTGAGCCCACACACACTTGCACGCGCCTGCGGCATGTCCGAAATATTATTTCATAAGTGGCCGAGAAATGTTCTCGGAATGGGTTGAAAGTTGGCGTGCGGTGTTGTTTTGGTGTCAGTAGACCGCCTGCCAAGTTTCATCGCATTCGGAGTCTGTTTGACGCCCCAACGAATAAATATAGCGGCATTATAGCCGGTCTAACGTCGGACGTTTTCGGTCTCCGAAAACCGTGCCGGGCTGCATCCCTCCCCTCTTCTCTCAGACCACCCGCTCTTCACAATCCGCCAGACCCAACCTAACCTCTCTCGTTAGCCCGCGCCCCCCTCGCGTGAGCGTCCGAAACTTACCCGAACCCGAACCGGTCTGTCGCTACCGTTATGTCCGGATCATCCCCTAACATCTACAAAACATCTCCGATTTCTTATTTGGGCCTCCTAATTTATTTATTCTCGACCGTTCGATTTCGATCAGACGGACCGGATTAGTCCCTAATCTAATCCGCAGGCTATATATAAACTAGTCCCCCTAGTCATTTTTTTGCAAACCCTAGAACCTAGGCCTCCTGTCCCATCCACCCATCGCCGCCGCCGCACTCAAATCCCACCTCGGGATCCTCCCAGATCCATCTCCCCCAACCAGCGCCCGAGGCAGTGCCTTCTCTTCCCTCCTCTGCCCGATCCTCCTCTTCCCCCCTCTGCTCGATCCCGAATGGACCGTGACCACCGAGCACCTCTCCTCTCGTTCCCGCAGCGCCCCAGCACTTGCCTCCCTCGTTTTCCCCTTTCAATCACCAGCACCCGAGCTCCTCGCCGGACCTCTTCGCGCCTGCAACTCCTCGCCGGAGCAGGCAACCGGACCGCAGCCAGGCCTCTCCCTCTTCCCTCTGCTCTCCATTCCCCTCTCTGACCCCCCTGCTTTTTCCCTCTTGTCGACAGGAACAACGGAGCCATGGCGCCAGGAGCTTGAGCTCGTCCGGCACCATCTAGAACCATCTCCGGGGACCGGATTCACCTCCCTCCGCCTGGAATCGGTTCCCCTCGACCTCGCCCCGCCTCCGGTGGTCGTCCCACCGACTGCCGTCAACGGGAGACGCCAGCGCCAAGCCCTGCTTCAAATCCCTGCCATGGCTGCTGCCCTTCTGCAGAACCTCGTCGACTCCCGCCCGCCAAGTCCCTGCGCCCCGGCCTCGTCCCTGCCTCCAGGTCGCCGCTCTGCCGCCGGAGACCAAGCTGCCGGAGCCCCAAGACCTCGCGCCCAAGTCCCACGTCGCCGGCAGCCGTTCTCGCCGTCCGTCTCCCTGAACCCGCTGTTGGTTCTGCTCTTCAGAAACAAGCAGCAGCAGCCGCTCGCCCCTGTACCCCTCGCGCGTTGACCGCAGCTCCCCATAGCGCCGTGGGCCGCATCCCGCGTCAAAGCCCAGCGCGCCAGCCTCCTGGCCTCAAGGCCCAATGTGAGCAGCCCCCCCTCCAGTCCCTCTCCTGTACACTATCGGGCCAGACAGTTTCGGCCTGTGATGTTTTTTTTCTTGCCAGGACGAATTTCCTAATTATCCAGAGTATTACAGATTTGCAGAAAAACCCTCCTTGTTCATGCATTTAATAACTCACAATTGGTGCATCGGATTAAAATGAATTATACATGAAACTTGCTTAAAATTATGTGTAGATTAATAGTATCCCACTTTCATCCATGTTTAAAATATTTAAAATTGCTGTTTGCATTAATTTGCTTAAATGACATGTTAAAATGATTTAATTCATAACTAAATGACCGTAACTCGGAATTTAACAAATTATATATGTAAATGGGGTAGAAAAATGCCTAGTTTAACATGGTGCACTTTATTTTCCTGTTTAACAACATTAAAATATGTTTTAGGCAGAACAGTACCAAATTTGAAATGTGCATATGAGGAGTTTCCGGAATTGTTGTTTGTTGTTCCGGCCTCATTTAAACTTGCCTAGATAGATAGTTTTTGTTGTGCTTCACCCCTTGCCATGTTAAAAACATTTAATATTGTTGGGTACATAAACAAGAGAGAACTAAATAATTGTTGTGGTGTTTCGTCAATATGCAACTCGTTGCATATTGAGCTCCACTTAATTTGTAGTGTCGTTTGTTGCATTTGCCATGCCATGCTTCATTAAACCGGACATGCATCATTCCTGTTTATGCATCATGTCATATTCATGTGATGGTTGTTTACTATGTTGTTTGTTTGTTTCCGGGTTGCTTCTCGCGTTAGCTTCGGTTTCGTTCCGGAGAAGTGAGGATCCGTTCGACTACGTCCGTTTGTCTTCTTCATGGACTCGTTCTTCTTCCTTGCGGGATCTCAGGCAAGATGACCATACCCTCGAAATCACTTCTATCTTTGCTTGCTAGTTGCTCGCTCTTTTGCTATGCCTATGCTGCGATACCTACCACTTGCTTATCATGCCTCCCATATTGTTAAACCAAGCCGCTAACCCACCTTGTCCTAGCAAACCGTTGTTTGGCTATGTTACCGCTTTGCTCAGCCCCTCTTATAGCGTTGTTAGTTGCAGGTGAAGATGAAGTTTGTTCCTTGTTGGAACATGGAGTTGTTGTTCCTTGTCGGAACATGTTTACTTGTTGGGATATCACAATATATCTTATTTAATTAACGCATCTATATACTTGGTAAAGGGTGGAAGGCTCGGCCTTATGCCTGGTGTTTTGTTCCACTCTTGCCGCCCTAGTTTCCGTCATATCGGTGTTATGTTCCCGGATTTTGCATCCCTAACGCAGTCGGGTGATTTATGGGACCCCCTTGACAGTTCGCTTTGAATAAGACTTTTCCAGCAGGCCCAACATTGGTTTTACCATTTGCCTACCACCTATACTTTTCCCTTGGGAGTAGCTAACCCGAGGGTCATCTTTATTTAGCCCCCCCCCCCCCCCCGGGCCAGTGCTTCCTTCTAAGTGCTGGTTCGAACCGAGCAGCCTGCGGGGCCCCCTCAAGGAAACTTGAGGCATGGTTTTACTCGTAGCTTGACTTATCCGGTGTTGCCCTGAGAACGAGATATGTGCAGCTCCTATCAGGATGTCGGCGCATCGGGCGGTTTTGCTGGACTTGTTTTATTACTGTCGAGATGTCTTGTAGCCGGGATTCCGAGACTGATCGGGTCTTCCCGGGGAGAAGGAATATCCTTCGTTGATCGCGAGAGCTTATCATGGGCTAAGTTGGGACACCCCTGCAGGGTTTGAACTTTCGAAAGCCGTGCCCGCGGTTATGTGGCAGATGGGAATTTGTTAATGTCCGGTTGTAGAAAACCCGAAGTTGATCTTAACTAAAATACACCAACCGCGTGTGTAACCGTGATGGTCTCTTCTCGGCGGGGTCCGGGAAGTGAACACGGTTGTTGGAGTTATGCTTGACGTAAGTAGTTCAGGATCACTTATTGATCATAGTTGTTCGACCGTGCTTTTGCCTTCTCTTCTCGCTCTCATTTGCGTATGTTAGCCACCATATATGCTAGTCGCTTGCTGCAGCTCCACCTCATACCTTTTACCCCTACCTATAAGCTTAAATAGTCTTGATCTCGCGGGTGTGAGATTGCTGAGTCCCCGTGACTCACCAGATACCTCCAATACCAGTTTGCAGGTGCCGATGAGACCGTGCAGGAGACGCACCCGAGCTCAAGGAGGAGTTCGGTGAAGATCTTGTCCTTTGTGTTGTTTCATTCTAGTCGATCAGTAGTGGAGCCCAGTTGGGGTCGATCGTGGACCTTTGTCGCTTTTGGGGTTTCTTCTTTTATTTTGGCTCCGTAGTCGGGCCCTGATTGTAACTGTATGATGTGATGTTTTATTCATGTATTTGTGTGAAGTGGCGATTGTAAGCCAACTATGTACCTCTTTCCCTTATGTATTACATGGGTTGTGTGAAGATTACCTCACTTGCGACATTGCTTTCAATGCGGTTATGCCTCTAAGTCGTGCTTCGACACGTAGGAGATATAGCCGCATCGAGGGCGTTACAGTTGGTAATCAGAGCCTTCCCCGACCTTAGGAGCCCCCACTGATTGATCGTTTTTAGCGGCCGAGTTGTGTCTAGAAAAATGTTTTGAGTCATTTAGGAATTATATATCGGAGAGATTAGGAATTCTTTTTACTTCCCAGTCTCCTCATCGTTCTGGTAAGGCATCCTGACGTAGAGTTTTGACTCTTCTCTTCTCAAATTTCACTAAAAATATTTTTAGGATCATGCGGGTATATTACAATCGTTCCGATGGTTTTATGATGACAACATTGTCTTGGTTGCCTCCTGACATTTAGGGGTTGTGGCAGTGTCCCGGGGAGTTGAGCTCCGAGGTGTTGTCGTCATAATCTTATTGTTGCGGTTTTGGAATACCTGAGTTTAGTACGTCGACATCGAAAATCTCTTTTGTACAGTTGTTGGTGAGATAACCCTGATAGCCCAGTACTGAGGCGAGTGCGGGAGTATTTCCATGACTCGTATAACGGATGCTTTTCGAAGGTTGAGGTAGATGATTTCCGAAGGTTTCTTGGTTATGTGTTGAAGGATGGATACAGCTGGTTGTAGGATTTGCTAGTTTGGGTGAGATATTATGCTTCCCCTGTATCCCCAACACCTGATTGCATAACCAGAAAGTTTCGGGAGTTTATAAGTGGGAATTCAAGTATCACGTAGGAATTCTTTCCAACAGACACATGATACGATATGGGATCTATCATAGGTTTGTTTCCGGCCTATTTCCTGAGCCAAATCCTTTGTTTTTTGTTTTGTTTTGTGGTATTCGAGTTGCTTCGATGTCAAGTGTTGATTCCATACCTTTCCTAAACGGTGCTCTCATATTCCTATGTGGATACCAATCCTTCATGATAATTGATCTTGCGAATAAATTATCAGTTCTTTGCAACGGTTTTTGCTTCATCCGTTCCAAGTTGTCTTTGTTTTTCCGCCCTCCCACCCTTATTTCTTCAAGGACGCAGATTTCTTAATCAAGTATCCATTTTATTCTTGTGAAGTCTCTCCATTCTTTTCCGCCGATGTTCTTATCCGGTGATTATCATGAAGATGGTCAGGAGTTTCAAGTTCATTTTTCGTCATTCTTTTCTTCTCCGGTGGTTCCAATTCAAGCTTTATCGATCACATCTTTTCCCCGTTTCTAATGTTTTCTCATACCGGTGCACCTCACAATATTTCACTTCTCGCTATTCATTTGTTCCGGAGTGATGAAAATATCTCAGAAGATTCAAGTTTTCATTCTCATTTCACTCAAGTTCTTTTGAGGATGCTATCTCATTCAAGCCATTTAATTCAACCGGTGCAATATCCCTTTCAAGCAATCGTTCAACCATTCTTTTGAGTGGGCCCTAACCCACAGGTCTTTTCCCAGGATCTTACCTGACTCTTCTAATCATCCCGAAGCTATTCCCAAATTCTTTTCGAAGTTTGACGTAGGAATGATTATCATCAGTCAAATGTCTTTCTCCAAGATCCTTCAATTCTTTCATCGTTGGTTCAACCTTTCCAATTCTCATTCCGGAGTGTCTCATCAATTCATGGTGGTGTTTCTCATCATCATAATCAACATTTCAAGACCGAAGAAGAGTTTCTCTTAAATCTTGCTCCATTCTACTCAAGATTCATTGTTCTAGCTTGTTGCCATCCTCTCATAATTGTTTTCGATTGTGAGAATTCTTTTCACCCATCCGGAGCCTTTCATCTCAGAATTATTCATTCTCAGCTTCGTCTATTGTTCTCCAAATCTTACCGGTGCATCATTCAAGTATTCTCTAATCAGTTCGTGATCTATCCGTTCATTTGTATCTAGATACCCTCAAGCATCTTTGTTCATTTGCTAATTCTTCCCGGTGTTTCTTATCTTTTCTTTGGCCATTTTAAATTCTTACGGTGGTTCGTTCAAGATCCTTCTTCCCTTGTTATCATACAGATTCATTCTTTCTTTCCAATCCTACCGGTGGTTCGTTGAAGACCTTTTCAAGTTTGCGCCATACCTATTTTAATCTTTTCTACGAGAATAAGTAGTATGCCAAATCCATTGCTTGCCGTCAATTTAATTGGTGAAGGATAAGCATAGTGTTATTCTTATTCTTGTTTCATCGAGTAAATTCCATTCCTTATTCCGGAGGTTCTTCAAAATTCTTGATTTCTTTTGTTCAACTCTCTTTCCGGAGTTCCAAGTTTTCTCGGTTATATCATTTCTAAGCTCCATCTAAATCATCGCAAGCTTCACCTTGTATTTCCAACTTCTCTTTCTTTCTATCATCCTTTTGTTTACCGGAGTTGTTCATGGAGGCTCTATATGGTGATTCACAAAGGATTTAATTCCTTCTCGAAGTGTTCATCGAGATTCTTTTCAGAGGAGCTCAAATATTCTTTATCTTGCATTTTAAAGTGCAATTCTTTCGACCTTATCTTTTGAGGTGGTATTATGTCATTCTTGATAATTTGAGGTCATGTCTTATGATTCACATGTTGTTAAGAATGAGATTTTTAAATCCATCATTTTCTCTTCGTTCAAGAGATCTTTTCAACCAATCTATTTCTTCCTTGGAGTTATCTTGGATTAGATTTCACCTAAAGCCTTCCCTAAGGATTGTTGCTATTCGTGGTGCTTATCAATGATCCAAGTTTTCTCCTATCCTCTCGGCGAGAGAAGTTTTCATCTCTTCGTTGATCTCAAGCAAGCAGTTGTTTCTGTTAGTGGCGTTTATCACCTCATAATGTTGAGATGTTTCCATAAGTCCACTACAAGCTTATTATTTTCGTTGTTGGTTTTCCAACAACTCCGTTCAATCTTTCTTTTAAGGAGACCCTTTCAAATTCAATTGTGATAGAAGTTGTTGTTCTCTTCTCTGTTCTCTTGATTCCACTCTTTCATTTGTCCCGAAGGCATTGTGATGTTGCTCTCTTCGCACATCATATCAAATTGTGAGGATCGTGTCCTTTTCCTTGCTTATCGATTTAACCGGAGTGTTGTGTCTATCATTCCTCTTTTAACCGGAGTCTCATCCAAGTGATTTCATTTTGCCAAGTTCATATTCTATTACTTCCATTTCCAACCGGAGTGTGGTGTTCTCTCTTCAAGTTCTTTTCATCTTATCAAGTTCTGCATCTCTTTTCAACCAGAGTGGTTCCAACGTCTATCTTGTTACTTAAGCTCTTCGTTCTCGCCGTATTCCTTGTTCCTTGTCCAACGGAGTATTTCATTCCGTTCATCTCCATGTTATTCTTTCTTTCATTTTGCTCAACCTCTCAAGGTTCTTTGGTTTCACTCTTTTGTCAAAGAAGCAACTTAGTTATACCTCTTCTCTTTCTCTTCCGTTTTCCCCTCCGGTGCCATTCTATATCTCGGGACGAGATCCTCTCGTAGTGGTGGAGTGTTGTAACGCCCCGGACCTGATGCGCCAGGTGTCCGTCAGTTATTCGTTGTTGTTGCTTTGTCATTTGCTTGCGTGTCGCATCTTGTCATGTCATCATCCGCATTGCATCATCATGTTTTCGAAACTTGTATCCGCCCCGGTCTCTTTGTTCTCTCCGTTGTCCGTTCTGAGCCCACACACACTTGCACGCGCCTGCGGCATGTCCGAAATATTATTTCATAAGTGGCCGACAAATGTTCTCGGAATGGGTTGAAAGTTGGCGTGCGGTGTTGTTTTGGTGTCAGTAGACCGCCTGCCAAGTTTCATCACATTCGGAGTCTGTTTGACGCCCCAACGAATAAATATAGCGGCATTATAGCCGGTCTAACGTCGGACGTTTTCGGTCTCCGAAAACCGTGCCGGGCTGCATCTCTCCCCTCTTCTCTCAGACCACCCGCTCTTCACAATCCGCCAGACCCAACCTAACCTCTCTCGTCAGCCCGCGCCCCCCTCGCGTGAGCGTCCGAAACTTACCCGAACCCGAACCGGTCTGTCGCTACCGTTATGTCCGGATCATCCCCTAACATCTACAAAACATCTCCGATTTCTTATTTGGGCCTCCTAATTTATTTATTCTCGACCGTTCGATTTCGATCAGACGGACCGGATTAGTCCCTAATCTAATCCGCAGGCTATATATAAACTAGTCCCCCCTAGTCATTTTTTTGCAAACCCTAGAACCTAGGCCTCCTGTCCCATCCACCCATCGCCGCCACCGCACTCAAATCCCACCTCGGGATCCTCCCAGATCCATCTCCCCCAACCAGCGCCCGAGGCAGTGCCTCCTCTTCCCTCCTCTGCCCGATCCTCCTCTTCCCCCCTCTGCTCGATCCCGAATGGATCGTGACCACCGAGGACCTCTCCTCTCGTTCCCGCAGCGCCCCAGTGCCTGCCTCCCTCGTTTTCCCCTTTCAATCACCAGCACCCGAGCTCCTCGCCGGACCTCTTCGCGCCTGCAACTCCTCGCCGGAGCAGGCAACCGGACCGCATCCAGGCCTCTCCCTCTTCCCTCTGCTCTCCATTCCCCTCTCTGACCCCCCTGCTTTTTCCCTCTTGTGACAGGAACAACGGCGCCATGGCGCCAGGAGCTTGAGCTCGTCCGGCACCATCTAGAACCATCTCCGGGGACCGGATTCACCTCCCTCCGCCTGGAATCGGTTCCCCTCGACCTCGCCCTGCCTCCGGTGGTCGACCCACCGACTGCCGTCAACGGGAGACGCCAGCGCCAAGCCCTGCTTCAAATCCCTGCCATGGCTGCTGCCCTTCTGCAGAACCTCGTCGACTCCCGCCCGCCAAGTCCCTGCGCCCCGGCCTCGTCCCTGCCTCCAGGTCGCCGCTCTGCCGCCGGAGACCAAGCTGCCGGAGCCCCAAGACCTCGCGCCCAAGTCCCACGTCGCTGGCAGCCGTTCTCACCGTCCGTCTCCCTGAACCCTCTGTTGGTTCTGCTCTTCAGAAACAAGCAGCAGCAGCCGCTCGCCCCTGTACCCCTCGCGCGTTGACCGCAGCTCCCCATAGCGCCGTGGGCCGCATCCCGCGTCAAAGCCCAGCGCGCCAGCCTCCTGGCCTCAAGGCCCAATGTGAGCAGCCCCCCCTCCAGTCCCTCTCCTGTACACTATCGGGCCAGACAGTTTCGGCCTGTGATGTTTTTTTTCTTGCCAGGACGAATTTCCTAATTATCCAGAGTATTACAGATTTGCAGAAAAACCCTCCTTGTTCATGCATTTAATAACTCACAATTGGTGCATCGGATTAAAATGAATTATACATGAAACTTGCTTAAAATTATGTGTAGATTAATAGTATCCCACTTTCATCCATGTTTAAAATATTTAAAATTGCTGTTTGCATTAATTTGCTTAAATGACATGTTAAAATGATTTAATTCATAACTAAATGACCGTAACTCGGAATTTAACAAATTATATATGTAAATGGGGTAGAAAAATGCCTAGTTTAACATGGTGCACTTTATTTTCCTGTTTAACAACATTAAAATATGTTTTAGGCAGAACAGTACCAAATTTGAAATGTGCATATGAGGAGTTTCCGGAATTGTTGTTTGTTGTTCCGGCCTCATTTAAACTTGCCTAGATAGATAGTTTTTGTTGTGCTTCACCCCTTGCCATGTTAAAAACATTTAATATTGTTGGGTACATAAACAAGAGAGAACTAAATAATTGTTGTGGTGTTTCATCAATATGCAACTCGTTGCATATTGAGCTCCGCTTAATTTGTAGTGTCGTTTGTTGCATTTGCCATGCCATGCTTCATTAAACCGGACATGCATCATTCCTGTTTATGCATCATGTCATATTCATGTGATGGTTGTTTACTATGTTGTTTGTTTCTTTCCGGGTTGCTTCTCGCGTTAGCTTCGGTTTCGTTCCGGAGAAGTGAGGATCCGTTCGACTATGTCCGTTTGTCTTCTTCATGGACTCGTTCTTCTTCCTTGCGGGATCTCAGGCAAGATGACCATACCCTCGAAATCACTTCTATCTTTGCTTGCTAGTTGCTCGCTCTTTTGCTATGCCTATGATGCGATACCTACCACTTGCTTATCATGCCTCCCATATTGTTAAACCAAGCCTCTAACCCACCTTGTCCTAGCAAACCGTTGTTTGGCTATGTTACCGCTTTGCTCAGCCCCTCTTATAGCGTTGTTAGTTGCAGGTGAAGATGAAGTTTGTTCCTTGTTGGAACATGGAGTTGTTGTTCCTTGTTGGAACATGTTTACTTGTTGGGATATCACAATATATCTTATTTAATTAACGCATCTATATAATTGGTAAAGGGTGGAAGGCTCGGCCTTATGCCTGGTGTTTTGTTCCACTCTTGCCGCCCTAGTTTCCGTCATATCGGTGTTATGTTCTTGGATTTTGCGTCCCTAATGCGGTCGGGTGATTTATGGGACCCCCTTGACAGTTCGCTTTGAATAAGACTTTTCCAGCAGGCCCAACATTGGTTTTACCATTTGCCTACCACCTATACTTTTCCCTTGGGAGTAGCTAACACGAGGGTCATCTTTATTTAGCCCCCCCCCCCCGGGCCAGTGCTTCCTTCTAAGTGCTGGTTCGAACCGAGCAGCCTGCGGGGCCCCCTCAAGGAAACTTGAGGCTTGGTTTTACTCGTAGCTTGACTTATCCGGTGTTGCCCTGAGAACGAGATATGTGCAGCTCCTATCAGGATGTCGGCGCGTCGGGCGGTTTTGCTGGACTTGTTTTATTACTGTCGAAATGTCTTGTAGCCGGGATTCCGAGACTGATCGGGTCTTCCCGGGGAGAAGGAATATCCTTCGTTGATCGCGAGAGCTTATCATGGGCTAAGTTGGGACACCCCTGCAGGGTTTGAACTTTTGAAAGTCGTGCCCGCGGTTATGTGGCAGATGGGAATTTTTTAATGTCCGGTTGTAGAAAACCCGAAGTTGATCTTAACTAAAATACACCAACCGCGTGTGTAACCGTGATGGTCTCTTCTCGGCGGGGTCCGGGAAGTGAACACGGTTGTTGGAGTTATGCTTGACGTAAGTAGTTCAGGATCACTTATTGATCATAGTTGTTCGACCGTGCTTTTGCCTTCTCTTCTCGCTCTCATTTGCGTATGTTAGCCACCATATATGCTAGTCGCTTGCTGCAGCTCCACCTCATACCTTTTACCCCTACCTATAAGCTTAAATAGTCTTGATCTCGCGGGTGTGAGATTGCTGAGTCCCCGTGACTCACCAGATACCTCCAATACCAGTTTGCAGGTGCCGATGAGACCGTGCAGGAGACGCACCCGAGCTCAAGGAGGAGTTCGGTGAAGATCTTGTCCTTTGTGTTGTTTCATTCTAGTCGATCAGTAGTGGAGCCCAGTTGGGGTCGATCGTGGACCTTTGTCGCTTTTGGGGTTTCTTCTTTTATTTTGGCTCCGTAGTCGGGCCCTGATTGTAACTGTATGATGTGATGTTTTATTCATGTATTTGTGTGAAGTGGCGATTGTAAGCCAACTATGTACCTCTTTCCCTTATGTATTACATGGGTTGTGTGAAGATTACCTCACTTGCGACATTGCTTTCAATGCGGTTATGCCTCTAAGTCGTGCTTCGACACGTAGGAGATATAGCCGCATCGAGGGCGTTACACCAGACTTGCCTGCCTGCGGCCCGCGGCGTGGCTAAGTCAACAGGCCGTACGGCCCATCTTCATCAGCAAGGCATCCAATACCCTCGCGAGGGGCCAAGCCTCGCGAGGCGGACGACGCAAGACCTCCTTAGGAGTGGCCTAGTCAGGCAGGCTCACGAGGAGCGGAGATATCAAGGCGGGGCAAACCTCACGAGGCTCTCATGACGTGAGCCATGACGATCGACACCAGGCGGACGCCACCGCGCGCAGCGTCCTTGTTTCCTCTTTGGTGCTAAGGAGGCCAGCGCAGGCAAGGAGTACTGAGGCATCAGTCAAAGGTTGCTATATCGGTGCAACGAGACCAAGAACAGGAGGACGGCAAGGCATAGGTCATCGTGGAGCCCAAGACGGCGTCACCACCAGAGCCTTTCGCAGGCGAAGACCACTTTTGTCAGGATAGCTTGTACTAGGTGTCCCCCTTAAAATTTGCCTGTCGTTGTTGGCTCCCTTCCTGCTCAACATTTGGGAAGAGGACCAGGGCCTATATAAGTAGGGCTAGCCACCACAGTAGGGGGAGAGATCTGATCGAGCAGTTCACCTAGCTCTCACCCGCCAAGACACCAAGCACAAGAAGACCTCAACCTCAGGAGGCTGTTCTTTCCCTTGTACTGTTCTTCATCAGCCCAAGAAGCAATCCACCACCACCACACTGGAGTAGGGTATTACACCACAACGGTGGCCCGAACCAGTATAAATCTCGTGTCTCTTTGTGTTGCGAGTTTGTCGAGTTAGTCCGCAAGATCTTAGCGAGCTAGGGCGTAGATCGGTAGGAGGGAAAGACTTCGCGCGCACCCCAGTGTTCGAACCTTAAGGGTTTGCCGGAACCCCACATCTGACATTTTGCGCGCCAGGACAGGGTGCGCCGTAGCTTCCCTTCCATCAGTTCGTCGCTCCGTCGCTCCGTCGTCACCATGGCGGACGCTCGCCGTGCTCGAGCTGAGCAGCGGGCTGCCCTCACCGCCCGCGTTGCTCAGACGGCTCCCGTCGGCGGTCCACCTCGTCGTTCTCCATCTCCCTCCACCAACATTGCCACTGTCCTGGCGGGGAACTAGCAGTAGGCGTCCTCGCTGCATCCTTCGGTGCGGCAGGACGGCCGCACCGCCACTCCATCGCTGACACCGGCCGATTCTTCGTCTCACGCTCGTCGCGCTCCCCTGGAGGCATGGGCCGTACTCCTCGCCGCAAACAAACTCCTGCACTACCACCCCATCGACGACCTCTACGAGGAGTGGCTTGACCGCGTCGCCGAGCTCGTCCGCGCCGCAGGGGGCTCCCCGGTGTCGTCCCTCTCTCTACCTCACCCTTAGCCAGCCACGGGCGATGAGGCTCATGGCGCGCCTCCACCACCTCTGCCCCAAGACGGTGCCTTGGCACCAAGGCGCGCGGCCCCACGGCGTGATCCGCCAAGCCCGGTGCTCGCACGCGAAGAGAGAAGCTGCCAAGAAATCCCGCGGCCGCGAGAAGCTGCACCCGTACTTCCCGCGCCGCCTCATCAAGACCACGCGCCGCCAGCGGCGGCACCGCGCGGACCTCGTCAAGACCAAGCTCCCCCTCCAAAGTGGGCCCCAGCAACCATGGCTGGCTGCCGCGCCTTCGCCCTCGAACTGCGTAGTGTCTCCTAGCCAGGCAAGTTCAAGCCGGACCTGCCTCTTCGCTATGACGGCACCGCCGACCCCGCGGAGTTCCAGCAGCTCTACGAGCTGAGCATCGAAGCAGCCAACGGCGATGAGAAAGTCATGGCGAACTGGTTTCCCATGGCTCTCAAGGATGGAGCCCGCTCCTGGCTCCTGAACCTGCAGCACGGCTCGATCTCCTCCTGGGACGAGATGTGCAACCGCTTCGTCGCCAACTTCCAGGGCACTCGCGACCGCCCTCCGGCCGCGGGAGACCTGCGCCGCATCAAGCAACAACCAGGAGAGACCCTCCAGAAGTACATCCAGCGCTTCAACAACACCCGCCTCAAGATCCCCAAGGTCACGGATGAGGCCATCATCTCCGCGTTCTTTGACGGCATCCGCGACGTCAAGATGAAGGAAGAGCTCGCCATCCACGAGGAGCTCTGCACATCTCAGGAGCTGTTCAACCTAGCGACCAAGTGCGCAAGAGCTAAGGAGGGGCGCCTCTCCCTTCTCGAGTTGCCAGCTGTAGGAGCGAAGGAGAAGAAAGCCAAGGCCAAGGACATGAAGCACAAGGAAGCTGCAGTGCTAGCAGCGGAGCCCGACACCAAGCGGGGCAGAGATCAGCCCGAGTCATCCAAGAACAGCTGACCGTTCTGCGCCTTCCACAACCTGAACACCCACAACACCAACGACTGTCAATAGCTTAGAGCCATACGAGAAGGACGCTTCGGTCGACACCCCGAGCGCAGCGACCGGGACTACGGCCGTGGAGGAGGACGTGGAGACGGATGCTGGGACGACCGTGGCCCGCGCCAGGAATGGCGCGACAGGCCTCGTGAGGACCGCTGGCAGGACCATCCTTGCGAGGGGTCCTGGAGGGACCAGCCTCGTGAGGATCGCCTCCAAGGCAACGTCGGTCTTCCCCCGCTGCCGCCACCAAGGAGGGATGACGACCACCATCAGGACGAGGGGGCTGGGGGCTTCCAGGAGCCGCGCGCAATCGCCTGCATCTTGGGCGGCGCCCAGGCTCCAGCCTCTCAATGCATCTTCAAACAGTTCGCTCGCGAGGTGAACGCGGTGCTCCCCAAGCTCGAGACCACGCGCCCGCTCAAGCGGTCCCAATGCGCCATCACTTTCAACTCGGCAGATCAGCTCAAGTGCATCGACGAGGATGCTGGGCTGCGTGTCTGCATCGACGTCCCCGGGCTCAATAGGGCCGCATCTCAGGAGCGCTTCTGGCCATCGCGTGTGGGCTGCTGCGAGGGCCCGCCACACAGTTACGTTCGCATGCCCTTCGGCTTGCCGAGCGTGGCGTCAACCTACCAGCACAACATGCGGCGAGTCCTGGCGGCTCAGGAGGCCAGGTACCATGCCTTCCTGGAGGAAATGGAGACGGTCTTCAGGGAACCTCCCGAGCCCCCAGAGCCTCCCGAGGATCAGGGCTCCGGTGGCTCATGAGGAGTCATTTCTTCGACGTACGCCTTCAGTTGCACCAACTCTACTTCGTCTACAGAACCAGGTGACATCTTCCAAGCTCGTTTAGCTGGGAGTGCCCCTCGGGCTGCATTATTCCCAGGCCGCGTGGGTTCATCCCTGCGGCATGTATCCCTTTTGCTTATGTCTTTAGCTTACCTTGCTGGGGGCGCCCCTCGGGCTGCATCATCCCCAAGCCGCTCGGGCCGGACCCAGTGGCATGTATCTTCCTGCATTTACCTAAGTTGAGTTGCTTTCCATGCTTAACCTGCTTACGGTTATCGCCGGATCGATCGCCACCCTCCACGGGTCCGTTCACCCTATGCAATTCGCTTGCATGTTAAAAGGGGGGCTCCTGAGCATCGCGACTCAGGAGCTCTTACTGGCTCTCCAGCCCTCACCCCCTGGCCTTGACCACGGCATCGCGACCTGGCATACCAGCGGCGGCTGAGCTCGCTCGAGGGCCGGGACCTAAGGACGCAGAGTGCTTGCACCTAACCTCCTTGCAGGAACACACAGTCACCAAGACTCAAGACCAGGCGCAACCCGCCTTGAGGTAGGGCCTCGTGAGTCCTGCACTGGCTCACGAGTGCCCAGATACACCTCACAGCCCTTCGTGCAAGCCACGTGTCAGGTCAAGGCTGTACACGCCCCGGGGGCTCCTCCCGGAGGGGGCCCCCATCCCATGCACAAGTGGAAGCACCATGCTCCGTGCTGGCCGTCGACACTGCCGAGGAGTGGCTATGCTCGTGCACAAGCGGAAGCACTATGCTCCGCGCTGGTGATAAACAACTGAGGGCGGCCCCACGGTCGTACCAACCTCAGGGAGCCCAGAGCTCAGCGTCCAGCCTCACCGCAACGCCTCCCCTCGGGAGAGCCACGCGAGGGGGCTGGGCACGGGGGCTGGGCACGGGTCGCACCCCCTCGGGTCACACCCAAGCGCACGCCACCCAACCAGGTCTCCCAGACCTGGGCGTCACGCGCCCCTCTCGAGGCCTCGGCGAGGGCAGGTACGGAAATTGTTTGCACGTCAAGGGGGACTCCTGAGCATCGTGACTCAGGAGCCTAACTAGTCACGTAGCCCCTCACTCCTTGGTCTGTCCTGGTCTCCGGTGGACCCAATGGCGGTTGAGGTATGCGCGGGGCCGGGCTCTGCCGACGTAGAACATTCATCTATCCTCGCGAACTCTCCCTATAAGCTGTTTGCGCGTCAAGGGGGACTCCTGAGCATAGCGACTCAGGAGCCTAACTGGTCATGTAGCCCCTCACTCCTTGGTCCGTCCTGGTCTCCGGTCGGCCCAACGGCGGTTGAGGTATGCGGGGCCGGGCTCTGCCGACGCAGAACGCAAAGCAAATAGGAAGGAAAGCGCAAAATCTTGAAGCAAATATTACAAACACATTGTTCTCACGATACCAAACGAAGAGTCTAAACGCCTCCACGAGGCCTAATGCATGTTGCAGGAACGAAACAGGAGAATAGCCGCAGGTCACTCCCGGGCACCGCCATCACCTACAGAAGGTGCTACTTCGTGAGCGACGTTGTCTTCACCTTCACCACCAGCCGCAGGATCGGCAACATCGCCGGACAGAGGAGCGGATACAAAGCCACGGAACTTCTTCAGCAAGGCCTCCACTTGACCTTGCACGGCTGCGGCGGCGGCCTCGTATTGATCTTCGGCCACAGGGTCCAGCAGCTCGTCAAGACAAGCGTTGGGGTCGCGAAGGTGCAGGTGGCTGAAGACGCGGGTCAATGCAGCTAAAGATAGGACACGAGCTTCCGCCTCCGCCATGGGACCAACGCCATCAACGACTTCCTCAAGCGCCTCCACCAAGAGAGGAAGCAACCGGGCAGGGCCGTCCTCATCAGTGGCCAGCGACTTCTCCAGGCCGTGCTCGTACAACGTCTTCAGTGCCTCGCGAGACCTCTTCCCGAGGTCGGCAAAAGCCGTGCGGTCTTCGGTCAGCACTTGCGCCTTGGCGTCGAGATCGGCCTCCCTCGCCGTCGCCTTCCGCTCCAGCTCTTCCAACCTATTGCGCTCGGCGGTCTGCGTCCTCCCCAACTCCGCCAGCTCAGCATCACGGTTCTTGATGGTGTCCTCCCGGGCCTTCATTTCCTCCTCCTTCGCTTGATGGCAGCGCGTTTCTTTGGCGTGCTTGTCGCGCACGCTCTGCAACTCGTTCTCCAGCACCTGGCAGCGGTCACGGGCGGCCTTGGCGTCTTTCAACACCGTCTCACAATCGGCTGTGGCGTTGGCGGCACTTTGCTTCTCCTTCTCAGAAGCCGCAGCGGCCTGGCCCAGCGCCGCGCGAACAACCAAGTCAGAGTGGAGCCAGCCTGAGGCCAGCTCTAGGCGCCCGGCCACAAGGCGTGGGTCCGCGCTCAGGAGATCCGCCTGCAGCTGGGTCATCTCCGAAAGAGCATGTTCCAAAGCAGCAGCAGGAGCAGAAGAACCAAGGAGCAGAGGTGCAGCAGCGGGAGGAAGCGACATCGTCACCAAGGCTTGGGAGATTGCGGGTTTCGGAGCAGCTGGGACCTCTTCAGCCGAGCCAGACGTCGGCACTTCCGGAGCCAGCGGGGCCATGGGGGTTGATTCCACGCGTCGATGTCCCTCTTGGCCCCGTGAGGACGACCGGGCTGGGGAGATGCGGGCGCTGCTGCCTCCTTTCTCTGCGAAGGGAGGCACGCCCGTCGTATCCTCCTTCCTCTTCTTCGCCGAAGATGTCGGCCTGATCAACCAAGGGCGAGCATCAGGGAATGACAAGAACAAGCGGGGACAAGACGAAGCTCAAGGCACTTACCGATCCATCACGACGTATTCCACCTTCCGCTTGGGGAGCTTGAAGCCCAAAAGTTGCGGAGCCCGGAAAGTAGGCGCGCGGATCCCGGGGGCAGAAGGCGGCGTAGCAGGAGGGCTGGAGATAGCTTCAAGCGGCGTCGAGATGGGGGCAACATCCCGAGAGATCAGTGATGACCTAATCCTCGTCGGGATGAGGGGCTGCTCCCTCTCCCCTTGGCGGGCGTCGGCCTCAGCATTGTCAGGAAGGGCGCGGAGGATCTCAGCCTTGTTCAGAGGGGAAGTCTCCCCCACCTCTTCCAGAGTCTTCTCCAAGTCCACCTCCTCTTCCCCTTCCCTGTGGGACTTGTCAGAAGACACCTCCACCGGCTTCGGCGCTGCGGGAGCTCATGGGGGCGCCGGCGGCACCAGCCCACACGCTTCAAAGGTCGGCCTGGAGGCGACGAATTCCTCCCGATCCCTATGCTGGAACAGGGGAACGAAGGCGCTTGGCGGGTACTCCTGGTTGTCCCCAACTATGAGGCGCAGAACAGCAGCCAGTTCATCATCAGGCAGGGCCTCAGGCGGGCCTTGTTTCCCTCTTCTTCAAGCTCCCACAAGGGGTGCGCGCGCCTGGAGCGGGGCTACTCGCACCGTCAAGAACTCCCTCAGGAGCATGACCCCCGTCACCTTGGCCGCCCTCGCATTGCCCGGCTTCAGGTCGGTCACCATCTGCCCCAACACTAAAAATGCACGCTCATCGGCAAGCTCCGCCTTGGGCCACCCCCTGTTGGAAGAGGGCGCCATCGTTGGCAATGCCAGGCGCGAATCGGCAGGCTTGGCATCCATCATGAACCATTTGGATCGAATGTTGTCGGCCCTCTTCCCGGTACTCAAGATCGAGTTGGCCTTGCCGCATGCGACGAAGTTGGTGCATCCGGAGATGTGACCCTCGCTGACACGAAGGAAGAAGAAATGGCGCAGTAACGCCACGGACGGCATCACGCCCAGGTACGCCTCACAGTAGTAGGCGAAGATGGACAAGAGGAGGACAGAGTTGGGATGAAGGTGCAATGCCTGCAGCCCGTAGTGGTCGAGGACTTCATAAAAGAAATCAGAGAAGGGAGGAACCAACCCGACGGCGACACTGCTCGAGAAGAAGGGGAAGAAGGTGCTTTCCTCGGGCTCCGACACGTCGGAGGCAAGTTGGAGCTCGGTCGCCCCCACTCATTACTCTCGCCCGCCGTCAGCAGGTGCACGGAGGCGAGGCTTTTCTCCGCGAAAGTGGGCGCCTCGAGGGCCGGCTCATACCAAGCCGGTGCTGAGGAAGTCTTGACCTTGTCCGGCGCCATGGATTGCGGGTGCAGGATGAGATTGGAGCGGATCTGGAGGTAGCGGTGGCGAGGAGCAAGAAAGGGGATCTGGAGCGAGGCGAGGAAGAAGCAATGAAGGCAAGTGCTGCCTGCGCCAGTCTTTTGTCAGGTCAAGTAGTTGTCGAGGCAGTGTGGGGAAGCGGAGACGCCCACGTCCAATCAACCGCCATGCGTCAACCGAGGCCGCAGGCTTTTGGGGCCCGCGGTGCTCCATACTTGACCCTTGACTCCGCCGCAAAGCCAAGCCCGAGCGCACCTTGGGCCCGGGGGCTACTGTCGGTGTTCTGGGAATGGGGGTCCCCAGACTTGCCTGCCTGCAGCCCACGGCGTGGCTAAGTCAGCAGGCCGTACGGCCCATCTTCATCAACAAGGCATCCAAGACCCTCGCGAGGGGCCAAGCCTCGCGAGGCGGACGACGCAAGACCTCCTCGGGAGTGGCCTAGTCAGGCAGGCTCACGAGGAGTAGAGATATCAAGGCGGGGCAAACCTCACGAGGCTCTCGTGACGTGAGCCATGATGATCGACACCAGGCGAGCGGCAGGCGGGCGCCAGCGCGTGCAGCATCCTTGTTTCCTCTTTGGTGCTAAGGAGGCCAGTGCAGGCAAGGAGTACCGAGGCATCAGGCAAAGGTTGCTATATCGGTGCAACGAGACCAAGACCAGGAGGACGGCAAGGCGGAGGTCATCGTGGAGCCCAAGACGGCGTCACCACCAGAGCCTTTCACAGGCGAAGACCACTTTTGTCAGGATAGCTTGTACTAGTTGTCCCCCTTCAAATTTTCCCGTTGTTGTTGGCTCCCTTCCCGCTCAACATTTGGGAAGAGGACCAGGGCCTATATAAGTAGAGTTAGCCACCACAGTAGGGGGAGAGATCTGATCGAGCAGTTCACCTAGCTCTCACCCGCCAAGACACCAAGCACAAGAACACCTCAACCTCAGGAGGTTGTTCTTTCCCTTGTACTGTTCTTCATCAGCCCAAGAGCCAATCCACCACCACCACACTGGAGTAGGGTATTACACCACAACGGTGGCCTGAACCAGTATAAATCTCATGTCTCTTTGTGTTGCGAGTTCGTCGAGTTCGTCCGCGAGATCTTAGCGAGCTAGGGCGTAGATCGGTAGGAGGGAAAGACTTCGCGCGCACCCCAGTGTTCGAACCTTAAGGGTTTGCCAGAACCCCACATCCGACAGCGAGGTTTATATTTGTTTGTGTAGGTGCGAGGGACTTGGGCGTGGCCTCCTACTGGATTGATACCTTGGTTCTCAAAAACTGAGGGAAATTCTTACGCTACTTTACTGCATCACCCTTTCCTCTTCAAGGGAAAACCAACGCAGTGCTCAAGAGGTAGCAGGCACGAGCGGCCCATCTAAGTACCTAGGCGGCATCTAGGTAGCACCAAGAGCATGACGGCGCCACTGGGTCGAGCGGAGGAGCACGGGAGCGCGCTGCCATGGCGGACGGCGGAGCACGGCACAGTGGCGGCACGGCAATTTCTACGAAGAAGAGAAAGGGAGAGAGGGGTTCGGTGCGGGTGCTCACCGCGGTCTTGAAGGTGTGCTAAAATGGGCTCGTGGGAGGCCTGAGGGCGCTGGAATCGAGAAGGATCGCCGGCAGCCATAGAGGAAGAAAACGGCGGTGATCTTGCAAAGCAGAGTCTCCGAGCTTTAGTTGGTCGGTGCAGATGGCGTAGCCGACGTAGCCGGAGCTCGTGGGCATGACGGCGAGGCACGAGGAATACGACAGCCGCAAGTTCTACGGAGGGGCGGCCATGGCTGTGCTCGGGAGAGAGAGCAGAGGGCGAGCGCGAGTGGGAGTGGGGCAGGAGACCGAGGAGGAGACAAAGGAGCCGAGGGGGTTTCGTCCTTATCCTCCCCGCCGGAGCCGTCGAGGCGGTCCAGCAGGGATGGGCGCGGGCGCGTGCGCGTCCTCGATCGATCACTGTAGTGAGGTGGGGGATACCGGGGGAGAGGTGGGTTGGGCCGTCCACTATGGACTAGGGCCAAGTCTGCCTAGCCCCTTTCTTTTCGTTTTTTATTTCTCATTTCTTTACTGTTTTGTTTTATTTGTTTCCTGTTTTATTTCCTTTAGCCACTAATTGACTTTTGTAAAATATGCAACTTGTCACATAATTACCAATGCACTATAGAGCACTGTGATAAAAAGTTTGGAATTTATTTTAAATAGTTTTTATTTGTTTACAAATTAGAGAAGTGTTAAAATATTGTTTTGGCCCATGTTTTACTTGTTTTAGGGCATTTAATTGTTAGGAACTATGGTAGGTTGCGTCGAGTGCAAATAAAAAATTTCCTACGCGTAGAACAACCAATAACATGCTACAGGAGATGGATTACAGATCATCAGTGACGTGCAGCGGAAGAAGAGTTGGGGCAGCGCGTCTGCGTGGATCGTCTGTGATACGTCCATTTTGCATCATATTTTCCTGTTGTTATTTATAATGTTTTTATGCATAACAATGCTTTTTGGAGTATTTCTAATGCCTTTGCTCTCATATTATGCAAGGTTTACAAAAAGAGCGAGAATACCGGCAGCTGGAATTATGGACCTGAAAAAGCTATGTCAGAGTTACCTATTATGCACATCTCCAAATGAGCTGAAACATCACAGAGATTTTTTTATGGAATATGTAAGAATTATTGGAGCAAATAACTACCAGAGGAGGCCAACCAGGTGAGCACAACCCACTTGGGCGCGCTAGGGCACCCAGGCGCGCCCTAGTGGGTTGTGCCCTCCTCGGCTCACCTCTGGTGCCCATCTTTTGGTATATAAGTCATTTTGACCTAGAAAAAATATAGGAAGGGCTTTCGGGACGAAGCACCGCCGTCTCGAGGCGGAACTTGGGAGGAGTACTTTTGCCCTCAGGCGGAGCAATTCCACCGGGAGAACTTCCCTCCCGGAGGGGGAAATCATCTTCACCATTATCACCAACAACTCTCCCATCTTTGGGAAGGCAATCTCCATCAACATCTTCAACAAGACCATCTCATCTCAAAACCTAGTTCATCTCTTGTGTTCAATCTTTGTAACGGAACCTTAGATTGGTACTTGTGGGTGACTAGTAGTGTTGATTACATCTTGTAGTTGATTACTATATGGTTTATTTGGTGGAAGATTATATGTTTAGATCCATTATGCTATTTAATACCCCTCTGATCTTGAGCATGATTATCATTTGTGAGTAGTTACTTTTGTTCTTGAGGTCATGGGAGAAATCTTGTTGCGAGTAAGTATGTGAACTTGATATGTGTTTGATATTTTTGATGATATGTATGTCGTGATTCCCTTGGTGGTGCCATGTGAACATCGACTACATGGCACATCGCCTTATTAGGGCCTAAGGGAATGCATTGTGGAGTACTTATTAGATGATGGGTTGCTAGAGTGACAGAAGCTTAAACCCTAGTTTATGCGCTACTTCGTAAGGGCCGATTTGGATCCAAAAAGTTTAATGCTATGGTTAGATTTTATCTTAATACTTTTCTCGATGTTGCGGATGCTTGCTAGGGGGTTAATCATAAGTAGGAGATTTGTTCAAGTAAGAACAGCACCTAAGCACCGGTCCACCCACATATCAAATTATCAAAGTAGCGAACATGAATCAAACCAACATGATGAAAGTGACTAGATGAAATTCCCGTGTACCCTCAAGAACGCTTTGCTTATCATAAGAGACCATTTTGGCATGTCCTTTGCCACAAAAGGATTGGGCTACATTGCTGCACTTTATTTACTGTTACTTGCTCGTTACAAATTATCTTGCTATCAAATTACTCGTTACCTACAATTTCAGTGCTTGCAGAGATTACCTTGCTGAAAACCAGTTGTCATTTCCTTCTGCTCCTAGTTGGGTTCGACACTCTTACTTAACAAAAGGACTATGATTGATCCCCTATACTTGTGGGTCATCAAGGCTCTTTTCTGGTGTCGTTTTCGGGGAGTGAAGCGCTCTTGGTAAGTGGAAATCGGTAAGCAAAAATAATTACTACGTGCTGAAATTTATTGTGCCTTGTCACTATGGAGAACAATCCTTTGAGGGGCTTGTTCGGGGTATCTTCACCTCGACCGGAACCACAGTTAGTTGTCCCTCAACCTACTACACCTACTGAAAACATTGGTTATGAAATTTCTTCGGGTATGATAGAACAACTGCTAGCTAATCTTATGCAGGAGATGGAACTGAACATCCTAATATGCACTTGATATATGTGGATGAAATTTGTGGGTTATTTAATCTTGCGGGTTTATCAAGAGATGAAGCTAAGAAGAAGGTTTTCCCTTTATCTTTGAAGGGAAAAGCATTGACATGGTATAGGCTATGTGATGATATTGGATCTTGGAGCTGGAATCGATTGAAATTGGAATTTCACCAAAAAAAATTATCATATGCATCTAGTTCATCGTGATCGGCATTATATATATAATTTTTGGCCTCGTGAAGGAGAAAGTATCGCTCTAGCTTGGGGCAGGCTTAAGTCAATGTTATATTCATGCCCCAATCATGAGCTCTCGAGAGAAATTATTAGTCAGAACTTTTATGCTCGGCTTTCTCGTGATGATCAATCCATGCTCGATACTTCTTGTATTGGTTCTTTTATGAAGAAGACTATTGAATTCAGGTGGTATCTTTTAGAAAGAATTAAATGCAACTCCGAAGATTGGTAACTCGACGAAGGTAAAGAGTCAGGTATTAAGCTTGAGTTTGATTGTGTTAAATCTTTTATGAATACCGATGCTTTTCAAAAGTTTAGCACTAAATATGGACTTAACTCTGAGATAGTAGCCTCTTTTTGTGAATGATTTGCTACTCATGTTGATCTCCCTAAGGATAAGTGGTTTAAATAACATCCCCATATTAAAGAAGAAGTTGAAGAACTGTTAATAGCTAAAGATGAAACTATTATTTATAATGTTGATCCAATTGTACCTACTACTTATATTGAAAGACCACCTTTTCCTGTTAGGATAAAGGAACATGCTAAGGTTTCAACTGTGGTTCGAAAAAGTAATATTAGATCACCTAAACCTGCTGAACAAATTAAAGTAGAACCTAGTGTTGTTATGGTTAAAGATCTCCTGGTAGAAAATATTGATGGGCATGTTATTTACTTCTGTGATGAAGTTGCTAGAATTGCCAAACCTGATGAGAAAGATAAACATAGACCTGTTGTTGGCATGCCTATTGTCTCAGTTAAAAAAGGATATCATTGTTATCATGGTTTATGTGACTTAGGTGCTAGCGTGAGTGCTATCCCATTTACCTTATACCAAGAAATTATGAATGGCATAGCACCAGCTAAATAGAGGACATACTATTAAACTTGCTAATAGAGATACCATCCCACCACTTGGGATTGTTAGAGATGTTGAAGTCTTGTGTGGGAAAATAAAATACCCTACTGATTTTCTTGTCCTTGGTTCCCCACAAGATGACTTTTGTCCCATTATCTTTGGTAGACCTTTCTTGAACACTGTCAATGCCACCATAGATTGTCATAAACAAACTGTCAGTGTTAGTTTTGGTGATGAGTCTCATGAGTTTAATTTTTCCAAGTTTAATAGACAACCTCATAAGAAAGAATTTCCTAATAAGGATGAAATAATTGGTCTTGCTTCTATTGCCGTACCTCCTACTGATCCATTAGAACAATATTTGCTAGATCATGAAAATGATATGCATATGCATGAAAGAAATGAGATAGATAAGATCTTCTCTGAACAACGACCACTGATTAAACAAAGTTTGCCTATTGTAACTCTAGGAGGTCCACCTCCACCTAAAGGTGATCCTGTGTTTGAATTAAAACAATTGCCTGACACTTTGAAATATGCTTATCTTGATGAGAAAAAGATATATCCTGTTATTATTAGTGCTAACCTTTCAAAACATGAAGAAGAGAGATTATTGAAAATTCTAAAGAAACACCGAGCTGTTGTTGGATATACTTTGATGATCTTAAGGGCATTAGTCCCAATCTCTGTCAGCACAAGATTAATATGGAACCTGATGCTAAACCTGTTGTTGATCATCAATGATGTTTGAATCCTAAGATGAAAGAAGTGGTAAGAACTGAAATATTAAAGCTTCTTGAAGCAGGTATAATATGTCCCATAGCTGATAGTAGATGGGTAAGTCTCATTCATTGTGTCCCTAAGAAGGGAGGTATTACTGTTGTTCCTAATGATAAGAATGAACTTATTCCACAAAGAATTGTTACTGGCTATAGAATGGTAATTTATTTTAGAAAATTAAATAAAGCAACTAATTATTCTAAGAGTCTTAAACAGCATGGTAATTTGCTTAGGTTATGAATTTAGTCCTAATATGATGGGCATCCAAGAGGGATATAATAAAAACTTTCATATAAAGAGCATTGAATATATGAGAAGTTTGATTCTTTGCATTTGTTTTGAGATATAAAGATGGTGATATTAGAGTCATGCTAGTGAGTAATTTTGGATTGGTAGAAATACTTGTGTTAAAGTTTGTGATTCATGTAGCATGCACGTATGGTGAACCATTATGTGATGAAGTCAGAGCATGATTTATTCTTTGATTGCCTTCCTTATGAGTGGCGGTCGGGGACGAGCGATGGTCTTTTCCTACCAATCTATCTCCCTAGGAGTGTTGGGGAACGTAGCAGAAATTCAAAATTTTCCTACGTGTCACCAAGATATATCTATGGAGAAACCAGCAACGAGGGGAAGGAGAGTGCATCTACATACCCTTGTAGATCGCTAAGCGGAAGCATTCAAGTGAACGGGGTTGATGGAGTCGTACTCGTCGTGATCCAAATCACCGATGATCCTAGTGACGAACGGACGGCACCTCCGCGTTCAACACACGTACAGCCCGGTGACGTCTCCCATGCCTTGATCCAGCAAGGAGAGAGGGAGAGGTTGAGGAAGACTCCATCCAACAACAGCACAACGGCGTGGTGGTGGTGGAGGAGCGTGGCAATCCTGCAGGGCTTCGCCAAGCACCGCGAGAGACGAGGAGGGAGAGAGGTAGGGCTGCACCAACAGGGAGAGATCAAATCGTGTGTTTGGGCAGCCCCTAGGCCTCACTATTTATAGGAGGAGGGGAGGAGGGTGCGCCCCCTCTAGGGTTCCCACCCCTAGAGGGGCGGCAGCCCTAGATGGGAAAAGGGTGGCGGCCAAGAGGGGAGGGGAGAGGAAGGCGCACCAGTATGGGCCTTAGGGCCCATCTGCCCTAGGGTTTGCCCCCTTCTCCTCTCCCTTGCGCCTTGGGCCCTTGTGGAGGGGCGTACCAGCCCACCTGGGGCTGGTCCCCTCCCACACTTGGCCCATGCAGCCCTCCAGGGCTTGTGGCCCCACTTGGTGGACCCCCGGACACCTCCGGTGGTCCCGGTACACTACCGGTGATGCCCAGAACACTTCCGGTGGCCAAAACCATACTTCCTATATATAAATCTTTACCTCCGGACCATTCCGGAACTCCTCGTGACGTCCGGGATCTCATCCGGGACTCCGAACAACATACGGTAACCACATACGAACTTCCTTTATAACCCTAGCGTCATCGAACCTTAAGTGTGTAGACCCTACGGGTTCGGGAGACATGCAGACATGACCGAGACGTTCTCCGGTCAATAACCAACAGCGGGATCTGGATACCCATGTTGGCTCCCACATGTTCCACGATGATCTCATCGGATGAACCACGATGTCAAGGACTTAATCAATCCCGTATACAATTCCCTTTGTCTAGTGGTATTGTACTTGCCCGAGATTCGATCGTCGGTATCCCGATACCTTGTTCAATCTCGTTACCGGCAAGTCTCTTTACTCGTTCTGCAACACATCATCCCGTGATCAACTCCTTGATCACATTGTGCACATTATGATGATGTCCTACCGAGTGGGCCCGGAGATACCTCTCCGTCACACGGAGTGACAAATCCCAGTCTCGATTCGTGCCAACCCAACAGACACTTTCGGAGATACCTGTAGTGTACCTTTATAGCCACCCAGTTACGTTGTGACGTTTAGTACACCTAAAGCATTCCTATGGTATCCGGGAGTTGCACAATCTCATGGTCTAAGGAAATGATACTTGACATTATAAAAGCTTTAGCATACGAACTACACGATCTTGTGCTAGGCTTAGGATTGGGTCTTGTCCATCACATCATTCTCCTAATGATGTGATCCCGTTATCAATGACATCCAATGTCCATGGTCAGGAAACCGTAACCATCTATTGATCAACGAGCTAGTCAACTAGAGGCTTACTAGGGACATGGTGTTGTCTATGTATCCACACATGTATCTGAGTTTCCTATCAATACAATTCTAGCATGGATAATAAACGATTATCATGAACAAGGAAATATAATAATAAACTATTTATTATTGCCTCTAGGGCATATTTCCAACAGTCTCCCACTTGCACTAGAGTCAATAATCTAGTTCACATCACCATGTGATTAACACTCACAGATTTCTGGGTTTGATCATGTTATGCTTGTGAGAGATGTTATAGTCAACGGGTCTGAACCTTTCAGATCCGTGTGTGCTTTACAAATATCTATATCATCTCCTAGATGCAGTTACCACGCTCTATTTGGAGCTATTCCAAATAACTGTTCTACTATACGAATCCAATTTACTACTTAGAATAATCTGGATTAGTGTCAAAGTTTGCATCGGCGTAACCCTTTACGACGAACTCTTTTTCCACCTCCATAATCGATAAAATTCCTTAGTCCACTAGTTACTAAGGATAACCTTGACCGTTGTCCTGTGATCCATTTCTAGATCACACTTGTACCCCTTGACTGACTCATGGTTTGGCACACTTCAGGTCTGGTACACAGCATACTTTAGAGCCTATGACAAAAGCATAGGGGACGACCTTCATCCTGCCTCTTTCTTCTGCCGTGGTCGAGCTTTAGGTCTTAACTTCATACCTTACAATTCAGGCAAGAACTCCTTCTTTGACTGATCCATCTTGAACACCTTCAAGATCATGTTAAGGTATGTGCTCATTTGAAAGTACCATTAAGCGTTTTGATCTATCCTTATAGATCTTGATGCTCAATGTTCAAGTAGCTTAATCCAGGTTTTCCATTGAAAAACACTTTTCAAATAACCCTATATGCTTTCCAGAAATCCTACATCATTTCTGATCAACAATATGTCAACAACATATACTCATCAGAAATTCTATAGTGCTCCCACTCACTTCTTTGGAAATACAAGTTTCTCATAAACTTTGTATAAACCCAAAATCTTTGATCATCTCATCAAAGTGTACATTCCAACTCCGAGATGCTTACTCCAGTCCTTAGAAGGATTGCTGGGGCTTTGCATACTTGTTAGCATCTTTCAGGATCGACAAAATCTTCTGGTTGTATCACATACGACCTTTCCTCAAGAACAAGGAAACAATATTTTGACATCCTATCTGCAAGATTTCATAAATAATGCAGTACCTGCTAATTCCAACAGACTCTTAGCATCGCTACGAGTGAGAAAGTCTAATCGTAGTCAACTCCTTGAACTTGTCGGGAAACATCTTAACGACAAGTCGAGCTTTGTTAATGGTGACATTTACCATCATTGTCCGTCTTCCTTTTAAAATCCATCTGTACTCAACAGCCTCACGACCATCGAGCCGTTCTGCCAAAGTCTACACTTTGTTTTCATACATGGATCCTCTCTCGGATTTTATGGCCTCGTGCCATTCATCGGAATCCGGGCCCACCATCGCTTCTCCATAGCTCGTCGGTTCATTGTTGTCTAGCAACATGACTTCCAAGACTGGATTACGTACCACTCTGAAGTAGTACGCATCCTTGTCGTCCTACGAGGTTTGGGAGTGACTTGATCCAAAGTCTCATGATCACTATCATAAGCTTCCACTTCAATTGGTGTAGGTGCCATAGGAACAACTCCTGTGCCCTGCTACACACTAGTTGAAGTGACGGTTCAATAACCTCATCAAGTCTCCACCATCCTCCCACTCAATTCATTCGAGAGAAATTTTTCCTCGAGAAAGGACCCAATTTGAGAAACAATCCCTATTGCTTTCGGATCTGAGACAGGAGGTATACCCAACTGTTTTGGGTATCCTATGAAGATGCATTTATCCGCTTTGGGTTCGAGCTTATCAGCCTGAAACTTTTTCACATAAGCGTCGCAGCCCCAAACTTATAAGAAATGACAGCTTAGGTTTCTCTAAACCATAGTTCATATGGTGTCATCTTATCGGAATTACGTGGTGCCCTATTTAAACTGAGTGCGGTTGTCTCTAAGGCCTAAACCATGAACGATAGTGGTAATTCGATAAGAGACATCATGGTATGCATCATATCCAATAGGGTGCAGTTATGATGTTCGGACACACCATCACACTATGGTGTTCCAGGCGGTACTAGTCGTGAAACAATTTTCACAATGTCTCAATTGTGTACCAAACTCGCAACTCAGATATTCATCTCTATGATCATATCATAGATATTTTATCCTCTTGTCACGATGATATTCAACTTCATTCTGAGATTACTTGAACCATTCAATAATTCAGACTTGTGTTTCATCAAGTAAATATACTCAGTATCTACTCAAATCATCTGTGAAGTAAGAGCATAACGATATCCACTGCGTGCCTCAGCACTCATTGGACTGCACACATCAAAATGTGTTACTTCCAACAAGTTGCTTTCTTGTTCCATTTTACTGAAACCGAAGCTTTCAGTCATCTTGCCCATGTGGTATGATCTGCATGTCTCAAGCGATTCAAAATCAAGTGAGTCCAAACGGTCCATCTGCATGGAGTTTCTTCATGCGTATATACCAATAGACATGGTTCACATGTCTCAATCCTTTTCAAAAATGAGTGAGTCCAAAGATCCATCAACATGGAGCTTCTTCATGTGTTTTATACCAATATGACTTACATGGCAGTGCCACAAGTAGGTGGTACTATCATTACTATCTTATATCTTTTGGCATGAACATGTGTATCACTATGATCTAGATTCAATAAACCATTCATTTTAGGTGCAAGACCATTGAAGGTATTATTCAAATAAATAGAGTAACCATTATTCTCCTTAAATGAATAACCGTATTGCGATAGACATAATCCAATCATGTCTATGCTCAACGCAAACACCAAATAACAATTATTTAGGTTTAACACCAATCTCGATGGTAGAGGGAGCGTGCGATGCTTGATCACATCAACCTTGGAAACACTTCCAACACATCTCGTCAGCTCACCTTTAGCTAGTCTCCGTTTATTCCGTAGCTTTTATTTCGAGTTACTAACACTTAGCAACCGAACCGTTATCTAATACCCTGATGCTACTAGGAGTACTAGTAAAGTACACATTCACATAATGTATATCCAATATACTTCTATCGACAGCCTTCTCATCTACCAAGTATCTAGGGTAATTCTGCTCCAGTGGCTGTTCCCCTTATTACAGAAGCACTCAGTCTCGGGTTTGGGTTCAACCTTGGGTTTCTCCACTAGAGCAGCAGCTGATTTGTCGTTTCATGAAGTATCCCTTCTTGCCCTTGCCCTTCTTGAAACTAGTGGTTTCACTAACCATCAACAATTGATGCTCCTTCTTGATTTCTACTTTCGCGGTGTCAAACATCGCGAATATTTCAAGGATCATCATATCTATCCCTGATATGTTATAGTTCATTACAAAGCTCTAGCAGCTTGGTGGCAATGACTTTGGTGAAACACCACTATCTTATCTGGAAGATCAACTCCCACTCGATTCAAGTGATTGTTGTACTCAGACAATCTGAGCACAAGCTCAACGATTGAGCTTTTCTCCCTTAGTTTGCAGGCCAAGAAAATCGTCGGAGGTCTTATACCTCTTGACGTGGGCATGAGCCTGAAATCCCAATTTCAGCCCTCGAAACATCTCATATGTTCCGCGACATTTCAAAATGTCTTCGGTGCCTCAATTCTAAACCATTTATCATTACTGAACTATCATGTAGTCATCAAAACGTGTATGTCAGATGTTCGCAACATCCACAGACCACGTTCGAGGTCCAGCACACCGAGCGATGCATTAAGGACATAAGCCTTGTACTGTCCGCATAATTGCTACTGTCAACTTTCAACTATATTTTCTCTAGGAACGTATCTAACTCGTAGAACTAAAGTGCGAGCTTACGATATAATTTGCAAAGATCTTTTGACTATGTTCAGGATAATTAAGTTCATCTTATGAACTCCCACTCAGATAGACATCCCTCTAGTCATCCAAGTGATTACATGATCCGAGTCAACTAGGTCGTGTCCGATCATCACGTGAGACGGACTAGTCATCATCGGTGAACATCTTCATGTTGATCGTATCTACCATACGACTCATGCTCGACCTTTTTGGTCTCTTGTGTTCCGAGGCCATGTCTGTACATGCTAGGCTTGTCAAGTCAACCTAAGTGTTTCGCGTGTGTAAATCTGGCTTACACCCGTTGTATGTGAACGTAAGAATCTATCACACCCGATCATCACGTGGTGCTTCGAAACGACGAACTTTCGCAACGGTGCACAGTTAGGGGGAACACTTTCTTGAAATTTTAATGAGGGATCATCTTATTTACTACCGTCGTTCTAAGCAAATAAGATGTATAAACATGATAAACATCACATGTAATCAAATAGTGACATGATATGGCCATCATCACTTTGCTCCTTTTGATCTCCATCTTCGGGGCTCCATGATCATCGTCGTCACCGGCATGACACCATGATCTCCATCATTGTGTCTTCATGAAGTTGTCACGTCAACTATTACTTCTACTACTATGGCTAACGCTTTAGCAATAAAGTAAAGTAATTACATGACGTTTACGTTGACACGCAGGTCATAAATAAATTAAAGACAACTCCTATGGCTCCTGCCGGTTGTCATACTCATCGACATGCAAGTCATGATTCCTATTACAAGAACATGATCAATATCATACATCACATATATCATTCATCACATCCTTTTGGCCATATCACATCACATGGCATACCCTGCAAAAACAAGTTAGACGTCCTCTAATTGTTGTTTGCATGTTTTACGTGGCTGCTATGGGTTTCTAGCAAGAACGTTTCTTACCTACGCAAAACCACAATGTGATATGTCAATTGCTATTTACCCTTCATAAGGACCCTTTTCATCGAATCCGATCCGACTAAAGTGGGAGAGACTGGCACCCACTAGCCACCTTATGCAACTAGTGCATGTCAGTCGGTGGAACCTGTCTCACGTAAGTGTACGTGTAAGGTCGGTCCGGGCCGCTTCATCCCACAATGCCGCCGAATCAAGATTGACTAGTAACGGTAAGCATATTGAACAAAATCAATGCCCACAACTACTTTGTGTTCTACTCGTCCATGTAATCTACGCAATAGACCTAGCTCATGATGCCACTGTTGGGGAACGTAGCAGAAATTCAAAATTTTCCTACGTGTCATCAAGATCTATCTATGGAGAAACCAGCAACGAGGGGAAGGAGAGTGCATCTACATACCCTTGTAGATCGCTAAGCGGAAGCGTTCAAGTGAACGGGGTTGATGGAGTCGTACTCGTCGTGATCCAAATCACCGATGATCCTAGTGCCGAACGGACGGCACCTCCGCGTTCAACACACGTACAGCCCGCTGACGTCTCCCATGCCTTGATCCAGCAAGGAGAGAGGGAGATGTTGAGGAAGACTCCATCCAGCAGCAGCACAACGGCGTGGTGGTGGTGGAGGAGCGTGGCAATCCTGCAGGGCTTCGCCAAGCACCGCGAGAGACGAGGAGGGAGAGAGGTAGGGCTGCACCAACAGGGAGAGATCAAATCGTGTGTTTGGGCAGCCCCTAGGCCTCACTATTTATAGGAGGAGGGGAGGAGGGTGCGCCCCCTCTAGGGTTCCCACCCCTAGAGGGGCGGCAGCCCTAGATGGGAAAAGGGTGGCGGCCAAGAGGGGAGGGGAGAGGGAGGCGCACCAGTATTGGCCTTAGGGCCCATCTGCCCTAGGGTTTGCCCCCTTCTCCTCTCCCTTGCGCCTTGGGCCCTTGTTGGGGGGCGTACCAGCCCACCTGGGGCTGGTCCCCTCCCACACTTGGCCCATGCAGCCCTCCGGGGCTTGTGGCCCCACCTGGTGGACCCCCGGACACCTCCGGTGGTCCCGGTACACTACCGGTGATGCCCAGAACACTTCCGGTGGCCAAAACCATACTTCCTATATATAAATCTTTACCTCCGGACCATTCCGGAACTCCTCGTGACGTCCGGGATCTCATCCGGGACTCCGAACAACATTCGGTAACCACATACGAACTTCCTTTATAACCCTAGCGTCATCGAACCTTAAGTGTGTAGACCCTACGGGTTCGGGAGACATGCAGACATGACCGAGATGTTCTCCGATCAATAACCAACAGCGGGATCTGGATACCCATGTTGGCTCCCACATGTTCCACGATGATCTCATCGGATGAACCACGATGTCAAGGACTTAATCAATCCCGTATACAATTCCCTTTGTCTAGCGGTATTGTACTTGCCCGAGATTCGATCGTCGGTATCCCGATACCTTGTTCAATCTTGTTACCGGCAAGTCTCTTTACTCGTTCCGCAACACATCATCCCGTGATCAACTCCTTGATCACATTGTGCACATTATGATGATGTCCTACCGAGTGGGCCCAGAGATACCTCTCCGTCACACGGAGTGACAAATCCCAGTCTCGATTCGTGCCAACCCAACAGACACTTTCAGAGATACCTGTAGTGTACCTTTATAGCCACCCAGTTACGTTGTGACGTTTGGTACACCCAAAGCATTCCTACGGTATCCGGGAGTTGCACAATCTCATGATCTAAGGAAATGATACTTGACATTAGAAAAGCTTTAGCATACGAACTACACGATCTTGTGCTAGGCTTAGGATTGGGTCTTGTCCATCACATCATTCTCCTAATGATGTGATCCCGTTATCAATGACATCCAATGTCCATGGTCAGGAAACCATAACCATCTATTGATCAACGAGCTAGTCAACTAGAGGCTTACTAGGGACATGGTGTTGTCTATGTATCCACACATGTATCTGAGTTTCCTATCAATACAATTCTAGCATGGATAATAAACGATTATCATGAACAAGGAAATATAATAATAAACTATTTATTATTGCCTCTAGGGCATATTTCCAACAAGGAGCATGCGTGTAGTACTTTGTTTTGATGGCTAATAAATTTTTGCAATAAGTATGTGAGTTCTTTATGACTAATGTTGAGTCCATGGATTATACGCACTCTTACCCTTCCACCAGTGTTAGCCTCTCTAGTACGGCTCAACTTTTCCCGGTGCATTAAACCCACCATATACCCTTCCTCAAAACAGCCACCATACCTACCTATTATGGCATTTCCATAGCCATTCCGAGATATATTGTCATGCAACTTCCACCGTTCCGTTTATTATGACACATATCATCATTGTCATATTGCTTTGCATGATAATGTAGTTGGTATAGTATTTGTGGCAAGGCCACCGTTTATAATTTTTATACATGTCACTCTTGATCATTGCACATCCCAGTACACTACCGGAGGCATTCATATAGAGTCATATCTTGTTCTAGTATCGAGTTGTAATTCTTGAGTTGTAAGTAAATAAAAGTGTGATGATCATCATTATTAGAGCATTGTCCCGTGTGAGGAAAGGATGATGGAAGCTATGATTCCCTCACAAGTTGGGATGAGTCTCTGGAATTTATAAAAAATAAAAGAGGCCAAAGAAGCCCAAATAATAAAAAAAAGGCCAAAGAATCCCAAACAAAAAATTGAGAGAAATGAGAGAAGGGACAATGTTATTATCCTTTGTCCACACTTGTGCTTTGAAATAGCACCATGATCTTCATGATAGAGAGTCTCCTATTTTTTTCATTTTCATATACTAGTGGGAATTTTTCATTATAGAACTTAGCTTGTATATTCCAATGATGGGCTTCCTCAAATTGCCCTAGGTCTTCATGAGCAAACAAGTTGGATGCACACCCACTTAGTTTTTTTTAGCTTTCATACACTTATAGCTCTAGTGCATCTGTCGCATGGCAATCCCTACTCACTTGCATCGATATCAATTGATGGGCATCTCCATAGCCCATTAATTTGCCTATTTGATGTGAGACTTTGTCCTTCCTTTTGTCTTCTCCACAACCACCATATTATATTCCACCTGTAGTGCTATATCCATGGCTCACGCTCATGTATTGCGTGAAAGTTGAAGAAGCTTGAGAACACCAAAAGTATGAAACAATTGCTTGGCTTGTCATGGGGGTTGTGCATGATGAAATACTTTGTGTGATGAAGATGGAGCATAGCCAGACTATATGATTTTGTAGGGATAACTTTCTTTGGCCATGTTATTTTGAGAAGACATGATTGCTTTATTAGTATGCTTGAAGTATTATTATTTTTATGTCAATATTAAACTTTTGTTTTGAATCTTATGGATCTGAATATTCTTGCCACAATAAAGAAGATTGCATTGATAAATATGTTAGTTAGCATTTCACATCAAAAATTCTGTTTTTATCATTTATCTACTTGAGGACGAGCAGGAATTAAGCTTGGGGATGCTTGATACGTCTCCAATGTATCTATAATTTTTTATTGTTCCATGTTATTATATTATCTGTTTTGGATGTTCTACATGCATTAATATGCTATTTTATATTATTTTTGGGACTAACCTATTAACCTAGAGCCTAGTGCCAGTTTCTGTTTTTTCCTTGTTTTTTACTTCTACAGAAAAGGAATATCAAACGGAGTCCTAATGGAATAAAACTTTATGATGATTTTCCTTGGACCAGAAGACACCCAGAAGACTTGGGGAGAGGGCCAGAGGAGTCCCGAGGAGGCCACAAGCCCTCAGTGCGCGCCCCAGGGGGCGCCCCCTAGCTTGTGGGCCCCTCGGGAGTCCCCTAACCCTAACTCCACCTCTATATATTCTCAAATATTCCCCAAACATCAGAAGTGTCCACAAAAATACTTTTCCGCCGTCGCAAGCCTCTATTCCCGTGAGATCCCATCTTGGCGCCTTTTCCGGCACTCTGTTGGAGGAGGATTCGATCATGGAGGGCCTCTACATCAACCTTGCTACCCTTCTGATGAAGCGTGAGTAGTTTACCACAGACCTACGGGTCCATAGCTAGTAGCTAGATGGCTTCTTCTCTCTTTGATCTTCAATACAATGTTCTCCTCGATATTCTTGGAGATCTATTCGATATAATCTTCTTTTGCGGTGCGTTTGTTGAGATCTGATGAATTGTGGATTTATGATTAGATTATCTATGAATGTTATTTGAGTCTTTGCTGAACTCTTTTATGCATGATTAAGATACCTTTGTATTTCTCTTCGAACTACCGGTTTGGTTTGGCTAACTAGATTGGTTTTTCTTGCAATGGGAGAGGTGCTTAGTTTTGGGTTCAATCTTGCGGTGTCCTCACCCAGTGATAGAAGGGGTAGCGAGGCATGTATTGCATTGTTGCCATCAAGGATAAAAAGATGGGGTTTATATCATATTGCTTGAGTTTATCCCTCTACATCATGTCATCTTACTTAAAGCGTTGCTCTGTTCTTATGAACTTAATACTCTATATTCGGTCAGGAGTCGGTCGATGTGTGGAGTAATAGTAGTAGATGCAGAATCGTTTTGATCTACTTATCATGGATGGGATGCCTATATTCATGATCATTGCCTTAGATATCGTCATAACTATGCGATTTTCTATCAATTGCTCAACAGTAATTTGTTTACCCACCGTATGTTATCTTCAAGAGAGAAGCCTCTAGTGAAACCTATGGCCCCCGGGTCTATTTTCCACCATATATTTTCAGATCTATAAGCCAAAAAATCCAAAAATACCTTGCTGCAATTTATTTATATTTACTTCAGTTTGCTCTTTTATTTATCTTTTATACCTATCTCTATTAGATCTCACTCTTGTTCGTGACCGTGAAGGGATTGACAACCCCTTTTTCGCCACAAGAAGTAGTAGATTCATCATAAGACTCAGATAAATTTTCAATGCCACAAGAAGTATCATAATTGTCTCCCCACTCATGGTCATCATAATAAGTAGTAGACACTAAAAAAATTGCCATTAGTGCCTACAGATATAGCTTCACCATAAAAAAGCAATACTTTCATTAAGTGTGTGATCTTCATCTCTTGAATCATAAAGGTTATCATGATTACTCCCATCATAATCTTCATTCAACGAGCATATCCCAATAGCCTTTTATTTTATAAGCTCTTCATTATTGATAATTGATTCAAAGTATGTAACAAGTTTCAAAAGTTCAGAGATTGTAGAATGCATATCCATGATGCTATTGATATAAGAAGGTAAAAGAAAGGATAACATGAAATATTTTTGGTATTTTAAGTTTTTTGAAAAGCATCAAAGCAAAAAAATGATAAATGATAAGTAACTAAACAAGATAGATAACAAGAAAGCAAAGTGGTAATGTGCACGACCTATAGATGTTGGAAATAACTCCCTGTCAACGGCACCAGAAATCTTGCTTTCTCTCCATTAGAAGTGGTTGTGTAACCCCCAAGTGTAAGGGCGATGTAACCTAACAATAAGTATTTCCCTCGACTAATAACCAAGGTTTATCGAACCAGTAAGAATGACTTCGGTAGCAGCTAATGATCTGTACCTGCACACAACACACAAAACAAACTTGTCTCCAAAGATTCAAGAGGGTTGTCAATCCTCTTAACTTGCTAGTTACAAAGGTAAATTTTATGGTATTGTAGGAATTAGATAGATAAAACAAATGAACGGTACAGCAAGAAAGTAAAATAATAGCATTGTTTTCAACAATGGGACAATGGACCTGGGGCCATATGGTCACTAGTGGCATCTCTCCAAGCAATATAAATGTGTTGTGGTGAACAAATTACAGTTGGGCAGTGATGAAATCATGATATTTTTATTTATGACTATGATTATTCATGGCACAATCTTGTATAGTCATTACGTCTGTGATATGTAGACCGTTAATCCAATTGCATCTACAACAAACCCAAAGACCGCTATCCAACATGTGTCTCTAGGTATTAAGTTCATAACAAATAGAACATTGCATAAGCATGATGACATAGTGTAGAGAATAAGCTATCATCCAAGTGTGATAAACAAACCATGGTTTTATCCTTAGTATCAACAATAAAATAAGTGTCTTGTCCCTTTCTATCACTGGGATATAGATAAGATTGAACCCAGTACCATACACAACTTCCTCTGAAGGTCTACGCATCAAACTTGGCCACAGAACAACACATAGATTGGAAAGCATATATTACTACTTAATTATGCAAGAAATAAATCACAAGAGATTCAATATAATGCATGACCAATCTGATCATAAAGTGACAAGTCATCATATCCCAACAAATAAAACACTGATTACATCATATGGATCCTGATCATGTGAGGAAGCTCACGGGAACTTTGTATTGAATCACAAGGGAGAGAGGATGCCATCTAACTACTACTATGCACCCAAGATCCTAAGGGAGATACTCGCACATGGTCATGATGGCAACAAGGTTGATGAAGATGGCTCCAGCAAGGGATCTCAGGCAGCATGCCGGAACAGACCTTCGAATTGGATCTCCGCGGAACAAAAACTTGTGGCGGCGAAAAAATCATAAAAAATAGTACAAAGGATTTTGAGAATTGTAAGATATATAGGCAAAAAATGGGCGAAAGGGCGCCAGACGGGCACACCACGTCCCCCTGGCAGCATGGGGTGGCCGCGTCGAGTCTGTGGGTGGACTCCTGGCCCCCTCCGGTGCCCTCTAGTTCATTCTTCCACCAAAAAAATCGTCAATAATCCCCACGGTATTTTGAGGTCCAGAGATATCAATTTTCTGTAAAACGAAAAACATGCACACACAAAAAACCACTGGGTCTAGGCATTGAGTAATACGTTAGTCCATAAAAATAATATAAACTGCTATAAAAAGTATTTAAAATGGTATTATAATAACATGAAACAATCAAAAATTATTGATACGTTTGAGAGATAACAGAGGCATCGACATGGAGCCCCTCTGTTTGTTGGTTGACCGACATCTAGGGACAAGTGGTTTGTTTTTTATTGACCTTGCTTCTTCTTCTTCTTTGTTGGTGTCGTCTCCTGTTTTGGTATGGAGGTGTCGAAGTATCCCTTGAGCGATCACGGTGGTGGGTGTGCTCAAGCGATCCGGGTGTGAACTCGGCTCCTCAGTGCCCCTCAATCGGCGTCATTGTTGTGTTGTAACCTCGGCTGCACTTGGCCCGGGTGTGGAGTCAGTGTTTGTTGCCCTTCGATTATGTCAATAGCTTGGGTTTGGTCTCGGCTTAATGGAGCTCTTCATATACTGTGGTGATATTTCTCATTCAGCCCCCCACTATTGAGGATGATGGAAACTAACGGTCCTGCATTTCTTCTTTCATTTCGGTGCTTGCCCTGTTGTCTCCTCGGCGCAATTTTTTCCTTTTCTCTTTCATTGTGTTAGGTGATGTGATATGTTTCTTTTCTACCTTGTATTCCCTTTGTAATTTCCCGGCTCTGTCGGTTCCTCCTCTTAATAAATGAAACATAGCGATGTTATATTTCACCCCAAAAAAAGGAGGCTAGTGCTTGGATAATACTTAGCCTTCGGTAGCCTTGCGGATAAGTTGTGTGGAGTGTCAATCAACCTCAGCATGCTTTGCTAACAAATCCTCACGATGACTTTTTGACTGTCTACTACAACAAGTTTTGCCCGGCTCGAGAGAGGGGCAATGACGGCGGCGCGCCTTAGGCTTTCTTCAGTGCTTGTAATCGTCGTTGGGTGGTCTACGAATCTAGATGTAATTTTTATTATTTCTGATGTTCGTTGTACTACCATGATTAAAGATGAATAGATCGGAAGTTTTTTTAAAAAAAATCCTGGTTAAATAAACATATGTCCCGGAAACCCATACCACCTCCATTCTTCCGCAGGACCATCTCATGCGGAGATAGCCTCATGGTAATACAATAATTCTTGGTAAACTTTTTTAGCGAAGCCTAATATTCAAGGTATTTACAAATGGAGAAAGTACGTACAGAATGTAGATCTATATGTGCTCCTCTATGTATACATGTATTGTCGAATTTAACATTTAACAAGTAGTACTACTGTAGTACGGTTTGCATCAGATATCACAATCACTCAAATCATGGTCACATGAGGTTGCTTAATTAGCCAGCTAGGTAGCTAGTTAGCCTACGCCAGAGCAGCAGAGACTTGACTTGGAACGGCATGGCTATTCCCGTCGATGGCCCCGCGTCGTTTTGTTCGATTTAGTATAAACTAGGAAGGACGTTGCCTTTCTTATACAGCGACGGCGACCGGCCGGAATTATAAAAAGCTAGGTCCCCATGTGACTAGTACGGCAACCGCATTATATTAGATCCACGCGATCAGCACGATAAGTTTAATTACGAGAATCATTTTCGTACTAGAGTACTAGTAGCCACAACTGTGCAGCTTAAGCTATCACATTGATTAAGGCGGCGCTTAGGTAATGCCGAGGTAGGTGACCATGAGACTACGTAATCATCTACGTCTTTCATAGGGTTTTTTTTTCTTGCATCCAACGTGTTTCTTTTTTTTAGCATCGAACGTGTTTCCTTTTTTCTTGTTCTTTTTCATCGAACGTATTCTTTTAAATGATCTGGTCTATTGCAAATGTGCACCAGAAGCATCTCGAACATATCAAAAATTACATCGAGATTTTAAGAACACCGAAAGACCACTACTGTCGTTAGAATGAGCCGTCGACGCACCGTTGTCGTTGCTCCCCTACCGAAGGCGGCTAGACCAGGTCGATGACAATAAGGAAGTCTTCATACATGTGTCAATAAGGACCAGCGCCCTCGATCTGATGTCGCGTCGTTGAACCTTTGCATAGAGGTGAAGCACCTGACACCAAATCTAGCCACATGACTACAAACCCTAACCTCACCACTTCAAGGAGACGGCCGGAATCTATGGACCAAACTTTCTTTTTAAGCAATAGTTGATAGACCAAAAATATTATTTTTTGATCATACAATATAATGGTCGCTAACGTTATATTATTTATTTACTTATGATGTGTAGCCAGAATTTTGTGCATGTTGCTTGAATTGCTAAAAAAACCTTGTATGTGCATGGTCTTTTATAGTGAACAACACATGTGCTAGAAACATATGATTTTATTATTCTTGTGTAGCTCGCTCAACAATGCATTTCATCATGAAACTTTACAAAACAAGTAGTATACATCCACAGGCGTGTGTGTATTTTTTTTCAGAACTTTTTGGAACCTATAAAAACAGGTTTTTGAATTGTTCAAAAACCAGACTTCATGGAGCTCGGGAACCAAACGCAATTTCCGTATTCCACCATTACTATTTGCACGAAACAAGACACAAAATCAAATATATTGTCTGTGCACAATCTTATAGACCATTTGTAGAGTAACATGTAGCCGCATTCTCTCTCTTCGTTCTCTTTTCTCCATCCCACTAAAGAAATCCAGGTGGCATCTCTTTACAGACAGCCTCATATCTTGAATTGTCCCTAAATGGCACCCAAGGTATTTAAATAAAAACTTATATCTACTACTGTACAATGCTTTGCTTTACCTTTGTTGCGTGCAACCAATTTGGGGCATCCTTTCCAAGATGGCCCATGCCCCCATAATTATCATCAGTTGTTTAACATTTACAGTAAACTAACCTATCTTACGATCCTAGCCAATCGGGGGGTATCTTTCCCCTTCCATTTCTTTGCTAATTTAAGGAAGTTGAGCAACTAAAGGAAAGACAAGTTGCAGAGGCACCAGCAGAAGACTCCTCTCCCCCTTCCTCTTCCTCTCACCCCCTCCAATCAGCCTATCTGGGAAACCTGGGAACTTTCTCCTTCCAGAGCTCCGGCAGCTAGATCCACCCAGCTTATCTATCTCCATCGCCCTCTTGCTCTGCGCCTGGTAGCTTAGCTTGTCCTCTGCGTGTGGGAGGTAGTTGAAGATGGGGCGGGGCAAGATAGTGATCCGGCGGATCGACAACTCCACAAGCCGGCAGGTGACGTTCTCGAAGCGGCGGAACGGGATCTTCAAGAAGGCCAAGGAGCTGGGTATTCTCTGCGATGCCGAGGTCGGTCTCGTCATCTTCTCCAGCACCGGCCGCCTCTATGAGTACGCCAGCTCCAGGTCAATGGATTCCATTGCTTCACTTTGCTTTCCCATTTTATCAGAAAAAGCAAGCTACTTTGATCATGAAAACTACATGCTTGTTTTGTTGATTAGCTTCTGATGCCTGTGATTTCACCTTTGAAAGCTTATTTTAAATTTTTTAGAAAACTTTTCGAAAATATATTTGTGCTCATCTGCACAGGCCACCAACCATCAAGAGTAAAGCTGCCTGTAACATATGCAGACAGCGGCCTTGAGTAACAAGAATACTCTGATAAATTGTTTCCTTTTAGAAACAGCTTAAAAAATTACACATCTTCTCTTTATATCCTTTCTATACCTTCTATCTAGCCTCTTATGTATTTGCTATTCTCCATGCATTTCTTAGCTTGATCCTAGCTACACCACACTGGAATGAAGAAAACGTATATCTCCTCGTCAAAATGAAGTAATATAGATCTAGGGGTTTCTGGTATTATGTGAGAACCATGTTCACCCAGACCTCACACGAGTACAGTAATTGTTTGCAAATTACATATCAATTTGTTCTTATTCGTGTGCTGTTCGATCAAATTCTTGCAGCATGAAGTCAGTGATAGATCGATATGGACGAGCCAAGGAGGAGCAGCAACTTGTTGCAAACCCCAACTCGGAGCTTAAGGTAAGCCTTAACTGTGATTTAAAATCCTGCAGATCTTAAATAAAATATTTTTCCTCATGTGAAGCTGTCGGTGTTTTACTGGTTCATAGTTATATTGGTTTTTTAAATAGATTTGCGGTTTTTTTAATAAATTCACCTCCTTATTACCCCCCCCCCCCCCCCCAACCACCACGCGTCTGTCACACTAGTTAGTACAAAGCAAAACTTTTTAAGTAGCCACAGGAAACAAGTCTGGCATCCATAAACTACACGCAAGAACAAGAGAGCAAATATAGTGCTACAGTTCGAATGCAAATTCAGGGATCAAAATACTAAATTAAACTGAAAGGACGTTCATCTGCAACATCCATGCATGCATGATGTCGGCAATGAGTTGGTGTCTACTGTGGTTTGTTTTATCGTTGTTTTTCCAAGTAATAGATGCAATGAGTACTTTTGCTTTTCAGTTGTACAGAAGTGTTGTATATATGCGAGAAGAGGTCTTGATCAAGTTGAGCGCTCAGCTATAACTACAGTGCAGAAGCCAGCTTAGGCATTATTTTGTTGGCAGTAGAGATTTTTATATAGTTAGAGAAGTTCAGAATATATGCACCCAATACCTGGTTTGAAGAATGGATAGTTATATAAGGAAGCTCAGAATGTATGCACGCAGTAGACAATTTCAAAAATGGGTAGCTATGTTACTTCTTCGTCACTACAGCCTTCATAATCATGTTGTGAATTATTTCAACTAGCTAGATATAGCTCATGTGAGCTATAACAAGTACTAGGGTAAGGTTTGATGTGCTAAAGGGATAGAGGTAATCAAATGGTACATAGTGCCACAGACCAAGTTCAATAGAAAAACGATCATAGGTATATATAGCTATATGTGGGAAAAGAAAATATACAAAGTAAGGGACTTATTCCTTCTCAAAATTGCTTGAAATAGCTAGACCACTTCAAGCATGTCTAAACTGGACAGAGTTATAGCAAGTTAATTACGAGCCTGCTGAATATTCAGCTGTTGCTATGTTTCGACCATTATTGCATGTAGTAAGAATGATGTTTCATGCTACTTTGGGTGTTCTGATTCCCTTTAGCAGAAAATTAGTACTAGATGCACATTGTTGATGGCCAGGACATTTGAGCTGTTATTACATTCGAGGAATTGGAGAATGTACCCCCTCCATTCTAATGAATAAGGCATGCACGCTTTTCAAAATCTAACTTTGACCATAAATTAGATAAATAATGTATATTTTTGTGACTTCAAAATTATACCGTTGAAAACTTCTTTTCAATGAATTCAACAGTATAATGTTTACCACATATAATCCATATCTGGTTGGTCTAATTTATGCTTAAAGTTAAATTTTAAGATGTTGTGTGCGTTGTTCATTGAAATGGAGTGAGTAATCATATAGGGAATTGAGCTTAGATCTAAGAAAAAGATGACGTGACATTGTAACTAAGGATAAGAGAGGAGATTCTAATACCATATTATGACACAGTATCAATACGCACAGCGCTGTATTGGGATTTTTCAAAGGAATAAATGAATTGACAATATGATACTAGTCTGTATTCTCATTTCATACACTAGTATCATGATTTGTGCATTGTGAGTGGTCTTAGTTCTCGTTTTTAGGGGTCTTAGCTCTCAATTGATATGGGTGTGGGAGTACATTGGTTTGCAGTACCGAGCTCAAGTGCTCTTTTGTTTGGATAGGGATATCCAGTATTCTTTTAAATTGATGCATACTCTTCTCTTTTCTTGGGGAATCTCGTCAGGTGGGCAGGGAGTTTCTGTTGATTTTATTAAGATTGGTCTGGTGTATGAGGGAAACTAGACGAAAACCATACAAAGAACAGCCGAGTAGAGTACAACCATGTAAAACCCTGACAACAGAGAACACTACTTAACCTAGGCCAAAGGCACGTGAAATAGAGAATAGACAGAGGTCTGTTGGCATTTCAGCCTTTCTTCTCCTTTCAGGGCCTACCCGAAAGAGAATCCAGTACCTCTTGGTCTTGAATATCATAATAGGACGAACGAACCAGCCTTCGCAGATATATTTGCTTCCGAACAAAACCCTGCAATCAAATAGATTGTCCCAAGGTGCCATATTCTAGGAGCCCAAGTTATGCTATTGAAAATTCGTTCCTCTAGCAGTTCTGGTTTGAGCATTTCGTTCCCTTTTTTAAAACAATAGAAGAAGATGTCGATTGGAGGCACTAACACCCCTCGAAGCGCACCTTCCAACCACAAGCTGGCATCCAACGTCAAATACAATATTTGCCTTGAACGGATATCTCTGGCAACTCCTCCAAGGTGACAGTGGATGTTGTTGTCATCAGCACTGACCCACGTACGTCGAGACAAGGGGTTCACCCAGAGCACTCACAACCCACCAAACCGAACCCTGGGGAAGGATTTCGACCACGTCAGCAGCCACCACGCCTGCCCGACCCCGATTGGCCATGGTCCAAGGGAGAAGATGAGGGCTCTTCAAAAGATGAATCCAAGGAGGAAGATGTGCAAGCACCATCGTGCTCGACACTGTAACTCGTCGGTACAAGGCTCTTGCCCAGAGCGGTTCATCCTTCCACAATGTTTGCATCCAGTGGCAAGCCCATGCTAGATAGATCGGAGAGACGCATCCTTGTTGCTATCACCACAACACCACATCATCTTGGAGACCAACATGCGTCAGCTTACTTCCTCCTCATGCCCATGAAAAAACAGAATAATTGAGATTTTATGGTGAAAAGTCTCATTGTCTTAGCATGTTTAGTCACTAGCTAGGTATCTAGTCCATATTCCCTGCTTAATTCTACAATTTACTTGGTCAAGCATTATTTATTGCGCCAACCTCACCATTCTTGATCTATACTAGCTCAGCCCTTGACCACAATGTGACACTTGACCAAGATTCATCGTGAACTTCTTTTGTGCGACAAGAATCATGAATTCTTTTTATTCTGAAATTTTAGGTAAGGTGATCAGGTGAGGTGGGGTGCATAGAGGTGGGTGGCTTCATTACAACTCTCCCATTCATGATGAATCATACTCCCCTTTCTTTTCTTCCTTTTCTCCTGACTCGTCGACATTTAACCATTGCCCAAATCATTAGATCTTCTAGATCTGCCCAAAGTCAAACATTTGATGCCATGCAAGTCGTCATAATCATCCATTTTTATTGCTACTTGTAATGAGTGAAGTATTGTATCTGTGAGGGCAGGGAAAAGTAACACTTGCGCAAAACCAACAATCAGGAAAAGGCCATTCCAGGTGGTTAAGCCCATGTACGATCATTACTATGTCTAGTGGGGTGAATAGACTACAAGAATGACTCTTTTCCAATTTTAAGTTTATGGCAGTTTTTAGCTTTTTCTATTGGTAGCCTACAAACACCCTACACAAGCAATTCTACAAGATTACAACAACGGAAGACATTAACGTGTATATGTAAAGAGTGAAGGTTAGGAGAACACGGATACGTAGAGGCTCGACAAAGATTTTTTCCATGGTTCGTATAGTTGGCGCTATTCTACTCAACGTTGATGGAGGCTTCAAACCATGAAGGTTCTAGGATCACTTAAGATCCCGGTTGCAAGATCCACGGAGGACTACACCCATGAAGGGTCCATAAAGGAGTAACTAACCTACGCCAGCATGGCATACGACCAAAAAGGTCTAGCCTGAATCGAGGTAGATCTTAACGAAGTATGCAATCTTCAGGCCCATACAAACATCTAGGTTCCTTCATAGACGAGTAAGATCTGCATAAGCTCAAGAATGAAATGGACTAGAGACCTCCATAGGCTCAAGAATGAAATGACTTATGCAGGAATGAAATGACTTATGCATTTGAAATGTTTGTATGGGAATGAAATGGACTAGAGACCTCCATAGGCTCAAAAATGAAATGACTTATGCAGGAAATGAAACAGGATACAAGAACGGAGTACGAATGAGATATATCATGATATCAACAATTAAAATATCTCAAAATAAATCCGCATACAAACCAATAAATCGAACCCAAAATGACTGGGTAACCATGGATGGTCGATGAAGAACCTGGCGATGGTGGTTTCGGTTTTCCGTCCCTTGGTGTGGTGGTGAAATGGAGACTACATATATCTTGGTGGAAAGACTTATATATGTTATCTCCCACTCTACTCTCATTTTTTGTTTGAGTTTATATCTCAATGCGGAGGCAAACAAAAAATTAAGCACTGGAGCACACACCAACGCAAGATAGTGTGATCCTTGCATAGTTGGACCATGACAACCAACTGGACAACTCTCTAGCTAGTGTGTCTGATGCACCGCTTGTGACATTTCTTCTTCTTGAGCTCCCTTTTCAGGTGACTTCATTGATTGTCGTGTCTTCATGAGACATCAATTTTTGACATCTTAGGAATACATGTACATCAAAAACTTATGTTATAGATACAGTAATAAAAAGTTAGATAAGGTCCAAACCCCACATGAAAATATGTAAGGAAAATGCATGCATGCATCAACATCCACCTACATGATTCATTGAAAGACCTCACTAATACATCCATCTTTCTCACCTCTTGACTGGCTAAATCATATATGGGTGCCGTTTCTGACAAAATAAATGGCAATTTGTCATACCCACACACATCGCAACACCCTTGATAGTAGTCCAAGTAAATTTAATCTCAATGCTATCTAGTAGTTGCATTTTCGAGCTTCTCCCTAATGATGATGAGTTAAATCTCATACATTTTTATTCTAGAATCCTCGGTTCTTATCTTCACTAAAAATTGTGTCTTTTTCCATTGGGTTTAGCTCACCGGCCAACTAACACCGCATATTTGGCTAGCCTGGAAGCCCAATATCCCAACGGCAACCATAAATAAAAAGAAGATTCACTTATCTCTAGTTGTCATCTTCTTACAAACATATCAATCGTGTCACTCTTGAACCCTAGTGCCACCACTTTTTCATCTAGCAAAGGTCTAAAAGAATCTACTTCAATGTAAACTAGGTATGACTTTGACTTTTTTGGAACACATGGGAGTAGGAATACAACTCATTCTACTAAGATAACAATCCTAAAAAACACCCAAGTGCAACTCACTAGGGAAAATATGTTCTACACTATTCAAGGTCGTTGATTTAACCTCCTATGTTTCTGAGCCTGAGATACAACATTCGCCAATTATGTTCACATGTGTGTGTTCTTATATATGTGCATTTACGTCCTTTAGTTGTAGCGTATCCCAGTCAGAATATCTTTAGTGAGGAAACAATTCACTTAGATAAATATGTATTGTTTAAACTTGATAAAGAACATCCATAAAAGCTTATGAATCAAAAGTTGTTGTGGTCAAGTTTTAATGGCTTATGAGATTACAATAAATATTCTAACAAAAAATTACATAATATTATTTGGCTCTAGCAACTTAAGCGATCTAAAACCACAACAACTTAAGTGGTCAAGTGAACTCTATGCGGCCTGGATTCAAGATAATGGCACAAAAACAAGGAAAGGGTCTAGTTTGTCCATGCCTCACAAGTGTTGCATTTGTATGAATAATCCATCGTAGGGTTCTTTTTTTTTGTCCTTTTGGACTCTAGGGCTTCAAAAACCAAATCACTTAACCCCTAATTAGGTCGATGTTTTAAGGTATATTGCCCATGTGTCATTCATTTGACCAACTCTCGATGTGCTATTCCATATGTAGCAACTGTCACGTATCTTGTCTTCCCCGTGTCACCTTAATGTCTTCATCTTGTCTTTCCTTCACTTCTTTCCTCTCACACATTCTTATCAATTTCTCACCAACAACTATGTTTCTCCCTGGCACTATATGATACCAAAAAGAGATTGCATTGAGAAGCACACCGATCAAAATATGGTGCAACCATGGTTTAACGCAAAATTATAGAGAGAGACTCGAAATGAATAATGAGAGTCCTAGGGGATATTTTGTTTCTAGCGCAATTTTTGTGGTTCATTATGTCATTTTCTACATATGATGACAAGTGGGAAAAAATAGTGATGCAGCAACATGGTTACCACGTGAATGATATCATCTTCATATCCCACATTAGGGTTAATTAATACATTTTATGTTTCAACCCAAGAAATAGTTTGAGAGGTTATCCAGATAAATGTGATACTTTAAGCAAAAAATATACTTCTTTGAGAATAAATAAACAGTTTACCACTAACCACTAGCATGTGCAACGGCAAAATGATTTACCCAACAACACTTCTCGACAAAGTTTAATCATGGGGAATATTTTGATGTGTCTCTTTTTAAGACGGTAGTGTAGGATTAATTAAGTATGTCTCGAGGGGACGAATAGACTACTAAGCAAAAGGGTTCTTTTTTTTTAATTTTAGTTTCCTTGGCAATTAACCTTTTCTACGGTGGTGAACCTACACATGCAAGTCTACAAGGGTATAGGCAGCCGAAAGTAAAGACTTGCAAGAGTAAAATAAGAGGAGAGTTAGAGAAATGCGGACATGGGGTGGCTCGGTGTAAGATTGCTCCCGTGGTTCAGATAGTTGGACTATACTAATCCATGTTGATGGAGGCTTCGATCCGCGAAGGATCTAATATCACGAAGATCAAGGTTGTGAGTTCCACTAAGGAACTAGCCCATGAAGGACAATGACACGCGAAAGGTCCACGAAGGATCAACCAACCTATGTCATCCTGGCATATGTCCACGAATGACTAAACCTACTCGAGGTTGATCTTCATGAAGTACAAGATCTCCGGCCGTTACAACTTGGTTTCTTCACAATCTTAAATACTCCCAAACACCTAGCCGATCTAGGAGGCGAACACCTACAAAAGTAATAAGATTGAGGTTGCTTGGTGATGAATCACTTGCTCTTGTGCTTCAAAATATAATATCTTCCACACACAAACTCTCTCAATATGTGGCTTTTGGATTGGATAAATAGGGGTGGGAAGCAAAGAGGTGGCTTGATGGTTGAAGTAGAAAGCCCTTTGAAATCAGCACAAGAAGGTGGAGTTCTCTCTCAGATCACAGGACATGAGTAGGGTTTGCTTCGACTGAATTGATGGGATAGGTGGGGTATATATAGGCTCGACCAAAAATATGATCATTACACACACTTTAATACAACTCAAAAGCTTCGAGGTTCTTAGCTCGGAATAGACTTAGAGGTGCCCACTTTCAAATGAATGAGATGGTACGACCGGGTAACACTCGGAGGATCTGAGGCGACTAGTGCAGCTATGACACACTCTTTGTAACCACTTCAAGAATTCCAAGCAGATGTGTTCAAAAAAAACTGAGAGGGCAATAGAAGAGGTTTTGCCAAATGCTATGACACACTCTTTGTAACCACTTCAAGAATTCCAAGCAGATGTGTTCAAAAAAACTGAGAGGGCAATAGAAGAGGTTTTGCCAAATGCTTTGGTGGTTCCGAGTGGAGTATTTGGCAGCCGAAGTGCTATGGTTTGCAACGGCTATATCTGAACGAACTGCTCAGCGGTTCCGACTGGAAGAGCTTGGCAACTCCAAGGTGTGAAATTTAGGTACATATAATGGAGAAAATGGAAGCTTTCGAGGGAATTGCAGTTTAATCTTTAAGCACTCAAAGGGAGAAACACAGTTAGCAACCACCTTCCCCTTTTATAGTATCAACATGTCTATGGACTAAATGTGATCTTGGATCACTAAAATGGAAAGGCTAAGTCCTTGGCTTGTCCAACACTTGTCTTCATGAGAATTTGTGGGGGCACCTTTTATGTCCTTTGTTTCAACCTAAGGAAACTCCTGAGACACTTTAAGGTAGATAGCTTAGCTCACCTCTAATGGTTTGTGCAGTAAGACATGAATCGCTCTTGCAATACCATCTCATTCTAGGTTGAGAAAAAGACCATTAAATCACCAAAAATAAGTATTTGAGGAATTGATATATGAACCAATCATATATAGGCATTGAAGTACCTTCCTCATATAGGAATTGTTCTGGATTTTCCAGAGATTTGCTACTCATGTAATACCAATCACAAGTTTATCAAGAAGTATCTTCCTCATATGAAGGTTCCACAGGCATTGTGGGTTGTACTTTATAAGAATCGACATTTTCTCCTATGTGCATTTGTCACTATCTTCAAAATAACACTCATGCCAATGGTATATAATATTCACATATCTAGTTTAAGGAACATATTGTTAAACTCTTTACATGCCCATAATTTGTTGCAAGAAAAGAAGATCGTCGAAGATGTCGGACCCTTAGCCCATGTTTATGTTCATCTCCTTTTAGTTCGGATTTCAATAGTTCCTTCGGTCTAAATCAACCTCCTTGATGTCTCCCTAAGTCAGCATCCTTTTTTAGTGAAACCAATTGATATCTACGTGTCAGTATAGCAAACACTCTCTTTACAAACAAGAGGCTTTTATTATTCCAAAGGTATGATATCAAGAGTAAAAAGAGGATGTTTCCTTAGAACATGTGCAACTTCCGCTAGAACATGTGATTTAGTGTTTTAGTCCCTCTCTCCAAAGCTGAGGCCTCCTGAAAATGATCTTTCTTCTAGAGAAACTCAGTAAGAATCTTTGAGAGCTTCAAGTTAGTCCAAGGACATCTCACAGCCGAAGATCAAGGGTTAAGGAGGCAGCCTCATACATGACTTTGCCTTTATTCTGAGTAGGGCCTTGGAGCACTTGGACCAACGAGCCCAAAAGTTATCCTTTCATGTCCCTGTACCAGGTACTTCTTACTGCAATCTCCTTGTCATGACAGCCCGCCATCAGCATCAATCTTGGCAAGATGCCCCTTAGGCGAGATACACTTCTTCTCCTAGTTTGTTCCTCTCCTGAAAATAACGACTTTATCTATCCCCGCAGCATAGCCAAAAATTCGAGGCAATCCAGTTATTGCTTATTTGTTGATGAAACACATGGTCAACAATGGCGTTTGAAATTCATCATCATGACATACCCACTGGATCACCCACGCGCCAAAACCTCTGCCAGGTCGTCCTAATTTAGTGTCACCAATAACCAAAATTGCCATCGTCATTCATCCCTTGAACAGTTCATCAGTACGTGCTACAAATAACCAAACTTTGCGGGATCTTTACTTTCCAAATCACCGGGCAAACTTTTTATTCTTCCACCACATGCAAGTGGCCCAAGCAGCTTGTCCTTAATTGCAGTGATTATACAGTAATACGACCACACAAAGAATAATCCAGTTTTCTAATGATGTGTGGCCCAAAATCCTCTTGCACTCAAGAACTTGATGAAATACGTAGCATTGCCTCCTTATCTCTTATCATTAAAATTGCTGATCTAGTAGCTTCACCTTCCATCAATCATTAGATAATGTCAACTCCCAGACCCTAGATAACTTTTGTGACTTTCAGAACATTGGCCTAAGATTAATTCTATAGGGATGTAGTTCTATCTCCAAATCAACATATCATCGGCCACCTCAAACCTCTTGGGGCCTCTCTCATTCAAATGTTTTTCATGGGAAATTCAAAGGATTGGAATACTTATGGAATCTTCCTATGTCGGTCCTCTGATTAGTAGGATATTCTATAGGAAAAAAATTCCAAGAATTTCTGTGTACACATTTCATAGGAAATTTAGTATCCACTAAACCTCTTGAAAAGACACTTTGTGTTTGAGTGTGATGCAGTCAAACAAACCAAATCTTGTAGGATTCAAATGGACATGATATTGCAATTATGTATTTCTCCTAGTCTTGTGTTTCTAGAATCATGTGAATTAATCTAACTGAGGCATCGGCAGACAGCATGGAGTATTAACTTAATAGGCACAAGTCTGAAGCCAAACTAAAAAGTGATAGTAGTTGGCCCATGTAAATTGGGAAAAGCCCCTCGCATTCTAGATCCAGCTCCAGACTGTTCACCTCAAACTGACTACTAGGTCCAGACTGTTCACCTCAAACTAACTACTAGCTCCAGATTGTTCACCTCAAACTAACTACTGTTGCAAGGTCTCAGAAAAGAAAATATTTGAGCTATTGGACACAGAACACCACCACCGATGATCAACTGCTGACCAAATGGATAAGATTTTGATCTCTACCAACTCCTATAAATCTTGATAAATCCCTGTTGAATGGCATAGATACTGTGCCAACTCCCAAGTGTTGAAAACACCTTTATACAACGAAAGGTATTGGCAGAACTGCTATTCTTGCCTACAAAAAAATTGTAGGGTTTAGCAAAGCCAGATTAGAACTCTTGACACATATAAACACTGCTGATCGAATCCAAGCTGACCAAAATGCCTTACAGTGGTGCACCTGATGAAACTAGTCTGTGAGCATCAAACTGAACTGCAATTTACTTGACTCTTGAAGCTTATTTGAGGTGAACCTAAGATTCTGCTGTCTGCAGCACCGTTTGTTTTACATTCAAATGGGCCATCAGATCAACTACAGAACTAAACATTAAAGCTCAACTAGAATGGTATCACCCAACACGAGTATATTTCTCACTATGATAGCTCGTCGTCCCTTCTAACAGAAGGCTCAAATACTTCACTAAATTCTGCAGTTACAGAACAACCTCGAGGGTTATAGGCCGCAAGACGATGCAAATGTTGGGGCCAAGAAGAAACAGCAAACAGGCTAAGAACTCTCATGTAGAAAACCATTTGAAAAGAGCTCTCGTGCATACAGCTCTCATCGAAATCCTAACCTCCTTTGAACCTCGGACAGAAAATGAAATATGTAAGACCAACATAACAGAAACTCAAAAGGAATAATGGGAGCTAAGGAAACATGTACATGTGCCCATCTTCTGAAAAAGATCCACAACACATACAAATCCTTCAGATGACAGTTCTGTATCAAACAACTGCAACCTTCGACTGCCACGTGAAATCTTCTTCCAGCAGAATAATCACCAGTTTCCAGACCTGTTCTGCCTCTAGCTCATACTTCTTTAGAAGCTCACATGCTAACAGGTTAATTTGCCTCACAGAAGCATTTGTGAGAATTAGAGATGACTAAGACAACAAATCATGTGGGGTGTATAAATATATGTTCAACCTGACATCACTAAGTCAGTTTTTTTGGGTGCGCCTTGACAGTCATTGGACTGAAGTACCCAAAGGAAACAAAACCAAAGGTTTCCCACTTGCAATGTGTTTTATTCTATAACCTATTTGTCCTCTCAACATTTATTATATGAATTATACTCGGTCAAATAAAGTTGCATATATTACCATGTGATTCAGTACTTTCATGACACTGATAGGGCAATCATGCTTTTCACCATGTCTCTTTTAATACTTTTGGCAAACCTGATGTGGCATCACTTAACTGTAAGTTCAAATTCCATAGTTCTGGCAAAGGGAGGCAGCAAGCTTGAGACAACAACTGCACAACTTGCAAGAAAATCATCGGTATGGCCCCGAAAACCTGAAAATTTTCCGTATTTATTTATCAGAAATTTGTCAAATTTATAAGAGGAACATGCTATCAGCACAAGCAAAACTGCACAGGTGTACACCATCCAGCAACTAGAATCTTTAAATGTGCCATGAAAGAAACTAAATTCTTTCAGGAAAATAATTCATGATACTCAATTATGAAGGATACAAGAACTCAAAATGCACAATAGAGTCCATGCATTAATAGCTATTCACTGTGTAGAATATTTAATTTTGCGACAAATTATTGCATTCGAAAGCAGATAGCCTTTGCATGTAAAGATGAAACTTGGTTTTGTAGACAAAAAGCCAAACGCATAAGAATACAATATTTTGTGTAGGAACTAGGTATGCTGACTCCACAGAACAATGCTCTGCTTATGTGGATGTCAGTTTTCACTTCTAGAAATGAAAGAAATATAAAGATGAAATTAAGTTAGTAATTTCACATGCAAACCAATGACCAGTTTTAAAAACTTCAGCTATTTACTGTTACTGTCAGAGCACTCTAATTTTAAATCCCCACCCAGAAGAAAATCAACAGTTGCATTCTACAGAAGCCTAATCCGTAAGACCGTAACTAACTGAAAAAGATAAAACTTACACAGATCTAATAAATTGAAATACAACATTTCACTAATTCACAGTTGGATCAGACATGCTAGAGGCTGCGGAAATATTCTGAAATGTTCTCTATATACATTCAGTCAAAGCAGACGCAACATTGTTTAATTGCAGGCAGTTGATGGGACAAGATCTTTCTGGAATGGGTGTCAAGGAACTACAGACTCTAGAAAATCAACTGGAAATAAGCCTGCGTTGCATCCGGACAAAAAAGGTCAACATGCAAAACACTTGTTATATATACACCTCACAGGCTCCTCCAAAAAGACTAACAGAGGAGCACTAATTCTTCTTTCAGGACCAAATCTTAATTGATGAGATTCATGAACTGAATCACAAGGTACTACAACATTTATCAGCCTGAAACGTGTGAAATATTTCAACAAACTGACTATTGATGGTTTATTTGCAGGGGAGTCTTGTCCACCAAGAAAACATGGAATTATACAAAAAGATTAACCTAATTCGTCAAGAAAATGCTGAGTTACACAAAAAGGTATTGATTTAATTATGATAGTTGAAATCACATGAATGATTTCCATGATTGACTTTTGTTTAATTTTCTGCTCAGCTCTCTGAGACGGAGGCAGCGACTGAAGTTAACCGAGATTCAAGAACCCCATACAATTTTGCAGTTGTTGAAGATGCCAATGTTTCTGTTAATCTTGAACTCAATTCCCCGCAGCAACAAAATGATGTTCAGCATACTGCGCCCCCTAAACTAGGGTACATGTTTGTTTGTTTCTGCACAGGATCTATTGACTCTTTTCTCAGCTCATTATAAGTTTCAATCACAATTTTTTTGATTATGACTTACATTAACTCTTGCAGATTGCAACTACATCCATGACGATCGTGGGGTATGGGGTTACTCTTGTTGTTATTATTCTCAAGGGATACAATTCAGAGCAGCCAGAATACTCCTGGTTGTGAAGAACCTAAACCCATAGCAAGACATAAGTGGTTCGCATGTGACGACCGATTGATAAACGGTAGTGTAAATCTGTTACAAATAAAATGTACTCCATGGAAGGATTAATCTGTTGTGCAAATGGTTGTATTAGAACTATTTAACATATTCTGCGAGTTTGTTCAACTGCATGAGCGGCTAGCTTGTTGACAAAAGGTGTGAAGTGTGGATTGAGCAAAATTCAGTTACCACTTTTTTCTGTCTTCATTCTTAGAAAGTTCTGTGGTGTGTGACAGGGTTTACATTTCTGATTTCTCCATTTCATTTGTAAGTATGCCACTGTTTGCACGTTCACAAATGCTAATAAAAGTATCACTCAGGTCTCAGGCACAGAGAAATTAACTGGAAATAAATACTATGGCAAGAGCCACTAGCTTAGCTAACAGGTGGAAATACTTTGTCCGTTCATACATCACGGTAAACAAAGATTGTTGGTTAGCAATATTGACCTGATTAGCTAATGGTTTAATAGCACAATAATGATATATCCTGGAACTCAATGCCATGGGTCCCTATAGCTCTGGATATATGACGTGTATCTTTTTTATCAAAATTTCAAACTTTCACCAGAAGTTTCTTCTACAATCTTTTGTTAATAGTTAGAAATCATAATCATAAAGAACTACTTCAGAATACAAATCAAATGCTACAAATTTTGTGTCAAGTAACCCACACATCATTGTACTATAGTTCTTGGTCAAAGCATGAACTTTGACAATTAAAATACGCCTAATAATACCTGAGGGGAGTAAATATTACTGCCACATCAATATTATGAATTCATGAATAACAGGAACAGATTTATCTATAAAGTTCATATTAAATACAAAAATTGTTCCTCGATATTCCAGGATTGCTTCAACCATTTCTGTATTAAAATAGCTTCAAGTAAGTCAGGTTCTCGGGTGTACAACACACACGTATCTGTCAGCGGCATTTGTGATTCACATGCAGATAAAGCAGCTCCAGATCAACTGAATTTATCATACCCGGAACTCATATCTTTATAGATTGATTTCAACAATGTTTCGAATCATGTTAATTTGAGCAAACTGCACGAGCACTAAGGTCTACTACAAAGTACCGATACATATCAATTAAAAATGATCTGTAAAAACAACAAAGCCTTTAGACCCAAACAAGTTGGGGATAGGCTAGAGGTGAAACCCATAAGATCTTGCGACCAACTCATGGCTCGGGCACATGGATAGCAAGCTTCCACGCACACCTGTCCATAGCTAGTTCTTTGGTGATAACTAAAAATGATCTGTAAACAAATACAAATATATACAGAAATCTATGTCATTTTCTCATGAATATAAAGTGCCTTGTGCAACTTGTGATTTTCTTGTTGTGATCTGCATGCAGATAAAAGCAGCTCTAAACCAATTAAATTTATTATATCCTGGATTCAAATATTTCTATAGATGGATTTCAGCAAATGTTAAGAAAAAGTGAAAAACATGTGAATCTGAGCAATAGGCAAACAGTAAACTCACAAAGAAAGTTAGGACGCATTATCTAATTACATAGTAAGAATGAGTGAAATATATGTCATTTTCTCATGATTAATAGGAAGAGCATGTATTGTACAACTTACGATTTTCTTGCAAATTATGCAGTTGCTGTCTCTAGCTTGCCGCCTCCACTTGCAGAAACTAGCACAAAAGGAAATAAATAATTTAGATCAAAAGCGTACTTGAAGTGAAGTAACTGGTACTGCTATTGTTGGTGATAACTGACAAGCTGCAGAGCCCCGACAGGACTGGTTCCATGAAGTATCAGGCTTGTTGCAAACGAGATGATGTTCAAAGGGAAAGTGAAACTCGTCGCAATGCAGTATAGAGTGTATTTCGAAAGGGAATATTAAATATATTAGTACCCAATCTGAATGTGCTTTACATAGTTGCGTCACTACCAGATATCATGTTGAACAAGGAGAGAAAATGATGGGGAGAATAGTGAAAGTGGCAAAGGTTTTGTGTGAGCAGAGGGACTTGGTCTCTAACAAATTTGTAGATTTAGCCAGTATTTCTAGGGCCAACAGCTACCCGTATACATCCAATGCTATATAACAGTATAGAGCACAATTTCATTAAGTCAAAACTTATATTAAGCACAGGGAAATCAAAACGCCAAAATTCTTAACTGACAAGGAGAGATGGTGGGAAGAGTTAAAAACTACTTGATGTTCAAACTTCACCTCATCGTACCAATACTACAAGAAACAATCTCTTTCTTAGTCCATTCAACAAACGATAGGACAGAAATAACATCTAACAGCATTCTGATTCTGTTGGTGCTCTTCACAACAGACAAAGGTGTCCAGCCCCAGGTTAATACCACTGATAACACAAATATTTCCTGGACATCATTATGAGTTATCAAATCCTGAAGAAATTTACATCCATAAAGTGTTATAACAGCTTAGCCAACTCAAATATACTCCTGAAAAGAGAGCACGTTCAATAAGAAGAAGGTCGTTCAGGGCGTGACTCATATCCCAGTCATATTTGAATTCGAGCTAGGAGCCCTACATTAATAAGGAGTTCTACTTGCTGCGGAAGGAGGACAAGCAAGGAACCATATAAAACCACCAGGCAGCAACCAGACCCAAGGACAGAGCAAGGAAGAAACAATTGTCAGGGCTTGAGAGAATAAGAGGTTATGTTCTGTAGGATTAGATTCTTGTGTGGGGCTGGGGCAAGAATCAGTTAGTTTTAAAAGGTTTGAGAGGGACAGTCCTTGTATTCTTTTGAGGCTGTGCTTTGAGAATGTGCAGTTAGCTTTGCCAAAGCTTTTCTCTCTTGTGTGATTGTTCACCATATAGTTTTATACTACAACATGATGCTTGACACATTGCGGATTTTTACACTCCACATAGCTAAAAGAGATCTAATTAAGCACTAAAAGACATGCTTTTGGGAAGCTACCCTAACTACTGGTGCTAAAAGCATTTGCTCACATGCTTGATGGCCAAGTATAAGCTAAGGCAGCTCAGCTCTAGTTTCTTATCTGAACAGTATACGGTTCCTTCAGAGGTAATACAGAACTGTTTAGAATAGCCTTCAAGAAAGGACAAGCACCTTTGGCTCTCGGGTGTATATGCATCTGATATGAAAAAATAATTTAGTAATTGCAAAAAAAAAAGTCAAAAATATCGGAAACTTATTTGGAAACAAACTTGACCTTCTGTTGTACTTGTATTAAAAGTTTCATCAAGGATTGACTTTCATGGTATTCTGGATGGAAAAAAAACTAAATCAACACTATATACAAGTTATTATTCACACTTTTTGTCCTCAAATTTTTTATTTATGTTTTCCCTGAAGACGCCGTGAGTTTTTCCTTCACGAAACTTTTTATACTACTCCCTCTGTTCACTTCTGTAAGTCGTTTAAGACAGTTGAAATTGAACTTTTTTAGGTGTTGTCTTAAATGTCTAAAAGGTCTTAGAAAAGTGAACGGAGGGAGTAGTAAAACAGAAGGTCAAGTTTGTTTTTAAAAAAGTTTCAGAATTTTTGACTTTTTTCGCAGTTAATATTTCTTTTCCCATATCAGGTGCATATACACCCAAGGGCCCAAGGGGTATTTCCCCTTCAAGAACTAGAAAACAAACAGGAAAGTACTTGTTAATATAACTTGCTCCTGGAAGAAGCTTCTGGTAAGGCGGACCAGTAGAAGCCTCTCTACAAACCAATGTAATCATTTGGCTCTGTAGAGTCTGAACTTCGACAAATGACACAGAGCCTCCGCCAATTCAAGTGGATTTGTACTAATTATAGCATATCGAACACAGAAATGTCAAAACACCAATGGCAGCTACTAAGGCCTTGTACAATGGGAGATGCTTAGGAGAGGTGCTTAGAGAAATAAACCAGTCTTTTTTTAAGCACCGGTGCTTATTTGTACAGGATAGACGCTTAACTAAGCGTCTCTCCTGTAGAAATAGGCACCGGTGCTTCGGGAAAAGCCGGTTTATTTTTCTAAGCATCTCTCTAAGCACCTCCCATTGTACAAGGCCTAAGGTATACATGCAAATTGCAATGTTTGAATACAGAGCACGCCAACCCCACAAACCACAATTTCCACAAAGATGTTGGTCAAATCACAAAGGAGGACAAGTGTTGTATTTTCCTTTCCAAATGGTGAAAATTAATATATTTTGGCAGTAGCATGAAACATGCAACGGATCATGATGTTTAGTGAAACAATTCATCCTTACACATGCTTTAAATTTTACTGAAGCAATCCAATTTTCCAGTGACCATTTTATACGCCAAACCTCCACCATTGCAATAATAATTGCCTTTTCAAAACCTGAAGCTATTGCATAAACGCATAGTTGCTACAAAAGCACCGAAGACGATCAAAAACCTAGTTAAAACTGAGTAAGCCGTCCAAAGAAATACAATTACGATATTTCTGCAGTTGCTCTTCATTGAATTGTACATTCACGGCCGAGAAGGGTACACTGAATTTTAGTACATATAGGAGCATAACCCATAGGAGCATAACCCGTGGCATACTTATACATGAACTATGCATGAAGAGCAAGAAAACCAAATACAAATAGTAGGGTATTACAACCCAAAGCTTGTGGAACCGTCACCACTGGGAACAAATGATGTGCAAAATATAATCCACTATTTGCAAAACAAAAATATGCCATAACACAGATTTGGCAGGAACTCTCATCCTCCTCCATTTCTGGTCATTATACTTGAGATGTCCACGGTTATTGTTCACAAAATTCATATTCATGAAACAACAAAGTACAACGCAGCTTATAAGTTTCTGATACATCTATGGCTCTCAGCGCTCACAACATAATAACATATAGGATACCACAAAACTAAAAGCATGGCATCTCTAGAATCAAGGAAAACTGTGACACCCACCAACAACAATGCATCTCCAACATTGTGGCACAAATTTCAACATCAAGCGCGACAACTAAAATAAATCTCCTAAGTTGATTCAAAGCAGCAAAATCCTCGCAATGCAAAAACTCAGCAACGCCAGTTCTACTTCTCTTCTAGTATCATTTTCAGTACCCAAAATCAAATAAGAAAACATCTAGCCGAGCCTGCACCTGCGTCTGGATCAAGCAAGGAGCTCGTAATTTTATGCTAAGAGGTTAGCTAATCGAAGTTTTAACACGGGAGATAACAAAAACTACACAGAGCTGCACATGCATACAATTAACTCGGCAGCAGCACTCGATTACCTAGGAGGGAAATAAAATCACGCAGAGTAATTGGGAGATGGTAATAGATTTTTCACCTGAAACGCCGACCCTGAGCTTGAGCTTGAAACCCTAGACGGGGTAGACACCAAAATCAAGGCCAAAGCTCGCAATCAGATGGGACGGGAGCGGTGGTTGAGTAATGGTGGGCAGATGGTGAGCCGGCGGCAACTACGATTTGGGAGGGGAGACCATGCACCAGCTGCGCAGCACAGATGCAACAGCAAGCGGCAGCTGGCTACTGTACAAGGCAGGGACATGGAAATCGATCTCTCCAATCCGACACCGAGAGGAACGAGGCGGGCCAGCGGGCACCAGCCGGGGCACGGCGAGGCGAGGCGAGGGATTTGAGCTGGATTTTGGTCGGATCGATTGGTGCGGGAGCAAGCGACGGGGCGGTGGTGCTCTTGTAGGGCGGAAGGTGGAGGCGGGTTCGGCCGGAGGGGCGAGCAAGTGGGGGTTTGGGCCTTTTGGGGCAAGTAAAATATGCGGCGGACGAGCGGTGCCTCGCCCGGCCACGTCGCCCCGGCGCCATTTTCAAGGAGCGCTGCTTCGCGCACCCCGACAGGTGTACCTCCGCCACTGCCGATCGGGGGCAGCCACGCCACTGGGAGGCGACGCTGGCTGCGCTCTGCGGGGTGTCGCCGGAACCGGGCAAGTGGGGGCATGTGGGTCGCCTGCGCCTCGTGCTCGCCTGTCCGCGGTTGGTGATGCGGCTCGTGGTGGAACTGGCGCCGTTGGATGCGGGAGTGAAGGGGTGCGATCCTCCCTGCGGGCGACACCTGTCCCCGCGTGCGCTTGTCGGGTCCGACCGGATGGCAAGGGATCAATCGGGTCAGGGAATTTACGCCTTTCTAGCGAGGGTCGTTCGGTTAGTTTATAGTCATTGTATCGGAAGTATCTCGAAAAGTTGCAAGTTGCAACAAAATCCCACGCCACGATCCATGATTAGGACATCTCCGAGGCTAGTCCCATTTTGCCCTCATTTGTCCGCATCACATAGTCCGGACAATTTTGACATTCAACGGACTGCTTTATTTGGATTGGTACGTGTTGGACGGTCTTTAAAAGGAAAAATAGGGGAGTTTGGACTATTTGTCACGTTGGTCTAACAGTCCAACCTCGTTGGACCTTTCCCCTTCTCAACCAGGTTTTCCGTTGGACCCCTTCGATTTCTAATTGGGGGTTTGTTGTCGGCTGAAAGTGCAACTAATCCCTTATGGTTTTGGTAATTCATAACAACATATAAATCATCGAACTAATGCCTATTAAAAGAATATTTCAGGAAAGTTCAATCTAGATATGGCAATGGGATGTGAATGTGGATTCCTCAAATGCAAAGGATGAAGCATTGGTAAAAGCTTCAAGACTACAGTTTTTGTTAAGTGACCAGAGACCACATTGAGTCCATAAAAAAAGTCAATATTATTAAAAGGGGATGAGGTTTTGATCATGAATCATTTGCTCATGTGCTTAGAGATATTGCTCCAAAACCCTCAACCACACCCTCATATTCCTATCTGTCCAAAACCCTAAAGTCAATCTCGGTCCCACCGATACACACTACCCAGACCCACTGAGGTACACTTGACAAAGCCACTACCTAAACCCTAGCAACTCAATCGCACCGAGATGACGTTCGGTCCCACCAAAGTGTGTTTGCCAACCTTCTATAACCTATCAATTTCATCTTAGAATTTCGGAGTGGTTTCGATCAGTGTCATCGAAGTGTGGAAAATGCTTAGGTCGTCACCCATCGGTCCCTCTGAGTTGTTTCATCCGGTCTCACCAAAAAGCCTAAAATTCAAACCTTTTTGCACTAGTCGGTCTCACCGAGTGGTTCCACCCGGTCCCACCGAGTTGTGCATAAGGTGTGTAATGGTTACATTTTTTGTGATGGCTATATATACCCCACACATTCCACCTGCTCTCAGAGACAGCAATCAGGATGAAACTACCACTTCTCATATCCATTTTCTGAGAGAGAACCACCTATACTTGTGTTAAAATCAAGGAGAGTCCACTCCAACTTCTGATCCTTGCTTTCTAGCCCCCTCGGGTTGCTTTCTAGCCCCCTCAACTTGCTTTCACTTCAATCCTTCTCCTACTACCATGCCAAATCCGTGAGAGAATGATTGAGTGTTGAGGGGACTATCTTTTGAAGCGCAAGAGCGAGGAGTTCATCATCAACAACAACATCTATTACCTTTTGGAGAGTAGTGTCTCCTAGATTGGTTAGGCATCACTTGGGAGCCTCCAAATCTTGTGGAGTTGAGCCAAGAAATTTGTAAGGGAAAAGAGATCGCCTACTTTGTGAAACTCTACCCTGAGTGGGGCTAGTCCTTCATGGACGAAAGTCATGATGGCATAGCTAGGGTTGGTTCTTCGTAGACCCTTCCTGGGTGGAGTCCTCTGTGGACTCTCGCAGCCGTTGCCCTACGTGGTTTGATGTCTCCATCAACGTGGATGTACGATAGCACCACTTTTTGGAAACACGTCAATAATCACCGTGTCTTCATTACATTTGATTTTCTCTGGCCCCTCCTTTACATTCATATGAAAATCCTTTACTTTCTACTGCCTACTATCTAGACTTGTATGTGTAGGGTGTTGCTTGACTTGTAAGAATTGCTAAAACTTGCCAAGAACTAAAATTCGAAAAAGGCCAAGTTATTATATGGTCAGGGATCAACCGGGTCAGGGAGTTTGCACCTTTTTAGCTAGGGTCGTTTGGTTAGTTTAGTCAATATATCAGAAGTATCTCAAAAAGTTGCAACTTGCATCAAAATTCCACGCTGCGATCCATGATTAGAGCATCTCTAGTAGATCCCATAAACTGCAATAGCACAAATTTTGTTTACGGAATACTGTAAGCTGAATTTGCGGTACCGCAAAACGGCACGAAAGATGAGATTTTCAACACATACCGCATAATTTAAACATAGTCGTTCCCACCACATACTTCCCTAGATTTAAACATAGTTTATACGACAAACTTAAGAACATACTAGATTAAAAACCTAGCCTACTCATATCATCCTTCTTGGCATGGAGATAATACTCCATGGCGAAGCTGGAGAGGGCATGCGTGAAGACGTACTCTTCCCTGCCCGCCTTGAGCCGCACGACGGCCCCTTCTTCTCCGGCGGCGATTACCTCCTTTCCCTAAAGAACTCATGATCCGCCGCCCGAAGGCGCTTGGTCGTTGGCCACAAGAGCCCGTGTTCGTGTTGCTGAAGTTGTTTGTGTGTTATCTCCTACTGGTTCGATAAATCTTGGCTCTTAACTGAGGTAAATATTATCCGCTACTATACTGCATCACCCTTCCTCTTCAGGAAAGTCCAACAGGTCCGACATGAGTAGCATTGTGCTACATCACCTTTCCTCTCCGGGAATCCAACGACTCCTACGGGAGTAGCAATAGGTTCTTCTTGGCGCAATTGTTGGTCGATAGCAGCGCGGGGAGGTCATCTTGAGCTTTCTTGGCTGCCGCCAGACCTTCGTGAAAGGATCGAGAAGAGGTGTCTAGAGGGGGGTAATTAGACCCTCAACAAAGAAAAGTAGCCGTTTTTAAGTTCTTTAAGTTAAGGTGGAGTTTTAGCACAAGTTTAAACATTCACAATACATTTCAAGCAAGCATGACAATAGTATATGAGCAGCGGAAAGTAAAGCATGCAATTTGCAAGAAAGTAAAGGGATGGGATTGGAGTGTGCAAACGCAATTGGAGACACGGAGATTTTTTCCGTGGTTCCGATAGGTGGTGCTATCGTACATCCACGTTGATGGAGACTTCAACCCACGAAGGGTAACGGTTGCGCGAGTCCACGTAGGGCTCCACCCATGAAGGGTCCACAAAGAAGCAATCTTGTCTATCCCACCATGGCCATCGCCCACGATGGACTTGCCTCACTTGGGTAGATCTTCATGAAGTAGGCGATCTCCTTGCCCGTACAAACTCCTTGGTTCAACTCCACAATCTTGACAGAGGCTCCCAAGTGACACCTGACCAATCTAGGAGACACCACTCTCCAAAAGGTAAAGGTGGTGTATTGATGATGAACTCCTTGCTCTTGTGCTTCAAATGATAGTATCCCCAACACTCAACTCTCTCTCATAGATTTGGATTTGGTGGAAAGATGACTTGAGTGGAAAGCAACTTGTGGAAGGCTAGAGATCAAGATTCTTGTGGTTGGATTGGAATATCTTGGTCTCAACACATGAGTAGGTGGTTCTCTCTCAAAAAATGAATGCTGGAAGTGTAGGCACGTTCTGATGGCTCTCCCTACGAATGGAGGATGGGTGGAGGGGTATATATAGCCTCCACACAAAATCTAGCTGTTACACACAATTCACCAAACTCGATGGGACCGAATCAAGAAACTCGGTCAGACCGATTTAGTTCAAAATGTGAACGTTAGGCTTTTCGGTGGGACCGATAAGATCAACTCGGTGGGACCGATGTGCTAGGGTTAGGGTAAAACCTCAACTCGGTTTGACCGATTGCACAAACTCGGTGAGACCGACTTTGGCAATAAGCAAAACATAGAGTTGGTCAAGCAAACTCGGTGGGACCGATTGCATATCTCGGTGAGACCAAAATGATTGCAACAGGCAACAGAGAGTTTGCAAGCCCATCTCAGTGAGACCAAGATCCCATCGGTGAGACCGAATTGATTAGGGTTTCTGGCGGTGGCTATGTCAAGTGAACTCGGTGGCGCCGGATAGATCAAAATGGTGGGGCCGAGTTTGACTTTTGGTTTAGGACATATGTGAAAATGAGAAAGTAGTTGAGGTCTTTGGAGCATATTGATACGTCTCCAACGTATCTATAATTTTTGATTGCTCCATGCTATATTATCTACTACTTTGGGCAATATTGGGCTTTATTATTCACTTTTATATTATTTTTGCGACTAACCTATTAACCAGAGGCCCAGCCCAGAATTGCTGTTTTTTTGCCTATTTCAGAGTTTCGCAGAAAAGGAATATCAAACGGAGTCCAAACGGAATGAAACCTTCGGGAACGTGATTTTTAGGAAGATTATGATCCAAGAGACTTGGACCCTACGTCAAGAAACAAAAGAGGAGGCCACGAGGTAGGGGGCACGCCCACCCCCCCAGGGCGCGCCCTCCACCCTCGTGGGCCCCCTGTTGCTCCACCGACGTACTCCTTCCTCCTATATATACCTACGTACCCCCAAACGATCAGATACAGAGCCAAAAACATAATTCCACCGCCGCAACCTTCTATACCCACGAGATCCCATCTTGGGGCCTGTTTCGGAGCTCCGCCGGAGGGGCCATCCATCACGGAGGGCTTCTACATCATCACCATAGCCTCTCCGATGAAGTGTGAGTAGTTTACCTCAGACCTTCGGGTCCATAGTTATTATCTAGATGGCTTCTTCTCTCTTTTTGGATCTCAATACAATGTTCTCCCCCTCTCTCGTGGAGATTCGATGTAATCTTCTTTTTGCGGTGTGTTTGTTGAGACCGATGAATTGTGGGTTTATGATCAAGATTATCTATGAACAATATTTGAATCTTCTCTGAATTCTTTTATGTATGATTGGTTATCTTTGCAAGTCTCTTCGAGTTATCAGTTTGGTTTGGCCTACTAGATTGATCTGTCTTGCAATGTGAGAAGTGCTTAGCTTTGGGTTCAATCTTGCGGTGTCCTTTCCCAGTGACAGTAGGGGCAGCAAGGCACGTATTGTATTGTTGCCATCGAGGATAACAAGATGGGGTTTTATCATATTGCATGAATTTATCCCTCTACATCATGTCATCTTGCTTAAGGCGTTACTCTGTTTCCATGAACTTAATACTCTAGATGCATGCTGGATAGCGGTCGATGAGTGGAGTAATAGTAGTAGATGCAGGCAGGAGTCGGTCTACTTGTCTCGGACGTGATGCTTATATACATGATCATACCTAGATATTCTCATAACTATGCTCAATTCTGTCAATTGCTCAATAGTAATTCGTTCACCCACCGTAAAATACTTATGCTCTTGAGAGAAGCCACTAGTGAAACCTATGGCCCCCGGGTCTATCTTCATCATATTAATCTTCCAATACTTAGTTATTTCCTTTGCTTTTTTCCTTTGCTTTTATTTTACTTTGCATCTTTATCATAAAAATACCAAAAATATTATCCTATCATATCTATCAGATCTCACACTCGTAAGTGACCGTGAAGGGATTGACAACCCCTTATCGCGTTGGTTGCGAGGATTTATTTGTTTTGTGTAGGTGCGAGGGACTCGCGCGTAGCCTCCTACCAGATTGATACATTGGTTCTAAAAAACTGAGGGAAATACTTACGCTACTTTGCTGCATCACCCTTTCCTCTTTAAGGGAAAACCAACGCAGTGCTCAAGAGGTAGCACATATCACTAAGCACTTTGAGCAAGCAAGCCATTAAGCAACACCTCATCCCCTTTTAATAGTATTGGCTTTTCCTATGGACTCAATGTGATCTTGGATCACCAAAATGAAAATGTAGAGTCTTGAGCTTTTGGCAATCTTCTGTCCTTAGCATCTTGAAGGAGTTCCACATCCTCTTGTCCATGCCACGCCTTTGTTGAACTCTCTGAAATATACTAGATAAAAATATTAGTCCAATAAGAGATATGTTGCCTTCCACGATGTGAGAGAGCTATGTGCATTTGTTGCCTTCCACTATGTGGCCGATGCCATAATATGCATCGATGTCAAATCAAAAGATTTTGGCACCGCTCTCGCGACGTGAGAGAGTTGGCACCGCTGTGCACACAGACCCACATGTATAAATAAATCAATCAAACCAACTACACCATCCTCTCACTCTCCCAAACAAGTGTTTTTTTATTGCCTCAGTCCTCTCTCTCTCTCTCCCGCGCAAGTGTTTTTTCATTGCGTGAGTTAATTTGGCACCAGAGCAAAGTAGGTGATCCAGATCGGGGCACCAGGTGAGCAATGGAGGGGCATCGATGCCAAATGCATCACAAGTGAATTTGACACGTGTTTTGGCCTACATAGTGGAGGGCCGTTATAGCCCACTTTTGTACTACCTCTTATTTAGTATAAAATTTTGACCATATATTTATGTAAGAAAATGCCAATGCATGTCACTAAAAATTACACCATTTGAAATTATGTTCAAATACGAATCCAACGATATAGTTCTTAGTGACATGCATTAACATTTTGTCAGGTAAATCTATGGTCAAATTTTGATACTACAAAATAGGAAGAGTAAACCAGGACGGAGGTAGTACTTGCTCTTAGGGTAACCATAGAGTTACTGGAGTAGTCTAAGTTACTTTCCACTATGACTAGCCTAGGCTACTATAGTAGTACAACAACAAAAACGATGCAGGTGATCACGTGAGAAAAAATACTAAAAACATTTCTTTCAGTGCAGTGCGTAGATGCAGTTTTGAACACTACACTTGTCATCGTAATTTGGGAAAATTACGAAAAATTTGAGCTACGTTGTGATTACCGTTTACTAATAGGAAAGAAGTTTCACCTCGATGAGTAGCTTCTCCGTGCACGGAAAGCATGTAAGGAATCCAACAACTTGATCCAGATTGGGGCCGATAGATTTTATTGCCAAGATCTTCACTGTGCGCATAGACTGGGTCAAGTTTGTGGGAATCATTTTCTGGAAGACGGTCGTAAATACATCAAGAAGAAATTTAAAAATGTGAATTTCAAGAAGACAGAGAAGAAGATGAGTGTTGTACCTGAACGATTACGGGTCCAATAAAGAGTTCGGAGAATTTGGCAGACGAGTGCACCAACGCTGTCAATTTCGGCGCGTCAATGACCCTGATTTTTGTTGGACCGTCTAGATCCGATACAAGCAATCTCTCAAGGAAAGGCGCATTCTCAATGACTATAACGTGAACAGCTGGAGTGATCTCTTCCCAATTGATGTCTTGTTGCGGGGCCAGCAAGACACATAAATCCATCGGAGATTCGTCGAGGCGATGTGGAGGTTAATGAACCCGTGGATCTGCTCAAGACGAAGGTACTCGAGCGCAGTATAGCTGCGGAGCAGGTGCTCCATAGCCTTCTTCGAGATGACAATGTCAAAGAGGTCGTGATGCTTGAGTTGAGGGAGAAGAAGGGCGGGCGCGGCATTAATCTGGGGAAGATAGCAGGAGCTGAAGCTGGCGCGGCGCAGCGTTGGCGCGAGGCGGAGCGCGGACGGCAGCAGAGAGCGACATCGTCCAGCTTCAAAGCTGAGCTCCTCGAGCTGTCTAGGGCGGGGGATAAGAACCACTCGACCTTGCAGTTGGTACTGAACATGCGGATGTCAAGGTGTCTGGCTGGCCCAAGGTGCGATGAAAGGATCTTGGAGACTGCGGCCATGCATTTGCAATCCCCGTCGCAGAGGCAGCTGTCGACGGTGAGGTTGAGGGGAACGCGGCGCCAGAGCGGGCGCCACTGCCGGGAGAGCAGGGCGGTCCACATAGAAGATTTGGTGGGAGGAGGCCGATGATGACGAGCAGCATGTCGTCGGGGAGGCTGCTGATGAAGTCCAGGCTCGCCGGATGCGGTTTTGGCTCGAGCCGCCTCCGCTTGTTGGCTGCCTCGCCGTCCATCTCAACCGGCGGCGACGCCGGTGTACACGTGTGCTGGTGTGTGTTTGTGTGCTGGGTGTGCGCGAGTGCGTCCTTCTGTGCATGCCGCCGCGCAGTGGTGAATTGTGCGCGAGTGCGTCCTCCACGCGGAAGAAGTGTGTCCTCAATGCGCCCTCAATTTACTAGCGTGCGGGGTGCTACCCCGAGTGGTTTCAACTTTGTTTACTTCACCGCGTGACAGATGGGCCTCTAGTTTACTTATTTTCACCCACTGCCACATGGGCCAGCACACGAAGATACAGAACACGAGCTGACAAAGCAGCATGTGGACTGGTTGACCGGTCAACTAAACAATATACGGAGCTATACGCTGACACAATGAGCGTATAATCCGTCGGTATAGAGTGTTCGTGTGAGAGGGGAGGCCCGTGAGAGATAGCAGAGAGAAAGAGAGAGAAAGAGCTACTCCCTCCGTTCGATAATGTAGTTCCAACATTTTTCTTAAAGTCAAACTTTTGAAACTTTGACCAAGTTTATAAACAAATTACTTATATCTACAATACCAAAGATAAATGTGATGGCGTTCTGGGAATGGGGGTCCCCAGACTTTCCTTCCTGTGGCCCACTGCGTGGCTAAGCCAGCAGGCCGTACGGCCCATCTTCATCAACAAGGCATCCAAGACCCTCGCGAGGGTCCAAGCCTCACGAGGCGGACGACGCAAGACCTCGTCTGGACTGGCCTAGCCAGGCAGGCTCACGAGGAGCGGAGATATCAAGGCGGGGCGAACCTCACGAGGCTCTGGTGACGTGAGCCATGACGAACGGCACCAGGCGGGCGCCAGTACGCGCAGCGTCTCTATTTCCTCTTTGGTGCTAAGGAGGCCAGCGTAGGCGAAGAGTACCGAGGCAACAGGCAAAGGTTGCCATATTGGTGCAACGAGACCAAGACCGGAGGACAGCAAGGCGGAGGTCATCGTGGAGCCCAAGACGGCGTCACCCCAGAGCTTTTCGCAGGCGAAGACCGCTTTTGTCAGGATAGCTTGTACTAGCTATCCCCCTTCAAATTTGCCCGCCGTTGTTGGCTCCCTTCCCGCTCAACATTTGGGAAGCGGACCAGGGCCTCTATAAATAGGACTAGCCACCACAGTAGGAGGCAACTGATCCCGAACTGGTTCAGATCATCCTCAACCACTCAAGCACAAGAACACCTCAACCTCGGGAGGCTGTTCTTCCCCTGTACTATTCATCATCAGCCGAAGAGGCAATCCACCACCACACTGGAGTAGGGTATTACACCACAACGGTGGCCCGAACCAGTATAAACCTCGTGTCTTTCTGTGTTGCGAGTTCGTCGAGTTCGTCCGCGAGATCTTAGCGAGTTTGAGCGTAGATCGGTAGGAGGGAGAGACTTCGTGCGCACCCCAGTGTTCGAACCTTAAGGGTTTGCCGGAACCCCACATCCGACATTTGGCGCGCCAGGTAGGGGTGCGCCGGAGCTTCTTCCCCGCCAGTCAGCTCTCCGACGCTCACCGGCCATGATGTCTGGCAACTCAAGGGCGGGCTCCGACCGCTGGGCAGCCTGGCCGGCCCGGACGGCGCCGCCTGCCCATGAAGGTCTCGACCCCGCACTCCAAGTGGCACAGGCGCCACCAAGCTCCGTTGGGCGCGGGCAGCGCGACTAGGCGTACATCCGCCCTCACCTCGCGGCAAGTGCGAGCCGTGGCAAGAGCAGCGAGTCACGCCCCAGCGACGGCACCGCACTCACGGCGGGAGCAAGCAAACATGCGGGCGGCACTCACGATGGCAAGGGAGCTGCTGCGATGCAGGCTGTTGGAGAGCGGCCGGGACACGCTGCTTGAGCGTGTTGCTGAGCTGCTGGACACAGCGGCATCGGGAGCACCACCCTTCTGCTATCGACCTCCCCCCAGTCCACTGCAGGGCCGCGCGGCGAACCTCACCATATCCGCGCGCCGCCAACTACGCTCGAGGGCTTCATCAACATCAGCACGGCCGGCGGTGTAGGGGGCTCCAGCTCCCCCATCCCGCCCACGACAAGCATGAGCGCAAGTGTCACCACCCATGGTCCCGGCCAGATGCCGTATTGCCATCCCCAGGACGCCACCATGGGCGGAGCAACATGGAGCGTGGGGCACCACGGTGAGGTGTTTGGGGTGACAGCCCCGGAAGCCTACGTGCCCCGCATGATGGACCAAGGGTACGCGCCAGAGGACGACATCGGCTCATTCGTTGGAGAAGATTGGGGAGAGGGGGCGCTAGGAGCCGAAGCCTTCCAAGAACCAATGGAGAACCACAACGATCGCGCCAGTAGCGGCAATTACAGGGTATCGCTTGACTCTCAGGAACAGACTTATGCTAACCATGGACTACAGTTAAACCAGGTTGCAGCGTCGACCGACAACCCAGGCACGGCGGCACCCGTTCCAACAAGGGAAACACGCTGGGGGCCACCGAGAGGGAGCCAGGAGCAAGGCCCCTCCCCGCGGCGCGCGACGCCTGACGACACCCGGAGGTAGGCCCTCTGCCGGGGAGGCCTCGACAACCCTTCCCCCGGCAGAGGACCTGTGGTCACCGAGGGAACCGCTAGCGTCCTCTTTCCTTCCTTTGTGTCGTCCTGGTGACCGGTCGGCTCAGCGGAGGTCGAGGGTGGCGCAAGGCGGGGCCCTCGTCTTGCGATATGAAGCAAGGTCGGTACCTGTGAAGAAGGCCTAGTGCCTGTGAAGATCGCCGCCCGTGACACTCTCACGTAATAATGAGTTGGGGTTGTACACGCCCCGGAGTCTCGGGGGTGCCGGCCTCAGGCCCTGGGGCTCCCTCCCACGCCTAGTGGCAGCACTTAGCTCCGCGCTGGTGAGAAGACTTGAAGACCAGAAGACTAGACTAGGTGTTGGACGCGGCCTTTTGCTTTGGACCTCTCTCTTTCTATAGCTTTGCCTTCTGGATTTGGATTTGAGTTGAAGCTGAGTTTTATTGATGCGCGCGGGGGGGAGCCTTTTCTCGTTTGAGCGATTCTTTGCCTTCTGGATCTCGTTTTGTCTGGGACTCATGTCTGTCGCCTTTCCCTCACGAGCTCCTCGTGAGCGGGACTGCGTGAAGCACGCACGCGCCAACCGCGCGCTAACACTGCAACTGGTGCTCACCTCTCGTGGGGCCCCTTCCGACGGGGCGACGAGCTCCGCAAGGTTCCCAGGAGCTCGACACATCGCAGCCCGGCCCAAAGCTGGCGCTGACTAAGGTAAACCAAGGCAAAAAACTCGCATCAGGATTCACAAGTTCACAAGGACACAAGCTCACATCGTATGGGAAGTAAAAGTTGCAATTTGCTTACATGAGGGGCTCCCCTCTCAAAATGCTCTTACAAGTTTCCAAGGGCCACGCCCGAGTTTTTGCACAGGAAGAGATGACAGGTGAACAAGGGGTCAGCCAGAAATGTCGCTCGCTGCGTCGCCCGCGGACGCGTCACTCGCGTCATCGTCGTCTTCATCGGTATCATCGCCGCCATCAACGACGCCCCTGTCGCCATCTTCAACCACGTCGCCTTCGTCTACGACGAGCACCACCGCATCATCCTCTGAAGCGAAGGCCCTGACCAACGCGTCCACATTATCCTCAACACAACACGCAAGGTCGCCCCGGATAGTCGTGGGTACGGGGGCAATGGCAGCGTCAAAGTCAAAGTTGGGGTCGACATTCAGGAGGTGGCTAAATACATGTGAGAAAGCGCGCTCGAGCAAGCCGCGCCCCCTTTCCTCCACAAGCTGGCGAGCTCTGGCAGATCGAGAGCCTCCAGGCGCGTCACCACCTCAGTGAAGAAGGTCAGATGGCTGGCATAGTCATTTGAGTGAGGGGTCAGCGCCTCCGCGTCGCAGATGTGGCCCAGTGCGATATTGGCCCTGTTCCGGAGGTCCTGAAGCATAGGGGTGTGCTCGCGCTCCAGTGTTCGATGTTGGAGCACCTCCTCCGTGTTTTGCTTCACGATGGCTTCTGCGTCATCAACCCGCCTCCGGAGGGAACGCAGTTCGGCGCGGGCGGAGGCCAAGTCTGCCTGCGCCGTGACCAGGGCGGCGGCCATGGCTTCCGCACGCCTCTCAGCCTCGTCCAACCTGGGCCTGAGGGCAGCGGCCCTGCCCTCATCCTCCACGCCCGCGAGCCTCAGCTTCAGGTCGTACCTGCCCTCCAGGTCCGCGCGAACCTCGGCCACCCGGTGGTTCACCTCCTCCTCAACTCCAGCCTCGCGAGCCCCAACGGCCTCTTCTGCTTGGGCAACTTGACGCTCCCACGTCTCCAGTTGCTCGAGCTCGCGGCTGCGCTCCATGGCCTCTAGGGCCAACGCCTCCTTACACTTCCAGACCGCCTCTTCCTCCGCGCGCGTCCCCCTCAGCGACGCAATAGCGGCCCTGGGCGCCTCTACTTGCTGCTCAAGAGATGCACTCCAGGACTGAAGCTCCCACACGCGCTTCTCCGCAGCCTCGCAGCGACGATCAGCCTCACGAGCCTCTTCCAAGGCTCGTGAGCGGTCTTCGTGGGAAACCTTGAGAGACGCCTCGGCCTTCGCGTTCTCAAGGTCACGCTGATAGCGGCCGAGGTTGATGGCCACCTTCAGCTTGCGCCACTCCTTCGTCAGCCGGAGACCCTCAGCCTCAAGACGCGAATCGACACTCCCAAGCTCTTCACCAAGTCGGCTCATCGCCTCCTGGAAGAGCTCACGGCAAACCACGCTCCACCGCGCTCAAGCTTGAACGCCCGACCTTCTTCGTCCTCCACCTCGAGGGCTGCGGGCGGAGCGCCAAGCGGCGCGCCACCCCTCGACAGGGGCTGGGGGCTGGCGCCAAACCCGACACCAGCCCGTCCTCGCGAGAAGCCCAAGCCGGCTAGGGCTCGCTGCTCAAAGAGGAGCCGAAGATCGAAGCCAATAGGTTGCCATCAAAGACCAGTGGGGGAGTCTTGGGCACGCCTGCCAGGCTCCACGCCAGACCAAGGGGGAGGAGCGACGAGGCCGCAGGTTCAGCGCGCCAGGAAGGCAGGAGAGCCCCTTCAACCAACCCTGCTCCAGGAGCAACCAGCGGACTCGGAGCGCTCGAGGCCGGCGAAAGAGTTAAGGAAGAAGGAGGCCGTTTCTCAGGAGACCCAGCAGCCTCGGTGGAAGGAGCCCTGAAAGACTGGCGTCAGAAGAAGAAAGCAACACACGGAGAGCCACAGCAGTACGATACTTACACGTCAACGGCGATGTACTTCCTCCGCTTCAGCGGTCCAAAGATGTTACTGCCGCTAGGAGATCCTTTCCTCTTGTGGAGCTCCTCGAAGTCCACACAAAGACGATCGAAACACTGGACGTGATGGCCTGTGCGCAGCGGGGCCGAAGAAGAGCTTGGAAGAATATCTTCAGGGGTGCCCGGTTGCGGCGAACAACCGGGCGCCGTCTCACCACGACCCCCCGAGGCTCCTGGAGCCTTGGCCTCGGAAGTCGCATGCAGCGTCTCCTCAGCAACCGATGCCTGGGAGGGGAGTGGCAGGCTCCTGAGGACGATGCCCCAGGATCACCACTCGGCACGTGCTCCTCAGCACTCGAGCCGCCGGCCTCCACCTGAGCTCGCCCACCTGCACCGTCACTTGGGGTGAGCTCAGTATCAGGGGCAACAAAGGGAACCATGATGATGGGGTTCTCACGAGGCCCTTCCAGGCCGATTGGTCGCGGCCCCCATTCATCAAAGAGAGGCATGTCCTTTACAAACTCATCCTTTTTCTTGCAGCGGTACAGCAAACAGTTCTTCCCAGGCAGTTCGGCCGGTAGGAAGACACCCGTCAGGACCTTGAGCACTGTTTGCCGCGTCCCGAGGAGGAGCCCAGACTTTTGAAACCTCATGCGGTCCTGGCTACTGAGCAAGGTCCACATCGGGCGAGAATGGCGCTGGAGCGGAGCGACCCGGCGTTGGACGAATTCCTTCACCACCATCGGAGCAGTTACGTTGCGATTCTTCAGCAACCTCAACCTAAGCCAGACACGGGCAAGGCCGGGGATCGTGAGCCGTTGATGGCTCCAGTCGGGGTTAGGAATAGCGGGCCCCGACGGAGCCTAAAGCAGAGGACTGAGCACACTGGCATCGACGAACACCCATCGTATCCGGAATTCACTCGTGGATGGAGGAAGCTCTAAATCGACCCCCTCGCCCGCCGTCGCAGCCACGGCCTGGAAGCTCACGCACCCCGAGCATTGCTGAGGGTCGTCCAGATGCAATGAGAAAAAGTGACGAAGGAGAGCCACCGAAGGAGCGATGCCAACCATGGCTTCACACACGAAGGCAAAGACAACAAGAAGAGTCACAGACTAAGGGTTGAGATGCAGCATGTGGATCTGATAATGCTCAAGCACCGCATTGAAAAAGGCAGAGAAGGGAGGAATCAGGCCCGCCCAGAGGGCATCTATGAAGATTGGGACCTCAGTGGCTGTCTGAGCCATGCGAGTACGAAACACGGGCTAGGCCACCGTCTCCCCCCATTCATTGAAGCTGGAAGCAAGCATCGAGCGCACCTTGTCCATGGCCTCATCGTTGAGCACCCAAGACCGGCCAAGCGCTGGCGCAAAGGATGGAGGTGCAACTGGCGGAGACAGAGGTATTTTCCCCTTCTCAGCTTGTTTCGGCGCCATGGCGGAGGAGCAGGCGGGCGCAAGTCAGATTGGAAAAGAGAATCAGAGTCACAAGGAAGCAGGGGAACTGGGGAAGCAAGGCGCAGGGGTGGAAGAATAAATGTGTAGGCCACAGGGGCCGCATAGCCGGGCGGATTCAAAGGCAGCGTGGGGAGGCGGAGACGCCCACGTCCAATCAACCGCCACGCGTCAACCGAGGTTGCAGGCTTTTGGGGCCCGCGGCGCTCCGAACTTGACCCTTGGCTTCGCTGCGAAGCCAAGCCCGAGCGCACCTTGGGCCTGGGGGCTACTGTCGGTGTTCTGGGAACGGGGGTCCCCAGACTTGCCTGCCTGCGGCCCACTGCGTGGCTAAGCCAGCAGACCGTACGGCCCATCTTCATCAACAAGGCATCCAAGACCCTCGCAAAGGTCCAAGCCTCGCGAGGCGGATGACACAAAACCTCATCTGGACTGGCCTAGCCAGTCAGGCTCACGAGGAGCGGAGATATCAAGGCGGGGCAAACCTCACGAGGCTCTGGTGACGTGAGCCATGACGAACGGCACCAGGCGGGTGCCAGGCGGGCGCCAGTACGCGCAGCGTCTCTATTTCCTCTTTGGTGCTAAGGAGGCCAGCGCAGGCGAAGAGTACCGAGGCATCAGGAAAAGGTTGCCATATTGGTGCAACGAGACCAAGACCGGAGGACGGCAAGGCGGAGGTCATCGTGGAGCCCAAGACGGCGTCACCCCAGAGCTTTTCGCAGGCGAAGACCGCTTTTGTCAGGATAGCTTGTACTAGCTATCCCCCTTCAAATTTGCCCGTCATTGTTGGCTCCCTTCCCGCTCAACATTTGGGAAGAGGACCAGGGCCTCTATAAATAGGACTAGCCACCACAGTAGGAGGCAATTGATCCCGAACTGGTTCAGATCATCCTCAACCACTCAAGAACAAGAACACCTCAACCTCAGGAGGATGTTCTTCCCCTGTACTATTCATCATCAACCTAAGAGGCAATCCACCACCACACTGGAGTAGGGTATTACACCACAACGGTGGCCCGAACCAGTATAAACCTCGTGTCTTTATGTGTTGCGAGTTCGTCGAGTTCGTTCGCGAGATCTTAGCGAGCTTGAGCGTAGATCGGTAGGAGGGAGAGACTTCGCGCACACCCCAGTGTTCGAACCTTAAGGGTTTGCCGGAACCCCACATCCGACAAAATGATAGTATGAAGTAAGTACATGTTGTGATGAATCTAATGATCTTTCCAGATGTAAATGTTTTTCTCCACATATACCTGGTCAAACTTTTCTGAGGTTTGACTTTTCAAAACATCCATATGCTTATGGACGTGAGAGAGTCCCTAACTAGAGTGAGAGAGAGCGAGAGAGAGTGAAATAGAAAGAGTGAGTGAAAAAAGTGTGTGTGCGTGTGTGAAAGAGACATGGACAACACTTGATATAAGTCGAGAAAAAACGTGTGTGTCTTATGCAAACATATCACACATGCATCTTCGACAACGGAAGCAAGGTGAAGAGATAGTGTGTGGTTGTTTGCAACCGAGAGAGCAAGACCCCTAGCATGTGGCCAGGAGGGGTTTGACAAACATGGGAGAAAGGTCGAGAGAGGCGTACGGAGAAAATGCAGACATGGGGAGGAGAGAGTGTATGTTTGTCATAGAGAGACCCCGTAGAGATCGTGATGGGACTACATGGGTGGGAGATCGAGTGACAAGGTGTGTGCGCGATAGATGATACCACGAGAGATATCGAGATAGACGTATGGATGGAAGGAGACAATACGTGTGTTCCTGATGGCTAGTGAGAGATAATCATACTTAGGGGGGGAGTGCTTGCGCCTATGATGGAGTGAGGGATTATGGTACTTATTAGGGGGGTGCGTGTCACATAGAGAGAGAACAAGGGCGGAGAGTGTTGGATGGGTCTATATGTATAGTGCGAGAGAGACATGTGTATGTGTGAACCAGGGAGATATAAAGTTTGAGAGAGATTGAGGAGCCTCGATAAGGCTGAGTGGTGCGTCAAATAGCTGAGAGGGGGAAAGAGATATTCCATCCGCTCGATAATGCAGTGCATGTAATTTTTTTAGAAGTGAAACTTTGGAAACTTTGATCAGGTTTACACAAATGTTATTTATATCTTCAATACCAAAGATACATCATACAAAACTACATCTCATGGTGAATCTAATGGTACATGTTTGTCGTTCCAGATGTAATTGTTTTTCTCCACGTACATGGTCAAACTTTGTGATGTTTGACTTTTTAGTAGATCAATATGCTATGGACCGAGGAGAGTGCCTAAGTCGAGAGGGATCAAGTGCGTGTGAAGGAGAATGAGTAAGTGTGCAAAAAGAGTATGTGTGTGAAAGAGAAAGTGACAACAAATGATAAATTAGAGAGAGAGTGTGTTTTTCGTTTCTTAGGCGAACATATCACGCATGCATCTCCGAGATAGAAAAGCGAGGCGAGGAGATACACGAAGATAGCTAGTGTGTGATTGTTTGCAACGGAGAGAGACACCCCTATAGCACATGTCCAATAGAGGTCTGGCCAACAAGGAACAAAGGTCGAGAGGGACACATGGAGAACATGGACACATGGGGAGGGCGAGAGGGTGAGAGACCCCCTCGAGATCGTGAGGGGATTATATGGGTGGGAGATCGAGGGAGGTGCGTGCGCGATAGAAAGTTGCCCCGAGAGAAATCGAGATAGACCATGCACATGTTTGTGATGGAGACTAAGATTAGCTAGTCATATACATATAGGGGGACTGCGTGTGCCTACAATTGAGTGAGAGACCATCATACTTGGCTAGCTAGGCATGAGATTGTGTGTGCGTGTGCGTGTGAGATGGAGAGAGAACGAGGGAGAGAGATAGAGTTTTAGATGGGCCTATCGAGTGCGAGTGAGATATGCATGTGTATGTGTGACCCAGGTAGATGGAGAGTTTGAGAGAGAGGGGGAAGGTCTCTGAGACGACTGAGTGGTGCGTGAGAGAGTTACGGGCAACGAGCCAGGGAATTTGTGTGCGTACGATGAGTGCACCCAAGATATCTAGCTTGGACTAGAGAATCATACATAGTGTGCGAGAGAGACCTATAGATGGAGTATATATGCATGCGAACTAGAAAGACCCCCCCCCCCACGCACACACACAAAGAGAGAGAGAGAGATGGAGAGAAAGAGAGAAGACCAACAAGGTTTGTGTGTTGGATGCGTGCGACAGAATTGAAGATTGTCGGAGAGAGAGAGAGAGAGAGAGAGAGAGAGAGATAGATAGATAGAGAGAGAGAGAGAGAGAGAGAGAGAGAGAGAGAGAATGAGTAGGAGTCTGGGAGAGGGGGAGGTCACGTTTTATGCATCAAAGACTGATATAAACCATGTTTCAATATAAACTTGCATTCAAATATTTAAATTGGAGAACATGTTGTCTGCAATCCACACATGAACGGATATATGCGTATATCAAACAAGTTCATTAATTTGACTTTCAACATGTTCATGGAGTACTATAATACTGTACAACATGCTATTCGATTGAGGTGTTCAATTTTGGATTTAGTTCACTATTTTGACCTGGTTAACGAGCTATTTCATTTTGGGTTTGATTCCCATTTTTGAGTGGGTCAACTATTTGTCATATAGTAAATCGCTAGCAATGAGCATGTAAAAACACATTACTCCCGAGCATCATCTCTCCATCTAAAAAAGAAGTGGCAAGATAATATTTCTAAATTTGATTCGAATCGACTTGGTAAGGTAGATGTGGATGCTCGTTCTCCCAAATTTTGAACGAACTGTTAAACATCCTCTGCTCGGTGGAATTCGCCTGAGCAAATAAATGGGAGACGCGAAATTACCGTCATATGTGGGAGACGCATTAATTGGCCCGTTGTGCATCGAGGGTAGGTTCATAACTTCATCCAAGCGCGCCTTCTCCTCGTCCGAAATGACATGTGCCAAATAATTCATAAACCATGGTCGGCAAAACACGCTCTCCTCGCCCGAAATAGCTTGCGCCCACTTTTTCAAAACACGCTCTCCTCGCCCGAAATCGCTCGCGTCCACTATACTTCAAAACACGCCCTCCTCGCCCGAAATCGCTCCCGCCCACTATTTGGGGAGAAGCAAAGTTACTCTACTATACCCGACCCTCAGTACACAGACCCAAGCCGAGAAGCCTAAAGGCAAGGGTAGAACTGTAACTCCCCCTCACATTTCAGACAAATACGTTCGTAAAACATGGTTCCACTCCCCTCCCAATTCCCCCCCATTCATACCTCGTGGACGCCAAATCACCTTCTCCCCGGAAGCTCCCTTCTCTCGAGCCGCGAAACCTCAGCCCCTCCTCCATGGCGCCCCCACCGCACCAATTTCACAGCCGCCCTCCTCCCTAATGCTGGAGACGCTGTCCATTTGCCGCCGTGCACTGGGCCATGTGTCTCTTACTCCGTGCTGCTGGAGCTGCCTCAACGACGGCCGCGTGAACCATACTGGAGCCGATTCACCCCGCCGTTGTTCACGGCGCCGGAGCGGCTCCAACTTCGGATCCGTCCAGAGTCCCGGCGCTGCTTCCCCGTAGCCATCGACCGTCGCAACATCGTTGTTTCCCTGCCGCTGGTGGCCATCGCAACCGCGCCGACCTCACCGACTCGGCAGCTGGACCTGCCTACTTCACCATGCCGCCAGATAGGTCGCACCCTCATCTCAAATCACTTTATTTAGGCGTCAGTTGTCTGAATTTTTATTCTGGGCCAATCGATTCCCAATGGGAAGCGGCACCCCTCGAGGTGGCGGAGCTCCTAGGCTGCCGGTTGGCTGGTCTCTAACGTAAGGGTGCGGGGCCGCAAGTTCGCCGCGGTAGCAGCGCTTAGATGGCTATCTTAGAGTTGTGTGGGTTCAAGGTACTGCCACCGCCGGATCTGGATGACGGGGAGTCTTTATGGATTGGCCCGGGGGTGGCGCAACCACGACAGTGTGGTGGGGCGGGGAGCGGGGATTTGGCCGGGGCCATGGACGGCGGAGGCAAGCTGCTCTGCCGTTGGTCGCTGGCTCTTCGGGGAAGATTCCTAACAGTGTCAGCCGAGAGGCACAAGACGGCCATCAAGCCATCCGGTGTAGATCGGACAGTACCAAAATAAAATAAAATCATGTGACCCCAATTTAGTCTCAGTCAACAGATGTGTGACCACTCTCGTACCTTGGTGTTGATCTCTTAGTGTATTTTTTCAGATCAAAGAGATGTGTCATTCTTAACATTATGCGTTATCTGCATCTTCAGCCACACCATCTTCCGACTCACCGTAGCTGCTCCAACAAGGGAAGCATACACGAGAAGGGAGCTATAGTCCCCACTGAACAGTTCCCTGCATCGAATGCGCGTGCCCAACATGGACAACCACAACAACTGCAGGGCCATCGACAAGTCAGCACATGATGCTCACTCCTATGGATGGCGGCCAGATAGGTTGTACCCTCATCTTACTTGTGTGCAACATTTATGGCTTTGTTATTCATCTAAGCATGGAAAATAGATTATCACATTTCACTGTATATTCATGTTGATCTCTTATGGGTCTTGTTCAGGAGTTAACGTTGTTCCATAGTTCAGCTAAGATACTTGTTCTTTAGGTAACGTTGTTCCATAGTTATCATCCATCAGCCAATGTTATCCCACAGGCTGGTGATTATAGTATTACACCACTTCTAGTATTACCTATGTTGTTCTTTAATACTTTTGTGTGCCATCTAGTTAATCTCGAGTTCAAACGATACATATTCTATAGCTTTCATCTGTGTTCTCCCTTTAGTTTTTGAGACCTGTTGCTGCTAGTTGACCCCAGTCCTACTATTTATGTTGTCTCCTAGAGGCACTCATTACATAAATCTAACTACTAGTTGTCTTCCATGCATGTCAGATATAATTGCACACACTGATATATCCACAAGAACCTCACGGAGCAATGTAAAGGCCAATAAACTTGATGTCAATGATACCCAATATGATGGAACATGTAATGGCAGTTCTTCAGAAGACTTGCAGAAAGATGTTGAATCCTCTTCACCCCACAAGGTCCTTGCTCTAACTTGGCCCGTGATATGGTTACAACATGCATATAATGTCCTGGAGTGTATCTACTCTGTTGCGATGCCATATGCTTAGCATGCTGATCATGCATGTAAATATGTCATGCCTTCCTGTTTTTCAGTACCTATTCCATTCATGATAACATGTTTTCAAATTCAAGTACTGTCATTCTACTCTATCGTAATGCCATCTGCTTAATTTGTACATCATGCTTCTGAATATCTTATGCATTGTTATTCATCAGTACGTACTTCATCTGTCTACCATACCATTTTTTTACATTGAAGTGTTGTTCTAGTTCTCTGTTGCAATGCCATCTTAGTTTCCCAATCATACACGTGTATGCTGCCTTAGTTTCTTCTGTACGTATTCCGCTAGCATACAATTTTACATTCAACTAGTGTTTTTTTACTGTGTTGTCCTATCGTATCCCTAGCTCTTACACCATACTCCCTCCGTCCGGATTACATGTTGCTGAAATGGATAAAAAAGGATGTATCTAGAACTGAAATACACCTAGACCCATCCTTTTTTTCCGGATGGAGGGAATACATGTCAATATGTCATACCTTTCTATTCTTCAATACCTATTCCATCTCTCTGCTGTAGCATGTTTCATAACTGAAGCACCATTCTTCTATACAAGGCATGCAAGGGGAAGACGACTATGTTAGAATCCGAAGGGTTACAAACCAGGTCTTTGAAAAACATCCAAACGCCAGGACATAATAAACCAACTCCAGTTTTTATAGATACTGCTGCAGCACAGAGAAACCCAACTCCTACTGATAATAAGCAGATTCCAGTGGCCAAAGAACTAGTCCGCTCCAATCCAGCAAAAATATGTCAACTCCATTCTAAGAAGCATGTGCGTATCCTTGTATCATGAAATTTTATAGCATACTGATCATATTTTCTACATGTTTCTTACCCATCTCTCTTTTAGAAAATAAGCTTAACAAATAGAAGAATTTTTGCACTGGTATCGTCTGTGAGGAAAGATTCTTGCAGGAATTCTCTGTACTCCAATGCAGATGTAAGTACCTGTTGTATATCACTATACTTTTACATCAGCATGTATTTTGTTAATCGGTGTGAATCCAACCTTTATCTGATCTAAATTTAGTTGTAGCAAAATGCATGATTAAAGGCCACAATGTTGATTTTTGTAAGGAAAACTGCCTGGTAGTTTTGCATCCTGAGCTGCATGAGTGTACTATCTCATATCAGTGGGTTTGATTACTTTGGTTCTGCAGTGGGTTTTCAGTATTTTTTTAATGTGTTGTCCTGTCATATCCCTAGTTCTTACATCATACTCCCTCCGTCCGGATTACATGTCGCAGAAATGGATAAAACTGGATGTATCTAGAACTGAAATACGCCTAGACCCATCCATTTATTTCCGGATGGAGGGAATACATGTCAATATGTCATGCCTTTCTATTCTTTAGTACCTGTAACATATCTGCTATAGCATGTTTTATAACTGAAGCACCATTCTTCTATATAAGGCATGCAAGGGGAAGACGACTATGTTAGAATCTGAAGGGTTACAAACTAGGTCTTTGCAAAAGATCCAAACGCCAGGAGATAATAAACCAACTCCATTTTTCATAGATACTGCTCCAGCACAGAGAAACCCAACTCCCACTGATAATAAGCAGATTCCAGTGGCCAAAGAACTAGTCCGCTCTAGTCCAACAAAAGAATGTCAACTCCATTCTAAGAAGCGTGTGCGTATCCTCGCATCTTGAAATTTTATAGCATTCTGATCATATTTTCTACATGTTTCTTACCCATCTCTCTTTTAGAAAATAAGGTTAAATGATAGAATATTTCCTTCATTGGGATTGTATTTGAGGAAAACATCTTGCGGGAATTCTGTGTGCTCCAATGCTGATGTAAGTGCCTGTTGTATATCACTATATTTTTACATCTGCATGTATTTTGTTAATCGGCGTGAATCCAACCTTTGTCTGATCTAAAATTAGTTGTAGCAAAATGTTAAAGGCGCCAATGTTGATTTTTGTAAAGAAAATTGCCTGGTAGTTTTGCATACTGAGTTGCATGAGTGTACTATCTCATATCATGCACATTACTGAATTGTAGTGCTGCTCTGGTTGCCCATTCATTCATTGTGTCAATGTTGCTTTCGTATTACCTTACCTGTCTGATGATAGCTGTGCCATATTGTGTTAATTTGGTGTTGGCTAGTTGCCCAAACGTTCATTGTGCCAATCTTGCTTTCCTATTATCTGACTTGGCCAATGATAGCATTGCTAGTGTCTTAATTTGGTGCAATATAAGAAGACAAACTCTGAAAATAGCAAGGCAACCCCATTGTTTCTTTCCAATCAATCTAGGCCAGGTAATATGCCAATAACTCATGATTAATCTGTCTGGTTCCCCTCCTAATTTATGTTATGATGCAGTGGTCGAGACACTCTCCACTATCAATAATACAAGCCTGCCAAAATCGCCATCTGAAACTGTTCAGTATCCTCTATCTCGAATGCAACGGAAAAATGTATGTTTGTGAACCAATTAATGGTTGAAGGAATGATGGAAATGGTGGAGGAATAAGAGGTGCAGAGTTGTGCGACACAACAACTGATCAATGTTTTCAGATAGAGTGTAGCAAAGCAGCAAGAACTTGCCCACATGCTTATGGGCGTCATCCGTGCTGAGGTTGCAGACTGTGACGTTGTAGATCGTTAGGTTCTGTTCATTTATTTGCACTGGTATCAATCTTTGATTGCCCAGTGGATGTAGTTTCCTGTAATATATGCCGAATGTGCAACGTTTTTCCCTGTATGCCGTACCTTTGCTTGATCGGTTTTGGTCCTGTGCATAATTGCTCATCGTAATGGGCTCAAATTATCTAATTTGGCCTAAAGACATGTACGAACTTTAGTGGGCCCATTAAGTTAATGGGCCGTTACCAGGCCGGAAGTTAATGGTCGACCCTCTTAACTCCCGGGTCATTAACATGCTGACATCGAAGCGGGCAACAGGTGGGCCCAATTGATTTCACGGGCCGTTAACATGCCGTTACTAAGTTCGGGTGACATATGGCCCAACTATACTATGGGCCTTTAGCAGGCCAAAAGAGACAGCGGGCTTGTACTGGACCATGAAGAGCATGGGCTGCTAAGAGGCTGAAAGTCAGGTCGTATTGTAAATGGCCCAACTGTGTTGTGGGCCTTTAGCAGGCCGAAGAGAAACCGTGCTGGTATTGGACCATGAAGGGCATGGGCCGTTAAAAGGACAAAACTCAGGTCCGACTACAAATGGCCCAACTCATTTATGGTCCGTTAACAGGCAGAAAGGCACACAAGGCCGGGAATTGGCCCAACAATTAAATGGGTCGCTAAAAGGCCAAAACTCAGGTCCGAGTACAAATGGCCCAACAGATATATGGGCCGTCACCAGGCTGAAAGACACACCGGGCCGGAAATTGGCCTACCACTTAAATGGGTTGCTAAAAGGCCGAAAGATGTACATTGTGAAAATTGGCCCATCCACTGAATGGCCCATTAAAAGGCCGAAATCTCATCGGGCCGATATTGAGCCCAAATATATAGCGGGCTGTTAACGGGCTCGAACAGACGATGGGCTGCAATGGTGTCAAATCTTTAACGGGCCGTTGACGGGCTGAATTGGGACATCTCATATGGGCCGTGGGCTTAAATGGACCTGACACAAGTAGGCCTTATATGGGTCGGCCTGCTATTTTTTACTGGGCCGGCCTTTTTCACCGGAATGGGCCACTGTTGGGCCGTGCCACGTGTCGACCTATCATAGGCACCTCCTGTCCAATGAGTGGATGACATCTGTCCCAACGGTGAGGCAACATGTGTTTCCTCCGGCCAATGATGATTTTACATGTGGAAAATCCCCATTGGTCCGGGCTGTTAACAGTTTATCGGATCCAAAACCGGACCCGATAGCTTAACGGCGTTTCGTTACGGTGGATGCCACGTGTCGGTCACCCTTGACGAAAGCACTTCTATGACGCGGGATTTATCGTCATGGAAGTGGACACTTCCGTGATGATAATTTTGGTAATGTCATGGAACACTTCTACGACAACACAGGTATGACTATCTTGATTCTGTCATAAATTTGTCATGGATGTACATGCATGATAGAAAACATGACCTACTGTGACAAACACGTATCATCACGGAAGTGTATTTTTTTGTAGTGATTACTCAATTCTACTTGACCACTAGACTGTGGGTGATATGGAGATGCAATTCTATGATTAACATCATACCTAGCAAGCATTTTACGAAAGGCACCATGAATAAAATGTGAACCACCATTAGTCATTAAATATCTAGGGACTCCAAACCTCGGAAAAAGAACTTATTTAAGCATCTTAATAGAGGTGTTATGATCAGCACTACTAGTTGGAATAGCTTCTACCCACTTAGTAACATAATCAACAACAACTAAAATATGTGTATATCCATTAGACGAAGGAAACGGTCCCATATAATCAAAGCCCCAAACATCAAATGGTTCAATGACAAGTGAATAATTCATAGGCATTTCTTGACGTCTACTAATATTACCAATTCTTTGACATTCATCACAAGACAAGACAAACTTACGGGCATCTTTGAAGAGAGTAGGCCAATAAAAACCGGATTGCAATACCTTATGTGTAGTTCTATCTCCAGCGTGGTGTCCTCCATAAGCTTCGGAGTGACACTTGCGTAGGATCTATTCCTGTTCATGCTCAGGTATACAACATCTAATAACACCATCTACTCCTTCTTTATAAAGATGTGGGTCATCCCAGAAGTAATGCCTTAAATCATAGAAAAACTTCTTCTTTTGTTGGTATGTGAAACTAGGTGGTATAAATTTAGCAACAATGTAATTAGCATAATCAAGCATACCATGGAGTAGTACGAGAAGCATTTATGACAGCTAATTGTTCATCTGGAAAGCTATCATCAATAGGTAGTGGGTCATCAAGAACATTCTCTATCCTATACAAGTTGTCTGCAACAGGGTTCTCAGCTACCTTTCTATCAATAATACGTAAATCAAATTCTTGTAGCAAGAAAACCCATCTAAAAAGTCTAGGTTTAGCATCTTTCTTTTCCATAAGGTATTTAATAGCAGCATAATCAGTGTGAATAGTTACTTTAGAACCAACAATATAAGGTCTGAACTTATCACAAGCAAAAACAACTGCCAAAAATTCTTTTTTCAGTTGTAGCATAATTTCTCTGGGCATTGTATAGAGTTTTACTAGCATATTGAATAACATTTATTTTCTTATCAACTCTTTGTCCTAGAACAACACCTATAGCATAATCACTAGCATCACACATAATTTCAAAGGGTAAATTCCAATCAGGTGGTTGGACGATAGGTGCAGAAATTAATGCTTTCTTAAGTATTTCAAATGCTTCTACACAATCATCATCAAAGACAAAAGGAATATCTTTTTGTAATAGATTAGTCAGAGGCCGAGAGATTTTTGAGAAGTCCTTAATGAACCTCCTATAAAAACCGGCATGACCTAGGAAAGTTCTTATACCTTTGATGTCCTTAGGACACGACATCTTGTCAATAGCATCAACTTTAGCTTTGTCAACTTCAATACCTCTTTCAGAGATCTTATGCCCCAAGACAATACCTTCATTAACCATAAAGTGGCACTTCTCCCAATTCAAGACAAGGTTAGTTTCTTCACATCTCTGCAAAACTCGATCAAGGTTGCTCAAGCAATCATCAAAAGAGGATCCATAAACAGAGAAATCATCCATGAAAACCTCACAAATCTTTTCACAAAAGTCAAAGAATATAGCCATCATGCATCTTTGAAAGGTAGCAGGTGCGTTACATAAACCAAAAGGCATACGTCTATAAGCAAAGGTACCGAAAGGGCAAGTAAAAGTGGTCTTCTCTTGATCATCAGCCGACACAGGTATTTGAGAGAAACCAGAGTAACCATCTAGAAAGCAAAAATGTGTATGTTTGGATAATCTTTCTAGCATTTGATCAATGAAAGGCAAAGGATAATGATCTTTTTAGTAGCTTTATTTAATTTGCGGAAATCAATTACCATCCTATAACCTGTAATAATTCTTTGCGGAATCAATTCATCTTTATCATTAGGAACGACAGTAATACCTCCCTTCTTAGGGACACAATGAATAGGACTTACCCACTGACTATCAACAATGGGATAAATTATACCTGCTTCAAGGAGCTTTAATATTTCCTTTCTTACCACTTCTTTCATCTTAGGATTTAGCCGTCATTGGCGATCAATAACTGGTTTGGCGTCTTTCTCCAAATCTATTTTGTGTTGACATAGAGTGGGACTAATGCCCTTAATAGCATCAAGAGTATATCCAATAGCAACACGGTGCTTCTTCAGAGTTTTCAATAATTTCTCTTCTTCATGCTCTGAAAGGTTAGCACTAATAATAACATGATATATCTTCTTTTCATCAAGATAAGCATATTTAAGAGTATCAGGTAATGGTTTAAGTTCAAACACGGGATCACCCTTGGGTGGAGGAGGATCCCCTAGGATTTCAACAGGCAAGTTGTGTTTCAGAATAGGTCCCTGTTTAAAGAATACTTCATCTATTTCCCTTCTTTCATTCATAAACATATCATTTTCATGGTCGAGCAAATATTGTTCTAAAGGATCATTAGGAGGTACAACACTAGAAGCAAGACCAATAATTTCATCTTTACTAGGAAATTCCTCATCACGAGGTTGTCTACAAAATCTAGCAAAATTAAACTCATGAGACATATCACCCAAACCAATAGTAACAACATCCTTTTCGCAGTCTATCCTAGCGTTAACAGTTTTCAAGAAGGGTCTACCAAATATAATGGGAAAAAAGCTATCTTGTGGGGAACCAATAACAAGAAAATCAGCAGGATATTTAACCTTCCCACACAAGACTTCAACATCTCTAACAATCCCAATCGGTGAAATAGTATCTCTATTGGCAAGTTTAATTGTAACTTCTATATCTTCTATCTCAGCAGGTGCAATATCATGCATAATTTCTTTGTATAAGGTATGAGGTATTGCACTTGCACTAGCACCCATATCACACAAGCCATGATAACAATGATCTCCTATTTTAATAGAGATAACAGGCATGCCTACCACAGGTCTATGTTTATCTTTAGCACCAGGTTTAGCAATTCTAGCAGTCTCATCACAGAAGTAAATAACATGCCCATCAATATTATCAGCCAAGAGATATTTAACCATAGCAATATTAGGTTCAACTTTAACTTGCTCAGGGGGGTTGTGTGTCCTAATATTACTTTTGTTGACAACGGTTGAAGCTTTAGCATGATCCTTTATTCTAACAGGGAAAAGTGGTTTCTCAACATAAGCAGTAGGAACAATAGGATCATTGTAAGTGATAGTCTTTTCTTCAACTTTAATAGGTGCAACTACTTTTACTTCAATGGGAGGATTATATTTAAACCACTTCTAGATCAACATGAGTAGCAAAGGATTCACAGAAAGAAGCTACTATCTCAGAGTCAAGTCCATATTTAGTGCTAAATTCACAGAAAGCATCGGTATCCATAAAAGATTTAACACAATCAAACTTAGGTGTTATACCTGACTCCTTACCTTCATCGAGGTCCCAATCTTCAAAGTTGCGTTTAATTCTTTCCAAAAAATCCCATTTGAATTCAATAGTCTTCATCATAAAATAGCTAGTACAAGAAGTATCGAGCATGGATTGATTATTACGAGAAAGCCGAGCATATTTTTTTTGGATAATCATTTCTCTTGAGAGCTCATGATTGGGGCATGAATATAACATTGACTTAAGCCTCCCCCAAGCTTGAGCGATGCTTTCTCCTTCGCGAGGCCAAAATTACATATATAATTACGATCACGATGAACAAGATGCATAGGATAAAACTTCTGATGAAATTCCAATTTCAGTCGTTTGTAGTTCCATGATCCCATATCATCACATAGCCTATACCATGTCAATGCCTCTCCCTTCAAAGATAAAGGGAAGACTTTCTTCTTGATAACATCATTATGGATACCTGCAAGCTTAAATAATCCACAAACTTCATCCACATAGATTAAGTGTAAATCGGGATGCAATGTTCCATCTCCTGCAAAAGGATTAGCTAGCAGTTTCTCTCATACCCGAAGGAATTTCAAAGTAAACATTTTCAGTAGGTTCAGTAGGTTGAGGAGCAACTATTTGCTCTACTGGTCGGGGTGAAGATACCCCGAACAAGCCCCTCAAAGGATTACTTTCCATAGTAGCAAGTGACAGTAAATTTCAGCACACTATATAAATTTTTCCTTACCAAATTCCACTTACCAAAGGCGCTTCACTCAACGGCGCCAGAAAGAGTCTTGATGACCCACAAGTATAGGGGATCTATCGTAGTCCTTTCGATAAGTAAGAGTGTCGAATCCAACGAGGAGCAGAAGGAAATGATAAGCGGTTTTCAGCAAGGTATTCTCTGCAAGCACTGAAATTATCGATAACAGATGGTTTTGTGATAAGGTAATTTGTAATGGGTAACAAGTAACAAGTGTAAATAGAGTGCAGCAAGATGGCCCAATCCTTTTTGTAGCAAAGGACAAGCCTGGACAAACTCTTATATAGAGAAAAGCGCTCCCGAGGACACATGGGAATTATCGTCAAGCTAGTTTTCATCACGCTCATATGATTCACGTTCGTTACTTTGATAATTTGGTATGTGGGTGGACCGGTGCTTGGGTGCTGCCCTTACTTGGACAAGCATCCCACTTATGATTAACTCCTATTGCAAGCATCCGCAACTACAAAAGAAGTATTAAGGTAAACCTAACCATAGCATGAAACATATGGATCCAAATCAGCCCCTTATGAAGCAACGCATAAACTATGGTTTAAGCTTCTGTCACTCTAGCAACCCATCGTCTACTTATTACTTCCCAATGCCTTCCTCTAGGCCCAAATAATGGTGAAGTGTCATGTAGTCGACGTTCGCATGACACCACTAGAGGAAAGACAACATACATCTCATCAAAATATTGAACGAATACCAAATTCACATGACTACTAATAGCAAGACTTCTCCCATGTCCTCAGGAATAAACGTAACTACTCACAAATCATATTAATGTTCATAATCAGAGGGGTATTAGTATGCATAATGGATCTGAACATATGATCTTCCACCAAATAAACCAACTAGCATCAACTACAAGGAGTAATCAACACTACTAGCAACCCACAGGTACCAATCTGAGGCTTTGAGACAAAGATTGGATACAAGAGATGAACTAGGGTTTGAGAGGAGATGGTGCTTGTGAAGATGTTGATGAAGATTGGCCCCCTCCCGATGAGAGGATCATTGGTGATGACGATGGCGATGATTTGCCCCTCCTGGAGGGAAGTTTCCCTGGCAGAACAGCTCTGCCGGAGCCCTAGATTGGTTCCGCCTCGTGGCGGCGGTGTTTCTTCCTGAAAGCTTGCTTATGATTTGTTCTCGGACGAAAGACTACATATAGCAGAAGATGGGCATTAGAGGGCCACCAGGGGGCCCATGAGGCACGGGGGCACGCCCAGGGGGGTAGGGCGCGCCTCCCACCCTCGTGGCCAGGGTGTGGCCCCCCTCTAGTAGTTTCTTCGCTTAGTATTTTTTATTAATTCCAAAAATGACTTCCATGAAGTTTCAGGACTTTTGGAGCTGTGCAAAATAGGTCTATAATATTTGCTCCTTTTCCAGCCCAGAATTCCAGCTGCCGGCATTCTCCCTCTTCATGTAAACCTTGTAAAATAAGAGAGAATAGGCATAAGTATTGTGACATAACGTGTAATAACAGCCCATAATGCAATAAATATCGATATAAAAGCATGATGCAAAATGTACGTATCAGGGAGGCTTAAGTCAATGTTATATTCATGCCCCAATCATGAGCTTTCAAGAGAAATTATTATCCAGAACTTTTATGCTCGGCTTTCTCGTAATGATCAAACCATGCTTGATACTTCTTGTGCTGGTTCTTTTATGAAGAAGACTATTGAATACCGGTGGGATCTTTTGGAAAAAATTAAATGCAACTCTAAAGATTGGGAACTCGACGAAGGTAAAGAGTCAGGTATTAAACTTAAGTATGATTGTGTTAAATCTTTTATGGATACCGATGCTTTTAAAAAGTTTAGCACTAAATATGGACTTGACTCTGAGATAGTAGCCTCCTTTTGTGAATCTTTTGCTACTCATGTTGAACTCCCTAAGGAGAAGTGGTTTAAATATCACCCACCTGTTAAAGAAGAAATTCAAGAACCTGTACCAGTTAAAGAAGAAACTATACTTTATAATGGGTATCCAGATGTCCCTTCTGCTTATATTGAGAAACCACCTTTCCCTGTTAGGATAAAGGAACATGCTAAAGTTTCAACCGTGGTTAACAAAAGCTATATTAGAACACCTAAACCTGATGAACAAATCAAAGTAGAATCTAGCATTGCATTTTCTGAGAGAGAACTACATACTCATGTGTTGAGACCGAGACATTCCAATCCAACCACAAGAACCTTGATCTCTAGCCTTCCCCAAGTTGCTTTCCACTCATATCATCTTTCCACCATAGCCAAATCTGTGTGAGAGAGTTGAGTGTTGGGGAGACTATCATTTGAAGCACAAGAGGAAGGAGTTCATCATCATCACACCATCTATTACCTTTTGGAGAGTGGTGTCTCCTAGATTGGTTAGGTGTCACTTGAGAGCCTCTGACAAGATTGTGGAGTTGAACTAGAGAGTTTGTAAGGGCAAGGAGATCGCCTACTTCTTGAAGATCTACCCGAGTGAGGTAAGTCCCTTATGGGCGATGGCTATGGTGGGATAGACACGGTTGCTTCTTCGTGGACCCTTCGTGGGAGGAGCCCTCCATGGACTCGCACAACCGTTACCCTTCGTGGGTTGAAGTCTCCATCAACGTGGACGTACAATAGCACCACCTATCGGAACCACGCCAATCTTTGTGTCTACATTGCGTTTGCCTTCTCCGAGCCCTTTCCTTTATCTTCGTATGCAATGTGTTAATTTCCGCTGCTAGACTCTTAGAATTGCATGTGTAGGTTGATTGCTTGACTTGTGCTAAGTTGCTAAAATCTGCCAAGACTTAAAATTGGGAAAAGGCTAGATTTTTATTTGGTGAAGTAGTCTAATCACCCCCCCTCTATACCTACTTTCGATCCTACAAGTGGTATCAGAGCTTTGGTCTCCATTTGCCTTGATTTCCATAGCTTTGGTGATCATAGCCTTGGTTTCACAACCTAGGAGAGTATGCAGTCTAGTGAGGGAAATTACCACCGTAGAGGTCCTTACTTTGATGGTACTAATTTTGCTAGTTGGAAGCATAAGATGAAAATGCATATTCTTGGTCACAACCCCGCCGTTTGGGCTATTGTGCGTATTGACTTGCAAGGTGAATTCTTTGAGGATGGAAGAGAACCGGATCATGAAGCGTCCACGGAAGAGTTGAAGATGTTGCAATACAATGCTCAAGCTTGCGATATTCTTTTCAACGGATTGTGCCCCGAATAATTCAACAAAATCAGCCGCCTTGAGAATGCAAAGGAAATTTGGGATACTTTGGTTGATATGCATGATGGTACCGAGTCCATCAAGGAATCCAAATTGGACGTGCTTTAAAGTCAACTTGACAAGTTCAAAATGAATCCAAATAGGACGTGCTTCAAAGTCAATTTGGGGTACCATCCACGTTGGATCAGGGCACGAAGACAACGACTCCTCTCATTCCCCTACCTCCAGTTCCTCCCATGTTCTTCATCTTCCATGTAACCACACCTTTGTAATAATTATGCTACTGCTACAATTCATCTTGTGAAGTGAGTGATTGAGAGAGATCATGCAGGCTCTTAACATCCTTGTCGTGCGGTGATGGGTACCCACCATGATGACGAGGGCCAGAATTTGATCCAGTGGAGGCATGAAGCCAATGAAGGAAATATGCCCTAGAGGCAATAATAAAGTTGTCATTTCTATTTCCTTATATATCATGATAAATGTTTATTATTCATGCTAGAATTGTATTAACCGGAAACTTAGTACATGTGTGAATACATACACAAAACAGAGTGTCCCTAGTATGCCTCTACTTGACTAGCTCGTTGATCAAAGATGGTTAAGTTTCCTGATCATAGACATGTGTTGTCATTCGATGAACGAGATCACATCATTAGAGAATGATGTGATGGACAAGACCCATCCGTTAGCTTAGCATAATGATAGTTAAGTTTTATTGCTATTGCTTTCCTCATGACTTATACATATTCCTCTGACTATGAGATTATGCAACTCCCGAATACCGGAGGAACACCTTGTGTGATATCAAACGTCACAACGTAACTGGGTGGTTATAAAGATGCTCTACAGGTGTCTCCGAAGGTATTTGTTGGGTTGGCATAGATCAAGATTAGGATTTGTCACTCCGAGTATCGGTGAGGTATCTCTGGGCCCTCTCGGTAATGCACATCACTAGAAGCCTTGCAAGCAATATGACTAATGAGTTAGTTATGGGATGATGCATTATAGAACGAGTAAAGAGACTTGCCGGTAATGAGACTGAACTAGGTATGATGATACCGACGATCGAATCTCGGGCATGGAACATACCTATGACAAAGGGAATAACGTATGTTGTTATTGCGGTTTGACTGATAAAGATCTTCGTAGAATATGTAGGAACCAATATGAGCATCCAGGTTCCGCTATTGGTTATTGACCGAAGATGTGTCTCGGTCATGTCTACATAGTTCTCGAACCCGTAGGGTCCGCACACTTAACGTTCGATGATGATTTGTATTATGAGTTATGTTTTTGGTGACCGAAGTTTGTTCGGAGTCCCGGATGAGATCACGGACACGACGAGGAGTCTCGAAATGGTCGTATATTGGAAGATGGTATATTGGAATTGGACTAGGGGAGGGGGCGGAGCCCCCCTTTCCCTCTCCTACTCCCTCTCCCTTTCCCCCTTTCCCACTCCGGAGAAGGAAAGGGGAATCCTACTAGGACTGGGAGTCCTAGTAGGACTCCCCCCATGGCGCCCCCCTCTAGGTCGGCCGCCTCCTCCCCTCCTCCTCTATATACGGGGGCAGGGGGCATGCCAAAGGACAACAGTTGTTCTCTTAGACGTGTGTGGTGCCCCCTCCATAGTTTACTCCTCCGGTCATAGCATCATAGTGCTTAGGCGAAGCCCTGCGCGGACCACTTCACCATCACCGTCACCATGCCGTCGTGCTGAGAAACTCTCCCTTGAGCCTATGCTGGATCAAGAGTTCAAGGGACGTCATCGAGCTGATCAAGAGTTTGGTACTAGATCGGTTGGATCGTGAAGACATTCAACTACATCAACTGTGTTAACCTAACGCTTCCACTTTTGGTCTATGAGAGTACGTGGACACACTCTCCCCCTCTCGTTGCTATGCATCTCTTAGATAGATCTTGCGTGATCGTAGGATTTTTTTTGAAACTGCATGCTACGTTCCCCAACAGTGGCATCCGAGCCAGGTCTATGCGTAGATGATATGCACGAGTAGAACACAAAGAGTTGTGGGTGATAATAGTCATACTGATTACCACCATTGTCTTATTTTGATTCAGCGGTATTGTTGGATGAAGCGGCCAGGACCAACCTTACATGACCACGTTCATTTGACCGGTTCCACCGATAGACATGTAACTTATTTTGCATAAAGGTGGCTGGCGGGTGTCTATTTCTCCAACTTTAGTTGAATCGAATTTGACTATGGCCGGTCCTTGTTGAAGGTTAAAACATCACACTTGATGAAAAATCGTTGTGGTTTTGATGCGTAGGTAAGAACGGTTCTTGCTAGAAGCCCGTAGCAGCCACGTAAAACTTGCAACAACAAAGTAGAGGGCGTCTAACTTGTTTTTGCAGGTTATGTTGTGATATGATATGGTCAAGACATGATGTGATATAAGTTATTGTATGAGATGATCATGTTTTGTAGAAGTTATCGGCAACTGGCATGAGCCTTATGGTCGTCGCTTTATTGTATGAATTGCAATCGCCATGTAATTGATTTACTTTATGCGGTAGCGATAGTTGTAGGAGCAATAGTTGGTGAGACGACAACGACGCTACAATGGAGATCAAGGTGTCAAGCCGGTGACGATGGAGATCATGACGGTGCTTTGGAGATGGAGATCAAAGGCACAAGATGATGATGGACATATCATATCACATATTTTGATTGCATGTGATGTTTATCTTTTATGCATCTTATTTTTCTTAGTACGGCGGTAGCATTATAAGATGATCCCTCACTAAATTTCAAGGTATAAGTGTTCTCCCTGAGTATGCACCGTTGCGGCAATTCGTCATGCCAAGACACCACGTGATGATTGGGTGTGATAAGCTCTACGTTCACATACAACGGGTGCAAGACAGTTTTGCACGTGCAAAATACTCGGGTTAAACTTGACAAGCCTAGCATATGCAGATATGACCTCGGAACACTGAGACCGAAAGGTCGAATGTGAATCATATAGTAGATATGATCAACATAGAGATGTTCACCATTGAAAACTACTCCATCTCACGTGATGATCGGACATGGTTTAGTTGATATGGATGACGTGATCATTTAGATGACTAGAGGGATGTGTATCTAAGTGGGAGTTCTTGAGTAATATGATTAATTTAACTTTAATTTATCATGAACTTAGTCCTGATAGTTTTTTCATATCTATGTTGTCGTAGATCAATGGCCCGTGCTACTATTCCCTTGAATTTTAACGTGTTCCTAGAGAAAGCTAAGTTGAAAGATGATGGTAGCAACTACACGGACTGGGTCCGTAACTTGAGGATTATCCTCATTGCTGCACAAAAGAATTAAGTCCTGGAAGCACCGCTAGGTGCAAGACCTGCTGCAGGAGCAACTCCGGACGTTATGAACGTCTCGCAAACTAAAGCTGATGACTACTCGATAGTTCAGTGTGCCATGCTTTACAGCTTAGAATCGGGACTTCAAAGACATTTTGAACGTCATGGAGCATATGAGATGTTCCAGGACTTTAAGTTAATATTTTAAGAAAATGCCCGAGTTGAGAGATATGAAGTCTCCAACAAGTTCTATAGCTGCAAGATGGAGGAGAATAGTTCTGTCAGTGAACACATACTTAGAATGTCTGGGTACCATAACCACTTGACTCAGCTGGGAGTTAATCTTCCTGATGATAGTGTGATTGACAGAGTTCTTCAATCATTGCCACCAAGCTATAAAGGCTTCGTGATGAAGTATAATATGCAAGTGATGGAAAAGACAATTCCCGAGCTCTTCGCAATGCTAAAGGCTGCGGAGGTAGAAATCAAGAAGGTGCATCAAGTGTTGATGGTTAACAAGACCACTAGTTTCAAGAAGAAGGGCAAAGGGAAGAAGGGGAACTTCAAGACTAATAGCAAGCAAGTTGCTGCTCCCGGGAAGAAGCCCAAGTCCGGACCTAAGCCTGAAACTGAGTGCTTCTACTTCAAAGGGACTGGTCACTAGAAGCGAAACTGCCCCAAGTATTTGGCGGATAAGAAGGATGGCAAAGTGAAAGGTATATTTGATATACATGTTATTGATGTGAACCTTACTAATGCTCTTAGTAGCGCCTGGGTATTTGATACTGGTTCTGTTGCTCATATTTGCAACTCGAAACAGGGGCTACAGATTAAACGAAGATTGGCTAAGGATGAGGTGACGATGCGCATAAAAAATGGTACCAAGGTCGACGTGATCACCGTCGGCATGCTACCTCTACATCTACCTCCGGGATTAATTTTAGACCTAAATAATTGTTATTTGGTGCCAGCGTTGAGCCTGAACATTATATCTGGATCTTGTTTAATGCGAGACGGTTATTCATTTAAATCAGAGAATAATGGTTGTTCTATTTATATGAGTAATATCTTGTATGGTCATGCACCCTTGATGAGTGGTCTATTTTTGTTCAATCTCGATCGTACTGATACACATATTCATAATATTGAAGCCAAAAGATGCAAAGTTAATAATCATAGTGCAACTTATTTGTGGTACTGCCGTTTAGGTCATATTGGTATAAAGCGCATGAAGAAACTCCATGCTGATGGGCTTTTGGAATCACTTGATTATGAATCACTTGATGCTTGCGAACCATGCCTCATGGGCAAGATGACTAAGACTCCGTTCTCTGGAACAACGGAGCGAGCCACTGACTTGTTGGAAATAATACATACTGATGTATGCGGTCCGATGAGTGTTGAGGCTCGCAGCGGGTATCGTTATTTTCTGACCTTCACAGATGATTTGAGCAGATATGGGTATATCGACTTAATGAAACATAAGTCTGAAACCTTTGAAAATTTCAAAGAATTTCAAAGTGAAGTGGAAAATCATTGTAACAAGAAAAAAAAGTTTCTACGATATGATCGTGGAGGTGAATATTTGAGTTACGAGTTTGGTCTTCATTTGAACCAATGTGGAATAGTTTCGCAACTCACGCCACCTGGAACACCACAACGTAATGGTGTGTCCGAACTTCGTAACCGTACTTTATTAGACATGGTGTGATCTATGATGTCTCTTACCGGTTTACCACTATCATTTTGGGGTTATGCTTTGGAGACGGATGCATTCATGTTAAATAGGGCACCATCTAAATCCGTTGAGATGACACCATATGAACTATGGTTTAGCAAGAAACCTAAGTTGTCGTTTCTTAATGTTTGGGTCTACGATGCTTATGTGAAAAAGCTTCAACCTGATAAGCTTGAACCCAAATCGGAAAAATGTGTCTTCATAGGATACCCAAAAGAAACTGTTAGGTCCACTTTCTATCACAGATCTGAAGGCAAGATATTCGTTGCTAAGAATGGATTGTTTCTAGAGAAGGAGTTTCTCTCGAAAGAAGTGTGTGGGAGGAAAGTAGAATTTGATGAGGTAGTTGTACCTTCTCTCGAATTGGAAAATGGTTCATCACAGAAATCAGTTCCAGTGATGCCTACACCAATTAGTGAGGAAGTTAATGATGATGATCATGAAACTTCAGATCTAGTTACTACCGTACCTCGTAGGTCAACCAGAGTACGGTCCGCACTAGAGTGGTATGGTAATCCTGTTCTGGAAGTCATGTTACTAGACGATGATGAACCTACGAACTTTGAGGAAGCGATGATGAGCCCAGCTTCCGTGAAATGGCTTGAGGCCATGAAATCTTAGATGGGATCCATGTATGAGAACAAAGTGTGTACTTTGGTTGACATGCCCGATGATCGGCAAGCCATAGAGAATAAATGGATCTTCAAGAATAAGACTGACGCTGACGGTAATGTTGCTGTGTACAAAGCTCGACTTGTTGCAAAAGGTTTTCGACAAGTTCAAGGAGTTGACAACGATGAGACTTTCTCACCCGTAGCGATGCTTTAGTCTGTCCGAATCTTGTTAGCAATTGCCACATTTTATGATTATGAAATTTGGCAAATGGATGTCAAAACCGCATTCCTTAATGGATTTCTTAAAGAAGAGTTGTATATGATGCAACCAGAAGGTTTTGTCGATCCTAAGAGGGTGCTTGGTTCCAAGGGACTTATTTTAGTCTGACTAAAAATAGTCTCTTTAAGAGGCTAAAGTTCCAAGCACCCCTGACTAAAGAGGGGCTAAAACTAGTCTTGAGACTAAACTTTTTTAGTCAGGGGTACCCCTACTAAAATGTGGATTAGTCCTCTCTCTCCTCATTTAACTTCTCTCCTTTAATACAGACAAGTTCTGGATTGGAGGGTTTGGAGGATAATAAATGCTCATTAACTTGATTTTAGTCTCTTTAGTATTTGGATCCAAGCATGGGTGAGGCTAGTAAGTTTTAGTCCCACTACTTTTAGTCATGAGACTAAAACGTATCCAAGCACCCTCTAAAGGTACTAACAAAGTGTGCAAGCTCCAGCGATCCATTTATGGACTGGTGCAAGCATCTCGGAGTTGGAATATACGCTTTGATAGTGTGATAAAAGCATATGGTTTTATACAGACTTTTGGAGAAGCCTGTATTTACTAGAAAGTGAGTGGGAGCTCTGTAGCATTTCTAATATTATATGTGGATGACATATTGTTGATAAGAAATAATACGAAATTTTTGGATAGCAAAAAAGGATACTTGAATAAGAATTTTTCAATGAAAGACCTCGGTGGAGCTGCTTATATGTTGGGCATCAAGATCGATAGAGATAGATCAACACGTTTAATTGGACTTTCACAAAGCACATACCTTGATAAAGTTTTGAAGAAGTTCAGAATGGATCAGTCAAAGAAAGGGTTCTTGCCTGTGTTACAAGGTGTGAAGTTGAGTCAGACTCAATGCCCGACCACTGCAGAAGATAGAGTGAAAATGAAAGTCATTCCCTATGCCTCAGCCATAGGTTCTATCATGTATGCAAAGTTGTGTAACACACCTGATGTGTGCCTTGCTATAAGTTTAGTAGGGAGGTACCAAATTAATCCAGGAGTGGATCACTGGACAGCGATCAAGAACATCCTCAAATACTTAAAAAGGACTAAGGATATGTTTCTCGTTTATGGAGGTGACAAAGAGCTTGTCGTAAATGGTTACGTCGATGGAAGCTTTGACACTGATCCGGATGACTCTAAGTCACAAACCGGATACATATTTATATTGAATGGCCGAGCTGTTAGTTGGTGCAGTTCCAAGCAGAGCGTCGTGGTGGGATATACATGTGAAGTGCAGTACATAGCTGCTTCGGAAGCAGCAAATGAAGGAGTCTGGATGAATTAGTTCATATCCAATCTAGGTGTAATACCTAGTGCATCGGGTCTAATGAAAATCTTTTGTGACAATACTGGAGCAATTGCCTTAGCAAAGGAAACCAGATTTCATAAGAGAACCAAACACATCAAGAGACTCTTCAACTCCATCCGCGATCAAGTCAAGGAGGGAGACATAGAGACTTTCAGAATACATACGGATCTGAATGTTGCAGACCCGTTGACTAAGCCTCTTCCACGAGAAAAACATGATCAACACCAAGACTCCATGGGTGTTAGAATCATTACTATGTAATCTGGATTATTAACTCTAGTGCAAGTGGGAGACTGAAGGGAATATGCCCTAGAGGAAATAATAAAGTTTTTATTTATATTGCCTTATATATCATGATAAATGTTTATTATTCATGCTAGAATCATATTAACCGAAAACTTAGTACATGTGTGAATACATAGACAAAGGAGAGTGTCCCTAGTATGCCTCTACTTGACTAGCTCGTTAATCAAAGATGGTTAAGTTTCCTGACCATAGACATGTGTTGTCATTTGATGAACGGGATCACATCATTAGAGAATCATGTGATGGACAAGACCCATCCGTTAGCTTAGCATAATGATCGTTAAGTTTTATTGCTATTGCTTTCCTCGTGACTTATTCATATTCCTCTGACTATGAGATTATGCAACTCCCGAATACCGGAGGAACACAACGTAACTGGGTGATTATAAAGATGCTCTACAGGTGTCTCTTAAGGTGTTTGTTGGGTTGGCATAGAACAAGATTAGGATTTGTCACTCCGAGTATCAGAGAGGTATCTCTGGGCCCTCTCGGTAATGCACATCACTATAAGCCTTGCAAGCAATATGACTAATGAGTTAGTTACGAGATGGTTCATTACGGAACGAGTAAAGAGACTTGCCAGTAACGAGATTGAACTAGGTATGATGATACCGACGATCGAATCTCGGGCAAGTGACATACCGATGACAAAGGGAATAATGTATGTTGTTATTGCGGTTTGACCGATAAAGATCTTCGTAGAATATGTAGGAACCAATATGAGCATCCAGGTTCCGCTATTGGTTATTGACCGGAGATGTGTCTCGGTCATGTCTACATAGTTCTCGAACTCGTAGGGTCTGCACGCTTAACGTTCAATGACGATTTGTATTATGAGTTATGTGTTTTCGTGACCAAAGTTTGTTCAGAGTCCCAAATGAGATCATGGACATGACGAGGAGTCTCGAAATGTTCGAGAGGTAAATATTGACATATTGGAAGATGGTATTCGGATATCGAAATGGTTTCGAGTGGTTCGGGTATTTTACCATAGTGTCGAGGGTTTACCGGAACCCCCGGGGGAAGTCATGGGCCTCATGGGCCACGGGAGAGAGAGGGGACAACCCACAAGGGGTGGCCACGTGCCCCCCATGGGAGTCCTAATTGGACTAGGGGAGGGGGTGGCACCCCCCTTTCCCTCTCCTACTCCCTCTCCCTTTCCCCCTTTCCCACTCCGGAGAAGGAAAGGGGAATCCTACTAGGACTAGGAGTCCTAGTAGGAGTACCCCCTGTGGCGCGCCCCTCTAGGCCAGCCGCCTCCTCCCCTCCTCCTTTATATACGGGGGCAGGGGGCACCCCAAAGAATAACATTTGTTTTCTTAGTCGTGTGTGGTGCCCCCCTCCAGAGTTTACTCCTCTGGTCATAGCGTCGTAGTGCTTAGGCGAAGCCCTGCGCGGATCACTTCACCATCACCGTCACCATGCCGTCGTGCTGACGAAACTTTCCCTCGAACCTCTGTTGGATTAAGAGTTCGAGGGACGTCATCGAGCTGAGCGTGTGCTGAACTCGGAGGTGCCGTACATTCGGTACTAGATCAGTTGGATCCTGAAGACGTTCGACTACATCAACCGCGTTAACCTAACGCTTCGACTTTCAGTCTACTAGGGTACGTGGACACACTCTCTCCCTCTCGTTGCTATGCATCTCCTAGATAGATCTTGCGTGATCGTAGGAATTTTTTTGAAATTGCATGCTACGTTCCCCAGCAGGCAATGGCACCTACTCCATAAGCTCGGCCTATGCGATTCAGTCCGAATGATCGATGAAGGCTTGCCACAGGAATATGTTCTGGGAGCTTGTCCGCCGGGTTGCTTGGAGATCTTTGTGTGGCAGCTACACGAAAACAGGCTATGGTGCAATGATCCACTGCATAGAAGAGGATTGGCAAACGGATATTTCTGCCAATTTTGCTTCCGGAACCTGGAATTGTCTTGCCACCTATTATGGCAATGCATAATCTCTCACATTGTTTGGTCGGTGGTGGCTCGATGGACAGGATGCAACTCCTTCAGCCCCGCAGTTTGGAATTCAAAAACACGATCAACTACTAACACCATCTCCACCATAATCGAGGTGGCAAGGCCAAAATATAGAAAATGGGTCAGGTCTCTAATTCTGATCATCCTATGAGTGATCTGGCAGAAGAGAATGCATGCGCTTCAGGGGTAAGATTGAATGCACTACAAAAGATTCTGGCCGACACTTCATGTCTAGAGCATCCTGTTGGGGAACCACTGCGAGTAGTCAGATCAGATGTAGGCCAAGTTCTTGGTCATGTCGTTTTTCTTTTCTCTCCTTTTTCATCCTTGATCCCTGGATCAAAAACCGCCTTTTTAATTTCCCACATGCTCTCTGCTGAATCAGCAAGGGTGTGGCTAGATTTCACTCGACTGAGACTAAGTTTCTATCAAGTGAGAGAACATACAAAAAGAAGAAAGAACAAAAATAAAAGTATATTTTACACAGATCTTCATGTAAGATCTAACCAATATAGCATCGAGTGAGACTTTGTTAAGTCTCAGTCGACTAAGATTTAACAATTCCGAATCATGAATATAAGCCAGCGAGCTACTGGATCTTTAAGGAAAAAAGAGTAAACAACGCATCTAGAGTACATATAATTTAACAAATTTGCTATTTCACATCTAGATGTAAAATAATTACCTCACATTTAAGTAGTCCACCGTTGGATAAAAGCCTTTAAGATTCGTGTTTTCCCACAACTCAATGCGCTCTTAATCTCACGCGGCCTGCGCCTTGCCTTGTTTCACGCATTGGCCCATCGGGCTTTTATATATTGATTTTTATGCTTTATTAGTTATACTGTTTCCGGCTATATTACTTTATCATGTATGGGGAGCTCCTATACGCCGCACTTTGCGGCCAAAGGACGCCCCTTCGCACAGGGGATGAACCAATTGGGGCCAGCCCATGGTAGATACCGCTGGTCTATAGCGCAATAGGGAAAAATAAGGATAAAAGAAGCTCTCTAGCGGAATCGGACTACAGACCTCTCAGTAACGAGGTCATGTCGATTCGCATGCAAGCTGATGATTCTTAGTGATCAACTAATGTCTAAGAACTAACAAAAGTGCCAGAACTCTAACACATTTTGATTTTATTCGAACAAATCTTGGAATTTATAAACAATTTTCTAAAAGTTAAGTAATGTTTCAAAGTTCGAATTGTCAAACAACACGAACAAAAAGATGAAACTCCAAACAATTTTTTTGAATACGTGAACAATTGTAAAAACAGGAGATATTTTGAAAAAATTTGAACAAAATTTGAAAATGTGATTTTTTTAATTTGTGAACATTTTATGAAAGATGCAAACAATTTTTTGAAAATACGAACAATTTTTGAAAAATGGGAAGAAATGTGAAATTCCAAAACTTTTTTGAAAATTTAATGTTTTTGAAAGTACGAACATTTTTTGAAAATCACGAACAAAATTTGAAAAATGGGAACAAATGTGAAATTCCAAAACTTTTTTGAAAATTTAAACAAATTTTAAAACAGAAACATTTTTTCAAAATCACGAACAAAATATGAAAAATGGGAACAAATGTGAAATTCCAAAACTTTTTTGAAAATTTGAACAAATTTGAAAACACAAACATTTTTTTCAAAATCACGAACAAATTTTCAAAATAGAAAAAAAATTGTACACTTTTTGAAAAGAACGACATGTCTTTTGAATCCTAAGCAAATAAATTTGAACATTTTTTAAAGCCGAACAAAGTATTGAATATATTGAATTTTTTCTGAAATTGTAATTTTTCTAAAACAAAAATAAAAGAAAGAAAGAAAACGAAAAATGAAATGAAAAACGTGAAAAAAAGAAACAGATAAGAGCCAATCTCCTGCATGTATAGGACACTAGCGTTGTGAAGCTCCGGTGGCTAGCAACGCAGCTTGACGAGTGGGAGGTTGAGGTTTGATTCCTCGCTCTTTAATTTTTTTGGGGGATTTTCTCTGTATGAAGCACCCGTCATGGGCCGGCCCATGAACGATCGATGGGTGTGCGGGAGGTTGACATTTTGCCGAAGAATGCGGCGAATAGGGTTTTCCTCATGTATGTGTGGCTGCGTGTTGTCTGTGGCTCATGCCCACCCACGGAAAACACTACTAGTTGCTTTTCTCTTTCCATTTTCTATTTATTTGCCTTTTGTTATCTCCTCATATGAGCAAAACATAAATCCATTTTCTTTGAAGTAAAATGTTTTTGCATTTTTTTTCTTGTGTTCATGTTTATTTTTTGAATTAAAGTCATGATTTTTTTGTCGGTGTCAACTGTAACGCCATCGATGCGGCTATATCTCCCACGTGTCGAAGCACGACTTAGAGGCATAACCGCATTGAAAGCAATGTCGCAAATGAGGTAATCTTCACACAACCCATGTAATACATAAGGGAAAGAGATACATAGTTGGCTTACAATCGTCACTTCACACAAATACATGAATAAAACATTACATCATACAGTTACAATCAGGGCCCGACTACGGAGCCAAAATAAAAGAAGAAACCCCAAAAGCGACAAAGGTCCACGATCGACCCCAACTGGGCTCCACTACTGATCGACTAGAACGAAACAACTTAAAGGACAAGATCTTCATCGAACTCCTCCTTGAGCTCGGGTGTATCACCTGCACGGTCTCATCGGCACCTGCAAACTGGTTTTGGAAGTATCTGGTGAGCCACGGGGACTCAGCAATCTCACACCCGCGAGATCAAGACTATTTAAGCTTATAGGTAGGGTAAAAAGGTATGAGGTGGAGCTGCAGCAGCGACTAGCATATATGGTGGCTAACATACGCAAATGAGAGCGAGAAGAGAAGGCAAAAGCACGGTCGAACAACTATGATCAAGAAGTGATCCTGAAACTACTTACGTCAGACATAACTCCAACAACCGTGTTCACCTCCCGGACCCCGCCGAGAAGAGACCATCACGGTTACACACGCGGTTGGTGTATTTTAGTTAAGATCAACTTCGGGTTATCTACAACCGGACATTAACAAATTCCCATCTGCCCATAACCGCGGGCACGGCTTTCGAAAGTTCAAAACCCTGCAGGGGTGTCCCAACTTAGCCCATGATAAGCTCTCGCGATCAACGAAGGATATTCCTTCTCCCCGGGAAGACCCGATCAGTCTCGGAATCCCGGCTACAAGACATTTCAACAGTAATAAAACAAGTCCAGCAAAGCGGCCCGATGCGCCGACATCCTGATAAGAGCTGCACATATCTCGTTCTCAGGGCAACACCGGATAAGTCAAGCTACGAGTAAAACCAGGCCTCGAGTTTCCACGAGGGGGCCCCGCAGGCTGCTCAGTTCGGACCAACACTTAGACAAGCATTGGCCCGGGGGGGGGGGGGGCTAAATAAAGATGACCCTCGAGAGCGCGACTCCCAAGGGAAAAAAAGGGCTAGGTGAGGCAAATGGTAAAACCAATGTTGGGCCTTGCTGGAAAAGTCTTATTCAAAGCGAACTGTCAAGGGGGTCCCATAAATCACCCGACCGCGTTAGGGACGCAAAATCCGGGAACATAACACCGATATGACGGAAACTAGGGCGGCAAGAGTGGAACAAAACACCAGGCATAAGGCCGAGCCTTCCACCCTTTACCAAGTATATAGATGCATTAATAATATAAGAGATATGGTGATATCCCAACAAGTAAACATGTTCCAACAAGGAACATCATCTCCATGTTCCAACAAGGAACAAACTTCATCTTCACCTGCAACTAACAACGCTATAAGAGGGGTTGAGCAAAGCGGTAACATAGCCAATCAACGGTTTGCTAGGACATGGATGGTTAGAGGCTGACATGGCAATATGGGTGGCATGATATAGCAAGTGATAGGTATCGCAGCATAGGCATAGCAAAAGAGCGAGCAATCTAGCGAGTAAAGATAGAAGTGATTTCGAGGGTATGGTCATCTTGCCTGAGATCCCGCAAGGAAGAAGAGCGAGTCCATGAAGAAGACAAACGGACGTAGACGAACGAATCCTCACAATCTCAACGGTATCGGAACTAACCCGAAGAAGCAACACCGGAAAGAAGCAAACAACAAAGTAAACAACCAACACATAAACATGGCATGATATGCGAGATGGTATGCAATGCATATGCATGCTCCGGAAGGAAAAGGATGAACAAGGCATAATCTTGGCAAACCAAGTATGCCACTGGATAGATGAGGTGATTTCGGTTGAAACCGATATAAAGATCACCGGAATCGGATGCACGGTTTGCAAATGACAAGCAAAACAAGAATGACTAGAATCTGCCATTAACAGCATGATGCTACTTAGCAAGCAACAAGAAATTAAGCTACTGCACCCAAACATGTCAACAAAGCATATGAAAGCTATCTACACAAGATGCACGACAAAAGATGAACACTGAGCTACGGATAAATCACACCACAACAGGTTCAAACAAACATGGCAAAAGTGCAAAAGATAACAGGTTCACAGACTTAGTGAAATTAACAACATAGCAGAAACTAACATCAGGATGACATGTTTAGAGCAATGAAACAACATGCTACAGGATCAGAACATAGCAAAGTAAGGCATGGCATGAATCTACCCAAAGCACTTGACAAAAATCCCTTACTGACCATAAGCCAAAAAGGACTAGAAAATATGATTACACCCATGTCAAATAAGCAAGTTTCGTTACAGGTTTCAGACTTAGCAGAAAACTGGACATGACAGAAACAGATAACGAATAGGCATGTTCGTGAGCTCGATGCACTCACTACAGAGCATTACATGATAAACTAAGCATACATACATCAATAAGACATGGCATAGTAACTGTACATGACAATAATAACATCATAGCATGCAAGGATCAACTACACCAAGCTTGGCAAAATCGAATAACATGTAAACAATCTGCCAGCAACATTTTGAAGCAAAAGTAGAGCTCGATAGACTCAAGCTATGGCACACCATAATTGCAAACAAAGGCGTGTATGGATATAGCAAATACTCAAGTCCAAAACACCATTACTGATCATGATCAAATTATGCATGGATCTCTCAGAAACAACATGAATACATGGCATGAAAATAACAGCAGTCAGGGACTTAGTGAAATCACTAAGTCTCTGAAATCAGCAACATCAAGATACCTAGTTTGCATGCTTCTGATAGTCACCACATAGATCACAAAAATACATGGAAAAATTCTCTGGATAGGTAACATGGAATATTACAAAACTCATGTAGGACACAACTTCATAGGAGGTACGCATTTATCATGGCAAAACTGACAAAAGTGCTTTTTCAGATAAGATCCAGCCACTAACATCAACTAGCCCTCTTCTAACAGCATTTCGGGCGTCAAGATGAGCTCAAATGAAGATGATGCAATGGAATTAAATGATTTACTCTTCGAGACGAACAATTTGATATGCCATACGCCCAAAACGGAGCTACGGGTGCGGAGATATGATGCGTTGAACATGCGATGATTATGCAAGAATTTAAGGACTTGGAGGATTTCGGGGACAACCTGCACGGTTTTCAAAGCACGGCCGGATCTCGCCGGATCCACGAGGACGACGGCCGGAGAGGGGGAAGAAGGACGGAGACGGCGGATCCGGGGCCGGGGAGGCCGGATCCGGGGCCGGGGAAGCCGAGGACGACGGCGGTCGCCGGCGAGGAGGACGGGGTGGCGACGCGCGGTGCCGGCGACGGAGCGGCGAGGCGCGGCGAAGTGGCGGCGGGGCGGCGCTGGGCGGCGGCGCGGCGAGCGGTGGTGCGGCGGCGTGGGCAGGGCGCAAGGCGGCGGCGGCGCGGCGGCGCTGGAGGCGGGCGGCAGGGAGGCGGCGCGAGGCGCTCCGGCGCGGCGGGCGAGCAGCGCCGGCGGCGGGGAGGCGCGGCGCAGGCGGCGGGGAGCGGGTCGCGGGCGGCAGGGAGGCGGGCCTCCGCGCGGGCGAGCGGCGGCGGCGGGCGGGCCGGCGGGCCCGACGCGGGCCCCGCGGGCCGGTGCGAGCGGGAGGAGGCGCGGGAGGACGCGTGGCGCCTCAGGAGTGGAGGAGGGGCCGACGGCGCTGAGGTGGCGGCTCCTCATTGGGCGCGGGAGGTGGCGGATTTCGTCCGGTGGCGGACGGACATGTCCGGCTGCGTGCGGGGAAGATTTGCTAGGGTTTGATCTGCGCGGATCTCGGGAGGGGAGCGCATATTTATAGGTAGAGGGGGCTAGGAAGCTCCAAATGGAGTGCGGTTTTCGGCCACGCGATCGTGATCGAACGACCGAGAGGATGGAGCAGAGTTAGGTGGGTTTTGGGCCAAAATGGAGGGGTGTTGGGCTGCACCAAAAGAGGCCTTCACGGTTACCCGGTTAACCGTTGGAGTACCAAACGAACTCCGATTGACCCGAAATTTGACAGGCGGTCTACCGGTGCTATACCAAGGCCACATGTCAAGCCTCGGTCCATTCCGAGAAGGTTTAATACCCGCACACGGAAAAAGGTAAAAGGGGACGCCGGGGAACATAGGAGCGCCGGATTGCAAAACGGACAACGGGGAAAATGCTCGGATGCATGAGACGAACACGTATGCAAATGCGATGCACATGATGACATGATATGAAATGCAGATGATGACATGGCAAAGAGCAACACGCAAGCACATGACATGGCAACGATGGCGAATAACTGGCGGACACCTGGCGCATCAGATCCAGGGCGTTACAACACTCCACCACTACGAGAGGATCTCGTCCCGAGATCTAGAATGGCACCGGAGGGGAAAACGGAAGAGAAAGAGAAGAGGTAAAGCTAAGTTGCTTCTTCGACAAACGAGTGAAACCACGAACCTTGAGAGGTTGAACAATTTCGAGAAAAGGATACAACCAAGATTTAACAAAGTTGAAAAGGAACAAGGAACATTCGAGAACCGTGTAGGTTGAAAGACAAGGAAAAGAGCTTGACAAACGAAAAGAATATGACCACCTCGGTATAATGAGATAGTCAAGGAACAAGAGTGACATAATTTGGACAGCACTCCGGTAGAAAATGGAAGGAATTAAAATGAATTTTTGAAGATAAGATGGTACTTGATGAAATCAACAACGCACTGGCTCGAAAACAATTATAAGAATGACACAAGGGGTAAGAATGATTCCAAACAACACTCCGGATGAAAAGAGAGGATAAACTTGATAAGATGGGGAGAACTTGAAAAATAGAACACCACACTCCGGTTAAATGAATAAGCAAGAAAAGAACACGATCCTCACAATTCGAGATGATGAGTGAAGAGAGCAACATCGCCATGCCTCCGAAAGAACGAAAAGAAGATAGATCATTGGAATAAAAGAACGGAGAAGAAAATGATAACTTCTGCCAAAAATGAACTAGGAAGACATACTTGCAAAGAAGAATCGAACGGAGTTGTTAGCAAATCAACAACGAGAAGCACAAGCTTGTTATAGGCTTATGGCAAACATCTCAAAATGATGATGTGACAACCCGCCATTAACCGAAACAATTGATTGGTTGAAATCAATGAAGATAAGAGAAACTTCTTCACCGAGATGAGAAGGAGAAAATTGGATCATTGATAAGCACCACAAATAGCTACATTCCTTAGGGAAGGCTGTAGGTGAAATATAACCCAAGATAACTCCAATGAAGAGATTGATGGATTTAAAATACCTCATTCTTGACAACATGTGAGTCATGAGACATGAACTCCAATTATCAAGAATGACATAATACCACCTCGAATGATATGGTTGAAAGGATTGCACTTTAAAATGCAAGATAAAGAATACTTGAACTCCTCAAGACAAAACATGTGTTGAAACACCATGTTTATTTTAGAGTATGGCTTGACGGATCATAGCTTTGAGAGAATTCTTGAAGAACAATTGAAGAATGAAAGGAATCGTTGGCGAATCACCATGTAGAGCCTCCATGAATAACTCCGGTGAAAAGAATGATAAATTGAAAGAGAAGTTGAGAACACAAGGTGAAGCCTTGAAGTGATAAGATGAAGCTTCGTGGTGAGATAAAGCGGAAAACTTGGAACTCCGGAAATGAAAAATTTGAAGCATCTCGAACTGAGAAATGTGACATGATGAACAACTCTGGAAAGCAGAAACTAGATCACTTGGATGAAACAAGAACAAGAATTATGTTATGCGTATCCTTCACCAATTTAAATTGATGACAAGCAATGGATTTGGCATACTACTTATTCTCATAGAAAGGATCAAGAGAGATATAGCACAAACTTGGGAAGGTCTTCAACGATCCGCCGGTAGGATTTGGGAAGAACGAATGAGTCTATATAATAACGAAGGAAGAGAAATCTTGAACGAACCACCGTAAGAATTTAAAATGGATGAAGAAAAGATAAAGAAACACCGGGAAGAATTATCAAATGAACGAAGATGCTTGACAGAATTTATATACGTGAGAACAAGAGATCATGAATCGATTAGAGAATATTTGAACGATGCACCGGTAAGATTTGGAGAATGATAGACGAAGCTGAGAATGAATAATTATGACATGATGGCCTTCGGATGAGAGAAATGGAAACAACTCATGAAATACTCCGGATGGGTGAAAAGAATACTCACAATCGAAACAATTATGAGAGAATGGCATCAATCTAGAACCACGCATCTTCAAGAGAATGGACAAGATTTAAGGAAACTCTTCTTCGGTCTTCAAATGTTGAGAACGATGATGAGAAACACCAAGAATTGTTGAGGCACTCCGGAATGAGAGTTGGAAAAGGTTGAACCAACGATGAAAAGAATTTGAAAGATCTTGGAGAAAGACATATGACTGATGACAAATTCATTCTTACGTCAATGTTTGAAAAGAATTTTAGAAGCTCCGGGAAAATTAGAAGAGTCGGGTAAGATCCTGGAAAAGACCTGTGGGTTAGGGCCCACTCAAAAGAAAACACCGTTGAATGATTGCTTGAAAGGGATATTGCACCGGTTGAATTAAATGGCTTGAATAAGATAGAGAATGGAAACTTGAATCTTCTGAGATATCTCCACCACTCCGGAACAAATGAATAGCGAGAAGTGGATGATTAAGAGGTACACCGGCATGAGAAAACATTAGAAACGAGGAAAAGATATGATCGATAAAGCTTGAATTGGAACCACCGGAGAAGAAAAGAATGACGAATGATGAACTTGAAGCTCCGTTAGTATCTTCATGGAAATCACCGGATAAAAACATTGAAGGAGAAGAATGGAGAGGCTTCACATCAATAAGATGGATACTTGATCAAGAAATATGCGTCCTTGAAGAAATAAGGGTGGGAGGGCGGGAAAAACAAAGACAACTTGGAACGGATGAAACGGATACCGTTGAGAAAACCAAGAATTGGTCTTGCACAAATTGAAAGGATCGGGTTAACTTGAAGAGAAATCACGCCGGTTGAAAAGAATTAACATGATAATCTTGATGTTCAAGAAGGATTAGCACTCCCATAGAAACATGAGAACACCACTTGGAAAAGGTATGGAATCCACATTTGACTTCGAAGCAACTCGAATACCACAAATAAAACAAAACAAGGATTGGCTTGCAAAATAAGCCGGAAACAAACCTATGATAGATCCCATATCGTATCATGTGTCTGTTGGAAAGAATTCCTACGTGATACTTGAATTCCCACTTATAAACTCCCGAAACTTTCTGGTTATGCAATCAGGTGTTGGGGATACAGGGGAAACATAATATCTCACCCAAGCTAGCAAATCCTACAACCAGCTGTATCCATCCTTCAACACATAACCAAGAAATCTTCGGAAATCATCTACCTCAACCTTCGAAAAGCATCCGTTATACGAGTCATGGCAATACTCCCGCACTCGCCTCAGTACTGGGCTATCAGGGTTATCTCACCAACAACTGTACAAAAGAGTTTTTCGATGTCAGCGTACTAAACTCAGGTATTCCAAAACCGCGACGATAAAATTATGACGACAACACCTCAGAGCTCAACTCCCCGGGACACTGCCACAACCCCTAAATGTCAGGAGGCAACCAAGACAATGTTGTCATCATAAAACCATCGGAATGATTGTAATATACCCGCGTGATCCTAATTTTTTTTTAGTGAAATTTGAGAAGAGAAGAGTCAAAACTCTACGTCAGGATGCCTTACCAGAAGGTCGAAAGGACTGGGGAGTAAAAAGAATTCCTAAACTCTCCGATATATAATTCCTAAATGACTCAAAACATTTTTCTAGACACAACTCGGCCGCTAAAAATGATCAATCAGTGGGGGCTCCTAAGGTCGGGGAAAGCTCTGATTACCAACTTGTAACGCCCTCGATGCGGCTATATCTCCCACGTGTCGAAGCACGACTTAGAGGCATAACCGCATTGAGAGCAATGTCGCAAATGAGGTAATCTTCACACAACCCATGTAATACATAAGGGAAAGAGATACATAGTTGGCTTACAATCGCCACTTCACACAAATACATGAATAAAACATTACATCATACAGTTACAATCAGGGCCCGACTACGGAGCCAAAATAAAAGAAGAAACCCCAAAAGCGACAAAGGTCCACGATCGACCCCAACTGGGCTCCACTACTGATCGACTAGAACGAAACAACTTAAAGGACAAGATCTTCATCGAACTCCTCCTTGAGCTCGGGTGTGTCACCTGCACGGTCTCATCGGCACCTGCAAACTGGTTTTGGAAGTATCTGGTGAGCCACGGGGACTCAGCAATCTCACACCCGCGAGATCAAGACTATTTAAGCTTATAGGTAGGGTAAAAAGGTATGAGGTGGAGCTGCAGCAGCGACTAGCATATATGGTGGCTAACATACGCAAATGAGAGCGAGAAGAGAAGGCAAAAGCACGGTCGAACAACTATGATCAAGAAGTGATCCTGAAACTACTTACGTCAGACATAACTCCAACAACCGTGTTCACCTCCCGGACCCCGCCGAGAAGAGACCATCACGGTTACACACGCGGTTGGTGTATTTTAGTTAAGATCAACTTCGGGTTATCTACAACCGGACATTAACAAATTCCCATCTGCCCATAACCGCGGGCACGGCTTTCGAAAGTTCAAAACCCTGCAGGGGTGTCCCAACTTAGCCCATGATAAGCTCTCGCGATCAACGAAGGATATTCCTTCTCCCCGGGAAGACCCGATCAGTCTCGGAATCCCGGCTACAAGACATTTCGACAGTAATAAAACAAGTCCAGCAAAGCCGCCCGATGCGCCGACATCCTGATAGGAGCTGCACATATCTCGTTCTCAGGGCAACACCGGATAAGTCAAGCTACGAGTAAAACCAGGCCTCGAGTTTCCACGAGGGGGCCCCGCAGGCTGCTCGGTTCGGACCAACACTTAGACAAGCATTGGCCCGGGGGGGGGGGGCTAAATAAAGATGACCCTCGAGAGCGCGACTCCCAAGGGAAAAAAAGGGCTAGGTGAGGCAAATGGTAAAACCAATGTTGGGCCTTGCTGGAAAAGTCTTATTCAAAGCGAACTGTCAAGGGGGTCCCATAAATCACCCGACCGCGTTAGGGACGCAAAATCCGGGAACATAACACCGATATGACGGAAACTAGGGCGGCAAGAGTGGAACAAAACACCAGGCATAAGGCCGAGCCTTCCACCCTTTACCAAGTATATAGATGCATTAATAATATAAGAGATATGGTGATATCCCAACAAGTAAACATGTTCCAACAAGGAACAGCATCTCCATGTTCCAACAAGGAACAAACTTCATCTTCACCTGCAACTAACAACGCTATAAGAGGGGTTGAGCAAAGCGGTAACATAGCCAATCAACGGTTTGCTAGGACATGGATGGTTAGAGGCTGACATGGCAATATGGGTGGCATGATATAGCAAGTGATAGGTATCGCAGCATAGGCATAGCAAAAGAGCGAGCAATCTAGCGAGCAAAGATAGAAGTGATTTCGAGGGTATGGTCATCTTGCCTGAGATCCCGCAAGGAAGAAGAACGAGTCCATGAAGAAGACAAACGGACGTAGACGAACGAATCCTCACAATCTCAACGGTATCGGAACTAACCCGAAGAAGCAACACCAGAAAGAAGCAAACAACAAAGTAAACAACCAACACATAAACATGGCATGATATGCGAGATGGTATGCAATGCATATGCATGCTCCGGAAGGAAAAGGATGAACAAGGAATAATATTGGCAAACCAAGTATGCCACTGGATAGATGAGGTGATTTCGGTTGAAACCGATATAAAGATCACCGGAATCGGATGCACGGTTTGCAAATGACAAGCAAAACAAGAATGACTAGAATCTGCCATTAACAGCATGATGCTACTTAGCAAGCAACAAGAAATTAAGCTACTGCACCCAAACATGTCAACAAAGCATATGACAGTTATCTACACAAGATGCGCGACAGAAGATGAACACTGAGCTACGGATAAATCACACCACAACAGGTTCAAACAAGCATGGCAAAAGTGCAAAAGATAACAGGTTCACAGACTTAGTGAAATTAACAACATAGCAGAAACTAACATCAGGATGACATGTTTAGAGCAATGAAACAACATGCTACAGGATCAGAACATAGCAAAGTAAGGCATGGCATGAATCTACCCAAAGCACTTGACAAAAATCCCTTACTGACTATAAGCCAAAAAGGACTAGAAAATATGATTACACCCATGTCAAATAAGCAAGTTTCGTTACAGGTTTCAGACTTAGCAGAAAACTGGACATGACAGAAACAGATAACGAATAGGCATGTTCGTGAGCTCGATGCACTCACTACAGAGCATTACATGATAAACTAAGCATACATACATCAATAAGACATGGCATAGTAACTATACATGGCAATAATAACATCATAGCATGCAAGGATCAACTACACCAAGCTTGGCAAAATCGAATAACATGTAAACAATCTGCCAGCAACATTTTGAAGCAAAAGTAGAGCTCGATAGACTCAAGCTATGGCACACCATAATTGCAAACAAAGGCGTGGCTGGATATAGCAAATACTCAAGTCCAAAACACCCTTACTGATCATGCTCAAATTATGCATGGATCTCTCAGAAACAACATGAATACATGGCATGAAAATAACAGCAGTCAGGGACTTAGTGAAATCACTAAGTCTCTGAAATCAGCAACATCAAGATACCTAGTTTGCATGCTTCTGATAGTCACCACATAGATCACAAAAATACATGGAAAAATTCTCTGGATAGGTAACATGGAATATTACAAAACTCATGTAGGACACAACTTCATAGGAGGTACGCATTTATCATGGCAAAAATGACAAAAGTGCATGTTCAGATAAGATCCAGCCACTAACATCAACTAGCCCTTTTCTAACAGCATTTCGGGCGTCAAGATGAGCTCAAATGAAGATGATGCAATGGAATTAAATGATTTACTCTTCGAGACGAACAATTTGATATGCCATACGCCCAAAACGGAGCTACGGGTGCGGAGATATGATGCGTTGAACATGCGATGATTATGCAAGAATTTAAGGACTTGGAGGATTTCGGGGACAACCTGCACGGTTTTCAAAGCACGGCCGGATCTCGCCGGATCCACGAGGACGGCGGCCGGAGAGGGGGAAGAAGGACGGAGACGGCGGATCCGGGGCCGGGGAAGCCGAGGACGGCGGCGGTCGCCGGCGAGGAGGACGGGGTGGCGACGCGCGGTGCCAGCGACGGAGCGGCGAGGCGCGGCGAAGTGGCGGCGGGGCGGCGCTGGGCGGCGGCGCGGCGAGCGGTGGTGCGGCGGCGTGGGCAGGGCGCAAGGCGGCGGCGGCGCTGGAGGCGGGCGGCAGGGAGGCGGCGCGAGGCGCTCCGGCGCGGCGGGCGAGCAGCGCCGGCGGCGGGGAGGCGCGGCACAGGCGGCGGGGAGCGGGTCGCGGGCGGCAGGGAGGCGGGCCTCCGCGCGGGCGAGCGGCGGCGGCGGGCGGGCCGGCGGGCCCGACGCGGGCCCCGCGGGCCGGTGCGAGCGGGAGGAGGCGCGGGAGGACGCGTGGCGCCTCAGGAGTGGAGGAGGGGCCGGCGACGCTGAGGTGGTGGCTCCTCATTGGGCGCGGGAGGTGGCGGATTTCGTCCGGTGGCGGACGGACATGTCCGGCTGCGTGCGGGGAAGATTTGCTAGGGTTTGATCTGCGCGGATCTCGGGAGGGGAGCGCATATTTATAGGTAGAGGGGGCTAGAAAGCTCCAAATGGAGTGCGGTTTTCGGCCACGCGATCGTGATCGAACGACCGAGAGGATGGAGCAGAGTTAGGTGGGTTTTGGGCCAAAATGGAGGGGTGTTGGGCTGCACCAAAAGAGGCCTTCACGGTTACCCGGTTAACCGTTGGAGTACCAAACGAACTCCGATTGACCCGAAACTTGACAGGCGGTCTACCGGTGCTATACCAAGGCCACATGTCAAGCCTCGGTCCATTCCGAGAAGGTTTAATGCCCGCACACGGAAAAAGGTAAAAGGGGACGCCGGGGAACATAGGAGCGCCGGATTGCAAAACGGACAACGGGGAAAATGCTCGGATGCATGAGACGAACACATATGCAAATGCGATGCACATGATGACATGATATGAAATGCAGATGATGACATGGCAAAGAGCAACACGCAAGCACATGACATGGCAACGACGGCGAATAACTGGCGGACACCTGGCGCATCAGATCCGGGGCGTTACGTCAACCCTCAGTATGAATTTTATTTTTATCCTAGTTACAAGTTCATCCACGACACCCAAAAAGGGGGGGTCAACCCTTTTTATTTTCAGTTGCAACAGGGGGCCGACCCTTTTAATTTACAAACATTTTTATTTTAAAATATATTAAATTCATGAGAATTTTAAAAATATTATAACATTTTTTTAAATCGATGAGGTTTGACAATGTCACATGTGAGTTGTGGCTCGTCTAATCTATTTTTGTTGCGATCTTTGCGCAAAATTGATCCCACTTCATTTTTTATCGCGTGCAACCCACGTCCATGTGAAGTCCAGTTGGCGACCATTTTGGTTAGTCCCATTTTTGTTCTACCTTTGTCATATTTAATTTTCAAGCCATTTTCATGGGCTATTATTGACTTTTGTTTTTCACCTACTTTGTAGAAGTGGAAGAGGTGCTCCATTCGATGCCTCTTGTATCACTTCATTTTTTACGACTACTTTTATTTTCCCTTTATCTTAGCCGATGTCTGTGTTGTGTGACTTTTTTGTGCGACAATTTTTCCCCCCAGTTGTAACTGTACCCTCAACTTGCAATTGAGACCAACCATGTCTTTTCATCTACTCCCTCCGTTCCTAAATAATTGTCTTTCTAGAGATTTCAACCAGTGACTACATACGGAGCAAAATGAGTGAATCTACACTCTAAAACATGTCTACATACATCCGTATGTTGTAGTCCATTTGAGATGGCTAGAAAGACAATTATTTGGGTACGGAGGGAGTATGTTGCAAGTCTACTATTAACTTCCATTTGTGCCTAACATTTTTTTTCCAATTGCATGTTCATCCTTGACTCACAACTAGGCTTGACATTTTTTATATAAAAAATAGGACCAACTCTTTTTTCAATTAGTTGCAATTCCACCTCAACATGCAATTGGGTAAGACCTTTTTTTTGCCTCAGTTGCGGTCCACCATCGACTTGTAACTAGGGGCTAACTTTTTTGTCTCAGTTGCAAGCCCATCATCGACTCGCAACTAGGACATCCTTTTTCTATTCTCAAGATAACCATCGACTCATAATTGGGCTCTTGATATTTTTTACCACAATTGCAAGTCTACCAAGAACTCGCAGCTGGACCCGATCATTTTCTTTATCCTGGTTTCAAGTCCACTATTGACATGCAACTAGGCCCTAATTTTTTTACCCCCGTTAAATTTGACCCTTGACTTGCAATTGGGCCCGACGTTTTTGTCTCTAGTTGCAAGACCACCCTTGACTCGCAACTAGATAGATGTTTCTTTAATATCACAACTGGGCTCGAATCTTTTTTGCATTAGTTGCAGGTACACGCACAACTTGCTACCGGGGTTGACCTTTTTCGCCTCAGTTGCAAGTCCACCATCGACTCGCAACTAGGGGTTGACTTATTTTGTCATGGTTGCAAGCCAATTATCAACTCAGAACCAAGCCCACCTTTTTTTATCCTAGGTGCAACTGAGTCCACCTTTTTGCCGCACATGCAAGTCAACGACTGAATTGCAACTAGGACCTGTCATTTTTATCCGTGTTGCAAGTACACCATTGACATGCATCTGGGTCATTGATCTTTTTTTGCCCCAGTTGCAAATCCACACTTGACTAGCAACTAGGCCCAATATTATTTTATCTCTTGTTGCAAGTCCACCTTGACCCACAACCGGTACTTCATTTTTTTTGTTCCAGTTGCATGTCCAACCTTGACTTGCATTTGGGACTCGTATTTTTTTGTCTCAACTGCATGTCCACCCTTGGCTTGCAACTAGCCACTGATCCTTTTTGCCCCACTTACAAGATTATCTTCGACTTGCAACTGGGACCGACTTTTTTGTGTGCCATTTGCAAGTCCACCCTTAACTCACAACTGGGCACGAACGATTTGGTTTATGATCCAATTGCAAGTCCATCATCGACTCACAATTTGGCTCGATATTTTTTATCCTTGTTGCAGATCCATGATCGACTCATGACTAGGTCGAACCTTTTTTTCTTCTAGTTACAAGTCCATGGTTGATATGCAACTGGCTTTTTGATCCTTTTTTCCTCGATTTACATGTCCACCCTTTGACTCACAACTAGGCCCGACATTTTTTATGCCTCTGTTGCAAGTCCACTATTGACTTGCAACTAGGTTTTTTCTGCCTCAATTGCATGTCCATTATGGCCTTGCAACTAGGGTTTTTTGTCCTTAGTTGCAAGTCCACCATGGCCTTGCAACTAGGGTTTTTTATCCTTAGTTGCAAGTCCACCCTTGACTCACAATTATGCCTAACTTTTTTATGCGTTGGTTGCAAGTCCATTATCGACTCGCAACTGACCCCGAACCTTTTTTCTGCCCCAATTGCATGCCCACGATTGACATGCAACCCGACCCTTGATCCTTTTTTGCCGCAATTGCAAATCAACCATCTACTCGCAACTGGGTCTGACCCATTTTATTCATTCTAGTTGCAAGACCACCATTCACATGCAACCGGGCCCTTAATCCATTTTACTCCAGTTTGCAAGTCCATCCTTACCTCACAACTAGGACCAATATTGTTTTATCCAATTACAAGTCCAACTACAACCATGACATTCCAGTTGCAAGTCCACCCTCGATACGCGACTGAGGACCTAACCAAGTTGTCCTAGTTGCAAGTCCATCCTTGATATGCAGGTCCAACCCATGTTTGTCCCATTTACAAGTCCACCCTCGACACAGAACTAGGAGGCCGACCATTTTTATCCCAGTTGCAACTCCACCCCGAACATGCTATTTGGGAGGGGGCATCTTTTTTCTTGTACCAGTTGCAAGTCCACCCTCGACATGTACCTTGGGCCCAAACAATTTTTTGTCCTAATTGCATTTCCGACTACACCCCTATTATGCATTCAAGAACCTTTTATTTGTCTCAACTGCAAGTCAACCCTCGATACGCAAATGGGGGCCCGACCAATTTTGTTCCGGTTGCAACTCCACTCTAGATACACAACTGGGGGCCCAACCCATTTTGTAGTTTGTGTTTTTGTCCTACATGCAATTCCACCACCAACTCACAAGCGGGAGCACGTACTTGTTTTCGTCCTAGTTGCAAGTCCACCTTCTTCTCACAATTGGCCCCGTACTTTTGCTTTCATCCTAGTTGCAAGTCCAACCTCGAATCTCAACTCAGACTGTACTTGTGTTTCATTCTAGTTGCAAGTCCACCTCCAACTCGCAACTGGGGGCATGTTGTTGTTGCGACCCTCGACTTCCAGCTACGTCCGGAATTTGTAGTTGACCTAGTTGCAAGCCCACACTTCGAATCGCAACTGGGATTATAGTGTCCTTCATCCTAGTTGCAAGTCCACCTTTAACTCTGCACTTGGGGACCCATAGGTTTTGTTTTTATCCTAGTTCCAAGCCTACGCTAGGCTCACAACTAGCCCTGTAGTTTTGATTTTGTCCCAATTACAAGTCCACCATCCAAACGGAATGAAACCTTCGGGAACGTGATTTTTAGGAAGATTATGATCCGGGAGACTTGGACCCTACATCAAGAAACAAGGGAGGAGGCCACGAGGTAGGGGGGCGTGCCTACCCCCCCAGGCACGGACTCCACCCTCGTGGGCCCCCTGTTGCTCCACCGACGTACTCCTTCCTCCTATATATACCTACGTACCCCCAAACGATCAGATACGGAGCCAAAAACCTAATTCCACTGCCGCAACCTTCTGTACCCACAAGATCCCATCTTGGGGCCTATTCCGGAGCTCCGCCGGAGGGGGCATCCATCACGGAGGGCTTCTACATCAACACCATAGCCTCTCCGATGAAGTGTGAGTAGTTTACCTCAAACCTTCGGGTCCATAGTTAGTAGCTAGATGGCTTTTTCTCTCTTTTTGGATCTCAATACAATGTTCTCCCCCTCTCTCGTGGAGATCTATTCGATGTAATCTTCTTTTTGCGGTGTGTTTGTTGAGACCGATGAATTGTGGGTTTATGATCTAGATTATCTATGAACAATATTTGAATCTTCTCCGAATTCTTTTATGTATGATTGGTTATCTTTGCAAGTCTCTTCGAATTATCAGTTTGGTTTGGCCTACTAGATTGATCTTTCTTGCAACGGGAGAAGTGCTTAGCTTTGGGTGCGGTGTCCTTTCCCAGTGACAGTAGGGACAGCAAGGCACTTATTGTATTGTTGCCATCGAGGATAACAAGATGGGGTTTTTATCATATTGCATGAATTTATCCCTGTACATCATGTCATCTTGCTTAAGGCGTTACTCTGTTTTCATGAACTTAATACTCTAGATGCATGCTGGATAGCGGTCGATGAGTGGAGTAATAGTAGTAGATGCAGGCAGGAGTCGGTCTACTTGTCTCGGACGTGATGCCTATATACATGATCATACCTATATACTCTCATAACTATGCTCAATTCTGTCAATTGCTCAACAGTAATTCGTTCACCCACCGTAAAGTACTTATGCTCTTGAGAGAAGTCACTAGTGAAACCTATGGCCCCCGGGTCTATCTTCATCATATTAATCTTCCAACACTTAGTTATTTCCTTTGCTTTTATTTTACTTTGCATCTTTATCACAAAAATACAAAAAATATTATCCTATCATATCTATCAGATCTCACTCTCGTAAGTGACCATGAAGGGATTGACAACCCTTTATCGCGTTGGTTGCGAGGAGTTATTTGTTTTGTGAAGGTACAAGGGACTCGCGCGTAGCCTCCTACTGGACTGATACCTTGGTTCTAAAAAACTAAGGGAAATACTTACGCTACTTTGCTGCATCATCCTTTCCGCTTCAAGGAAATCCAACGCAATGCTCAAGAGGTAGCATACGTCATTTATTGCAGTTACATCATTTGAAGCAGCAACTAAAAGATTGTCATCTATAACAAATGACAGCCAGTCAAAAGAAAGATCACCATCATAGCTCCAACGACTACTTATACACTACAACTTCCACTTATGTGCAAACCTACAAGAGGCCATGCTTCCGATTGGATTTGGTTGCATCCCTTCCAGTTTGCTAACTACATCTCTCTAGCAGCATATCTCATAACCTACAAAGAGAACATAAACCAACATAAGAATTTGAAACTTCTTCTAATTTGAAACTTCTGGCAAACGGTAAACTTGAGGTAAATTAGAAGTGAGGATATTGATTACAAGCAATATGAAACGCAAACTAAGTCCTATTGCATTGATGGATCCCAACTTGTTTAAACTAGAGCAGATTGTTCAACTTGTACAATCTAGCAGTCTAAAAAGAGAGAAAAATGTTCATTCTCCGTTCCACATTAATTAAACAGAAATGAATGACACTAATATAAGCAAGAACTTACAACAAAGTATAGCTTAAATATAATGTTAGGCACTGAAAAATTTATGTGATTTTTACGTGACTTAATAGACACAAAATATGACTTATGTCTCTGCTTGACTAATGAATCAGTACATCTTCAAGCAAAAAATCATGAAGATCATACTACAATGTCCCTAACAACGGTAGAAGCTCAAATGTGAGACAATATTTCGTAATATATAAGCCTTGGATGCAACTTTCCGCTTAGCATGTAGATAAAAATCAGTCACTTATTGCTTATTTCATGCTTCAAATTTTACTTCCAGTTTTGTTAGGATAATCTGTATGCATAGGCACAGTCCTATACTTGTTTTGAAAGTCAAGATATTCATGTCAACAATTATATAGAGCCAAACAATCATCTAAGCATACATACAGAATCCAATCGGTTATATATGTACGCAGACATTAATTCCAAGTATCTAATTGAACCCTGCTATACACACGACAATGCACAAACGATTTCTCAACGATGCTGAATATCGTGTCGTTCCATTCAGGACAGCAGCACTGTTCCACTGTTTGATATAAGTGGCTGCTGCATGTCGTGTGTATAGTACTATAGTTTCATCTTTAGACCAATCAATGCCAAGTTTCAAAGAAAATCTGATGATAAGTTGCACCAAGATTTAGCAAGGTGCGTACCTCCAAGTGGATGAGCCAGCTCCGAGACCCACTCCCTGACCCTCTCCGCAGATGCTCCCGTCGAAGCATACTGCATCATAACAAGCACGAAAATTCAGAAAACACACCCCAATCCTGAAATTCAGTGAAGCACGAAAAGCAGCAGCAAACTAGACAGTAGCACGCAGGCAGCGTTGCAAACAACAAACCAAGTAATATAATGTACACTACAGGAGAAACAAACAGCAAAGCGAGGCTTGACCTGGAAGGGACAGACGTGGGAGCCCTCGAGGCCCTGGAACGCCCTCCGGATCTGCTCCACCCTCCGCTCATGGTCATGCGAGGCAACAGAATTTAGTCAGAACAAACAAGCAAGGGCGCTGAATATACTCCAAGTACTCAACTTGTTCTAACTTAATTTAGGAGTTTGTTTTTATTCTTTTCTTATATGTAGTCTGAAGCTTAACTTGTTCTAACTAAATTTAGTCAGAACAAACAAGCTAGGTCGCTGCAGATCACGCACCTGAGATCAAGGGCGCTGTAGATCACGAATCAAAGCACATCCGGTCAGTTCTCGGCCCCAACTCCTCCTCCAATTGCTACAGAAACTAAGAGTAGAAAATCAACTCGTCTGCTTCAGCAGAAAGAAGAAGCAAACATGCAAGCAAGAAATACTGAAATAGTACTAGTGTGATCCACATCTCAGCATCTCACTTTCAGTTTAGTTGATCCGAATCGCAAACCATTAAAGAAAAAGCAAACATGCAAGCAAGAAACACTGAAGTGAAGTTTCTGTTTTAGAAAGTGAATTTGTAAACCGCTGAAGGAGGCAGCAGGCAGTAGCTGAGCAGCAAGAACCTGAAGTGAAGTTTCAGTTTTAGAAACTGAATTTGTATTTTGTGAGGAATCTAGAACTCAAATTTATCTGAGATGGTAACTTTATGTTATCAATTTAAGAATAGGTCATTTATGCATGTCAAAATGTGAGCAGAATACTCATTGATGATCTGGGTTGTGTACCAAGGTGCTAGGGGTTGGCCCCTGTACTGAAATTGTATTTAAACTTCCTCTTTTATACTAACAGAAAGAGCAATGCTCCTGTCAATATTTTGGAAAACAAATTTGAGAGCATATCATTGATGCTGTCCATTTGTGAGCATATCGGTGAATTGTAAATCATTGTAAGACAGTGCATGTGGAAAATGAGACCAGTTAAACTACAAAACTGAACCAACTAAACTAAATTTTGAGACCAGATCAATGAAACCATTGTAATAGAAATAATGTTTGAAGTATCCTTGCCGGTTCTCAGAAAGGCTGTACAACCAAATTAGCACTGTAAATCCATCATAGATGGACAACAATTTATCTACAAAATGCATCTAATTACAGAACTAGCAACGAGTAGAGCAAAACTTCTGTTAGGCTCTTTGTTGTGATGCATGATGTGTTCGGTTTGCTGTACTGATGCATTCCAGCGAACCTAAAAAGATGATTCAGTTCTGATATGCTGTTAGGCTCTTTGTGCAAAATCAATCCAACCCACATGAGGTTCAGTGCCAAATTCTAACACTAGACAAGCAATGGCCAATCCCAGTACTAGCAAATTAATCGAGCAGAGAGGAGGAGGGGACAAGCTCACCTACGACCAGAGAGTAAGATCCATGGCTGATGCATCCCGAGAAGCAGCCATGGTCGAGCACCCCCTCCTCAGGCGCCATCCATCCTTGCCATCTAGTCTATCTACAACTTCCTCTTGCATACCTACAGTCAAAGAACAGAGCAGACATTAGAGAGAGAGAGAGAGAGAAAGAGAGATAGGAGGGGATGGAGCTCGAGTACCCCATGGCTACCGGGCGGAATAGCACCATCCAGGGGCTGAGCCGTGTGTGGGGGCGCGGCAGATGTCGGGGAGGAGCTGCCAATGTCGCTGGAGCCGTGCAGACGATGGAGGCGTCGCCGCCCTAGCCACGGGGAGGGCTACGGGTGAGCGTTTGAGGCCGGGAGAGGACGAGAGGTCTCTGAGATTCGCGTCGTCGCCGTCCTGGTGGCCGGAGACACGGCGTGCAGTGCTGCCACTTCAAACCCTAGGAAGGCCACACACGCGCCATGGTCCGGCCAGCTTGACGGAGCGCCGCGCATCGAAGCACGCACGCGCGCACCGGCGAGCAAGCCAGCTGCGACGCAGTTGTCGCTGGGCGGCGGCGCTGTTGTATCCGTTGCGTGAGGAGAGGAGGTTGCTTGGTCTAGGGGAGAAGGGGCGGCAGCGGGTGGATGGATCTGAAGGGAGGAGGAGAAGAGGAGGTGGCGGCGGCGATGGATCTGATGGGAGGAGGAGACGGGGGAGAAGGGGCGGGAGCGGGTGGATGGATCTGAAGGGAGGAGGAGATGAGGTGGTGGTGGCGGCGATGGATCTGATGGGAGGAGGAGGGGGAGAAGGGGCGGCTGCTGGGTTGGATCTACCGCGCGCCGGCGTTGGTGTAGGAGGCCGCTGGCGGGGCTGGTGGAGCCGAGGTCGCGCCGGCCGATGGGATCAGGGGAGAGGAGGTTGCGGGAGGGAGGGGTTGGAGTCGGGGGTCGCGGGAGGGAGGGAGAAATAAAGGAGGCGGGAGGGGGGGGTGGATGGAAAATGTCCATGAGGACTAGGGTTTCGGCTTAGGTGGCTTGGGGTGAGGATTGCCGTTGGATCCGCGAGCATCCGAGGTGCTCGATCCACGATCCACGTGAAACGCCCACAGACCAATCAAAATGCAGCACATGGGTACGATGTCATGACCATTTAAATTGGTCGTAGTTGACTAAAAAATTGGTCATGGTTGATTAAAAATGCATTTTCCATTTTTCAAGTGCCGAAAATGATTTTTTTGTGAAGGACCTACAATATATTTGTTGCAAAATTAGACCAAATCAATTTACTAAAATATTAGAACATACTTAATGTATAATTTACCAAATACTTGGGTGTCAAAAGTTTTGATTCACCTCTCATGAAAAAGAAAATTTTCCGCCGATCCAGATGGAAACAGGTCAAATTTGAACTGCAGCTACCTTATAGTTTGTTATTTATTTTTCCCAAAAATCATTTTTTGGTAAATAAGTATCTATTTAATCAGAGAAACATAAAAAAAAATCGAAGATTCAACTACTAGCTAGGAACGGTCATTCCCGCCGTTTTGACCGCATTTTGAAACGGGCATATTTTTTAAAAAAGCAAAAAATTGGAAAACCTTCGCATTGTGTCATTATATGTGACCAAGTTACCAGGAAAAATAATAAACTTGTAATATGGCAATTCTTTTAAAAAAGTGTTCTTAGAAATGAGCTCTCATGTGTGAAGATTCATGGCTTTCAAGTCAAATGATCAATCTTATGGCCACATTCATGGCATAGTTTGTTCAAATGATCTCATATTGTGCACAAGGGTGCGTATTGGAATGGCAAACAATGTTGCCTAAGGGAGTTTTCATTTTCGTTGCACGGAAAATTCATTTTCCATTTTTTGAGTGCCCGAAATGAGGTTTTTTTGTGAAGGAACTACCAAATAATTGTTGCGAAAATGGACCAAATAAATTTTATAAAATACTAATCCATGTTTAATGCATAATTGACACAATGGTTGGGTGTCAAAAGCCTTGATCCACCTCTGGTGAAAAAGACAAATTTCCGCCGATTCAGTAGGAAGCGGGTCAAATTTGAACTGTAGCTGCCTCATACTTTGCTATTTATTTTTTCCAAAAATCATTTTTAGGTACATAATTATCTATTTAATCAGAGAAACATCAAATTTTTTCCAATATTCAACCACTAGCTAGGAACGGCCAAGCCCGCGCATTTTGAAACGGGCATAAAAAATTCAAAAAAAATCAAAAATTGGAAAACCTTCGCATCGTGTCATCATATGTGACCAAGTTTCCAGGAAAAATAATAAACTTGTTGTCAGTGTCAAAACCGGCGGATCTCGGGTAGGGGGTCCCGAACTGTGCATCAAGGTCGGATGGTAACAGGAGACAAGGGACACTTTATTTTACCCAGGTTCGGGCCCTCTCGATGGAGGTAAAACCCTACTCCTGCTAGATTAATATTGATGATATGGGTAGTACAAGAGTGGATCTACCACGAGATCAAGGAGGCTAAACCCTAGAAGCTAGCCTATGGTATGATTGTGTATGATGATGGTTGTCCTACGGACTACAACCCTCCGGTTTATATAGACACCGGATAGGGTTAGGGTTACACAGAGTCGGTTACAATGGTAGGAGATCTCGAATATCCGCACGCCTAGCTTGCCTTCCACGCCAAGAAAAGATCCTTCCGGACACGGGACGGAGTCTTCAATCTTGTATCTTCATAGTCCTAGAGTCCGGCTGAAGGTATAGTTCGGCTATCTGAACACCCCCTAATCCAGGACTCCCTCAGTAGCCCCTGAACCAGGCTTCAATGACGACGAGCCCGACGCGCAGATTGTCTTCGGCATTGCAAGGCGGGTTCCTCCTCCAAGTTCTTCAAGAAGATTATAAACACCACAAAATAGTGTCCGGCTCTGCAAAATAAGTTTTCACATATTGCCATACAGAGAATAATATTAACACAAATCAAATCTGCTGATGTATCCCGCAGTGCGTCATAACACTGCGGCCAAGCCTTCTATATAAATTGCTTTTCATTGTTCCACCTCAGCTCGTTTAGCGAGGCGATTTCCTTGGCACGTCTTGTCAAAGCAGAGATCGTGTGCCCCCTTTAACGGGATTCTCATTACTACGGACGTGGGCAACCCAATCGTGCCTGTTAGCACGTCTTGCCTTAATTAAAGGCTAGTCCAAGACAGTTACGGGGAGGGCGCTTGATATTCTGCCTCTTATAAAGAGAACAAGGCCCTGTTCCCCGCTTCTATTCTCAAAACGATCTCGCCCGTCGCCTCGAGTTCCAACACCCTAGGCTTCCAGATACCGAGCGCACCAGATCTTCGATAATGTCCGGCTCCGACCTCCAAGGCCGATGGATGCCCTCCTCTGTTACGGAGGAGGACGTATCAAGATTGAGGGAAGCTAGATTCCTGACCAGGGAGATTCCGCACAGGCTGCCTGTTCAAGGACAGGTGATCCCTAGCCCTCAGCCCGGCGAGAGTGTGGTATTCATATCCCACTTCCTCCGGGGATTAGGCTTCCCCGTGGATCCCTTCGTAAGGGGGCTGATGTTTTATTATGGGCTGGAATTCCACGACTTAGCTCCGGAGTCCATCCTCCATATCTCCTCGTTCATAGTTGTGTGCGAAGCGTTCCTCCGTGTTACCCCTCACTTCGGACTGTGGCTCAAGACCTTCAAAGTAGAACCGAAGATAATCGAAGGGCACCACGCGGAGTGCGGAGGTGCCGCTATAAAAAGAAATGCCGACGCTCCATGGCCCGAGGGCGCTTTTCAAGAGGAGCTTGGCTTATGGCAATAGGAGTGGTTCTACATCACCGCTCCTCGGGGCACCGCATGGGTGGCGCCTCCGGCCTTTCGCTCGGGTCCCCCACCACGGTTAGCATCGTGGATTAACACGGGGTTAGATCGGGGCTTGCCCAAAGACGTTCCTCTGCTGCAGGGCCGCATTAAGGATCTCTTGAAGGGAGACCTCGACCTGGTCAAGGTGACACAAGTCATGCTGATTCGCCGGACACTGTCCGGCCAACGTCGCCCCCTTCGCTTGTGGGAATTCAATCCGGAGGGACCACGAGCTCTCCAGAATTTTATGGGCATGACGCTTGTGGAGATGTATAAACTGTTCTTCGGATCACGGGAAGTGAGTCCGGATTTGACCGAGGATGCTGGTTTAAGCCGCAATCGCCCGGATACTCAAGTAGGTGACCTTGCGACCGGACCATCTATCCGCATAATTAACTTGTTTTTAACAGCGCTTCTTCTTTTAAGCAGGAGTGGATAGCGAAGGCGAAGCTGATCAGGTGTCCGACTCCCCTTCCCGAAGCCAGGCTGGATCCCGTGCTAGTCAGTATGCTGGAGGAAGTGCCTTTGGAGGGAAATAAGGGGGAGGGCAAGGAGACCGTGGCCTCTTCGAAAGAGGCCCTTCCGAAGGGGGGAATCGATAATTCCTCTCCTAAGGGAAAGAAATGGGCCGCCTCTGACGACCCGGAGACCGTAGCCTCGAAGCGGGGGAAAGAATCCTTGTCAGAGGACCGAACGCCGGGGAGCCCCTCGGCCGAACTAAACCCTAAAAGGGACCAGCTCTCCAGCGAGCCGTAAGTAGAAGAAGAGTTTTTCTTTTAAGAGAAATCCTTGATTTATATCTGAGAAGTTTTAACCGAAACCTTACTTTGTAGTTCGGACCTCAGCCCTTCTCAGCAGAACTCGTCCTCGGGGGATCTTCTTCCGGAGATGATGGAGAGCGGAATGCCTCCTCCTTCTGTATCGCCTAGCAAGGCGGGCGACGCTGAAGTGTCGTCGCGGGGGATTTCTCTGGATCCGCTAGGGGTGGATGGTGCTGCCCCCAAAGGTTCTCCGTGTCCGGCCTTTGAGGAAGGCCATGGGACGAGTCCGGCACCATCTGGTGTTTGGTCGGAGGAGCTAAAGATTCTGCTAGGGCGAGCCTCTGTCTCAGAGGAGCACCGCGCGTTAATGAGCACGGTGATTGAAAAGATTTCATCCGCAGAAAGCGGACTGCACGAGGCCGTCAAGAGTTTAGTGGCAGGCCTTGAGGTACGTTTTAAATAACGTGTATTTGTATTAATTGCACATAAATAAAGTGCGCCCTGTGTAGATAGTAGCCCCTGAGACTCTGTGTGTCGTAAAGATGTACGGCGTGCAGAGGATCTTAATCCTAGGTCCTTTAAGTGGTACCTTTATATGTAGGTGGCTGATTGTCCGGAGTCAAGCCAGACTTGTGAATATGCCGAACTAAAGCGACAACTGGATGAGGCAGAAGCCGACATCGTGCTTGTTAACAAGCGGCTTGATGGTGCTCAAGGTATTGAAATCATTAGGCGATTGTTAGTAAGACGAGCTGTATGTCAATATCTTACCGTGTGTGTGCTTGACGCAGATGGTGCGGCCGCCGTGGAAGGTCTTAGGGACGAACTCGCCCGAGCGAAGGAACAAGCCAGAAAAAGCGATGCGGCTGCCGTGAAAGCCCTTGAAGAGCTGAAAGCCGAACAGGCTGCCCATTGCTGAAGTAAGGAGGAAATGGCTGATATGGCCATAAAGTTAAAGAGTGCTACTGACCGTTGCAAGCTTCTTGAAGAAGAACATCGGGCGAGGCAAACGAGCTTAGATAAGGCTATTGCTGATGCCAAGGACGCCCGCTCTATAATGAGAGCGGCAAAGGAAGAGCTGTGTCAAGCCGGACAAATTGCGGATGGAAAGCCCTTCTCGCTGCAGAGAAAATTTTGTGATCCGAAGTTTGCCCCGTTAAACCGGATGTGGGGTATAGAGGACACCTATCTGGATTTGGCGGCTAGTGCCACTGATGCGACCGAACAGTTTCGAGATAAAAAAGATCATGAAGTGGAGAAGCTCTTTTGGTCGCAATTCATCAATCCAGAGCGTCCGCTGGCAGTGGACGATCGCCTGGCCCAATGGGTCGAACTGAATAGGTTGTCCAGACTCGCCATGAAGTACGTCATGGATCGTTTGTGTCCGGGGAGATCGAAGCCGAAGAGTTATTTCAGCTTGGTGCAGCGATTACTAGATGTGGTGCCATGTGTCGATGCTATGAAGAGGTCAGCGTGCGTAGAGGGCGCTCGGCTGGCTCTTGCCCGTGTCAAGTCATACTGGGCAGATATGGAGCCCACCACTGTTGCGTCCCAGGATTCGGATGAAAGCCGAACACCTGCCGAGCACTATTTTGAGGAAGTCCTCGAAGGCGCTCGCGTAATAGAGACTCAGTGCTCGAAGGATGCTATATTATGATAGCATATGTAATCACAAAACAATATTTTGATAAATTGTAGTGGCATTTTTTAGACTTGTGCCTTCAAGTATTAAGAACACCTCCTGTGCGGCCGTTTTAATATATAAATTCTGAAAGATTGCAGTTGTTGGCTTCAGCCCCCACGCACATAGTGCGGGGGTGCATGCAGAAGACGCATTTTCACACTTAACCCAACGTCTTGGTCCTACAAAGGAGGTGATAGCGCAGCGGGCTAGGCAACCGGACTATAATGCTTTAACACTTTCACTTAGCCATAGGAGCTTGACAGTGGGACTCTTTAGGTAGCACTTTAGTGGCGAATGCGCTTTGCCCGAGTTCGGAGCGCGTACATGCCTGACCGAGAAACGACCCTTGGTTAAAGCGGAGGAATTCAATAAATCCCTACGAGTCATCGAGTGGCGAACAGTCTCGCGCTACATCATGACAGTCGGTTTTCGGCTTTCTCTACTGAGGTGCTCACTCGGCCGAACCGGGGCACAATCGCAGTAGTTCTCCTGGTGCTACCTTAGCCGATAGAGCGGAACGTAAGGTGGCCGAACTCAGGAGCCGGGCAACCCAACATATGACCAAAATCATGATTCGGAGCTGATGCATATAGTGCCAAAACTCGCGACGCCGGACACTCCCTAAGGTGTTCGCTCTTTATCAGTACGGGTGAGGCAACACCCTAAAAAAAAGAGCCCCTAGTGTCCAGGTACGAGCAAAAATTCTGGCGTGGCCACATGCCAAAACGCCAGCCTCCTCCTTGGTAATAGTAGAAAAAACTAGGGGATGTATAGCAGCAAGAGACAGTAAAAAAGGTTTACACAGGGTCTTAATCTAAAAAGAAACCTTAAGACGGGTCCCTACTGCACGTCTGCGCCTGTGTCTCCGCTGTGCCGTGTCCTGGACGGGCGCCGCACGCCGTTCATCTGTAAAAGAGAGGAACTGAATTGAAAATGGGTTGTGCGGAATAAAAAGATAATAAACAAAATATAAAGTAAAAAATATATGAAGTTGAGCTTTATTGTCTCTGCGTATAGCCCCCGGTACGGGGGTATATGGCGTTTATGAGCCTGCGTTGATGATGGACTTGTGCCGAACTCGTTGAGTCTGGGTCCGTGGCCTTTGATGACTTATAAAAATAGTCTTTTGGCTGGCGAGGCCACTTTATTGTGCGGCTGTTTAAGTGGCCGCGCAGTCCTCCGTTTGGAGGAGGCGTATTTTAGTGCGCTCCCTTTAAAGAGATGATGCCTCGTGGACCGGGCATCTTAAGTGTGAGAGATGCGTAATGCGGTATTGCGTTAAAGCGAGCGAACGCTCCGCGTCCCATTAGTGCTTGATAGCGACTTGAAAACGGGACTACATGGAAGGTCAGCTTTTTGCGACGAAAGTTATTGGGAGAGCCAAATATGACCACAAGCCGGAGAAAACCCATACAATGGGTGTCCGGGCCTGGTGCTACCCCTTGAAAGGAGGTTTTACTGTGGCGGATTCTTGCTGGGTTTATGCCCATGCGGTGGATTGTATCCTGATATATCAGGTTTAGTCCACTGCCGCCATCCATAAGGACATTGGTAAACTGGAATCCATCGATTATTGGATCCAGTATCAGGGCAGTCCGGCCTGCATTTTTGATATTTCTAGAATAATCTAGCTGATAAAAAATGATTGGCTTTACTGACCAGTGGCGGGACTCCTGAGGGGAAAGTTTGATTGTACGTAACTTTATGGGTGCCATACGTTTTGTTACGTGAAGTAAGTTCACTGTTTTGACTTCTTGCGGGAAGTTCTTTTGTTTCCTGGTATTCTGCCTTTGGGGTTCGTCCTCTTCTTCACTTGGTGTGTCGAGCCCCTTGTGTTCGGCGTTAAGCTGTCCGGATGGTTTAAAAACCCAACAATCTTTGTGGGTGTGATTGGCAGGCTTCCTAGGAGTACTGTGTATCTGACATATTCTGCCCAGGATTCTATTTAAGCTGGACGGATCATCCCTGTTATCCTGAGGGGGTGGTTTTATTTGATTTTGCCGCGAGCTTTTGAATCTGGCATTGACTGCCGCGCTCTTCGGACTTTTTCCTTTGATTCGGTGACTGTCCTTATTTCGTCGCGGTTTTCCGTTTCCATCCCTGATTTCGGATGTACTTGGTCGCTGGGGCTGCACCGTGCCAACCAGCTGTCCTCTCCTGCACAAAAGCGGGTCATGAGGCTTGTGAGTGCGGCCATTGTTCTTGGCTTTTCCTGGCCGAGGTGTCTGGCGAGCCATTCGTCTCGGACATTATGCCTTGAAGCTGCTAAGGCTTCGGCGTCCGGACAATCCACTATCTGATTCTTTTTAGTAAGGAATTTGTTCCAGAACTGTCGCGCTGATTCTCCGGGCTGTTGAGTTATATGACTGAGATCGTCTGCGTCCGGAGGGCGGACGTAGGTCCCTTGAAAATTTGCTCGGAAAGCGTCCTCGAGCTCTTCCCAACTTCCAATTGTGTTTTCGGGAAGGCTTTTAAGCCAGTGCCGGGCTGGCCCTTTAAGCTTAAGGGGTAAATATTTGATGGCGTGGAGATCATCTCCTCTAGCCATGTGTATGTGGAGGATATAATCCTCGATTCAGACTCCTGGGTCTGTTGTTCCATCGTACGCCTCTATGTTGACGGGTTTGAATCCCTCTGGAAATTCATATTCCAGGACCTCATCGGTGAAACATAGGGGGTGTGCGGCGCCCCTGTATTTGGGTGTGCCGGATTCTGATGATAGCTTTTTTGCATTGCTTGTGAGAGCTTGCTTTCTTGGCCCGTAAATGGAGCTGGCTGGGCCATGATGCGAGTCTTTAATTGGGTCGCATGCCGCATTGAACGCGGCGCCACTTGCCGTTTTATGGTGGCCGCGTGGTCGTCTATCCGATCGTATGGCTTTTTTATTTTTCGAATGCGAGGGCTCTAGGGCCTCTTGATCGAATTCGGGTAGTAGTTTTCTCTTCGGATAGCTTTTAGTGCGGCGGCTGCCGCCGTATTTGTCTGCGGTCTTGATTACCTTGCTCCATCTTATTCTGAGTGCATCTTCCGCCTTCTTTAGCTTCCGCTTCTGCTTTTTCAGGCTGCGTGCTGTAGCAAGGAGCCTTTCGTGGAGATTCTTCTGCTCTGTGGTTTTATCCGGTGTGAGATCGTCCAGAGTTCTGTTATGGCCGGGGGAGGGCTGTCTGTCCTCTCTATCCGCGTTGCCCTGTTCGGACGGTTGCTCTGAGGCGCGCTCGTCGTCTGCCAGCTCATCCTGCTCTATGGCTGGGTCTTGATCGAGGCGGGGCTTGGCTCGGCGTTTTCGTCGCCGCTTTGATTGCTTTTCGGAGGGTTTGTCCCTTTTTTCGTCCCCTTTTTCCTCGTTGTCGTTTCCTTTAGGGGTATCCACCATGAATACATCATTAGGTGGGGTGGTGGTCCAGCGCCTTATAGGTGCTGGTTCCTATTCGTCTCCATCTTCGTCGTCCATACCGTCGAAGTCTTCGGATCCGAAGTCAAGCATGTCGGCTAAATCATCGACAGTGGCTATCAAGTGGGTGGTGGGTGGGCTTTGAATTTCTTCGTCGTCCGAATCCCAACCTCGTAGGCCATAGTCCGGCCTGGGCTCTCCCGATAGAGAGAGAGACTTGAGAGAATTCAGGATATCACCGAAAGGTGAGCACTGAAAGATGTCCGCGGCGGTGAACTCCATTACAGGCGCCCAATCGGATTCGATCGGCGGGGGCGCGGAAGGCTCGGAGTTCGGAGAAGATTCCGGCTCCTTGGAGTCCTGGGCTGTGCGGAGTACGGGGCTGGCGTTCGGCTCGATCGCCTTTGAGATCGCAGCCCCCGAGGTGACGTCCAACCGTTCATCCTCAGAGAACGCAGCGGACTCCGAGTCAAGGATCGGGGCCGGAGCGTGTGCGGCCTCTAGGGTACTATTCGGAGGCAGAGCTATATCATGCCCCTCGAAATAGTGCGGCGCGCTTGGCTGTGGCTCGAACCCGTCGAAGGTCAAGTCTCCGCGGATATCAGCCGTGTAGTTTAAACTTCCAAACCTGACTTGATGGCCAGGGGCGTAGCTTTCGATCTGCTCCAGATGACCAAGCGAATTGGCCCGCAGAGCGAAGCCGCCGAAGACGAAGATTTGTCCGGAGGGGAAAGTCTCACCCTGGACCTCATCGTTGTTGATGATCAAAGGAGCCATCGGGCCTAAAAGCAACGACACAGAGGAACTCTCAATGAAAGCACCAATGTCGGTGTCAAAACCGGCGGATCTCGGGTAGGGGGTCCCGAACTGTGCGTCAAGGTCGGATGGTAACAGGAGACAAGGGACACTTTACTTTACCCAGGTTCGGGCCCTCTCGATGGAGGTAAAACTCTACTCCTGCTAGATTAATATTGATGATATGGGTAGTACAAGAGTGGATCTACCACGAGATCAAGGAGGCTAAACCCTAGAAGCTAGCCTATGGTATGATTGTGTATGATGATGGTTGTCCTACGGACTACAACCCTCCGGTTTATATAGACACCGGATAGGGTTAGGGTTACACAGAGTCGGTTACAATGGTAGGAGATCTCGAATATCCGCACGCCTAGCTTGCCTTCCACGCCAAGAAAAGATCCTTCCGGACACGGGACGGAGTCTTCAATCTTGTATCTTCATAGTCCTAGAGTCCGGCTGAAGGTATAGTTCGGCTATCCGAACACCCCCTAATCCAGGACTCCCTCACTTGTAATACAACAATTATTTTAAAAAGTGTTCTCAGAAATGAGCTATCATGCGTGAAGATTCATGGCTTTCAAGCCAAATGATCAATCTTATGGCCACATTCATGGCATAGTTTGTTCAAATGATCTCATATTGTGCACAAAGGTGCATCTTGGAATTCCAAACAATGTTGCCTAAGGGAGTTTTCATATTCTTTGCACGGAAAATTCATTTTCCATTTTCCGAGTGCCCGAAATGAGTTTTTTTGTGTGAAGGAACTACCATATATTTGTTGCAAAATTGGACCAAATCAATTTTCTAAAATACTAGGCCATATTTAATGCACAATTGACCAAATGTTTGGGTGTCAAAAGCTTTGGTCCATCTCTGGTGAAAAAGTCAAATTTTCGTCGATTCAGTAGGAAGCGGGTCAAATTTGAACTGTAGCTGCCTCATAGTATCTATAAATCATTTCTAGGTACATAAGTATCTATTTAATCATAGAAACATAAATTTTTTTCCAAGATTCGACCACTAGCTAGGAACGGTCAAGCCCGCCGTTTTGACCGCATTTTGAAACGGGCATAAAAAATTCAAAAAAAATCAAAAAATTGGAAAACCTTCGCATCGTGCCATCATATGTGACCAAGTTTCTAGGAAAAATAAAAAAACTTGTAATACGACAATTATTTTAAAAAAGTGTACTCAGAAATGAGCTATCATGCGTGAAGATTCATGGCTTTCAAGCCAAATGATCAATCTTATGGCCACATTCATGGCATAGTTTGTTCAAATGATCTCATATTGTGCAAAAGGGTGCATCTTGGAATTCCAAACAATGTTGCCTAAGGGAGTTTTCATTTTCTTTGCACAGAAAATTCATTTTCCATTTTTCGAGTGCCCGAAATGAGTTTTTTTTGTGAAGGACCTACCATATATTTGTTGCAAAATTGGACCAAATCAATTTTCTAAAATACTAGGCCATATTTAATGCACAATTGACAAAATGGTTGGGTGTCAAAAGCTTTTATCCATCTGTGGTGAAAAAGACAAATTTCCGCCGATTCAACACGAAGCGGGTCAAATTTGAACTGCAGCTGCCTTACAGTTTGCTCTTTATTTTTTCCAAAAATCATTTCTAGGTACATAATTATCTTTTTAAGCATAAATACATGGTTTGGTGGTGATACATTGAGGTTTGGATGGTGGCCTAGGGCCCCAACTCCAAAGCGCATAGACTCGGATGCCCGCCGCATGGTCACCGCCTGACCGTGGCGTTGCCATGCGTTCTGGGAAGCCTAGGCATGTCTAGTAGGTTTGGCACTCCCCAGGCAGATGCTTGGAAGAAAATAACAAAAGAAGAATCTCACGAGGAGATCGAACAATGCTCAAACATGACTTAGCACCCAAGTGTTTGATTAGTGGTACGGGAAATGCACATGGCCAATGGGCCCGAGTTTTGGCTGAGAATGATCATCTACTAAGGACACTATCTTGGAAAATTTGCAGCTCAAATGGAGGAGCCTAGGTGTCACTTGCTTTGTAACATACCACATTGGACAGAAATATAAATGTTGAAGCCACACTCACATGTATTGTTAGATGGGGCTCAAATTTTGTGGAGAGCAATGATTTGGCAATATAGAAGATGTGGAAGAAATTCAGCTCATTAGGATATGCCTAGCTAGTACTTCCTTCACAACAGTTTGAGTTGAACAAAAACTTTGGAAATTTGCCGAGGTAGATTTACCAGGCAAATGGAGTTGAATATTGTCATGAGGCAATGATTTGGATAGTAAAGAATGCCCAATTTTTTTGGGAATTTTGGGAATGACAGAAATATAGGTTGCTTCACAACCTAGCGCAAAAATTGACACAAGGACATGACACATAGGCAAAACTGATGAGGTGGCGCCTAGTCATAGAAATCAACCACAACTTACAAGGTTATAACCATCTATATTGGTCATGACCAGCTAGAAATAAGGCAGCGGATCAGTGCTGACTGCTTTATGACCATTTCGTGTAAGGAAATTATGACCTTTCTGACCAAAATGGTCGATATGGTTTAGCGTTTGGAGCCCCCCGAACAGCTTTTGACCAATTGGTCTCAAATGGTCATAGATCTATGACCAATTCTTCTAGGGTCACTGCTAGAAGGTCACTAGTTGACATATTTCTTGTAGTGACCCCACGCATCTTCCACAACTTTTGGCAGTGTCGAGTCCCTCTTCCAGAAAACCTCATATCGCCTGCTCCTCCCACTCGTCGGGGCCGGGTCTGGCTCCCCCTTTAGAAAGACCACGACATGATCATAGCAGGGTGTCGGGATATGCTCAACTGCAGCAAAGGCAAACATATTACGCCACGCGTTCGTGGCGACCGCTCGATCCAGTCTTACTCTCACATTGGCTACCCTACTCCTCCTGTTATCATATGTGAAAGGTAAGCCAGTGAATCTCAAATCCACTAACTCACAGATCTCAAGCGTATCTCGAAAGGCTAGCATTTGAGCTTTGATACGACTCCAATGTATCTATAATTTTTGATTGTTCCATGCTGTTATATTATCATTCTTGGATGTTTTATAATCATTTTATATCATTTTTTGGTACTAACCTATTGACATAGTGCCCAGTGCCAGTTGCTGTTTTCTGCATGTTTTTTACATCGCAGGAAATCAATATCAAACGGAGTCCAAACGCAGTGAAACTTTTTGTGGATTTTTTGGACCAGAAGACATCCAGCGGGCCGGAGAAGCACCTGGGGGATTCCCCGAGGGGGCACAACCCACCAGGGCGCGCCTGGAGGCCCAGGCGCGCCCAGGTGGGTTGTGCCCACCTCGGTGGCCTCCTGCACTACCTCTTTACTCTATAAATACCCCAATATTCCAAAAACTCTAGGGGAGTCGACGGAAATCAATTCCAGCTGCCGCAAGTTCCAGAACCACCAGATCCAATCTAGACACCATCACGGAGGGGTTCATCATGTCCATTGGTGCCTCTCCGATGATGCGTGAGTAGTTCTTTGTATACCAACGGGTCCGTAGTTAGTAGCTAGATGGCTTCCTCTCTCTCTCTTTTGATTCTCAATACAATGTTCTCTTGGAAATCCATATGATGTAACTCTTTTTGCGGTGTGTTCGTTGGGATCCGATGAACTTTGAGTTTATGATCAGATCTATCGTTTTATCCATGAAAGTTATTTGAGTCTTATTTGATCTCTTATATGCGTGATTGCTTATAGCCTCGTATTTCTTATCTAATATTTGGGTTTTGTTTGGCCAACTTGATCTATTTATCTTGCAATGGAAAGAGGTGCTTTGTGATGGGTTTGATCTTACGGTGCTTGATCCCAGTGACAGAAGGGGAACTGACATGCATGTATCATTGCTATTAAGGATAAAAAGATAGGGTCTATTTCTACATAAATAGATCTTGTCTACATCATGTCATCATTCTTATTGCATTACTCCATTTCTCCATGAACTTAATACACTAGATGCATGCTGGATAGTGGTCGATGTGTGGAGTAATAGTAGTAGATGCAGGCAGGAGTCGGTCTACTAATATTGGACGTGATGCCTATATAATGATCATTGCCTGGATATCATCATGATTATTTGAAGTTTTATCAATTGGCCAACAGTAATTCGTTTACCCATCGTATGCTATTTTTCTCGAGAGAAGCCACTAGTGAAATCTACGGCCCCGGGTCTCTTCTTTATTATATTTGACAGTGCGATCTATTTTATTTGCTTTTATTTTCAGATCTATTAAACCAAAAATACAAACATACCTTGCTGCACTTTATTTTATTTGGCGATATATCTATCGAATTATTAAAACTTTCTCATGCCCGTTTGCCAATTTCTGACGCCGTTGCCCGAAAGGGATTGACAACCCCTTTAATACATCAGGTTGCGAGTATTTGTTATTTATGTGCAGGTGTCGTTCACGTAGTGTTGCTTCATTATCCTACTGGTTCGATAACCTTGGTCTCATCACTGAGGGAAATACCTACCGTTGTTGTGCTGCATCATCCCTTCCTCTTTTGGAAAATACTGACGTAGTTCAAGCAGACATCTAAAGGAATTTCTGACGCCGTTGCCGGGGAGACATCATCAACATCCAACAGGTTCCTAATCAAAAATATCATTTCCTTGCAACTTACATTATTTTCCATTTGCGTCTCATTTTCCTCTCCCCCACTTTACAAAAAATTACCGTTTTATTCACCCTCTTTTTCGTTTGCCGTTTTCTTGCCCGATCTGTTTTTGAGTGCAATCTCGTTGCGTAGTCACAATGACTCAAGAGAACACCAAGTTGTGTGATTTCTCAAATACCAACAACAATGATTTTATTGGCACTCTGATTGCTCCCGCCACTGGTGCGGAGTCTTGTGATATTAATACTGCTTTGCTGAATCTTATTATGAAAGATCAATTTTCTGGTACTCCTAATGAGGATGTCGCGTCCCATCTTAACACATTCATGGAATTATGCGATATACGAAATAAAAAATATGTGGACAATGATGTTGTGAAGATGAAATTATTTCCTTTTTCTTTGCGAGGTCATGCAAAAATTTGGTTTTCTTCGTTGCCTTGCAATAGTATCGATTCTTGGAATAAGTGCAAAGATGCTTTTATCACTAAGTATTTTCCGCCTGCAAAAAATATTTCCCTTAGAACCAAGATCATGAATTTCAAGCAACTTGAACATGAGCAAGTTGCACAATCTTGGGAAAGGATGAAAATGATGCTAAGGAATTGCCCAACTCATGGGTTAAATCTTTGGATGATCATACAAAAATTTTATGCGGGGTTGAATTTTGTTTCTCGTAATCTTTTAGATTCCGCCGCGGGTGGTACTTTTATGGAAATTACTTTGGGTGAAGCCGCCAAATTGCTTGATAATATTATGGCAAATTATTCACAATGGCATACCGAATGAGCTCCTACTAGTAAAAAAGTTAATTCAGTTGAAGAAATTTCTTCTTTGAGTGAAAAAGTTCATGCTCTTATGAAATTGGTTGCTAGTAAAAGTGCTCCTATTTATTTCAATGATATGCCTTTTTCTACTTTGATTGAGCAAAATAGTGATGCAACAGATGTGAATTTTATCTCGCGAAACAATTTCAATAACAATGCTTATAGAGGTAATTTTAATCTAGGCCTTTTCCTAGTAATTCTCTAATAATTATGGTAATTCCTATGGTAATCCTTCTTATAATAATAATAGGAACACCTCTGATCTTGAGAATAATATTAAAGAATTTATCAACACTCAAAAAGTTTTCAACGCTACAATGGAAGAAAAGTTGAATAAGATTGATGATTTGCCTAGAAGTATTGATAGAATTTCTCATGATGTAGAAAATCTCAAGATGAAAATTTTTGTGCCTAAGGTTTAAGAATCAATTAGAGATCTTTATGTTTCTATGGATGATAGTAAGAAAAGAATCGCTATGCTTAGAGCTAGAAGAGAATTTTTAGAAAAAGCGTTTTCTAGTGATTCCTTTCGTAAAAATGTTGAAGATCTTAAAATGATTGGTGTTCCTTCTATAGATTCCTTGTTTAGTAAAATTAATATTGATGAAAAAGGGATTGTAGAAGAGTCAACTTTAGCTAGAAGGCATCCCGCTAATTCGAAGGGTGAAAATCTAGTTGAGAAAATTGATAAAAGTGGGTTTAAAGAGGTCAAAGCTTTAACTAGTGACTTGCCCACTCTTTTGGATTTCAAAGACTTTAATTATGATAGCTCCTCTTTAATTGATTGTATTTCTTTGTTGCAATCCATGATAAATTCACCCCATGCTTATGAACAAAATAAAGCTTTTACTAAACATATTATTGATGCTATGATGAAAGCTTTGGAAGAAAAATTGGGATTAGAAGTTTCAATTCCTAAAAAATACATGATGGGTGGGAACCTACTATCAAATTCAAGATTAAAAATTATGAGTGTTTTGCATTATGTGACTTGGGTGCTAGTGTTTCTACAATTCCAAAATCTTTATGTGATGTGCTTGGCCTTACCGATATTAAAGAATATTCTTTAAATTTGCACTTGGCATATTGTACTATTAAAAAGCCTATGGAAATAATTAATATTCTTGCAAATAGGAATTATGTGCCCATAGATTTTATTGTTCTTGATATTGATTCTAATCCGTCTTGTCCAATTATTCTTGGTAGACCGTTTTTACGCACTATTGATGCCGTGATTGATATGAAAGAAAGCAATATTAAATTCCAATTTCCACTAAGGAAGGAACGGAACACTTCCCCAAAACAAGAATTAGGCCACCATATGAATCAATCATGAGGGCATCTTATGGATCTCGAAACATATATGAGATTACTTAGATCCTTTGTTTTATGCCTAGCTAGGGGCGTGAAATGATAACACTTGTTGGGAGGCAACCCAATGAATAAAATTTATTTTTGTCTTTTGCTTTCTGTTCTTGAGTGTTTGCACAATTATGCTACTGTTATGATTGTGTTTTTTGTGTTTTAGTTAGTGTTTGTGCCAAGCAAAGCCTTTAGGATCTTCTTGGGTGATAATTGTTTTGATCTTGCTGAAAAACAAAAACTTTTGCGTCCAGAGTTACAATTTTTAAACATCACAGAAGCGACAAAAAATTCCTAATTTTTTTACAGTAGATTGATATACAAATTGCTTACGTTGTCCTAACTTTTCAGTATTTTTGGAGTTACAGAGGTATTCGAAATATCCAGATTTCTACAGATTGTTTCGTTTTTGACAGATTCTGTTTTCTTTGCGTTGTGTGCTTGTTTTGATGATTATATGGTTTTCTTTGAAAATATTTTGCCATAGAAAAGTTGGAATACATTAGATATAATGCAAGAATAAAATATGAATGGGTTGCAACAGTACTTATAGTAGTGATTTGCTTTCTTATACTAACGGATCTCACGAAGGTTTTGTTGAGTTTTGTGTGATTGAAGTTTTCAAGTTTTGGGTGATGTTACGATGGATGAAGGAATAAGGAGTAAGAAGAGCCTAAGCTTGGGGATGCCCATGGCATCCCAAGATATTATCCAAAGTGAGCAATCAACTAAGCTTGGGGATGCCCGAGTGGCATCCCCTCTTTCTTCTAACGACCATCGGTATTTTACTCGAAGCTATATTTTTATTCGTCACATACTATGAGTTTTTCTTGGAGCGTCCTGTATGATATGAGTCTTTGCTTGTTTTGATTTTTATTCTTAGTCATGAATCCTTGCTAGACACACCTATTTGAGAGAGCCAAAATTATGCCATGACTTGTTAGAATTGCTCTCTATGCTTCACTTAAATCCTTATGAGCTATGGAATTGCTCTAGTGCTTCACTTATATCTTTTTGAGCATGGTGTGCTTTAGTATTTTTGAAGATATGCTCTCTTGCTTCACTTAGATTTATTTGAGAGTTAGTATTTTTTAAGAAATTCTCTCTTGCTTCACTTAAATTAATTTGAGAGAAAGAAGTATTATGCTCATGATCTTCACTTATATTTGTTTGAGCTTATCAAAAGCAACACATGAAAATTAGTCCCAAAGTGATAGATATCCAAGAAGGATAAAAACTTTCACGAAGATCATTGGACAAAATAAACTGGATTCCTTGTAATAGTTTTGAGATATGATGATGTGATATGTGAGTCATGTTGATGAGTAATTATGCTTTAGTAAGAATATTGGTATTAAGGTTTGTGATTCCCTATGCAAGCACAAAAGTCAATAGTTGTGCAATGAAGTTACATCCTACTTGTGGTGCATTATTCGGTGTTAGTTATGCTCAATGCTCGCTTATGAGATTTTTTGTTTCTTGGTTGGTCGCTTCTCAATCTTTTGCTAGCCTTCATTTTGCACTAAGTATGATCACTACTTGTGCATCCAAAATCCTTTAAACTAGTTTTGCCACATGAGTCCACCATACCTACCTATATGCGGTATTCTTTTGTCATTCTAAGCAAATTTGTATGTTCCATCTCTAATTTTCAAAATAAATTTCTCTTTTGTGTGCTCGTACCGCTCATGAACCGGTAGGGGGTGGCTAATATATTTCCATGCTACTCCCTTCATTCCTAAATATAAGTATTTTTAGACATTTCAAATGGACTACAACATACGGATGTATGTAGACATATTTTAGAGTGTAGATTCACTCATTTTGCTCCGCATGTAGTCACTTGTTGGAATCTCTAGAAAGACTTATATTTGGGAATAGAGGGAGTAGATATGTTATTCTCACGATGAGTGTTTATTCACTTGTCATTGCACGAGAGTAAGGCAAAGATATTAGGGATGCCCAGTCCCGAAATGAAAAATGATTTCACTTTATGTTGTCAAATAATAAATTCCTTGGAAAGTGTTGGTATGGAAGGCACCCGTGGATACGGCTAGCCATGGAAAGTGAAAGTATGGTTGAAAAAGGAATAAACTTTAATTTCTGTTTGGGAACCGCCTAGGATATATCTAGCATGGAAAGTATTGGGAAATACTCGATCGTTCTCATTGACAGGAAAAGCATGCCTCCCAAAATGTTTTTATCTCTATCTTTTTTGCTTTGATCTCTCGCACCTCTACAAATCCCTACTTCCCTCCGCGAAGGGCCTTTCTTTTTTACTTTATGCAATTTTTATTTTTAATTTGAGTATCCATCTTCTCTTATAAAGCACCAACTAAGGGGCTATGATCGTACTTGAGCATTGGGTGTAGCTAATATGCGAGTGTGTTTCATGAATGGGTCAATGATTGAGCATGATGGGCTAGGGATAACTTATTTTAGCGTTGATATTTTGAAAGACATGGTTGCTTGTTGATATGCTTCAGTATTAAAGTCCTCATGTCAAAACTAGACTATTTCTTTGAACCATATAAAAGTCCAAATGTCCATGCTACAAAGAAAAGAATATGAGATGAGCATGTTAGGCAGCATTCCACATCAAAAATACTATTTTTTATCATTTACCTACTCGTATGGGGATGCTGATACATCACCAACGCATCTATAATTTTTTATTGTTCTATGTTGTTATATTATCATCCTTGGATGTTTTATACTAATTTTATATCATTTTTTGGTACTAACCTATTGACATAGTGCCCAGTGCCAGTTGCTGCTTTCTGCATGTTTTTTACATCGCAGGAAATCAATATCAAACGGAGTCCAAACGCAGTGGAACTTTTTGTGGATTTTTTTGGACCAGAAGACATCCAGTGGGCCGAAGAAGCACCTGGGGGGTGCCCCGAGTGGGGCACAACCCACCAGGGTGCACCTGGAGGCCTAGGCGCGCCCAGGTCGGTTGTGCCCACCTCGGTGGCCTCCCGCACCGCCTCTTTACTCTATAAATACCCCAGTATTCCAGAAACCATAGGGGAGTCAACGAAAATCAATTCCAGCCACCGCAAGTTCCAGAACCACCAGATCCAATCTAGACACCATCATGGAGGGGTTCATCAGGTCCATTGGTGCCTCTCCGATGATGCTGAGTAGTTCTTTGTAGATCTACGGGTTCGTAGTTAGTAGCTAGATGGCTTCCTCTCCCTCCCTCTCTCTCTCTCTCTCTCTCTCTCTCTCTCTCTCTTTCTTTTTTTCTCAATACAATGGTCTCTTGGAGATCCATATGATGTAACTCTTTTTTGCGGTGTGTTTGTTGGGATCCGATGAACTTTGAGTTTATGATCAGATCTATCTTTTTATCCATGAAATTTATTTGATCTCTTATATGCATGATTGCTTATAGCCTCGTATTTCTTATCTAATATTTGGGTTTTGTTTGGCCAACTTGATCTATTTATCTTGCAATGGAAAGAGGTGCTTTGTGATGGGTTCGATCTTACGGTGCTTGATCCCAGCGACAGAAGGGGAACCGACATGCATGTATCGTTGCTATTAAGGATAACAAGATAGGGTCTATTTCTACATAAATAGATCTTGTCTACATCATGTCATCATTCTTATTGCATTACTCCGTTTCTCCATGAACTTAATACACTAGATGCATGCTGGATAGTGGTCGATGTGTGGAGTAATAGTAGTAGATGCAGGCAGGAGTCGGTCTACTAATCTTGGATGTGATGCCTATATAATGATCATTGCCTGGATATCATCATGATTATTTGAAGTTTTACAATTGCCCATTAGTAATTTGTTTACCCACCGTATGCTATTTTTCTCGAGAGAAGCCACTAGTGAAATCTACGGCCCCAGGTCTCTTCTTTATTATATTTGCCTTTGCGATCTATTTTATTTTCTTTTATTTTCAGATCTATTAAACCAAAAATACAAAAATACCTTTCTGCACTTTATTTTATTTGGCAATCTATCTATCAAATTATTACAACTTTCTCACGTCCGTTTGCCAATTTCTGGCACCGTTGCCGGAAAGGGATTGACAACCCCTTTAACATGTCGAGTTGCGAGTATTTGTTATTTATGTGCAAGTCCGCTCAAGTAGTGTTGCGTGATTCTCCTACTGGTTCGATAAACTTGATCTCATCATTGAGGGAAATACCTACCGTTGATGTGCTGCATCATCCCTTCCTCTTTGGGGAAATACCAGCGTAGTTCTAGCAGACATCAAGCTTCTGCACGGGGTGTGACCAAGAAGTGTTCAAAATTCCACATTGCCTCATTGAAGTCACCAATCACCAGCCAAGGCAAATCACTGACGGTTCACAAGTTCTGAAGCTTTGTCCACATAAAGTGTCTGTTCTCCACACGCGGCTCTCCACTACACAACCCCTTCACGAACTCTGATAATTGTACCAATATCTAAAAGTGCAACTAATCCCTTGGTGGTTTTGGTAATTCATAACAACATATAGCTCATTGAACTAATAGCCTTTGAAGATTATTTTTTCAGAAAGCTCAATGATTGGCATGGCATGGACTAGAGATGTGGACCCCTCAAAATGCTAAGGACGAATATTGGCAAAACCTCAAGACTCTTCATTTCTATTTTAGTGATCCAAGATCACATTGAGTCCATAGGAAAGCCAATATTATTAAAAGGGGATGAGGTGTTGCTTACTGTCTACTTGCTCAAAATGCTTAGTGATATGCTCCAAACCCCTTAATCATCTTCTCAAATCCAAATATGTCCTAAAACTAAAGTGAAACTCGGCCTCACCGATTTGATTTATCCGGCGCTACCGAGTTCACTTGACATAGCCATAGCCAGAAACCCTAATCAGTTCAGTCTAACCGATAGGGATCTCGGTCTCACCGAGATGAGATTTCAAACTCTCTGTTTCCCTTCGAAACATTTCAGTCTAACTGAAATGAGCGATCGGTCCCACCGAGTTCGCAATGCAAACTCTCTGTTTATCTTTCATAACGTTTCGGTATCACCGAAAGGAGCGATCGATCCCACCGAGTTTGCCTGACCAACTCTCTGTTTGCTTGTTACTGAAATCGGTCTCACCGAGTTGAAGTAATCGGTCAAACCGAGATCAAGTTTTTCCCTAACCCTAGCTCATCAGTCCCATCAAGTTGATCATGTCGGTCCCACCGAAAAACCTAACGCTCACATTTTGAACTGAATCGGTCTCACCGAGTACACTTATTCGGTCTGACCGAGTTGGTCGTTTTGTGTGTATCGGTTAAATTTTCTGTGGAGGCTATATATACCCCTCCACCCTCCTCTCCATAAGTGAGAGATCCATCAGAACGTGCCTACACTTCCAGCATTCATTTTCTGAGAGAGAACCACCTACTCATGTGATGAGACCAAGACATTCCAATCCAACCACAGGAATCTTGATCTCTAGCCTTCCCCAAGTTGCTTTCCACTCAAATCATCTTTTCACCATAGCCAAATCTGTGGGAGAGAGTTGAGTGTTGGGGAGACTATCATTTGACGCACAAGAGCAAGGAGTTCATCATCAACACACCATCTATTACCTTTTGGAGAGTGGTGTCTTCTATATTGGTTAGGTCACACTTGGGAGCCTCCGTCAAGATTGTGGAGTTGAACCAAGGAGTTTGTAAGGGCAAGGAGATCGCCTACTTCGTGAAGATCTACCCAAGTGAGGCAAGTCCTTCGTGAGCGATGGCCATGGTGGGATAGACAAGGTTGCTTGTTCGTGGACCCTTCGTGGGTGGAGCCCTCCGTGGACTTGCACAATGGTTATCCTTCATGGGTCGAAGTCCCCATCAACATGGATGTATGATAGCACCACCTATCAGTACCACGCCCAAAATCTCTGTGTCTTCATTGCGTTTGCTCCTCCAAACCCCTCCCTTTACCTTCATATGCAATGATTTACATTCCGCTGCTATACTCTTAGAATTGCATGTGTAGGTTGATTGCTTGACCTGTTCTAAGTTTTTAAAATCTGCCAAGACTTAAAATTAGGAACCGACTAGATTTTTATTTGGTCAAGTAGTCTAATCACTCCCCCTCTAGACCTACTTTCGATCCTACAAGTGGTATTAGAGCTTTGGTATCCATTTTCCTTGATTTCCATAGCTTTGGTGGTCGTAGCCTTGGTTTTACAACCTTGGAGAGTATGGCGTCTAGTGAGGGAAATTACCACCGTAGAGGTCCTTACTTTGATCGCACTAATTTTGCTAGTTGGAAGCATAAGATGAAAATGCATATCCTTGGACATAACCCTGCCGTTTGGGCTATTGTGTGTATTGGCTTGCAAGGTGAATTCTTCGATGGAAGGGAACCGAATCGTGAAGCTACCGCGGAAGAATTGAAGATGTTGCAATACAATGCTCAAGCTTGCGATACCCTCTTCAACGGATTATGCCCCGAAGGATTCAACAAAATCAGCTGTCTTGAGAATGCAAAGGAAATTTGGGATACTTTGATTGATATGCATGAAGGTACTGAGTCCGTCAAGGAATCCAAATTGGATATGTTTCAAAGTCAACTTGACAAGTTCAAAATGAAGGTTGGTGAAGGTGCCGCTGAAATGTACTCTAGGCTTGCTCTCATCACAAATGAGATTGTCGGCTTAGGAAGTGAAGAGATGACCAACATGTTCATCATCAAGAAGATCCTAAGATCCTTGGATGAAAAATATGATACCGTGTGCACATTGATCCAAATGATGCCCAATTACAAAGATCTCAAGCCAACGGAAGTCATTGGTACAATTGTTGCTCATGAGATGTCACTCGAGGATAAAGAAAAGCTTCACGACAAGTCTAGTGGTGCTTACAAAGCTACATGTGATGCTCCTACATCATCAAGTGAGAAACAAGTCTTCAATGAGGAATTGAGCCTAATGGTGAAGAACTTCAACAAGTTCTACAAGAGTAGAAGCAAATAAAGAAGTTCCAAGTCAAGGTCCTACAATGACAAAAGATCTTCTACTCGTGATCGCAATTGCTACAATTGTGGAAGACCCGGACACTACTCAAGTGAGTGTACGGCTGCCTACAAAAGAAGAGAAGACTCACCTACAAGGAGAAGCAAAAGAGAAGAATCACCTCCAAGAGAAAGAAGGAGTAGAGATGATCTTTATGAACGAAGATCCTCTCACAGAAGCAAGGATCCAGAAAGGAAGGACAAGTCATCAAAGATCTACACAAGACGAAGAGATCAAGCTCATGTTGGTGAATGGGTATCCAGTTCCGACTCCCACAACCACTCCGAGAGAAGTATCACTCCTACTCTTAATATACTCAAGATGAAGGTGTTGCCGGTCTCGTACTTGTGTCATTCAACTCCTACGACATATTTGATTCACCAAATGAAGGGATCGGAAGATGCTTCATGGCTAAAGGCCCAAAGGTATCACAACCCGAGTATGTTGATTTCAATAGTGATGAAGATGATTTGCTAGGTGATGATGATTTACTTGTTGACAACTCTAGTGATGAAAACTATGATAAACTTGCTATTGATCATGCTAATCAAGATAAAATGAATGACGATGACAAGAAGGAGATTGAGCGTTTAACTAAAGAACTAAACACTCTTAATTTAGCTCATGAAACTACCTTAGAGGATCGTCGAGAGCTTTTAAAGACTCATGAGAAGCTACACTTTGAAAAGCTCAATCTAGAGCAAGAGCATGGGTTCTTAAAAGCAATCAATGATGATCTTCGTAAGAAAAGTTCTTCTTACATTGCCAAGCATTTACTATTGTCTACTTCCATGCCACAAGTTAAATCTAGTAAAAAGTGTAAGAAAGATTCTATTCTAGTAGTAACGATAATCATGTTAAATCCAATGTTGTTGCTTCTAGTAGTTCTCTTGATTCGACTAATGATTCTCTTAGCCAAGTTACACTTGAGCAAGAAAATAGCTTATTGAAGGGAATTATAGAGAAAGGTGTTTACAAAAGCCTTGCCGGGAGTAAGCAGTTTGAGGAAATTATGTACGCAAGCAAGGAAGGCATAGGAAGAATCAAGGTGTTGGTTTTGCATGCAAGTTCAATGCCAATGGAGTTGAGTGGAAAGAAGATCAATACCCCAAGACGAAGTTTGTTCCTCAACAAGAGAAGTATGATCCCACTTCTTTCAAAGGAACACAAGCACAAGATGATCTTCCACCACAAGACCACAAGCTAAAGGGAAAGTACAAGCTTCAAGAGGAGATTGATTTATTTGAAGAAGCTCCTAAGGCCTTGGTCAAGTGGGTTCCCAAGACTACATCAAGTTCTACTTCATCAAGTACAACTACAACTCCAAGCATTCCCATCAATATGATGTGGATCCCGAAGAAGAAGAACTAGAGAGTTCTTGAGGGTGACTCCGCCAACATACTTATCTCATATTCATTTGGCAAGGATAAGTGCAATCAACTTCAACATCTTGCACTAGATCAAGGAGTCACAGACCCTCTTGTTGGTAAGACAAGGGACAAGGTAACCTAATGCTTTCATGGACAACATCATGTGTGAATTTCACTCTATGTCTATGGATATCCTTGTATGTTCCTTGTGGGACTAACCCATGTAGGTATTGAAAGTGCAACTCACTCCAATGGATTTCTCCAAATGATCTACATCAACAATGAGCATCTACATCTTCAACACCTACATGAAGTCATCATCGACAAAACCCAAGGTTACTTCATCCCTCTTAGGGGGAATATCACATCTAGGGGAAGCTTTGCTCTAAAAATTGAGCTAAAGCAACTCTAATGGTGTGAACACAACAATGTTTTATGTAAAAGTGGTAACCCCACTTGTGCTTAAACGATGAGTATGACCTACGATCAAATGTTCTCATTTGACTCCTCGGTCAATATACTCATATATAGATGACCTAGTCATCCCCAATTGCTTGATAGATGCTAGAGTGTTTGTGCAAGCTTTGTCACATATTTTATTTGCTATCTTATCGTGTGAGCATGTTGATTGCATATTTTCCTCATTCAAGGACATCCATTTGTTGCTTTGGTTGTTTGGCTTTATCTTTTTCTTTTGGACAAATGGACGGACAAGAATGCCTAAGAACTCCCTCTAGCTATCTATGCTTTTATCGTCTCCAACTCTATTCATGCTACATCACAAAGTTTGAACAAGTCAAATTCGGATCCTCCGGGTGAGGAGCACTCGGAGTCACCGATCCGTCAAGGGCTTAACTTCCAAAACCTCTTAGTGCATTTCGGTCTGACCGATCCATTCCATTCAGTCATACTGAGTTCATTAAGTTGATCTAGGTTTTTTTATCTCGGTGCAACCGATTTGAACCCTTAGGTCTCACCGAGTTGCAGCAACCGCTTGCGATTTTGAATCTCGGTGCCAGCGAGTTGTTCCACTCGGTCACACCGACAGTGTCTGGATATATATACCCGGGTCGAAAATTTGTAAATTTCTCAAAACCCTTCGCCCACGCCTATCCAGCTCTACCGACTCGTGGTCTCCGGATCGTCTCCTTGTCGCCCGCGACCTCTTGCCGCTGGTGCCTCCGCCGTCAACGGGGATCTTCGCTGCCGTTGTCGCCGTAGCGGGTTCATCACCAAGATAGGGTATGAACTCGACCCTTTGTGCTTTCCCCACTCCGATTCTTAGCACAAAGATCAATGTCTGTATTCTTGCCATGATTGAAAGGACTCTATCCACTACAAAACTCCGTTAGATTAGATTTGATGCAAAAAATTAGGTTTAGGTTTCCGCCAAACTCATCTCGGACCGACCGATATTAGGATTTCGGTCTCACTGATTTGGCCCAGGCCATTGCACATGTACTACTCGGTCTGACTGAAGTGTACGAATCGGTGTGACCGAGTTTACTTTCTCTGTGAAACCCTAGCATCTCGGAGTCACCGAACTGTGTCTCGGTCTGACTGATTTCACCAGTTTAGACTCTAAAGCTGCTTCGGTGTCATCGATTTTGTAATATCAATAGCTCCGAAATGCTTTCTGTAGAAAACTAAAACTAAGTTTTTGACTCAGTTGTTTTGCAAAATGGTTGTGCTTTGTGATACTCATCTACTCCATCTCAACCTATCTATTCATAGGGTCATCTTTCAGTGTCAGAGATGTCAGACCAGAGTGATAGCCAGAACAAGTCTGAGGAGCACCAGAATCTCAGTGAGGACACTAGTCCCTCCAATAGCAATTGTGATGAGGGTAGCAGAAGCACCCCAAGCAACCTGTCCAAGGCAGCAACAAGGACAAGGAGGAAGAGAAATTCAGATTCTGAGGATGAAGACTTTGTAGTTGATGAAGAGGTCACTTCCAAGAAAAAGTTGATCAAGAAAGAGCAAGTAGCTGCTACTGCTGCTGGCATTAAGCCAGGGAGAAAAAGAAGGCTCCTACTCAGAGGAAGCCCACGTAAAAAGCTAGAGCTTCAACAGAAGAAACCATGGAATTCACTCTTGAACCAAGATAAGAAGAAGCTGCTGGAGGAAAGAAAAGAAAAGAAAAGAAAGGGTCAAGAAGACCATTGCCAGGGTGATTGGCAGATCCTCAATCATGAGAGACCTAGCTGAAGATGAAGAAGAGGAAGATGAAGAAGATGTTGCACCAGCTCCTAAAACTCAGAAGCTCATGGGAGATGCAATCAAGTCAGGGGATGCCCCATCCAAGCCCAAGACTGCTCCTAAGCAGTCTGCACCTAAGAGAAGTACCAGAAACATCCCTACTACATAGAATAACAAGGCCCAACTGCCTGAAGTTCAGGAAGATGAAGAGGCCCAAGTGCTTCGAAATCTCAAGCCCAAGATTCCAGACCATGATGACAATCATCCTATTGCAGAAACCATGAAGATAAGGAAAGATGCGGGTCTCAGATTGTGGAGGTAGATAGACCCCTATGCTACAAGAAGAAGGACTATTGTAGACTACAGGTTCCACACCAAGGAACAACTGGATTTCTATGAGACTATCCTTCTAGACAAGAAGCCCATTGTAGTGACATGAGATGGGTTGATTGGTCATACATTGATGAAAATGAAGATCACTTTTGTGACGCCCGGATATTTAGGCTATAGTAACCCTCTACTAAGGATGCCACGTCAACGCGATGACTGTTATCAATCTCGCGATGATTTAAATCCCGATCGAATTCAAATTTAAAATAAAGTTAAATGATAAAAGTTTTCAAACCGTAAATCTAAAATATTCACAATATGCTACAGATTGCCCTGATCATTGCCATGTTGAAACCAACTTCACTCGACTCACAAGTAAATTCCTAACAATTAATAAGTGGTCCAACAATGAATAAAATGGCCTTTTCAAAATTAACGATTATTTATTTAACTCCAATTGCCCCCAAACTTTTTCTGCTAGCTCAAATTAACCCATATTATTTATGTGCCAAATTTCATGTTCACCAAAAATCGTTTGGTACAAAAGGAAAATAGAAAACGGTGTCAAAAATATAAAACAGAAAAGGATAAAAAGAATATGGGCCTAGAAATCTATTGTGCACATGGGCCCTAGTGGCCTCGGTGCACACACGGCCTAGCCCACCTCGTTCCATCCCCCCTCCTATCGCTACAGAGGATGGGGGAGGGCGTGGCGGCCATCCGCCGGCCACGCCTGCGCCAGGCCGTGCGTGGCGCCATCCCCGACCTCCCCGATGCCTTCAAGGCATCCCGCGGCCCCCCAAACCCTAGCAAACCCTAGCCCTCTCCCTTCTCCTCCCTCGCGACGTTCTCTCCTCCGCAACATACAACCGAACGGCGCCCTCCATGGCCGCCGTCGTCGTCATGGCCACCGGCTTCCCCGTCGCCTGAGAAGATGCCCAGGAGGACCACCACCCTCGACTCCATCTACCCCGAGCATCGAATCAAGCCGGGACGTCTCATACGCTCGCCATCAACTTGGTCATCTCCGCGTACATCGTCGCCATCGCCGTCGTCTTCGTCACGTACATCGCCGACCGCCGCCGTCGCTTCACACCGCTCCGGTCTACCCTCGGCCTCCTCGACCGCGCCCCCGAGCTCGCTGTGAGCTTCTCTCCCGGATCCCCTCTTTCCCTCCTTCGATATGTCGCCGTTGAGGCCGTCCCCGCGCTCGGCCGCCATGGCGGAGCTCGCTCCGCGCGTGCTCGCCTGCGGCCCTGAACACGCCTCGCATGCTCGCGCCCGTCCGCGTCCATGCCCGCGTTCTCCGTGCCACCCCCGTACTGTGCCTGGCCGCCCCTATGCGCGCCTTGGCCACGCGCCTCGCCCACTCCCACCTCCGCCAGTCGGTGCCTTGCCCGCGCCTTGCGCCTTCCTTGGCCGCGCTTGGCCGTAGCCGTCCTCTGCCTGCGCCCGCGCGTGCATGCTTGTTCACACCCCTGCTGCTCCCGCCAGTGCTCTGCTACGCGCGCGCTTGCTCCTGCTCTGCCTGCTGCTTCTTGCTGCTGGTATGGTGCTGCCTCTACTGCTTGTTGCTCGCGCGCTGCTACTGCTGCTTGCTCTACCCGCTCCTAGTTGCCGCTGCTCCGCTAGCTACTACTCCCTCCGTTCGGAATTACTTGTCTCGGAAATGGATGTATCTAAATCTAAAATACGTCTAGGTACATCCATTTATGCTACAAGTAATTCCGAAGGGAGGGAGTAACCTGCTAGCTACGCTGCTCTGCTGCCGTCGTTTGTTGCTACTGATATGCTGCTTCGCTAATTGCAGCCGGCTGGCCATGGCCATGGCCGTGAGTGAGTGTGCTAGGTGTGCGCAGCGTGTGTGTGTGGTGTGAGTGGCCGGTGTGCCATTGCAGTGGACCGGCCCTTGTTTAATTAGGCTAAATAAGACAAGTTTAGTAGTACTAATTTAATACTAAGTTAGTCTAGTACTAGATGACATGTAGGACCCCATTAAATTAGTTAGATGTTTTATCACCCCAAAAAAAGTTAGATATTTTATTAACCCAAGTGGAAATGACATGTGGGCCACGCCTGCCCCTTTTGACTAGTCAAATTGACTTGGTCAATTCGGATCACATCAAAATAAAATAAAACCAGAAATTTTCAAAAAACAATAAAACTTTGAAAAATAATATAAAATAAACTGTAACCCGGTTGAAAATACTTTGTACATGAAAGTTGCTCAAAACGACGAGACGAATCCGGATACGCAGCCCGTTCATCCGCCACGCATCCCTAGCATAGTGAACACGCAACTTTCCCCCTCCGGTTCACCTGTCCGAAAACGCGAAACACCGGGGATACTTTCCCGGATGTTTCCCCTTTTCGCCGGTATCACCTATCCCTGCGTTAGGTCACCTCTAGCACAACGTATTGCCGCATCTTGCTTTGTGTTACATTTGATTGCTCTGTTATTTATTGTGTTCCCCCTCCGTTACTTATTTCCGGTAGACTCCAAGACCGCTGCCGATGTTCGTGTGTTAGACTACATCGAAGACACCTCTACTACTTGCCAGAGCAACCAGGCAAGCCCCTCCCTTGATCGCGAGATATCGCCTATTCTTCTCTATACTGCTTGCATTAGAGTAGTGTAGTATGTTACTGCTTTTGGTTAATCCTATTCTGTTGCATAGCCTGTCATTGTAGCTACAGTTGTTACCCTTACCTGCTATCCTACTGCTTAGAATAGGATGCTAGTGTTCCATCAGTGGCCCTACACTCTTGTCCATCTGCCATGCTATACTACTGGGCCGTGATCACTTCGGGAGGTGATCACGGGCATATACTATATACTTTACACTGTTACATTACCTATGATACTGTTCGGAGATGGGGGCTGAAGGGGCACGTGGTTCCACCCAGGTAGTGGTGGGCCTGGGTTCTCGACGGCCCCAGGCTGTTACTTTCTGGCGGAGCGACAGGGCAGGTTGAGACCACCTAGGAGAGAGGTGGGCCTGGCCCTGGTCGGCGTTCGCAGATACTTAACACGCTTAACGAGATCTTGGTATTTGATCTGAGTCTGGCTACTGGCCTATACGCACTAACCAACTACGCGGGAGTAGTTATGGGCACTCGGCGTCGTGGTATCAGCCAAAGCACTTCGTGATGTCAGTGACTGAGCGGTGCGCGCCAGAATGGACCGCGTAACGTGACTTCCGTTGTACTGGAAGTTGCTAGGTCTGCTTCCGGCCGCGTTCGCAACGTGCAGGTGTGCTAAGGGCGATGGGCCCAGACCCCTGTGCGCTTAGGTTTAGACCGGCGTGCTGACCTCTCTGTTGTGCCTAGGTGGGGCTGCGACGTGTTGATCTTCCGAGGCCGGGCATGACCCAGGAAAGTGTGTCCGGCCAAATGGGATCAAGCGTGTTGGGTTACGTAGTGCACCCCTGCAGGGAAGTTAATCTATTCGAGTAGTCGTGATCTTCGGTAACAGGACGACTTGGAGTTGTACCTTGACCTTATGACAACTAGAACCGGATACTTAATAAAACACACCCTTCCAAGTGCCAGATACAACCCGGTGATTGCTCTCCAACAGGGCATCGAGGAGGGGATTGCCGGGTAGGATTATGCTATGCGATGCTACTTGGAGGACTTCAGTCTACTCTCTTCTATATGCTGCAAGACGGAGGCTGCCAGAAGCGTAGTCTTCGACAGGATTAGCTATCCCCCTCTTATTCTGGCATTCTGCAGTTCAGTCCACTGATATGGCCCCTTACACATATATCCATGCGTATGTAGTGTAGCTCCTTGCTTGCGAGTACTTTGGATGAGTACTCACGGTTGCCTTGTTTCCCCTTTTCTCCATTTCTATACCCGATTGCTGCGACCAGATGATGGAACCCAGGATCCAGACGCTACCTTCGACGGTGACTCCTACTACACTGGAGGTGCCTACTACTCCGTGCAGTCCGCTGACGACGACCAGGAGTAGTTAGGAGGATCCCAGGCAGGAGGCCTGCGCCTCGTTCGATCTGTATCCCCGTTTGTGCTAGCCATTTTATGGCAACTTGTTTAACTTATGTATGTACTCAGATATTGTTGCTTCCCCTGACTCGTCTATGATCGAGCTCTTGTATTCGAGCCCTCGAGGCCCCTGGCTTGTATTATGATGCTTGTATGACTTATATTATTTTTAGAGTTGTGTTGTGATATCTTCCCGTGAGTCCCTGATCTTGATCGTACACGTTTGCGTGTATGATTAGTGTACGATTGAATCGGGGGCGTCACAAGTTGGTATCAGAGCCGACTACCTGTAGGAATCCCCCTTCCACACTCCTTGGCAGAAGTCGAGTCTAGACATTGCAAAACTTTTACTAACATGGCTGTGCGGCCCATGGGCCCACGTCGCCATTGGGTGGTATTAGGATCTTTTATTCCTTGACCTTTACTCTGGGGCTCTCATCTCTCTTCTATTCAGGTTAAAATAATTTTTGCTAAAATCTAACATTAGGATCTCGTTATCACTTTCACCCGGTGATCACCTTATTACCGATGATCGTCTGCTGCACGTGAAGTCCGTGAAGATACTCTCCGCTGTTAACCCGAGAACTTGTGTTCATCGCGTTTGCAATTCCCCTTCCACCGTCAACCCTTATGGATAACTACATGCAGTTGTTATTCTTACATTCATCCCAAGTTGGTCTTGTTATTACAAGATACCCCGAAATACTCGTCGTTGTTTTGATAATCCTTTGAGCTTACTGCCTTGCTGTTCTTTGTCACCTGAATACCCCTACGGATAATTCTCGCACTTATCGAGTATCCGCTCATCCCCCAGTTGTTCATGTGTTTCACAATGGTTTTTGAAATACTATTCGATCCTCCAAAAATCCTCAATAGCTTATTGCTCTGCAATACTTGTCTGCTTGCATTATGGATGCTTTCCACATGTCTGGCAATATTCGTTAGTATCCTTAGACACCGTCATTTTGATCCTATTGATTCAACATGAGTGCGAATGCACGCAATCCTCAGTTGATCCTTTTAAATTATCCTTCCGGCTCAGACGTCATTTGGATATGAGCTGGTTCTTGACCAATCAATGCCTTGATCGTTTGGTATTCCAAGTCTATTGAACTTATTCATTTTCGATCAGAACGATTGCTTCTGATCCCTCGATTTGGAAATCATAAAATTTCTTTGCATTAATCTTTGAATTAGTCAGTTGTTTCCATGATCCGATGCCTTGGCATTCCTTCTTCCTTAGATTGAGTACCGATACTCACATCAGCCCCGTTGTGGACCGCCATACCCATTGCCGGGTTATTATCCGACAATGTCCTTCACAACCAAAATTCTTGTGAGTTCTTTACCTGATACATAATGCCCTTGGTAAATTGTATCATCTGCTTGGCCAACCATGCTCTGCTTTCGAGCTGGTGGTATTTACTATTGAAGCTTGTGGTATGTGTTTCCACGATACCCCGATGGGTTGAACCTATGCCTTCCTTAATCTCTGTGAACCCAAAAGTTTTCACGGGTCATACTCCTCTGGTAGTTCACCAGGTAGGTTTTCACACTGAAATCATTTTTTATTAGAGCAGTGAATGGATGGTCTCGCATTGGAGAAGTGGGAGTCGACCTTGAACTTTGTGTTCATGCCCATGGAAACAATGTAGATCATATCATTAAAGCTTCTCTTCAAATAAATATTTCCTTGGTATAAGTTTATCTTATATCTGGGATCTGGCATTTTGCAATCGTTGTTCCGGCCATGTTCCCCTTTTATATACCATTTCTCGGACAAGTTGAAGTACTTGTCTTCTGCAGAGCATTAACCTAGTCCAACCTCTACTTGATCTGTCGTCGAGTATTACCCCCCTGGTACCTCGAGATTATCATGGAACTACATAGCTTCTTATGAGTTCTTCATCAAGTGCTACATTCCCACTGATTCCAAGTTTTCACGGGCTCTGAGTCATTAAACACTCAAAAACACTGATAACTGAACTGAGGCCGCACTACGGTTCAACAACTCTTCAGTAATCTCCTTTAAGTACGAGTTTGTACACGGTCACGCCATTCCTAGCATGTTTGGCTATATCATTGTCGTGATGATTTTAATTGTGCTACCTGGTCCTTATTCTCGGAGCACCAATTTACGACGATAGCTAAGCTTACGTCAAATTTCCTCGTCATACCCTTTCACCTTAAACAACAAGCTTGAGTTCGAGTTTGTTTCTTAACTGTGGTTCCAATAACCTCTTGCTTCATCATTCCTTTGACTTGAAGTCCTCGCTGATCGATTACATCTTCAGGAAATATCTCGAAAAAATTTGTCATGATCATCATCAACATCTTGACTCCTTCCTGGATATCAATTGAATTCATGATGAGAAATACCATCCTTGCCCTCGATGATTTGTTTTATCATCGATCATTTTATTGCCTTCCATTCAACACAAAATTGTTCGTGTTTTGTGTTATACCTTGAGTTCCTTGCTATCCAGCATTTGTTCTTCTTTACCTTGGAGTATTACCATCGTTTATGTCAAGAATGTCGTGAGAATTTCACCACCTCTGGAGAATTCTTGATATAAGTGATGCTTATCACGATCACCATTCTTTTCCTGGTCATCGTGTTGTTTCTTACCAGAATACCGACAAATTGACTGTGATGTGTAATTCCAAAACTTCTAGCAACCTATTGCTTGAAGTATATGGTCTATATTTCATTCTTAGACCACCATTCTGACATTGATCATGCTACTTAAGCCCATATTTCGGGTGCACCTTTCAACCAATATTTAAACTGTGTATGTTTTGTTCAAGCATACATCATTATATCATTTGATCTGACTAATGTTATCTCCTTGTTCACATAATTGTGGAAACCCGTCTTTTGGAAATCTTGATGAATTGCCGCTGAGTTCATCAGCTACCACCTTATCCCTTCATTGGTTTAATGATGAGCTCTTATTTCAGAACTCGCTTCCATAGTAGATTTCCCGAGAATCTTACAATGTCGTCTCATCAATTTGTTTTGCACCTTTTCTTCTCAGGCATCCTGAGTCCGAGGTACCCTAACACCGATCAGATCTGAATCTCGGTCAGATATGATGGTTGGAACATTTTTCCAAGAGTTATAACACTAGTGTTTTATGACCCGGTAAGGTGATGGCATGTCCAGCACACCTGGCCGGATGACCTGCTGTTATAGTTTCCTTATTAGCAAGGTTATACATTCTTCCATGAGGAAATAGTAAGACTTACTCTACAAGTTATTCCTGATGGATCCTTCCTGTTTCCAAAGTTTGATCTTCACCTGATGACCAAGTCAATGCTATCTCGAAGCATGTCTATGATACTCCGATTTTCAATAGGAACATTTGAAGCCCAATGTTAAATGTTTCCTGCTCAATTATCTAAACACCGCTATATGGGTAATGTCATGAAAATTCTTTAGGAAAATTCTCTCCCGTACCTAAAGAATTTTCTACATTATATCCTGTCATGGATATCATGCTCTGCTTGTCTTTGGGAAGGATATACCCCTGAAATATGTGTTTAAACACATTTTCCTTTCCATTGTTCTGTTTAAACTGATAATCATATTTTTCTTTCCATTGTTTGGTTTAACCTTTCTTGTGATCTATATGATCTAGGCAGTCATATTCTCCTGCTTATGTAAACACCTCGGTGTACAATTCTGTCAGCAAGACCCTGTTACTATTGTTGATGACATTTCGGTAACCATCGATGGAGGAGAACTTTGCCTATTGGTCCGCCTCATTTCAACGAGCAGGAAAATGGTTCTCTTCGTCCCTCGCCCTTGGTACTGACGTTGTTGCCAACATAACTGATAGGCTAAGCTCTGGCCTGTCTTGCTATCATGACCATGCAAGATGTCACCGCTCTTTCTACTTTTACCCACATGGTGGGCCCATAACCCACAGGTCCCAGGATCGAAACCTGACTCTCCTGTACACCCTGTTGTCAAAGTTATTCCTCGCGCTTGACTTCTTATGTAATTCACGGGCCACCTGCCAAGTGATCTATTCTGGTATCAGGCGCAATACTTATTCCCATTGCTCTGAATCCCTTTCGCCCTCTGTTTCAGGCAAAGGACGGATGCCTACCCGCTTGGAGCTTCTTGTTGCCCATCCTTACCTTGCTATCGATAACTTTCATGAATTTCAACTCGAGAGATGCCTCTATGCCACGTTCACTGAGATAGCCCCTAGATACCTAACATATATTGAGCTCCGTCCTTCTCGAGTTTTTCCCCCTAGCTTTCCGTAAGTACGATGGAGATCGTGAAGGAGGGATGACGACTTCACCATGATGACCTGAAGCAGAGGAATCAAGACATCAACGCTATGGATCAACCTCTTCGAGAAGAGCAACCAAGGCCGAGAAGATCCGTTAGAATTTTGTAACCAGGACTTCCCCCGTACTCCTTCTCTTAAATCTCGGGACGAGATTTCTTGTAGTGGAGGAGAATTGTGACACCCGGATAATTAGGCTACAGTAACCCTCTACTAAGGATGCCACGTCAACTCGATGACTGTGATCATTCTCGCGATGATTTAAATCCCGATCGAATTCAAATTTAAAATAAAGTTAAACAATAAAAGTTTTCAAACCGTAAATCTAAAATGTTCACAATACGCTACAGATTGCCCTGATCATTGCCATGTTGAAACCAACTTCACTCGACTCACAAGTAAATTCCTAGCAATTAATAAGTGGTCCAACAATGAATAAAATGGCCTTTTCAAAATTAACGATTATTTATTTAACTCCAATTGCCCCCAAACTTTTTCTGCTAGCTCAAAATAACCCCTATTATTTATGTGCCAAATTTCATGTTCACCAAAAATCGTTTGGTACAAAAGGAAAATAGAAAACGGTGTCAAAAATATAAAACAGAAAAGGATAAAAAGAATACGGGCCTAGAGATCTACTGTGCACATGGGCCCCTAGTGGCCTCGGTGCACACACGGCCTAGCCCACCTCGTTCAATCCCCCCTCCTATCGCTATAGAGGACGGGGGAGGGCGTGGCGGCCATCCGCCGGCCATGCCTGCGCCAGGCCGTGCGTGGCGCCATCCCCGACCTCCCCGACGCCTTCAAGGCATCCCGCGGCCCCCTGAAACCCTAGCAAACCCTAGCCCTCTCCATTCTCCTTCCTCGCGCCGTTCTCTCCTCCGCAACATACAACCGAACGGCGCCCTCCATGGCCGCCGTCATCGTCATGGCCACCGGCTTCCCCATCGCCTGAGAAGATGACCAGGAGGACCACCACCCTCGACTCCATCTATCCCGAGCATCGAATTGAGCCGGGACGTCTCATACGCTCACCATCAACTTGGTCATCTCCGCGTACATCGTTGCCACCGCCGTCGTCTTCGTCACGTACATCGCCGACCACCACTGTCGATTCACACCGCTCCGGTCTACCCTCGGCCTCCTCGACCGCGCCCCCGAGCTCGTTGTGAGCTTCTCTCCCAGATCCCGTCTTTCCCTCCTTCGATATGTCGCCGTTGAGGCCGTCCCCGCGCTCGGCCGCCTTGGCCGGAGCTCGCTCCGCGCGTGCTCGCCCGCGGCCCTGACCACGCCGCGCATGCTCGCGCCCGTCCGCATCCATGCCCGCGTTCTCCGTGGCCACCCCCGTACTGTGCCTGGCCGCCCCTATGCGCGCCTTGGCCACGCGCCTCGCCCGCTCCCGCCTCCACTAGTCGGTGCCTTGCCCGCGCCCTGCGCCTTCCTTGGCCGCGCTTGGCCGTAGCCGTCCTCTGCCTGCGCCCGCGCGTGCATGCTTGTTCACAACCCTGCTGCTCCCGCCACTGCTCTGCTACGCCGCGCGCTTGCTGCTGCTCTGCCTGCTGCTTCTTGCTGCTGGTACGGTGCTGCCTCTACTGCTTGTTGCTCGCGCGGTGCTACTGCTGCTTGCTCTACCCGCTCCTAGTTGCCGCTGCTCCGCTAGCTACTAACCTGCTAGCTACGCTGCTCTGCTACCGTCGTTTGTTGCTACTGCTATGCTGCTTCGCTAATTGCAGCCAGCTGGCCATGGCCATGGCCGTGAGTGAGTGTGCTAGGTGTGCGCAGCGTGTGTGTGGTGTGAGTGGCCGGTGTGCCATTGCAGTGGACCGGCCCTTGTTTACTTAGGCTAAATAAGACTAGCTTAGTAGTACTAATTTAATACTAAGTTAGTCTAGTACTAGATGACATGTAGGACCCCATTGAATTAGTTAGATGTTTTATCACCCCCAAAAAAGTTAGATATTTTATTAACCCAAGTGGAAATGACATGTGGGCCACGCCTGCCCCTTTTGACTAGTCAAATTGACTTGGTCAATTCGGATTACATCAAAATAAAATAAAACCAGAAATTTTCAAAAAACAATAAAACTTTGAAAAATAATATAAAATAAACCATAACCCGGTTGAAAATACTTTATACATGAAAGTTGCTCAAAACGACGAGACGAATCCGGATACGCAGCCGTTCGTTCGCCACACATCCCTAGCATAGTGAACACCCAACTTTCCCCCTCCGGTTCACCTGTCTGAAAACGCGAAACACCGGGGATACTTTCCCGGATGTTTCCCCTTTTCGCCGATATCACCTATCCCTGCGTTAGGTCACCTCTAGCACAACGTATTGTCGTGTCTTGCTTTGTGTTATATTTGATTGCTGTGTTATTTATTGTGTTCCCCCTCCGTTACTTATTTCCGGTAGACTCCGAGACCGCTGCGGATGTTCGTGTGTTCGACTACATCAAAGATGACCCCTACTACTTGCCAGAGCAACCCGGCAAGCCCCTCCCTTGATCACCAGATATCGCCTATTCTTCTCTATACTGCTTGCATTAGAGTAGTGTAGCATGTTACTGCTTTCGGTTAATCCTATTCTGTTGCATAGCCTATCATTGTTGCTACAGTTGTTACCCTTACCTGCTATCCTACTGCTTAGAATATGATGCTAGTGTTCCATCAGTGGCCCTACACTCTTGTCCGTCTGCCATGCTATACTACTGGGCCGTGATCACTTCGAGAGGTGATCACGGGCATATACTATATACTTTACACTGTTACATTACCTATGATACTGTTCGGAGATGGGGGCTGAAGGGGCACGTGGTTCCACCCAGGTAGTGGTGGGCCTGGGTTCTCGACGGCCCCAGGCTGTTACTTTCTGGCGGAGCGACAGGGCAGGTTGAGACCACCTAGGAGAGAGGTGGGCCTGGCCCTGGTCGGCGTTCGCAGATACTTAACACGCTTAACGAGATCTTGGTATTTGATCTGAGTCTGGCTACTGGCCTATACGCACTAACCAACTACGCGGGAATAGTTATGGGTATCAGCCGAAGCACTTCGTGACGTCAACGACTGAGCGGCGCGCGCCAGATTGGACCGCGTAACATGACTTCCGTTGTACTGGAGGTTGCTAGGTCTGCTTCCGGCCGTGTTCGCAACGTGCAGGTGTGCTAAGGGCGATGGGCCCAGACCCCTGTGCGCTTAGGTTTAGACCGGCGTGCTGACCTCTCTGTTGTGCCTAGGTGGGGCTGCGACGTGTTGATCTTCCGAGGCCGGGCATGACCCAGGAAAGTGTGTCCGGCCAAATGGGATCAAGCGTGTTGGGTTACGTGGTGCACCCCTGCAGGGAAGTTAATCTATTCGAGTAGTCGTGATCTTCGGTAACAGGACGACTTGGAGTTGTACCTTGACCTTATGACAACTAGAACCGGATACTTAATAAAACACACCCTTCCAAGTGCCAGATACAACCCGGTGATTGCTCTCCAACAGGGCATCGAGGAGGGGATTGCCGGGTAGGATTATGCTATGCGATGCTACTTGGAGGACTTCAGTCTACCCTCTTCTATATGCTGCAAGACGGAGGCTGCCAGAAGCGTAGTCTTCGACAGGATTAGCTATCACCCTCTTATTCTGGCATTCTGCAGTTCAGTCCACTGATATGGCCCCTTACACATATATCCATGCATATGTAGTGTAGCTCCTTGCTTGGGAGTACTTTGGATGAGTACTCACGGTTGCCTTGTTTCCCCTTTTCACCATTTCTATACCCGATTGCTGCGACCAGATGATGGAGCCCAGGATCCAGACGCTACCTTCGACGGTGACTCCTACTACACTGGAGGTGCCTAATACTCCGTGCAGTCCGCTGACGACGACCAGGAGTAGTTAGGAGGATCCCAGGCAGGAGGCCTGCGCCTCGTTCGATCTGTATCCCCGTAGTTTGGGGGCGTCACAACTTTCCTGAAGTTCATGAGAGCTTCAGAATGAATGGAGTTGATGCTTTTGTGGGTGAGAAACTAACAAAGTGGAATGATGAGATGGTGATGCAATTCTACTCCACAACTCACTTCTACCTAGATGGCAAGATTGTATGGATGACATAGGGTACAAGGTACCAATCTTCTATTACTGAGTGGGCTGAGTTGATCCATGCTCCTGCAGAGGCAGATGATGATACAGATGTGTATGCCAAGCCCAGGAAAGGCCACAACTCCATGGCACACATGTACAAGAAAATCCAGATGATGCCTTGGAAACACACAAGTTTGGCTCTGTCTACTATCTTCTGTCAGGGCTGCCAACCATCAACACCATCCCGAGGCACACTTTATTGCCCAAGTCTGTAGATGAAAGGATAATCAGAGGGCACTCAACAAACTTGCTGCATATGTTTGATGTGCCAGAGAAGTTCAAGGTGATGACCTTGATAGTTGAGACAGTTAAGAGGACTGCAGCTGACCAGAAGAGATCTTGTGGCTATGCCCCACAGATTCAGATGCTCATTAACTCCAAGGTGGGCACAGGCACATACTTGTTGGACAGAGAGTACCTTCCCTTGAGGCCAAAATTTGAGGATAACACAGTTGTTATGGATGCTTCACACCCTACTTCAGTTGAGGCTCAATCGAAGAGAGAGAAGGCTAAGGCAGACAAAGCTTCAAAGATTCCAGATCCCTCACAGTCATTCTCAAGACCAAGAGGGACCAACTCAGCTCTCTACTTGAGGCCACAATGAGAATAAATAAACACTGGTATAGCGAGGTGCTATACAAACGGTTCTTAACCCCTTTCCGCGATGACATTTGGAACCGTCGCTTAGTGAGTGTGGGCGATAGGGGGGTCCTTCCCACAAGAACCAGAAACCGTTGAGGATATGCCCTCCTGGCACACACGCTCGGTAAAATGAGGTCGTGTGCGACCGTCGAGCACTCAAATACAGAAATACGTATAGTAGTGCTAAAAAAATACAATTATACAGGCAAAATCATTTCCGGTCGTAAGTACATCCCACACAGTCGGTCACCGCTAAACATTTTTGTTCGTATATACATCCCACACAATCAGTCACCGCTAAATGTTTCCGTTCGTATATACATCCCACACAATCGCTCCTAGGAAAACATTTCTGTTCGCAAGTAAATGACACACAATTTTCCTGGTTAAATCATTTGTGATAGCGTTTCCATTACACACGGTGTCGTGGAATTGTCATGTCAGATGTCCTAGTGTGAGGACTTAGTCATGAGGCCAACACATCTATGTGGTAGCTTGTTAGGGGTTGATCAAAATCGAGAGACGCAACACATAAGACAAGGGTTTAGACAGCTTCGGGCCCCGAGAAACATCATCCAGTAATAACCCTGCATGCTGTTTGTGGCTAGGTCTCATTATCATCACGAAGGAGTCGCCGTAAACCGGCTCTCCCAGTTATGTCTAGCCCTCATATTATTTTTTCTCCCCCTTTGGGGAGCCCTACCCCTCCTTATATATGTTGAAGGGGCGGTTTACATGACTAGTCCTAGTTGGATTAGGATTACTCTATTACAAGTGGAGTCCTAGTCTTGCTTCCTTTGTAGGAGAATATTCCTAGTGCTTTCCTCATAAACCGGCCCACCATAACATGAATCGGCCTTATGGGCCTTGGGCCTTGTCATCCGTCTGACCCGCCCGCCGGGTCACCAGTTAGTCATAATGTTCAGGCGGGTTGCTTGTAAACCACCAAGTCAGGGCGGGTCGCCAGTGAATCGCCAAGTGTCAGCCGGGTCTCAAGTAAACCGCCAAGTCCGGCCAGGTCATATTTCCGGCCAGGTCATACCGCGGGGTATATCCCCGACATTAGCCCCCAGTTTAATTTGGATTTATCAATGTTAAACTGATCCTGTAAAACAAACACAAGAACAACCTTGACAAGTCGTACTCCGGGTTAAAATTCTTATAAACCGACACCTGATCATCTTTAAGCCCTTGTCATTTCCTTCTTGATATATGCCCATGAACTCATAGCAAATCTCCTTTAGTAGATACGTTCAAACTTTGTGAATGCAAAAAATCCAGATACTTTTCTTGAGAAATCCGGGTCATTAAGCCAGCTTCAGAGTCAATTTGCTGACATTGGTCTCTTGTAGAGAAATATTGTAAGAAATAATCCACTTGAACCGGCTTCCAAAGCGCTGGATTAAAATATATTGGTCTTGAAATACTCATTGGACTTTTAGCCAGCTTGAAGATGTAAAACTTGCCGGTTTATTATTATCAAAATTTTCTGGTTATAAAACAGACGATGCCGGGTCATAATTGTTGTTGACACCGGGTCATGTAATTGATCTTATATCCATATTACCTGTAGACCCCCAAGTCTTGAGCAGAACAAAGTGATAACTTAAGACTTGCTTCAATATAAATACTACCACTTTGAAGAAATCCATGTTGTTCATCTTAGTTACTAATAAAAACTGAATACTCCATATTATGTAGCCCCCAAGTGCCGGGTTGTCATGCTTGCAGCAACCTGGGACTTGTAATTGCCTGATGCTCAGAAAACTTCAACCAGTGTAACCCCCAAGGGCCGGGTCATTATGCAATAATGAGCACAGACTTTATAAATATGATCATGTAAATTGGAACAACAACATGTAGCCCCCAAGGGTCAGCTCAGTAAGATAATATTGAGCTGGGACTTTATATATACTTAATTAAAAATAATATCATACGATGTAACTCCCATCATGGGGCTTGAACTCACGTCCACAAGGTTAAGAGCTTTGTGCTTTACCAACTGAGCAATAAGCCTTTCAATATAATTATTAAAGCTTGTGTACCTTAAATTTTTTTATAGAAGCAATTGGTAGCCCCCAAGGGCCGGCTCATTACAATGTGATGAGTCGGGTCTTCAATAAGGTGAGCAAAAAAATGACTTTGGATTAGCCCCCAGTGTCATGGTGCATGCTTGCGGCGACATGAGACTTGCATATTTGATGTAATCTCAACTTGAATAATATAGCCCCCAAGTGCTGCGTCGTAAGCCTGCAACGACTCGGGAATATTCCTTCAATTGTAGAATAAATCATATCCATTGATAATATAATAGCCATTGCGCTAAAGCGACTTTGAAAACCTTAATCATAATACTGGTTACTGATAACCATAATAAAAACCAGCCATGTTGGCTATTTGAAGATTTGACTAATATAATCCAATGATTTATGAGCGCATGATTCCAATGGTGCAATCCAAATATATACTGGCGACTTATAATCCCGAGCCAGTCCGGGTTAATAAACACTGGATAATTTATCATCATACTGGCGACTTATAGTCGAAAGCCAGGCCGGGTTAATAAATGCCGGTTTATTATAAGATATTATAAACCTCATCAAAGGAGAAAAAACTTCGCAAATAAAAGCATAAAAAGAACATGCGAGGCTTTTCATGGGCTGCGAGGCCCAAAATTGAGGCTTTTCATGGGCTGCCAGGCCACTGAGTTAAACCATTTTACAAAGCCTTTTAAGATGGACCTCACATTAACCAATCGTCGTTTTAACTTTGACAAGTTCAGGGTCTATGAGATTGACTTGTCAAACGTTCGGCGGGTCATACCAGGATTACCTGGACGGAGTGGCTTACTTAAAGAGGCAGGATAACCCGGGGTTTTAGGTGAATACACCTGGCTTCCAAGCCTGGCTTGATAGCCTATTACAAGGGTGTAGACTCTTTGTTCTTTGAGAAGCAAAGAGGCCCCAAGCAATATTTTGAGCTGTGCTCAGTGGGTGCTTATGTTTGAGTTGTGCTTTTGCAACACTCTCTTTGGCCCGCAAGTGATTTCCTTTTGGCCTTATGCCAATCAAGAGGTGTAGCTATGGTTCGAATACGATCAAGCCCAAGTGATTTCCCTGGTGGCCTTACGTCGATCAAGAGGTGTGGCTATGGTTCGAATACGACCAAGCCCCCAAGTGATCAATAATATGATAAGCCAATAAGGCAGGATACCCATGTTTGAACCGCGCATCATGGCAACAGGTCCTCTTCGGCAACCTTCAACTTTTTGCAAGAGATAAATTCTTCTTGAACCCGGATTTTGAACTGGATATTGAGAGCATCAAAGCTTTGCAAGAGATAGTTTCCTCTTAAACCGGATTTGAACCAGATACTAAGGGCTTCAACATTATGTAGGAGATGGGATTTCCCTTAAACCGGACTATAAACCGAAAGCATCATTGTGAGCCAGAATATTTCTGACAACCTTTAAATTTTCATCAATATAAAAGTAGCCTCTGGGACTGGGTTATCTTTCCCTTCAACGTCCTGGGGCACTTGGATTTTCTAAAACTGGCAAGACTTGCTGAGTCATATCATCGTAGCCCCCGAGTCTTAAGATGACTCAAGGAGTTTTCTTGAGATTCTCCGTACTTGACCATAGCAGAAGGTATATATCATTGGTGTTGATAACGCGATGTAAATCCACAGAAGGTTGAGGTGACTGCGGCGGGTTATAAATGATCCCGTATGAGCTGTGTCAGTAACTCGACCAATGGTTCCTTCCAACTGGCTGTTTGAACTTAACCAAACTGTAGTGACAGCGATTTGTGCGCATGTCCATTGAGCCATCCAGCGCAAACGACGGCTGAATGACAATTTGCCTCCAATTTGTTGGAAGAAAACTGGGCTACCCGAGCAGTGACTGGCTTTATTCTCGACAAATAGCTCATGCAGACAGGTGCGGCCCGGTGTGTTGATGTAGACCAGGCCACGAGAGACGGACAACAAAGACGACCTCAGCTTCAGGGGTAGCACAGATAGCTGAATCGACCGCGGTGTTATAATCCAGTGTTTTTTAAACCTGTCTGGTTTTGACTATAAGTCGCCAGTATTATGTATGGTTAATCCGGTGTTTATCATAACCCGGTACGGTTTTATCATAGACCGGCCCAATATGAAAGGAGTTATTGTTACTCAAGATTGGGCTTATCACCCTCACTACAAAAGTTAGTCAACAAACATTGTGATTCAATGTCACAGGTATCATTTATTTTCATATTTGATTATCTTTTTACAGCCTTGGTTATAAACCTTGGCTATATATCTGGGCATCATGACCCGTCCGGCGGTAAACCGCCAGGACACTTTTGAGCTTTATGTATGCAGGAACAGTTGGAATAAATTGCTATGGATTATGAGCATAATATGTCTTAAAGCATGGCGGATTAACAGTCTCAGGAAAAATAAATATGCGTGATGGCATAGCAGACTAAGTGTTTGAACTAGCCTATTACAAGGCGCTTTAATGCCCAAAAAGAATAATTGTTTTCGGCAACTGTTGCAACACGCAGAAGGCTAAACCGGCCTCCGGATCATGACTCGTCACCAGGCTGACCTGACGGCTATGGATCATCTTGCACCGGTTCATCCTCTTCCTCTCTACCCAGTGGCTGGAAGTCAACATTTGCCCAATCGATCCCAGTTAGGGCTTGGAATACAGCTTCATCCCTTATAAGTGTGGACGGTTCAACGTGAGGGGCATAGGTGTGATTACAGATTGGTGGGATGAGATTATGAGCCTCAGGAGTTGGTGCAACAACCCGTTTGTTGTTGACGTCATAACTCGCCTGATAGTATGAAAGGTCAGCTTCTTCAGCCAATTGGCAGGCTAGTGGACGCATCTCCCTGGTTATGACTCGGAGAGCATCATTGTCAAACTCTGATCCATCCTCCTTTAAGCTCGGAAAGCCCTTACCCACATCCACCGGATCAAGATCAGGCACCCATGCTTTCACTCGGGTTAGTGCAGTCAGAGCACCTACCCTTGCAGCCGATCTTTTGAGTTCTTCAACCCGGGAAGGTAGCATTGACAACCTTTCTAAAGTTTCTTTGATCAAGGTTGGGGGCGGCTTGTTATGAGAAGCAGTGCATATGACTCGTTGTGTGCCGGTATATAACTGCTCTATAAGGGTATAGGCAGCCTTCAGTTTCTTCTGTATGTCAGAGCCCAGATGACTAATGCGAGTTCCTGCATCATTGTAAACATCAGTAAACCGACACTGTATGGGATGATATGATGAAAAATTTAAAGCAGAGATATTTACCAAACACAGCAGCAGTCATGGCATGTATTTGCCGCTTCACACCAGTCAGCTCGTCTACCACCGGTTTAGGAGTTGCTTCTGCGTCCTCGACTCTTTTTTGCAATGCGGATTTTTCTATGTCCCAATCCGCCCGCTCCTTGTTGAAACCCTCCTTCAGCTTTTCCATGGCGGCTAAGGCACTGGTCAGCTCATCTTTCACCTTGGAGGTTTCTGCTTGCTGGGACTTGATGTTTTCTTGCAGATCAGTGGTTTGAGCTTCCTTTTTGCTCAGCTTAGCCTATAAGAGACAGATATATCATGAGTTGGCAGTACATATTTGAAGTACCAAGCACATAACAAGTTATGCACATGATACTTGGGGGCTAATGCCTATTTGCTCATTATCAGAAATTTCTACAAGTCCCAAGCACAATACAAGTATTATTCTTGGCACTTGGGGGCTAATGTATGGTTGTTCAAAGTAGCATTATGGGTTTTATTCTAAAAGTCCCGGTTTACCTTCAAAAGATAAACCGGCCCTTGGGGACTACAGCAGCGAAAGATACAATATTACAATTCTAAAGTACCGGTTCATCTTAAAAAGATAACCCGGCCCTTGGGGGCTAAGCATGCAAAGTTGAGATATTACAAAGTCCCGGTTTAGATTGATATTATAAACCGTCACTTGGGGGCTATTGGAGTTGATGTTTGGAATTGGATATAAGAGAGAAACATTTATGCAGAGTTAAGCACTAGTTACCTCATATTGCTCTTTCATCAAGTTTACTAGACCGGCTTCATAGTCGCGGCTTGTGTACAGACGGTTCAAGAAGCCAGAGTGAATGTCTTGGGCGTTGAGATGGGCGTAGCTTGACAAGTCTGTGTTCCACTTGCCTTTGCCCATAGCGGAAAGTTCATCCTTGGCACTATGCTTGGATAAAGCGACAGGATTGCCAGGAGCAGTTTGGCCAAAGCCAGTAATCATGATGTCATCTTCCTTGTCACCAGCAGCCTTCACTAGAGTTGACGGTTTATCAGTAGCCTTAGCTGGACTTGCCGGTTTATCGGTGTCTCGGACAGGACTTGTCGGTTTATCGGACTAGCCTGATGGGGCAACTTCTACTTGTTCAACAACAAAGTCATAATCTTGTGGTGGCGGATCATCAAGCAGAGTGTTAGCTTTTGCTTCTACCAGATCTGGAGTTTTTTCCGGTTCAATAGTGATATTATCATCAGACGGTTTATTAAGCCGAGCCTTCTTGCTGGGTCTAGGCTTGGCACTGAGAAGAACAAACATAAAGGTCAATAAATCAGGTGAATATAAGATATCAAGGATAAAATTAAAAACATAACTCACCCAGGAACTGTCTTGAGGGGTGGAAGTTGTGTGGCCATTGATTCGCCAGAGGATGAGTGAGGCGTGCCCTGATAATTTGAATCAGACGGATTAAGAGGTTGTCGAAAACAACCCGCCTTGGGGCAAGAAGTATCAGGAATGGAAGAGACCTCGGATCGGCGTTTCTGGACTGGAGTGTTCGGTAAACCGGCGGAGGTAACTACATGGCCGATGTGCCGGGTTGTGCGGCGATCTTCATGTTGCTGCGTCTTCAAAAGAAAGTTTGGGTCCAAGTGAACAAGGGGGTGAGAAAATTTTACTTTCCGGTTTGCTCGACGGATTTTCGGTGTTGGGAGAGGATCTGAACCGGAGGAAAGAATTACCTCTACACCATCAGCTTGACTGCCTTCAGCGTCGTCCTGATAATAGTCATTGTCAATGAGGTGTATGAAAAATGAACCAAGAGAGTCAAGTTCTACTTCGGAGTCCGGATTAGCCAAGTCAGCATCAACATTTGGTTCGGAAGACTCAGTGGTCCTCTTCTTGGCAGGTTTTTTAATAACCTTGGTCTTGGGGCGAGGTGTCTTGGCCGGTTTGTCCTGTGGTTTCTTCTTCCAGAACGGATCATCGCCCTGTCAAAGATGGATAAAATTTTGAGAGAGTATTTAAAAAGGAGCAAGCTAAAACAAAAAAGTTATGATTCTTATAGTTGGCGGTTTATTGGAAACGCAGAAAGGACTTAGCCCGTTCTGGCTACAGACAGCTTCTGGTTCATTCAATATTTTCTTGACAGCCTCAGTAACTTCAGCTTGTGTTAGCTGAATGTCAATATGTCGTTGAGGGTCTTTTAAATCCCCTGTGTACTCACACAGTAAACCAGGGCTCCGGCTTAAAGGCAGAACGCTCCAAGATATCCAGCAGCGAACAAAGTCAACACCCGTTAAACCGTTTGCCATAAAGGTCTAAGATTTGACAATTCTGGTGCATAATTGGATCGTTCCTTGGCAGTCTGCCTCTGAGGAAATGGATGAGTGTTGCTAAGCCGGTGATGACGGTAACCCGCCAGAGGATTCTCATCAGTTGAAGACGTGTCTCGGTAATAAAACCAAGTTTGATTCCAGGCCTTGGGGTGACTATGAAGCTTGGCGTGAGGGAAGCTGACATCTTTCCTCTTCTGAATTCCCATTCCACCAAGTTCAGTATTGGGCCCATCTGTAAACTCAGTACGTCGGTTCAAGTAGAAAAAGTCTCTGAACAGCTCAACGGTGGGCTCCTCTTGAAGATAGACCTCACAAAGTACTTGGAAATTGCAAATATTGGACATAGAGTTTGGTCCAATATCTTGAGGGTGGAGTTGGAAGCTGGCAAGCACATCTCGGAAATTTTTTGAACCGGGAGGGCTAAAGCCTTGACCCAGATGGTCAGCGAACACGACTACTTCTCCGTCCTTGGGTTCAGGAGGATTTTCCGGACCAGGAGCGCTCCAGTGGATGATTGCTTTCTTTGCCAAAGCGTCGGTTGCGACACATCTGTCTAGTTGTTCTTCAGTAACCTAGGAAGGAACCCAGTTGCACTCGTAAACTTGTTTGGCCATTTCAATGGAAAGCTGAAACATGGTTATTGCGTCGATTTATACTTGTCCATTATAAATCTTAAACCGAAGTCAGACATTGGAGAAGGTACAAAGATGAAACGGCTTGGCGGTTTAACAGGGGACTAATGGTACCTACCGGATCATCATTTTTCTAAAAAATTAAACCGCCTACTTTGGTATAGAAGGTACAGGTCTAAGATGCCTAAGTGAGGGAAAAACAAGTTTCACAGGTTGACATGGTAATTTTAGATCTGCAGCGTGTTGGTAAATCAAAATATATTCCGACCTAAAGCGCAGGTGCTTAAGCAGTTTAGCAGATCCAGATGAGTTTTTTCTACACAAAGTAGATGATCTAAGGATGAGAAAGGGGATTATGACTACAAATGTGTAAGAAAGTGGCAGATCTGAGGTCATCATTTACGCTATGAAGAAGAACAGGGAAGAACAGTTTGAAGCCTCGAGGAACACCGAAACCCTAATGATAGATCTAGAGCGAGGGAAAGGAAAACTTACTGATGCTAATAGAGTAGCGGAGGAGCGCCGCGTTTCTCTGGTGCGTTCAGGTTCATGCAACGGCCGGAGTTGAGGTCGAGGGCGGAGCTTGACGACGGCAGCCGCGCGTGAGGGTTAGGTCGGCTCGAGGAGGAAGAAGAAGCAAAGAGGCACGGGGAAAATGTAAAGGACCCCCTGGTCCTATTTATAAAGGCAAAAGTATAAGTGACAGGCGTGAAAATCGAGGAGCCCAAAAGTTGGATATGTGACAGAGTTGTCGCCTCGATTGTCGGAGGCTCATTAATGAAGGTGAGCTATATGCAATCTTTAATAACAGGTGACGTCATGGCGGTTTATCATGATCCTGGAAGCTGACGTCGTGGCGGTTTACAAGATTTATGTGAAGGTGATGAAAGACGAATTTTTCTCAAGTGTTGAAGATTGACATGAACCAGTTCAAATCAATCTGGGGCCTAATGTTGGGGATATTACTACTGGGTATAAACCAGCCAGGAGAGGCCGGGTTACCCCCAAAATGAGTTATTTATATTTGAAGCCCATGAAGACAAGGAGTATGGCGCTTTACGAAGGCCCAGGGCCCAGAGGCGGATTATGGCCTGTAGACATAAACCGCCATATCATATGTAACTTGTGTTGTAAGATAAGAAAGGTACAAACCGAGCCGGACACATTTATGAGCCGGCCTCGGGATTCTGTAAACCGCCGGGCGTCAACTTGTGTATATAAAGGGACGACCCGACGACGGTTTAGGGACAACAAACAATAACTCGAGAGCCAGGTATAGCGGATTTGCTCCCTGGTCATCGAAACCCTAGCAATTCCACAACAACTGGATTAGGCCTTTACCTTCACCGCAAGGGGCCGAACCAGTATAAACTCTCTGTGTCCTTTGTCCGCTTTAACCCCTTTAAGCTAACCCGTCGCGATGGCTCCACGACTAAGTCCTTTCACTAGGCCATCTGCCGTGACAAAACCACGACACACAGTATTAAAATTTTATCGTTTGCGTTATTGAACTCATCACACACGGTGCCTAGAAGAAACTGTGTGTCAAGGCTTGTCCATCACACATAGTTTTTATGTTGTAAACGTTTGCGCCAGGTGGCCTAACGCAAACAGTTTTCAAGAGGATGTCGTGTGTGATTGTTCATTAATCTAACACGGTATATTCCTAGAAACTGTGTGCGTTATTGAATGCATCGCACACGGTGTTTTCTCAATAAACGTTTACAATAGAAAAACCCAATTAGTAGGCTAATTATTCGATTATTAATAATCCATTTATTAATCTAATTGACATTTCATATTAAGCACATAAAATATTTCATTTTCATAATTGAAATGCATCAGAGCACAACATCATATAGCTTCAGCACTCAACTACCCCATTACACAACTACACCAGCACCAAGTTTCACATGCAACATCTATAACCTTTCGAAATTAGCATCATAGACGGTAGATAGACAGATGTATCTCATCTGGAAAACTGCTGAATCAGAAGGCGAATATTGAGCCTTCATTGATGTTGTAGGTCTTTGTAACTTTAGGCCAGTGCCTGTGGATGATTGACCGTCCATCCTTCGTCCTCTTCAGGAACACTTCAATATTGAACCGTGGGTGTTGTATGAATACCTTCCTCGCCTCCTGACCATACATGTGGTTTGAGAGGTAATCATCAGTGAACTGCTTTGGAAAGGCATGAAAACAAGGATGTCCATAAATACCTTCTCTATATTGGAAATGGGGCAAAGGAATAAAAAAGGCAAGGTATAATAGTTAGTACCATCCTGTAGTGAACTGATGTCTTCTTCATTGTGCAAACAAAGATCTTGTTGTTTTCTGCCGCTAAATTATTTATCCAACAATCTTTCTGAGTTTTTTGGCTTGACTGATATTCATGGACAACTCATTTCCCCATATGCAAAAAGGGTCGAACAGTGGGTCAAAACATTTGACAACAGGACCTACATGTGCAAGACCAAATTGTTAAAACTCTAAATATTAGAATGGTTCCTGCAATTGCACAATAATGTGCTATTAGACAATGGACCATGCATGTGCTAACCTCGATTGTAAATCTCAGTGCTTCCCATTGTTTCCCTGCAACACATATAAGGTAGTTAGTCATCATGTTAAGTAAGGGTTCGCATGCTATCAGTAAAATATGTTGATGAAAAATAAGCACATTGCAGATTCATCAAATTAATTCAAGCCACATGGCAAACCCATTTATCCAAACCAAGCATTATTAATAACTAGGAAATATAGCACTTGTATATGTTTCTCATGTATTAAGTGCAGCCAAATTCGATTTATTCCTCACATGCATAATAATACAAAATTCTACCCACGACAATTGGACATCGCATTGCAGAATTGAACCAAGCAGTTAGCTAAACACCACAACAAATGAACCAAACATTAACTGAGAACCACATTGCACAATATAACATACTCCTAATAGAAGATCAGACAGTTAACCAAGCCAAGCATGCTTAACAACTTGGAAATATAGCAATTGTTTTTTTTCTCATGTATTTACTACAGCCAAATTCAATTTATTCCTCACATGGTATACAATAACAGAATGCACCCACAACTATTGAACATCGCATTGCAGAATTGAACCAAACAAAACAGTTAACTAAACACCACAACAAATGAGCCAAATGTTAACTGAGCACCACATTGCACAATATAACATACTCCTAATAGACGATCAGACAGTTGACCAAACCAAGCATGCTTAACAACATAGAAATATAGCAATTATATTTGTTTTTCATGTATTTAGTACAAGCAAATTCGATTTATTTCTCACATGGTATACAATAATAGAATGCACCCACGACAATTGAACATGGCATTGCAGAACTAAACCAAACAGCCAACAACGTCGCGTCGTCGGCGCGCGAGGCATCGATGGTGGCCTCGACGGCGAGGTGCTCCTCCAAGATCTGGGGGTCGACATGAATGGCAGCCATCGCGACCTCATCCGCGCGTGCATCCGTGATTTGCTTCTCCGCTGCCAAATGGTCGTTGGGTTCCTGACTATACTGCGTGCACCATGGCTTAGGGCGGCGCTTATTTGGTGGAGGGGCCGGTGATTTGGGTGGAAGGTGTCGCGTCGGCGGTCGGGGCTTGTAGGATGTGGAAGGAGAAGGAGGATGGTGGTGGGGTGTGGATTACCTGCCTGGATAGGTGAGGCCGAGCAGCGTGGAGGAGGGTCACCGGCGAGGAGGCGGCGCTGCAAACAAAGAGTGAAGGTTTCAACTTGGAAAGGAAGGCGGAAACAGGGGAAATGTGGCTTTTGGTAAGGGTAGGGGGCGGGGAGGTAGATATTTCCGCAGAAGCCGAAAATTTGGAATCGCTTCAGCGAAAAAATTGGCGCGCAAAGTATCATCAGACACGATCCCTTATTCAGAACTATGTACGATATGTGAACATCACAAATGACTCAGATAGCTTAACCCGTGTGTGTTGAGTTTCAACATCAAAAATTTTGGTTCGAATTTCCCTGGTTATAGTGGTCATCCACGTTATTGCATAACTTGGGTACACAAAGGAGACTACAGCACACCCACACTTCTTAATCGAGCAAGTTCAGCAATTAAACATAGCTAGCTGACCTAAACATTACTCTAACAAATTAAAGATCGGCGCTCTTAATTAAACAAAACAAAGAGTACTACTACGGCTGGTGCTCATCGATCTCCGCCGCTGCCTCCATGTCCAACTCGCGCCCGACGGTCTCCTGGGGAAGGGGCTCCATTGCATCAATTGCACTATACTCGGCAAGCATCTCGCCATCCGCGTCTGCCATATCTTTGGAATAGGCCGCCACGAGCTGGGCGTGGGCGGCCGCGATCTGGGCTCTGGCGGGCTCCGTCATGGCAAGGTATGTCCCGTAGGAACGGACGGCTACTCGAACTCTCTCGGTGATTGCCAACTCTTCGGCCGTGGGTTGCCGACCGTTGTCGGAGAAGCTTCGTTCGATTTGTGCGGTGACCGCCATGAGCTAGGCGTGGATGGCCTCGACATGATAAGGTTGCCGCTGCGGAACGGACAGCTGCTATGCCGCTCTTGCCAGTTGTTATCCCCGAGGCAGATGCTGCCGCCGCCGCCTGAGAAGCAACAATAGCCGTTTGGGCTGCCTTGGCCGCCCGGACGCAGACTGCGGTCGCCCTCATGAAGCTTGTTAGCACGCGCCTGGCGACTGCGGCCGCACTCTCGCCGGAGTGGGCTGCCGAAGTTGCCCCCACGATGTGGGTCCACGTCCCCATCTTTCACCGGCGGCGAATGAACAGTGAAATGATATTTGGGGAGTGAGCTAGTGTGCTTGACACGCCGGCTGTGGACTGTAGCCGACGCACCTTCTTGCGTAAACCATAGGCGTACTATACACCAACGGTGCTCCAAGATATTTTGGGCTACATCTCACACAGTTGGTGATAATAAACTGTGTGCGATCTACTTGATTTATCGTCTTGATTTGAATTATGTAATGGGGTCACAACTACAAAGGATGGTGTTTGAATTGCTAGAACTTTTATCTGAAGTGAACATGCAACTATAGGTGTGTCATCAAAAAAATTGGAATTATGCAGGGTTCGTTTGGACATTTTTATACATTAACTTGGTTTTGTAGGCATTTCAGGTGCATAATTCAAATTTGAAGTACATGCACATGCTCTAGTGCATATAAACGTGTTGAAAAATCAAATCTGTGTCCTTGTTTGCATCTTAGGTCCCATGCAAGAAATGGCAATGAATGTCACACACCCTGCCACCGTCACTCGGCTGCAAACATTGAGATACCTGGTTTTTAAATTCTAGTAAATCCAAAAACTCGTTTGAAATTCATGAAACTTGGCACGCTATCATGGAGCGGCATCAACATGCCGTGGTAAATTTTTTGTCCCATTTTGGCCAGGTTTGGATATAAGCGTCTCACAAACCAGAGCTTCTCACAACAAGCGTGATGGTTTTAGTAGAGAACATGCACCTTTGGGGACGAAAAGATATCCGTTGCCTCTTATTGCTTTCAAAAAATTTCGAGTGTCAACATGGAACAACAGGAGTGTTGTGTTTAATTTTGGAATTTTTCGGGGTTCGTTTGGACATTTTTGTACATTAACTGAGATTTCCAGGCATTTTATGTGCATAATTCAAATTTGAACTACATTGACAAGCTCCAGTGCATATAAACTGGTTGAAAAATCAAATATGTGTCCTTCGGGGCTGTCGGATTTCGGGTTACGGCAGACCCTTAAGGTTTGAACTCTGGGGTGCGCGCAGAGATTGTGCCCTCGACCCCTCCGTCTCGCAAAGATCTAAACTACTAAAAGAACAGCACAAGAGACACAGAGTTTATACTAGTTTGGGCCACCATTGTGGTGTAATACCCTACTCTAGTTTGTGGTGGGTGGATTGCCTCTTGGGCTGATGATGATGAACAATACAGGGAAGAACAGCCTCGCGAGGGTCTGTTCTTGGCTAGGGGGATGAACTGTTAGGGGAGTTCAGTCGCCCTCCTCTCTCTCTCTCTGCTGCCTGAGTCTTTCTAGCTGGCTTCCTCGATGATAGATGGATGATCTCTAGATGCCTCTACCCTGGGGGTGGCTAGTCCTATTTATAGGCAAAGGCACTGGGCCTCTTCCCAAATATTGAGCGGGAAGGGCGCCAACAATTGGCCAATTCGAAGGGGAACATCTGGTACACTTATCCTGACTAAAGTTGGTCCTCGCCTGCCAAAGGCCCTGTGGTGACGCTGTTCTGGACTCCACGATGACCTCCTTCCCACCGTTAGACTGGTCTTGGTCTCGTTGCACCGAAATGGGTGCCTTTGCTTGATACTCTCGCCTGCGCTTGCCCCCTTTGCACCAAAGAGGAAAGGGTGACACTGCACGGGCTGGCGCCCGCCTGGCACCCTTGGTGGTCACGGCTTGCGTCATGGGCACCTCGCGAGGTACCCCGCCTTGATCTCTCCGCCTCCTCGTGAGCCAGCCTGATGAGGCCGCGCCTGAGGAAGCGTCGTGTCGTCCGCCCCGCGAGGCTTGGCCCCTCGCGAGGGTCTTGGGTCTTGTGTTGATGAAGATGGGCCGTGCTGGGCCCCCTTTGACCCACGCCGCAGGCCGCAGGCAGGCAAGTCTAGGGACCCCCGTTCCCAGAACGCCGACAGTAGCCCCCGGGCCCAAGGCGCGCATGGACTTGGTCGCGCTGAGAGGCGAAAGGGCAAGGGCGAAGCGCCGCGGGCCCTAACAGCCTGCAGCCTTGTGCGCCGCGTGGCGGTTGATTGGATGTGGGCGTCTCCGCTTCCCCACGACGCCTCGGTGACCGCGCGGATTGGACAAGTCCCTGCATGCAGATCGTGTCATGATTACCTGGGATCGTGGAGGTCGACGGTTGGCCTCCGCCGCCTATAAGTACGGCATCGCGCGTGCCCTTCCGGTCCATTTCTCCTTGCTTTTTTCCTTCTCCTCCATGGCTCCATCGAGGCGGCTCTCGGCTGCGGCAAAGGGGAAGGCCCACCAGGTTGAGCCTGCCTCTCCTCTGCCCAAGCACGGTCGAGGGCGCCCTCAGAAGCACCCCGTAGCAGCCCCGGCAACGTTCAGTGGTCATGGAGATGGCTCCCAGCGTGGTGGCGGGCGAGCCGCTGTGGCCGGGGGACTCGCCTGGGTTGCACGCTCCCCCAGGCCGCGCTTTCGCGCTGTGCAGGTGCAGCCGGAGTTCGTCGTCTGGGCGGCGGAGCCGGCTAGCGCCCGGCTCCGTCTCCCTCGCTTCCTCCTTGGTGAGCTCCCTGCTGGTGCCCCGGGCGGCCTCTGGCTTCACGCGGACGGCTGCTGCAGCCGGGCCTCGTGGGCTGCGCTGGAGGTCTCCGCCACCGGGAGCTTGGCCTTGACGCGTGGCTGGCAGGCGTTCGCCCGTGCTCGCGGCTTGGAGCGTAGGTGCACCCTGTACTTCAGGTTTAACGGCGATGCCACCCTCTATGTGAGGGTGTTTGGGGAAGATGGTCGCTGCGCGGGGTGTTGCCCCAAGGACGATGACCGCGGCCGGGGGCCCCGCCCCGACGATGATGGGGGAGACAGCGCCCGCGCGGATGGCGGTGCCCCGCCCCAAGCTTCACCAACTCTTCTTCCGGCGACTCCTCCAGTGGTGGTCGCAGTCAGCCCTCACGCCGTCGAGCTTGCTTGGGAGGCGGCGACTCGTCTGCCCGTCGCCGCGCCCCGGTGAAGCGCGAGAGGGAGTCCGCCTGAGCCCCGAAGGCGTCCCGAGTCGCTGCCACTAGCCGGAGCGAGGCGAGCCGCGCCGGGCTTGTCCTTTCTTTTCCTTTTGTTTCCTGCGTAAAAGAGAACAGCTGCATGGAGCCCCGCGGGGGCGTGTTGGGGGTTACTGCTGTTAACAATTACCTTGATTTAGCTTTCGCGCTTCTCAGCTATGTGTCTGCACGTAAATAGTTCCCGGCCCCAGCCATGGGGGGCGACCGACCCAGGCCCTGTGTGTGTGTCGCGGTGCCCGAGGGGCACAGACTGGAGGGGTGCTCCCGCAATGGACCCGGGCCGCGAAACCTTAGGACGATTAGAACAGGAACCCTCGCGAGGGCGTTTGGCTGCCCTCCCTCATGAGGCCTTTTGCAAGAGGAATAAAAAACGAGGAGCAGAAATCGACGAACCACAAATCAACGACGGCGATAGTTTCGATAAGACTTCAAATGCGAATAAACAAGCCAATTGCGGAAAGAAATGAAAAAGCCGCGTCCGACACCTAATCTAGTCTTCGACATCTTCTCACCAGCGCGGAGCTAAGTGCTGCCACTGGGCGTGGGAGGGAGCCCCAGGGCCTGAGGCCGGCGCTCCTGAGACTCCGGGGCGTGTACAACCCCACTCATTATTACGTGAGAGTGTCACGGGCGGCGAGCTTCACAGGCGTTGGCCTTCTTCACAGGCTCCGAGCCTTTCTTCTTAGGAGAAATGAGCTTCACAGGCGCTTGCCCTCTTCACAGGCTTGGGGCCTTTCTTCTTAGGAGAAATGAGCTTCACAGGCGCTTGCCCTCTTCACAGGCTCCGGGCCTTTCTTCTTAGGAGAAATGAGCTTCACAGGCGCTTGCCCTCTTCACAGGCTCTGGGCCTTTTCCAAGAAGGGATAGTCTTCACAGGCGTTCGCCTTCTTCACAGGCTCTGGGCCTTTTCCAAAAAGGGATAGTCTTCACAGGCGTTCGCCTTCTTCACAGGCTCTGGGCCTTTTCCAAAAAGGGATAGTCTTCACAGGCGTTCGCCTTCTTCACAGGCTCTGGGCCTTTTCCAAAAAGGGATAGTCTTCACAAGCGTTCGCCTTCTTCACAGGCTCTGGGCCTTTTCCAAAAAGGGATAGTCTTCACAGGCGTTCGCCTTCTTCACAGGCTCTAGGCCTTTTAGGGGTAGAACCTTCGGAGGTGCTGGATGTTCCACGCGTTCTGGATCGGCTCCCCCCTGAGTCTCCAAGCGCACGGAGCCTGGCCTGGAAACATGAGCAACCTTGAACGGGCCCTCCCACATGGGAGAGAGCTTGTGCAGCCCCTCCCTGGAGAGGACCCGCCTGAGCACGAGGTCTCCTACCTCGAGAGTCCTGGGGCGGATGTTGCGGAAGTGATATCGTCGTAGCGCCTGTTGGTTCCTCGCCGCTCGCAACGCAGCTTCTCGGCGGCGTTCCTCCCCCAACACGAGGTCCATCCCCCGCATGGCGTCCTGCTGCACCTCATCGAACGCTAGGACCCACGCGGAGCGACGTCTGACCTCGTGAGGGAGGACTGCTTCGGCTCCATTGACCAGGAAGAACGGGGTCTCCCTAGTCGGCTTGGTCGCGGTTGTGCGGATGGACCACAACACAGACTGGAGCTCATCGTACCAACCTCTGCCGCAGGCCTCCAGCTTCTTCTTGAATGTCCTGGTCTTGAGGCCCCTCAGGACCTCCACGTTGGCTCGTTCGTCCTGGCCGTTGCTTCGCAGGTGCGCCACCGAAGCGTAGCATATCTGCGTTCCAAGGTTAGCACAATATGTTTTGAAGAGGTTACTGGTGAACTGTGAACCGCTGTCTGTGATGATGCGGTTCGGTACCCCGAACCGGCTCACGATGCCCCTGATGAACTTGACCGCGGAACCCGCGGGGATGGTGCAGACAGCCTCCACTTCTGCCCACTTGTAGAATTTGTCAATGGCGACATAGAGGTAGCGGTAGCCCCCTGGCGCCCGAGGGAACGGGCCCAGAATGTCCAGCCCCCAGACTGCGAATGGCCACGAAAGGGGTATAGTCTGCAGGCCTCCCGCCGGCTGATGGATCTGTTTGGCGTGAAATTGGCAGGCTTCACAAGCCTTTACCAGTTCGACAACGTCGTTGAGTGCGGTGGGCCAATAGAACCCACTACGGAATGCCTTGCCGACGAGGGTCCGTGATGACGAGTGATGCCCACAGTCCCCGCCGTGTATGTCCTCCAGCAGTTCCTTTCCTTGCTCCCTGGAAATGCAGTGCAAGGATACGTCGTTCGGCCGCTTCTGGTAGAGCTCTCCATCCCTGATGCAGTATGCCGTAGCTTGCCGCGCCACACGCTCCGCTTCTTCCTCCTTCTCCGGCAGGGCCCCTTGCGTTAAATAACTCCGGAGTTCCGTGATCCAGCACTCCTCCTGAGGTTCCATAGTCAGGAGCAGGCGTGCCCCTGAGGCAGGGCCGCAGGCCGGGGCTCCTGAGGCAGGCGGCTGGGGGAGCTCCTCCCGAGGCTGAGCAATGTTTGATAATGACGGCTGGGCTGAGGGCTTGAAGAGACGCTCTTCAAAGACGCCAGGCTCCTGAGGCATCCGCTTGGATGCCCGTCTGGCGATGTCATCGGCTTCCTGATTGGTGCCGCGGGGCACATGCTTCAATTCCAACCCCCAGAACTGCTTTTCCATCCTGCAGACCTCCACTAGATAGGCCTCCATGTGCTCATCCTTCGGCTCATACACCTTGTTGGAGAAGTTGACAAGGAGCTGTGAATCGCCCTTGACAGTGAGGCGCTTCACCCCAAGAGCTGCCGCGGCCTTCAACCCTGCTATCAGACCCTCATATTCCGCTATGTTGTTGGAGACCTTCTCACCTTGCTGGAAACAGAGCGGTATGGCGTAGTAGAGTTTGTCCTGAGTGGGCGATATTAGCACCGCACCAGCCCCAGCGCCGTGCCTGGAGAACGCCCCATCGAAGTACATGACCCAGCCTTCCGGCGCCTCACTCCCTGGGGAGAGGGATCGATCCTCGTTGTCCTTGAGGCCTGGCGCCTCTGTCCTTTCCGCCACGAAATCCGCTAACGCTGCTCCTTTGATGACCCTGGTCGTGCTGAACTCGAGTTGAAACGCCTGCAGTTCTATGTTCCACTCGGCGACCCTTCCGGCTGAGTTGGGGCTCCTGAGCACTCTCTCCAAGGGGTATGACGTGACGACCTTGATGGGGTGACCCTGGAAGTGGTGACGCAGCTTGCGCGAGGCGACCAGTAGCGCGAGGAGGAGTTTCTGAGGCATAGGGTACCGTGCCCTCGCGTCCCGTAACACCATGCTGACAAAGTAGACTGGATGCTCAACCAAGCTGAGAGCATCAGTGTTCGTGGCACCCTCCGGAGGCAAGGGCGCCTCGCGAAGTGACATTACTTCGGGAGGTGGTCCGTCCAGGCGAGTGGCCTCTCTTGCTTCTGGTGCACTCTTCGGCGGCTGATCTTCCTCAGCCACGGTTACGTCTCCTGTGGGCCTTCCTTGTTCCTGCTTCGCCTTGTCCCGAGCTGCTGATGTGGCTCCGATTTGGCGCTCCTCCCTAACCGCCACCAGGACTGCGCTGGCAGAGTAGGGTGTGGCAGTGAGGTAGAGCAGCAGGGGCTCTCGAGGGCGTGGAGCCACCATGACTGGGGGACTTGTTAGGTACCTCTTGAGATCTTGAAACGCCTTATCCGCCTCTTCAGTCCATTCGAAAGGCCCCTTCTTCTTCATTAGCTGGAAGAAAGGCAGTGCTCGTTCCCCCAGTTTGGAGATGAAGCGCCCTAGTGCGGTCACGCGTCCGGTGAGCTTCTGCATTTCTCTGAGGGTTTTCGGCGGGCTCATGTCCTCGACCGCCTTGACCTTCTCTGGGTTAGCCTCGATGCCTCGGTGGGACACGAGAAAGCCCAAGAGCTTGCCTGAGGGGACCCCGAACACACACTTCTCTGGGTTGAGCCGCAGGTTCACTGCGTCGAGGCTCGCGAAGGTCTCCTCCAGGTCTTGTATTAGGGTCCTGGCCTCCCGAGATTTCACCACAATGTCGTCAACGTAAGCTTCGACATACTTCCCGAGCTGCGGGCCCAAGGTGATGTGCATCAGCCGCTGAGGGTCGCCCCTGCGTTACGCAGCCCAAATGGCATGCATGTATAGCAGTACACCCCGCATGGGGTTAAGAAGGCGGTCTTCTCGACGTCTTCTACCGCCATCTTGATCTGGTGATACCCAGAGAAGGCGTCCAGGAAGCAGAGCAGGTCGCACTCCGCGGTGGAATCGACGATCTGGTCGATGCGGGGGAGCGGGAACGGATCTTGCGGGCATGCCTTGTTGAGGTTGGTGAAGTCGACACACATGCGCTCCTTTCCTCCCTTCTTGGGCACAACGACAGGGTTGGCCAACCAATCCGGGTATCGGACCTCGCGAATGACCCCAGCGGCCTCTAACTTGCGGGTTTCTTGGACGATGAAGGCCTGCTTCTCTGCGGACTGCCTCCTGGCTTTCTGCTTCATGGGGCGCACATTTGGGCACACGTTGAGGTGATGCTCGATGACGCTCTGGGGGATCCCTGCCAACTGATCAGGCTCCCAAGCGAATACCTTCTTATTTGCGCGCAGGAACCTGATCAGGGCCTCCTCCTGCTCAGGCTCGAGGTTGGCGCCTATGGTGAAAGTGGCACTGGAGGACCCGTCCTCATCGACGGGTATCTGCTTGGTTTCTGCCTTGTCCTGGGTGAACAACTGCTTCTTCTTGGCCGGCGCAGCCCCCTTGGGCTCGGGGGTCCCTGCGTCGGCGGGCTATGCCGATGCCGCCATCTTGAAGGCGAGCTTGAGTACCCGCAGGGCATCCCCGGTGTCCTCGTGCACGGTGAGGACACCGCTGCTTCCGGGCATCTTCATGAGGTTATACGCCGGGTGCGTGGCGGCCATGAACTGGGCCAGCGCTGGGTAACCAAGGATGGCGTTGTAAGGGAGGCCGATGGGGGCGATGTCGAAGTCGACCATCTCCGTGCGGAAGTTGTCGTAGGTGCCGAAGGTTACTGGGAGCCGGATCTGTCCCAAGGAGCTGGATGACCCGCCCCCAACGACCAAGAAAGACCGACTGGGTTGCAGCCGTTCCAGGGGTATGCAGAGGAGATTGAAGGTCTCGACCGAGAGCACGCTGAGGCCCGCGCCGCCGTCGACGAGGGTTCTGGTGACGGCTACCTGGCAGATGGTGGGGGTGCACAACATGGGGAGCGCGCCCAAGCCGACCAAGTTGGTGGGGTGGTCCTCCGAGCTGAAGGTCAGACCGACCTCACGCGCCACCTGGTCCCGGGGAGCCCCCTGCCGTGCGGAAACGGCGCTGACCCGGCGGACAAACGGCTTGACGTGGCGTTTTGTGGGCGGCGCCTGCGAGCCTCCCAGGAGAGCCGCGACGACCGGAGGTGTTGATGTAGCGGTGCGGTCACCTCGTCGTACATGCAGATGCTGGGGTGGCTCTTGCTGCTCGTTCCCCGCCGGCCCGATGGCGGCGTCGACGGCGGGCGACGGGGAACAACGAGGATGCCCACCGACGGGAGCCGTCTGGGCGACACAGGAAGCGATGACGGCCCGGCGCTCGGCGCGAGCCCGACGAGCGTCAGACATGGACGCGACGGTCGGCGGAGAGTGGAGCGGTGGAAGACAAATTCCGGTGCACCCCTACCTGGCGCGCCAAATGTCAGATTTCGGGTTCCGGCAGACCCTTAAGGTTCGAACTCTGGGGTGCGCGCGGAGATTGTGCCCTCTACCCCTCCGTCTCGCAAAGATCTAAACTACTGAAAGAACAACACAAGAGACACATAGTTTATACTAGTTCGGGCCACCATTGTGGTGTAATACCCTACTCTAGTTTGTGGTGGGTGGATTGCCTCTTGGGCTGATGATGATGAACAATACATGGAAGAACAGCCTCGCGAGGGTCTGTTCTTGGCTAGGGGGATGAACTGTTTGGGGAGTTCAGTCGCCCTCCTCTCTCTCTCTGCTGCCTGAGTCTTTCTAGCTAGCTTCCTCGATGATAGATGGATGATCTCTAGATGCCTCTACCATGGGGGTGGCTAGTCCTATTTATAGGCAAAGGCCCTGGGCCTCTTCCCAAATATTGAGCAGGAAGGGCGCCAACAATTGGCCAATTCGAAGGGGAACATCTGGTACACTTATCCTGACTAAAGTTGGTCCTTGCCTGCCAAAGGCCCTGTGGTGACGCCATTCTGGGCTCCACAATGACCTCCTTCCCACCGTTGGACTAGTCTTGGTCTCGTTGCACCGAAATGGGTGCCTTTGCTTGATACTCTCGCCTGCGCTTGCCCCCTTTGGACCAAAGAGGAAAGGGTGACACTGCGCGGGCTGGCGCCCGCCTGGCACCCTTGGTCGTCACGGCTTGCGTCATGAGCACCTCGCGAGGTACCCCGCCTTGATCTCTCCGCCTCCTCGTGAGCCAGCCTGATGAGGCCGCGCCTGAGGAAGCGCCGTGTCGTCCGCCCCGCGAGGCTTGGCCCCTCGCGAGGGTCTTGGGTCTTGTGTTGCTGAAGATGGGCCGTGCTGGGCCCCCTTTGAGCCACGTCGCAGGCCGCAGGCAGGCAAGTCTAGGGACCCCCGTTCCCAGAACGCCGACAGAGGCATGCTTAGGTCCCATGCAAGAAATGGGAATGAATTTCAACACCCTCCCACCGTCACTCGGCTGCAAACATTGAGATACCTGGTTATTAAATTATGTAAGTCCAAAACTAGTCTTAAATTCATGAAACTTGGCATGCTATCATGGAGCAGCATCAACATGTCGTGGTAAATTTTTTGTCCCATTTGGGGCAGGTTTGGGTATAAGCTTCTCACAAACCAGAGCTTCTTACAACAAGAGTGATGGTTTCGGTAGGGAACATGCCACCTTTGGGGATGAAACGATATTCGTTGCCTCTTATTGCTCTCAAAATTTTTCTAGTGTCAACATAGAACAATAGGAGCGTTGTGTTTAATTTTGGAATTTTTCGGGGTTCGTTTGGAAATTTTATACATTAACTGGGTTTTCTAGGCATTTCATGTGCATAATTCAAATCTGAACTACATGCACAAGCTCCAATGCATATAAATTGGTTGAAAAATCAAATATGTGTCCTTCGCGGCATGCTTAGACCCCATGCAAGAAATGGGAATGAATTTAAAACACCAAGGCACAGTTGATTGCTGGCAAAACATTGAGATACTTTGTTTTTAAATTCTAGTAAATCCAAAACTCGTCTAGAATTCATGAAACTTGGCATGCTATAATGGAATGGCACCCGACATGTTGTGGTATTTTTCGTGCCCATTTTGAGAGAAGGCGCACTCGAATAACAGCCAACAAAGGCATTTTGAAACAAATAGCTTCCACTGTAACATCTCAAACGTTTTGTATAATTTAAATCGTGTGCATTTTGTTAACCATTCACGTGACGCCACGCCTCACTCTTTTAATGGCTAAGTGGCACTACAAAAAAAATACACTTCCATGATGATACGTGTTTGTCACAGTAGGTCGCGTTTTTTGTCATGCATGTACATCCATGACAAATTGATGACATAATCAAGATAGTCATACCTGTGCTGTCGTAGAAGTGTTCCATGACATTACCAAAATTATCATCACGGAAGTGTCCACTTCCATGACGATAAATCGCGCGTCACAGAAGTGCTTTCGTCAAGGGTGACCGACACGTGGCAACCGCCGTAACGGAACGCTGTTAAGCTATCGGGTCGGGTTTTGGATCCGATAACCCATTAACAGCCCTGACCAATGGGGATTTGCCACGTGTAAAATCATCATTGGCTAGAGGAAACACGTGTCGGCTCATCGTTGGGACAGATGTCATCCACTCACTGGACAGAAGGCGCCTATGATACGTCGACACGTTGCACGGCCCAACAGTGGCCCATTCCTGTGAAAAGGCCGGCCCGTTTGACTTGGTCAAAAGCTGGCAGGCCGGCCCATGGAAAGCCTATTAACGACATGTTCGCATATAGCCCATTTACAACCTGCTAACCCAAGGCCCGTTACGCCCTATCCGAATTAGGCCCAGTAGCGTCATCTGGGCCATCCAATATGATTCCAGCCCATTTTCACTTCTGGCCCATGTATAGCCCATGACATCTTTCGGCCCATATGAGGCCATTTGTAACTCTTGGCCCATTAGCGGCCCGTGCTGAAACTGGCCCGTAATGAACAGTGTATTACTTTACACCCATTAACGGCCTGTGGTGAAAGTGGCCCGTAATGAATAGTGTATCACTTTATACCCATTTACGGCCCGTTATTCCGTTGGGCCGTTTCCAGGCCAAGTTAACTTTTGGCCTTCTGAGGGCCCATTTATTATTGGGCTCATTTGCTGCATTCGGTTACTTATGGCCCGTTACTGTCATTTTCTGCTTGTGGGCCAAATTCAGCCCATCGTTACAGTTGGCCCGTTTGTGGACCGTTAGTCTGTTGGGCCATTTTCATAGCATCACCAAAATTAACGGCCCGTTATGGTCAGCCCATAAAGTGTACGATTTCCATTACAGGCCCGTCTACGGGCCACTAAAGGCCCGTACAAGACCCATAAATGAGTCTACGGACCATGGATCCTACGAGACGTAGAAGGCCCATGGATTCTATGAGATGTAGAAGGCCCATGGATCCGATGGCCCGTGAAGGGCCATGGTCGGGCGAGCTGGCCCCCGTTTGAACGATATAGCATATTCAAAGAATTATCCTACTCAATACTATCACCTCTAAAAACCATACACTATACAACAAATAGATCAAGGCATAGAAAGGTAGAATAATCCTACACTATACAATAAAGAAATTATAACCGATTATACCCACTGGGCATTATGGTTCGGCATAGGTGATAATAAAGCATACACAAACAGCAAAGTACATATACTGGGCAAATATAACTCATACATCATGGACGCGCATCAACTTAACTCCATTTGAACTATAATCTCTTCAGAAAATAGGATTGGCCGGATTCAGATAGCACAAATTTCAGTCTGCAAAATCTCCAATTCCTTCATGGTTACCTCAGTGTCTTGTTTCATTTTTTTGACTCCTGCATCTAATACCTGCATGTCTAGTCTCAACTTGTTGATTATACGTTGACAACAAATACGAGAACATCAACACATTCCAATTCCAATCCATAATCATTCAGTAACGGCCAAGCCGCACTGCTCGCAGATCTTTGTGTTGATGTCACTTCATACTGAAATGTTTCTGTAAGTACACATGACTAGGGCAAAAATATAGTTACAACAGTGAAGCGAACCAGACACTATTTTGTACTACATGGCAAAACAGGACTAACAATAATGTTACACGTCACTTTCAAAAAAAATGTTACACGTCATGAAGCATAAGCAGGTGATATTTTAAAAAATTATAAAAAAGATAGTCTGTGCAGCCTGCATACAAAAATACCTCTTAGCTCACAAGAGGAGCATGATGTTGGGGCCCAATCGAAAACACGGACAAGTTACAAATTTAGACAGCATGTTGCGTATAAGTAAGCAAGCAATTGGCCATTCTGTGCCTCAATTAAAGTCTTAGGGAGCATAATGAACAGTAGAGGGTTTCATACAAACATACTACAGCAGGCAAAACTATGCAATCATTAGCGTAGTATGAACTAGATTGTGAGCCTCATGCAACAATAGTTGGTTAATAGACTTCAAAGCTTCAGGCACACTTCGGTAGAGTAATTAAATGGTAAGGCCTTTAATTATGTCAACTAATAGTGATACAAGTACCAAACATCAGGCATGATTATTTGGGCATCTCACTAACTGAGGACAAATAAAGCAATGGAAAAGAGAAAATTAACTATGCCTCAAACAAACAAGGAATTGTACTGTTGAGTTGCATATAGTGACTTACCTTAGCAGGTTGAAGAGGCTCAGCGCAGCTCCTACTTCTCTTGCAAGGCTCCTTCCTAACATCTTGTACTTGGAAATCCTCAATATTATCTTCATTGCACCCCCTCTGCAAGGTGACACAAACTAGTTACTCGTCTCCTTGGAAGATAAATATGCATACTTTCTAGTCTGTGAACACAAAAGGATGAGATTATAACAAAACAACACCACATAATGAAACATGTCGCATCTCTTGCACTTGCACACAATGAAATGAGCATTTACTATGTCTGCACTATGTAAAAACTAGGCATACATTCGAACTGGATCTCCAGGTACTCTTGGAGAGCCTACTGTAGTGTACAGCCAAACCTTTATGTCACCTATGAGTTACACAAGGCCCCACTACAGCAGCCCTGATTGTTTAAATCGTTGACAAGCTCTGTTAGAGTGTTAGGTCAAGAACATCAATAATCAAAGCAAACAATCCTAGTATGGCTTGCTGATGCAAACAAGCAATTGAACAGATGTGTGAGCAAATCTTACATATCAAGAAAAGAAGCAAAGAAGGACGCTTAAAGACCATCACTTGACTGACCAGATTTAAGGGGCATTTAAACATCATGTGCAATGTATAAACTAACATAAACATTGCATATTCCAGATTCTACAATGGAATGCACATGTATTAGGTTATGCCATGTATGATGATGCCTAAATGTACAGATAGCAGGCATGAGTGATTCATCATTGCATGCACAATTGAATTGCAGGTTAAGGGCCAGTTCAATTCCACCTTTTCAGGGCATATTGTCAAAATAAGCCATAAAAGATGTAAAGAAGTCATTTTTGAGTTATGGGCTTGGGCTTAACTAATTTCGCTTTAGAGGGGGGGTGTTTCGGGTAGAACCTCTCTAAAAATTGAAGGGAAGGGGAATAGTGAAATGTCTTTGTCGTCTGCCTATATTACACTCAAAATGCAACTGCTGATACCCGTGTCACACCTGACCCTCAAGTAAAAACAAACACGCAAGCATTCATTGCCTGCCCGCTTGCATCTCCTCTCCCCTTTCCCTCTACCTTGATCCCCTGCCTGCAGCACTATGGTTCCTCCAGCGAGCCGTCACCACTGGTCCCATATGGCCTGGTCCTCGACGATGCTATGTCCAGCTAGGCTACATGGCCAGTGGGTAGGGGCAAATCTCCCTGGCTGCTCCTCCCTCTGGCGCTGCCCCTCATTCTCATGGTCTCCAGCAGCTGCTCCACTGTGGTTCGTCTAACGCACTACTCCGGCGGGCGCTGCACAACTACGGCTGATGCCACACTGCGGCAGAAGGCACCTTATTCCCCCTCCCCTCCTCCCAGGCCATGGCCTTGAGGTGCTGTTGAAGGATGAGCTCATCCAACAAGGTGAGGATCTCCTCTGATTTTTTGCCAAATTTTCATTCTAATCCACTATACGATGAATTGCTATGAGCTGCTTCTGCTGCTGCTATATGATGCATTGCTATGAGCTGCTCCTGCTGCTGCTATATGATGAATTGTTATGAGCTGCTGCTGATGTATGATGAGTTGCTACGACTTGCTGCTGCTGCTATATGATGAATTTCTATGAGTTGTTGTTGCTGCTATATGATGAGTTGCTACAAGTTGCTCCTGCTGCTGCTATATAATGAATTGCTATGAACTGCTCCTGCTGCTGCTATATGATGAATTGCTATGAGCTGCTGCCGGTATATGATGAATTGCAGACTGCTGCTGCTGTATGATGAGTTGCTATGAGCTGCTGCTGCTGCTATATGATGCTTTCAGGTGGTGCTGCTATACGATAATAACCAGCCACTTGGACCACCGAATTTCAATAAATAATTGTTCTTCATTTAAATGTGGGTCATGCGTTCTTCGTTTAAATTAGGCAATGAGATCTCTATGGAAAACATTGACCAAAGTAGATTGTGCCAAGTAGATGGTATCTTTGTATTTGCATTTTGAGCAAATAGTGATCGTCTGTTTTCCTATCATATTAATTATTTCACTGGGTTCAATTTGTGATGTTTGCAAGTCAAATTAATTTCCATATGGGCAGCAAAATGAAAACAATATAATGCAATCTAGACTTTCCACTGATCATACCAAAGATAAGCTGAAAACGCAATGAAAAGAACTGGTTGGCTTATTACATGGAGCTCATATTCACAGGTGCTTATTTTCTTAGCATAACTCGTAATAACTGTCCCTAAGAAACTTGGCTAATAGAACTGGCATACAAATAACATGTCACGATGATTGCAATGGAGGAGTGACGTACCATAGCACACTGTATAGGCTCACCACTGCCTCTCCTTTTTTTGCGATGTTCCATGAAATTGCCACATACATCTTGTAATTTTTCATTGTGTAACCCTATATGCAAGTTGACACGGCTAATTTCAGACATCTCTACATGATACTACATTGCATATCCCTTGAGCATATTTAAACCACCAATTAACGAGTGTGTGCGTACCATAAACTAGCCATGACTCTGTATGCTGGACTAGCAGGCACTCTAAGGGAGCCTAATGTAGTGCACTGGAATTCCTACATGCCACCTACGATTTTGTGTAATGTACTGCCCCTGTTCCTAAATATATGTCTTTGTAGAGATTCCAGTATGGACCACATACAGATGTATATAGATGCATTTTCGAGTGTAGATTCACTCATTTTGCTCCGTATGTAGCCTATAGTGGAATCTCTAGAAAGACTTATATTTAGGAACGGAGGTACGATGTAGTATCATGTATGACATCTACATATCTAATTTAGCAGCCAGTAGTAGAAATCATTGTCTGCACAAAGGGATTACTGGTCGAAAATCCTAGCAAAGCACGCTGGCAGGCACATAACAATACAAGAGAGAGAGACGCGCTTACAAGATCATAGCAATGCCTCAGTCCAGGATCTTGGTTGGCCAAGCTGTTAGATCCAGAAGAAACATCGTCCTTGTAGTTTTTGCCAGCTGCATAACAGGTAACAACGACCGGTTAATATATTTGAAGTACATCGGGCAGGTGATGCTGGACGGGTTTAAAGGAGACAAGTACCTAGGCCGTGGCGGGTGCTTTGCATCTCTCCAGACGGTGGGAATCAAGTTAGAAACATCGAGGGTGATGATGTTGCGCTGGCTGTCGAGGTCCGGTAAGGAGATCTAGAACCGTCGAGTAGGGTGTTTGTGGAGCGGCTCCGGTAGGGTGGACTATGGTGTGGGCGAAGCAGATCTGTGGCCGTGGACGAGGGCGTAGGTGAAGTTGCTCCAATGGTTGGGTTAAGGGTGGTGTCGACGATGCGGATCTGCGGTTGTGGACGGGGCGTCAGAAGTTGCTCCGGTGGTTGGGTTAAGGATGGTGTCGACGATGCGGATCTGTGGCCATGGACGGGGCGTCAGAAGCTGCTCCGGTGGTTGGGTTAAGGGTGGTGTCGACGATGCGGATCTGCGGCCGTGGATGGGGCGTCAGAAGCTGCTCCGGTAGGTTGGATGAGGGTGTGAGGAAGCGGATCTGAGGCCGTGGACTTGTGAGTTGGCAAAGCGGCCCCGGTAGGGTTGAGAATGGTATAGGCGAAGCTACTCCGATAGGGTTGACGATGGTGTCGGCGAAGCGGCTCCGGTAGGGTTGAGGAAGGTGTCGGCGAAGCGGCACCGGTAGGGTTGAGGAAGGTGTCGGCGAAGAGGATCAGAGGCCGTCGACGGGGGCGTCGGTGGGGCGGCTCCGGGGGGTGTGGACGAAGCATCTCCGGTGGGGAGTACGAATGAGCCGCTGCAGATGTGCGGTGGTTGACGAGAGTACCGGCGAAGCAGATCCGGCGCCGTGGACAAGGCCGGCACTGAATGGCCTATGGTACAATGGTGGATGAGCAGTCTACTTGTTTCTAGGGGAGGTGGGAGGGGTAGATGTGGCCGCAGAAGCAGATCCGGTGAGGTGGACACCGCTGGCAGTGAATGGGCTATGGTACGCCGGTGGATGAGCAGTCTAGGGTTTCGAGAGGGGAGGGGAGAAAGGGCGATGAAGTACGGACGGCGTGATGTAAGATGCTCTCGTGCTGTGGAGTTAGTCATTTTTGCGGGAGGGGGGAGGAAATGGGGGTGCCGTGTAGTGGGGGAACCGGAAGTTACCAAAGCAGCCCCGACCTATCATGTAGATGAGGGCGGTATTGTAATTGTTGGTCTCCGTGCACCAAGGACAAAAGGGGGATTTCGCATGCTAAAGACTAAGGTGGCGGAAATTTTAGAAGGAGGTGGGAGATTTTGCCGCCCGCGAGATCGTTTGTATCCAGTTTCAACTAATTTTGGACCGTGCTAGCGAGAAGGTCATGCTAGACTGTGTACACGGGGCACGCGTCAGCAGTTAATAACTGGTGTGAAGTCCACCCCAGAAAAAAAGACAATAACTCGGGATGATGCGTCGATAACTTGGACGTTCACATGGGCGCGGCCAATCGTACGGGTGTAGTGGCGCGTTCACAAAAAAGGGATCAAACGCTCAGCCTATGTATTTCTCGTGTAAATAGATAATTTAGTGCCATTGGTTATTTACTTTAAACATAATGCATTGACGTGTTAGTGTAGAGGCGCACAAAAAGAAATGGATATTGTAGTCAGCTACTTAAAAGTGTTACCTCATATGATTACATAGCCTCCATTTCATAAATTGCGTACCCGTTGAATTCATATATGAATATTACATATATTACTTCAAAATAGAAACTTAAATCATCCAAGACTAATGAATTTGAATGCAAGAGTAACAATGGTGCATGTACATGATAGCTACATTGGTTGTTTGAAGAAACATCACTGTAACTTTGGCATGCACAACTCAAAAGGCTTATTTAAATAGAAAAAAATGTGACATGTGAGTGTCCAATCTTTATAGCGTTGAATCTATATTGTACCTTTGGCCACGATACGAAGTAGATATTGACTTATGTTCAAGCGATGCACGTCCACGATCGCTAGATAGTGATACGTGAATGAATTGTGCAATCTCTCTCACACGCATACACATCTCATTTCCCTGTGGGCATCGGAGTCACACACGCGCACTTTGTGTATTTCTCTCCCTCCGTCAGGGTTAAATTCGTCTTTCTACCCCGTCCTACAAGTCTCTCACACAGAAACACACACTCTCTCTATGTCTAACACGCCCACCCCTTTAATTCCGCCCACCCACATTCACTAATGTCTCTCACACATATGCTATCTACCTATCCCTTAATATAGCTAGATATGTGTCACACGAACTCCTTCTCCCTACTAGCAAGATGCCCATGCGTTGCACGGAACATCAAGATGCATTTGTATGAGAAGTTTATCTTGTGGGAGAAAAGGATGAATGAGGGAATGCCTTATTTGCAAATGCGGAGAGGGGTGTGGGTATCTTTCTGCAAAATTTCCATAGTTTCCTTCCTGTCCGTCGGATATAAATCGGATGGCCTATATTGCAGGATGGGAGGAACACCATCATCACCAACTCTGTTTTTTTATAAGAGTAGAGATATGTGAGTGTCACTGCCCCCCGCCCCACACACACCCACACTTCCCAACACCGAACGAGTAGGGTGACACCTCGATCTTGATACTAATCTATCGACTGGCTTCTCTCTCAAACATACACACACACACACACACACTACCCGACACCGAAGGAGTAGGGTGGCACATAAATCTTGATAATAATCTATCTACTCCTCTTTCAAACACACACACACACACACACACACACACACACACACACACACACTCGCTAGTTGTGCCTCTGTGCCTACCGCGCACACTCTCGATATGTCTTTCTCTCCCTCCCCCCAACAATGATAGCAGAAGGGTGACAACTCGATCTGATCATAATCTGTCAATTGGTTTCTCTCTCAAACATTGTGTCTCGGTGCCTCACTCGGTATCCTCCTCGATATATAGACTTCTCGCGTGCGCACAACTGTAGTGACGATGACGCTGAACCTAGCGTGCCTTGTTTTTACCGGCCTCATGTGATAGTTTTCACCCTGTTTTCTGTTAATTAACAAGGCAACCTTTTCTTTGTTACTACTAGTGAATCTGAAATCATTCGGGGCAGACATAAAATAAATCACTTCAACCCAATTATCGCATCAACTATTTTAAAAGAAATTAGCTAGCTGCCCATGCGTTGCACGGAACATCAAGATGCATTTGTATGAGTAGTTTATCTTGGGAGAGAAAAGGTTGGACGAGGGAAGGCCTTATTTGCGAACGTGGAGAGACGTGTGGGCATTTTTTTGCAAAATTGCCATAGTTCTTTCCTATCCATTAGATATAAATCCGACGACCTATATTCCAAGATGGCATGCACACCATCATCACCAACTCTTTTTCTACTCCCTCCGTCCGAAAATACTTGTCATCAAAATGGATAAAAAGAGATGTATCTAAAACTAAAATACGTCTAGATACATTTCCTTTTATCCATTTTTATGACAAGTATTTCCGGACGGAGGGAGTATTTGTCTTTTTAGAGATTTCAACAAGTGACTATGACCGGACCTTACCAACATACTCAAAAAAGTAGTCCATAATTTTGATGTTACCCTCTTTTCTTGGTGGTGCAGTGCCATCTGGATACCTCATAAATAAATCAAGGACAAATCTGGCCCCTTCCTGAAAAGACATACGGAGCAAAATGAGTGAATCTACACTCTAAAATATGTCTACATACACATCCGTATGTGGTAGTCCATTTGAAATCTGAAAAAGACAAATATTTAGGAACGAATGGAGTATATATAAGAGTAGACATGGAGATGTATCTCCAGCATGGTCTACAACAAAAATGTGTTGGGCTGGTTAGCGCCGGATGCTCGCAACGCGATGACATGAGTTCGAATTCTGTCTTTTAACTTTATATTTTTATATTATATATTACTCTACTTATTTAATATATACTTCTTTCGCTACTGTACTGACAGTGGAACCCACAGAGTACTTAGAATACAAGATTAAGGATGGACTTTTTTCTTTTTAACTTTCTGTACGAAGCTGTAGCCACCCTGCAAGTCACATGTACACTGTACATGCAATTAAATTTTTATAGAGGGACAATCATACAGGCAATTAACTCAAATGGATTGGATGTCACTCTATTATTTCCAGCATAAAGAGCATCTCCAACGGCAACCGACAAATTTCCTCCTGCTTCCTTAAGCGGAGGACGACATCAAACGCCAGCGGCATACATTTTTACAACTCTAACCAACCAGATGAAATTCGTGCAAACACGGACTGATTTCATATAAGCATGAAGGATTTCGTATAAAAAAGCCGGATCTTCATATAAACATGATGGATTTAATTACATTTACATGAACTAAGAGGTGCCAATCCGGCTCTCTTGTATAATTAATACTCCCTCCGTCCGTAAATACTTGTCTTAGAAATGGATGTATCTAGACTTATTTTAGTTCTAAATGGCCGCCCGCGGATCCCTTTGTCTTCCTCATGTCCGTCAGACACTTGCGGGGTCGACGAAGGTCCTCGGAAGAGACGAAGCAGTAAAGAAACCACCTGAATCCGCAGTCGTCGCCTCGGCGGTGGCCTTTATGGGTCCCAAGTGGTGGCGGCCTCCCATGTTCTACTTCTCCTCGATGATGGCGGCGGACACGGAGAAGCTGGTCACCTTCTCGTCGCTCTCCACGCACCCCGCTTCTGTCTCTGCATGCATGGTGCTGCCGCAGGCACGGGAGGCACGCCCACAGACACGGGAGGCGCGACCACCGCAGACACTGGTGGCGTGGTATGACGCGGCAGCGACGGCGCCTGTACCGGCGTGCTCACCGCCGTGCCGGCATGGAGCAACTCGCCACTCCTCATCGAGCTGAACTGGAGTGGCGAGTTGCTGAACCACGCGCCTGCTTGGGGCGGCAACTGGCTCCGTCGGGCGAAGCAAGGTTTGTGAAGCACCGAGCGGCCTCGCCCGTATCCGGAGGGCTCGGCGGGCCACCCAGCCGGGTAATATGCCGGTGAACGGCTCATCGGAAGCCATCGGAAGAGTGGAGAAAATGGTGAAGGAGGAGATGGGGGAGCGGCGGAGGGGTGTGATTCTTGCCCGCTGTCTGTCTGGCCTCGTGTAAATAGAGGGCTGACGGTAGGAGCTTGGCCGGCGTCTGGCCTCGTTTAAACTGAGGGCGGACAGGAGGAGCTCGGCCGGTGTTGCGTTTAATTCTGGCCCGCTCATGAACGGATGTGTGGCCGGAGTAGGATTCTCGGTTTGCATGCGGGTTTAACGGAGGGGTTTAATGGAGGCGCCGGGCGTGCAGCAGGCGGCGCAATACTATTCGATTTGACAGCAGTAATGAGCCGTCAAATCACAAAGGCCCTCGCCTCTCGTGAAACCGACCGAGCTAGACTGTCCCGCCCTCTAGCCTTTTAAAAAATGTATATACTCCACTTTTGTACAGTAGTAGTATCGATGGATTGTGCCATGGAGCAAAACTTGAAATTAAAAAAAAGGTGGTACATATAGAGCGCGCTCGTCGCCAAATTATGCATATAGTACTATTAAAAAGGCTTGTCACAATAATGGTGTCCAGCACAAGTGCACAACCCACCCCTCAAATAAAACTAAGCACCCTGGAATTCTTTGACAAAACGAAGCACCCTGAAATTCTTTGACAACTAAACTGTTGGCTATATGATGTTGGCCATATATATTGTACGTATATAATGTGAAGAAACGAGTGGTTTTTGTAAGATGACTTAATACTCACCTAGACGAGGGGAGTATTCGATTTGACAGCGGGCGGCACAGTTCCCGATACGGCTTTAATGCAAACGAGGGAGGGTGTAGCGGTTCCCGATATGTTGAACGGCCAATGCATCCTTCTTCAATTAATGCATGAGGGAAGTAATGGGAGGAGGTCAGGGAAAAGAGGCTGCACGATGTGAATGCAATGCAGTTTGCCCTCATATAAAGGCGCCCCTCCATTCCAATGCATCTACCGCATCATACGCACCTAAGCATTTGCCTAAGAACCTACACTAAGCGCAAAAGAGCTCACTCGAGACCCATGGTGGCGATGCGCGTGAGCGGCCAGCGGCTGCGCCAGATGGTCCATGACGCCGGCCTGCGGCATGGCGCCGAGGATCGTCTCCAGACGGTTTTGGAGACCGGCTGGTGGATGGCCGCCGTCAACGCCAACTACGACTCTCAGTTGAACCAGATGATCGTTGCCACTAGCAACAAGTTCACCGTTATCAAGAAGCTCGCGAACGACATCGTCGTACTCCTCCAGCCCGCGCGCCCGGGCTCCTCATTGCCTGCCACCCTAATCGGCCTCCATGGATGGAACCTCTTTCAAGCACTGGTGGCCCTGCAAATGCCCGCCAATGCCACGAAGAATGTCCACCTGGAGGTCGCGCTCGCCGCGAGGCGCCTCGCCCTGCAAGAATTCGTCGACCTACACATCCACGTGTACGAGCAAATCGTGTACATAGGTATCTACAAGGCCAGTGAGGACGCTACGAGGTTGGCCTTACTTAACCGACTGGAAGCCTTGGATGCCTTTGCTGAGAAGCACCTCAACCTCGCCACAAAAGCCGCCGCTCCTTAGCCGCCGGTCGGTGGCCCGGCGCACTGAGTTGAGGAAGAGGAGGTCGTACGTTCATGGATCCATCTTTATTCTTGCCTTCTGTAACCACCACTTTGATCGCATCATCGTGGCCTTAATTCTTATTGTGCTTTTGCATTATCGTTCCAGTCAATACCGACATGTGCGATCCCTTTGCTTAATTATATGCATCATTGTAACTAGTACTCCATCCATCAATTTATAAGTTGTGCTTACCTTTTCCATCAACTTCGTGCAACGCGCGGGCATCTTGCTAGAAACACTAGAATATGTCTATATAATCCGTATGTGATATTCCATTTGAAATCTCAAAAAAGACAAATATTTAGGTACGGAGGGAGTAATATATTAGGAGTATATCAAAAAAATAGTGATTTCTTTCAAGTTTGTGAACAAATACTACTATTCTACTACTTTGGATCCATCGCAACGCACGGGCACATTGCTGGTAAAAGGAAAAGGCCTGCCGCATTCGCGTCGCACCCCCACACGCCCGGGAATCGGGAGTACAACACGACCCGTATGGCACGACACATAGCTTAGGAAGGCGTGTTGCCTAGAATTTTCACTTTCATGTGGGACCGCCGTTGAGCTAATCGACACCCCGCCCGCCGCCGGGTTGGAAAACAGAAACGAGGGGAAGATCTAGCTGTAGCACGGAAGCCAAGAAATTTGGTGTCAGACGGGGCTCGATGATAGAGTAGGAGCATTCCGTACTAGTACTACTCCTACTAGTACCAAGTTTGTACTCCTAATACTATATTAGTAGTACTACCACTATACAACTAGTAGGTATGTGCACGGCACAACATCGTAGGAACAAAAAACGGGAAGATCTTGTTTTGGGTGATTTATCTTTTTTTCAATCAACATAGTATGAATAATATGATGTGGGGGGCACCCATGAAGCTTATGTGGCTTGGTTGCATGGCTACGGAAGGTTAGAGAAAATAAATAGATAATGTGTTTAGAGTGCACTCCACTAAATGGATATACTTTGGATCCATTGCAACGGACCGACACATCTATATCTATACCCACTATATTGTGTGTGAAAAACTTTGAAAGTTGGTCGTTGGATGAAGCCAATCTGACGGTACAAAGATGGCAAATCCAAGCACTACTGGCCGTTGGATATCATCCACCATATTCTTCCACATGTATAATCTAGAAGACTCCATGGTTGAACTGAATTCATGACTAACTTTGCCACAACTAAGCTTAGGCAAAGTTATTAGTTCTTCAAAATGAGAGCCACAAGTTGGCAAGCCTAAGGGAATCTTGCCACATTTTTTGTGTGTATGTCATGTGGGGCCTTAGTGTGGCGTGCCTAAGGTGTGGCTTGAACCAAACACTCACCTAAGTTAATCAAACTTGCCTAACCTTACATTCCACCAGATTTTGCCACATGTTAGAATCCAGAAAGCTCCACATGTAGAAGCATAATGCACAAACCACCAGAATCTCATGCGTGCAATGCACGTGTACCTTACTAGTACTAGTTGGTAGTAGTAAGAAACAAATTCCAGTTTTGGCACGAGCTCATACTGCGGGAGCACCACAAGGCCTGCCGGAGGAGTTACATTTCCCTCTTGGGGCCCATGGGACCGAACTTCAGTGGCTTAGTGCCCAGCCTATGAGTCAATGACATGCGGACCTTAAATGCGGCTGGCCCACATGTCATTCTCATGGTGGTGGCGTGGTTCACAACTCACTCGTTCGAGATGAACCGGCCGGTGGTGGCGTGGCCGTGGCGAGGGTGCCACAGCTAGGCATCGGGGCGTTACGAGGCATAGATGGCCACACCGACGGGTACTACCTGTACTACATAAGTACTCCAGCTGAGGATTGATGCCCGGGACGAAATGTTTCACAGCCGCTGGATGAAAATTCGATGGTGCGGGAGTACGGATCGGAGCACAGCAGCGGAGCAGGCAAACCACGTCCAATCGGGTGTGTCTGTGGTAGAAAGTTGATGGTCGCCGCAGTTCAGCTGGCCCGCATGTCATGCACACAAAGGCAGAGGAGCGGTGGAGACGAGAGGGATGAGGGGCACGTCGGGGGGATGAGGATCCCCTGACGCGAACAATCCTACCATTCTGTCACTGACATGTGGGACCCATAAGCATGGGTCCCACCTGTCAGCGAAAGAAAGGCAGTGCAAGGCAGTGGTAGCCACGTCAGAGGATCCATGTCCACATCGGGGGACGTCGTGCCGTGGTTGGAGCGGCGTCGTGGGAATCGCGTGTGGGTGTGGTAGTGGTAGAAACAAGAAACGTGATGGTCGTCGTGGTTCAACTTCCATGGACAAGCTGTCATGTCTGCTGACACATGTATATCCAAACTAGAGTGTTTATATTTCAAGCACGTGAACAAGTATTATTCTACTACTTTGGATCCATTGCAACGCACGGGCCAGCACATTGGTAGTAGTAGTGTCCATCTCTATCTCTAGAGACCTTCCCTCGTTCATCCTTTTCTCTCACAAGATAAACTACTCATACAAATGCATCTTCATGTTCCGTGGAACGCACGAGGATGTTTCCTTGGGGGTCTCTCCAGCGCGGCGTGGTCGTAGTTGCAAGTTGACGCCCCTTGAGATGCCGACGTTGAGGGGCACTCGGATTTCCTCCGATGAGCAGGTAAGATGAGTTTGATCACGTAGTAAATGCATTCTAAAGACTACTTCCGTGTCCATTTCCTAATTCTCCCCCTGCCCACTGTTTCACAGGTTAGGCTCGGTGCGAGTGGAGATTGGCTTGCATATGTACGGGAGGGTACCAACATCAATTTGCACAACATTTACAACGGAGACACCGTTCCCGTAGAACCTTTGTCCAACATTGGGATCAGCCATGCAACAGGCCGCCGCATGAATTGGTACGATGGAACCACGGTGAGATTGAATAAGATAGCACGAACCTTGCACATGGCGGTCAAAGGCGGACCATTCTGTCTGCAGCCTACTTGTTGCCGTACGAGTAGGAAGACGTTGTGCTCATTTCTAACCGCATCTTCGCGGTGACAAACCAGGGGACTTATTTTGTGTGGGACACATCCTACGATATACTCCCTCTCTCCCAGTTTATTTGTTTTGAATCTTTTCGTTTTATAAGTTTCAAATTCAAATTTAGAGCTCCCCATCACATGTTGAGATTACAATGTCCATTAAATCATTGCGTGCATGTATAGTAAAGAAACAAATCTTGAGTTTGGCACGAGTTCGTGCTGCCGCAGCACCACAAGCCCTGGCGCAGGAGTTACATTTCCCTCTCAGGGCCGTCAGGACTGAGCTTCAGCGCCTTACTACACCTACCTTTGAGTCAATAACATGTGGACCCGATAGGTGACTGGTCCACATGTAATGCTCCCGTAGGCAGAGGGGCAGTGGGGCCAAGAGGGGTGAGCCGCAGGTCGGGGGACGTGTGGTTTCATGGGTTCGAGCGGCGTCGTGGGAATCGCGAGTGGTTGTGGTAGAAACTTGATGCTCGCCGCATTTTAGGTGGCCCACATGTCATGCACACAAAGGCAGAGGGGCGGTGCGATCGGGAGGGGTGAGGCGCACGTCGGGGGGCGTGGTGCTGTGGGTTGGAGAGGCGTCGTGGGAATCGCGAGATGAAACATGATGGTCGCCGTAGTTGAACTTCCATGGACAAGCTGTCATGTCTACGGACACATGCACTGCATACTGATCACTGGAAGGAGTAGCAGAGAAAGCTATATATGCGGATAAATAGTTCCTTATAGTCAAGCAAACCCATGCTACTACTCGGTTCCAAAGACATGCACACCATCGAAATAGTCATCTATATCAATATACACCGAGAGGGAATAATTTTTTTACAAGAGAGGAAATAGTTCATCCATCCATAATGCCCTCCTGCTGGTGCAGCCTCTTCTT